>OZ014414.1:5873729-7281229 GCA_963965975.1 Xestospongia bergquistia
AAAGTGAACATGAATAGACTATAGCTATTTTGAACCATTTATTTAATCCTTTAATGGAAAATTTAGGCAATAGTGGTTAGTGTTTGAAAAAAGGATAAACTAAAGAGCAATAATGCCAAGCTTAAGTTATCTAGTATATGTAATGATGTATGAAATACACATGTAGATTGAATATACTGTAAAATGTGTTTACATTGCCTTTGATGAAGGCTTATAATAATGAATGATTTGTGAATTTTTTATAATTTTTTTTTCTTGCATACTTACTAATCATTGTAATTGTTATGGCCAATATCATGTTATACATGTTTTTTTCAGATTTTTCTGATATCTTAAAGAAAGAACCTAATAACCATGACTTGCTTCAGTTGTTATCAGATATTTCTGAAAATTGGCGTGAGATTGGTGAAGCCATTAATGTAAGTCTGGATTTTTTGTTGAGCCTAAAACTCAGTAATAAGGAAAACTATTATAATCTTGTTGAAGTAATTGAACAATGGATGCTTTTTCGACCATCACCATTTACCTGGGAACAAGTGATTTCTGTTGTCCAAGGACCTATTGTTAATAACAAGAGAAAAGCTAAAGAGATTCTTGAATACCTTGGTATATGTAAGTATATGTTATTATTATAAATATATATTAGTAATTGGTATTAAATTAAATATTTCCGCAGGCAGTAGTAGCATTGTCTTTGTTCATATAACACAAATTCTACTTTGTGCTTCGTGTTCTTTTGTTTAGTATAATTAAATATTAGAGATTAATCTCAATTCTTTATGAATCTGTACCATTAAACAAAAATAAAGGAACATCAGTACTAATAGCACTATTAGATTATTGTGAAGACTGCTTTTTGTTGTTTTCATTCTTCAATTTGTTCATACATCCTTCTTGTAATCAAAACATTGAATTTTTTTAATCATTTGTTGTAATGAAACATTTTCAGAATATAGTCGAAAATTTCTCAAGTTAATGTTGTTTTAGTTAACTATAACTAAAACTAAAACCCTTTTAATTTAGCCTATTTGACTTTTAGTTAACTAATCATAACTAAATAAATCTTTTCATCTGAAATCAACTACCTAAAAGTAACACAAGAAAACCAACTAAAACTAAATAAATTAATGCAATCGTGGCAAAAAAAACTATGACTTACTATTATTGTTAGTACTGAACTAAAACAACAGATACCTGTACTCAATAAATGACTGTCAGGACTGCACAAAAGACAAGTGATTAGTTAACTGATAACTGAAGATGGCACCATTCAATGCTACCATATATAAGGCATGCATCGGTAGGCAGTAAGACAACTCGTATACTTTTCAACTTGGGTATATAATTGGGTAGAAGAGGAAAACAATACACCCAATAATAACAGTGGTATTACTGCTATGCAAGTAAGCAGAAAGACCACATGTATACCTTTCAACTTGGGTATATAATAGGGTGGAAGAGGAAGATAATACAGCCAATAGTGATAGAGCTATTATTGGTATACAAGAGTATTTTTACTCTAGATGACATCTACATAATTAGATATTTGACTAGAAAGTGAAATGTTATAGCACCTTTAGCACATGTAGCTCAGTATATTCTCATAATACCTGCCTCATCAACACACAAAAGGGTTTTGTACCGAAGTTGACTATTCGTTAAGTGGTAGAAGGAATAATTGGCAGGTACAAACTTAGAGAATGAAATACTTCTTAAGACAAACAAACAATACCTTTGGTAAAATAATACATGTATTAAATTGAACTTTCTTTTATAGTATAACTAACTTAAATTAATCTTAAAGCAGAGAGACTACTGTAAATCCCTTTATGTATGTAGTCCTTTAATTTTCGTGAGTTTCACGATTTCTTCCTAGTCGCTAAAATTAATGAATCATTAAAAATTTAATTAATCACGTGATTTCCACGTGTAACTAAACTGCAGTGCGCGTTGCATGACTTTACGCGTGCAGAACGACGATGTCTCTCTACCGCTGGTTCTCGAGTGCTTCTAGCAAGCCGTATCTACCGGATCTGCCCAAGGAAGAGACGAAAGAGACAGAGCATGAGGTAGCTAAAGCGAATACCAACGTTGTGGAAGCCATGGAGTCTCAAGATAGACGCAAACGACCACGAGGTCGCTAAAATAAAGGATGTTTTATGATGTAAAATGCTCAAATCGCTGAAATAAAGGGACACATAAATAAAGGGATTTACAGTAACTAAAAATATTCCACTGCTTAAAAAATAACTATGAATATTAAGAGGTAAACTAAAACAACACATGCATATAAGTATGCTTTATTAAATTATATTTTAACTGACAAATATTATTGGCAAATCATTAGCCTTCTTTACCATTGAGTTTTATTTGCTTTTTCGATATAACAATCAGCTACTGATTATTATTTCTTCTTCTTATTTTTAGATACTGCTGCTGCTTTAGTCCTAACTCAAGATCCAGTACCAGTTGGTATGTCGATAATATCTCACACTTATGTTGCCTTTTGATATCACACATGCATATCCAACCAATAAAAAATAGTGGGAGTAATTATTTTTACCCTAAAATATTCAATTACGTAGGTTGCCTCCTAATATATCTATCCTTATGTATGAAGCAATGACTACCTTATTCCACATAGATACTTTTAGTATGATAGGGTATATTTGTTAATAGGAGGCAAAATCATTTCGGTTTAATAAAAAGTAAAGAATGGAACTTGTCTAGTAAGTGACCTTTAGATATGCTTTCCTGATCTCTATTGTTTAGTATAACAATAAAAGTTTTAGCTAGTACTCTGCACTAGAGCATCACCTTTCAATTTTTTGTAATAAATATGTTGACATTTTGCATGTCTAAGCATTTCTCTGTAGTTGTGATATTTGTTATAACCTACTTTTAAAAATGTTGTTGCAATAGTAATGAAAGACCACATATGTAGTTATTTAGATGAAATATTAATAGTTAGAATATGCTTCTTTCAGGAAGTTTTTGTTGATGCAAACATACTTAACAGAATAATTTTCAAAGTATTTTTTTCTTCAAAAAGAATTCAAATTTTAATAGATACAGCACACCTAGGAATCGTATGATACAAATTGTTTTTATCATTCATTTTAATATATTAAAATAACAATAAGTCAAATGTCAATTCTTATAGCATAAAAAAATTCCTATACTTAGTCAGAGCATATAAACTATAGCTACTGATTACTGGATATATTTCAATGTGGTTTTGCCACTTTCATGTACTTTTTCACTGGATCTTCTAGTTAAATTTCACCAGTGAAACCTTCTAAATAAGCAAACATAATAGTATTTAACAAAAATAATTTAAATATAAAATAATTTATCTAATCCATGGGAATGGTAATGCCAAGACTATAAATGCTGTACTTGGAAGTATGCTCTGGTAAATTGTTTAGCCTGTGATTAAAAACGTTCATTTGGGTTAAGATCACAACAGTACTTTTGTAAAATTATTGTATGTGATTTTAAGCCATTAGAAATTCTAGAAAAAACATCTTTGACAAATGAGCAGAATTGCTTAGCAAATTGTCATCCAAACTAAAATAAACTGACACCATCTTCATAGGGTCTAAAGGTGATTTGATATCGGCAGAACTCCACTTACTTATGTTTGGCCTCCCATGCTTTCTTTAACACTTATTTTGCATTTTCCTTCGTTGGACATTGTATATATGTTCACACAGAGTCGTAATGGCATAAAAGCAGCAAAAAAGATGCAAAAAGATCTCCTAGCTATGTTTCTGAGAGAAGCCAGACAAACTACATCCCACCATTTTGATCTCGTAAGTGCTTTGACATATTTTTTTGAGCAGTCATTTTAAATTTAGTGGGATATGTGAAGGATTATTTATAGTGTGATATTGTAATTTTGGTTGTGGTCACATGAATTCCCCCTCAATGAATTGTTCTGCAAATTATACCTCACGATTATTTAAATTTGAATATTCTTACATGGTCCACCAAACCAGATACTGTGACTTCAAGTGTTCCTGTCAAGTTTTTGCCAACATAGATGCAAGAAACATTGTTACGTGTGTCCATGTCATCATCATATATGTAAGGATAGTCAATCATCAATAAACTATAGCAATTGCCTTGTAGACATCACATTAACATCTGTTCGAAAACTAGCACTAGACCTTGACCTAAAACATCATAGTTGATACCACCAGTCAACAACATGCCTCAAGATACTATACTAGATCTAGTCCTCCAAGTATTACATGTCTATTCATGTCTCAATTACATTGTCCATGTATGTGAGCACACAGACTCTATTACTAGTTCAGATTACTACAGTGACATGTTTAATACAGAGAGAACGCAATCCACTTTACAAGTAAGAGCCATTCTCAATAGTGGATGTTAGAGATTTTATGTATTAAAACTGTACAAGATGCACCATACTTGAGAGTAGTATGTAGTAAACAATGGTCATCAAACATATCAAAGGGAAAAACAAGAATGTGCATGATGTCTCTGCATTAGGTGTTGTGAGAAGAGATAATGAACCTATAATTGTGTCAGGTCTTGTTGCTCCACCTATCTGTGTGATCCTCAATTTACTCAATCTATTTTGTATTCAAGAGAAATGTATAAGGAGTGCCTTTGTGGCATAGAACTAGCAAATACATTTGAATTCAGGGATGGCCTCAACTCATCATTGTGTCTCTTATTATTGAAAGCTAGTCTCTGGAAGAATAATTAGGTGGCAGAGTGGTCTTATTGATATTGACAATCATCTTGGATGGATGCTATTAAGACCTGTTGAAAGTTTGGTGAAGCAAGAGTTTTTTGTCAGGCTTAGACTTCACACATATCCATTAAAGGGTGTTTCTTCTATGAAACTGCAATTGAAGAGTGATTTTTAATTCAATATCCCAGTTTAGTTGTCACATTGAGAAACAACAAGACTAAAGATCAACAAGAGATGAAAATCAAGGACTAGGAAAATATACTCATAACTTACTCATTCCTTCTGAATAGCAGTCTTAGGAGGCTGTTTAGAGTATCAGCATTTGATTTGAAGTTTATCAAATTGATAGGGTTGAGATCAGCTAATTTGAAGGTAGTCAATCTTGAAGTGACTGCTGTAGATATCAACTTAGCCTTAACCTATTGATTAAAGAGATCTCAATAAAGTTTGACACAAAATGATAATTTTGAATCCTGGACACAACATTTCAACTTATTTGTCGATCACAAAGGATTGTTGATGGGTGGGAGATGGTTTGACAATGCTTATATCTCACATTAAACAAAGAACTGATATTATTAGATGAAGAACACCATCTTACATATCTTATTGTACAAGATTGTCATGAAAGAATTGTCATGCATAATAGTGTCAATGAGACATTGACTGAATTAAGATCCAAATATTGGATAGTCAGAAGGAGACAAGTGGTAAAGAAGTTGCTGCACAGATGTTTAGTTTGTCTAGGGTTGGAAAAAAGGCCATTGACGACCTCCTCCTCTTTTGCTATCGTTTAGAATTAAAGAAGCTCCACCATTTGCTTACATTGGGTAGATTTGCCAGACCCTTGTATGTAAGAGACACAGTTGTTTCCCGTTTAAGGAAGGTTTAGATTTTTTTATGCACCTGTTGCATAGTAAGAACAGTTCTTGTAAACACAATATCCAACAAGAAGATTATAGTGGCTTGAAATGCTGAAGACAAGATGAACGCTTTATTTCCATGATGACTTCCTTATTTCATGATTATTTATTGATTGATTTATCATTTCTTATGATTTGTGTGATCTAAATGTATACTTTATAAGTTTTTCTTGGATTTGTAAATTTTGTTGACCTGTCTATTTTGGTCAACTGTGAGAGTATGCAGTGGATAATTCATATTATTATGATAAGGTAATTTTTGTTGTGGTCACGTGAATTGGAGATGACCAATTTTTGTATGTTGTTGATTCTTCATTACTGAATTGGTCTGTAAATATATGATGACTTGGTTCTATAATAAAGTTGAATATTCTTGCAGGTGGTTCTAAATCTTTGAAAAACATGAAATTTCTAAACATAATTATAGACAAAAAATCAAGTAAATTTAATGCAGTTTGTTAAATGTCATTATCATAAATAGTTTAATTAGAGTTCCTGATAATTTATAAGTTTTGGAAGTACATGTTCCAGCGCACCATAATCTTAATATTTGTAAGGTTGTTGCCATTGTAAAGACACAATGAGAGAGATAGCATTTTAAAAAGTATCTCCATACTATATATACTATACTATACTATACTATACTATATAACAGAACAGATTTGTACTTGTAGCGTATTTGGTTTGTTTGGAAAATGTACTTAAATGTAAGTGATGGTTTTTCTCAATTATATAATTATAGACTGCTATTATAGTAAGAAATATTATAAGAAACACTTTATTAAACTATGAACAGTATATATTCCACCATCATAGTTAAACAGACATTAATTTGTTTTGTGATATAGCAATAATAATAACTATAATTTTATTATTTTAGATATTTTGAAAAGGCCTCCAAATGATCGTGACCTATTCCAACGATTAATGGACATTGATAACCAATGGGAACATATTGGTAAATCTCTTAAGATTTCTCAGAATGATTTGGATCGTTTAAGACTTAGTAGTCTGAGTGATTCTGGCAAACTGTCTGAAGTGTTTGATATTTGGAAAGCTACTGGGGAGCCACATCAGGTCAATTGGGAAGCAGTAATTGCTGCCATAGAAGGTCCTATAGTTAACAACAAGAAGAAAGCTGATGAGATACGTCAATATCTTAATTTCAATAAGTGTAAGTTATTAAGTCTATATTTAAGTAGTTTTGAGTTTCAAATGGCAATGGTAAATTAGTTGTTATAACTTGATCAAACAATTACTTAAGTGAAATGCTTTATTGTATACACAACCCTCATTTCAATCATCTCGTTAATTTGTTTTAAATTGCCATACCAATACTGCATGATAACTTATCAAATTCTTAGAATCAAATAGGCAACGGGATTGCATGAAGACTTCTGTATTTCACACAAATAATGCTAGTTGTAGATGGTATGAAAATCATCAAGGATGGAAAATGCCAATTTAAACAGTTTCAACATAATGGGTCAAGCCGGGTTTTTTTCAGTATTCAAATTTGTCTGACAATGCTATTATTATTAAAATTACACTAAACAATCGTTATTCTCAGATTATATTAATCTGACTGCTGATATTATTAAAGTCTTTCTTAGGAAGAACCTAGTTTACTATCTAAACTGTCCAATATGTTCTTAGTGAAAATGCTTGTAACCTTCAGATTGATTATGACAGCTAACCATTATAATATAGTTATAATGCTAATGAAACATGTTATGCACCAAGTATAATATTCTGTTAATTAGTGTTTAGACAACCTGAGTGCTGTTATGTCAGTTCAATTTCGTTACTAATTAATAATTTTTACTTGTTTGTGTTACCTAATGTGTTTACTTTTTGACTTCTAATATTATGCATGATTCCTTATATTACTTTGTAGGTATGCTACTTGGAAATTATCCTTCTAGTCAAGATGCTAAGCCATATGGTAAATCAATGATACATACATTCACATTTCTCCCTGGAAATCTTCTCATGCTTCATTATATTTTAATGGATCAAAGGAAATGAGTAAAGCTTTAGTTATCTCAAACAAAATCATTACAGTGTGTGCTATGTATAATCAATGCCCATTATTATTTATTGACTATCACAATATTCTCTTTATTTTTAAGAAAAATATAGGATTTATGCTATATAAATTGTAGCCAAGTCTCTGTAATCAGTTACAGCTGTAACATCTGTGGTCTTATCTGAATTCATACTTAATGTTTAAAGGTGGATTGACTAGTTTGAGTGTGACACAGTTTATGTTATTTGATCATGAGAAGAACATGAACCTTGTAAACGTGGAAGTAATGCATTCTGTTTGCAGGTTCACAGCACCATTCAATGTTTGCATTATAATCCGATTGACTTTTTATTTTACTTGTGTTTTCATTCTTAAAAGTTTTATTACTCTAATTTCCACAATATAAAAAAGATAATCTTAGTTCCAGCCATGTATGTGTTGCTTTTAAGTTTGTTGAAATAGTTATTGTCCACAACAAAAACTTTACTAGTTAAGATTTGCCTTCATGATGGCCTTTTTAAAATTATAGTATGATTCCTTTTAAAAAAATGTAGTTTAGCATTTACTTTTAAATGAATTTGAAGGAAACCAAAAGGGCTTATATTCTTAGGAACTGCATATTTCAGATAGTTAATTTATTAAAAAATGAGTTATTGTGGTTTAAGAAAAGGAATAATTGCACTATAAATACCATTTCTACCTTATCATATGTGTCTGAGTAAGGCTCTTATTTAATTGATGCTTATTCAAGCTTTTTGTGACTTTTGCACCAACTCAGCAAAATGTTGTGGTAATTCTAAGCTATATCCAAGATGTTATGTTGCTAATAATCAGTATGATATTATCCATTTATCAACCTGACCTCAATTTTGGCCATAATTTATCTGATTTAGGTAACATTTTTGCTATTAATTAATGAATAGTATGCATATAAAAATTATTGGTATTCCAATCAACTGTCACCGTTACTTGCAAATCAAACAGATTTTAGTCACCAGCATTACAATAATGACTGCCTAATAAACTAGTAGTGTGGTCACATTATTTTTTAAATCAATTGTATTGCTAATAGACCTGTTACTCATAGGAACACTCTATAATGTATATTATAGATTTGTTTCTATATGGACATTTTCTCTTGGTAAAAAATTCTCCATTTCTATAGAAGATGATAAGCCAGAACGTAACAGTGTCACACAGAGTGGTCAGCAAAACTTGTCTGGAGCTACTGTTGATCATGGAATAATGCAACAGGGTGGACAAAGTATGTTATACTATTACTGTGCCAGACACACTTTATATCTCATGTACTCAGTCCTAGGATTATTTTGAAAAGTGTTTAATATTTATATCATAATAGATCATTTATAGGTAATGGGTAACATGCAGTCCTTCCATAGCAAAACAAAATTTACATAAACTTGTTGAACAAGCAGCCATATTTTGTTGTAGGATAGCAAAGGTATTTACTTAACAGTATATGATTAATAAAACATGTAAGGATGCAAGGTTGTACTCATTTTAAATCATTGCCAGTGCATTCTAACAATGTAGTACTGTAATCCACAAAGTTATCTTTGGTCTCATAACTTCTCTGTCAACTCTCTAGTTTTGCATATAATAATCAAACATGGCATTAAAATAATTTTAGGTGAATTTTAATCTTATAGATGTCTATGCAAGGAGTGAAGCATGACATGGTAGTGATATCAAATCTGACATAAGCATTTGTTGGGGACAATGGAGAGATTGCTACTTTGCTTATATTGATTACTTTCTAAATAAAATGAAACAGACTAAGAATTTGTTTGCTATTAGTTACTGGCTACTATACCTGGTTATCTATTGTCACTTAAATCAATGTGTTCTACAAATAGCAAGTCTATAAAAACCCTCCAAATATCCAACTAATTTGCTATTTCAAGACATAATGACACACTGAAACGTTTCTGTACAATGGAAAACTTTTAAATCATGAAGATATAGCTCAAATATGATTTTAAAAATAATTGAAAACTTACATTACAAAATGCTATATTGAAGTAAACTGGTTTGTTCCAGACAAAGATTTCATGGTTAAGTCAAAGCTTCAATGCATATGTATTTTAAGCCCCTATTTACTAGGAGGTGTTCCTTAATTTATTGTCAAATTCTAAAAAATGTTTTCAGAACCAAGAAGAACTTACCTGATTATATAAAATTTAGTGACTCATTTATTGAGTTTTTTTAACAAGATTGTTGGTCTTCAATATTTCCCATTCTTAACTTACTAGTGTATGGTTTAGTTCAGTTGTTATATTACATGTGACGTAGTAACGTAGCAAGGACTGGAAACATACTTGTAAAATGGAACCAGTTAGTACTTGCAGCTACAGGCACAGAGAGTCTATATTTCTTTTTCAGTCATCTGCCTTGCAATATAAATTCATTATGCTATTAAAGTAATTTAAGGAGTTCCTTGGCATATTATTTTGAGATCTAGCAGCAAGGACTAAACTTACATACTAAGAATCCGGTTATAATAGTTTTGCAGATTCATGTAATTATTGTTTCTAAAGAAATCAAAAAGTTCAAAAATGAGCCAAGATTATAATTGAAAGCAATCATCCTAAAGTTGTTTTAGAAGATTCTAAATTTATAATTAAACACCGAGTAGACAAAAAATAATTATAATATAATAATATACCAGCAATGTTTGTGAAAACCTATATAATTATAGAATGCTAGAACTGAGAAGCAAGCCAGTAAGAAACTTCAAGCATGACCTTGTACATGAACATGCCCATATATATATATATATATATATATATATATTTATAGCTATCCATGGAGAGGCATGTAAATATACGAGTTAATTATTCATGCATCCTGAAGGAGAAACACAAAGGAAATATGAATAATTGACAAGTATATTTACTGTAAACCACACCTACCCAGAACTAGGCTTGTATCATTGAATCCATCCATGTAATATACTATTACATGACAAAAGTCATCAAAAATTTGTCTTACAAAGTCAAGGAACAAATTCAATAGTTGATGACATGTGCTTTAGACAAATAGTAGTGTGTTGGTCTGTCAGCTGATACAATATTATAGTTTGTCAATTATTGGTTAACTATCAATATTATAGTAATCACCAATAGGTACATACATTGTAGTCTGGTCAGATACATTTAGAGTAATATATTTGAAGCAGTGGCTATTCATATGGAACAATAATTTAGCTCTTGTAAAATTTAAACATTTTTTTATTACAGCTAAAAATCGGGAGTTACTGCATACAGCTATGAAGGAGGGTTATGTTACTGCAAAATGGACCAAATTTTCTGTCTCTGGTGCTCCTGGAACTGGGAAATCATCTTTTTTGAAACTGTTGTATAATGAAGATCCACCTATTCATCATGACAGTACTCCAGCTGTTAAGGTATGTGAACCAAGAAAAGTCAATATCACTCCTGCAATTAAAGGTGAAAATTATTCTAATTGGATAAAGATAGAGCATCAGTCTCTACTTGAAATGATTGCTCAAGGAATTAATGATGGTATTCGGCATCTTAAATCTGCATCAATGGAAAACAAACCAACACTCATAGGATTAGAAGATAAGCCTCTTGATCAAGCACATGATGAGTCATATCAACTTACTAACAGTAATGACCCTGAACAAATACCTTCAGCAGTAACGAAACAAAAAGAAAATACTTTTAATTCTGTGACATCTCAAAAGATACTGGGCCTCTTACCAGCTCAGAGAAAATCTGAACAGCTTTATCAATCTCATTGGATATATGGTGTTGATACTGGTGGTCAGGCTGCATTTATAGATATTGCTCCGGCATTGTTACATTACAGTTCAGTCAACATTATTACTCACAATTTAACTGAGAACCTTAATGACAAAGCCCTGTTCTACTTTAGTGTTATAGGAAAGAAAGTATGTCAACCAGAAGATAGACAGATTACAAATCTACAACTTATTGAAGCCTCTTTTCGCTCTCTTTCCTCTGTAGATTCTCCAAAGTTGCCACACATTCATATCAAAAGTATTCAAAAACCCCATGGTATAGTGCTAGGAACATTTTTTGATAAAATAGTTGAGGAAGGACAATTTTTTCATGACAAAAATGAACTTCTTTTTTCAACTTTAAAAAAGTTTGATGAAGTACTGCTTATGCATCGAAATGTTGGAGAGGAAGTGATTTTTCCTATCAACACTATGGCCAGGGGTAATAGAGAACTAAAAATGGCAAAAAAGCTTCGTGATAAAATATGCCAATTTTTCATTGAGGCTGAAATCCCTATTCGATGGTTTTTGTTTCAGCTTGAGCTAGACCAGCACCAGAAATCTTATCAATCAAGCATAGTAAGTACAACGACATGTTTTGAGATTGGCAAAAGTTTGCAAATGAGTCACGATGATGTGGCTGCAGCTTTACAGTACTATCATGATCTCACCATTTTCCTCTACTTTCCTAAAGTCTTACCTAAAGTTGTTTTCCTTCATCCACAACTACTTTTTGATAAACTCTCTGAGCTAATTAGTATCTCATTTGCTGATGCTGTTGATCATTTGGATGATGAAGGTATATTTCTTCCAACTGGTTCTTACAAAGAACTAAAAGAAGAAGGAACATTTAAAGAAGACTTGTTGACATCGCCCAATTCACATCTATCACATGGATTTCATCCCAACTTTATGCCAAAAGATTTCCTAAATTTAATGACAACTTTATTTATTATGGCTGCTCTACCTAAGGAAGGAAAATACTTTATGCCAACTGTCCTTCCTACTACCCCTTTCACAGAATATAAATCTGTACCACCTCAATTCAAGCAATACACTGACCCTCTAATTCTGTCATGGAATATGAAGCCTCTTCCTCGAGGTATCTTTCCTGCGTTAGTCGTTAACCTTCTACATTGTAATCATTCACCAAAGTTTCTACTCACAGATCCTTTATGTTCCATTCCACGTTATCGTAATGCTATCACTTTACACACTGATTATGGTGACATTCTTTTGGTTGATGGGATTTACTGGATGGCCATGTACAGTACTGACCCGTTACAAAGATGCTCTGCCTTGCGTGAAGCTGCCCAAACTGGTATCTCTGAAGTTGTTGATAGTTTTTGCTATATGGCTAATGTTAAAAATTTTGACGAATATTTTTACTGTAAGATATGCTCCAATAAGACTTTTGAACATTTCTGTCGTTTAAATGATGACAGGAAAACCATTACCTGTTGTGACAACCTCACAACTGCTTGTATCAATGAATGTTGTCAACTGCCTTGGTTTTCTGTGGAAGGTGAGATTTAAAGTTGTCTAATATCTTATATGTTGTTTAATGTGTAAACCCATCATAGGTATTGATCTTTACATCTTAATAGATAAAGAACATGAAGTGTGTCTGAAGTGAAGCAGTCATCACTTCTTTTGTTTGTTTCTAGCTAATTACTACTTGTAGACCAATGTTAAGTAGCAGTCATGGCAAATTATTTGTTATAGCTAGATGAAACCATAATTAAGTGAAAAGCATTAAAGTACACAACTATTACCAAAGTAGTGATGTTAGTTTGTTTGTAATAGCTGTAACAGGACTGCATTAAAACTTACTAAATTCTTAGAATCAAATAGGTAACAAGATTGTCTGAAGACTTTAGTATTTCATGCAAAAATGCTAATGGTAGGTAGTTTTGAAATTATAGGCATGGCAAATGTCAGTTAATGATAATGAGCATGGCATACCTAGTCAGGTGGCATTTTTTAAAGACTTTGTTCCTTTGTTAAACTTTATATTTTGTAGAATTAATGTAGCTGTTGTATCACTAATTATATCACAGCTTCTTCTAGATTAGCCTTAGTAGTAGGAATATTACAAAGTGCTTGTATAGCAAGAATGTAAGTCTGGATTAGGTAGAGTTGTAGTTTTGAAAATAATTAATTAAATTCAAGTATATTTACTACTGTTTGAGTTGCCTAACTATATTTTGTAATGAGATAAGTTTAAATTCTCAAGCTAAATATCAATAATACAATTTTTGTTCCTTTAACTTCTAAATAAACTAATTAAAACACAATTGAAAGTGATGAATATTTCATATTGTGTAAGGGTCTTTACTTTAATTTAACACTCTCTTTTACTTGTGGTGTATTAACATCTTTTAAGTGCAATACATGTTAGAGTGCTTTAACAAACATATAGCCAGCTAAATAACACATGATCCAAATGTAATACAACCTGGCACTCGTATCTCAATATAATACTAAGTTATGTATGTGTATTGTATTTTGATGTTTTAGATTATAATTCTTTGTAGTTCTTAACAGAATTCACCTTCCTGCTTACAAAATTCAAATGTTCTAGTCATCATCTATCAAATAATTTTGATTTCTGTGAAAACATTGGTCGATTTCAGTATAACTTTTACATACTATAATTCTGAAAATTTTCATGCATTTATAACTTTGAGGAATAACTATGAACATATATAATTAACACCAGTAACTTATGGTTTATGGTATAAAGTTTTGTGGTAATAAAGTAACCATTAAAAGAATTCTTCATCTACACTTAATTATAATTAAGTCATGTCAACAACCATTTGAGTAGGAATAGTTTTGTCCCCAGATTGAAATAGCCCTTAGGCAAAAGACAGTCTGATACATTTAATTCAAACTCTTGGTCTTAGGATAATCAGTGTGACTTTGGTAGTCATATGACGTTGTGAATAGTGAATGATGCTACAATTTGATACCTCTCAGGAATGGTTGTTTAGTTAATTTGTTTATAGGAATTATATCTCATATATTAGTAATGAAAGTTTAGTTACAATTATGGTATAACCTGTAGTTGATTGTCAATTATGTTTTATCTTGTGATTTCAAAGGCATACCTTATAATTATGATAATTGTATCATCAGGAACAATAGTTTTTAGTATTGTAGTTATCAAGATTTTCCATCACTGACATCTGCTTTCACAACATTCATGTGTCATGTGACCATCAGCTACTTGTCATGTGACAAACTGATAATTAGTATATGAGTTGACACCATGCCAATGCACTAGGATGAAGAAGTTGAAGCAAATGCACCAGATAACCTTTTCTCTCAGGAACATGATAGTCTAGGAAAGAGACTAAGTAGGAGTTTCATGCTCCTTAAGCTTTTATTTACTGCATATTTGGATTCCTAATATACATGTGGCTAATACAGCAAACTGTGCAACTTATGTCACATTGAACAATTGATACCATATATAGATTTGTAAATTTTTGGCAAAGCATAGACTCAATGATATGATATTGTAGTATTAAGTACAGCCTTTTTTACTAGAGATTTGTGCATTCACTATTCATCTCAAAACCTCTAATAATATTTTCAATTTATTATAGGAAAAAAACAAAAGAGACTGAGATTAGAAGAACCATATTATTGTCAATCAGATTATGATGATGATGACATACCTCTTAGTAAACGAACATCTCACTACATTTCACCTGACAGTGACTTAGAGTCATATGACATATCAAGTAAATGTGGCAATAAAACATGTGATATTTGCATGCATTCAATAATAACATTCTCATCATTGATCTTGAAAATGTACTTTGATATTGGTTAAGTGCAATAACAATATTACAACACTACATACTGTTAAAATAATAGCTTCATCTAATTCATAGGTAATATTATATCATTGGATCAGCTCTTAAATCAACAACCTTTAACTCTAGAAATAACTACATATGCTAAAACTGCAGAATGGAATCAGTTAGGTGTGAAACTACAACTGAACAGTGTATCTCTAGCTGGATGTCGTGACTGTACCAGTATGTATCAATTATGGATTATGGAGAAAGCAGGAAAAGCAACAAGGAAGAGTTTATTGGATGCATTAAAAGCTATTGGACAAAATGATATTGCAAGGAAGTATGAAGAATATTTACAAACAAAAGTAAGTCATCTATCAATGTATAAATGTGCATATATAGTGACCTCTTAGCAAAGAATAGCCACATATTATTAACTAACATCAATCTACATTAAACTTTGACACTAATCGTAACATTGTTGTCTTAGATATAATATTAGTATACTGGGTATTGAATTTAATATTGTTTATGTAACAAAATGACTTGATCAACAACAACAACTCAAAAACTAATATAAGTATGAAATATATGCACATATGGAAATATTCAAGAGTATTCTGCAGACTAATTATAACAAGTGTTATGTATCTATTGTCCATATGAATAGGTGCCTGATGTCTAATTATGTTCTAGAATGTTCTGTAGACTAATTACAATAAATGATAAATGTTAATACATTACATTGCTCCCTCCTTTGAAAAGAATACATCCCGTATTATGAACTTATATATGGGTCTAACCAATCAAGTGGCCGATGATTTCGAACTGGATATTGATGACGATTGTATGCTGATGTATTAGTATGCTGATCTTGCTCATTGTCTGAGAACTCATCATCTGAAAAATTACATAATTCAGCTTTATCTCCAACGTGATATGTAGAAGTGAGAGATGATGTAGGTTTATTTGGGAAAGAAGTAATTGGTGGAAACCGAGTACCAGGAGTGCAAAGTTTCAAACTGTTGAAGTGAACAATGAGGGGTTTGGGTGAGTCAGAAGAAGTGGTATAATCTTATAATTTAAGTCAGATAGTTTGGATTCAACTTTATATGGCCCTGTACAAGGGTGGTGTAGTTTTCGATGACCTCCTTGAGGAATGACTGGTGAGTACAACCATACAGTGTCACATTTAGCGAATGGTTTTCCATGAACACTGCTATCATATAAAGTCTTTTGTCATTGCTGAACATTACTAAGGTATTTCTCACTATCTGGTATGCACAAGAGAGTGATGATTCCAGTTGCTTACATACAAATCAGATGAGAGCGTATCTGAAAATGAAGTCCCAAACTGTAGATCAATAGGTAATCGAACTTCATGCCCATAAATCAAGTAGTAAGGCATATAACCAGTTGAAGCTTGAATACTTGTATTGTATGCAAAACAAACTTGTCTAACAAATTTTTCCCAGTCATTTGGATTGCCTTTAGAAGTAGTGGCCAACATGTCTAGGAGAGTTCGATTATAACGCTCAATGAGTCCATCGCATTGAGGATGGTATGGTGAGGTACGACATTTCTTGATTTGCAATATTCTACATACTTCTTTGAATAATTTAGACTCAAATTGCTGGCCCTGATCAGAATGGATTTGTTCAGGTGGTGAAAATTTGAAAAACATCTCGGTGGTCAACATGTTTGCAACAGTGGCTGCTTCCATATTAGGGATTGGGTATGCTTCACCCCATTTTGTGAAGTAATCCATTGCAGCTAACAGGTACATGTTGCCAGTGTGACTTCATGGAAAGGGCCCAAGCAAATCAACTCCTACCATTTGCATGGGACTGCCAACTGTAATGTTTTGTAGTGGGCCTCTGACCTGTGGTGCTGGAGTTTTACGAGTAGCACAGGTAGAACATGTATTACAGTGATTTGAACATCGTGATAATGACCTGGCCAATAGTACTGTGATTTAAGTTTACCTAAGGTTTTAGCCTTGCCCAAGTGTCCACCAACCACTCCTGAATGTAACTGCTGTAAAATATCTGCTTGAAGGCATTTAGGAACAACTAGCTGTTTATACGTCTGTTGTGTATCAGTATTCAGAAATAGTCGAAGTAAAATACCATTATCAACAAATAACTGGTCCCACAGCTGAAAAAGTTTCCTTGTTTTAAAGGTATATTTGCTGAGAGTGTCATAGCTTGGTCTTTGTTTGGTTTCTTTAGCAATGAGGACTGGGCTTATTATTTCATCTTTAAGCTGAAGACTTCTAATTTCAGATGCAGTCATGCCCCAAGACACAGTGTCTGAGGAAGTGGTAGCATTTATATGTAGTGGAGCATTTAAGCGTGAAAGAGAGTCGGCATTGTTGTGTTTTCGTCCAGGACGATGTTGTACAGTTAATGAAAATTCTTCTAGTTTCTCTAGCCATCTAGCTAGCTGCCCTTCCGGTTGTTTAAAATTTCTCAACCATGTTAATGAGCTATGATCAGTACATAAGGTGAAAGTACGACCAAGGAGGTATTGTCGAAAATGGGAAATGAAAGTTACCATTGCTAAAAGTTCTTTGCGGGTCACACTATAGTTATTCAGCTTTAGATAAGGTTCTGGTAGCGTAGGCAACAACTCGTTCCTGGCCATCATCATCGACTTGTGACAGGACTGCTCCAATACCGAAGTCACTGGCGTCAGTATCCAGTATAGATGGTTTTGAAGAATCAGGGAAAACAAGTATAGGAGGGGAAACTAACAGATGCCATAGTTTATCAAAAGCCTGCTGGCAATCTTCAGTCCACTTTAAAGATGCTGATTTTTCTGTCAATTTGTGAAGTGGTAGGCAAATTGTAGCAAAATCTTTGACAAATCGCCGATAGTAGCTTACTAAGCCTAAAAACTGTTGAAGTTGATGGCATGATGTTGGTACCGGCCAATTGGCTACTTTGTCAGTCTTGGCTGGATCAGTCGAAACTCCTTTTCAGACACAATGTGTCCTAAAAAGGGTACCTTTTTTTGAAAAATTCACACTTGGTTGGTTTTAACTTTAACTTTAACTTCCACTTGCCAGTATCCACTCAGTAAGTCTAGCATACTAAACCATTTTGCTCCAGATAATGTATCTAAGGTATCATCAATTCTTGGAAGTGGATAAGCATCCTTTCTAGTGATATTGACTTTACGGTAATCAATACAAAACCAAACAGAGCCATCCTTTTTTTAACTAATACAACTGGAAAAGACCATGGACTAGTAGACTTTTGGACGGTGTTGTTTTGTAACATTTGGTTAATCAATTTACTTGTCTCTGATTGAAGATGTTTTGGAATTCTTCACGGTGATTGTCTGATTGGGCGTGTATTTCCTGTGTTAATGGTATGCTTTATAACTCCAGTGCGACCTAAATCGCAATCATTTTCAGGAAAAACATCAGCATACATTAAAAGAACCTGATAAAGTTGTTCTTTTTGAATATCTGTCAAACTCTCTGATTTTTGAGCTGTTTCCCATAAAGTCTTTTTTATTCGTATTTGAAATAGATGGAGTCTGTGCTGTCCCAACAACAGATACAAGGAGTTGATCATCATCAATTAACTGACTTAATGAAGCTAATTTGGTGTCTTTGTAAATTGTAGCTGGTGTTATAGTTGGGTTGATGAGTCTAACTATGATATGATTGCCAGGAATAACTATTGCTCTTTCAATGATGATGTTTGAGTCCTTTTTCTGATGAAACAACTGATTTTCTAGTAGCCATGTTCCGGTGTGATTGACAAAATTGGGGACAACTGCTAGGGTTTCCAGTTCTGAATGAGCTGGGACAATAACAGTCTCCTTTAAAAATGCAGTTACTGGTGTAGACCTTGTAATGGTTTGTGTAGCAAAACCCAATGGTATTTCTAAGTTTCTTTCTGAGAATCGTAATTTGTGTTGTCCACAATCGACAATACATTGGTGTTTTTGGAGGAAGTCTAATCCTAATATTGCCTATTCTGTAAGGCCTTTTACAACTACAACTGAAGCAATAAAGTTGTGTCCCCCAAAATTTAGCTGAACTGAAACAGATCCTTTGACTTGAAGTGGAGATTCGTCAACACCCAAACGGCATTAGTGATTCCATGGTATTAAATCTGCCGAGGATTGTCCTGACAGTTTACAACGTGCCCATGTAGATGAGTTCATGAGAGTTACTGCAGCTCCTGTATCAACCAGGAAAGAGCATGTGTAACCATGAATTTGTACAAGAATATGAAATGTAACAGCAGGATTTACAGGTGATATGTGTAAAGTACCTTGAGTTTGGGTCATGACATCT
The DNA here is from genome assembly GCA_963965975.1 of Xestospongia bergquistia. Lineage (NCBI taxonomy): Eukaryota > Metazoa > Porifera > Demospongiae > Haplosclerida > Petrosiidae > Xestospongia > Xestospongia bergquistia. Next base: position 5,893,325 of record OZ014414.1, read on the forward strand.
CCCTCAGACCGTGGACCCTTCGCTGGACTGAGGGTTTCTCGTTTCCCTGGAATGGTTTTTGTCGTGGACGCTATGTTGGGTGCCAAGGTGCAGGACAGCCCCTTGCCAAATGTCCTGGTTGCTGACAGTTAAAACAAATAATCGATCTAGATGGTGGGCTTGGCTGTTGTCGTCGAGGATGAGGAATGTTCACTTTTTTTTCAGCTTTGTAATCTTATCAGATAACTGCTCAATTAACAACATTAATTTCTCATCACTGGCGTTGTGAGTGACAGAACTAGCCGGGAGGTCTTCGGCGTCATTTTTACCACGAGAGTTAACCATGTAAGACTCTAACTGCATTGTGGTAGTTACTGCTTCATCAAGTGTCTTCGGTGCTTTCTGTTTAACAGCAAATGAAATTTGAATATCTGTAATACTAGAGATGAACTGGGTAAGAGCAATTTGCTCTGTGGCTTTAGAATCCAAATCAGGGTAAGCCTTTGTAGAAAGTCGGCGGAGATCTTCAGCATAATCAGCCCAACTTTCAGAGATAGTACGCTTCCTTGTTGAAAACTCAGCTAGATATAGCTCACGCTTACTATCAGGCTCAAATTGGGCTTTCAGCACTAAGACAGCATTATCAAAACTGGACTTGTCTTCCTCGGATAGTCTTTGAAACACTGTTTGAGCCTGACTTGTTAATCGGACTTTCAAGAAAGAAAGCTTCATAGCAACCTCCCAACCATTGACCTCTGCGGAGTTGTTAAAACGAATAATCCATTGATCCCAGCTTCCGTTTGAGTCACCTGAGAAGGAACAGGTAAAATAATAGGCTTTGGTGTTGCCATCTATAATACGAAATCCTGCTCACTGCGCCAATGTAACAAAATGACTTGATCAACAAGAACAACCCAAAAACTAATATAAGTATGAAATATATACACATATGAAAATATGCTAGAATATTCTGCAGGCTAATTATAACAAGTGTTTAACTATCTATTGTCCATATGAATAGGTGCCTGATGTCTAATTATGTTCTAGAATGTTCTGTAGACTAATTACAATAAATGATAAATGTTAATACATTACATTTATATAAACTCTGCTTTTAACATTATTGACTATGTAACTGCTTGTGACCATAAATTCATTCATATTCTAATTTTGTAGGTAGAAAAGTATGAGAGTGCTCATAAGTGATGTTATGTATATCAACTAGTACACTATAGTAAGTAAAATAGTTACCTTATGTACATGTTTTATGAATTTGTTCATGTAAAATTGTTTTGTTGAATTAATGACAATAACTTAGTAATTCGTGGATAATGTTTTTTCCATTTAATGATTGTATCTCACAAGAATCAATTCAAATACATGTACAGTAGTAGTGACTAGAGGTATAAACTTCATTATATAATATACAAAATTGGTGTCTTTCCATACATGTTAAAGCACATTGAATGTTGTATTTAACAATACATTCATTTTATACTGCCTTTGTTGGTTGCTGAAGAAAAATGAAGTTGTAATGGCTTTTGCTATTATTGGTATTAGTGACATCACCTGACACCTTATATCTCTTAAAACCTTGTCTATTTCTTGTATAAACCATCCTTAAATTAAGTGTATTATTTCCTGTTGTTGTATAGTTTTATATGGTTTTATGGTTCATTATTATATACTTTAAGAAGCTCTAAGAATTCTACAAAATTTGGTTTGTGTAAATAATTTTGATGGGAAGAGGGAAATAGAGAGACATGATCCAATATCTACTACTACATCAAGTCAATCATGTGATACACACATTATTATAATTAATGTTATTACAGTTGACCACAAACAATATTTGTATAACTAGTGTATATTGAATAATACTACAATATATACACATATACTTGGATTATCACCATCAATCCTCGTACTATCACTACAACATATGTACGTGTACTTGGATTATCACTATCAATTCTTGTAATATCACTACAACATATGTACATGTACAAGACTACATCTCTACGATACTTCACTGAACAATGATGATATTAAGACAATATGTACATCACTTATTTAAAATACTACAATATGGAAACTATACTTATCAAGACAATATTGTTATATTGCTGTAATGTTAGTCCAGAAGGACAAGAAGCACCAGATTCACTTATGTTAAGATATCCAACTCTCATCCAGCCCCCCTTATCATCACAGTGACTACCCCCCATATCACAATAGACACTTATAATACAACCATTACTTAAAGTGATGTTGTAATAACCTGATATAGCAGCAGGGAAGGCTTGGAGCAAGGAACTACAAGAATCATATGTATATTTGCTACAAGATGTAGGTATTGTAGATGGACAGAATATTATCTTCACTCGATCATCTTTTTTCACAGTAAATGTCTTTCCACTGTTACTAGATATACAACAGTATTGTTTATAGAGTGAGGGAGGATGCTGAGTTAGTAAACCAGAAAAGTCAGCCATACAAACAGAAGAGCTCTCACTAGCCACAATATATAGACCAGCAATTAGACAACAAAAAACAGTTTAGTCCATAAGCGAGTGGTGAAGTATAAAATTATATTATTTCTACAGTTATATAGCTTCCAATGTACTGCTAATTAACATTTTTGGAATATTTCGTAATTGCCAAGGCAACATCCTTCTAATGTAAACAATTATCTATACAAATATTTATATCATAGCACACATGTTCAGTACTATACTGATTAATTTGTTATTCAGCCATTGTTATTTTGATTAACATGTATCATTTCAAGTTGTTTGTTGCCTTAACTAACATTTCTGTCATGCGTGATTGCAAATGCAATGAATTATATTAAGAATTTGTATATATCCTTAGTTTTTTGATTAGTAATTACTATGGAACAACATTTTGTATAGTTCAATAAGTATGTTTAATTCTGGAAATGTATATAGTGATAGCCCTGCCTAACCATTAAAAATATTGTAACTTATGAAATTAGTTAGATGAACTGTCAATTTTATAATAACATAGACCACACATAATCATTTATCTAGTTTATGAGGACAGGTTGCAGCAGGTGCACTCACATTAAGCAAGAGTGCAGACGGGGAGGTGGGCGGGATGGACAAAGCCACCTCAACCCATATTTGAAGAAGTTTTCTATGCCCTTGCATATACTGCACTGTTAAAAATGGGGTGTAAATATCGTATACCAGAGTGTAACTTATTCTTGGTTTAGGGGTGTAAATCTACCTTAGGGTGTAAAGTACAGCAGTTAGGTGTAAAACACATGCATTCACCATAACAATTGGTCAATGATGATATGATTTACTCTGCCTTTTACTTTTCTAACTCATAAATCTTAATTATCATAAATTATTATTAATAATTTATTATTAATTCATTTATTAAAATTAATTATTATTAATTTATTAAAATCATGATGTGAAATAATGTTTAGGAACTATACAGTGTATGACTGAATGACAAACAGGCATTGTTCTAATATGATGTGGTTGGAATGAAAAAAGGTCATTGTATTTGACTGTGGATTTAACTGAGGACATTTGAACAACAAAACAATGATAGTGATAATTGAATTCTAATGTGTTTAAAACTTGCACTTCAAAATAAACTTCATTATAATCAATGACAAATATATTGAGCAGCTTCCCAAACACAGGATAATCTGTGTCCATCTTCACCACCAAGGCACAAGACTTCTTGTACAATGTGCCGTCAATGGACACCCATACAACCCTGTAATAAAGAATCACAAAATAACCTTATAAGTACTTGATGCCAAATCAAGGCAGTTCTAAATTTACAACAACAAATATACCTAGTCTCATAGCCAAGTCACTTGTTAGGAAGGGAGGGACTTTAGTGATTGCATGTTTAAAATTATAATACTTTCAGGTAGAGTTATTCTCAGAAATTTGTTAGCGGAAATTAATTAAAACAAGGTACACATAGGTAGGAGATTCAAACAGTGTAATCATAATAACCTTGTAATATCTCCTGAGCACTCAACTAACTCTGGTGGAGCAACCAAAGCAGACACAATGTCACCTAGATGAATGAGGTGAAAATGATAGCAAATGAGAAATTATGTATTCACCTGGACCAACATCCAATGTTCCAGAATGATACTCAAAATTATTCATCCTATGGTAGCACTGAAGTTTCTGATGACGCATGGCCAGAGTGTATGGTAGATTGATGAAGTTACCAACACTTTGAGTGATTTTTTTGAAATAGGAATGTTTTGCTTCAAAACGCATTGTCCAGTGTTGTCTTAGTGGTCCAAATCTGTTAAAAATATAAAAATTGCATACATGTATATGTCTGTCTGAACTTGTTATTTGCATAAACTCACTCAAGAATCAACCTTGGCATATGCACAATATAGTGTATTTTAGGAGTGATGGAGGCATTAGGATACAGTAGCTTGAACTGTTGATGGTGGTCAGAAATTAGTGTTGCTAGATTAGCTACATCATCTTCAGTGAGCTCTGGGGCCATTAGGATATCAACAATCTCCAATAAGTCCAAATAATTGATCCAAAATTCATCACCACTAGGAACCTTGTCCCCAACCATCAATGGTAGAACCCTTCCTAGCAACCACATTTGTGCAGCTACAAAGTAGTAAAGTCAAAAAAATAAACATGATGTTGAAACCTTTGTTACCTTCTTGCTTCAGTTTGTGATCATTACTTCGTAGAGTAGATAAAGCAATAGTTGATGGTCGATTCTTCATCTCCATCAATCCTAGTTCAAAGCCAGTTATTTGTTGGTTTAGATACTCTAAAGAGTAGTAACCATCTTTGTCTATGTGTTGCTGAAGGAGTTCTTTTGTTTCATACTCAAGAATACATATAGAAGATTTTAATTAAATGAATAAGCAAGTATGCTTTTGTACCTTCAAGGACATCATGCATGACATCCTGTACAAGGGCTCCTGAACAAACTTTGAAGTACAGTAACTCATCCAAAATTGACCTCTGGTTGATCCCAAATTCCATAGATAGTTTGTCTCGGTCTCGTTGACTAGTTGCTTTGTCAAGTTCATCACAGTTAGTTTTGTGTTCATCAGGGTTACGTAATATAAGTTTGGATTCAGTGAATATTGACTGAATGTCAGACAAAATAAAATACAGCTATATTGCATAGAGGCGGAGATAGACTGTAAATTATATTACAAGGATGAATGAATAACTTACCCAGCTTGTGGATAATACGTTTTGAACCTAGTGGGTTACATACCTCTAAATCATCATAATATAAAAATATCTGAAGAAAGTTTGAGTCTAATGCTAGGAGGGGATGTTTTGAAAACATAGTGGCATCACAATAGTCTCTAATAATTCCATCATCTGAATTATGGCCCATCTCAACCTAAAGATAAAATATTTAATAATGTGTTTTCTAAAAGTGTACATATTTACTTATGAACATACCATTCTCACAACATCAAGATTATAAAAGAGGGACTGAATGGTTTTCAATAAAGGAATATACATCATTTCTTCTCGCACTTCAGCATGTCTTCTCTTTTTTCCACTCCCTGTCCACTGTCTTTCGGTGCCAAGAAGAATTGGCTCTGGCTCCTTGTAAATAACATGAACATAAAGTTAGTACTGACCAATACAAATATCTTATTATAATACTTCTTACCACAAAATTCAACGACTCTTTGTAATATTTCAGCTGTGCATGCTGAGTTTCTAATCCCAAAAATGGATTAGTATAGAAAGAGTTAGCACTAAATAACTGGTCAAATCCCTGAAGCAGTGTGTGGTCAATACCAGAATTTGACAAGATCGATTTCAATTCATCATGCAGGTCCATGAGTATATTTTGAAAAAAACCAGTTACATCCTTAAGAATTTGTTCCATTGTGGACTGAGGTAGTTTGTACATCTCTTGGACTTTTAAAATCCATGTAGCAGCAGCCCTTTTCTTTGAATACAGAATGGATGAGGTCATCTCTGGGTCATTGAATGAGTCAGTTTCACAATTCAACCAATGATCAGGGTCATCCTGATCTTGAAAGGTAGAACATTGAATAACAGGCTCAGAATCCGTATGAAAATCATACACATGATTTCTGTAAACTTCGAATTTTCTAAATTGTTTTCGACAACCACCGAGACAACAGGTGATACAAAATCCAGGTCTGTGTGCATGGACTTCTCGAACATGTTTAAGCAAGTACATGAGGCTTGGTACCATAAATGAACATAGTGGGCAAACTTTGATATTTCCGGGATCCATGAGTTATCTGTTGAGAACGGTTTATGATAACTGCCACCTGCCTTCTATTTTTCTAAACAGCATGGTGTTACGCATGCGCAAAACTTCAACCAGTTTTAGCACCTGCCTTAACAGCTGCACTCAGTCTCTCTACTTTTCAATGGCGAGTTGCGTTGTATTGGAAGATTTGTCTGCTGATGAACTGTCTCTGTTCCTGTCATCCAAAGGAATCCCTCAGAAAGTTTTGGACAACTTTCAAAGCCATTCCATTGACGGAGAAACGTTTCTTTCTATGAGCGATGGACATCTCAAGGAAGTTGCTGAGAAAATACCCGATAGGGTCAAGTTGAAAAAGATTATAGACAGTACAATATCTGCTAAAAAGGTCAGTGATATATTTTGTCACTATGTTATCTAGTGTTGACTGTTGCCCATCTGTGCTTGATATAAAGTTTTTCTCTAAAGCAAATTATCATAACAATTATCATTGCTAGGAAAACAGAAGTCTTGACGTAAATGGCAGTCATTGTTCCTCAACTTTAAATGTCCCATCTCAAAATTGGCATCACACATTTGTGATACCCTCTGCTTTCTCTCTCCGGACAGAGGAAGCCTTAGCCACTGGTCAGATCACTAGAAGAGTGAGAACAGAGATCATCCAAGCTCTCTCAATGTCAATGATGATACATACAAGAACCCCTTCAAGTGATCAGTACAACACTGTGTGTCGTAAACTGATTGAAACCTATCCAATACTTAAAGATGAAATTGGCTCTACTGGCTATGTAAGTGTGTGGTAATTTTTTTATTGTGAACTTGTTATGACTAAGAAATTGTTCATTTCTTAGGGTTCTTGGAAAAAAAAGCTACGGGACCGATTCAAGTTTCTTCGTCGTCCATCTACTTATAAAACAGATTCTGTTAGTATTGAGCCATCTCCAAAACGTCAGAAGACCTCAAAACGTCTTGGAAGTGACACAAGTACATGTGTGGATGATCTAGATGATGTTATGCTGACAACAAAATTGGCTGAATTACAGCACGAGTGTTCTAAACGAAAAAAGGACCGTTCCCTTGCTACAATACAATCTTTGACCAGCAGCACATTTACTAGTAGACGGAAATGGATAACAAATGTTCAACCTCCAGTTGTAGAAATCCTCGAGCAATACCCATCATTGAAGATTCGGAAAGTAGTAAGTTATCTCTTAAAACAATTTAACATAGTAATTATTTTACACGTGTAAATTGCCTCTCTATTCCAGTTTAGGATGGAATTCAAAACTATTATTGGCTTAGATGAAAAGACTAGCATCCATTCACTCATGGAAAGTTGGCCAACATGGGAAAAAAGGATAATTGCTTATTCTCGATTGGAATTCAAGCATAGGCCAAAACTGAAACAGCTTCTCACCACTCTTGATGAGCAAAGTGAAGGACTTGTGGATAAAGGTGCTTCACTATAATTCAAGTGAATACAATAACATGATTTTTTGTAATAGGTTTAGTAGCCTTTCAATTATTATCTGAATTGTTGATTCCTAAAAGCCGCCATGAGAGGCTGGTACAGTTTGTGAAGGTAATGTTAACTTTAGGTAATTGTTATGTTTTTGGTTGTGATTTAACAATTTGACTCAGAGATTTCCTCAAAATTTTTTTTAATATTCATAAAAGTTCTTTAATTTCACTTTAGAATTCAGATGACTTGGCAGTCTTTTCTGCAAAAGTTCAGCTCAGTGCTCCATACATGATCGTATGCCATTCTGCTGAAGAGACCACTTTCCATATCATGGTAGAAGAAGAAGTCACATGTGAACTCAGTTCTTTTGAGAGTGCCTTGATCCACCTGGTTGGCTCTTACTTCCTTTATGATATAGCATACCCAAAGCCTGTCCAGTCGCTTTTATTAATGATCCAGCACTATGTATTTGGACTGGAAGACTCACAACAAGATACCCCTGCAGTTATTGAGATTGTTACATCTCTAAAGAAGATGGACAGTATACTTTATAATTAGATAATGTATAGTTTATTAGTTTATTATAGTTTAGTTTTATTATAGTTTATTTATATAATGTATAGTTTATTAGTTTATTACAGTTTATTTATTATAACAGGTATGTATTATATTGAGTGTTTTATATAATAATAAAATAATGTTACAGATTTCAATTTTAAAATAATTTTCCAATTTACACTTGAAAGAGTTGCGATATACACCAATATGGTGTAAATATCAGTCTTAGATTTACACCCTAGGGGTAGAGTTTTTAAAGTGTATGGTGCACACCTATTTTGGTGTAAATGTACACCCTTGTTTTAACAGTGTGAGGATATGAAAGTAACAATAATAAAGCACATATAATATACAGGAAGATATGATAATATATGGTTGTACAAATGATCCTATTGCTGTAATATATTCATTTACTAAAAGCAAATTGTTGTTAAATTATAGAAGATCAAAGCACACAGAATGCTGTTAGAAATTTTCAAATCAACTTAATGAACCTGAATTGTACTGTCCACTAATTCCTAGTTAATGGAGCTAAAGTATTGTTACTGGATATTCAACTATGTTTCAAATCTTAACCCAAGACAAATAGCTACCTTACAGAGAGTGATGGCCAGAATGGAATCCAGAAGTCATGATAAGAGTGGAGGGAGGAGTACTTCTTACTTGATATTATTAGAAACCTTGGTACAAAAATTATCAAGGGACAATTAGCACTTGTAGAACCTCAAATTCATGTATTGGACTACACTTTAGTTTCTCTTTCATGAAAAATATTTGGAGACATCATCAGATGATAATGAGGGGGGAAACTCCAAGGATGGGCCAGATAATGAATCTCTGGTCTTTGCAAGTTATAGATATGTTATAATGTGGTCTAGAGGAGCTAAATATATTGCGTAAGAAGATAGATAAAGGTCTTTTGAATGAAGACTTGGAGACATTTGTTGTAGTTTTTGATGTTAATTTGTAGCTGTTTGATGTGAGGAATTGGCAACATGTTTGTTATTCTGGGTCACTGTTAAAGGCTTAGTTTGTAATGATAATATGGAGGTTTTTTGCAATTTCTGGAGAAGGATACAAAATACGCATATATACACAGCCCTGTCCTTCACAATCATGTGTAACCTTGATTCTGTTATACAGCCTTGATTTTTACAACTGTGTATCATCATGTGTGACCAAATACAGTCCTTTTTCATGAACTAAATTTGGTCATAATACTGGCATCAGAAGTGGGATATGCCACTGGAGTAGGATATTTCATTTGTAGAAACTTCCACAATTACTACCTATGTAAGGTATGCATGTGTTGATTTGTATGTGTAGCTCTGAATTATTACCTGTCATACAAGACTATCTGGCTTTGAACTTGTATGACCACAAAGTTACATGTGTCATATCATTACTTTGTTAGTTTATTTTAGAAATTAACTTTAACAGCCATTGGTTGCTCTAGTAGGGTACTCCCCTCAACATACAAATCCTTTCAATAATAATGATAATATTTGACCAGCTAGCTTTATACATACAGTTTGTGAAAGGGTTTAGGAATTATTATAAGACATTGTAATGAAGAATTATTATAAGATGTTGTAATAATGAAGACTTATTAACATATTAGTTAATTTAATTCCTTGTCTTACAGTATTCTGACAATTCTAGTGTATGTCTGTATCTTTAATATTAATTATAACTGAGATAATTTTTTTAATTATAATTTTGTTTACTTTATTAATAATAGTTGGTTACTAGTACATATCTCTATTGTTTGACTCTTTATCATTATCATCATTAGAATCCTTTAATACATTATCTGATAATGAAGACTCTATTCAAATTTAGACAATATCATTATAACATCTTTAAAACTAAAAAATTGTTAATTATTATTCATTTTGTGGTTTGAGTATATGAATAAATTAATAAACATCACTGATAACCATTATGAGTAATAACAGTGCAGTGGTGAACAAAATCACACTAAAATACTTTAGATGATCTCTTTACTGTTAAAATAGTACTACTACTAACCACTAGTGATTATCACTAAAAACCATGTGGTATAAAAGACCCAACCTTTTCAAGTATATCATCACATGTGGTTTAAGTTGTCAAAATATTATACAACACTTATCATATACTCTACATATGATAAGTATTTTATACTATGCTAACATTAACTTAATATATACTAAGTTATCATTATCATATAACCTACTCGTATTAGGTAAGGAACTCTCATCTTTACCATCAGCTGAATCCTTTAACTGATCTGTTAACTTTAATATAAATGAAGGCTCTATATCATTTCTATTACTACCTGCAGTTTCCTGATAAATGGTGTGGATTCTCGTTGACTAGACTTTGTATGGGTTTCCTCTGGTTTTAGATCAGCATTTGGTCTGAATGTTAGATCTAGTAACAATGTCATATAATGAGAAGTGACTAATATTAGTTACCTTTTAAGTTCTGCCTTAATGCCTCAAACTGTTTGTTTCTTTCTCTTAATTGTAATGTCAATGACAATATCACTTTCTGCAGTGTCTCCAACTCTTTTTGTCTATCTGTACACACCAACAGTAACTCTTCCTTAATAACTAAATAATTATTAATTATAATTATGTATTGACAAATCAGTAACAAAGACTATGCTAGTGATAGCTATTGTATTAATAATACCTTCCTTCCATTTCTACAATACTTCAGGTCCATTCTTAGTGAATGGAGCTGAAGTATTGGTACTGGATATTCAACTATGTTTCAAATCAAGAGAAATAGCTACCTCACAGAGAGTGATGGCCAGAATTGAATCCAGAAGTCATGGTAAGAGTGGAGGGAGGAGTACTTCTTACTTGATATTATTAGAAACCTTGGTACAAAAATAATCAAGGGACAATTAGCACTTGTAGAACCTCAAATTCATGTATTGACAAAAAAGACACTTTAGTTTCTCTTTCATGAAAAATATTTGGAGACATCATCAGATGATAATGAGGGGGGAAACTCCAAGGATGGGCCAGATAATGAATCTCTGGTCTTTGCAAGTTATAGATGTGTTATAATGTGGTCCATAGGAGCTAGATATATTGTGTAAGAAGATAGATAAAGGTCTTTTGAATGAAGACTTGGAGACATTTGTTGTAGTTTTTGATGTTAATTTGTAGCTGTTTGATGTGAGGAATTAGCAACATGTTTGTTATTCTGGGTCACTGTTGTATCCTCTACTCATTAACTGCTTTATCACATCAGCTTTACTCCTGTTCATTGTACATTACATGTCATTGGTTCATTTATTATTTTTATAATGTATATTGAATACTTCTCCCCTCAATTGTCTCCATAATGTACTGAGCTTGATTTTTAAGATGAGAAGACTCTTGTCTCCAGCTTACCTCTTTTATACTTAAATTCTTAAATGAATGAACAATAGAGGTCATCTCATGGTCACCATTAAATACTTAGTTTGAGGGAGATAAAGGCTTAGTTTGTAATGATAATATGAAGGGGTTCTTTTCAAGTTCTGGACAAGGATGCAAAATACACATATATACACAGCCCTGTCCTTCACAATCATATGTAACCTTGATTCTGTTATACAGCCTTGATTTTTACAATCATGTATCATCATGTGTGACCAAATACAGTCCTTTTTCGTGAACTAAATTTGGTCATAATACTGGCATCAGAAGTGGAATATGCCACTGGAGTAAGATATTTGATTTGTAGAAACTTCCACAATTACTACCTATGTAAGGTATGCATGTGTTGATTTGTATGTGTAGCTCTGAATTATTACCTGTCATACAAGACTATCTGGCTTTGAACTTGTTTGACCACAAAGTTACATGTGTCATGTCATTACTTATGTTAGTTTATTTTAGGAATTAACTTTAACAGCCATTGGTTGCTCTAGCAGGGTACTCCCCTCAATATACAAATCCTTTCAATAATAATGATAATATTTGACGAGCTAGCTTTATACATACAGTTTGTAAAAGGGTTTAGGAATTACTATAAGACATTGTAATGAAGAATTATTATAAGATATTGTACTAATGAAGACTGAAGATTTATTAACATATTAGTTAATTTAATTCCTTGTCTTACAGTATTCTGACAATTTCAGTGTATGTCTGTGACTTTAATATTAATTATAACTGAGAATAATTTTTCTTAATTATAATTTTGTTTACATTTATTTAATAATAATTAGTTACTAGTACATACCTCTATTGTTTGACTCTTTATCATTATCATCATTAGAATCCTTTATTACATCATCTAATACTAGAGACTCTATTCAAATTTACATGTATCATAATAACATCTTTAAAATTAACAGTTAATTATTATTCATTTTGTGGTTTGAGTATATGAATATAATTAATAGACATCACTGATAACCACTATCAGTAATAACAGCACATTGATAAACAAAATCACACTAAAATACTTTAAAATTATAACTTTACTGTTAAAATAGTACTACTAATGAGCACTAGTGATCATCAATAAAAACCAAGATTTATTAACTAAAGGCAATGAATACACTTCGTTTATAACATTCTTTTAATATTATAGCAAGTGAACAAATGAATAAGTAAGTAATAAATAAATAAATAAATAAGTTACTTTCTCGGGTTAGAACGATTAACTGTTCTAACCCGAGAAATTCATCAATAACCTGACACTAGTATTTTTACCTTAATAACTGAATAATATATGCGAGTAAATATAACTATATAATTGCCTACATGTATGTCTATTAATTTCTATTAATCTTACCACACAGTTACACTGTTACATGATAATATAACATTACAATCATGGTGATAGTGGACGGAAGTTGGATAACAGAAAGGGTCTTGTATAGTTTCTGAATGATATGAAAGCCCATTCATTGAAAGTACCTAGCTTTATATTTAAATTTCGATATCAATGGCCACCAACAGTTGTAACTATAAATATGAATGCACAGGAAATAGATATGAAATATGATTATATAACTCAAATACATACTGTGATCTCTTTGAAACCATTTCTCTCTCAAAGTATGTAGCCAACTTTCAAGTTGCAACTACTTAATTCTCAACTTGATTCTTTATTGACTTAGTTATAGTATATATAGCAATTGAGTTTGGCTCTAAGTGTGTCTTCAACCATTTAAGACAGCGTTCCTTTGAATCTGAGAGATTGCTATGTAATAATTATCATTACCAGTTGAACTATTTCTGTCTTATTTATTCAAAAATCATCCTTTTAATACATACATCACACATTTTTATAAATTGTAGCAATGCTCTATTGTATAATATATTTTTAGTATACTCATTCAACCTGAAATATATAGAAATAAAACACATTGTGAACATACTATAACTAATTCATAATTCAATTAAAAATAACACAACATGTCACCTTTATTGTCAGTATCATTATTTTTATTATAGCCAAAAAATGATTTCATTCATCATATCATAATATTAACAATGCATGAGTCACTGATCAAACATAATCAAACATAACCAGTTAATGTGAATCTAGAAACCCTAAACATGCCCCTTGCTCATTAGTTCTATCTGGATAACTTAAAGCTATATGTGTAATCATCAATTTATCAATTAACTTCCTCGCAAGAGTTATTTAATAATGAATTTTATGTTTCATCACTGTCAATGTCCTGCTAACTCATTGCATTAACATTTAAAAGTAAGAGGAATCATAGTACTTCCTTTTCATGTATATTCAGTCATTGTGAATTCCGTACCAGTATTAACATACACTGGGGTACACAGCAGTAGCTTAGGTAATATATAGTATATCATCAGGGCTCAGGCTATTACACACAATACAAGCTATTACACAATACTAATATCTGCAATAGAAAAGGGAGGTTAGATGAAAGTAGGCTAAGTTAATATGAGTGAACCAGGTGCTACCTGTCCTCCTGGTTTGACACAACTACAATATAAAAACGTTGATTATGATATGTGTGGTTGTCCTAATTCTGGTGAATTCAGTGATATGTTTTTCTCTACTCATGAGATCTATTACAATAGGTGTGTGTTTGACTAAGATGATACCAATATGAATCTTGTAATGCATTTAGGTATTAACAGTAATAACATTGACTCCTCTTATGTTGATGGTTTCTATTACTTACTATACTAATCCTTTTAAGAATATTTGGACATATGCAAATGGTATATCATCGGACACTACCCAATTAATTTTCTGTCCCTGTAATACTGGAAACACTGCAACAGTTATACCAAGCTTTGCTGAAATGTTAGTGACTTATGTGAATCAGGACTTCCTGCTAGAAAACAATGGGAATAAGAATTATACCCATTATGGAATGGAAAATAATGTAATAGAAACGATGGATCATGATGTCTTAACACTAATGCTATGGTTTATAAAAACAAATAATGAAACTACTACTGAAGATATTAAACTAAATGTTTTTGATAATGAATGAAGACAGTCCCTTGACATTATGAAATGTTAATTCATTTAAATTAAGTAACCACAAAGATACAGCCAGCTTTATTAAACTATTTGCATAATAATGTATTAAATTTACAGACAGAGCTAAACAAATACATTTTAATTAAAACTTATATAGTTTACACTGTCTTAAAAATATCTTCAAAACATCTTCAACTTTTATAATTTTATTTTAATCCTAAACCTCAAATTGTGAATGTGAAGGTAACTATGCAGTTACATTGGGCCACTAACAACACTTTTATGCTACCCTAGATTTAAGAATGATAGGTTTTTGTAGAGGATGTTAGATTACGCAAGCAAAATCATTTGATTGCTAACAAAACCAAACTAATTAGCTCTAGTAACAATTCTATTTAGGTCTTCTTGGATACAAATTTAGAGTCAGCTTCTTTTTAAATATAGCTTCATATTAGCCACTTGTTTCCTTTTTAAAAAAGGTCATGTTCTGTATAGTACAGGACATGCAGTCATAAATAAGATTTTTTAATACTATGGTTTATGAACATGCTGAATATGACTAAAAATAATGAACTAAAGATGTGAAGATCATAATATTTCTTAACAGAACAGAGCATTGGATATCATTAAACTTCATCACTAATAAAGAAATGCAGTCATAAATAGCTTTTCAATACAAGTGAAAGTTAATATTATCTGTCTTTGTTCTATTATAGTAATTATTAATTGCTCTGTTAACTATTAAGTTTCTTCCTCAGATTCTGTGGGGTGCTTGGCAACAGCTAGAGGTAAAGTTACTCCACATTCCCCCCTAAAGTGATATCTGTTATAAAAAGAAAAACAAGTCAGATGATCTTTAAATGTGAATAACATTTAGAAACATCTTGTATTGGTAAAAAGGTATATATAGGAATAACAAAATATCACATATTACAAGTCTCACTTTAGCACTCTAGTGACCGGAGTTTCCTGCAGATTAAATTCTGCAACAGGTACACCACGTGCTGCTAAAGTAGGAGCAAATTCAGCAACTGGATAGAAAAGAGAGGAGGACCCAACAAGCAGGTAAAGATCACATAAAGCAAGTTTTTCTTCTACCCTTTTAATAATCTCATAATCCAGTTCTTCTCCAAACCATGTGACATGAGGACGAAGAAGAGAATGACATTTCTTACATTGAGGCAACTCTTCTATTGGAATTTGAGCATCAACAGCATCAACATCTGGAGCACTAAATAATAACAAAAACTATTAGAGTCTTTATTATAAATTAAATATAATCTTATATAATACAAACAATCTATCTTATGCCATCTATTATCTGAAGGATCCTTCTGACAAACAAAAAATAATTATATATATTGTGTCACGATATGTTTTGATAGAGCTCAAATTTCCAATATTGAATAGCGTAATTATAGTAGTTTTAGGCCACTGAATGATATACACTTTTATTACTAATGCTTAACTTCAAGTTGTAGCAATTGTAGTAAAAAAAACTTTATTATTTGTTAAGTGCTACCATGGTTAATTCAAGTTTTTGTTTTACTTTCAATGGCTGCATACAACAATAGATCAATACTGCCAAGAACAGAACTATATAAATAATATCATAACTAGATCAACTACAACTAATGAGCATTTAGCTTAAGCATGCTCATCTTTAAACTCAAAGTTTTGGTTTAGTGTGTAGAGTATAGGTTACTATATATAATAATATAATATGCAAGAGTATAGGTTACTATATATAATAATATAATATGCAAATATGTATTTGCCAAGCAATGCCATACATATTTACAGCAATAGTGAGGATTTTAAATGCCAATTACTCTACACACTAAACTTTGCAAAAGACTAAATAGAGCTCTGCAGGTCGACAAAATGTAGCATTGTAGCTTTAAATGCACTCCAGTTTTTATAATTGATAATTATCTAGTCCTCAATAATAATATTATTATAAATGCTTTATAAGTTAATATATTGTTATTGTTGATAAAGAAAATTATTCTTTTACCCTTTATCTTCAAGAGCTGGGACTATAGGAATTGTATGGTTTTCCTCAATGTCACCACATTTTGTACACCGAGTCAACCAGAGACTCCCATGTAGTTCAATAACATCTTCAGAACCAGCATAATGATGAAGTCTATCAATAGTTTGAGTGAGGACTGTCACTGTTCTTCCTTGAGGCTTGAGACGTTTCTCAAGTTCTACAATAGCCATATGAGCTAAACAGATAGTTTTCAGTATATATTTGCAGTTATGGATTTTGATTGAATTCTTACCAGAATTGGGTCGCTTAGAGTGCATGATCTTACGTTTGTAATGGTGAAATTCCCAGACAAGGGATGGATTAATTTGAAAACACTTAGGATTAGCAATTTGTTCAGCCTATAATATATAATTAATTATTATGTGGTCATAATGCATATTAGAAACCACATAAAAGAATTACTCATTAGTAATGTTGTATATTACATTTAACCATTATTATGTATCAAGTACATACTTTGTATCTTCTCCAAGTGTTATAGATGATGGTAGGGATTCCACTCTCAGCACTTATCCCAGCTCCTGAAAGGATCACAATGTGTTTAGCACTTGCAAACACCTCATCACGAAATTGTTTCATATCTGACGAGGGTTGACTGTGATTGTCACCAAGAAATGAAGGAACTGTTATGGCAAACAGAAAAATATTTAGTATGTTAGCTCTTTGTAACAAAAAAATCTCGGCAAAAATATTATTTTAAATTTTAATTCAATACCATATATGCCTCAGCAATTATTTTAAAGCTCCAATCTTCCATCTTTGTTAATTTAGTTTCAATATTTAACTGTTTACATTCATGACCATGATAGATAACAATGACCACTCAATCTAACATATATGTAGCTCATTATTAAAGCAAAAATTCAAAAGTGGTACTTATTTTGACAAAGTTCATGACAAATCATCTGTAATAATGTGATATTCATCACATTTTTAACAAACACTTCATGTGTTTATATTGTAACCCCCTTATGTTTTATGTTCCATTAATGTATGTTACTGTGGTAACAGATCGACATATATAATACTGTGAACTTCATAATGCAGAGAAGGTCATGTTCTCCATGTTAGTAAGTGATATCTAGATTGAGACTAAACTGATGTATAATTCTTAATTAAAGCTGATATACTTGTTGCTGTCATATGCTCTTTATATCTTATAACTATTGAATACAAGTAACATCTCGTGATCATTATGTTATATGGTACTAGTTGAGACAGTCTTGTTTAGACTACAATAGTTTATATTAACTCCATCCATAATATTGCCGTCATATTATTTATACACTAATACTTTAACTATTAACTTATCATAATAGACTCGGAAAGGAAACAATGTACACAGTAAAAAGTGATAAGTAGAAAATACCCAAACTTTTGGCTCAAACACCTACAACTCAGGTAACCCATGTCTTGGATTAAAATAATCCAATGAAAATAATAGTTAAAGTAACTGTCAAATGTATTGGTGATTATAACCTACACCTATAGTTAAAGTAACATCTGACATAAGTAGTTGAGGTAACAATTGTTGTTACTTCAACTTTGTGCACTGTGGTTACTGTAACACTTAGTAGGTTTGATTCTAACATATGTTGCAGTTATCATAACTAACAAAATAGGTTGTTATAACTAATATTTTAATGTAAATCATTGGTGGTGACATGCTTCTTTTTTTGGTTTCGTCATGTAATATTAATGTACTTTATTTTGATAGCCACACTGAAAAAAGCATGTTGTTATTTTAACTAAGGCAGAGAATGCACATCTACATTTTTCTCTTTACTCTCTATTTACTTTTAATTATTTAAAAATGTCGTGTATTTACTGCATTTACTTTTTAAATTCACATCTACTTTTGTGTCTTTTTGTGTACCAGATAAATTATATCAAAAAAGACTCAAATGAATTATCTTATGAAATGAAGGTAACTGTTACTTGAAAAAAAAGTATTTGTTCAAGTTGTAGGCTATTCAATCTTGTTCTTCTTTGGTTAAGTACAAAACCTGCTTTGGAAAATAAGCGTTCAACGGGAGCTGAGCTAGATGGAGTAGAAAAGAGTTGGAGGGCCAATGTTGGTTCAACATCATTCATAAACTGGCAGAATCATTGTCTTTCAAGTATACCAATAGCAAGTCCTCCAGCTCCACATAGATTTCTAACAATTGGTGTTAAAATGGTCTCCTGATTTTTAAAATCTGTATGCTTCCTCACAACACATCCATGAGGTGATAACATAGTTTGATTAGAATTCAGTAGACGAAGTCAAAGTAGCTCGGCTTGCTCCTGTTTGTGCTTGTTCAATGTTTGTTCATGTCTTGTCTGTAAATGTTTCAGAAGGTTTCCTTTTATTGTTAATGTACACTTGTAATTTTTTAAACAAATCTTACACTTAGCACTACTATCTTCTTTTTTTGTCACCTTGTTAGGAAAAACAAATAAAGTCAGTGTAAACTACTGAGGGTACTACTGGTACAGAAGAAGACTCCATCTTGTCTTTCTTGTGGCCACGTGTTATATTTATAGACAGAAATACACAGAATACCATCGTGTATTTTTTCTAATCTTGGACTTACATCAACTTGATGAGATTCTGGTAACGAGGACAACGGTTAAAATGACAAAATTCTATTTTAAGTGCACTACTATGCCTATGTCATTTCTGTTTCTTTGCACCAGTCATTAATATCTGATTTATTTGATTACAGTGTTTATCATGGTCATAAACTAACAGATGGTTTGACTTATATTTATCCAAAACACTATGTTACGTAAACTAATATTGCTTTTTCTCCCTTTTACCAATTTGTTTTGATAACTACATTACATTGTTATTTTGGTGTTAAACTACCTAAACTAGTTATAGTAACAGTCAGTCAACATGGTAGCTTCAAACAACTTAGTTACATTAACCCATTTTAGTCAATGTTACCCAGGAGTGTCATTTCAATTACATGTAAGTTAATATAACCAATTTGTATTGTAGTTGATACAACCATTGCAGGTAGTTTTAACCTTGTGTTTTTGCTGTGTATATAATTAATGCTGACATACACTGTCACAGTGAATCTTGTATAGCAGTCAGTCAAAAATAGGAGGGGCTAGTAGACTACATTAGTGCTACATTAAGGGCTTGACTGATTGCTGTTTGAAGTTTTAATAACATAACAGAAAACACTTATTATATTATTACAAATATGTAATTAGAAACAATGTGAACTGATAGCACCTATCTATAGATAACTTAGTTAAAAGTAGACTTGTATTACAAATACAATGTGCATGTTATGATATTATCAAGTCTGGGAGTCTGACCACATCACTGGTATCATAACTCACTGTATACATATAGTATGGTGTGAGTTATGCTATAATGTGTTTGGGATATATAATCTCATTTCCAGATTCCAATGTGTCACAAGCAAAAAAGTAGTCAGGGGATTTTGCTAAAATCTCTTATTCCCAGACTGCTACATCCCAAAGCAAAAAGGCAAGGGAAAGCATGGCAATCTGGGAACATCACTATGAGGTATGACATCTAAAATATTTTTGTTGCTATCTGAACTTCTATATATAGTAAACCATATACTTTTGCTCTGTTACTTATTTCAAGTAGAGTCATCTATGAATCTCATTGCTACAATTATGACAAAACCCACAGTACTAAGGCTATGTGATCTGATCCCACTCTCTCACTCATTCAATAATATAATATCTACATGTACATACTATAATAGTTACCTTTTAAACTCTGCTTTAATTCCTCAATCTGTTCATCTCTCTCTTGTAGTTGTAACATCAATGTTGTTATTATCTCCTGTTGTTTTTCTATTTCTCTTCGTTTCTTAACAGACGCTTCCTCACTAACTAAAATTGAATTCATATATATACTAACAATTAAATGATACAGAGTATGTCAATGTTACGTTTATTAATTAAAGTGTTCCTTGATTTAAAATGATGTTACATTGTTTGTATGTCAGAAACAACACAAACCCTTTCTACTCACAGACTGCAACAGACTAATGTCTATTGTACAGAAGCATAATGAGACAGTCCTATATTAGAATATTTATAACGATCTCTACCTCCTAAATCCGAAACACTAAGTGTTAAAGTATATAGTCTGGCACTTAAACTGTCCTCTAGGCTTCATACTACTGTGAAATTAATGAGTAACATAATTTTGTTTCCAACTACTCTAATAGATTTTTTTTCTTTTTTGAGTTTCCTTTAATCTCCCACTCAATTATTAATCTATTTTATTAATATCAATTACCTTTCAAGTTCTGTTGTAATGTCTCATTTTGTTTGTCTCTATCTCTTAGTTGTGATGTTAAATTTTTAATTTCCTTTTCTTTCATTTGTCTCATTTCTATGTAAAAATATTGAGTTGTAAAACAGTTGTACTATATTTAGTAAATAAGAACTACAATCAAATTTATGAATCATGAACATAATTAAGAAGTAATTCTAATTATGTATACACACTCTCACATACAGTCTCACACAATAGGATAATAGACAGTTTAATATTATTATTAACTACATGGAAAATACCTTCTCTTTCTATTTCAACAAATGATATTTGCATAGCCATCTGTTTACTAATAGTGTGTTGTAGTTCTAGTTGACTTCTCAACTCCTTTGTGTTCTCTTCTATAATAGCTCTAACCTCCTATATATATCAATAAACAACACATGTAGTGGTGTCTAATACTATTATTACCTTGTCTCTTTCATGATCATAAATGGTACAATGACCAATACTCAATCGTAATAGACCATTCTTCTTTAAAAACTCAAGTCTCTCATGAGCTTTGGCAATAAGTAATGTCATTAGATTAAGAGGGAAAAAACAGTTCACAATGATGGAGTTACCCTTCCTTATATCTCGAATCTGCACATTTCCCTCAAGTGATTCAGCAAGAATATCTTTAATATCTTTCAAAGTGTAGCCAGTGGGATCCCAGTCTAAGACAAAGACTGCTGTCTCTCGTCGGAGAAGAGGAGAAGAATTTGTCACCTTAAGTGTTTTATTTAGACAAAGAGAAGCTCTTGTTTCTGTATAAAATGACTGAACAACATCTTTGTTTCTTCTTATATGTGTCTCAGCTTCTTTGATATTGAAACGCTCAACGATACCCTCAAGACAATTGATATTAATCAGTGTACAATGATTTCTCACAACTGTTAGTATTTCATCAATAGATTCAGTGTTGTCTATTTCAGATTGAAGGTGAGAGTAACCATCTTCAAGAAATAATTTCAATTTATCCAGGGGAGGACGACTTTTATTAATGACATCTCGGATGTTACTAAAAGCTATCGCAAATTGCTTCCGGATAGATCCAAACACAGGGTCTAACTTTCGAGGAATAAGTATTTCTTTAGATTTTTCATCATCTTCAGAAAATAGTTTGTCTATCAGAGTATCACTATTACTAATACATTATATGACATATACTTACCACAGTCCTTTAAGATAGCATTAGCACATGGTACATTTTCTGAAAATTGTAACAATATACTGATAAACATCTTCAAATTATAGTAGTTACTGTGTACAGCACGACGAATGGCTTTTAGCAAAAGAAAAATAGCCTCTTCCCCAGTAAATGACTCAGCAGTAAATTTAACAATAGTTAATCTTGTCTGTGAAATAACTTCTTCTTCATGAAGTAGTTGCGCTACTCTAATAGGATACCGGAGAGACTGAGAGAGAGTACCATAATGACAACGTAAAATGTCACTGGCATGATCTTCAAGACTCATATGATCACTATGACCTGTTATTGTTCTCTTTTGAACATTAACTATTGATTGGTCTTCTGGGAATGTTTCAGCTAAACAAATGAATGTTAGTCACAGATAGTTAAATATAACTCTTACCATATTCACTGATAATTCTCTCAGACAGTTGTTTTGTCTCTTCAAACTTGGACAGTACTGTCATTAACACTTTCAATTTATTGTGATCTAAAGATACTGCTATATGTATAGCAGATAATAAAGTTTTCAACTTATCATCAACCACGCCTTCTAATGTCTCAATCTTATCAAGTGTTTCTTCATTGATACATCTCTCACTAAATAAGAGCTGGGACACTTTTACAGGATTGACCAGACATTGTGACAATTCATGTATATAGGCTGGACGAGTAGTATTTTCTTCATTAGGTTGAACTTTAATTCCTGTAACACAGATAATACCTATATACATATATTGTAGATCTTTCACTCACCAGCAGAGCTACAAGTTGTTCTTAAAATCTTCTCATACTCATGTGCAATGTTGTTTTCTTCAATGACTTCCTTTCTCAAAGCATCCAAAACATGTTTCCTTGTAGCATGAGGGTTGGTACTTAGCCACAATTTAAACATTTTTAATGTTTTGTAAGTTGAATCCTCTGGTAATCTGTGAATGTCATCTAACTTCACATCATTTAGTTTTAGCAGGACTCCCAACTGGTACCACTTACTACCAATACGGACATGTTCACATAATTCATCAAGTGTTGGTTTTTTCTGTAGAATCTCCTCAAAAGTTAGGTTTCTTGTAGCCATTGCTTGTTGAAGTTCGCGGTTTTAAATTCCGCCCACAGGAATGTGCTGCTAGAGTTTGCTACGGAAGCCGAAGGTGGCCATCCATTTCTACTTCGTAATTTCGTATTCTACTTTGCAGTTTTCGATTTTTATTTCGTACTTTCTATTTAAAAATGGAAATTTTCAAAATTTTTCCTTAAAAATGGAATTTTCAAATTTTTTTCAGGCTATGCGGTATATACAAACTTATAAAGATCCAGGGTACGCACGTGCTTCCATGCTGTTAGAAATGAATGAAAAGTTCAGGGCTAGCTTAAAAGAGAGTGGTATCACTGACTCTACGATAAGTACTTTGATAGTCCAAGACATCTTATCAAAGGATATTTTTACTTCTTTGAATGATGAAGAATTTAAATTACTTCAGTGTTAGCTAACAGTCGGTCAAGTGTGCCTTCTAAGATTATACAAAAACAAAGTTAATGAACTGACTCCATCAAAAGTACAGTCAGGAGAAAAAGGTAAGTATTTGTGATAGTTACAATTGATATAAATCTCGCATGTAGTAAATATTATGCCAAAAACAAAAAAAAGAGCTTTTTTCACAGTACAAGAGTAATGAACAACAAAAAAGAATTGGCAGTGACACACCTGGTAATTCTAAAGGATGCATATTAGGTGTAAGTATATATTACTTAATAGTATTGTCTATTTTATTGACTATCAATTTTAGTTACATTTTGGAGGAACGAGTTCTGACTATGAGTTGGAAAGAGGTGTGCGAAAATATAACATTGCTCCTCCACATGTTGTTGACCTACTAAAATGTGCTACATACAATGATATAATAAAAAAGGGCAAGAGATATTTTTCAAGGACTGTTCTACAGACATAAAAGACTATTACTTATCTGGTACAGCTGGGATTCCTTACAATATTGAGGATAAGGATAATTGGACACTGGTAGATTTTATGAAATCACATGAATTTGTTCCTAGCAAATTTAGACTTTATATTGTGTCCAAGAAAGTAAGGCAATTTTTTATAATTCTGTCAATCTCAAGGTAATTTTAGGTATTAAATAAGAACAAAGAGTATGTGGAACTAGAGGATAAATCTGAAGTCATGATCATTGAAGTTGAGGATCATTGATATTTTTTTGTTAATCATTATGTTTACTTTTAGGAGGAAATTGTACCAATAGATGAGGTAGCAGATGGTTATGATGAGGAGACTCCTCCTCCTTTACTTAAATTATGTGAAAGTAAGATTACTTTACTGTTAACTGTGTTAATTAAATGTGTATAGGAAAAACAGTACCTCAGGAAACTTTGTGCAATTCATGTGCACAAAGTTTAATAAGTGGAACTTAGCCCCAGTTCCTGATACAATGTGTCACTTGCCAGATGGTGGTGTTGTATGCTATGCTAATCCAATTACAGAGTGTCCACTGTGTGATAATCTCTTTGGGGCTTCTTGGAATGTTGATTTCATGGAAGATTTGGCCTTATGAAAACTGATTTAAAATCAACTGAATATTGAGTTATGAATTTATACATTAGTTGTGTTATGAATGTATACATTAGTTGCAGTCTAATAGTCCTCCATGTCAACAAGCAATAAACTTAAGAGCTCCATTGCATCCAATACATTTCTAGGTTGCTGAAGTGAATGTTCCACCATACCATACTCTTCAAATTCTGTACTGCATATCTTAAGAGGCAGGCCATATGTAGATTTAGCATACTCAAAGAGGTCCTTGCACTTATAATCAATAGTACCTAAATTTAAGTTTTCATTGTAAACACAGAGATGTCATCATGAATCCATACTTACCTGACTGTTCTGGTAAGAAAAATAATATCTCTGGAATACCTCCAGGGGTTTCAGCTCTTTTACTTGGACATATGTTGTGATGATTCCACTCATTAACAAGATTTCTCAACTCAATTCTGATGACTGGAATAAAACGATCTAACTGCTTCACTACAAAAAAGCAATATCTACATTAAATTGATAGCACTTGGACAGGTAGCCTATAAATAGAATATTGATGTCAACAGTAGATTGAAATGTGTATTGTTAAACCAATAATGTGGAGTTTCCCCTATTTCAGTATACGAAAACAGAAAATGTTAAAACTTACATGTGCTGATCTAAAGAGTCGTCCACACAACTAGATGAGATTAAATTCTGTTGAAATTACAGCATTAGAGTAAATATTTTGTTACACATACATTAAAGAGTAAATTTTTTGTTACACTTACTTTAAAGAATGTGATCCACCAGTCAGTTAATCGAGTACGCAAATATGACCACCATGCTTCTATCCTCTGTGGTACATTAAAATAACACTATAACATTAATAAGAAAAAAAATACAAACCTGATTAGAGCTTGACCTTACATACCTAAAACTCTTTTCACCAGCAAAGTCATCAGTGTGATTGCTACGTAAAGATGGATGAAGAAAACTTATAATACTATTTTCTGTTCTGCGATCAGTGCGCAAGATAGAAGGAAGACCTATAAAATTTCAGTAAATTTAAGAGTGATTCACAAACAAACTTACCATTTAAACATTCAATAGCATCAAAAGAGTGTTGTGCAACAATTTGTGGATCATTATTTGAAGACCCACAAGCCATCCATATGATTCTTCTAGAATATCTATAAATTAATTAAGGTTATATGTAGTGAAGATTTAGGATAACAAATTACCCGTCAATACAACCATGAATGGTGATTCCAAATGATTTTAGCTTGTCATATCCGTCACAATGCCAGATGAAATTGGGGCCCTTAAAGTAGCAATAATTATTATTCAGGACATCAACACCAATCAAGTATACGAATTACCTTGCTCCTATAAACTTTACGCTTCAATCTACAACGTGCTCAATCAAGATATCCCTGTGGATCTAAAATTGGCAAGAGCATCATCACGATAACACTAATAAGTGTTATGAAACAGAGAGTCAGAAATTAACATCAACTAACCGTCTAACACTCATTTGATGTGTTATTTTAAGTCTATTCAACATACTTCTGTATCCTAAAAGTGAACCTGAGCCCTCTAACTCTTCCTATAGTAGAATATATATATTTCCCACTAGTAATTAATATAAGATATCAGCTCTACATCAATCAGATACCTTTACACACACAACATATTAACCATCCCAAAAAATTTCCCTAGTCTGGCATTGCTACCCCTTCGCTAAGACAGAGGAATGAGCTGCAATATCAGACTAAATTTTACCGTAATAGCAGAACAAATAGATGAAATATCTGCCTCCTCTGCCAACGCACTGACTCCAAACTCATATCTTAAGCGGCGAAGGTGCCTTTTACTAATTAAGTACCCATGTCTTTGGAGAAGCCATTGTATGATTCCAGTAGATAGTCCCATCATGGAATAATATATAATTAAGTCATTACGTGAAAAACTCCTTGAAAAAAAAACCTGGAGACAGTGGCACTACAGCCATTTTTCTCGAGTCCTCAGCAACAGATCCTTAGACACTGATAACACGTGCTTCCAATGGCAAATGGCTATAGAAAACTGGCTATACCGTATTAGTCTAAATAATCTGAAATTAGACTTTGTGCGTAATTTTTTTGGAAATTTCCATTTTTAAATAGAAAGTACGAAATAAAAATCGAAAACTGCAAAGTAGAATATGAAATTACGAAGTAGAAATGGATGGCCGCCTTCGGCTTCTGTAGTTTGCTCTTTGCAAGGTGACACAGACACTCAGTGAATTTGATGATCTTTTGGGTGGGGCTCAGTACATTTTAATGACCACACCCATAATAATTATAATCATAATCATTGTAATAAACTGTATTGATTATGTACTTTGGACTATTGTACTTTGGACTTGTACTTGTAAGTATTCAGTGGATATTTAAGCAATTGTATAGTTGTCCTTAATTAATTGAGCTCTGTGCTAGTATTGAGTAGTTTTCATTTGTATTTAATAAGAGATATAACAATTGGCGACGAGGGTGAGATGGCAGGTGTTCTGGGAAGACTACAAGGATTTGATGCTATGCTGGAGCCGTGGGACCAGTATGTGGAAAGACTGGGTCATTTTTTGGACGCCACATTGCAGATTTCGACATGTCTGACTTGTGGTAAGACTGGCCACATCCAGAAGGTGTGTAGAATGGCCTGATGGACTCCCTGAGAAATCTACTTCAAAGAGCAGACGAAACCACAGGCCACGACCAGTCAGACAGTTGACACAATTGCAAGAACAGGAGGGACTTGACCTTGATGAATTTATAAACAGCTAGGCAAGAGTGAGGATGCCATAGAACTGGAGGTATATATTGAGGGGAAGCTAGTGAACATGGAGCTGGATACTGGAGCGTCAGTGTCATTGATCTCAGAGGCCATATGGTCTAGATTATATTCCAAGAAGAAATTGCAAAAGACGACAACAATTCTCAGGACTTATACAGGAGAGAAGATACAGCCATTGGGTAGCTGTAGAGTGGAAGTTAAATATAAGGAAGAGGGTGCTACCATTATTAGTCATCAAAGGAAACGGCCCAAACTTGTTTGGTTGTAACTGGCTTCAATATATATGGATCGATTGGAAGAGTATTCACATGGTTGGTAATGACAAGTTGCAGAATATTTTAGCAAAACATCAGAATGTTTTTGGAAAAGGCCTGGAACATCTCAGAGGATATAATGCAAAAATACATGTCGAGCAAGAGGCTGTACCAAAATTTATGAAAGCTCGCCCAGTTGCATATGCTATGAAAGAAAAGATTGAAAAAGAACTGGACAGATTGATGTCATTGGGTATTTTAGAACCAATACAGTTTTCAGAATGGGCATCACCCATTGTACCAGTTTGGAAGTCAGATGGTAGTGTCAGAGTTCGTGGTGATTTCAAGGTCACATTAAATTCAGTGTCAAAGTTAGACCGTCATTCGATTCCAATAATTGAGGATCTCTTTGCCACACTCGGTGGAGGCAAGCTGTTTTCGAAGTTGGACACGAGCCAAGCATATCAGCAATTGGAACTTGATGAAGTCTCCAAGCAGTATTTGGTGATTAACACATACAAGGGGTTATTCCAATATAGGAGACTGCCATTTGGTATTGCATCAGCCCTGGCCATTTTTCAAAGAGTTATGGAAATTCTACTTCAGAATATTCCGGGAGTCATTGTATATATAGATGATGTTCTTATTACTGGAAAGAATGATGAGAAACATTTAAAATCACTAGAGACAGTATTAAAGCCAATTGAGGATGCGAGGATGTTGTTGAAAAGAGAAAAATGTGTATTCATGGCAAAGTCTGTGTCATATCTCAAACATATTATTGACTCTCAGGGATTACACACAACACAAGATAAAGTTGACGCAATTCTGGAAGCTCCTCCTCCAAAAAATCTCACCCAGTTAAAAGCTTATCTGGGTCTTTTGACATATTATGGTAGATTCCTATCTAATATCTCAAAACATCTCTTTTCTCTCTATAGGTTGCTCCGGAAGAATACTCAATGGAGATGGTCAGAAGAAGAAGAGTCAGCTTTTCAAGAATCAAAGAAACTCCTTACATCATCAAATTTACTGGTTCATTTCGATCCGTCTCTTTCATTAATTTTGTCATGTGATGCCTCTATGTACGGGGATTGGTGCAGTTCTTGCTCATCGTATGACAGATTGTTCAGAGAAACCAATAGGTTATGTTTCACGGACCTTTACAGAATCTGAAAAACAATATTTACAACTTAAAAAAGAGGGTCTGGCCTGCATTTTTGCAGTAAAAAAGTTTCATTCATACCTATTTGGACACAAGTTCTTAATGTACACCGATAATTTGTCCTTGCTTATTGAGAAGCAGCCAGTTCCAGTACAAGCAGCTGGTAGAATACAACGATGGGCGTTGACCCTGGCTAACTATGAATATACGATGGCCTTTCGGCCTACTCATAAGCACAGCAATCCAGATGCATTGAGTCGACTTCCTACTGAGAATGTAGAGGTAGAAGAACCAGTACCAACCGAATTATTGAAGTTAATGGAAGCCATGGACACAATGCCAATCATGGCAGAAACTGTAAAAGAGTGGACACAGAAAGATCCTTTATTAGCCAGAGTATACAGGTATGTTCAGTTTGGATGGCCAGAACATTGTTCAGTAGACTTCAAATCATTCAGTAAGCATAAATTGGAGTTGTCAACATTAAATGGATGCATTATTTATGGTTCTAGAGTTTTGATCCCATCTCAAGGTAGACAACAAATGTTAGCAGAGTTACATTAGGGACACCCAGGAGTGAATCGAATGAAGAGTTTGGCAAGATTGTATTTTTAGTGGCCTGGTTTGACAAAGGATATTGAGAAGTTGGTCAAAGAACGTGCAAAGTGTCAGGAAAACCAATCAAATCCTGCAATGGCACCATTAGAACCATGGACATGGCCAACTAGACCCTGGGCCAGAGTGCATGTGGATTATGCTGGTCCCTTCATGAATTCTATGTATTTTATAGTGACAGATGCACACTCCAATTTGGTAGAAATCATGAAAACGTCATCTACAACAACTATTCAAATGTTACAAACAATGTTTGCTCATTATGGGTTGCCTCGTACTCTAGTATCGGATAATGGGACATGTTTTACAAGTCAGGAATTTCAAGATTTTTTGAAAGCTAATGGTATTCAACACATCAACACAGCTCCTTATCATCCGCAGTCTAATGGACTGGCAGAGAGAATGGTACAAACAGTCAAGAAGGGAATGAAAAAGATAGCAAGTGCTACAGTAGTACAAAATTAGCTCAATTTTTGTTTTTTTATAGAATAACTCCACATAGTACTACAGGTCAATTTCTGGCAGAGCTAATGTTTGGATCACAGTTAAGCACTAGATTTGATTTACTACATCCTAATGTACGGGAGAAAGTTCTCAAGAAACAAGACAAACAAAAGAAGTATTTTGATAAATCTGCTAAAGAGCGAAAATTCTCAAGAGGAGATGATGTGTACATTCGGAATTTCTCACCGGGCAGTACAGTTAAATGGATACCTGGAATCATAATGAAACAGATTGGTAGAGTTGTTTTTGGAGTTCGATTGCAAAACTCAATCATGATCGTTAAACGACATCAAAATCAAATTCGAGCTCGTATGTCTGATAATATTCTAGAATTAGAAATGACTCTTCAGTCCAATCCACAAGTTGAGTCTTCTGATTCAAGACAAGGGTCGGAACCTCGAGTCAGTACAGGTCCTTGTTATCCCTCAAGAGTGAGGAGACCCCCTCAATGCTTTGCTGATGAGTTCTTTGATTAAAGAGGGGAGAAACTGTAATAAACTGTATTGATTATGTACTTTGGAATATTGTATTAATTGTGTACTTTGGACTTGTACTTGTAGGTATTCATTGGATATTAAAGCAATTGTATAGTTGTCTTAATTGAGTTCTGTGCTAGTATTGAGTTGTTTTCAATTGTGTTTAATAAGAGATATAGCAATCATAATTTGAACTGTAAATTGTAGTAATCCCTTGTTGGCTGACCTATCCTTCTATACTAACATTTTAACATGTAAATATGTATTAATATTATAGAGTTCAGTTGTTCAGACTGACTGTATTAATTTATATTCAAGGACTTTATCCTCTTATATTAATAGTGTGTGTATCATATGTTTGTTATGTTTGTACATAATAAATCCATCTTTAACAATAATACATCTCTTTTTAAACTGTAGTGACCACAATTATCTAATGTTGAAATTATCTAATGGCAGATCAAGTCAAAGTGAGCATGAGAATCTCACGTTCTCTTGTGTCACTCACCCTATTACATTGGATACATTGGATAGGAGTGTCTATTATTATAATTCATTAGAACATATTGTTTATAAGAGAACATTAGATATTAATAGTCAAGATGAGGTTAGTAGAACTATCTATCTTTCTGTCAATTCAATTGATTTTATAGTTATTTGTTAAACTGGAATCTAATTTTAATCCACTTGGATTTAGATATGATTGGATTACACAGACATTATACATAGTTGGCTGAACCACTCAAGGGAAAACTAATATGTGGAGAGTATTCAGATTATATCGTTATGGTATTACAAGAATTTAGCGGTAATAATGATGTTCCTTCTGATGTTCTGATCAATACCACCTGTAATCTTTATATGTCATTACACTTGTACTGAATCTACTGATGAAGATTTGGACCTGTTCAATAAATTCCCACATAACAAATTGAGATTGAAAACACAAAGTACTTTATACTTTATGTTTAGTATGTATGTCTCTCTCTCTCTCTTTCCATTCAGGTTTATTGATTGAGATGAATTTGATAAAGTAGTACAGTTATAGATTTCCTAGGTCAAGGTACAAGCCCCACCCCTGTGGCCATTAAGACATTAGTTCCTATCAGAGGCAGCTCTAATAAGATAATCATATTTTCAGTTCATAGCTTTCTATTAAAGTAATTTAAATCATCTCAAAATTGTTAAGGTGTTTGGGGAGTGTCTTGATAATAATCCTATTTATATCATTATGGAATTATTGCCAAGGGATTACTTATTGAAATTTTTAAGAGAAGCTAAACGTGAAAATGTGAGTGTCACATGATAAATAAAGTCACTTGATCTGATTATACTTTTTCAAACTTACCTATCAATTGATTCATTATTAATCTACTTACTTGTTTATCTGTCCATTTATTTTATCATAATATCCATTTACTGTCTATCCAGTCATCCATACACTTACCATTTATCCATATAACTATTCATCCATTCATTTGTTCCTTTTATAGGGTTCTACATTATTGACTTTAGCGGAACTTGTTCAGATAGCATTATATGTTGCTCAAGGTTGTCGATGCTTGGAGCAACAACATTTTATTCAAATAAATCTTGCTGCGTGCAATTGTCTTGTGTCAAGTAATGGAGCAGATCATGTTGTAAGGATTGGTAATTTTGGTCTTGTTAAATATCTCTATACCCAAGACTATTACCAAGTTAGAGAGAGAGAGAGAGAGAGAGAGAGACTGTATTTTATATCTCTGCATTGTGTAGGTGCAAGGACAGAGAAAGTTACTTGTACAATGTATTGCACCAGAGGCTTTCCTTCAAGAGAAGTTGTTCACAATTGAGTCAGATATTTGGTAAATGAAGGTTGAAATGGTTACTATAAAGATATTATTGTAATTGTCTTATGGAGTACTTCTGTGGGAGATAATGACATTTTGTGATCAACCATATCCTCGTAGAATAAACCAAGAGGTTCTCCAGTTTGTAATAAGAGGAGGAAGATTAGATAAACCAGAAAACTGTCAAGAAAGATTGCATGTTGAATGGATGGACAATTAAACTTTATGGATGGATCCATGGACTAATGGATGAATGTTTAGATAGGAAACAGATGAATGGATTGATAAATAATTCAAAGGATCAATAGATTAATGAATGGATTACTAGATAAATATATTAATCAATCCATTGACCATTAGATGATATCAGTATATATGTGACTAGATATTAAATGAATGAATAGGAAAGTGAATATATTGATAGTCTGATTGACTTAGTTCAAATATTATAATTGTTAATTCTTTTATTTCTAGACATAAACTCATGATGATGTGTTGGATAAGGTATGCCAGTGAGTAGCCTTGCTTTGCACAAATAGTAGATGTTATAGCATCATTCTTAGAACATGTAAATAATAAAAGCTAGTTATCATTCTGATGTGTTATTGATATAATAGTCATGCCATTGTCCATGTACTCATACATGTATCTATTCATCCATTTTCTCTTCCATTCAGTCATTTCATTTTATCTATCATTAAATTATTTGTCCTTTCTTTCATTTATTCATCCATTTTGTAGGTATTGTAAATCTAGCTTGTCAAGGTAGCATGGAAATTCATAACAATTTCCATCAGAGAGGTAGTCTCCATAGAAAAGAAGAACTTGACTCACATCAGAATCATACTGGAATGAACAGTGATGAAAAGGAAGAGTAAGTGGTGAGACCCTATCAGACTGTCTCTGTAACATTTGGCAAACTGGAGCAGACAAGACTTCTAAAAAAAAGAAAAGGGGTTTGAACACATTTCTTATAATCAAATGACATAATTACTATAAAATATTAATAATGTACTCACTGAAATACTTTATATTTTTGGCTGTAAACATTTGTCCACTCATTTTTAGAGTATTAGCCAGTGAATCCAATGTTGGTCTTCTATTGATAGCAACAATGTCAGCCTTACTGAATGACAAAGTTAACCACTCTTGAAGACAGTTCTGAGGATGATCTTGATACATAGTTCTGATGCTTGACAAAGTAAGCTCTAGTAGACCCAGTTGTAGACCAAGAGGGGACCATCTATCATTTTGGAAGTAATCTTGTTTCAAAGCTTCAATGATATCCTTTAAATCACTAACATCTAAATGACATTTAAAATAGAACAACTCAAAATTCACTACTGTTAACTCATTCAGTTCACAATGACTCGTTGCCATTACTGAGAGAGTGTGGTTGCACACCAGCAGTAAAATTTGTTGATATTATAAATAACATTTCCTAATTTGGAAGTAAAGCTTACTATTAGTAGCGGATGTTCTACTATATGTTAAGTGTTTATGGTTCTAAAAAATTACATTATCTATTATCTACAACAGTGCAAATTAAAAGTATTAGCTGATTCAGGACTTCTAGTAGTAATGTCTCTACTTAAAATATTGTAAATATTATATTGTTCCTGAAGAATATCTCGTTATAATTATATTCCTGGCTATTCTATCCTTGTTTTAGACTTTGTGTGTATAACTGTTAATTTACATAATACTATAGGTAACAATATAATTTTATGTTAATGTAGTATATGTGATTTGAAACAAACTGTATGTATAAATCTAGCTGGCCCTCTCTAGTGTTTCCAAATTATTCCTTTAGGATTGTCACTATCTCTTCCAATGTAAAGTCCATTAAGATTTGAATCATAGCATGCATTATACCACCATTCTCCTCTGAATGTTATTGCACTATTACCAGATCCAGCTCTATCATTGTCACTATCTTTAGTGGTGAATTTGCATCATTGTGAATCATCAAGCTATCACCAGCTGTCCCATTATATTAAGCTAAAGTAAGAGTATATTTTGTAGTACTGTCTCCAATATTGTATGTAGAGTACAGAACATAGGTTTTATTGTTTTCAAAGTCTTCTAGATTGACTTGTAAACTGTTTGTTCCATAGTGAGTAAGTCGATATATTTTATTCAATCCTAGCCAAAATTCTTCTGAAGAGTTGCCAAAACCTTCATTATAATCTGTCCAGTTATAATAAAAGTCAACAGAGCCATCCATTCTTCATTGAATGACAGTCCAACCACCACCATCAGTCTCCATGTCACAATAGGCCTATAAATAATAATGAAAAATTAAACTTTTCATCCATTTATTTATTCATCTTTATCCTATTATTTATCTGTATAGAGCTAGTTATCTATTTATGTATCTAAGTAAAGAAGTACCTCAAATGGAGTCCCTCCATCAGAATTAATAAGATATACACCACTGATAGTATAACCTGACTCATACCAGATCTTACAATTTTGATTTCTGTATTCTATTAAAAATATTCATTTCATTAAAGTTAAAATTAACACTTACTTTTACAAGCAATAAGAAGTACTGATGGACAAAT
This sequence comes from Xestospongia bergquistia, assembly GCA_963965975.1. Lineage (NCBI taxonomy): Eukaryota > Metazoa > Porifera > Demospongiae > Haplosclerida > Petrosiidae > Xestospongia > Xestospongia bergquistia. The sequence goes on from OZ014414.1 coordinate 5,928,370, forward strand.
GACAATTTTCTTTTATCCATTCTGTATCATTAATTGAAAATATTTTTCAGGAATATAAACATTACAGCAATACTGTTCATATAGTGATGGTTGATGTTGTTGCAATATTTTGCTGTAATTTGTCATACTAGGAAACACTTCATGACGTATAAAATCACATATTTTCCCAGTATATCCAGTGTTACTACAATCACATATACAATACAGTTTGTGAAGATGATATAAAGTTTGGTTAGTGTTGTCTATTGTTTTCAATTAAATGTCATCTTTTCATTATGATTTAATGTTTAGCTCAGAGTATCTCTAAACTGCAAAATGCTCAAACATGTGATTTTATGCAAACATAAGACATAAAATTGCTGTGGTAAGCATCTACAGCCTCATAGTGATAATATACAATGCAAAGAGGCCATTCATCTAAAAACACAATTTACTATAATAATAATATGTGTACTAGTTGATTAATAAAGCCAGACCCAGTCATTCTTACCAAATGAGATGGTCTGGTAGATATAGACTTGTTTATGGAGGTAATGCTAGACTAATATCTATAAATATTATTGTTAATTAAAGAGAGTGGAGAAATGAAAAGATCAATCAGAAGATGTTTTTATTCTGGAAATAACCATGTACTTAGTGTTAAAAAAGTTTCTAAAGTTGTATCTTTGTCTGTGGAAGGATTATGCCACATCTGTATGCGTAAAATTTAAGTGTATTGTTAAAATATAGAACATTAGTGATTTGTTTAATAACATCTGCAGTAAGCGAAGAAGAGTTACATTGCTACATTGGATATGATATACGCTACAATGGATTCATGCTGGCTGAAAAGAATGCTCCTTATATAGTGTTACAATGGACCTTATTATGTTGTCTCAGTTTATTCTTCAAAGATCATCTATTACTGAGGCAAATTGATGTTCTTTCATTATAGTTAATATTATATTTCTTCATTACTTCATTATGTTAATAATATCAAAGTTTTGTGATTATTTTTTGATGAACAGATCCTTTTTCTACTTAACTCTTGCAACAGAAAAAACAATTTGTTCTCTATATTACAAATCTAATGAGTTAAAACATTGTATTTAATTTAGTCTTTAATAACTAATCTCAACAGAGTATCCTCCTCATCCATTAATATAACGCATTATACATCATTATATCAACCAAATTATTATACATTACCAGGTCCTTCAATTTATAATAGTTAAAATACACCGACTTATCTCTCAGCTTCTACTTCCATTCATTATAATGATATTAATGATCATTTAGTTCAATCTACTCAGTCATTAACATTAACAACACCATCCTTTGAAGTAACAAATCAAGATTTACATCATATTTTGAGATTATAGTGCTATTAATAGTAACTATAATTTTATTAATAATAACTACTATATGATATATCCATATATTATGTACCAGTATTGTTAGTAGTTTGTCATGGAACTATTTAATAGTTGTATTATTGTGAGTATATAGGTATTGGTATATTGAAAACCAGTCATCTCCTGAGTTGTATTAGTAATATTAATGATGACTCTGAGATCTATAATATATTAAAATACAAATAACATTACTTGTTACAAAACCTTTAACTTTGTTTACAAATATATAACTTGAGTAGGAGCATTAGTTCGGCTTAAATAAACAATAATTATGTTATAAACATTTCTGGACACTGGTGATAAACATGTACATGTTGTCAGTACAACAATTGGTCCATTCCTCCATCTATATTAGTACTTTTATTTAATATTTTATATATCAATTGACTTTACTGGAAAACACTTGATGAAGATTGTATTTCTTGGATATAAAATGATGGTACTAACATCAAATTGCTTCAATAAATGATAGAAACTCTAGGACAGAGAAAACGAAGAGAGTAACTCTTTAATATACACCAATGTATCACCAAGTGATAAGAATAGCCAAACATATTTTAGATCGACAACAATGGCAGTAATGAAAACCAACAACTACTTGCTATTACCAGAATTTAAGTCTGTCTTTTATTATTTAATAATAATTATTGTCTCGAATATGTTTATGTTGTCTTGATAAATATAGTGTTCATATTGTCATATTTATAGTAAGAGATTTACAAATTGTCTTGATATCTTCATCATTCAATGAAGTGTGATACAGATGTATTTCTATTATAGATGTTGTTGTTTCTATTAGTTCTGTTATTGTACAGCTGGTACTAACTGAAGTGATCTGATTGTTTCCTCCAATGTTCAACTTAGTCAGTGTTTGGTTTTTATAGAGTCCTTCACAGATATATAGGACACCATTATCAGTGATGTTACAAGATGAGACTTGTTGTTCTTTCAGAGTTTTACTAAGCGTTAACAAGTTGGATAAATGCGTTATATCTTCATCTGTGAAAACAATACTCCAAAACGCTAGCTGCTCAATTGTTGTATTTGTGAAAAGAGAATCACTGAGTTCTTGATACCACCAGTAAGTGAAGAAATGTACAGCACTAGTATTTTTATTGTTCTACTAGTTTTTAGTATCTCTGACAATATCGATACACACTTATTGTCCAATGGAGTATGTTGTATATAAAAGAACCTGGAGGTTGCTACTGTTTTTGATTGGCTAAGAAGTAAGACAAGCACCAATCAATCATTACTGTTCTCGCCTATTAAGCTAGTTACATTATTGGCATTGTCCAGGCCATGTTGGTCAGCAGACATGGCCAGTGTTAAAATGTCATCTCTCAGGATCTCACCAGAGGGCAAATCAGCTATTAAAACAGAGTAGGCCTGGTTGCTTTCTGAAGAAGTTCTTTTCCCTGCTTTACACAATGATTCTTTCTCTAACCTGTTACTACTCTTCAGGAGTACATAGACCAGACTAAAAAACTTAGACAAAATAAAGACAAAGACCACAAAGATAGTTTGTTTGTCACCACTACTGGAGCCCACAACCCTGCTTCAAGAGCCAACATTTGCCAGGTTGTTGATTAAATAAACCCTAACCAAAGTGGATATAGATAACTGAGCTACAAAACCAAGGCAGCATTATTGGCAGGTATATCTATCCCAGAAGTCCTGGATGCATGTGATTAGTCAACACAATCATTTTTTGGTAGATTTTACTATAAGACCACAAAAGTTGTTTTTGGTCAGTTGGTACTATCTATGGCCTCAAACTTGCAAAGTTGAGATGTGAGAACTCATTCTCTGAAGTATAATTGGAGAATGGATGTATTTGTAATTGTTTAAAAAGGATTAGGTTGAACATATCAAATTTCCCACCCTCACCACCCTCAGAAATGTTTCTTATGGATACACATATCTCATTTAGATCACCTTTCAAAGTTGCAAGGAAATAAAAGCCAATTTGGGAAGAGAAAGTTGGCATCTTATATAAAAAGGTCTAGACAGGCTATTATACAATGTATTTATTGTTGTTTGGATGTTTTTGGTCATTGTTCAGACGTTTTCACACTTATGTGTGCAAAAAAATGTTAATTTTCACCTTTATGTATTACAATTTTAAAATTATTTTGTAAGCGCTGATAAGTACTTGTTATGACTTAAAATAAATGCCATTGCAAAGTTGATATGCTCAATCTCATCCTCCTTGTATAATTACGAATAGCTTGCACATATACAGGCTTAGTCATTCCAATTTTGTCTCAAACAAGCTATACTAGCTAGGGAACAAAAGATGACCTCTTCATGAGTGAGGGATGTTTGGTAAGGTTTGAGTCACCACTAGATGACAGATATGTAATTTCATAACTACTTGTCAAGTCTATTTTTGTTAGATCAAAAACAAGTAGATTGATAGCTGGACCAGTGATAAGAAACTCAGGCTGTCCTCCAGTATCAGTGACATGTAACATGGCATGAAGAGTGGAAGAAAGAGATTGAAAATGACAATGAGGAACTTAAGAGAAAAAATTGCTGTCTCTACATATTCCCATCTTCTCATAAGCACAGCCAATAGTGTGATAAGAACTAGCTGCAATAATTACACATTTATATTATTATTACAAACCTATCCCATCATTGACTGTTATGTTCTGTGATATTCATAATTTGTGAGCTTTCATTATCAATATATTACTTTCTTTGACTTGCCAAATAAAAAACTAATATGTCATTAAGACAACACAATTATTTTATTATCAAATGGTATGCATTAGCACACCCTAATAATTTAATAAGTGTAAACATATGCATGAAAAATAAAGGTTAATTATAATTAATATAATAAACTCCTCCCTTAAATTGTGTTACTATATTTAATCCAATAATTAAGTATCATCTCATTATGTCCCAATTTTTTTAGAAAAATAATCACACATTTAAAAAAAGGATTATCTTATTATATAACACAGAAACTACTATGTTCAGCAAAAAGAATTATGCTGTTAAAAATTTACACTTTAAGAATCATTTACTACAAGTTTATATTCCACGAGAAAAAAGTCTTCATCAGATTCCTCAGTTTTCTGGCGAAAATATAACATTGCTCCTCCACGTGTTGTTGATCTACCAAAACGTGCTACATACAATGATATAATAAAAAAGGGCAAGAGATATTTTTCAAGGACTGTTCTTCAGATATAAAAGACTATTACTTATCTGGTACAGCTAGGATTCCTTACAATATTGAGGATAAGGATAATTGGACACTGGTAGATTTTATGAAATCACATGGATTTGTTCCTAGCAAATTTAGACTTTATATTGTGTCCAAGAAAATAAGGCAATTTTTTATAATTCTGTCAACCTCAAGGTAATTTTAGGTATTAAATAAGAGCAAAGAGTATGTGGAGCTAGAGGATAAATCTGAAGTCATGATCATTGAAGTTGAGGATCATTGATATTTTTTTGTTAATCATTATGTTTACTTTTAGGAGGAAATTGTACCAATAGATGAGGTAGCAGATGGTTATGATGAGGAGACTCCTCCTCCTTTACTTAAATTATTTGAAAGTAAGTGTTAATTAAATCAGTGTATAGGAAAAACAGTACCTCAGGAAACTTTGTGCAATTCATGTGGCAGATCATTTTTAGCTCCAGTTCCTGATATAATGTCACTTGCCAGATGGTGGTGTTGTATGCTATACTAATCCAATTACAGACTGTCCACTGTGTGATAATCTCTTTGGGGCTTCTTGGAATGTTGATTTTTTTGAGTGCATGTGGATTATGCTAGTCCCTTCATGAATTCTATGTTTTTTATAGTGACAGATGCACACTCCAAGTGGGTAGAGATCATGAAAACGTCGTCTACAACCTCTACAGCAACTATTCAAATGTTACGAACAATGTTTGCTTGTTATGGGTTGCCTCGTACACTAGCATAATATAATGGGACATGTTTTACAAGTCAGGAATTTGAAGATTTTTTGAAAGCTAATAGTATTCAACACATCAAGACAGCTCCTTATTGTCCGCAGTCTAATGGACTGGCAGAGCGAATGGTACAAACATTCAAAAAGGGGATGAAAAAGATATCAAGTGGTACAGTAGATACAAAATTAGCTCAATTTTTGTTTTCTTATAGAATAACTCCACATAGTATTACAGGTCAATCTCCAGCAGAGCTAATGTTTGTACGACAGTTAAGCACTAAATTTGATTTACTACATCCCAATGTACAGGAGAAAGTTCTCAAGAAACAAGACAAACAAAAGAAGTATTTTGATAGATCTGCTAAAGAGTGAAAATTCTCAAGAGGAGATGATGTGTATATTCGGAATTTCTCACAGGGCAGTAAAGTTAAATAGATACCCGGAGTCATAGTGAAACAGATTGGTAGTGTTGTTTTTGGAGTTCGATTGCAAGACTCAACCATGATCATTAAACGACATCAAAATCAAATTCGATTTCGTATGTCAGATAATATTCCAGAATTAGAAATGACTCTTCAGTCCGATCTACAAGTTGAGTCTTCTGATTCAAGACAAGGATCGGAACCTCGAGTCAGTACAGGTTCTCGTTATCCCTCAAGAGATTGCAAAACTCAACCATGATCATTAAACGACATCAAAATCAAATTCGAGTTCGTATGTCAGATAATATTCCAGAATTAGAAATGACTCTTCAGTCCAATCTACAAGTTGAGTCTTCTGATTCAAGACAAGGATCGGAACCTCGAGTCAGTACAGGTTCTTGTTATCCCTCAAGAGTGAGGAGACCCCCTCAATGTTTTGCTGACGAGTTCTTTGATTAAAGAGGGGAGAAACTGTAATAAACTGTATTGATTATGTACTTTGGACTATTGTATTAATTGTGTACTTTGGACTTGTACTTGTAAGTATTCATTGGATATTAAAGCAATTGTATAGTTGTCCTTAATTGAGTTCTGTGCTAGTATTAAGTTGTTTTCAATTGTGTTTAATAAGAGATATAACAATCATAATTTGAACTGTAAAGTGTAGTAATTCCTTGTTGGCTGACCTATCCTCCTATACTAACAATTTAACATGTAAATATGTATTAATATTATGGAGTTCAGTTGTTCAATACTGGCTGTATTAATTTATATTCAAGGACATTATCCTCTTATATTAATAGTATGTGTATCATATGTTTGTTATGTTTGTACATAATAAATCCATCTTTAACAATAATACATCTCTTTTTAATCTGTAGTGACCACAATTATCTAATCTTGAAATTAACTAATGGCGGATCAAGTCAAAGTGAGCATGAGAATCTCACGTTCTCTTGTGTCACTCCCCCTATTACATTGGATACATTGGATAGGAGTGTCTATTATTATAATTTATTAGAACATGTTGTATATAAGAGAACATTAGATATTAATAGTCAAGATGAGGTTTGTGGAACTATCTATCTTTTCAATTCAATTGATTTTATAGTTATTTTTTAATTTGGAATCTAATTTTAATCCGCTTGGATTTGGATATGATTGGATTACACAGACATAATACATAGTTGGCTGAACCACTCAAGGGAAAACTAATATGTGGAGAGTATTCAGATTATATCATGATAGTATTACAAGAATATTTAACGGTAATAATGATGTTCCTTCTGATGTTCTGATCAATACCACCTGTGATCTTTATATGTCATTACACTTGTACTGAATCTACTGATGAAGATTTGGACCTGTTCAATAAATTCCCACATAACAAATTGAGATTGAAAACATAAAGTACTTTATACTTTATGTTTAGTAGGTATGTCTCTCTCTCTCTCTTTCCATTCAGGTTTATTGATTGAGATGAATTTGGTAAAGTAGTACAGTTATAGATTTCTTAGGTCAAGGTACAAGCCCCACACTTGTGGCCATTAAGACACTAGTTCCTATCAGAGGCAGCTCTAATAAGATAATCATAATTATTTTGTTTATATTCTATCAGTTCATAGCTTTCTATTAAAGTAATTTAAATCATCTCAAAATTGTTAAGGTGTTTGGGGAGTGTCTTGATAATAATCCTATTATATCATTATGGAATTATTGCCAAGGGATTACTTATTGAAATTTTTAAGAGAAGCTAAACGTGAAAATGAGAGTGTCACATGATAAATAAAGTCACTTGATCTGATTATACTTTTTCAAACTTACCTATCAATTCATTCATTATTAATTTACTTACTTGTTTATCTGTCCATTTATTTTATCATAATATCCATTTACTGTCTATCCAGTCATCCATACACTTACCATTTATCCACATAACTATTCATCCATTCATTTGTTCCTTTTATAGGGTCCTACATTATTGACTTTAGCGGAACTTGTTCAGATAGCATTATATGTTACTCAAGGTTGTCGATGCTTGGAGCAACAACATTTTATTCAAATAAATCTTGCTGCATGCAATTTTCTTGTGTCAAGTAATGGAGCAGATCATGTTGTAAAGATTGGTGATTTTGGTCTTGTTAAATATCTCAATACCCAAGACTATTATCAAGTTAGAGAGAGAGAGAGAGAGAGAGAGAGAGAGAGAGAGAGAGAGACTGTATTTTATATCTCTGCATTGTGTAGGTGCAAGGACAGAGAAAGTTACTTGTACAATGTGTTGAACCAGAGGCTTTCCTTCAAGAGAAGTTGTTTACAATTGAGTCAGATATTTGGTAAATGAAGGTTGAAATGGTTACTATAAAGATATTATTGTAATTGTCTTATGGAGTACTTCTGTGGGAGATAATGACATTTTGTGATCAACCATATCCTCGTAGAATAAACCAAGAGGTTCTCCAGTTTGTAATAAGAGGAGGAAGATTAGATAAACCAGAAAACTGTCAAGAAAGATTGCATGTTGAATGGATGGACAATTAAACTTTATGGATGGATCCATGGACTAATGGATGAATGTTTAGATAGGAAACAGATGAATGGATTGATAAATAATTCAAAGGATCAATAGATTAATGAATGGATTACTAGATAAATGTATTAATCAATCCATTGACCATTAGATGATATCAGTATATATATATATATATATATATATATATATGACTAGATATTAAATGAATGAATAGGAAAGTGAATATATTGATAGTCTGATTGACTTAGTCCAAATATTATAATTGTTAATTCTTTTGTTTCTAGACATAAACTCATGATGATGTGTTGGAAGAGGGGTGCCAGTGAGTAGCCTCGCTTTGCACAAATAGTAGATGTTATAACATCATTCTTAGAACATGTAAACAATAAAAGATAGTTATTATCTAATGTGTTATTGATATAATAGTCATGCCATTTGTCCATAAATTCATGTACTCATACATGTATCTATTCATCCATTTTCTCTTCCATTCAGTCTTTCATTTTATCTATCATTAAACTATTTGTCCTTTCTTTCATTTATTCATCCATTTTGTAGGTATTGTAAATCTAGCTTGTCAAGGTAGCATGGAAATTCATAACAATTTCCATCAGAGAGGTAGTCTCCATTAGAAAAGAAGAACTTGACTCACATCAGAATCATACTGGAATGAACAGTGATGAAAAGGAAGAGTAAGTGGTGAGACCCTATCAGACTGTCACTGTAACATTTGGCAAACTGGAGCAGACAAGACTTCTAAAAAAAAGAAAAGGGCTTGGAACACATTTCTTATAATCAAATGACATAATTACTATAAAATATTAATAATGTACTCACTAAAATCCTTTATATTTTTGGCTGTAAAAATTTGTCCAAACTTTTTTAGAGTATTAGCCAGTGAATCCAATGTTGGTCTTCTATTGATAGCAACAATGTCAGCCTTACTGAACGACAAAGTTAACCACTCTTGAAGACAGTTCTGAGGATGATCTCTATACATGGTTCTGATGGTTGACAAAGTAAGCTCTAGTAGACCCAGTTGTAGACCAAGAGAGGACCATCTATCATTTTGGAAGTAATCTTGTTTCAAAGCTTCAATGATATCCTTTAAATCACTAACATCTAAATGACATGTAAAATAGAACAACTCAAAATTCACTACTGTTAACTCATTCAGTTCACAATGACTTGTTGCCATTACTGAGAGAGTGTGGTTGCACACCAGCAGTAAAATTTGTTGATATTATAAATAACATTTCCTTATTTGGAAGTAAAGCTTACTATTAGTAGCGGATGTTCTACTATATGTTAAGTGTTTATGGTTCTAAAAAATCATCCATCATCTACAACAGTGCAAATTAAAAGTATTAACTGATTCAGGACTTCTAGTAGTAATGTCTCTACTTAAATATTGTAAATATTATATTGTTCCTGAAGAATATTTCATTATAATTATATTCCTGGCTATTCTATGCTTGTTTTAGACTTTGTGTGTATAACTGTTAATTTACATAATACTATAGGTAACAATATAATTTTATGTTAATGTAGTATATGTGATTTGAAACAAACTGTATGTATAAATCTAGCTGAACCTCTCTAGTGTTTCCAAATTATTCCTTTAGGATTGTCACTATCTCTTCCAATGTAAAGTCCATTAAGATTTGAGTCATAGCATGCATTATACCACCATCCTCCTCTGAATGTTATTGCACTATTACCAGATCCAGCTCTATCATTGTCACTATCTTTAGTGGTGAATTTGCATCATTATTAATCATCAAGCTATCACCAGCTGTCCTATTATATTAACCTAAAGTAAGAGTATATTTTGTAGTACTGTCTCCAATATTGAATGTAGAGTACAGAACATAGGTTTTATTGTTTTCAAAGTCTTCTAGATTGACTTGTAAACTGTTTGTTCCATAGTGAGTAAGTCGATATATTTTATTCAATCCTAGCCAAAATTCTTCTGAAGAGTTGCCAAAACCTTCATTATAATCTGTCCAGTTACAATAAAAGTCAACAGAGCCATCCATTCTTCGTTGATTGACAGTCCAACCACCACCATCAGTCTCCATGTAACAATAGGCCTATAAATAATGATGAAAAATTAAACTTTTCATCCATTTTTTTATTCATCTTTATCCTATTATTTACCTGTATATAGCTAGTTATCTATTTATGTATCTAAGTAAAGAAGTACCTCAAATGGAGTCCCTCCATCAGGATTAATAAGATATACACCACTGATAGTATAACCTGACTCATACCAGATCTTACAATTTTGATTTCTGTATTCTATTAAAAATATTCTTTTTATTAAAGTTAAAATTAACACTTACTTTTACAAGCAATAAGAAGTACTGATGGACAAACGACAATTTTCTTTTATCCATTCTGTATCATTAATTGAAAATATTTTTCAAGAATATAAACATTACAGCAATACTGTTCATATAGTGATGGTTGATGTTGTTGCAATATTTTGCTGTAATTTGTCATACTAAGAAACACTTCATGACGTAGAAAATCACATATTTTCCCAGTATATCCAGTGTTACTACAATCACATATACAATACAGTTTGTGAAGATGATATAAAGTTTGGTTAGTGTTGTCTATTGTTTTCAATTAAATGTCATATTTTCATTATGATTTAATGTTTAGCTCAGAGTATCTCTAAACTGCAAAATGCTCAAACATGTGATTTTATGCAAACTTAAGACATAAAATTGCTGCGGTAAGCATCTACAGCCTCATAGTGATAACATACAATGCAAAGAGGCCATTCATCTAAAAACACAATTTACTATAATAATGATATGTGTACTAGTTGATTAATAAAGCCAGACCCAGTCATTCTTACCAAATGAGATGGTCTGGTAGATATAGACTTGTTTATGGAGGTAGTGCTAGACTAATATCTGTAAATATTATTGTTAATTAAAGAGAGTGGAGAAAAGAAAAGATCAACCAGATGTTTTTATTCTAGAAATAACCATGTACTTAGTGTTAAAAAAGTTTCTAAAGTTGTATCTTTGTCTGTGGAAGGATTATGCCACATCTGTATACGTAAAATTTAAGCATAGTGTTAAAATATAGAACATCAGTCATTTGTTTAATAACATCTGCAGTAAGCGAAGAAGAGTTACATTGCTACATTGGATATGATATATGCTACAATGGATTCATGCTGGCTGAAAAGAATGCTCCTTATATAGTGTTACAATGGACCTTATTATGTTGTCAGAGTTTATTCTTCAAAGATCATCTATTACTGAGGCAAATTGATGTTCTTTCATTATAGTTAATATTATATTTCTTCATTACTTCATTATGTTAATAATATCAAAGTTTTGTGATTATTTTTTGATGAACAGATCCCTTTTTCTACTTAACTCTTGCAACAGAAAAAAACAATTTGTTACAATGTATTGTATTTTATAATTACTTGTCTCCATAGTTGCATTATTTGAAAGTTATAGCCAACATGGTGTGTTTCTGTGCTGTTACAGCAATTTTGCTCCTCGTGTCCCAGGTCTATCATCATCCACAAGAACTATTACCATCATACATAGATTATATTCCTAGTATATCCTTTACATATCAAACTACATCATTACCTCAATATACTCAAATAATAAATCAACCACATCAGAGAATAATGGACTTCATACAAATTAGTCAGTTTTAATGTGTTATAAATTGATCATAATTACAAATCTAATGAGTTAAAACATTATATTTAATTTAATCTTTAATAACTAATCTAAACAGAGTATCCTCCTCATCCATTAATATAACGCATTATACATCATTATATCAACCAAATTATTATACATTACCAGGTCCTTCAATTTATAATAGTTAAAATACACCAACTTATCTCTCAGCTTCTACTTCCCTTCATTATGATGATATTAATGATCATTTAGTTCAATCTACTCAGTCATTAACATTAACAACACCATCCTTTGAAGTAAAAAATCAAGATTTACATCATATTTTGAGATTATAGTGCTATTAATAGTAACTATAATTTTATTAATAATAACTACTATATGATATATCCATATATTATGTACCAGTATTGTTAGTAGTTTGTCATGGAACTATTTAATAGTTGTATTATTGTGAGTATATAGATATTGGTATATTGAAAACCAGTCATCTCCTGAGTTGTATTAGTAATATTAATGATGACTCTGAGATCTATAATATATTAAAATACAAATAATATTACTTGTTACAAAACCTTTAACTTTGTTTACAAATATATAAGACTGACTATTGTGAGACTAGTGCTGTTAGTGCTATATCAGCTTCACTCTAAATATTACAGAACAATATTATATATTGAGCCACATCTAATAAAAAGTCAAGCAGTGCATGTCAGCATTTAATTTGGAAATTCATAATTTGGATATATTAATTTTTCATAAGTGTTAAACAGCCACACCCTAAATATCAGAGAGACATTTCCGTGATCCACAGGTAGATTCTTTAGTTGCTCTCATAATACTAACTATGGCTGCAAAGGAACTACCTCAAACTCAACGTTTGGGTAACATACAAGACTTGATATAACTGTTAGTTATTTTAAAATGTTACTTCTCTTCATTTAGATATTTCAGATCTTTTGAAGAAGGATCCCACTGAACATAAACTAGTCAATATATTAGCTGATATTAATGACAAGTGGTATGAAATTTGTGTATCACTAAAGGTTCCTTCAAATGTTTTCAATGGTTTAACAAGTTGTCAGTTAAGTAATACTTACAAACTTGATCAAGTCATTGAGAACTGGTTAGCTACTACTGAATTACATCTTGTTACCTGGGAAACATTGATTGATGATATTAAGAGTCCTGTTTTTAATAACATCAAGAAAGTTACTGAAATACGACGACATTTTACTTAATGTGAGTTTATATGACATTTATTTATGCAGTCAGTTAATGTGGGTTTGTTTTGTAGTGAAAGAAGATACTCTCCAAATTTTTATTCGAGAGATGTCACAATCTCTGATCGATCCTGTAAATGTGTCCCAGCTGTTATTTAGTGAGAGATGTATTAGTGAAGAAACACTTGATAAGATGGAGTCTTTACAACGCTCAGTAGATGAGAAGAAGAGAACTTTGTTATCTGCTATACATACAGCAATATCCTCAGATTATAAGAAATTGATTGTGTTAGCAACAGTACTGTCTAAGTTTGAAGAGACAAAAATGCTTTCTGAGAGAATTATCAGTAAATGTGTAAGAGGCCAATTAAATAATTTATAATAAATGCTTATTGTTAATAGGTCTAACACTTCCAGATGACCAGACAACATCAAGTACTGTTCAAGAGGTAGTAATGACAAGTTATGGTAGTCATTAAGATCATGCCAGTGGCATTTTACGTTGTCATTATGGTACTCTCTCTCAATCTCTTCAATATTCTGTTAGAGTAGCACACACCCTCTATAGAGAGGGAGTTATTACTAAAAATAGACTAGCAATTATAAAATGTACTGTCAAGTCTGGAAAGCATTATTCATCCTATTACAAGCTGTATGTCATGCTGTACATACCAACTATCATTATCTGAAGATCTTTGCTAGTGTGCTCTTAAAAGAAACTAGTAATGTACCTTGTGCTAATGCTATCATACAGGATTGTCGTAAGTACTGACATAGACTTTACTTTTGTTATAAATATATTTTAATAGATAAAGCATTTCCTGATTATGACATACAAGCAGAATATACTAGAAGTAATGAAGAGAGTCAAACATTAAGTAAGCACTACAGAGATTTAATTTCTATTTAAATCCACTTTTAATATATAGATAAGGCCTTAAAACCTATTCCAATTCCTAGAAAGTTAGACTCTGCATTTGGATCAATCCGAAAAAAATTTTGGAACACGCTTTAGCAAAATCCGAGAAGCAATTAACAAAAGCCATCCACCTTTGGATGCATTGATGTGCTTTTTTGCCAATACTTATCCTCACCTAGAAACTGAAATAACTCATTCAAAGTCCATTGATGATGTCTTAAATGTTGTACGTGATCATTGCGCACTGATCAATATTAGTTGTTTAGAGGGTATTGTGGAGCGATTTGATATTAAAGAAGCTGAGACACATATACAGGCATATAAAAATGTTGTTCAGTTATTTTGTTGAAAAAACAAAGGCTTGTCTTTGTTTACAAGAAACTATGACCTATCTCTTGAACTACTTTTATTTGATCATCTGGACTCTCTTGAGCTAAACAAATAAACAATTGTGCAATAGATTAGTAGTGAGTATGATGCTTACCATATTCACCAATCATTTTTTCAGATAGCATTTTTGTATCTTCAAAGTTGGACAGTACTGTTGCTAACACTTTCAATTTCTTCTGATCTGAAGATATTGCTGTATAGCAGACAATAAAGTTGTCTTCTTCTCATCTAAACAGCCTTCTAACGTTTCCATCTTGTCAAGTGCTGCTTGATACATCTCTCACTAAATAAGAACTGGGACACTTTTACAGGATCTATGAGACGCTGTGACAGTGTCTCAGTGTGGCTTCGAAATATACTAGTTGCTTCAATAGTCAGATGCTGAGAGTCTAATCCTATAATAAGAACAGTACACAGTGCACAAACAAACTATTAATATAACATTTATAACTAGAAGCACATGTAAAATGTTCTTGTACTCGCTAGCAGAGAGGTTACTGGATTTTCTCAATGTATGCTCATACTCATGGGCAACAATGATTTCTTCAATGACCTCCTTCTTTAAAGCATTTACCACTTGTCTTCTTGTAGCATGAGGGTTGATGTCTAACCACAATTCAAACATTCTTAGGTGGTTCTTGGTGTAACTTTACTCTGATGACATCATCATTAAATGACAGGTAGTGATATCATCATATATGATGACATCATCTAAATCCATCACCTACACCTTAAACCAAACCTTATGACACATAGTGATGTCATTATCATAGTACAAGTTACATCATCATAAAAGTTACACCAAGAAGGACCCACATTCTTGATGTTTTGTAAGTCGAATCCTCTGGTAACCTTTGAATATCATCTCGCAACTTTTCAGGATCCAGTTTCAGCTGAATTCCCAACTGATACCATTTACTACCAATACGAATGTGTTCACATAATACATCAAGTGTTGGTTTCTCTTCTAAAATCTCCTCGAAAGACGGGTTTCTTGTAGCCATTGCTTCTTTGACGACTTGCCCACATTGAGTTAATAAGCAAGCATATTACTTAATGGGCGTGGAAATGTCTTGAAATCCCTCACTCTTCACCTGCAGCATCAACAATTTGCTATTTTGCAGATTTAATAGACTTCAGAGACAATAGTGACTGTCTTGAGGGCTGTAAATGGAGAGAACATTTAATAAGAAGTAAGATATACTGTTACTTCTGTAATAATTATCATTGACTATATTTTAAAATTATTTATATCAAATTTAATGTAGTCATATTTAGTGACTTTAGAACATTTTGTACATGTACATGTTTCTCTAGTACTGATGTCAGTTATCATGTTCAAAACAGTTCATCTCATGAGCAAATAATTTGTCACACAGCTACAGTAAACCCACCCTATTATATCATTATTTTAAGCAATGTCATAATAATTATATAAATTTATGTATTTAAAGAACAAAAGAGTCAAATATGTTATCATGTAATAACTTGACATACCATGATAGTACATCTAAATGTACATGTAAAAGTATTGATTGCTACCTTCTGAAAAAGTCATGTATAATAATATTATGTATTGTATGTTAATTAATGTTAACAATCAAGTATGTACTTCATCAATATATTCTTTTAGTAGCATAAATTAATTTTCTTTTTTAAATTTTTTATAGTTAGCTTGTAATTATTACTTCCTGGGACATTGGCTCACATCTCCATATCATGTAGAATATCCAGTGCTGACCTAGATCAAACCAATTTCTATCATAACTTTGTCAACAAAGCTTCTATTTAAAATCATCATATTAAATGATACTAGGTCATCTTCAAGTGACAGAAGTGGGTAGAGTGATTGGGGTGTGGTTGCTAAGGAAAAATGGATACATCCACATCAAACTAATGGGTCAATCTCACCCAATATATTTGATAATGATGACATTATTAACAGAAAGGATACACCATCGATATCAAAATATTGACCTATATCTCTGTAATGCAGTGTTGTGATGTTCAGTTCTATATTTTGAAATGTTTGTGAATACAATCATTCGAAATAAAGTGGTTTAAAATTGGGACATCCTCATTCTCTTTTTGGCTGAAGTATCTAGCACTTCCTTCACTGCATTTACTACTTTATGTCTTTTTATCACAAACAAACAAACAACACTAAATGATGATACTCGATATATATATATATATATATATATATATATACATATATATTAACAACATTCTTAACTAGTTAACACATTGATATTAATGGTAAAATACCACCTTGATCAGTGGATAATCCCACCAGGGGCTTCAGGATCCACTTTATGAGGTGTGCTATATGGGACAACTGATTTCCACTATATTTAGTGGGTAGGTGCCACAACTGTTTTTGCAGTGTAGACAGAAGGAGTGATACTTTTATATTATGTAGTCATAATCAATTATATATGACAACTAGTTCATTATTTCTTATATTCATTGTTGTGAAATATAAACTATAATACTAATAGTGTAGTTACAGTAATGTATCATATTACATTATTAAAACATAATGAATAATATTTTTCATTTTGAAAAATAGTCATCGTAGATTGGGCTATAAAAGTCCAGTTTATTGCACTGTAAGTAGTATACACTAGGTATTTATAAATACATAAGGGCAGTATAATTTTAGCCAGGTTAATCTAAATGTGTCACACACATTCAAATTATTTAATTTAAAGTTTGTGCAGCTGAAGCCATGCAATCGCTATGCCTGTGTGAACTACATTTGTATTAATGCAATCAGAATCTTCCTCCTTGAAATGGGTATGGCATGGTCCTTATAATTGTCCTAGGTATTACACTCACAAATAAAAGGACGTGACCCGTGCTTGCAATAATAGACAATATGCACAGGGTAAAATATTTATAGATATATAAATATATTTATATTATTTCCAAGTACAACTAACACAACAAATCAACTGCAATAAATATAAACCGGAGGTTTAATACTTTTCAATTGTCTTTTTTATTATAGTCAGCTAGTACGGTTATAGTACATGACTTCAGCTATGCGTCGGGACGAGATACAGGATTCATGGTAACATAATAAGATAGATGATAAACACACGTAACGTTTTACGAATGAATATCTTTAAAAACTTATGCATTAGCAATAGACACTGATGGTAGATTATGATTAATCTTTACACAAATGGGTCAATGATTATAGCAGTTAATTTGTCCATTTTCGTTCTCTCTATCATGATAACAACATGATCAAATATAAACCAGTAACGTTAGCAAGAAAATAAAACTCTGCACAGTTTTCGAAACAGTAAACAAAATAAGCTTAAAATTATATATGACGTCATTTCATTTTGTAAGAGAGAAAATACCTCACCTTACATCCATGCATAAAACACCTTTTTTAATAAAGGCTCTTCTCAACTCGGACAGAGTATAAGTGCTCTGGTCACATGAAATTACATTGTAACCCTTTGACGAACGCGAATGCATAATTGCATCCACCCGAGTAGTTTGAACTATGGTACGGATGCATGCAAATTTGGATTTGCCACTGTAAATGTTTGCTAAGCAACGTATTTTTTACAAAATGCAAGTTAAAGTTGTCAACTGGCTATGGAAGCAATATTATTACAAAAAACAAAACTTACCACAGTCGATGACCGATTGAAAGTACAACTCCACCCAAATAAAATTGACTGGGCGTGACAGTGACGTATGTCCTTCGTCGTGTGCTTTCGTTTGGCTTCGAATAAAGTATCAACTAGTCTCATCTTCCCGTGTAAGGGCGGGTGTTGGTATGCAATTAGAAGAAGTGTGAAATATGAATATTGAAGTAGCTGTGAAAATGTATGTACGGGTACTCACTCCTGCTTCTCTGACATAACAGTAAAATCCAAAGTTCGTGCTATTATAAAAAAACGTGAACGATGACTATTCCTGTTTATACTCTATAGTTGTTGATGTGCTAAGCAATGAGAAGCTTGAAATGCACCAAAACTAGACAAGTCTTTTCCTCAAAGCGATGGAAAAATATAATCATTCTTGGGAAGTTTTCACAATACACAACTAGGCCATGTGACAAATTTTTCACCAATTCCTCCATTGTTATTTTATTTTTAACAATATATAAAACATTTTTCTTAATTGGGGAGATATTTATAAGTACTAACTTACATATTCCTAGCATTCAATAGACTTTATCACGTGCACTCTTTGAATCAGTTGCAATCAAAGCCACGACATGTATATAGTTGGTGGAACAAGGCTTCTAATTTATCTAACTCTATTATACGTCTCTCTAAAAGTATTTTCCCTAAAGAATTAACACCAATATTTATCATGTTAATTTGACACAATATTACTTACCAGTTTGGAACACGATGTGCTTCATCAATAACAATGTAAACAACATTATCTGTGAAAACTTGACTCAATAGTACTGACTCTATAGAATCATAAAAATTAACTGGCTGCTACATTTCTTGATATCTCAAACTCTTTCAATATCACAATGAGCTCGAGTTTCAGATATATACTCAGCAGATATGCCAAAATTTTGTTTCTGATCTTATCTGGTCATGATCCATATTTCATAATACACAAATCCAAGGTAATGTAACCTACTTATAAGCCAATTAAGAAGTCCAAAAATAATCAATATAACCATAAACATAAAGTTAGTGTATTACATAATAATAATAGAATCTATAAAATGTGATAAATAATATTTCAACAAACTATTTGTAACCATCACATACAGCATATACAGTATTATGTGATTTAATCTATTGACACTTGTATATTAATCTCAAAAGACAAAAATACATATTTTCTCAAAACAAAAATACATATCAGCAAATATTAAATGAACATAAACTTGCTTGTCAATACATACAATGTATATCACTAAGTTATTTTTAATTGCGATGCTAATTTCTCTTCAGATTCTGTTTCATCTAATATTTCTCTTAAGATTTCAGAATTTCTTTCACCTTTTTTGTCTCCAGGTTCTAATCCATGTGATTGCTCTTCAGAACTTTCATCCTCTGAAAGTTGTGTGTAATCTTTTTTATTACACTTTCTACATTTTTCTGCAAAAAAACAACAACATTTATCTAATAGGAGCATGACAAAATCTGTAAATACTATAAAGTTAACACCAAGAAATAGACTCAGAGCTCCCCCAAGGGCTGATAAAAATGCAGTAGTAGAATATGAATATTCTGTAGTAGTTGTTGTCACATGTAAATCTTCAAAAAATACACTAACTGACATGAAATCATCGCGAATATTGTCCTTGCTCATATTCAAAGACCTTGCAAGATCTTTAAAAAAAGGACTAGTAGGAAAACTGGAGTAGCTTATATGGTTATTGTAGTATTCAAAATGACAAGGGACATGACAGACAACTTGTGAATCAAAACTAGAATATTCCTTAAGTAAACAACAGGTATCATTAAATGTACAATTGGGAGTGTTACCATAAGGACCACTAGAAGGTCTAGATGAAGAATCAAGAATGCAGTTACAAACATTAGGTTGTGCTATATGATCAACAAAAGCATTTTGTTCACAAGCAAATTGAGAATACTTATACTGTGGATAAAATGACAGTTCTCGATCATCGATACATTCAACATTACTGGTACAATCTACATTAATCTTTTTTGTTATACCAATGTAAGCACTTTCCCCCCAAGGTATTCCAAATCCATAAAGATTAGGTCTAGCAATGTCATTTCTTTCATGAACTACTATTTTGACGCCCAAGTTTTCCTCATTAGATGGATGATTTGTTTCACTTGCATTAAAAATCATTTTTAATCCATACTTTGCTCCAACAGATGTGACATAATGATTTGTTTTGTTACTAGTAATACCATTAAAGGTATAGCAGACACCAAGAGATGTTAATACAGGCTGTAATTCATGTTCACAGTGTTGTAGTTCACTATTAGTACCTTGAATGAAGCCACAATAGTAAACAATATTTGGAAATGATTTTTGAATGACGTCCCATATAGCAGCATTTCGGATATCTTCAGTGACATTACTTAGAACTTTATCACACATCTGAGACTTATTTATTAAATTGGTATCATAGGCCAAGTCTGGGCTAAATAGAAATTCTGCAATTTGAGCAATCTCTGAATACTCATATGCATTTAGAGTACAAATAGTCACAGCTGGAAAGGCCAATCCAGTTAGGTCAGCTCTCTCAACAGCAATAGTTGTAACAGTAGGCTTTTTGATAAAACGTTTCATGTTATCACCAACAGTGTATAGACATCCAAATATTAAACAAACCAGGAAAAGAAGCCAAATAAGTCGTCTTATCATTGAATTTCCTTGAAAGACTTGAGTTTTTCTATACTCTGATATCACTTGAAGACATTTTTTAAAAGGTTCGTCAATGCAGTGACATTTTCTATTTATGCAGGATGTAGTTGGCATATTGGCCTCTTTAGATGAATCCATAGTTAATTTTTCACTAAACAAAGCAGGGGTGGATTACCAATATTAGTAAATTTTAAAAAAGAAGTTGTCCTTTTGTAAGATAAAGGTTGGAAGTCTCTCTGCTGACTAATAATTGCACCTTGTATCTGTAGAAAATGATAGTATGATAGTAATAAGAACAGATGATGTTTATTACTTCTATTATCATATTATGTTTTACATGTAATCTACACAAACTTCATGCATATTAATTTTGTTATAATTATAATAGTGAATTACTATGAGATTCCTGGTATATTTTTTTAACTAATTGGCATCAACAACACAGCATATTTTAATTAATATAGCATTACTTAATATAAATGTATGCATGCATGGTTATGAGAGTATAGATAAATGTGATAACAGGCATAGCATGATTGTAATTGACAAATCATCCTATATAATTGTTGTTTTAGATGATTATCGTTATTGTCCATAAAGCTACAAAGATTTTACAATCATGTCCGGTGTCTCATAGCAGGCGTTCGCGAAAGAAAAGAGCGCCAGATATTTACTGTTTGCGCATGAGTTTAATTTCCTCAAATTTCTTGGAAAATAGTATACTTTAGGAATCCTCCGTCAACTATTATGTTAAATGCCTTTTATTGCAACGTCAAACAGTGATAGCTACTTGTATTACTGAAAATTTTCTGCTGGTCTACTCTCAGCTCTAAAGCAGCTAGGAAGGCCAAATCTATCTCTAAAAAAGAGCAACTCTTGTCCGTCGAAGCTATATATCATAGAAAAGATGTCTTCGTGCTGTTTTGTATCCCAACAGCACTAGAGAAGTTTGACGTTCTTTTTGTTTCCAAACATCGTCATCAATGTAAACCCAGCCCATTTTTTGTTATTTAATTTAAAATGTTTTAATTATAATGTCAATGTGTTGCATAAATTATATTAAATACGCGCATTCCCAAGCAGTATTTACCAGGCTTTTTGTTCGCGAAAGCCTTTGTACGAGGGTAGAAATATAGAAGAGAAGCAAGTTATACAGTAAGAAGCTTTTAACGTGATCTGCAGCACTCCCAGCAATAGAGTTAATTGAATTCATAGATTGCTATATTCGAGTCAGCCATTATTGTTAACGCAACTAGTGATAATACAATTGATACGATCTTAAATCTTTGGTAGAATGGAATAGCATAGTGACTTCCAATATCCTTTTGGAAGACAACAGAAAACATCATTTCAAGAAAAATATTCACTAATTATTTCTTTTTGTTTCTTATTGAGAATAATACCAAATTCATTGACAACTTCATCGATTTTAAAGACAACGTTTGCAGTAGACATATCTCCACGCTACAACACTTCAATTTATTAATATTCATATTTCACAAAACTCCAATTCCAGACCAACACCCGCCCAACATTCCTTATTGGGGACACAAACGAGTTTACCAGACCTACAATTCATTTGCGAGTAGGTCTGGGGACGAGACTGAGTATCAACAGACTCCCCACACAATGAAGAGATCAACTGTATGTTCATAGATATGACCAGTTGAGTTCTACTGCTTCGGAAGCGGCTTTAAACTGTAAGCGTTTCTTTTTCGGTAGTATACTACAGAGTTTAGATTGCATTTTATGGCTTTTCTCTGTTGTTACGGTAACAGCAACAACCTACCTACCCAATCACACTAACTACTTGCCTGTAAGCATCATGTAGTTGCTATAGTACGCTTTTAAATCGTTGTTGTTGTTCATTATTGCAAAAGTATCCGCCCACGGACATGATGACATTTCATTTGTCCCACCCCATGAATTGGTTAAAGTGCGTAACTGTGTATGTCAGGCTATCTTTATCCTTCCTTAATTTATTACATATGATGTTTACAGGGGGCCAAAAAATTATATTATATATATTGACTGGCCATGACTTAGCAACTAATAAATTTAAATTATAAATATGTAAATCAATTAAAATATAAATAAAATTAATTATATTTATTCTGCAAATGCAAAGTGTCTAGTATATTTTGTAATAATATCTTTTTTAGCATTATAGAAATGCTTTATAGCAACACCACATCCTTCAAAAACTTCCTAATTATTAATATTTAACATTATTTGCATATAGTAGAATAGCCATCAAAGTAATCTTAGAATGCTTATTATAATTTAATCTCTTTTTGTTAAAGTAATAGTAATTATAATTATGTTCTTTACCATTATTTGCTCATCAACTTTAACCTCTAGTGCTAATAACTAATATATAGATATACAGAATCTCCTTGTCTAGTGGTCAGTAAGCCTTCTATTTTGTGAAGTGTCCAGGTGCAAAGCTAGACAGTAAGGAGTGGTACCTTTGTAATATATAGTCATAATCAATTATATACGAGAACTGGTTCACTAATTTTTATATTCATTGGTGTGAAATATAAAATATAATACTAATAATGATGCTTCCCTAGTGTAGTTACAGTAATGTATCATATTACATTATTAAAACATAATGAATAATATCTTGCAATTTGAAAAACAGTCATTGTAGATTGGGCTATTAGAGTCCAGTTTACTGCACTATAAGTAGTATATATTAGACATTTATAAAGCTTAACTTCTTAAATACATAAGGCCAGTGTAATTTTAACCTAGCCATATAACCTAAGTGTGTCACAAACATTCAAATAATTATTATCTGATTAAATGTTTGTGCAGTTCAAGCCATGCAATTGCTCTGCCTGTGCGTCCTCAACCAAACCAAAACCTTTCTCCTTGGAATTGTGGTCCTCATATTTATCCTCAATTAAAAGTATTATACGGTGCTTACAAATAAAAGGGTGTGCCTTGCATGCATGTAATATAGTCTTATAGACAATATGCGCAGGGTGAACTATTCATAGATATTTGATATTTACCTTTTTATCTTACTTCTAAGTACAACTAGCACAACGGATCAACTGCAATGATTATAAATCGGAGCTTTTATACTTTTAGTTGACTCTTTTCCTAGTCAGCTAGATAGCACCGTTTATGCGTCGGAAGGAGATCAGGGATCCATGGTAACATAATAAGATTAATGATGGAACACACGTAATATTTTGTTCAATGAATATCTTTAAAAAACTTTTATATTAGCAATAGACACTGATGGCAGATTATTATTATAATCTTTGCACGTTACTTTGTCAGTTCTCTCTCTCTCTAACAACATGATCAAGTAAACCAGAAAAGTTAGAAAGAAACAGTAAAATTCAACAACTTTTTGAAACAGTAAATATAAATAGCTTAAAATTATATATGATTTTATTCCATTGTATAAAATTTAAGAGAAAGTCACTTTCCTGTCATCCTCCATGACCAGTGATGCTAAGACACAATAATTTATAAAATAATGGGACTTATTATAATTATTTAGATTGATCTAAAGAGAATTAAGAAAAATATTATTACAATAATATTGAAAATTAAATAGGAAGGAACCAAAGATCTTCTTATTATTAATAAGACGTATATTGATTAAAAGTGAGTAGATCAAAATAATAATAATTACATAATCCAAAAGTATACACACACACACAATAGTAACAATAGAGAGATCAATAGAGATTGGTTAATAATCAATAACCTGAAGAGGCTAAGTTATCGTCCCTAATTTACATTAAAACGAAGATAAAATATTTTAACAGTTTACTGTTATAATTATTAGTATTAAAAATGCTATTTTCCTTATAACATTAATAGGAATAAAATGGTCAAAAAGACAACTTTCCCATAGCATGTATTAAAGAACAAATAATTAAGGTATTTTGTCTCTATGAGAAAGTGTAGCTATAGATTTCTTTTAACATTGGATATATTATTTGACCAAGACATAAATGAATGTGTTATATGACATGTTGTTCAAATAATTATAATGTTATAACCAAGTTGCCCAGAAGAACTCATCAAACAGCAGAAAAATGAAGAAAGCAAGGCCAAACATAAATGTTCCACCTACAACTACTAAAGGTGATATCGGCACACTGATAAGCTTAGCTTAAAGTAAAGAAAAAAATATTTTAACATTGATCTGATCACTAGCTAAATAATAAACATGCTTAGCACTTTTCCTTATATCACTGTCTTAGCTTGTATTTATTTGTTCATTAAAACATTGTATCCATCAATATTTGACATTGCCAACAGGTAGATATACTTGAATAAAGTAATTAACCTCGAGAACTATAATATACCTTCAATTCTATATTATTGCAATATGTCACAAAGGAATCTAAATCTAATTGGGGTGTGTCCTGATGTTGAAAAGGGCGTCCTCGAATTATCAGAGCAGTCTCTTTTATCTTGCTACCAAAATGAGCTACTCGAGCAGCCTTGAAATAATGAAGAATTGATACTTAATTGTAACTTTATTAATTTTACTGTTATCTGTATAAGAGGCATGAAAAACAGCAATGTCCACCAAACAAAATTAGAAAACCAGTTATAGCATGTAAAACCATTTCATTGTGGTCATCATTTAATACTCGGATACCATAAAATGCTAAGAATAGGGTAAGAAACATTATAATAGAAGGGATATAAATTCCAATAATTACTTTTTTGCTTGTCTAATATAATTAATATCAAATATTAATCAACCAACAAGGTGAAGTGTTGAGTAAGCTCTGTTACACAAAGTAATATTTATACTTGACTTAGTAAATAATACTATTAAACGTATTAAAGGTAATAAATACATAGCACTGAAGAATAAAGAAAGATAAACATCATAGTACCCATAGCTCTTGAAAGGTGACCATTGATCTTCTTAAGAAAAATGTGAGTCACAGCTGTGATAGAAGGTATTAGATAACACAAAAGGTTGTGTGTGTGTGTGTGTGTGTGTGTGTGTGTGTGTGTGTGTGTGTGTGTGTGTGTGTGTGTATTTTTGAGATTTTGAATGGGAGTGTCAGTTTATAGAACCCATATAGACATCATAGGAGGTAAATATTTGAAGGTATAGAATATGACAATTTTAATTACTACTTCTTTTTTCATAAACAGCAAAGAAGCAGGTTGGTTTAAATGGATGGACCTGATGACAATGTTTATGGACAGGTCTATATGTGTTATAAAACTCCTTACTTTAAGAATTTGAAAGACTATTACTTTATGACTATGTGCTATATTATGGAGCAATAGTGGCAAATTAGTATGAATTTCTTGATAAGTTATATATCATGGTTAATCAATCTATATAAGTAATACAAACTTGCCAACTTTGGATTTTATAGAGATATCACCCTTAAGTGAGATCTTTTATAACTTTCCTTGCTGGCAGGTTTATTGAACATGCTTACCTCTGAATTGTAATATAAATACAACACACACACACATATGTATATATTATACAATTAAGGCTCTTCTTAAATGTATTTTGAACGAACGAATTATATAAATAACTTTTACTTATGTATCATTGAAACAAAGCATGATTATACTGATTATATACCTTTATAGCATCCTCAATTTTCCAGTTAGTTGGTTTTGTTAGTGTACGAGTGCAAATTCCCTTAAACCAATATACCATCAGTTAACATTGCATAACATAATTAATCACCACAGTGGCAAATGCAAAATCAAAAACAAATAAACCAAAGAGAGTGATAGTCATCATTGTTATTTTTACAGGAAGAGTGATGCTATTAATATAAAAGAGCAACATGTAACAATTTATTTTATTTTAATGTTGCCTTATTATCAATAACTGGATAAATGTACAAGTATATTTTGAAATTTAACATGCACAACAAATATTTTTGACTCCTAGTAATTTGTATAATGTGCATATATAATTCTTAATTTCCAATAATATTTAAATATTTATAACACTATGTACGTAAATGGTTAATCCTATAGCCAATAATAATAAAAAAGACTTACGGTTACTTCATATTTGTTTGCTACATGCAATCTGTATAACCATAATACAACCAACTTTACAATGAGGTTTGTTAGTGTTCATCTATATACTTTCTGTGAAAGTGTTGACAAGTCTTCTGGTTGTTTGATTTGCAAAATATACAGGCAGTAACAAAAGGCAAGGAGTAGTAACATATCGTGTATAATAAACTTTGACACAATGTGCTTGAAACATTTAATGTGGTATACACCATCTGAATGAGCATTCTCTGATACCAGTATCTATAAGGAAAGAAAGCAATGTAATGTCATATATGTTTTGCATATCATATATACTTGCTGACTTCTTTATTCCCCTCCTATGTACTATAGCAATAATGTTTAAAAAGCTTTACAAATACAAAAAACAAGATGCATGTATAAAATTAGTTTCTAATAGTAGCATGACAAGAAATTAATTAGTCTCATATTCATTGACTCTTAGGGAGGCCTAGATGCATGACAACATATCTTGTTAGCTACTGCTTTGTTTTTAAGAAAACTTTCCTCAATTGCATCAATGATGGTATTCCAGGTTACAGGAATTGATTGAGTAATTATCCAGCTATGAACTACTATAGAAAGCTTAATAATTTTACTATATGAACTGGCTCTTAAATCCTCTAAATCATTGTGTGGAACGTGCAAAGCTAAACCTATTTCATGCCATTGGTAGTCAATGTCAATTAACAAATCCAATAGTTGATGCTCATTGGGAGTAGTGTTTAAAATATCTGGAGCATCTGGAGAATCTATAAAATAGAAATGCACATAAAAAATATCAGATATGGCAACCATAATTATAGTTGTAGTGTATTGGCAGAACAGACAATATATATAAGTGTATGTGCTTTGTATTGAATTTCTATACATATTTCCTTGACCCATCACTAGTACTTTCATTGCTATAAGGGGATGGATTATTGCTGTTACAGAAATAGAGGGATGCCAAAAGGTATGTTGAAATGGCTAAAAAATATGCTATTGAATTACATATGTGCAAAAGTTAAATCAATCTTGACTAATAAATGAACTCACTCTCAGTAAAAATAATGACATGCATTGGTTGCCATGCATGCTTACTTTCTAATGGTCTATATAAGAAGAGATGAATTTGTGAAGTGGGCATATATATATATGTATATATGTGTATACATATATATATATATATATATATATATATATATATATATATATATATATATATATATATATATTTATAATATATATATAAAACTACTTGGAATACATAGCATGTCAGGTGGTAAAATAAAACACAAACATGTAATTGGGAATGAAATCATACTGACATATTTTACACAATATATATATATATACTCAGCACAATGAGGCTTCTTTCTGTCATCTGATGTTTTAAGTTATATGTTTAGTGTCTATGTCATTCTTCATAATGCCATGATATATAGAATGTTTGATTTTGTTAATAGATTAATATTAAACTGTCTCCAAATTTGTTTTAATTTTTTTTAATTCTGGTACTTATGTATGAATTTTTGGGAAGTGTGTACTCTATCATCTACTTTTTTGTTTTGTTCCCTCACTGATAGATGTAGATGGTCCTAAGATAGGTCTAGGCCACTTGTTATATATATATATATATATATATATATATATATATATATATATATACAATAGAAATTACATAATTTTAATCTTTCTAGAGTCCCATCCCATCAGGAAACAAATATTTCATTATGAAATAAATTATCTTAGACCATAAATCTTAATTCTAAACCTTGGAACATTTAAATTTATTCAGTTTGCATAAATGTATTTTATGTCTGTGAGGACGTGAGCCATGGCATTTAATCTATTAATTTAATGCAATTGTGGAAAGTGATGAAATCAAATTAACATGCATAAATTAAAAACTAATAGCGATAGAGCATTTTTTGTGAGCTGTTTGAATTAGGCATCAATGATAATCTGAGCTTTTGAGGTATAAGACATCTTTTAAGTAAAAGATAATGCTAACTTTTCAATCAGAAACTCATCAATACGAACAGTATCATCAATGTAAAGGATGTTTGTTATAGATATAATGTTCTTTGAATGATCATTCCTACATTTTGTTTTTTCCAAATGGTTTATTATTGCACTTTTGCCTTTGGTTTCAAACAATATTGGTTTTCAATGTTAACATTGATTAGCATAATATAATGTGCACTAAACTGTCATTTAGTAAGTTAAAATTCATTTGTTTTTAAGCTAAAGATAAACAAAAATCGAGACTTCTCTCTTTTTGACTAGTTGAAGTCATACAAAAAAGAAAATAGCAACTCCCACTACTTACAGATTTCACAGTTGACAAAAATGAATAATAATTGCATACCAACACCTGAGTACACTAATAAGTATAGGTGAAAACTGGTACACAGCATAGTCTAGCAAGCTAGACCCTCCCCCTTTTTGAAAGG
The DNA here is from genome assembly GCA_963965975.1 of Xestospongia bergquistia. Lineage (NCBI taxonomy): Eukaryota > Metazoa > Porifera > Demospongiae > Haplosclerida > Petrosiidae > Xestospongia > Xestospongia bergquistia. Next base: position 5,957,703 of record OZ014414.1, read on the forward strand.
AGGAGGGTATATAGCTTGCAAGAGTAGTATGGGTAGTAATCTTGACATGGCACATAAACCTATTCAATTCATCAAAACCATTTTTTCTTGCTATAGGTTTAAAATATACTTCCAACTTTAAATGACTATAATTGACAGTACTTTCAAAACCAGTCCACTGTGCAGTGTCAGTTATTACAACAAGGTCATCATTTGTAATTGGTCTGTCCATGCAAGTAACAATTAAGCGCAGCATGAGTTTAATGTAAAGTCATCAAATATATATATATATATATATATATATATATATATTGACAAATGTACCTTCTTCAAAATTCAACCTTGTACGTACAGGAACCTGGTATTTTATGCCTGCATAGATAAGATAGAGAGTATATTATAACATAAGTAATGAAAACAATGTCCTCTCATTGAAAATTGGACATATGAGCTTTCATACTATGCCAACACTTGCAATGTTGTTTATAATTAGATGACACATATCTTTACCTTTATCTACAAGTTCCCAGTATCCAAGCACAGTTTCCTTCATACCTTTTAATAAGGTACCTGACTCAAAATTGAGTTTCTCTAAATGTTTCACTCTAGAAATATATCCATCATTGTTTCCAGCTTTATTAACTTGCTTATTTAGAACCTTTAAAAAGTAAAAGTTACATCAGTATAATATGTATATCCTTCAGGCCCTGTGCCATATACTATTGATGAACAAAGATTATTATATAAGGGCTACTTTCATACCTCATAAAATTACTCATGCTGTTTCTTTAACCTCATCATAAAAAAATAAGTTAGCATACGCGTTATTATAGATTCAACTTCAACTTCTTTTAATTGACCTTTCACAGAGTCAATAGTACTGCTCATAGAATGTGCACCTGGTGATCCTTGTTGAATACGTTCGCACTGATTAGAACGTCGATGTAACTCTTCTAACAAATGGATAAATTGCCAAAATTTTTCGTGTTCTTCATTTGATGGAAAAGTGGAAGTTACATCTACTGAGCTTGAACTATCAATTCTAGCTCTGACAGGTGATGGACAAGGTAAGTTTGACCTACGGTTTTGTCTACAGCCCATTACAATGCCGATGGATACTAAGCTTTAAGGTAAAAATATCTGAAAATTTTTTTCAGCTTTTTTTGATGGAATCATGTAAAGATACTTGTTCTAATAATTGATCATGCTTTAAAAAATTTTTTAAACCCTAGTACTTTGCAGAAATGTAGTTTGATTCCTTAATATCTGCAATGCTTTGGAGACGTCAAATAATAATATTAAAGAACCTAGAGAGAAACTTTTGAAAATTAAAGATGAAGTCAGTTACTACAATTATACGGATGGATTTATTTCTACACTAATATTTAACATTTTTACAAAGCGATAAACCTTCCCTACTTTAATCACTATTATTATTACATGTTATACAAATCGTACAAAGAAATGCATCCGTAAAAATACTAAAAATTGATCATTTTCGTTCTTGAACTTGTCAGTAGGTTGTTACATTATCCATAGAATCAAAAATCACAACAACAGTATCTAACAGTGCAAAAGTCGCTATTATTATTATTATTATTATTATTGTTCGTAGTCTTATATGCCTTCATCTCAAAGCAGACCATGCTTTAATAACAATAATAACAACAATAATAAAAACAGTAATAATATATTTAACTATTTTAACACCGCGAAAGTCACTTATCAATAACCTGACACTAAGTGTATTCATTGCCTTTAATTAATGAAAATCGATTATTCATTATCAAGATGGCGACTTTTGCACTGTTAACACTGTTGTTGTGATTTTTGATTCTATGGATAATGTAACAACCTACTGACAAGTTCAAGGACGAAAATGATATCTGTCCTTCATAAATTATCAACCCAGTTGATGAGTTACATTGCCAAGAAAGGAATAAGGAACCGTCTTATTAACTGGGTCCTTAATGCAATTTGAGTAGTTCACCTGGGCTATAACCCTTTCTTAGCGAGGATGAATGGTAGGATGAAATTATTAAGGTCCTGCTTCTTCATTGAACTTATATTTGCTGACATTTTGATTATATACACATGGCCTGAAAATATCTTTTGAGGTTACACTTATGGCACTTCACATCAGTTGCTGGGAAGTTCTGCATGAGATGGGGAGGTTTTTTAAAGGCATATGTTATCTAGTGTAAGGAGGAGACTTGTGGGTTACTTTGGACATCTAGTATAGTCTATGTAAAACTTTGTATACTTTGATTGTCTATTTCAGACAATATTTTTTACAGAATGCATGGGGTCATCTTTATTTTCAACTCTCACAAATGACTGTTGCTTATTAATAAATAGCCTTTCTTTCTCAAGTGTTTTTTTTCAAATGTTAGGTCAGCATGTAACTGCATTTAAGGATATCACTGAGTCCAATAGTCCTACTGATGAATGGTGACATATCACTTCATCATGAAGAAATCTATGACAGCAATGTTCCACAAGTGTGTAGAGTGAAGATTGACAAAGGTTTGACATTAGATAGTTTGTTTGGAGATTATATACTATGAGGCCTATTCTTAATCCATTAAAATTATGTGAAATTAATTATTGTGGGAGGACCAGTTAATACTAAATTATTATTTGACTGACGATATTTTGTGGAAAAGAAAAGGAATCTATGAATTGAAAGTACGCTCAGGTTCACTATTAGCAAGAAACACCTATCGGCTGTATTTTTTATATTACTGTACCATATAGTTGTTTAATATAAAATATGAGTCCACTAGCTATAAGACTTTTTCTAAAAGAGAGAGCAAACTTGTTTAATGTTAAAAGTACTTCTACTATATTGATGTGGACAATATAACATGACAATTTTTCATGTATATAAAGGTTTAATAAACAGAAACACACTTAGGACTGTTATATGGTCTGATAAGGAAAGGTCTACAAAACGTGGTGACAAATGTATCAAGGAGAATACAAAGTAGACCAAAGAGCAATGTTCTTTTGAACAAAGCCTTCATGATTACTGTCCTAGAGCAATATTTGCTAATGACATTTTACATTATATGGGACAGTAAAGATAAACCATTGTACAGCAAGTATCACAGTCTCTCACCTGGTGTGATCAGAAAAAACTTCAAATACTCTGCAGTAGACTATAACAAAACTACAATAGGTAGTAAATGAGAATTACAAAGCCTGTCAATGGAAGAAAATTTTAGACTATGACATACTTGCAAATTGAGTTACAGGACTTACTAGATGTAATATCATGGGTTATAAATTATTACAGTTCAACTTGAACTGCAAGAGAATACAGCTGTCTGTGTAAAAAAAAATTCATGATTCAGAGGAAACTAAATTGTTACTATAATACAATGCTTACCTGATGAAACAACAGAGAACATCCAAGCAGAATCAAATTAATATGTCTTCAAAAGAAATTTAACAATGACAAATGAAGTTACTAAGCTAGCGCTCTCAAGTGCCTTCCAACAAGTAACAAGACTTATAAGATAGTGAAAGAAACAATAATAAAATAAAATATAGAAATAACTTACGAGAGCAAAGCAAGTCTCTTGGCTAGTACACGGTCCTCGTTTGTAGCCACTAGATTTGTGAGCATGCGCAAATTGTATTCCATAATAATTGCTATGACATCAGTATGCTACAATGTTTACTTAATCATCTAACTGTGAATTGATGACAGAGGACGATAATTTTGTGAAGAGTGTGAATATCAGGTTCATTATTGAACAGTTGTATAGAAATTTAAGAATGAAGCTCAAGAAAGTAATAAAAATAAAACATTCTTATAAACAGAAGAATGTTTCCAGAAGATGATCTTCAATTTATAGGAGTGTTATCAGTGTATTATCAGTTACTCAAGACTATATATCAGTGTCAACATGATTATTTCAGACAAACTGTTTCACATCCAAACTTTCTAAACAGGTCAATGTAATGGTACAACATGTAATGTTGTGTGTAGTCAATCATTGTCACTGTCATTGGACATTACTAGTAGGACTGCATTATACAAAAATGCATGCCTAAATCAATACTGTAGGTTATTGATTTATTACAACAAGGAGAATACTTTGATATTTGAAAGCACGGCTCGATGTTTTGTTAGATAATATTGAAATTCTATTCAATAAGGTAACTACATTATGTAGTTACCACAAGCTGTCACTAACGTGCCAGTATGAGATTATTTTAATACAATTAACAGCTATGCGATTTGATCACAATAATTCATTGCATATGTAAACATTGATATCTAATGTTTTTGTCATAATATTTCAGTTTAATGGTCCCATTCTTAGTGAGATGTGTTGACATTGATGATTGATAAAAAACTTTTTAAACAAATAGTTAAATCGATTACAAGCACAAAATAAAATGTTAAATTGTCACTACACTATGTGAATTGAGGTTGTAGAATTAACTAAGCTGTCATTTACATAACTGTACAATCAATAACAGAATCAATTATAATTTAAAAGGTATTCCTCCAAAATTTTGGATGTTACATATTATTGCAAAAGAATAAAAATTTCCCGTTTTCACTAGATATCAATGAATGTAGCATTGAAGGAGACAATAGTTGTCATGAAAATGCCAACTGTATAAACACAAACGGTAGCTTTACATGTCAATGTCAAAATGGATATACAGGAAATGGAATAACATGTAATGGTAAGTGACAATACAATGATTATCTAATTCCACTTATGAGCTGTCTTTGCTTGCAATTAATCTGCATAATGTTTTTCATAGATATAAATGAATGTGTAATGGAGATATTCAATGGGGTTCTGATACTGTCTGTGTTAATAAAAATGCAAAATATAGTTGTGAAGGTAAAGATTTTGTGGCAATATTTAAATGACAAGCATACAATTATAACATAGGTCCAACTCTTTATTTACCATTTTTGGATTTTGGTTCATCTAATAGTCATAGAGTGAATGATGCTCTCAGTTTGTCTTACTCCCATCACCATTACAATTTGGAAATAGAACCTATACTGCAGTATATGTAAGTATTATATGAACAGACATTTAATTGATATAATAGTATATCACATATTATTTTAATGATATTTTAGGTTTATAAGAATGAGATAATAAGCTTCGAACAAAAGTACATTTATCAATTGCTGCAAACATTCCCAATATCTGCTAAAGTAGTTGCTCCATATTGGAGCATAAACACTGCAGGTGAACTTAACTACACTTTCATCAAAACTGATATCAATGAACTAACTGAAGTTATTAACCAAGTCAATAACTGTTTAGCTTATAACTTCAGTATCAACTTTAATGTAGACTGGATACTGTAACTCAATGGATAGATATAAACACAAGCAATGAAGTATGTGTGATTGATATGTTTTAATGATAGTTGCTTTATGGGAACAGATTAATAGCAGTGCCTTTCAAGCTGTATTGTCATCTCAAGAAAACAGGAAATATCTACTTTTACATTTAAATGTGGTCTATTTGATGTGAATGGAAGAAATGCTATTATAGTATTTAGTACTAGTAACACTGTTTTTGCAAACTTTCCATTATCAAGACTGGTTCAGGCAAATATTGACAGCTGCCTTAATTCACCAACTTCAAATTGGAGTAATATTGCCTATGAAATAGGTAGAGTTAGGTTGCATTAATTTCTAATTGATCATACTCTCCATGTAGGATATTACTTCATCAGTAGTGACTGTGGACCTGGGGAAGAACTAAATACTGATTGCATTGGTTGCATCCTAACTAATATCTGTTTAAGAGACAATCCTTGTAGAAATGGAGGAAGATTCATTATAGGATCTGATCCCAATAAATTCAGTTGTAATTGTAGTAACACTGGATATACTGGGAAAATATGTGAGTTTCTAAGTCATGGAGTGTTTCCTACTATGACAAATTACAGCACAATCACAGGAAAATGACACTTATTTCCAACTGTTGGTTTTTCTATTCTTTCCAATTGTTTTTTTTTTTACAATGGTTTGACTATTGGTTAATGTCATCCACAAAACCCACTATTGGTTTATTGATGTATTTATAATGGAAAATACCTTCAGATATACATATGTTGTGTAAATGATGGAAATATGATGGGTATTTACCAACATAATAATACAATAGGTAATTAAATGTAAATGAGACGGTATATTTACCATTATAAACTCAATCTTGATAAACAATTGTAATAATAGTGTAAATTTACCATCATAGTTACATTACTGTCATACTATAGTTAAGTTTATGTATATTTCCCATTGAGTAAACAAGCATTGTTATAGAGTTGTAAAGAAGATGTAAATTTATCACAGTAACCTACCTTATTAATAAGGCAGGTTAACAATATACCAATTAATGTACATATATATATAGCTATAAAGAGAGAGGTAAAGATATCGATAGCGTCCTGGATAAATTAATAAAGGAATACTCTATTAGCTAGCAAAAACTTTGTGTTAGTACTACTAGTAATGGCCACTAACACACACAACAGGGCTATATATATGCATATGTATAAATTAGTACTAGTATTTTTTTACACTGCTACATAGTTAAATCTTGCATTCTTACAAGTTTTTGCTTTATATTCTAATGGTAACATTGTATATGCATTTATAAGACATGTTGATATAGTTATGGTTCCAGTATATATTGTCTTTTGAACATGTAATGTGTACATGTAGGATGTGACATGACACACGTCACTCACCGGTAGATTTTTCTATTGGTGCTGCTAAGATTACTCTTTACTTTTACATGTTTTACTTTTAGACCAAATTTTTAGTGTAAATTTTTAGCATAAATCCCAGGTAAAAGTACATTTTTCATCGAATAAATATATATAATATTATTTAATAAAACAATATTTAATGGAATGAAGCAGTATAGAACAATAAAGAGTTAGATACATACACATGTCCTGTGTTGTTATTATTGTGCTATCACATTAGGTAATATGACTTAGACTTGAAGATGAAAGTAAAAAGATTGAAGGTGGATGGTTACTGGGACTTGATGAGAAAACTCCGCCTATACAAGCCAAAAACAAAGCATATAAAAAATGGTATGCAATTAATATATAGTACTGTGTATAGTTTGTGATTATGATGTCATAGATTATGGGTAAGTTAATAAGTCAGGAGGTGGAGCTCCATTGATAAGTGATGATGGAAAAAAAGATAGCCAAAGAGCAGATCTAGATAGAGTAGTATGGAATGAGACTAGGCAATACAGTTCATAGTATATACATGTATATATAGCTAGTTACATTCTGATAAACATGCTTTTTGTTTGTCTCACTTTAGATTTAATGTTCCTTATATATTATATGAGGTCTCCCATCTCAGGTTGAGCCTTTCATATTTAGATACTGTTAAGTTTCTATCTATATTGAATACAACATAATCACAATTCAATGTTATATGAATGTCTTACCTCATAATTGAATCTTCTTTGAGAGGAGAGGCCACTGCTGAAGAGAGAGAGAGAGAGAGAGAGAGAGAGAGATGGATGGACGGACATTTGAGTAGATGGACAAAAGGATCTATGGGTACATTAAATTAAAGATATGTCAGTTCAAATAGATGCATGGACAAATAAAAATAACTAGACATACTTGATCAGTATAAGTCTTTTAAAGGATGGACTAATTCTTTTCTCTTCATTCATGATAAAAATAATTAAATCATCAGTCTCAATGCATATGGGAACTTAAAAATGTCCAATTTAATTTTGTCTGTGGCTTCAATTAATATTAAGAAGTGTATGAGCTAGAGATAGACGTACGAGTCGATATCATACGTCACAAACACAGCCAAAATATAGGACAGCCAACTAGCTACTATAAAAATAAGCAAATTAGCTATAGCTGCATTTTCATACAATATACATCCATTCATAACTACACAGTAAACTAGTGATGAAATAAATAGTGTAGCTATATATTTGAACATTCTACATTTGTATTATTTAGGCAACTTCAAGGTTTTCAATAACCAACAATCAGGCAAAATCTTTTGCAGAAATGGTGGCTCTCAAAACATTTCATTTGCTTCATTTGAAAATATGCTCAGTTAGAAGCAGCTATATTACTTCAATAGAATATGTGAGTTCATGATATCATGGTGGTCACTAAATTAAAGAATCCTTATTATTAGAGAGACTTACTGTATTACAATATATCTCTAAAGATTAAAATAAAATAAAAACTTCATAAAGCAGGTATAACTCAAATTATTGAATCAGTCACAGTCCTTTTCTAGTATAGCACAAACTTTTGTGATGGTGGCTTCGTAAATATTGTATATTAGAGCAAAGTAGGAGTAATGCAAGAATTAATTTTGCTGCAATCATAGTTCACGTGTTGTTATTCTTCAATACTGCTTAAATAAAGTTCATGCATATGCACAACAAATTAGAATTAAAAAATCACAAATGCCAAGAGTAAAATAAAGTAAAAAGTGACTCCCATCAAACGATATACTTCTTTCATCAGGTTAGACATGAAATATTTGTCATTAAAGTAAGCTTACTCATATAACAACGTACTATCAGCTTCTCTTGCTCATTCCACCCGAATGCGCATGCCTCAGCAATGATCTCTAATTAATCTAATCAGTCTGTCACAGTGAGTGAATCTTCTCTTTCCTCATTAAGTTCTGGTATATATCCCCATCTACTGTTGTGGGTACGGTGGAACTTATGTTCCGTCGAGATTCTTTGTTCAGGTGCTTCATGATCAATTGATCATGACTAATTTTATCATCTTTCATTTTGGTTGCTTTCTAGCCTGATCTCTTTCCCTTATCGAACATTCTGAGTAGCTCGGGTCTCTATGTTTTTGCTTCAAGAAGTTTGTTTGCCTTCTCATTCATTCTATTCTCATATTTCTGAAAATGATGTTAAATATTTCAGACAGGTCCCTAATGTAGCACTTGGGTTTTGCTTATCAAAGTTTCTGTTAAATGTCCTCATTGTGAAGAGATGTTTTTAATCCTAGAAATCGGTCCTACAGATTTTAGTGTAAAAAAGGATTTTATGCCTAGAGTTACTCATGGCACAATTTTACACCAACACAACCTGGAGTATATCATGGGACAATTTTAAACCAATACAACCTTGATCATACTCTAGGGCCAAGTTTATACTATTGTTTTTGGTTTAAAATCCCTCAGTAAATCTATCTTTGTATTATTATGGGGTAATTTTACACCAATTGGCTAATTAAGGGGTTTACTCATTTAATTTCCTTCCACAGTAATTTCCTTTTCCAGTATATGGCACAATTTTACACTAGTTGCCACCCTTAACTGGAATTGGTGTAAAATTATCCCATATAAAGTGAAAGCTACACATTTGACTGAAGGAAGATTTTAACATTGACCTTTGACCTTCAGCATGTTCATAAACCATACACAGCTAGAAATGGTACAGTTTCCAATGTTCCCCAAACTCGTGCACTTGGAGTGTACAATGTGCACTATGAAAAATTATATATTTCCTAAACATTTCCATGAGAAAAATCTTTATGGAAATACAATAGCCAAAATTCCATTCAAATTTCCATAAAGAATTTTGAAATTTTCTTAAGTTTCCTCTCATCAGGAAACATTAGATTTCTGAACAAAATTCTATAGAAAATACACAAGTTTCTCATATAGCTTCCATCTGGAAACACAATTGAATGACAATATAAAGTACTACTACATAAACACGAGAAAATATTGCACAAATTCTGAAATTTAACTGATTTCTAAGTTCATTTTTTAATTAAGACATTGACTTCACATAATCATAAGCTGCAATGTTTAGAAAAATAGTTCTGAGGAATTTAATCAATTAATAAATACGTGGCACAGTAATAAGGACAACTCTCTCAGACACTTTGTAATGATCGAGATTCAAACAAAAAAAACGAAAATTAATAAACTTTCAATAGTTCAATAGATATTAGAGTAATAGTTAGTCCAAGTCATCCATTATTCTGCTGTGAAGTTCTTATTTCAATTTTACAGTGTCCACAGAAAGTGTGGTCGAGTAAGACAAAAGTCACTATCACTAGCTATTGTATATACATAATTATGTTTCACAGGTCCTGCTGATCCTCCCATTCCCAATGAATATTTGTGGGTTGTTTTTTGGCGGGCTGAGACTCCTTGCTTTCAGACTCCATAGCTTTGCTTCTGTGTTGAAAACAAAACATTATATGGCTACTAAAGTGACAGTAGTAATCCCATCATCTCTTCGGAAGAAAAGTTGTCGTTTATTTAATTATACCGATGATTAAACCATCTTCGGGAGTCAACTGAACCACTTCGATGGGTAAAAGAAGTCTATTGTAAAGAGAGGGACTCAAGTAGCGATCAAATCTTAAATTGTGATGAATCACAGATCAAAGAGGAAGATCTACAATTGAGCATAAGCACTAAATACAGTTCGATCAGTTTCAACCAGATTCCCCGTCTTAAGTTCCTAGTTATGTCTGTCAAACTAGTACCAGGACTGAAAGTGATGATTTAATAACATATGGTATGTTGCTATGTATAAATAAAATGTATTAAACAGCCTATTTATCTTACCTGCTAGTTTTACATAATTACTTAATTTGTTGGAATGTAATTTAATTAACAGCTTTTCATAGTTGCTACATGTAATTATATATAGTTAGTTAATTAAGAAACATAGCTTAAGTTCATACTTCATGTTCAATAAGCTAGAGATAACTATATATAATACTTATATAGAACTTTTGACAAAATTAGTGAGAGTTGGAATATAATTGTGAACATTTAAGAAGATAGATGGAAGAATCTTTACTGGAAACTAAAAGACACCAAGAAAGAGATTCTGACTCTAGTTAACATTCTCTTTAAATTTTCAAGCCTACAACAGAACTTAGGGTAAGTTGTTTCATTTATAGTTGATACATTAATTATGGAATGCTGTTATTAAAGTGTACAAGTCTATTGAAGGCTGTGATGACTTTGATGATAATAATCTGTGAGACTTTAAGTTGTAAATATTATCTGTAAAGTTAATGTGATAGATTTTCTTACTTTATAGCAAATCAATAAAGTGTAAAGGCAATCAGACAATACTAAAAAGATCACAGAGGTAAAAGTAAAGGGCTTGACAGGAATAATTTAGAGTGAGTTCTTAACCGTAGTAATTCTCTGATTAATTACTTATTGTAAATAGTGGCTGCTCAAGTGTACTTCACTAGTCTGGCAGTTCGATATAAAATGAGCAACACAGATGTTTACATCCAAAAAAGGAAAGAGAATAGATTGTTACATGTAATTGTTTGCTCATGTTATTATTATTGTGTCATTATCATATCACCAGAAGTCATCATGTGATAAGAGTGCTCTTAAAAGAATGGATGCTATAACTACAAATGATAAAAGGAACTGTCTCTTGTATCTTGTCCCAGAACTGATTAGTTTGAAATATAGTAAAACTGAGCTATACAATGGAAAAGAAGATTAGGGTCAGACTGTTACCTTGGAGGAGTGAGGTGACATCATTTTATGAGTATGGACAAAAAACACCTTCACTTAACGTCTTACAAAGGCTAAGTGATGATGTTCTAGCATCTAGTTGGACTACCATCTGATCAAAATTGTCCAGAAGATGAAAACTGCCAACATGAGCATTCAATTGAATGAAAGCGAGACAAGTTATCATTGATACTGTTACCTTTGTGTTTATATTGCTTATTTTATATATCACTTATCACAATAAAATGATCATATTTATTTACCTATTACTATTGTATCTTTTTATTTCAATAATTGAAATCGTTGGAATCTTTGGAATGTTGATAATTAAAAATAAATTTATATTATGTATACATGAAATATAAAATTATAGAAACACTGTGGAATCTTCAAATTTCATCATAAGTTTCCATTAAATGAAATTATGCCATGAACAAAATTTCCAATCATAAGAAATCTCTAAGTTTCCTTGTAAAAGATCTCATATATGATGAAAATATGACATTTCTATACAGAATTCCATAATAGGAATTATTTTTTTTAACACAGTGGTGGTTTCCTTAGTGATTGAATGCTTAGTGTTCAGTAATGGAAAATTATTGTGCACTTTCTCTTAATCAATTATGAATAAATTCATGTGCGTTCATTACATTAATACAGTAGTTTGAAGATGAGATAACACAAAAAATTTCATCAATAATTTTTACAAATTAAATGAACTAGAATACAGTATTATACTTTAAAGCAATGGTGATACAATGTAGACTAAGTCCTGTCCAATTACATGTCCAAAGTTAACTAAAGCTTTAGTATCAGCAGGCTCACTGACGTCTGGTAGTGATGGCTGAGTACTACGTCTCGAACTAGACTGACTATGTTGAGGATTAAGTGTAATTCTTGTATTAAACCATTGCTTCGATTCTTGATTATAATATAGCCTTTGATGGCGATAATAGGAACTTCTGCTTAATGCTTGATCACAATGACCACGTTTACTCATCCTTTCTCTAGAATTATTTCTAATTTTTCTAATTAATTTCCTTGTAAATAGGAGTTGAGTGGATACGGCACAGTCCACATGTTTGTAGTGATGCTTACCTCTACTCCAAAATCTTCAAGAAGTGAAAGAGTTCGCTCACAATCCTCGGAAGCTCGATCTGGAATTTCAATGCATGGAAATCTTTATCAGCCTAATGAAGAGCTTTTTGAGCGAAGGCGTTTATATTCTTTTCCATTCAGTTCAGATGATGACACAGAAAAAGATGGTCAGGAGGTAAACTGTTGTAGGTTTTTGGGTTATAACGTAAAGCATTATCAATGAAATATTATTATGAATGAAGATTTATTATGATTCACTTACTATCATGGTTATTCAAGCCTTACTTTATGTTAATTAACCTTAACTTTTTTTATGTGACAGCACTTGAATCTAATTGTAATGTTTCATCAACAACAAAGCCTTTTGCAAAAGCTATTGACACAACAGGATGACATGTGGAAGGAGTGGAAGGAATCGAAGGAAAAGCATACAGAACTGAGCCATCGACTGTCTTTAATGGAAGATAAAATTCACGATTCATCATATAGTTCCAATTGTTCACAAACAGAAAGAAAGAAAGTGAAAGTCACTAGAGAATTGACTGTAAGACTTATCTTCATTAAATGATAAATCTTTTCCTCTAATTTTGTATATAGAAAAATGTTACTGCAATACACGACCAGTTAGATGAAGGGTTTAAACCAGATGAAAGTTTACAATTATCTGTAAAAATTGCTTACTATTTACATTGTATGTATAGCTTGAGGTCTGCTCACAATAAGAATATACAGGGAAAAATAATCGATGAAATACTTTTAGCACATAGTGATAAGTACCGTGAGGAAGATGTCACAGGTATATAAGGTTTGGTATTATGTAAAATGGTGCAATTCTTTATTTGCTGTTAAAAGAAGATATGAAAGCTTAAGAAGACAGTATTTAGACGAGGAGAATGAGAACTTTGAAGAAATACATGCTTCTAAAGGCAAAATTAAAAAGACGGGTATGTAAGTACATAATAAGTGCTTTTATTATCCATGCACAGAAATTTTATAGTAGAGCTCTTGTGGTTTTACCAAACAAAATGAATCACTTGAAGCAGATTTCTGTTGATTTTATGACTGAAGAATCTGATGATAGTGATGATCAAATGTATTAGTCATTCATGAACTGACATGGTGTTCAAGGAGTAAGCAACCATCATAATTATCATTGTTCAAAGCATTACAGAACTGACGGAGTTTCTTCATACACTAGATGAAAGATACGAAAAATGAAAGTTCGGAAAGATGGCACATACATGGCATGAAAAAGTAGGAAGGTAGAAAAACACTGTCTAACAGTCTACTGCCGCTCAATGCTCCCCAGTGGACAATATCAGTAAATAATTTGGTACTTACATAGAATTTTTGCTGTTTTTAGGCTTCGGAGAGCTATTATATAGGCTTCGGAGAGCTAGTGTAACCAATTCTTCAGTTATTGGAATATTGGTATTTAATCATCTTATATACTTGTTAAATAGTGGTAAGTTGTGTTGTGCGTGAATTAATTACCTTGCTTTGATAGTTAATACATGAAAGGTAATTTTTACTTTGTATAAGTTGTGTAAAATGTTCATTAACATATACCTTGCTTTAGAAAGTTTCATAAACAATACGAAATCATTTGAGTTAGCAGTAAGTTAAATGTGTAGCATTTGACTAAATTTTACATATTATTTCTTAGATGCTGTTGAACAAGTTACTGTAATTGGACAAAATTAATAAAATGATTAAATTTTGTTAATAAATTAAATTTAGTTAATCGCAATAATTATTAACCTGGAAGACAAGAAGCGTATCCATGGAGTGTGTATTTGCGTGCATCAGTGTGAGAACTGAGCGTGCTCCCAATAAAAACACGGTCTGTGCACATTTATCCCTTTCCTGGCAATTTCCATAAAATTTCCAAGCCACTTTCCAAATCGGAGAAGTGTTCAGAACACTTGTGAACAAGACAGTTTCCAAGCTGTACACTGTCCCCGTTCTAGCTGTACTCCCTCTCCTCCTACAATGGTTAACAATACAGTTAGCAATCTCAGTATGTGTTAGACACTTGTTACATCTGATACATATTTGTATACATGTCGTGACAATGTAATGTTGTACATTCTATGTCAAATGATCTAAATCTCTACACGCATTACGTTTTAAGTATTGCATTTCAAAATACTTTTTTAATAACAAGTATGTATATCAAAGTGGGAAGTATTTGATAATTACTTAAATCCTATAGCGATATAAAAATGTAAGATCAGTTAAAATTATGTGTGTAAATGTTTATTTGATTTTTGCAATAATAATTATAACAAAATATGTATTAAAAAAAAGTTATGTAGCATAGTACATGTCAAGTTCACATTGAGTTAAGAGTGATGAAACTTTATATCAGAGAACTTTAAAGTAGTAGACCCTTTCCAGTGTTTCCAAGTAATTCCTTTATGATTATCACTCTCTTCCAATGTAAAGTCCATTAAGATTTGAGTCATAACATGCATTATACCACCATCCTCCTCTGAATGTTACTGCACAATTGCCAGATCCAGTTCTATCATTGTCACTATCTTTAGTGGCAAACTTGCATCCATTATGATTCATCAAACTAATACCAGCTCTCCCATTGTATTTACCTAACAAATGAATATATTTTGTAGTACTGTCTCCAATATTGAATGCAAAAATAGAGAGCATAGGTTTTATTTTTTTCAAAGTCTTCTAGATTGACTTGTAAACTGTTTGCTCTATTGTGAGTAAGTCAATATATTTATTCAATCCTAGTCGAACTTCTCCTGATAGGTTGCCAAAACCTTCATTATAATCTATCCATGCAGTTGCAATAAAATTCAATGGAGCCATCCATTCTTCATTAAATAACAGTCCATCCACCACCATCAGTCTCCATGTCAAACAAACCTATAAAAATATTAAAAAGTAGCCTTTTATTAATTTTGTTTATCCATCCATTATTCTGTTTATTTATAGCATCTATCTGTATATAGCTAGTTATCCATTTATGTATCTAAGTAAAGAAGTACCTCAAATGGGGTCCCTCCATCAGGACTAATATCTGACTCATACCAGATCTTACAATTTTTATTTCTGTATTCTATTAAAAATGGTCATTTTATGAAAGTTAAACTGATCACTTGCTTTGACAAACAAAAGGAAGTACTGATTGACAAACGAGAATTTTCTTTCTTCCATTCTGTACCATCGAGAATATTTTCTCAAGATTATAAGACGCTATAGCAGTACTGTCTGTTCATATAGTGATGGTTGATGTTGTTACAATATTGTGCTGTATTTTGTCATAGTAGGAAACACTCCATCACATATTTTCCCAGTATATTCCAGTGTTACTACAATCCAAGTTTATTTATAGGAACAGATCCTATAATACAAGGACAATCTCTTAAACAAATATTAGTTAGAATGCAATCATTGCATTCAGTATTTAGCTCTTTCCTAGGTCCACACTTACTACTGATGTAGTGACAGCCTGCATGGAGAGTAAGATTAATTATATATATAATATATATTAGTTATTATAATTATTGATTTGATGTATTGATCTATTTTCAGGTACATTTGAAACTCTGTCTCTTTGTTAGATGTTGGCTGTTATCGGAAGAAGTGATGTTGAAAAGGTTATGCATTATGATTTCTTTATTCGTGTTAACTTTACATTATAATTATAGAGTATGCATGAATTTACTATATAAATGTCAGAAAATGGTTCATCTAGCAACTGCAGAAGATAGCTTCAATGGTTTTATTTTAGCTAGTGATGAGGTGCAATAAGATATCTGACAAGTATTCAACTATCTACCTCTCATTACAGACTGCATCATTACTGTCACTGAATATATTATTGAAAGTGGGTAGAGTTTACAAGTCACCTAATTCTAGGTAACACTGATATATTAATTTGTATTTTGTGGAATGTTTTGTTGATAATTATTATCATTTAAATTTAAAATAGTTAATTGAACATTGTATATGTCATGTAGTGAGAGGTAGTATAATACTTAGAATAAAGTAACAGATACAACTGGTAGTAATAATCACCTGATATAGAAAGATCCCTGCATGAAAAGTTACACTATATATCATCCCCCACCCAACTTCACCTATATTAGCAAAACCTCACAAATGTTTTTCCTCAATGAAATATGTCCTTGTGAACACTAAAATGTGAAGAGACAAAAGAGAGAGAGAGAGAGATCAAAAACTCTTTTAAAAAGTTGTACTCATTAAGATGTAAGACAATCAATTCCAGTGACTATTTACTTCTTGTAATAAATATATATTTTGTGGCCACAAGATTGAACTCCACCCACTGACTCACATATTATGTATGCTTTTATGATTAAATGTTTCTCTTATCAGAAAATATTCACATGTATATTTCATATAAAATATAAGTAATAATGTAGAGTTCAGGGATAAAATATACACCTTTGATCACTTCAACTTACTTCATATAGTTTTTATCTTCTCACTTTCAATATGTTGTATCCAGATAAAAGTTTATTAAATGTGGACCCAGTTCAGTTTGGTCTATTGAAACAATATGTTTACTACTACTAATGAAATTAGATGTAAAATGGTAAGCTATTCATGCTGAGCCAAAACACAGTATTAGTAGTATTAGTAGTAATGATCTTGTTGAATAATGTAAACCTATTTCATTAAAGATATTCTTAATTTCTTAAAGTAGTAACACACAATACAAAATAACTAAAAAAAACATATAGTCACAATAACTTCTCAAAAACATCTATAGGACAAAGAATTTAAAGGTTGGAGCTATTACAATACCAATATGTACCTTTTTGTTATGCAGTACATTCACACATTAATCCAATTTGATATAACTCCTTACATTAATCACTTTGATCATATCTCCTATTTCAGGCATCCTGCATGATCAGTATATGGGATATGTTAAAATAGCCAAGACTTCAGTAATATTGTTTTCTTCCAATCCTTCTGGACAAAAAGTAGTGACTAGGATTATCTCCTTTGTCTAAATTATGTGATGTGTGGATTTGATTTATTTACAAACATATACTATGTGTTTAGACAAGTATTGTTGTACAATTGTTAACACATGACAATATATAATAAAATGTGAAGAGGATGATATTATAAGATTAGAAACCAGAATTTTTCTTCTATATATATACATTTAGTGATATACTACAAGTAACTACATGTTTCTAATACTGGAATATCAATGTTATCATGAAATCATTTATCTTTTCTTCTTCACTAAGCTATTCATTTTTTAAAATCAATTACACTTGTAATATTATTGTGTCAGTACAATTTGAATAAATCATTGATGTTAATATTTTTGTCCTTTATTTCCATATTCTATATTTTTAAATTAGCTGGGAGACATTTGATAAACAACAAATGTATAATCCAAAAAATCAAGCAAAAATAGAAAAGAACATGGAGGAAGACTACTAGTGAATAATAATATCTGTAATACTAATGAATGTCTTTCGTGATTGTTTTTAACTCATCCCTCTATGTCACCAACTTTGTACATAATAGAATGACTTAAATAGAAGTGATAGTGGAAGCAGCAATGTTAAAATTCTTTTGGCAACTCATTGACTTTAAAAAGGATGTGGCTAGATTTTTGGTCTGGACAACAAAAAATTCTTTAAATTAAAAGTATTAGCTATAGATTGTCATTACAATAAAAAGTTAAATATGCCAATAAGTGGGGCTCAGCCATACCTATCATTAAAAGGTTTGGATGTTATTAAAGCAAACTTGCTATTTAGTGTGTCAAATGTATTTGTAGTCTATAAATTACTCAATCTAACAAGACAGCAATATGCCCAATAGCATTGTTGTTGGAGTGTTCCTATGATACCACTCCTTGCTACATTAGCTTTTATCATCTCTCCTATTTCGAGCATCCTACACAATCAGTATATGGGATAGCCAGACTTTAGTATTTTTTTTCTTTCAATTCTTCCAGTCAAAAATGTAAAACAGCCTACAATCCGCTGATCCAGCTAATGACTGGCAATAACAATGCCTACATAAGTAAAGACCAAGAAAAATAATAAGTTATAGTGTGACTATTTTCTCATTGACAAATATTACGCAAGAATGTCTAGAAACAACATGAAATATTCAATTGATCGAGGTGAATCATATTTTTCATCAAATGAGGTATTTGAACTCATGAGAGGGTTAAAATGAGGCCACATCCACAAATAATTTTCCTTCACCACCAACTGTGAGAGAAAATTAGTGAATTTCAAGAGAAGTGTCAAGTAAGTAATATTGCTCTATTTTTATTGTTGACTAGTTTTGTTAAGAAATTGTTAATGAAAAAAGATAAAGTTAAGGGAAACTTAAAAAAAAAATAAAAGTGAGCAGGAAGACAGATTAAGAATAAACAACTTGCTATTACCAGAACTCCAGTCTGTCTTTAATAACTGGAAAACTTTGCAAGTTCTTACAACACTCTTCATGTTGTCTTGATAAGTGTAATTTCCATAATATAGAATTTTTAATAAGTAATTGCATATTGTCCTGACATCATCATCGTTCAGTGAAGTATTGTCAAGATCTAGTCTTGTCAGTGATGTAGTGGTTTGTATTAAATCTGCTATTGTACTGGTACTAAAGGAAGTAATCTGACGATTATGTCCGATGTTCAAGGTAGTTAACGTTTGGTTTTTAGTAAGTCCTTTACAGATATATCGAACATCATTATCAGTGATGTTACAGTTGGAGAACCATAGCTCTTTTAAAGTTGTATTACTTAGTAACATATTCCACAAGTAATACATATCTTCATCTGTGATACCAATAATGTTATATAACACAAACTTCTCAAGTGTTTTGTTATTAAAGAGACTATCACTGACTTGTTTCATACCACCAGTAAGTGAAGAGGACACCAGCTCTAGTGTCTTAATTGTTTTATTAGTTTTTAGTATCTCTGATAAGATGGATAGACACTTCCTGCTCAATGAAGTGTTGTTTATGTAAAGTCCCCTCACTCTACACATATTAAGATTGCTTATAATAACTGCAGTACTTTTAGGAGATGATGAGATGAGACTAATGCTCCATTCTTTTTCTATTTGTTGTTCTTTCATTAATTTACTTATAACATCTTCACATTCTACAACATTTGGTGTAGTGAGTATAACAATATTGCCATCATCATTCCACCGAACACCTCCAGTATTTCCTGTTATAAAAAAGAGTTAGTATATAGTATAGATACACACATAGTAATATATATAATAACACACTACAATACACATACGACACACTGAAGAAGAAAGAAAGCCACTACTGGTTACCAATTATGGTTACTATAGCAATGACGTACAGGAAGTTGGGTTTACTCTTAAATTTGGGACTTGTATGGTTTGCTCTCAAAATGTAGACTTTCCAAATAAATTCTTCCAAAATATCTATTTCCAACTATGTTAACTATCAAGAATGTTGGTTATACTATATAAAGAAAGGTTTGTTACATTACAAGGTAATAATTATAAAAATTCAAAGTCAAACAACATATGCTACAGCAGTGATGTAGTTATTCAGGAAAATTCTCTCTTTTAGATTTAGCCAGCTTTTGTCTACTTCTGTGTCTCTTTCCCTTGAGTTCCCATTTCTAGTTACTTGATAATCAATTAAATGGATGCTTGTTCTCTCTTGTAGTTACTGTTTGGTCAATTGCCAGTAGTATAAATAAGTTATTTAAAAGCTAATTCTAATACAGTAATAAAAATTGACATTTTGAGAAGTTGACATTTACTATATATTTGAGAGTTAACATTCAGGAAGTAACTGTTCTACTAGCGACAGAGGAACAATTCTATTATATTAACTGAGCAGGTATTTATATATCAAGTTAGTCTGACAAGGCCAGACCCTTTTCTTAGAGAGAAATTATCTTGTAGTCTATTGACCTTGTGCTTGACAAACCAAAATTATGATAGTGGATGTGACTATAAATTATCTAATAAAGATCTGGTAACTAATTATACTTTAGACATTTCCTGATTGAATATGACTTTGTTGTCCTTTTTTTGGTTGTATTTGAGTCAATGATAAATATAAAAGCTACCTCATGTTCAATGGAGTCCTGGTGTCTAATACTAGGATTTATGCTACCAGGGAGTAAGGTAAACATTAACATATTTCATGAAGTAAATTACATAATATTCGATACATTTTGAGCACTTTTTTATTTCTCCTTTTCTTTTCTATGAGCCAAAGTCTGTCTGACTTCACTCATATGTTGTCACATATACCAATATACATAATTTGCTATAAGTTAGATCACAGGAAAATCATTTCTAGCAGTCATCAGGTGGAAATATGGGATGGGTAAACTTGATTTATACACACATCATGCAATGTGTTTAGACAGGTATTGTTATACAAGTGTTAACACATCACAATATATAATAAAATGTAAAGATGATGATATTATAAGACTAGATTCCAGAATTTCTCTTCTATATATACATTTAGTGATATAGAATACTACAAGTAACTACATGTTTCTAATACTGGAACATCAATGTTATTATGAAATCATTTTGTCTTTCTGTCTCTATTAAGCTATTCATTTTAATCAATTACATTTCATAATATTATTGCGTCAGTACAATTTAAATAAATCATTGATGTTAATATTTTTGTCTACATTGTTTTTTCCATATTCTAGTATTTTAGATTAGCTAGGAGAATTTTGATGAAAAGACAAATGTGGAATCCCGAAGAAATCAAGCAAAGATAGAAAGAACATGAAAGAAAACTAGTGAATAATAGATAATATCTGCAATACTAATGATTTCGTCTTTCATGATTGTTTTTAACTCATCCCTGTATGTCACCAACTTTCATTATCAACAGTTATGTCTGACTCCACCTATGTATGGATGTCATACATACGGTGACTTAGAAGGAAGTGAAGGTGAAAACAACAATGTGCAGCTCATTGATTTTAAAAGGGTCTGGCTAGATGTTTGGTCTGGACAGCAAAAAATTATCTAAAATTAAAGTGTTAGCCGTTGATTATAATGGAAAGTTAACTATGTCAATAAGTGGGGCTCAGACATGCCTATCATTAAAAGGTTTTGCAATGCTAAACTTGCTATTAAATGTTTTAATGTGTGGGTTTGTTTCCAGAATGTTTAATTCCTTAACGTCTAACTATAACAAGGCACGCTTCTAGTACACATGCCTAGAGAGTAATTCAGCATATATCAGCATCTTTTGCAAAGAAAAGCTTTTCTATCTTTATGAATCACAAGGAATTCTATTTTTATAGCATAAAACTGAACTATAACAAGGTGACTGAACCAAAAATCCATAACTTCTTTTATATGATATGTGTATTGTACATGTACTAGTTATAACAAATTGAATTTCATGTCATACATGTCTGTGACACGTAATTGGGTATGGCTCAGAAACTAATATTGCCTTAGCATTGTAACATAAAATAATGCTGAATGGTAAGCTCAAAAGGGGTTCCATTCCAACGAATTTGACTAAAGTCGCCAGATGTGCTTTAAGTCAGTGGGGATCTGGGGATGAGACTAATTGGCTACTACGAAGAGCATAGAAATTTTGTTAATTTTACATAAGCATTTTGCTAGGTTGTATTGTATCCTTATTACACACTCTACTTAGTAGTTACATTTGTATTAATAACTGTAGCTTCACCAAAAAATGATTTGGGTTCTTGCTGAATAGACTTTGTTACTGGTCCTTGATAGCTTACTGGTTTATCAGCCTTTTGCATAAATGCTAGATCGAGTAAAAATGCCATATAATAAAAGTCAGTAATATTTGTTACCTTTTAAGCTCTGCAATAATGCCTCAAAATCTTTGTTTCTCTCTCTTAATTGTAACGTCAACGATGTTATTACTTCCTGAAGTGTCTCCAACTATTTTTGTCTTTCTTCGGACACTGACAGTAACTCTTCCTTAATAACTAAATAATTATAATTATAATTATGTCTTAAAAAATGAGTAAGACAGACTATGTTAGTGATGGGTATTGTATTAATAATACCTTCCTTCCATTTCAAAATTGATGTCAAATCTTTGATTGTTTTTTCCTGCATGTGCTTCCTTTCTACATGTTAACATTTACTTTAAATCAGATATATCATATAATAAACTGCTATTAAATAAACAATGATTATTGACTACATGGACAAATACCTTCACTTTGTTGGACAACAGATCATATTTGTAAAGTCATCTTTTTACTGATGGTTTGTCGTAGTTCCAGTTGACTTCTCAACTCTTTTGTGTTCTCTTCTATAATAGGTCTAACCTCCTATATATCAATAAACAACACATGTAGAATCTGTTGTCTAAATTATACTACTCATCTCTTACCTTGTCTCTTTGACGTTTGTCAAAAATAGTGTGGTAGCCTATTCTTAGCTTGATTGTTCTCAACTCTTTCAATAGGCTAAAATTCTTCTTGACTATCATGAGTAGAATATCCATCATATATGGGGGAGCATAGCAGGTAATAATGATAGAGTTGCCCTTATCAATAGCTCAGACTTGGACACTACTGACTAAATCTTCAAATGCTTTTGCTAGTAATTCTCTGATGTCATTAAGAGAGTGTTCATCTGTCCTCCACTCTAGAACAAACTCAATAGTCTTTGAGTTGAGCTGATGAGTTGATGAGACTCGTTTAAAGCTTTCTTTGCAGCACACTTTAGTTTGACCTTTTCACAAAATGTATCAACTGCTACTTGAATTCAACAATGTGTTTGACTGCTGTTTTAATATTATATTCATCGACTATAGCCTCCAAACAACAAATATTAATAATGGTACATTTGTCTTCTACAAGTTCCATGACATCATCAAATGACTCAGCTAAAGACAATTGAGGCTTTAGTTCACGGAAACATCTACAAAGATACGTTTTAAGCCCTTTTAACGAAGGAATACCTGCTTCAATGAGAGGTGCAACAGTGTTAATAAGTTTACCAAAGGTCACTCTCATTTGATCAAAATCATATTGAAAAGTAGGTTGGAGACTTACTCGAGGGTGACAAGCCTGGTCTTTTTGAATATAATGAGATAATAAATTGAAGAAACTTACTTACCATATTCCTTGAGAATATCTTGACCAATTTATACTGTTTGCTCAGACTTTAATAAGACACTAGCGAACAATTTCAATTTGCTGGGATCCTCATACACTGTAGTACACAATACTCTCAATGGACCATCTCCTAGTACACCTCCCAATCTACTGACTTCATCTAATGTCTCCTTAGAGATAACTCTCTCTGTATATAACATCTGAACAATCTCCATAGGAAGAGTAAGTGGTGTGATCCTATCAGACTGTTTCTGTAACATTTGACAAGCTGGAGTAGATAATTCATCTGTTAAAAGATAAAGACACAGTTTATTCTATAATGAAAATTACAATTTCTCACTAAATTCCTTTATTTGTTCAGCAGCAAAACTTCTTCCATTGTCTTGAGAGAGTCAGCTAATGAATGCCATGTAGGACCTCCACTCTCGGTCACCTTGTCAGCTTTACTCAACCACAGAGATAAACACTCCTGAAGACAGCTCTCTGGATCATCTCGGTACTTGGTACTAATGCTTGACAGAGTAGGTTGTAATAGACCAAGTTGTAGACCAAGAGGAGACCAGCGATTACTTTGGAAATAGCCTTGTTTCAAAGCTTTAATGATATCTTTCAAATCACTAACATCTATAATAATAATGTAAGAAGAGAATCAACTCAAAGTGAATGCAATCAAGTGAACTCACTCAGTTCACTTTGATTTGCTGCCATAACTAAGGACTTGGGAGTGTCTAGTACAAGTAAAGGGCGAGACTCCATACCAGGAATATGAATATTGTAGCTGCGAAACAATGATACTATAAATAGCATTATGAGTCATTAGTGATATAAATAACATTTCCTTATTTGGTAAACAATTTTTTAGTACTTACAGTAGGTATTTTAACGTTGTTTAGGCTCAATTATTTTGGTGTTCTATTTCTAACTTATTAATAACTCAGGCTGTCTGTAAAATACTGTAGAGTAATTAAGACACTAACAATAAGTAATGGAAGGAGTAATTAATACAGTAAGTCAGCAGAGTTACAAGGAAAAGAGATTAAAGTAGTACCTAGTTCACTTTATGTAGATACTGAAGCAGCTTGTGGTCTTTACATATCAAGGACGTCAGTAGTTATTTATTCATCTCTATCTTTTTACTTTCACCTTCCCACTGTCAACTCATACATTATTATAGGACCAGAATCATATAAAAATTATTAAGCGGTTACTAATTTTTCATGGGGTAAGCATTTGAGTGCTTCTGCTTGAAAGCATTTTGTCACAGGCGAACTGTCTACTGTTACATAGGTGTATTTAGACCCGGGCCAGCACGGGCTTTGCCCTTGGTCAGGCCAAAATTAATTACATTTTTCAAAAATAAATTTATTACTTTTATTTACACACAAAAAGATTAACCACTAACGCATGACATCACAGTTAGCAATTAGCACCTGTTTTATGAACTTTGATCTAAGTCAGTAGTGATGTAGGCTGGTCCATCAAAAAAATCATACAATGTTCCAGAGAGTGAGGAAGATGACAGATAAGATAACCTAAGATAACATTTTAAAGGTAAACTATCAGAATTTATTTGCTTAAATGTACTAGCTGGACGCGTACAATTGTGTCTATCCCTGGGGGTGTTACTTTGATAGAAGAAACACTTTTAATTGTAGATACAATAGTGCCTGTCCAGTATAAAGATACATATTCTTGCTCAGATCTTGACACACCATGATGTGTTGGTTCATCTGTAGTCACCCACCAGGTAGTTTTTAGAAAGATAACTTGGCTGACTATTGTTAAAAGAGAATAGTCAACCTACATTTGTATTGTTATCTTAGTGGCATGATTGCAAACGAAATTTGATCACTGTTGTAGGATAGTTGCACAACATATGAGTCAACTTCATCTTCAATACTAATTCCAAGCTCAGACTCAATACCTGGGTTCACTGCTACCATCTCCGTCAAGAGAATTGTTTTTAAGAATGGATCATGTGGGTGATGTTACTGTATATGGTCATGTAATTCATCCACTTCTGAGTCTATTTCTTTACAAGCTTTAAATTTAAAAAATATGCCTAAAATCAGCTTAAATTGTTCTCCAGATCCACTTTTATTCACAATTTCTACATGAGTACTGCTTGTCATAGGTGATGGAAGATGTTTTCATCTGGGGGGGCACCCTCAATGCTAACTGATCAACCCTATATTACATACACGCATGAGTATTATTATTACTAATTTTTAATTGTTCCCAAAAAAGTTTTTTCTTCTAGAATTTACATCAATAAATTGGTTTGCTATATTATGCAAATTTATCTGATCAGTTTTATCTTTATGTACATGTAATAACATAAGATTGTTAAAAAGTGTTTGACTCATAGTTGACCGCAGAAAGTTTCTCAACCTACGCATTGTTGAAAATGTATGTTCAACAGTTGCTGATGTAATGGGCATGGTCAAAATAATACGCAGATGTTGGAAGACTTCACTTAGCATTGTCTTACTACTCTCAATAGAATTCATTAGGTCACAAAGAGTTCTAAGACTAGTGACAGAGTTGATTGTTTGAGAGGGATTAGCTCGATTGTAAGACTTCAGCAGTTCTGGTAACATCTTAATCTGTATTTTTAGTTTATCAATGTTCACATCCTTTGAGTAAAGAGATATTTCATCAGGAATAGAATATTCACAGTCAAAAGCACGAAGCAGTGTTTTTTCTAAAGCAGCAGCAAGTGGCATACCTTGTTGTTGGAATTGTCTAGTTATTTCTCCTTTTACTGTTCCATAGCTTCAAAATACTCTTGTCTATGTATAGCTCTAGTATCTTCATATTTGTGTGTTTCACAACCACCATCAAGCCTTTTGGATATTCGCCTATATCAAGGTAATACTGGCTCTGAAGTCTCTCTTTAGATTCTTCCAACACTTTTTGATAAAATAGCTCAAATGTAATTGTATTTTAATACTTACTTTGTCCAGTTAAGACATTGATAAAGGCCATTAGACTTTTCTACTACCACATGAAAAGTAGGATGGGGTAGCTCAATAAAGTGTCACAGCTCCAAATGTAAAAGTAAGCAACAGTGTACAAAATATGTAAATTTCAAATTTATACTGCATTTACATAGATTTACCATCAATAGTTTACCACATACAATATTTGAGGTTTACATTTAATTTACATGTAGTGTACTAACACTGCTAGTTTTCATTAGTATACTAAGCGTGTTAACTTCATATGTACAATGCATTTACATGAATTTACCAGGCCTTTAGAATTTGTAAAATTCATACATGTGACGTTTACAACTCATTTACATTTAATTACTGTACTGAATAAACTTTACTAATTAATATCATTGAATTTTTGTTTCCAAAGTTAGATAATACAGATACAATAAAAACATTTTGCTGTCCAACCATTCCTCCAAAGTCCACATTGGTTTCACAGTAAGCAACGTGACTGTTAATAGATGATCCCTTGATAAAATGACTGTCAAATGAAGTTAATTTCGACCAAATTTGTGTTAGCACTCTGAACCATAATTTACAGAGGTGTTACATATAAAACTTACACAACCAATCCCAACCTGTGTTGATCAGAAATGATGAATCGTTACTACATTGATTATCTTTGACATTTACCTTCACAAGGTAGCATTGATTAGGATGGTTTGGGTGGACAGCTCTAACATGTGATTTTATGAAAAATTGACTTTTACTATAACCTAACACAAACTCTCAAACTGATATAGTGGTTGCTTTGTCATATTATGTCAAGACATCAAAATTACAATGTCCAATACCAGATAAAAGCAATTCATGTTTTCTGGTGCAGTTCTCAAGTAATTTCATGAACTGGTAAGAGGTGTCAAACTTAAAAAATTCCTAGTACCTTGTAATATATTGTAATTTTATTTTATTTAGACACCTACTAATTCTTTTCAATATATCTTTTATTAATTTCAATTTTCATTTGTACTTGTTAATAGGCATTTACTATGTTTCTTTCATTATAGGTGACAATATTAAGTAAATTTAATACTTATTCTTTAATGCTATGTGTTACTTTTTAGTTACACATTTCTATGTTCAGTTTTTGTATTTAAGCATGGTTTTTGTTGTTATTGATATAGAAAGAGATTTATTTCGAATTATACATTGTGAATTAAACGCTATAAGTTACCACATATTTGGCGAGGAGGGTGTCAATGGCTGCTGCTACACATGGTCACTGGGGAGACTTTGATAGTATTAAAGAAGAGTGAGAGACATACATTGAGTGTCTAGAGAAATACTTCATAGCTAATGATGTCCGAGATGTGGGAAAGCAAAAGGTGATCCTCCTTAGCTGCTGTGGTGCATCAACTTATTGACTCATCAAAAATGTGCTAGCCCCTAAAAGGACTATAGACGTCCCTTTTGATGACATTGTCACACAAATGAGGACACATTTTCTGCTGACTCATTCTGAGACAATACAAACATACTTGTTTTACTCTAGCAGCCGAAGATTAGGTAAATCAGCTATTCATCACCTTCAAACAAGGTGTTCACATGCCTCTATAATTTGGCAGTGGTGTTTTATTATCGTCAGATTGTAACACTTCATGCCAATGATCTTGAGGAGTCACAAACTCTGCCCCTGAACCACACCCTTGAGGTGTCACTCTGTCGTATGCTCCAAACCTCACTGTTATGTTGAATTGTCAATAACTCGATAACTCAATAACTGAACAAAAACCAACATGCATACACTTTATATAAGTACTAGTTATTAAGTTCATTTATTAAGTCATGTCACCACTCCAACTGATAACATTTTGACTTTAGCTTTGCTAGGTGTCGATGAATGTAGAGAAATATTTTGTTGTTCAGTAGTACCAGTAACTATTGTTACAGATGAATTGGCAAATGACTCTTCACGTTGATTAAAAATACCAGTAGTAGGTCTATCAGGTACGTGGAACGGGTAGAGACAAAATAAAAGGAGATAGACTAGGGCTGTAGTCATGATAAGGAGGTAAAGGTGGAGAGGATTGTACATAAAAGAGAAACAAGAGGATCCTGTCTAGACTTGGTACTAGAAATTTTAGAATCTATAATAAAGTTTGAATTTTGGGATTCACTGAAAGAGGTTGTTATGGTAACTAGTTCATTGTGTATGGGTGAGGTAGAAGGAGTAACAGACAGTTTATTCAATTGGCAATCAATGTCTTGATTAGTAGGAGCAAGAGGTGTAGAATCTCCCTCTAATAAATCAGTGAGACCTTTAATTTCCCATCTACAAAAGATTGAGAGACAACATATTATTTTATATCTTTACTGTACATTGATCAGTTATTCATCTACCTACATACCAGTCCAACATCCATCCATTTACCCATCCATCTGTCCATTAGTCATTTACCATTGCTTTCAATATTTCATTCATCTATCAACTAATTAACTCACATTTTAGCTAAAGCCAATACTTGTCTCCTCACATCATCAGATGATATTAGGTCATCATTGACGTTAGCTATATATAGGAATTGTAAAAATACAGTCACTACCTCTAAAGCAAAGTCAGTAAAATCAACTTTATAACTACCAGGACTATTATTAGATAACATCTAATGAGTATAAAACAGGAATGGATAGCATTTGGAAAGAACATTTGTAGAAATTGATGAATAGATAAAGTGGTATATTGCAGTGTTGGCATTAAATATATTTACCCTTGCTATATTTAGACATCTACATGCTAATATACCAGCATGAGCAGGTATGGTCTTATCTCCGGAGGTTGTAATGGAAACATCACTATATAGACCAGTAGTAAACAATGAGTGAAGATCAAAACTCAAATGATCTCTCACTGATAAGTTAGACTTGATGATGCTTGCATGCTACAGTGAGAGATACCACCTACATATAGTACAGTATATGATATGCATTTACTGTATTGGCTGTCTGTGATCCTCTGTCAGTATGTAATGCTGTACAAGGTTCACTGTGACACACAGTATTTATATTAAGGTATAAATATCACAAGATGACAATACACCAATGGTGGTATAGTATTGATACACAAGTACATTCTAGTATAACAATGTATTAATACAATCCATAGACCTTAGTAGGTGGTATGTGATCAAGCAGAGCAGGCACATAAAACTCATCCACAGACTCTACCACTCTTCTTTTATATGCAGTACTCAACTGCCACATTGTCATATAGTCAGTAAAATTAATGATGATACAGGAGAATTAGAGGAAATACAAACTGTACCAATGAATTAGTTGCTACTAAGATATCAGATATAGAGGTAATAGGAGAACAAGAGGCATCAACATCAGGTGAACTTGATGTAACAGTCTTTGTAGTAGTAGTATTACCACCAGTAGATAGTCTAGAGATGTATAACATAGATGGCTCAGAAGTATTACACTGACGAACTGGAAGAGGACTAGTCACATGACATGACATGATACTACTACTGGGGTAACAGTACAATCCTCAGTAAAGGCATTAGAAACTAACTGATTGTCCATTTCATTACTTCTACTAATGTACACTAAAGGATTGTCCCTATCATTTCTTCCATTAGTAGCACATGCTACTCCAGCTAATGCACTCACTCCAAACAGAGGGGTACAAGGAATATCCCCATTTTCATCTTCATGACTTAATATCTCATCTAATCTGGCTGCTAGACGACGGTTGGTTTCAGCTGATGAAGTCAATATCAGTGGGGGTGGTAACTCAGTGTCATGTGATTGTTTCTGATGTCCATTTTTTATTTATTGCTGAGGAGGGAGGATGCTGTCCTCATTTAATGATGCTGACAGGGCAAGTGCCTGTTCTTGTTCAATTCATTGGATGGAGGGATCTATAGGACACATACACAAATGAAATAGAGATGGATGGACTAAACATAGAAAGAAATGGGTACATACATATATATGTAAATAGATCAGTTATTAAACATATCATATACTAGTAAGCATTGATATAGAATATATTAGAGACTGATGAATGGAATTTAAGTAGTAATATGACTTAATGAGATTTACTAGATCTTTGATGAAGTCTCCTTGTTGGGACTTTAAAATTATCAGGTTCGTCACCTTTAGCTTCTTGTTTACTTGACTCTGTCCCAACTATATTAGAGTCTGCAATGTGAAAAATGAACTTTCAAAAAACCATTCTTTTAGTACTATGAATTGATATACATACTTGATATAATCCAAAGGCAACATAAGAATGTAGCTCCAACTTCTCTTTCTGTAGAAAAAAATTATTAATATCTGTTTGGTACACTAGGGGTTAAAATTAGCTTTGTACTGTATTTGTGATAACTACATCTGTGGGTGTTGATTCATGACAAGAACTATTTCCCTTTGTGTCTGATTAATGACAGAATCAAAAGCTTGAGTTTACAGTATACTGATGACAACATACCTACTCCACTTGAGCCATCATGTCTTATAGATGGATCCTTCAAACAAAATGGTCAGTGATGCATTTTGTGTTGTTGCCATTAAAATAACATATTAGCATCACAGATGTGGACTCTAGCTCATTTTTTGCCTGTTGTCATTGGCAGTGAAGTTCCTGAAGGTACACTTTTGTTAGTTTGCTACTTTCATGGTTAATACTTGGATATAGATGATGAATACTGGAAGAATTTCTTCAACCTTTTGGCAATTATGCACATTCTCTTTGCTCCAAAATTTGACATATCTGACTGTGGTTACTTAGAAACTCTCATTAGTGATCACCACCATTAGTGATCACCACATAACCTTTAAGCATTTATACCCTCATGTTCGGATAACATCGAAGCTTCACTACATGATTCATATGCCACATCTAATGGTAGAGTAAGTACACACATGATATTCAAATGATGATTATGATTCCAGATATGGTCCACTTGTACATCACTGGACAATGAGATTTGAGGCTGAGCATCGGTATTTTAAGCAACTTTCCTACATTATTGGTAACTTCATTAATATTACCTACTCCCTTGCTCTGCGTCACCAACTCCACCAATATTATCTTGGTCAAAATGCAGAATGCTTGCAATGCCAGAAACTTCTTCGATCTGATATCATTCATAAATATCATAGAAGTTCTCAATATTTCAAGACCAACTAGGTTTTCTTTATCAAAATGCAAACTAAAGAAACATAGTGAACACTGAGTCATGGCTAGTGTTTCACACCCACTAAGGACATTTGACAAAACTTCTTGTCGAACTATCCAAATAGTTACATATTTGCTCATGGTTTATCATAAATTATACAAATAACAGGTGACATAACTAATATGTCCTTTAGGAAGCCATCATAAACTTCAATACCAGATGTTTCTAACTGAATTAATTCATGTAATGGGCACCGCCATATCCAGACAAGTAGCATGGTCAGAGTAGGATAGCAAATGAATGTTTAAGTCTGAAGTACACACTATGACAGTGATTAAAGTAGTAATCATAATCACAAATAGATTTATCTATTTTACCTTCAATACAATTATTGGCTGCCATATTTTCTAATAAAAGTCATATTTAAATTTTCTTTTCCATCATGAGTGGAAACATTCAGTGGATCATCATTGTAGGTTACATCTTGCTACAACATCAAAATGCAATACTGTTACAGTTATAGACTTTCATCCAGGATGATACCACACCATAGCACATTGCTGAATTAATATTATATTCATTAGGGGATTGATTCAGGTTGTAAATTTTTGGCTGTGTGCAATGTACGTGTGGGTGGAGATCATTAATTTTTATACTAATGAATCATTAATCACACGGTTACAAATGGTGGTGATAGCAATTTTATAGACAGTATTGGTCATCGTAATAAAAGATAAAAGTTATTATATGAATACAAATAAAGTAACGAATATAATTAGTAAATAGACTAATGACTAACAAAGTTATAAAACAAAGAAAATATAAATTTTATCTTATAAAGAAATTGACTAGTCAATTAATATAATTCCTTTCAAATTCCAAACTACATGAAGATTCCTCTATACATTAATCACAAATATCAGCTTCAATGAGAGGTGCAACATTGTGAATAAGTTCACTAAAAGCCACTCACAGTTGATTGATCAAGGTCATATTGATAGTGTGTATAGATGAGTTCCATATATTGATGGACATACGTTCTACGCCTTACTCCAACGACAGTTCATTAAGGGAGTTTGACGCTCCTTCACGTCGCTTCACAACACTCATGCACTCCTGGTGATTCCTTAAAATGAAAATTTGACAAGCTATAAAATAATTTTTGAAATTGCAATGAAAATTACGTTCATTCTTTGTGGTATGTGCATATTATAACAACGTGGATCAACAAGTCATTATTATAAGCAACCACAACAAAATTCTAAAAAACGCAAAACATTTGAGGTCTTGTGGTACATATGGCATGGCAGGTTCGACTTTGAGCTTAAATAAGGCAAATGATGTTATAATAGATACGAGCAAACTAATTAGGTTAAACAACAATAGCATGACATAGAACTCTATTTCTATAACCCTACTATATAACATCATGAATGTCATGCAGAATGTCCTAAATGCTTCATTTAATATATATGTATAAATAATTATATAACATTATATATTATATATACTCTGCTCATTTCATTCATTATAGTAAAGTCTGTAGTCTGTAGTCAAATAAATGGCTATCAATTTGGTACACCAGATGGATATTCACCTTTGTATAGTTCATAATGCCATTCTCAACATTGAGAACTGTAATACATATGTTGATAGTGTTACCATTACTTATGGCAGCACAATGATTGTAATCAACTATACTCTTGTTAGACATCTACAATGTACAAGTATATATAAATTGTTTTATTTAGCTTCATTTTTAACAAGATCATACGTTTTTGATAAATCTGTGCAAATGTCATATCATTGTACAATAATGTAGTTTAAATAAAAGGACTTGAGAATAATATTAGTTTGACTTTGTAATACTGTGTTACTAGACACTCTGGCCTTATCATATTAAAGCAGCATTGATCACGACTGATCAATCTATTAGACAAATATGGCAGCTAGTACATAGTTAACATGTAATACTACTAATACTATAATGCTTGTATCATGTCAATGGTAGCACTAGTGGACATGGCAGTCTACAGTAGAATACAATGTATATTACCTAACTACCTGTTGTTGTTTGTACTGATGTAAATTAAACAATTATTCATTAACCCAAAAATAAAAAGGGACATATTACAAATAATTCAATGTATTAGTATGCAAAAAAGCTCATTACAGTAATTGAGCAAGATACCTAATATTGCTTATAAACTATTTGATAGGAATAAACAGTTTAGTGTTTAACATTTCCACACATCTTGAGCCTCTTTATCTCTATACAGAAAATTAAAAAAATGTACATGAGCATAAATAATGTTTTATGTATAATAATGATGCCTTATTTCACACTGTATGTACAATTCATTGTTATCATTTAAAGACAAAAATATATATATAACGCACCTCAGCAAAGTTTAAATATAAAAAAATTGCTTCATCAACAGATGACAAATCTATCTAAGAATTTAATGTATAATATATTTAAACAGCTAAAATTTTTATTCAATTAAGTTTAAAATTTACAACAGTTCTCACTTTATTTTTCAGATATTCTTTATTATATTCTTACAGTATTGTTCAGTCCTATTGCTATTAGTGCAGTTATCAAATTTCTTCTAGTGGCATTTTCAGCTTTCTCCATAATCCTTAACTGATACATACTGACATAGTCATGATATTCAGTTAGACTCACACCCAAAAGATTCCATTGTGCAGTTCTAGCATGTACATCAAAATACAAAATTATTTAAAGACCTTGAAGGATCTGAAGAGAAAAGAGGATGTTGTTTATTTATTGAAACATCACAGTAATCTGAAAGAACATCATGCAGTTGACAATTGATGTCCACTAAGAACCTATACAATAGATTAATACATATTATGATGAATTATTGATTGCTATAATCTGTAAGTTTATGTTACTTTTCATTATGTAGGGTGTTGTTATGATTATCAAAAGGTAAGAGTACAATTTTAAGGGCACCATTATTGTTTTATCAGCAAATAATCCAACTAGTCAAGAAGTAGGTGGATTTAAACAAGCTTAAGGTCATACTGCTTTTTAATAAGTATCTCCACTGTCTTTCTACTGACATTGATATTCAATCTAAGGTAAGCAATTTATAATGTAGTAAATATTTTTATTATTTGGTAGTTTCTGAAATCATCTACCGATTTAAGGAATGCCGAAAAGCACAATCAACAGTGTACTAGAATTGAAGAGCAAACCAGGGATGACATGTATCAGCTTTATTAAGTCCTGTACGGTATTAATCGACGGTCTATTTTGGACAGTCTTACTTATTTTAAAGTAGCTGCAGGTGCAATAATTCCAGGCATAATGCACGATTTACTTGCTGTATTAGTACTTGAGACTAAATTAATGCTGAAGGTAAAAGTAATCAATTTTAATGCAAAGTTATTAAATTTTTTAATAGGAATTTGTTTCATGTAAGATTGTCACCTTACAGACAATTGATGACAATTTTGAAAAGTTCAATTTCTTATATATGGTCAAGCCATCTCCAGTTTTTAAAGTTGATATTTCATCATCAGAATGTAGCATGAAACAACACGGTATATATAGCTTGTATAAGTATTTTATATGTAATCTACAGCTATGCAAATGTGGACTTTTTCAAGGTTTTGCCACTTATAATATGACATCTGATTACATAAGTCAATGAGTTCTGGTTGAATTTCCTTCATCTGTTGGATATAATCAATATTTTATTCGCTATTTCTATTTCTAAGGAAACTTGCACTTCTTTAGAATCTCTAATATCAGATAATCATATCGGCTTTCGTCAACTCTACACTGTAAAAAGAGGAGTGTTTGCTGCACACTTCACTTGGCACACCTATGGTGTGGTAGGACACAGTGTGCTCTGCACACTATTAGTGTGCAGAGCACACTAATATTTTGCTCTGGCACACTAATAGTGTGCCCTAAACACTTAGTGTGACTACCACCTTACTGGTATTGTTCACAAATATTAAAGTTAATCTATGTCTTTTCAACAAGGTAATATTTAAGTGTTACAAAATTAGAACCTTATCTGTTGTATAAACCAATTACATTATGATCAATAAGACTAGATGTTTCAGAAATAGAGAAACTAAAGTCTGTTCGCGTTCACCTTGCCGCCGGAAATTAGTAGTGGGTGTAAGTAGTTTACATAACACATACTACACTTCATAAATTAAATACTTGTGGTGTTATTCTTATATCAAAAATCCACGTGTCCGTGTGTATAGAGTTGATTTTCTTTTCTTGTAAGAACAAATTTATTAACTAAAGTAGTATAGTATTTTCATCTATATCTATATGATTAGACTTTTATAGTTAGAATGTATTTCTAACAATACTGGTTTCTCTCTTCAAACGACAGCCATTTTATTGATTAACGAAATTCACGAGATCACATTCCTCGTGGTCAATGGCATCTCCTATACTTTGCATATGGAAAGTACAATAAATCTTGTTCTTGTGGGTCCTATCATATAAAAAATGACGTCAAAAGAACCGGATGGTCGTCAGAAGACAACTTGACTTTGAAATTTTGAATTTGGTCGAGTTATTAGAAAGTTATGATAATTTTTTTACCGGCAAGGTGAACGCGAACAGACATTAATAGATTCCTTGTGCATAACTTCATACGAATGGAAGTGAGATTGAAAGCATAATGTGACAAGTTCTTCACACACTATGTAATAGGTGTCAACATCAAAAACAAGGATAACATGAATGAGACCAAAATTAGGAACTAAGTTCATTGAGAGCACAACGACCCCACCTAATTTATATAACGTGCCATTAACTTTAATCCATGTTACTCTATTTAAAGGAAGGGCAAATAAAATTAATGTAATTATGTCATAACCTAGTAATCACAGAGTCTGATCTCAGTTCTCCTCTTAATAGCATCAGCTGTGACTGATATGGCAAATAATTAACGGAAACTTGCTGATCTACATGTAAACATGTAATGGAATAAATAAAATCAATTTATACATGAACCAGACAATGACTCCTTAGATAGTTTGAAAGCATTGTCAGCATTAATGTACAAACACACAAGCCTTTGGTGATGGCTTGCAAGGCTTTTTGGAATGTTTAAAAAGCATTTAATCCTCTGAGCAATAATTCTTGAAGTAAGTGTGCTTAGCTTCATAGCGCATGCACCAAAAACGAACCAAAGGTCCACACCTACCAAAGGGTATATTTAATTTCATGAAATAATACTTACCTATCAATCCACTCAGGGTAATGTACCATGTAGTGGAATTGGGTGTTATTGGACATGATGGATACAGTTTCGTAAACTCTAGGTGGTGATCTTTAATAAGAACTCCAAGATGACTTGTAACGTTATGAGAAATAACAGGGGCAAATAGGTAGTCGATTATAGTCAGTAAGTGTAAGAAGTTGAGACAGTGGTGGTCAGATGTGGGAATACTGTGACCAATCATTAAAGGAACTAGTCTTGCTAAACACCACATTTGTGTAGCTATAAATAACATACATGTATGATTAAAATTAATGATACTACATGCTCACTTACCTTTCTGCTTAATATTGTGGTCAGAAGAATATGATGTTGTTGAAGATATAGGAGCAGGTTTATCATTTTTGTCAGAATAGGAGTATGGAAATTTCTCAAGTTCATTGTTAAAAGAGTTCAAAATGATATATTTTTTGTCAATGAGATACTTCAGAAGTTCCTTCAATTCGTATTGAGCGACTCCTTCCAAAACATCATGCATAATGTCTGTAACCAATCCTTCAGTAACATGAAAAAACTTTGAAGATTTCAGAATAGCGTTTCTAGCCACACCATATGTCGTGGAAGCATATGCCTGAAGTGTAACATCCAATGATTAACATGATGAGCATGTGTTTCTCTAGTTCGTGCTATGAAAGCATTTCACAACATAGACAAACCTCAGTCCTCATATCGTCTGATATTGCCATGCAGTGCCGATATTTACAAAATGACCCAGAGGGTTCTTTGAAACCTCCAGTGTACGTTGAGCCAAGGTTATCACTGGACGCAATAGAAACCTCGTAATAAATCATCAATTGCTAAGCACACAGCTCACAAGAGAAAAGGGGATGAATTGCATATGCAGTACCATCACAGTAATCACCAAGTAATTGTCACTTTGCTCATGGCCTCTTAGAATCTACATCATATATGCACAACGAATAATTATTAAAATATTAGCTCACTTAATCTTGAATAAATTGGTCTGACAGGAACTGTTTGAGAGACAAAATTACAGGCACATCATACACATAGTCATTCACAGTTATATCAGGTGTGGCCTGTCAGTGTGTCGCGTTAACTGAAATCTCTGCCCAACCTTCCTTTCCACTGGCTCCTATAGTAAGTACCACTCCATGCATGTCATATCAAGAACCAGGCATACCACAATGTGGAATGTCTCCTTAAAGTACTTTTCCTGTAGGTACTTTGAATACAGTCCTTGAAAAGGCTTAAAATCTTCTTGGCTTTCACTTTCATTAACTAAATCAGGAAATTTACACTTTAGTTCCGAATGATAATACTGGTTAAATGAGATTGTTAAGTCAGCTATAAGTCCATCCAGTGCGGTCTGAGAAATTTTGTGAATTTCCTTTGCTTTTAAATGAAAAAGAGCAGATTGCTTCTTCATATCCTTTGGAGAAGGGTCTGCATGAGAGCAACAATAGTATAGTCATTATCAAAATGTGCCTCATCAGTTATACTCAGATTTCCCAATGTTCCTAGAGTTTCAACATTACAGTGCTTATGGTAGAAATGCCTTCTGAAGGAATGGAAGACTGTGTATACTCTGGAGCATCCATTGATTCCACAATGGATATGAAAATTGGGATCATGAACATGAACAGCCCCAATATGCTGAATGACTGCTTTTAGAGTTGGAGCAGCATACTTTCAACAAATCCAACATGAAACCGAGCACGAAACACCTTGTGTAACACCGACAACACTCTCACCCAAAACAGTAGACTGAGCAGCAGCCATTTTTCTTATTAGAGCCCAATCTCCACCTTATTGTCACAACTCTTCAGTCATCACATCAATCTCGTGCTACTATTATGAAGTCTGTGCTTGTCTCGTTCCTAGACCATAGCAAAGTTATCAAGATTCCTTGTGAGTCAGAAGAAGGAGATATTCCACTCTTGAAAAGAGAATTCAGAAAAGAATTTGGTTTTGAAGAGCACGTCGCAGTTGATGTAGCATTTCAGCGATATGACAATTACTGGAACGAATTTGTGGATTTGAATGATGATGAAAAGGTTGGCAATAAAGAGAAACTGAAGGTTGTTGTTACATCAACACTACATTCTCCAGCTGAAACTGATACACAGGATGATAAGGTAATTATAATTATTGTAAAATGATGGCAGCACTCTGCCATTTGTGTTCCATAATATCTTGTATAGTCTAGCGAAGCTGGTATGCCAAAATCTACACCAACTGGTACACCTCAGGTCACAAGTCTGAAACTAAGACTTTTACTGGAAGAGTAAGAAGGACATTGCCCCTGTTAGAAGATGAAGATAATACTGATAGGTCATCATTAGATGCTAACACAAGTGATGTATCATTGTTTGACAGTAGCAACAGTAAAAAGAGAATAAAAGTTGAAAAATGTTCAAATGACTCCATACCTTTGCCAAACCCATTTCCTTTGCCGAAGCACTTTCATTGTGATGTAGAGGTGGCATTGGAAACTAAGCAGTTGACAAAGGAGACTCGTAGTCAATTTTTTTCAGCTGTAGCATCTTCTATGCTAGCTTACAAGTGTTATCCAACTGCTGAGGACTATAGAAATGTCAGTGTTAGTATTTGTGACAAGAACAAATATATGAAGTCACCTGCGGGATCACCAAATGTACGGTTATATATATATAATGTAACTATAATTACAATTACCATTTCAGGGTGCAATTATTCAATCCCTTATGAACCGTTTCAAGGATTTCAGAAGAGAGAAAAAACCACAGCCTGTGAAACAAGAATCCTCAGATGATATGGAAGTAGTTCCTTCAAATTCAAGTGGTATAATTATGTGAATTATGTTGTGTAACATGATGCCTAATGTAGCTGTCAAGTCACAATCTCCTGGGCAAGCTGTTGTTTTAAAGAAACCATTACCAATATCTGGTAGTCAACAGATTTTAAAAATCTTTATTATTTTGTTTCATAGGTAAAGACAAAATGGCCTTTATGAAACACAACAAGGCTCCTATTGCTGAATTCAAAAAAAACAAAGCTAATGTTCAAGTTGTGGATGAGCTCATGGATTCTTCCTTTCCCATGCGTTGGCAGGACATCCTTGATAACCCTTGTGATTTAGTGTCTTTATTTTAAAAGTATACATTCCTACAAAAAGAAAGAGAAGTAAGACATTTTTTTTTCTACTGATGGACATTTTTTTTGCATTTGAAGCTATTGAAGGAGATGCAGAGGCTTTGTAACAACAGTATTACACTTAAAGATTCTCAAGATGCATGGCAAGAGCTTTATCCAATGTTACTTCAACAGGCTAAATTTGATGCTCAACATTCTGTACAGTTAAAGAAACTGCTGGATGACATACCAGATAGTCAGTTCATAATTTGTAAAAAATTGTGCTAATTTGACATACATAGGTAATGATTCATTGTTAAGTTTGGTTATCCTGCCAATGTTACTTCCAGATTGCAGGACAAGCTGACCCAAGCAAGGTTATCTACTTTACAAAGGTATAGTATGACGAAAAGTGTTAATGTGAAATGAAATGTTTGACATAGGGTGCCATGGATATTGAGAAAATTGTAAAGGAAAATCAGCAGCCACAAACTTACTTTTTAGCAACTGGTGATTTCGAAAGACTCGGTCAATGCTAGTGTCATTATTTATGAGGTGAAGGAGTGTCCTCCATTGAGTCTTTTTGCTGCATACTTCATCTACAATATCTGTTACCCAAAGGGATGTAAGAACATGTATTCATTTATGGAGGCTTTTTTTCTTAAATCACCCACAGACAAAGTACCTCTATCAGTTAAAAAATTGTATAGTAACATGAAGCTTCCATAGAACAAAGGGCTTCAACTTGTTTGTCTTTATACTTTTTCATGTTTTATTTATGTTCATTTATAAACAAATAAAATTCTTTGAGATAAGTATTAACATCACTCTGAAAATAAGGGTTGAGAACACACTTCATGGTAAAAGGTGTGTCTTACACACTAAGACAGGTGTGCGTACTGCGACAACGTGAGCACACTTGATTTACTGTGATTTACCCACTAAATTTTTTTACAGAGTACCCAAGTGTAAATGTTACACCCAAGATGTATGGAATGATTCACATGCTACGTCTTATGTTGGAGTGAGCTGTATTATATATATATACTATAACTATAGTTTATTATAACTATAGGTATGGACCTCTTCTATCATATGGGACAACACGATTTAAGGGAAAACATCGTTATTTTAAACATCTAGGTCATGTAACTGGGAACTTTACCAATATTTGTGTCTTGTCAAGTTTAAGGCATCAACTCTACCAATGCTATTTAATGATAAATACCTGCACACTCCCAGGAGAGAAAGCAGAAATAGGTCCAGGTATAGGCATTGGCACATTTGTTGGTGTTCTTTTAATTGTACACATATAGGTAATGTCATAGCCTGTCCTGATACTCCAGTGTTACATTCATGGAATACAGTTCTTCCTCAGTGGATAACAACATAGGGGTATGAGGGTAAAAATTATTGGGGGTGCTCATCAACACTGAAGTACAGTAATCGCAGGCTCCTAGGGGGTCTGGGGGTATGCCCCCAGGAAAATTTTGAAATTTGAAGGTTTCAGAGTGTGGTTATTATCTATGTTTAGGACAATTTGAGGTTCCATAATGATAAGCTTTACTTACCTAATTAATTGCATCTTGCTTTATTTCTCATTGTAAGCAGTGTGACTGCTGTAAAGCAACTATAATTATAATGCTTATATGTTACTAATTAAACAATTATGTGCATGCAGAAAACATTTAAACGTAAACAATAATAGTTAAATGTATAATACTTGTGCATGACAGGTGTAAATGCATGTGGTTTGTTAAAATGTTCCAAAATGAGCTCTACGTTCTTCGCTAGTAGCTATAAACTCTTTAGCAATGCTCTTTATATCAATAGAGTCTGCTATATGCTTGTGCATGTGTAAAAGAAGACAGTGGTTGAGCCGTTGCTCGGTCATTGTTAAGCGAAGATAGGTTAGTACTCGTATGAGTACTGAAAAAGATCTCTCTGATGTTACCGATGTGATAGGAATTATGAGGTATAGACGAAGCAATTTGTGCACTTCGGACAGCATTGACTTATATGTGCTGTTAGTGTTCATGGCCTCACATAGTGTGTGCACAGATGTAACCTTTTTTACCATAGGTAAAGCCTGCTTGATGACCTCAGCACAGAAGAGAAGTTGGTGACGAAGCTTGTCACAATCTAAGTCATCTTGATAACACGAGGCTTCCAGAACATTCAGATCTTCTTCATGTGGCTCACCATTGCAGGCTTTCAAAAAAAGATTTTCAAGAGCAAGAATGGGGTCTAGAGATGTGGTCAAACCTCTTTTCAAGTGCTTCTCTAAGAAGGTCACATGCTTCAAGAAGTGTGCGCAAAACGGCTAGCCCCATGATTGACATCTGCTCATTGACAATGGCAGGGGAGATGTACTTCTTTTCTCTCAGCCAAGTTGACATCTCAGAATCATAAGCAGACACCATCACAAGCAACTGATAGAGGTTACCCTCAATTTCCTTATGGCCTCGCACTGCGAGACCTTGTCGAAGGAGATACCAAAGGCAATAGAGCTGCTTCACCAATGTGTGTCTTCTAGACTGTTGTAATTTTTGTACTTGGGTCTGCAGTTGGGCATTGATCGGTGCTGAATGGAGCATTTGCCATTTCATGACAGCCTCGACATGGGCATTGGAAGCATCATGATGTTTAAACTTCTCCAATGCCTTCCTCCAGTTGTTAAAACCCCTTGTAGAGAAGGTTGGCTCTGCCTTTGTGCTGAATGAAAGGATGCCTTTGTGTTCAGCTAGCCTATAGTAGAAGCAGAATGCTTTCTTGTTGTTAGTGCACAGAATAATCCAGCTAAATGCCCCATACCACCTAGCTTGAAAATTTCTTCCCCCGTTAGCCATGCTAAAAAGAGTTTGAGCATTTGTTGGCTGGTAGGCTTTGGTCTCATCAGCACAACACAATAATTGACAGTCAGAGCTTTGACCACAACCAGGCAACACCTCACAGACACTTGACTCTATGACTGCCTCCTTGCTCAAGTCAGCTTCATGCTCTACCAGTTCTTCTTCAGCTGCAGAGTCATCAGATTCATCATCACAAAGTTCCCCACTCACAGGCAATTCCTCCAGCAAAACACTTGGCTCAATCTCATCAGTTGCACGCTACTTGGCAAGAGTTTCTAAAAGATTTGCTTGTCTAAGTCTTTTAGCCATTGCTTTTGCAGCTGCTGGTGACTAAGCTAAGGAGTTAACTAAAACTGAGCACTGGCAGCTGAGTCACACTATTTACAATGTATTTGTAGTTGAATTTTACAAGCATCTTGTAAACGACAGAACATTTACATGTATAGGTGTACATTGTTACATTGCAAAGCTGTTAACTTGGTGCTTTGGCAATGTGAATTCACCTGAAGAATAATTATATTGGGGGTGCTCTGCACCCCTCACCAAATTATTGGGGATGCCTGAGCACCTCCAGCCCCTACCCTCCTACGCCTATGAACAAGGTAATTGATATGTGCTTTAACCCTTTGAGCGCGTGGGCGGGGCACGTTTTTGACACCCCCACGCGAGTGTTGATTTAAGGGTAACC
Organism: Xestospongia bergquistia; assembly: GCA_963965975.1. Lineage (NCBI taxonomy): Eukaryota > Metazoa > Porifera > Demospongiae > Haplosclerida > Petrosiidae > Xestospongia > Xestospongia bergquistia. The sequence goes on from OZ014414.1 coordinate 6,001,463, forward strand.
TTTGAGTCAGAGGCAGTTGCTACGAGTCTTTCTTTTTGAGTTTTCTAGCGTTTTTACTTGTTGTTGCTGTCAAACAGCATTGCTTAAACATTTTAGTAACTCTAGTTCTCAAGTAAGTGTTGATTGTACTAACTCTAAACGTCAGGCGAGTTGCCGTTTTCTGTGAATAACTCATGAAATAAGTAAGCTACTGTTTGAATTGATTGTGGTGTGGTACAACAGTGGTAAAATATATATAGTGATTTGTTGATAGTTATAAGGTATTATATTATGTTTGTAGGTAAGACAATGTAATAATATCAAAGTTATAAGTGTCGTTTGGGGTCTTTGTATGTATGATAAAGTTCGAAGCAAGGTACGACGCACAATGGTACATCACACTGCTTACATTTGTATGTTGTTGTCTTCCGTCCAAAGGTTTGTCTTTTGCTGCATACACAACAGTCTTTCTGATGTGGTTTCCCAGTTGTTCGATCTTCAATCTTGGACGGAAAATGTCGATCAGTAAGACGAATTGGAGATTCAACACAGAGTTGACTTTGAGAAGTTGACTGTAAGTGTCCTCCTCTCTCAACTAACTCTCTTGCGAGTTCTGTTATATATTCTTTTTGAGTTAGATAACGGCCACTTTGATCAGACAGTTTATATAATATGTAGCTATTAACTACAGCTACCTCAATGAGATGAAATGCTGCCCTTTTCCACCATTTGATGGTCCTGTGAGAAAAGCTGTAATACGACAGCATTTGGTCAGCTTTATCAACACCCCCCATGTGTCTATTGTACTCTTCAACCATAACAGGTTTCATCACCTCTTCCCGTCCTCCATTAGCTAACTTTCTTCTCCTAGTCTTATGAATCATTGTATCATCGTGGATAGTACTGATCATCGTAACAACCCTCTTGTCTTTCCACTGTAAAGCCTTCAAATTGCCTTTTAAATTTTTGATTCTTACTTCTCCTTTTTTTAGTGGTGGTAACTCCTTTATTATATTATCCTCTTTTGTCCTTTTACATGTTTTCTTTTTCTGCCATTCTTTAGGCATCCCCATTCTATTAACTGAAACAGTTCCACATGCTCCGAAACCCTTTTCATGCAAATCATGGAAGAGATTTGGGCTCGAGTAGTAGTTATCCATGTATATATGATGTCCTTTTAATTCGAGGCCTTCAATTACTTTCATAACTACTGCATGGGTAACTTTTGTATAGGTAGTAATATCCAGAGATTCGTCTTTTCCTATATAATTTATAATATATATGCATGTTGCATAAATGACTAATTCTAACCTGTATATAGCTTCCAGTTATATATATATCCATAGTGTGAGTCTGCCAAGACAAAAGCTTTCATGCCCCATCGAGTTGGCTTTTTAGGTATATACTGCAGAAAGGACAGTCTCCCCTTATAGCTGACCATTTGCTCATCTACTGATAACTCCTTTCCTAGAATGAAGTTACACCTGAAATTTCTTAAAAGAGGTTCTAATAGTGGTCGTAATTTATACAAAGGATCATAGCCAGGTGAACCCTTGGGAATGAAGTTTGAATTGTCATTGAGATGAAAGAATTTTAGAATGACAGAGAAACGATCTCGAGATATTACGTCAGAAAATGTACGAATGTGGAAAGGCCACGTAGTAGACCAATAATCCTCCAGCTTAGGATATCGTATCAAACCCATACACAGAATAATGCCCAAAAACTTCAGTAATTCACCTGCACAAAAGGCCTTCTTCTTCCAAACATGGACACGAGAGTATCTTGGGAGCTCACCATTATTTTCTAGAAACTGGTTGGCATAGAGATTTGTTTCATCGACAATCTTTTCAATTATATCATCAGTTATGAGTAAGTCAAAAAAATCAACAGGTTTTTTGTTTGTCATGTCAACTCTCCCACCAGGATAAGCAGAATAATTAGGAAGAATTAAATCATCACTTTCATTGCTTTCAATATTTGAGTTATCATTGTCCTCCTCCTCATCCAACTCAACAGCTTCATACTCATTATCACCTTCGTTTGTTTCATTTTCATCTTCATAATTTTCACATTCCTTTTCTTTTTCATTTCCACCTTCATTACCTTCATCATACTCATATTCATTATGTCTTGTAATTCTTTCAATTTCACCATCATCAATGTAGCCATCAAAGTCATCTTCACTATCATGTTCATCAAAGCAGTCATCATCAAGAACAAGGTCCAATACTTCCTTCCTAGATAATATTCTTGCCATTGTACAGAAAAACTTGACAAAGAAGATCAAAGCAGAGTCCAAAAGAAGATCAAAGCACCAGTAATCAAAACTCTAAAAGCCACAGACACTCCTGTTTTAATCAATAATGAATAATTTTCAGCTGGTTATAAAAATATGACTTCCGCTTTTTTACAACGTATTCCGCGTGTATAAATATATGCCCTTCGCGCTCAAAGGGTTAATTTTGAAAATTAGGCATAATAGGGATTTAATTATAGTGTTAATTGGGTTAGAATACATGGACTTTACATGAAACTCCATCAGTGCTAGTCATAAGAAAAAATGAAGATGACCCAGTTTTTGGTGAACTATTACAAATTATATGGTTCTATGACTTCATTTTATTTCATGTTGAAGTGCTAGAATATATGTTCTACTCTTCACACTATCATGCACACATGAGTTGAACAAAACATTGTAATCAAAATTTTTTGATTTATCCAGATGTCCTTGTTGACAATTAACATATGTGGTTATATGATTTTATTTACCTGTTTCTATGACATCTTCAGAATCTGTGCATACTGCAACAGCGTGAGCACACTTGATTTAGTGTGCTTTACCTACCAAAATTTTTACAGTATAAGGGGTATATGTATCATTAGCATCCCAAGAATCATTTTCTAGAGCTGCTTCAATGGCTTGGATTCTTTCATTGTTGTTATGAGCATGATCCATGGAGACACCAGGGTAACAGCGAGAAACATGGGAGGTAAAGGAAGAATAAACCTTGAAGGTTCTGCCACACAAGAGGCACTTGATATGAAAGCCAAGACTATTTATATGGCATTCTTTCAGATGTTTCAGGAGATGTTTTTTTACTGAAGACTTAAATGAACAAACTCTACATGGAAAAAAATTTTGAGCACCGATAATTAGATCTAGTAGGTGTGGTTAATCATTCTTGACAACAATATCCCATGAAAATCTCTGAAAATGGCTGATAAGTTGGGAGTCAATGACTACTGATGAAATTTGTGAGTGGCTAAAGGCTTGCTCAACAGTCAAAAAGCCAATCAATGTATCCATTTTAGAAGCTCTTTGTGGTACATTTTGTCATGCTATCTATGATAGAGGGGAACTTTGTGTCCTTTTTTAGCTGTGAGCAAATTTTGTATTTTAGACCATGATCTAGATGGAAAGGCTCTTGCAACTGCTGTAGCTGTCAGATCAGAGTGTTTGAAGGAAGTAATTCCTTCCCTTACTAAAAGATTAAAGTTAATTGGTGGTATAAAATTATTAAGATGATCTTTAGCCTGTGAATGTGATGAATCTCGTGGAGCCAGCATGGTATATTATGTCCGTTTTTCTTATTTATGATGCTCTGTTACATTTTATTTAGTTGATTTTAACTCCTTTTGGATCTGCATGTGTGTCAGATATATCTGAGGTATTAATCCAATGTGAAAGTGACTGTAACTAACCTTTTATAGTGTATTATTGAAATTTCCGAATCTACCAGTAACAAGGTCACATCTTCCCATGGTGTAAAAATATCCAGCAGTAAACCAGTGATTATTTCAAAGGTGGATTTGATACTTGTAATTTAAGTGTCACCAATTTATACTTAGAAACAGTAGCATCAGTTATTACATTTTCAAATGCCAATCTTCCGTCCAGAAACTAACAAAAAATTGGAAGCTGAACCGCTGCCTGAACGTGATAGGCGCTATATTGTGCAGACAATTTCTACTGTGCTTCTGGCTTCTTTGCCTTGTCCAATCATACATGACTGCTCTGTTCCCACAAAAACCATTGTAAAAAATTATCCATGTGTTAATAGATAAATCTATTGAAGCATTCAATTTGTTAATCAATTTGACCAATTCAAAAAGAAAAAGAGATATTAAGTATCACATAGTTCTTTCAGTTAAGGCGTGTCATGTTTATTCCATATATACAAACAATTTATATATTCACATGTATATAGGTACCCCTTATGGAGAAATTATTGTGTTAACTAACAATCCAATGATCGTGCTTATGTATAATTCTGAGGAGTTTTTGAAACAAGAATTACATAATGATTGAGCAAGAACTAGTAGTCGAAACTAATTGCTTTGATGAAGCTATTTTCCTGCTACTTGCTCCTCATTACGTCTTCAATTAGGAATATGATGCTTCAATTTCTGATACTCCTCTCTTTATTCAGGAGTCTGCATGCAAGTTAAAAGGCGGTAAGACAAAGCATTCACTAGTCTACTGAGCAGTATCTAATAGACTCTATCAAGCCTCAAGTGAACAATGAAAATTGCATACTTCTTTGTTATATTCATTTATTCATTTTGTTAAATGAAAAGTTGATGCAAGTTTGGCGATAACCTCATCATTGAAACAACAATAACTTCTGCTGATTTGACAATAAAAAATCTTTGTTAAAATAGCACACTAAGTGGTTGCTATTCTAGCTGCAAAAAACAGCAACATTTTGTTGTCATAACAACATGAATATATTTACAGTGCATTTATGGTAGTTGGCTATACTAAGTTTGCTCCAGATGCTGGTTTTGGATTAATTAAACAAAACTACAAAATGTTGAATGCCTGCAAGACATAGTTCAAATGATTAATGACTCAGTGGCACTCAACAAAACAAGACTTGTAGGAACACAGGATGGACAGACGATAGTTCCAACTTATGATTGGTCCACTCATCTTGGTGTACATTTCAAAAAGGTGCCAAACATCAAGCAGTACCATCAGTTTTACTTTGTTGCTGCAAAGCCAGAAAGGGTCATGTTCAAAAGGTTCAGCGATTCTGAACAGCTGGAGCTTGATCTCAGGAAGTGTGATTTATCTTGGAGCCCATCATCAGCACCTATAGTTCATCCAAAGGGATTGTCTGATGAGAGGCAGTGGTATCTTTTCGAAAAAATTCGACAATTTTGTACTTCTTTGAGATCAAAGGATCTCATTTGTCTACAACCTACTGCCTTACGATTGCTCCAAATTGCTCCAATGAACAACATGTCTTCTCTTCAGTACAAGATGTTCAAGCTCCTCTTGACTTACAAAGTCAAGAATCAACATCAGGTAAATGAACTAAATCATGTATAAAAAAACTAATTATGCTATTCTAGTTTCCCCTCTAAGAAAGCGATTGAGAATCTGTGGTAATTGTGGAATTACCGGTCATAATCGTAGATCCTGTCAAAAGAGCAACTAATTTCTTAGCCTCGTTATTACTGGGCATTTCAACTTCTAACATTCCTGTTAATGGTTCTTTTCAAAACCACCATTCCCATTCTTTACAACATTCTTTTTAGAGCCAAAACAATTTTTAACAGGTCTCTGAAGAACTAACATTTACAAAAAAAAGATTTCAATTGTTACATTAACAGTTAAACAGGAATGAGGAAATAAGCATTCTGGTAGAGTGTGTAAATGCCTAATCCAACATTTAAAAAGTAACATTTAGAACTATTGATATATCACTAACAATACACAACAATTACCACAATGATATACTTATTCGACATTTCGACTTCAAAATCAGTAATAAGTTTAACCCTTAACCCACGTGGGTGGTAGGCATGTTTTGCTATCTCTCACGTGACGCTTGTTATCATTTTTGAAAAAAGAAAGATGGTTGAAAGTGTCTCTGTCTTTTTCTCTTGCTATTACGATATTCAACTTGTGATCGATGTAGTCCAGTGTCAAGAAATGCTGTAAATACATTTGTGAACTAAGGTTTGTACTTCTTTTCGTGAGCGCTGAGGTTTAGTGAGTAATTATGGGCTGTTGTTCATCGATCGATCAGACGTAAGCGCTATTTTGTTATGTAAAGCTTTTTTCCCTTATGATCAATGTTGTGCATGTCCTGAGTTGCTGGAAATATATTTGTGAGTTAAATTTTGAGCGTCTTTTCGTGAGCGCCTGTGCTTAGGGGCTGTTGTTCATCAATGGATGGATCAGACGTGAGCACCATTTTTTCGTGTAAATATGGATAGAAACTCATCAAGAGAAATGGTAAGATAAAGTTATTACTACATAATATTATACTTTTATGCATACAGTATTCTTTACTTTTCATCCCTACAGATATGTAGTGTTGTGGATCTGGTACAACTCAGAACTAACATGACTAACATGTAATTGTACATTACAATGTCTACAATAGTATGTTATTTTTGTGTGTGTATGCGCGTGTCTGTATGAGTATAGTTAGTGTGTGTGTTTCTTTGTCTGTATGAGTATAGTTTGTGTTTGAATATAGTTATGTGGTTTGTTTATGTTTACATAAACAAACCACATAACATAAAATAAAACATGTTCTGTATATAATGTATAATTTTGTGTAAGGTTTGCTTACATTTTATTCAGCATCCTTATGGATAGAGAGTTCTTCATCAGGAGAAGATTATACATGTATAAGGTGAATTTATTATTATAATATCATGATCATACTTTTAGAGATATAATTATACTTTTTTGGATACAATGAATATACATTTACACATATAATATTCTTTGTTGATCATCACTGTGAATCTTTATGAGTAAGGTACAACTCAAAACATGGAGTAACACATAATGGTACGTTACAATGTCGACAATAGTATGTGGCTGTTTTTCATTTCCTTCCTTTCTTAAAGCTGCACACCACGCACTCTCTTTGAGACTTGAGACCACTCGCACGTAGAGAAAGTTTAGAAGGAATGTGACGACCAGTGAGCCGATTGTGTGGTGATTGAAGTCCCTCATTTTCTTCCGTTGTTGTGTGCCCAGCTTCAAGAAGTAAGCTGTTAGCAATGTCTATCCTGTATTGAGCATGAGACTTGTGTTTCCTTCCTTGATGGGAAAGTTTGTACAATATTAACTATTCACAATTGCCAAGTCCAGTAGGTGAAATGCTGCTCGATTCGACCATTTCAGGGTCTTATGTATAAACCCATAATATGAGAGAAGTTGGTCAATTCTGTCTACTCCTCCCATGTGCTTATTGTATTCCTCAATACATAGTGGTTTGTTTACATCCTCTTCATTGTCCTTTCCGAATCGGCTCCTCCTCTTTTTGGATATCATTTTGTTGTCATGAATTGTTGTGAGCATTGTAATCAATCGTTTGTCTTGCCATTGTAAAGCCATTACCCTATTTAACTTCTTTGTTCTTACATCTCCTTTATTCATTTTACACTCTTTTCTTTTCTAGATATTTTCCATTCCTCAGGCATTCCTTGTCTGTTCACTCGAGCAGTTCCACAGGCTCCAAATCCATTTTGAGCCATCTCAAGGAACACTGCTGGACTTGTATAATAATTGTCCATGTATACGTGGTGGTCATTTCTTTCATACCCCTCCAGCAACCGCATAACGATACAGTGTGTTGTCATTCTTTCGCTTGTCACCTGTAAAGTGCCATCTTTGCCTATAACATTGGAAGGTAAAGGATATTATTGATATGCATCTACAATTTGTAGTTAGATGCCTGTTTGGTGTACCATAATTTGCTTATACTTCATTATTGATTGTTCAAAAAATTATTTCCTTAGTGCATACCTCAATTTTGTTTCAAGGTGAATGAAATAAGCAATAAATGTACATAGTGTTTTAGTAATTGAAGCTAACTTTGCAACACCTATAGTAGAAGTTATTACTAATGTTTACACTGATAGGGTGAGAGTAAAAAAGGCAAATTACGGTACATAGCATTGCGTGATTATAATGGTAATCAATCATACCTGCATACAGTTTCCAATTTAGTGTGTAACCTGTTTTTGCATCTGCCAGTGAAATGCCTTCAGTCCCAATTTTTTGGGTTTTTTAGGCATATGTTTTAAAAACCAGGCTCTGCCTTTGAAGCTCACCATTGCTTCATCTAATGAGAGTTCTTTATTTGGAGTATACCATTTATTGAAATTGTGAATAAGAGAAGTGAGTATAGGTCTTATTTTTTACAGTGGATCATGCCCGACTTCACCTCTTTTGACATATTTAGAGCTGTCGTTTACATGAAAAAACTTCAAGATTAGTGAGAAACAATCTCGGGTCATTATCTTACTAAAGGAATGTGATTCAAATGGCCATTTTTGTGCCCAGTGGTCTTCCATCCTTGGAAGTCGGACCACACCCATTACAACAATGAGAGCAAGAACCTTCAAAAATTCTGAAACACTCAAAAAAATTTTTTTCCAGGAATGAAGTCGTGACCTTGGTGGTATTGCACTGTGGTTTTCGAAGAATTCATTAGCATACAGGTTGGTTTGATCAACAATGTTATCCAGTGTGACCAGCATCTTGAAAAAGTCAATCGGTGATTTATTATTCATATCTATTTTGCATTTGCCTGTAGATGTGTCAACTGAAATTGTACTAGGTATAGTAGGTGGTAAGCACTTGGAACAGTACTTGGAGGACAAGCACTTGGAGCAGCGGATACAGCAGAATCTTCATACTCATCAACATACATTTCATCAGGCACTTCATTGACCATAAATAATTCATTTAATTCGTCATTCTTGCATTCAACTTCATCACAACCATCTACATCCATTTTGTCCAGTTCATGCCTTACAGCAAATTCCATTTCATTCACACATTCATTCACATCGCATCCAATCGGCACACATTCTTCAATATCACTCTTATCTGTTTTGCATTCACCAAGTAGCTTCTCCATTTCTTCACATTCTAAATATCCATCAAATTCATCATCGCTGTCATCAGACTCATCCATTTCATTATTGCATACCATCTCAATTACATCATCAACACCAAATTTGCCATTTTCTGCTATAAATTACAATGAAAAGTTTATAATTTTTTAGCTTCTATATGTGTGTGTATATATATATATACATACATGTAATAGAGTGCATGGCTTACCAGTAAAGGCTCAGGTATTGTCTCCAGAATCGAAGTCTCACAGTGAAGTAGTTTTGAAAAAAAACTGTTTTAGTACAATAGGCAGTCAAAGCAGCAAGATAAACAGCAGAATATCAATTGGCAACACTTCGCTTCAGGAACAACGTCCTTTCTAGCAGTATTTTATTTGACAGCCTGTGAAGCATATATATATGGGCACCGCTATAAAGCGTATGTGGACATGGCGCATATTTATATGCCCGTCGCGGGTTAAGGGTTAACAAACAATAAGGCAGAAACAGTTTTTATTGTACATTATCCAACGTTTTCATTTGCATGAGTACTGTCACTTACAGCTAATATACGTTATCTAGTAAAGTCTGACCTTTAACTAATGAGATATTGACACATCTCGGATAGTGACAGAATAGTGTACTAATCTATCAAATACTTCACTTACTAATCAGGCATAGTTTAGCCTTCTTAATGTTAGTAAAGAAGTCAAATGAGAGCATTTTTCCTGGTTAGTAACCCATCACGAGGTCCTGTGGTTTAATCATGTACCATTATTCAATACGGAGTAAGATTACGGAAACATTGAAAAATAGCTAAAAATCCATTTTTCTCGATAAAAAAACTTACAAACGAAGCGTCTTCTTTCTGTGGTATCTTGGAAATGGAACGCGTGATTCCAAAGGACAAACATATTTTGTAGCCAAAAACAGGTACTATTTTCGTATTAAGGGTCACATATTATAATATTACACGAACATAAGTATTTCGGCATAAATAAAAAAAGCCGTGCATGCGTTTTCATCATTCTTGTGTAGAAGCTTTAATTCGGATTTATTTTTCTCCTGACCTTTTCTTACTAGTAAGAACAGGTAGAATAACTAATAGAAGTGCCTATAGGTCTGGTAACTGGACAAGTTAATTCAAGATTATAGGCCCGGCCATTGAAACAACGCCTAAAAGGTAAACTACACCCAACTGACCCAAGCAGCAACTATATACCTCTTTTACTGTGTTTGGCTTCAAGATATGTTCTTTTACTTTTATGATTATATTTATGTCGTAAAGATAATTATAAATACTACAAACTCGTCTACAAAATGGCTTATTGTCCTTCTGTTATTTTGAACTAAGAATCAAAGCAATTACAGTAGTAATTGCTTTGTTAATACTTTTAGCCTATATAACAGTACTCATGCAATAAACAGTACCTGTTAATTCAAGTACCAATGATCACTTGAAGTATCAAGTATCAATGATCACCACATGTGCAGGTGTATAGGGACTTCATTATTTATTTTATGTAAATCTGTTAAACTTGAATAGAGGAGTTTAGAGCTACATGTAGCATATCCTTTTATTCACTTTTTATTTCTTGTAATTTACGTAAGCTTAATCACTATTGACTCTTCTATAGTAAAGTTAAATAGTTAAATTTTAGACTTCTTTATTTGGACATATGTTAAAAATCTATTGTACATTTAATTTTTATTAACTAAAAATAATGAGAAAATATAGTTGATCAGAAGAACAACTGACTTTATCAACTTTAAATGATATAAAATGTATAAAACTAATGATCACTCTGTGTCAATTCCAAAAGTACACTGTCAGTTGACTCTATTGTTAAACCTTAGCCCTATCAGCTATACTTAAACACTGACATTAAAGTATGTGGTCTAAGATTTGGACTCTCCCAAAAGGTGTAATATACTTATTGTGAAGCGTTTGCATAATCTACTAATTAGATTGATAATCTAAACAGAAGGTGGTCTTAGATGGTGTATAATATACACTTTATCATGGAACACCTTCATATTCTGAGAAGGCTGGTAATCCAAACAGAAGGTTGTCTTAGTTGTACATTCTTATGGAACACTGAGTAATCTGGGAAGACTAGTAATTTCAAACAGAAGGTGGTCTTAGTTGGTATATAATGTACTGTATCATGGAACACCTAAGTAATCTGGGAGGCTGGTAATCCAAACAGAAGGTGGTCTTATAGATTATAATCTTTTCATTAACTTGTTGTGGTAGTATTCAAGGTGAACATTACTATATAAACCATTTACCCAACTCTCAAATTTGCGAAGTGATTATTCATTCTCTGTCTAGTGATGAAGATCTTCATTAGTTACAGTACTAAAGAAGTCAGCCAGTTTGCTAAAGAGCTGAAATCAAACTTCAAGGGTAAGCCTGGTGTTGCTGAAGTATTTATCTGTGAAGAAGATATTTCTCCTGGTGAAGTATGGGTAGAGCATATTGCCAAAAAAGTAAATGATTGCGATGCTTTTATTCCTATAATAACACAAGAATATCTTAATTCAAAACAATGTTATGAAGAGATCCATTTTGCTCATTATAACAAAGAGAAAAAAAGGCATATCTTTCCAATCCTCATTAAAGACCGTAAACCAGAGTTTGAAAAAGGTCAATATGGTGGGGATATACAAATGATGGTGAACATAGTTCAACACACAACTTTCAAAACCACAAAAGTGGAGCAGGACGTATTTGATAAGTTCCTAGAAGATATCAAGCAGAAAGTTCTGGGTGAATAGAGGAGTTTAGAGCTACATGTAGTATTTCCTTTTATTCACTTTTTGTTTCTTGTAATTTACTTAAGCTTAATCACTATTGACTCTTCTATAGTAAAGTTAAATAGTTAAATTTTAGACTTCTTTATTTGGACATATGTTAAAAATCTATTGTACATTTAATTTTTATTAACTAAAAATAATGAGAAAATATAGTTGATCAGAAGAACAACTGACTTTATCAACTTTAAATGATATAAAATGTATAAAACTAATGATCACTCTGTGTCAATTCCAAAAGTACACTGTCAGTTGACTCTATTGTTAAACCTTAGCCCTATCAGCTATACTTAAACACTGACATTAAAGTATGTGGTCTAAGATTTGGACTCTCCCAAAAGGTGTAATATACTTATTGTGAAGCGTTTGCATAATCTACTAATTAGATTGATAATCTAAACAGAAGGTGGTCTTAGATGGTGTATAATATACACTTTATCATGGAACACCTTCATATTCTGAGAAGGCTGGTAATCCAAACAGAAGGTTGTCTTAGTTGTACATTCTTATGGAACACTGAGTAATCTGGGAAGACTAGTAATTTCAAACAGAAGGTGGTCTTAGTTGGTATATAATGTACTGTATCATGGAATACCTAAGTAATCTGGGAGGCTGGTAATCCAAACTGAAGGTGGTCTTATAGATTATAATCTTTTCATTAACTTGTTGTGGTAGTATTCAAGGTGAACATTACTATATAAACCATTTACCCAACTCTCAAATTTGCGAAGTGATTATTCATTCTCTGTCTAGTGATGAAGATCTTCATTAGTTACAGTACTAAAGAAGTCAGCCAGTTTGCTAAAGAGCTGAAATCAAACTTCAAGGGTAAGCCTGGTGTTGCTGAAGTATTTATCTGTGAAGAAGATATTTCTCCTGGTGAAGTATGGGTAGAGCATATTGCCAAAAAAGTAAATGATTGCGATGCTTTTATTCCTATAATAACACAAGAATATCTTAATTCAAAACAATGTTATGAAGAGATCCATTTTGCTCATTATAACAAAGAGAAAAAAAGGCATATCTTTCCAATCCTCATTAAAGACCGTAAACCAGAGTTTGAAAAAGGTCAATATGGTGGGGATATACAAATGATGGTGAACATAGTTCAACACACAACTTTCAAAACCACAAAAGTGGAGCAGGACGTATTTGATAAGTTCCTAGAAGATATCAAGCAGAAAGTTCTGGGTGAATAGAGGAGTTTAGAGCTACATGTAGTATTTCCTTTTATTCACTTTTTGTTTCTTGTAATTTACTTAAGCTTAATCACTATTGACTCTTCTATAGTAAAGTTAAATAGTTAAATTTTAGACTTCTTTATTTGGACATATGTTAAAAACCTATTGTACATTTAATTTTTATTAACTAAAAATAATGAGAAAATATAGTTGATCAGAAGAACAACTGACTTTATCAACTTTAAATGATATAAAATGTATAAAACTAATGATCACTCTGTGTCAATTCCAAAAGTACACTGTCAGTTGACTCTATTGTTAAACCTTAGCCCTATCAGCTATACTTAAACACTGACATTAAAGTATGTGGTCTAAGATTTGGACTCTCCCAAAAGGTGTAATATACTTATTGTGAAGCGTTTGCATAATCTACTAATTAGATTGATAATCTAAACAGAAGGTGGTCTTAGATGGTGTATAATACACTTTATCATGGAACACCTTCATAATCTGAGAAGGCTGGTAATCCAAACAGAAGGTTGTCTTAGTTGTACATTCTTATGGAACACTGAGTAATCTGGGAAGACTAGTAATTTCAAACAGAAGGTGGTCTTAGTTGGTATATAATGTACTGTATCATGGAACACCTGAGTAATCTGGGAGGCTGGTAATCCAAACAGAAGGTGGTCTTATAGATTATAATCTTTTTGTTAACTTGTCGTGGTAGTATTCAAAGTGAAACAGAAAGTGGTCTTAGATGGTGTATAATACACTTTATCATGGAACACCTGCGTAACCTGAGAAGGCTGGTAATCCAAACAGAGGGTTGTCTTAGTTGTACATTCTTATGGAACACTGAGTAATCTGGGAAGACTAGTAATTTCAAACAGAAGGTGGTCTTAGTTGGTATATAATGTACTGTATCATGGAACACCTAAGTAATCTGGGAGGCTGGTAATCCAAACTGAAGGTGGTCTTATAGATTATAATCTTTTCATTAACTTGTTGTGGTAGTATTCAAGGTGAACATTAGTATATAAACCATTTACCCAACTCTCAAATTTGCGAAGTGATTATTCATTCTCTGTCTAGTGATGAAGATCTTCATTAGTTACAGTACTAAAGAAGTCAGCCAGTTTGCTAAAGAGCTGAAATCAAACTTCAAGGGTAAGCCTGGTGTTGCTGAAGTATTTATCTGTGAAGAAGATATTTCTCCTGGTGAAGTATGGGTAGAGCATATTGCCAAAAAAGTAAATGATTGCGATGCTTTTATTCCTATAATAACACAAGAATATCTTAATTCAAAACAATGTTATGAAGAGATCCATTTTGCTCATTATAACAAAGAGAAAAAAAGGCATATCTTTCCAATCCTCATTAAAGACCGTAAACCAGAGTTTGAAAAAGGTCAATATGGTGGGGATATACAAATGATGGTGAACATAGTTCAACACACAACTTTCAAAACCACAAAAGTGGAGCAGGACGTATTTGATAAGTTCCTAGAAGATATCAAGCAGAAAGTTCTGGGTGAATAGAGGAGTTTAGAGCTACATGTAGTATTTCCTTTTATTCACTTTTTGTTTCTTGTAATTTACTTAAGCTTAATCACTATTGACTCTTCTATAGTAAAGTTAAATAGTTAAATTTTAGACTTCTTTATTTGGACATATGTTAAAAACCTATTGTACATTTAATTTTTATTAACTAAAAATAATGAGAAAATATAGTTGATCAGAAGAACAACTGACTTTATCAACTTTAAATGATATAAAATGTATAAAACTAATGATCACTCTGTGTCAATTCCAAAAGTACACTGTCAGTTGACTCTATTGTTAAACCTTAGCCCTATCAGCTATACTTAAACACTGACATTAAAGTATGTGGTCTAAGATTTGGACTCTCCCAAAAGGTGTAATATACTTATTGTGAAGCGTTTGCATAATCTACTAATTAGATTGATAATCTAAACAGAAGGTGGTCTTAGATGGTGTATAATATACACTTTATCATGGAACACCTTCATATTCTGAGAAGGCTGGTAATCCAAACAGAAGGTTGTCTTAGTTGTACATTCTTATGGAACACTGAGTAATCTGGGAAGACTAGTAATTTCAAACAGAAGGTGGTCTTAGTTGGTATATAATGTACTGTATCATGGAACACCTAAGTAATCTGGGAGGCTGGTAATCCAAACTGAAGGTGGTCTTATAGATTATAATCTTTTCATTAACTTGTTGTGGTAGTATTCAAGGTGAACATTACTATATAAACCATTTACCCAACTCTCAAATTTGCGAAGTGATTATTCATTCTCTGTCTAGTGATGAAGATCTTCATTAGTTACAGTACTAAAGAAGTCAGCCAGTTTGCTAAAGAGCTGAAATCAAACTTCAAGGGTAAGCCTGGTGTTGCTGAAGTATTTATCTGTGAAGAAGATATTTCTCCTGGTGAAGTATGGGTAGAGCATATTGCCAAAAAAGTAAATGATTGCGATGCTTTTATTCCTATAATAACACAAGAATATCTTAATTCAAAACAATGTTATGAAGAGATCCATTTTGCTCATTATAACAAAGAGAAAAAAAGGCATATCTTTCCAATCCTCATTAAAGACCGTAAACCAGAGTTTGAAAAAGGTCAATATGGTGGGGATATACAAATGATGGTGAACATAGTTCAACACACAACTTTCAAAACCACAAAAGTGGAGCAGGACGTATTTGATAAGTTCCTAGAAGATATCAAGCAGAAAGTTCTGGGTGAATAGAGGAGTTTAGAGCTACATGTAGTATTTCCTTTTATTCACTTTTTGTTTCTTGTAATTTACTTAAGCTTAATCACTATTGACTCTTCTATAGTAAAGTTAAATAGTTAAATTTTAGACTTCTTTATTTGGACATATGTTAAAAACCTATTGTACATTTAATTTTTATTAACTAAAAATAATGAGAAAATATAGTTGATCAGAAGAACAACTGACTTTATCAACTTTAAATGATATAAAATGTATAAAACTAATGATCACTCTGTGTCAATTCCAAAAGTACACTGTCAGTTGACTCTATTGTTAAACCTTAGCCCTATCAGCTATACTTAAACACTGACATTAAAGTATGTGGTCTAAGATTTGGACTCTCCCAAAAGGTGTAATATACTTATTGTGAAGCGTTTGCATAATCTACTAATTAGATTGATAATCTAAACAGAAGGTGGTCTTAGATGGTGTATAATACACTTTATCATGGAACACCTTCATAATCTGAGAAGGCTGGTAATCCAAACAGAAGGTTGTCTTAGTTGTACATTCTTATGGAACACTGAGTAATCTGGGAAGACTAGTAATTTCAAACAGAAGGTGGTCTTAGTTGGTATATAATGTACTGTATCATGGAACACCTGAGTAATCTGGGAGGCTGGTAATCCAAACAGAAGGTGGTCTTATAGATTATAATCTTTTTGTTAACTTGTCGTGGTAGTATTCAAAGTGAAACAGAAAGTGGTCTTAGATGGTGTATAATACACTTTATCATGGAACACCTGCGTAACCTGAGAAGGCTGGTAATCCAAACAGAGGGTTGTCTTAGTTGTACATTCTTATGGAACACTGAGTAATCTGGGAAGACTAGTAATTTCAAACAGAAGGTGGTCTTAGTTGGTATATAATGTACTGTATCATGGAACACCTAAGTAATCTGGGAGGCTGGTAATCCAAACTGAAGGTGGTCTTATAGATTATAATCTTTTCATTAACTTGTTGTGGTAGTATTCAAGGTGAACATTACTATATAAACCATTTACCCAACTCTCAAATTTGCGAAGTGATTATTCATTCTCTGTCTAGTGATGAAGATCTTCATTAGTTACAGTACTAAAGAAGTCAGCCAGTTTGCTAAAGAGCTGAAATCAAACTTCAAGGGTAAGCCTGGTGTTGCTGAAGTATTTATCTGTGAAGAAGATATTTCTCCTGGTGAAGTATGGGTAGAGCATATTGCCAAAAAAGTAAATGATTGCGATGCTTTTATTCCTATAATAACACAAGAATATCTTAATTCAAAACAATGTTATGAAGAGATCCATTTTGCTCATTATAACAAAGAGAAAAAAAGGCATATCTTTCCAATCCTCATTAAAGACCGTAAACCAGAGTTTGAAAAAGGTCAATATGGTGGGGATATACAAATGATGGTGAACATAGTTCAACACACAACTTTCAAAACCACAAAAGTGGAGCAGGACGTATTTGATAAGTTCCTAGAAGATATCAAGCAGAAAGTTCTGGGTGAATAGAGGAGTTTAGAGCTACATGTAGTATTTCCTTTTATTCACTTTTTGTTTCTTGTAATTTACTTAAGCTTAATCACTATTGACTCTTCTATAGTAAAGTTAAATAGTTAAATTTTAGACTTCTTTATTTGGACATATGTTAAAAACCTATTGTACATTTAATTTTTATTAACTAAAAATAATGAGAAAATATAGTTGATCAGAAGAACAACTGACTTTATCAACTTTAAATGATATAAAATGTATAAAACTAATGATCACTCTGTGTCAATTCCAAAAGTACACTGTCAGTTGACTCTATTGTTAAACCTTAGCCCTATCAGCTATACTTAAACACTGATATTAAAGTATGTGGTCTAAGATTTGGACTCTCCCAAAAGGCGTAATATACTTATTGTGAAGTATTTGCATAATCTACTAATTAGATTGATAATCTAAACAGAAGGTGTTCTTAGATGGCACTTTATCATGGAACACCTGCATAATATGAGAAGGCTGGTAATCCAAACAGAAGGTTGTCTTAGTTGTACTTTCTTATGGAACACTGAGTAATCTGGGAAGACTAGTAATTTCAAACAGAAGGTGGTCTTAGTTGGTGTATAATGTACTGTATCATGGAACACCTGAGTAATCTGGGAGGCTGATAATCCAAACAGAAGGTGGTCTTATAGATTATAATCTTTTTGTTAACTTGTTGTGGTAGTATTCAAGGTGAATTAACATTAGTATATAAACCATTTACCCAACTCTCAAATTTGTGAAGTGATTATTCATTCTCTGTCTAGTGATGAAGATCTTCATTAGTTACAGTACTAAAGAAGTCAGCCAGTTTGCTAAAGAACTGCAATCAAACTTCAAGGATAAGCCTGGTGTTGCTGAAGTATTTGTCTGTGAAAAAGATGTTTCTGGTGGTGATGTATGGGGAGAGCATATTGCCAAAAAAGTAAATGATTGCGACGCTTTTATTCCTATAATAACACAAGAATATCTTAATTCAAAACCATGTTATCAAGAGATCCATCATGCTCATTATAACAAAGAGAAAAAAAGGCATATCTTTCCAATCCTCATTAAAGACCGTAAACCAGAGTATGAAAAAGGTGAATATGGTAGGGATATACAAATGATGGTGAACATACTTCAATACACAACTTTCAAAACCACAAAAGTGGAGCAGGATATATTTGATAAGTTCCTAGCAGATATCAAGCAGAAAGTTCTGGGTGAGTGAGTAACTTAACAGTTCTTACTAATGTTACTGTTGTTATCTATTTGTAGGTGTACATGTAGCTACTGAGACAGCACAAGGTAATAAATTATAATTATATTATGAATAACTTCTTGGCATATACAATTTAATTATATATAGGACATTCAGTTGAAACAAACAAAGAAACAGTCATATCAGGTAAACATTCTGTATTGTTAACTGTTATAGTACACCAAAATAAAGTTAAACTATCCACACAACATAGAAATCACATAATAGCCAAACACCTCAACACAAGGCAGCTAATCTGAACAGCGCATCAATATCTCATCATAGTTTCTATAATTATACATATGTATATAGTATATACGTGGTTCAGTCTAGTCTCGTCCCCAGACCTACTCGCAAGCGAAAGTATGTCGAGTTGTCCCAATGTGGCGCGGGTGTTGGTATGCAATTAGAGGTAGTGTGAAATATAAATATTATTTAATTGAAGTGTTTAAAGCGTAGAGATATATCTACTTCAAATGTTCTCTTTATAATCAACGAAGTTGCAAAAAAATTTGGATTTACTCTCAAAAAGAATCAAAAAATTTACAAAATAGATTGTCTATTTCTTTGTGAATCTTCTCTGGTTGCATTTCAAGTTTATTTGTTAAATTACACAGGAACTACTTAGCAACCTCAGGGTCGTTATTTATTACAATGTGGCTATCACAGATTCATTGATACAATGTAAGCTCAATGTTGAATTAACATAAAGCCAAAACTAGTCAAAGAATGTATGTTAAGCAAACTAGAAACCAAAAGGATTTCTTGTAGTTTTATTGAAGCCATGAACAAGAGATGGACTGGATACTATTTGATCTAAAATAACAACAGCTAACTTTAACTTTAGAGGTCAAATTGAGGATTCACTTTGTTCAAACATTTTTAGGATGAAATTACACAGTGCGATTTGCTGCATTGTCTACAACACAGTAAGCAACAGTGGAGAAAAGTGTTATGTACATACAACATTGTCGACAACAGCAGACAAGAGGTTATGTATAGACAAAATAGTAGACAATGTTGATTGTAGCAGTATAATTGAGCACTGTTATTGTTATAAATGTTCAGGTTATATTATAGCCATGTGTTGCTTCTAAGGTTTTTATGAAATAATTATTGCCCACAACAAATGTTTTGCTAGTAATTTTGGCATTCACAATGACTTCTTAAAAATATGCTAGTGTTACATTTTTTACAAAAATAATGTCATTTCCTTTTAAATGAAAAAGGAATGAAAAGCCTTACATTATTTGGAATCTTCTACTTCTGTGTAAGCAAAAGTCTACTTAGTTTATTCCTTATTGTGGTTACATGAAGAAAAGTGCACTATATGAAAACCATCCATACATGTATAGGGAACTGTACTGTCTGTGTCTGATTGAGGTTCAAATATAATCTTAAAACTTATTTAAGCTTTCATTACTTTTGCAACAACATAATTCTGCAAATACTCTGATAAACTCTACGCTATATCCAAGATGTTAGGTTATTAATAATCAGTATAGTATTATCCATTCATAGTATATAGAATTGCAGTGAATAATACACATATGAGAGAATTTGTTGACGCAACAATTAATTTTGTCATAACACTCGAAGTCAAACAAATTTTAGCCACTGGCATTATAATCATGAATGATAGTGCCTGCCTGTTAAACTACAACTGAGGCCACAGGATTTTTAATCAATCACATTGCTAATAGACCTGTTACACAGGGACATTCTATGCTGTATATTATATAGGTAGCTGTTCCTATACTGATATTTTTCTCTTGGTAAAAAAAAAATTCTCCATTTTTATAGAAGATAAGCCAGAACATGGCAGTGTGACACAGAGCGGTCATCATCAGGTAAATGTGTCTGGAGTTACTGCTGGAGGTAATATAACGATTCACATGGCTGGACAAAGTATGTTATATTATTATTATCCCAGGCATACTTCATATCTTGTGTAGTCCTAAGATTGTTCTGAGATAAATGTTTAATATTTATGTCATGTGGGTTGTTTATAGGTAATGAGTAACATTCAACCCTTCTATATAAAAAAAACTTACATAATGTTGTTGAACAAGCAGTTATTTTTTGCTGAATAGGAGGATATTTATGTAACAATACATGTATAATAAAATATGGAATGATACAAGGATTTTGAAAGTCCTACAATCATTTGGAGCATGTGTTAAGTATGAATTTCTCTGTATATCTATACACTATCATTAATAATATACAAAACTTAATTCCTAAATGAGCAGCTATAGCTTCATTGAAAGATCATCATTATTCATTATACCTAAACATTATAGTCAATATTCACAATTTAATTTTGGTTGCAAGTTATTTGATTGTTGAGAATTCATCTTAGTTAAAATCTATGTTGTATACATGCGTTTGTAGACAATCATCATTTTTCTGCCTGACACAATACACAGTGTGTTTGACAGTCCTACAATCATTCAGAGCATGTGTTAACTATGCATTTCTCTGTGTATCCATTCACTAAAATTTATTTTATTGTTGTATGTGACAATTAAAAGTGATAAATGAAATTAAATGGTATCCTTTGACTTCAATAACACTAACTGTCAATCTTTGATGATGGATGTGACTGATCACATTGGTTATTTGCCTACATTTCTAGCATTCTATAAGATAGTAGTCTTCCTTAGACACTGCTGCTAATTATTCTAATCTTATATCTCTAGTTATTGTTTCACAGTAAAGTCAGTAAGTATCTTGATAATTTTCAAATGTTTGGTAGATATCTGTGTATTGTTGCATGATACATGTTTTTCAAATGACTTCCCAGTTTTCCATATGTTTACATTGTCAAGTATGACTTATGACTATTGTAAATACATATAAATTAGGTAATGTGATAAAGCCAAATCAATTGTCTTTTTTTTGTTGGACCATTTCTGTATGTGTCCCAATACCAATGACATGATTACATTTGTTTTATTGCCTATAACAAAGAAAGGTTGATATGTTAGACAACACTAAATATATTTTTCTGTTCATATCAGTTAATATGGCTGAAGGTGATGTATGTAAATTTGATTTTCGAGACCATGTCTTGGATCAGCAACCTACTATTGAAGAATTAATTACACATGTATAGAGTTAACTTGAAAGGGTATAAATTAATTAGCTAACAAAAATAAGCATAATTATTATCTTGTTATTAACAAATCAACTAGTTATGACCTCAATTAGGAAAATGTACTCCTATATACATGTTTGATATATATCACTAAATTCTCCTTCAGTTTTTAATCTCTTAGTTTCACATTGATTTATCAAAATTTTTAAACAAAACATTAGCCTGACATTATTTTATAAACTTTTAAAGTGCTTCAGAAACATTTTTAACTCCATTTTTTAACTCCATTTTTTTATTTGGACACATTCTTAATACACTGTAGTGACTGTACATTAAATGACTTATAATAACACTGCTGTCATCATTATACTCACAAATCATATGTTTGAATTTAAAGGTTGTACGAATATTATAATAGTACACCATAATAATTTCATAGTTGCATTTTTGGTAGTATTAAATTCCTTTTTATATTTTATCACAACATGCATTGTTGTCACACAAACTGTAATGAGTTTAATAAATTTTCATTGGTTGCCTATCATATCAGTAGGTATGCATTTAAGTTATGTTATTTATAAACATTCTTCATGAATTAGATAACCTTGGGAAAATCCATGGTATCATCATTGCACTCTATGATGAAAGTCATATAATTATAATACAATGAAAAGAACCACAAGAATGTAAGGAATCCAATGATATCAAAGTTAACTCAGTTTCAAGCAGTATAGCACAAGTTATGATTAAAATTAGTTGTGCAAAGTCAAACGGACAGAGTGTAGCTAAGTCTGAAAGAATTGTTAAAACCAAAAACCTTTCTTAATAGGTAATTGCCATTATTATCTGAATAATTGAAAAATGCTATGACTATAGTCATAACATTTTTCAATTATTCAGATTCCTAGTTGAGCTGTTACATAGGAAAACATTCTATTGTCCATATATATAGCTGTTCCTATACTGATATTTTTCTGTTGGTAGTGAGTTTCCATTACTATAGAAGATGATAAGCCAGAACATGGAAGTGTGACACAGAGTACTCAGCAAAACCTGTCTGGAACTACTGTTGGAGGTCATGGAGTGACTCCACAGGATGAACAAATTAATATGTATTATACTATTATTGTGCCAGGCACACTTCAAATCTCATTTAGTCCTAAGATTGTTTCAGCTGAATGTTTACTAGTAAATATCCATGCATATCACATCATTTTACTAGCCACCACATTAATTTTGTAGTAATATAGTCTGTTATTACTGAATTGCAGTGGATATAGATCATTTTAGGCTATGACTAACATGCAACACTATCATTAATATACAAAACTTAATTCCTAAATGAGCAGCTATAGCTTCATTGAAAGGTCATCATTATTCACTATACTTAAACATTATAGTCGATATTCACAATTTAATTTTGGTTGCATTTTATTGTCTAATATATATATTATATATAATATAATATATTTTTTATCATTTTTTATAAATTAACTTAAAGTTATTTGATTGTTGAGAAATTCATCTTAGTTGAAGTCTATGTTGTATACATGCGTTTGTAGACAATCATCATTTTTCTGCCTGACACAATACACAGTGTGTTTGACAGTCCTACAATCATTCAGAGCATGTGTTAACTATGTACTTCACTATGTATCCATTCACTTAAATTTACTTTATTGTTGTATGTGACAAATGAAAGTGATATATGAAATTAAACAGTCTCCTTTAATTTAAATAACACTAATTGTCAGTCTTTAATGATAGGTGTGACTGATCACATTGGTTATTTGCTTATATTTCTAGCATTCTTTTATGACATTGGTCTTCCTTAGGCACTGCTCTAATTATTCAATCTTGTATCTCTAGTCATTGTTTCACAGTAAAGTCAGTGTCTTGATAACTGTCAAATGTTTGGCTGATTTCTATGTATTGTTGAATGATGCATGCTTTTCAAATGACTACTCATTTTTCCATTTGTTTACATTGTCAAATATGAATTACGACTATTGTAAATACATATAAATTAAGTAATGTGATAACAAACCCACAATTATTAAGTTGATTGTCTTTTTAAGGACCATTTCTGCATGTGTGTCAATACCAATTACATCATTACACTTATTTTATTGCCTATAACAAATAAAAGCTTGATACGTTTGATCAATACTAAATATTTTTTTCTGATTTCATACCAGGTAATATGGCTGAAGGAGATGTATATGAATCTGATTTACCAAAACATGTCTTGGATCAACAACCTACTCCTGAAGAATTAATTACACATGCTAGAACAGGGAAGTGGAAGCTACTGGGTACAAAACTAAAACTGGACGATGTGAATCTAGAAGAATGTCATGATTTAGTTAGTGTGTATAAGTTATGGATTATGGAGAAAGCAAGGGAAGCAACTAGAAGGAATTTATTAAAGGCTTTATATGCTATTGGACAGCAAAATGTATTAGAGAAATATGAAGATTATCTTAGAAAATTGTTAGTTGACATGCACTATTTAATTTATTAAGTCATATATGGCTATGTGCAGAGAGTGGTTCCTAGTGTCTGTTTGTCCTGTATATGTAATTACATTAGTCCTTATACTAATAAAATAATCTATAGGTGACCAAGTATTTTTTTAATGTTATAGAATTTATAAATGAGGAGCTTTATAACTCTGAATAGCACTATAAGTTAGCTGAATATTTCAAAATCTTGTTTCACAGTGTAGCATATAATATATACTATTAGAGATAGCCCTGAACTTGCTAAAGTCATCTGGTATGTACATATTATATAGTATTTATACATGATTTGATACAGAAATCTATATACATAATTTGCCAAGGAGTGATTTGTAAAATATTGAGTCGACATTTTTGCATATAGCCTATGGCCCCTTGATTCATGACATGCATATATATATATATATATATATATATATATATATATATATATATATATATTATATATAGATATATAAGATTGTATCACCATTTACAAATTAAAGAAGCATCTACTTACTTAATTTTATCTTCCAGAAATTTTTTATCTGCCTGACATTGTAAAAGCTCTTCTTTTAGTTTTGTACCATATTCTAAGGATACGACTGTTTCTTTTAATATGTTTTTTATTGTTATATGCACTATAGAGATATAAAAATGAAATTAACCTGACTAACCTAACCATGTATGATTGAATTATAAATAGATAACACTTTGTTCAACAATTTGGTCCATGGAAAAGTTGTTATATGTATGTACTCTTTTGTATTTTAATTATAGATAATTTAGTATCAAAAGACAGCTGTGATCTATGTCTCTATGAACATTGCTAGTAGGAATAAAACAGCTGACTGTAGTTAACAAATTTAGTTTTCTGTTTAACCATACATAATGCTAGTAGTGACTTAATAAAAAACAAGCTAAAAGTATGACATACATTGTATTTTTTGTAATATATTGTTCATACTACATTATTTCAGTTATTGATTAAAAAGTATCTTTCATTTGTAATCACAGCAATTAACAATAAGGGAATCCCTAGTGGGGAGGTGCTACCTTAATAGGCTGTATCCAAAGGAGTCAGCCTGTCACCAAAAATGTGGTCCGGGTGAAAAAATTTGGGCCTAGTTCCAGATTTTAAATTTGCAACGAAATGGTTGCAAAATTAATTCTGTCTTGCAATATTTGGACCCAAGGTTGTCGGACTGTGATAATTTGGCAAAGAGAAGTGGAATTCGACGCATGTGTGCTACGGAAGCCTCAGACGATTCCTATTTCCAATTTCAATATAACGGGATTATACGGAGTTTTAATGTCCGTTCTCGGCTTCTCTAAATAACAGAAATATAATATACAACCAAAGTCAGGGACCCAACCTAACTGGAAATATCTCGCTGACGCTCGATTCTAAGAGACGGCTCGTGGTACTCACGCTCCGCATTTTATAAAGTAACAAGAAAAGCCTAGAAATGGCGCACGTGCCAAAAATGGAATTAGGAATAAGAAATTGGACTCATCAACTGGATCGTTAATTGGAATTTTTTAAATACGCCAAGGTTCGCGGAAGAAATAAGAAAAAGGAATTTGAATGTCCGTCTGCGGCTTCCGTAGTATACAAATCGTTTTATCACTTCTTAGGTTGTGTCTACTTAAATGGAGAGCTTTTAGCCACCTATGGAAGCTTGTAACAGCAGAAAGGACGGGAACCTGACTGAGGAATCAATAAACTACATAGAAAATGGAACTTATGCCTCAGATTGTTTTGCTAACATTAAGAGAAGTATTAGGAAAAAGGCTGCTAAACTAGCATTGAGAGAAGGAGAAGTGTAGTATGAGAAGAAGCCAGGACAAGTTTGTATTATTTTATTTTCAATTTCTTTTTTTACTATCTTACTATAATTTATAATAGTGTTCCTGTTTTCTGACTTACTTTAAGTATCTGCATGTGATGGGAGTCAAAGAAAGAGAGACAAGTTGACAACTATGAGACCAGAGGCTACACCTATACCAGTTTATTCCTCATGGTACCACACTGCAATTGATTTGATTGGACTATTTGTCACCTGTGTCTTAATCAGGAAATTGATATATTTTAACAATTAGTCATTATTTTACAAAATGGGTCGTAACAACAAAAATACCTGGGATGAATATCTAGTTGGCTGTATTTTTGCCTATAACACATCCAGGTTTCTGAGAATTATTAGCAAACTGTTTTCTATTGACTGCTTTCTTTCTATTCAGGCATGAATTTTCACTGTATTCACCATTTGAAGTAATGTTTGGTCGTAAACCTGCTTTATCTGTAGATATAAACAAAAACAGACCAAAGCAGATTCAGAGAATCAAGCAGTGTAATATGGACTTGTGGTATACTGCAAGTGTCGTCAACCAGAAGAAGGTTAATTGATTGATTGAGAAGACTGTAAAGAGTGGTATCATGAAGATTGTGTTGAAGTCCTAAGTGCCATTTGGCAGACGAAGAGGCACATATCATGAATATGCGACACTTTTATTAAAAAATCTTAATTAATTGTAATATTGCCTACATAATATAACTTATAATTACATAACATATTATATTGTCTTTATTTAGATTAAATGTTAAATCTTATTATAATCAGATCAAATTGGATCTATATAGGACCATGTCTTGCTGCCAAACGTGGACCTAGGACCAAATTTTGCTGGCTAAGATTGACCTATCTCTGGAAACAAATTTTGCAGCATAGGTCTAAATTAGGCAGCAAAATTTGGTCTTAGGTCTAGATTTAACTTGCCTAAATTGGACATAGGTCCAAACTTTGCATGCAAAAAATGGGCCTAGATCCAATTTTAACTAGGAACAAATTTACCATGACAGGAGAGTCTGTAAAGGAGGTAGGTTGTGGGCACAAGCGTACTTAGGACTTTTATAGCCTCCAAAAATCATGAACGCCACGGTAATGCCTCCCAACTCCTCCTTTACGTATACACTTAATACCGCCCGTTCCATATGAATGGTATAAACTAGAGGTAGAGCCATTAATTCAATAGTTGTAAGAGGTAAGTGTAGATTAAATATTACAGTGCAGTTAAATTGTTCTTTATCTTCAACCTCTTCTTCTGTAACATAGCCATCAAAATCATCTTCTGACTCAGAGTCACTATAGGCATTTTCTCAAAGTAATTAATAAAAAGTTCGGGTCCAAGGGCAGAAATCTATTCTGTACGACCCATAATTCCACTTTGTTTACTATATGATTTTGATACTAATTTTGATAGGTGGTGAACAAATTTCGCATCCATTCATACTCAGACTAAAAAGTTGAGTTAGCCTTTAAATTTGTATCTACCTTGCTAAGTTTTAGTAGGTCCAAGAAATGTATCCTTGTTAGACTACAACCTGTTTATTATTCTACACAGTAGCATTCATTTTGTATTTCATGATGTTGGTTGCTCAAGATATAATCTTATTTTTATCAAGAATTAACATGATGGAGATATATCAGAGAGGATATCATTAGTCATGGAATTGCTTAATATGTAGGGATGGCCTGGGAAAGAAATAGTCACTACACTCAACAATCAAGAGTATTGAATCTGTATGTCTATTCATCCTTTTGTAATGTGAGAGCCAAGAGAAACCTTTTTTTCAAATTTCAGCATATCAGCATAATTATATATAAAAGTTCTTTCTTTATTTACATGTAGGGTTTCATTTAGATATCCACTATCTTCATCAAACTTGTATGGGTTAGGAATCTCTTGACACTATATCTTCTGTAGCTACCAATGTAGTGGTGGCTGAACTCTTTAACTTCCTACTCAATGTGTAAAAATTTACAAAGTTTGTGTCCATGATATCATAGGAAAAAAATCCTGAAGCCTAATGAAAATACAATTAATGTTGTACTTACCAACTGGAAATTAACTTTGTAAAGTGCCTGAACGATGTCATAGAGTTGTGTTTCAGACTAAATCATAAGTAATTTATTTACAATAGCAATTATACTATACATGACTGCATGCCTGCTAAAACATTTATCAATGAGAGTTTATTAATTATAACACTCATGCATGATATACCATGTGTCCTGGTATGTAATTTTGCCTTATCTTTTTCCGTAAAACTGTATAGATGTTTGTTATTGTTTAGATGAGCTATAAACACTCTTAAAAATTTATAATATTATGCAAGGAGCATAAGAGAAATAGCTAACTCCTTGACTTGATTGTATCATAGGTCTCTCAAAAATCAATGCATTTGCTAGCTTCTCATGCACTAATATTACTAGATGACTTTTATTGTTATACAGTGTTGTGGCAGAGAAATCACTGAAACAACCTGGAAACCTTAACATAGTGTCCTAAAAATATTGATAATGGAATACAAGAAACAAGAACAAGTATTTGTTTAGGATGCATTTCTCTGTGTATCCATTCACTTAAATTTATTTTATTGTTGTATGTGACAATTAAAAGTGATAAGTGAAATTAAATGGTATCCTTTGACTTCAATAACACTAACCGTCAATCTTTCATGATGGATGTGACTGATCACTGTGATGTAGGGTAGACACTTGTGATTAGTATTAAGAGTATATCAGAACAACCATGAGGAAAACAACAATAAGAACTATAACAACACTCAATCTACTAGACACATATGGCAATGAGTATTTATACAAAATCAAAAATGAGAAGGGTTCTAGAATGTTCTAGTAACTAATTTAAGAACATGTGGTGCAGCCCTAGTATGTGATTAAATACAGATAAAATGAGAGTTTACAATAATTAACAAGGGCTATAGACATGATAAATAAACATTCACATAATAAGTCTATAGTACACTACAATCACATTGCTTATTTGCCTATATTTCTAGCATTCTATAAGATAGTAGTCTTCCTTAGACACTGCTGCTAATTATTCTAATCTTATATCTCTAGTCATTGTTTCACAGTAAAGTCAGTAAGTATCTTGATAATTTTCAAATGTTTGGCAGATATCTGTGTATTGTTGCATGATACATGTTTTTCAAATGACTTCACAGTTTTCCATATGTTTACATTGTCAAATATAACTTATGACTATTGTAAATACATATAAATTAGGTAATGTGATAAAGCCACAATTATTAAATCAATTGTCTTCTTTTTTGTTGGACCATTTCTGTATGTGTCCCAATACCAATGACATGATTACATTTGTTTTATTGCCTATAACAAAATATAGCTCTTCAAATCACTACAAGTATTTTTTTTGATTTCATATCAGGTGTTGTTGCTGAAGGTGATGTATACAAATCTGATTTACCAAATCATGTCTTGGATCAACAACCTACAATTCAAGAATTAACTAAACATGCTAGAACTGCAGATTGGAATAAGTTGGGTGTGGAACTAAAACTGGACTGTGTGTCTCTAGCTGAGTGCAATGACTATACTAGTATGTATCAACTGTGGATTATGGAGAAAGCAAGAAAAGCTACTAGATGGAATTTATTAAATGCTTTACATGCTCTCAAATTAGGCGCTATAATTCAGAAATATGAAGATTATCTGAAAACAGTTAGTTGAAGCTATTTATTTAGTCATACATGGCCCTATGTACAGAGAAAATACTTCCTAGTGTCAGTTTGTTCTGTATATGCATCAAAATCTTAACAAATTATTCTATAGGTGACCTAATATTATTAATATTATAGCATATGAAAATGAGGAGCATTAAAGCTCTGAATAATACTGTAAAAAAAATTAGCTGAATATTTTAATATCCTGTTTTTTACTTAATCATGACAGATTTGATACACAAGATTTGCTCTAATATTTAGAAAAAATATATAGTCTTTAATCTCTTAGATAATATCTTTCCCTGGCATGTAAAGGCTTGTTTAACCTTTTCAGACAATGTAGGGGTTCCTCTCTTAAATAATAATTATTATAAACCAACAAAGACCACTTTCTGTTTGGATATGATTATGAACCTTCCAAGAATATGCAGGTGTTCTGTAATATAATTTACTATTGTCAACATTATAACACCACATTCTGTTTGGACTATGGACTTATTTATTTATTCATTTGTTCAATTGCTATAATATCAAAAGAATATTACTACTTATTATCTACCTGACACTAAGCATATTCATTGCTTTTAATTAATAAAATGTCCTTCAGTAGGTAATTTTATGGTTACTCACTTCAACCTTGCTTCCATATTAATTCTTAATTTTATACAACTACCGCAATTCAATTTGTCACATCAAATCAATTAAAAACAATGTTTCTAGCAAACAGGCAACATTTACATTTATGTATTTTTTAAAATTTTATTTGGCATACATTAAGTTGCCAAGGAGTCTTAAATTTACTACAGGAAGTTGTGTTGACTTCATACAATTATTGGAAAAACACACTTCACAAGTGTGAATTGATCTCTGCCATTTTTATAGTGTTTCATTAACAATAAACAACAACAATCAATTGACTAGATATCAGTACAGTAGAAGGTATGTACAAAATTATTAAAAGTCATCTATAATTAAAAGTTTTTTTTGAGCCTTTATTTCAAATAATTACATAGTTTTATTTAATGATGTGCAAATACTTCTGCGACTGGAAGAAATTTTATTTTTTATTAGTATCTATAAAAAGGAAAATATTTATGATATAAAAGTAAATATCCAATTCAGTTAGACTCTCTAAGATTAAATTGTCCTAAGATTATTTTGATGGCCTGCTCAGTTTTTAAATTCACAACTAGACTTGACAGAAACAATTGAGCAAAGACACTTTCTTGGATTACAGTACAACACTATTAGAATGTACTAGCAATGATTTAAAGAAGAGTAAAATCCTTGCATCACTTTATATTTTATTAAACATGTATTGTTACGTAAATATCCTGCTATCTTACAACAAATGATTGCTTGTTCAACAAGTTTATATAAGTTTTAACTTTTTATGGAAGGGTTGAATGTTACTCATTACCTATTGTGATAAGTTAAACAGTTGAATTCAAAAAGTAAAACTTGAAATAATTCTCTATGATCAACAACAACAACAAATCAAACCGTAGCTGCAATATTTAAATACAAAACTGAACAAAGTTATAAAATAAAAAGTAGCAAATTAAGATGTACTATTGAAGAATGAGTATTAACACTACTAAGTATTGTTACTAATCACAAAATAAACATAGAAAGCACCTATTAACAAATACACATGAAAATTTAACCTAACAAAAGACACATCATAAACAATTAGTAGGTGACTAAATAAAATACAATTACAATATATTACACCTATAAACAACCCATATAACGTAAGTATTAAAGACTTATCTCAAAATAATCTGGCATAATGATAGTATAACATACCTTATCCACCACCCATGTGAATCGTTATATTACCTCCAGCAGTAACTCCAGACATGCTTACCTGATGATGACCACTCTGTGTCACACTGCCATGTTCTGACTTATCTTCTATAGAAATGGAGATTTTTTTACCAAGAGAAAAATACCAGTAGAGGAACAGCTACATATATAATATGCAGCATAGAATGTCCCTGTGTAACAGGTCTACTAGCAATGTGATTGATTAAAAATGCTTTGGGCACAGTTGTAGCTTAAAAGGGAGTCACTATCATTCATTATTATAATGCCAGTGGTTAAACTTGTTTGACTACCTTGTTTGACTTGGGAGCATTGTTACTAAGTTAATTGCGGCACCGATAAATTCTCTTAAATGTATACTATTCACTTTAAGGTCAAAATTGGGATAAGGTTAACTTACTACTACTCTGTATACCATAAATGCTACTGCTACTCTGTATACCATAAATGGATGATAATAACAATACTGATTATTAATGACCTAACATATTGTATATAGGTTAGAATTTAAGGTTTATGACCAAACAAGAGAATATTACAAAAAAAAGTTGAAGGGGAAGAAGCATGATTCACCCATAAATTAATGTGATAATTCAAGAAGAATCTGAAATTTTTTAGAGAGCCAAAGATTGTCTATCATATATCTAAGTCAGTGTCAAAGTGAATGAGACTATTACAAACTTCATATATTGCAATGTCAATGCTAAAGTCTATTTTTCTTCTAGACACACATACTGGACTAAGCAGTCAATGCTGCAATCATTAATATTATATCTTACTCATTTACTGTAGAAGATAGAAGTGCATGTTTATACATTCTTATTAATTATCAATATAACATGATATATTCTTAATTTAATTATAATAATTACAATTTTGGCCTAATTATGATTATGATTCCATTATTAAGTTTTCATTTATAATATGACTATATAACTAGAGATCATGCATGAGTGCAATAACATTGTAGGTAGTTACAGATATGATTTTTGTTTTGTTTTATACAGGTAGCTGGAAAAGAAAGTGCAAAACAAACTATAAACAGTGCTACTACTGCATCAGGACTTAAGTAAGTATATGCATAATTATCACGCTATGGCATATAGAATTATCATTTTTTTAAAGAAAAGATGTTAAACATAGCAACATGAACAAGCACACAAAGCATGTCATAAAAATATTGTCAGGGTAGGAGTTTGTGAAAATTTTTGATAAATCAATGGGTAAGTTAGGCGTAAAAAACAGAAAGAAACTTTAATGATAATTATATATCAAATTTATACATAGGAGTATATTTCTCCTATTCAAAGTCCTAAACCAGTTGGCTTGTTGACATATAACAGTATGCATGCTTATTCCTGTAAGCAAATTAATTGTGACCTTCTAAGTGGTCATGAGCTCTATATACCCTTTTAAATGCTTCATGAGCAGTTTGTAACTGTTTATTTTTTTTTTGGAGAAAGTCTTAGAAGTCTTTATAACAATACATTATAAGATTTATGGTAAACAGTGCTATCATCATTGCATTCACAAATCATATTTTCGAGTTTAAATGTTGTACTATAATTACAATTGTGCACAATAACTATTTCATAATTGCATTATTAGGTAGTAGTAAATTTCTTAGATATTTTTATAACCACACATTGTTGTTGCACTTTCAATGGCTGTTTATAGTGCATCAGTTGCTAATGTATGCAAGTTATTTCTCTTTATTACGTAATTCTTACAGCTTTTAGCAGCCTTGCTATCTTCTGTCAAATAGTTCAGAATTATCTGTTTACTGATTAGTCTTATGTGTTTAGAAACACAAGGTATTTATTTTGTAAATAATAGTCATGTTTCTAATCTAGAATTTTACTGCATCATCACAGGGGTAAAATATAATTACCTTCAATACATTATTCATTGATCTATTTGATAGCTGCATTCACCTTTTAATAGAAAGTGGCTAGAACTCTAAATGTCATGAATGTACAATTTCATTAAAAAAATTAGACTTATAACAAGTTTATTACCACTTCAATTATAAAGCAATATCACTAAACTTCATCCCTGTGCAAGACAGGTTAGACAATAGGTTGGATATTAGTGACCTAATTTACAAAGGGACCACTTCTTTTTAAAAATGTGTTTTTCATTGATTATTCCAATTTAGAGACTATTTGTTATGGCAATCTTGCTCTTTTACTGTTATACATTTGCCCATCGTCAGCTCAGGAATATATTATTGACATATAAACTGTCTATTGAGTTTCCTCAACTAGTTTGAGGTTTGCTTAGCTAATGTAATTAGATATGTAAAAAGGGACCATTTGAGTCATTTCTATCATTTTTGATCTTTTGAATATAAGCATAGACCTTCCTTTACTAACTACCACTTCCTTCTGTCATGTACTGCTTTAAGAGGAAAGTTTCTGAAAGCTTCAAGGACTTTACTATCCGTCATTAACTCAGATGTAATAGGTGATAACTGAAAAGGAGGACCTCATGACTATAGAAACTGAGGACAGACATTCTAATTCCTATTTTCAATTTCTTCTGCACACTTTCACGTCTTTTGATTTGAAATTTCCAATTGACAACCCAATAAACAACCAAAGTCAGGAATCCAACACAATTGTAAACATCTCTTTGACACTTTATTCTAAGAGACAGATCATGGTATTAGTGCTCTCTATTTAATTAAGTAACAAAAAATTAAATAATGTGCCACATGCCGAAGAATTGGAATTACAAAATTGTCAATTGGGCTGTTATTTTGAATTTTCAAACACATGAAGGTGAATTGAAGAAAAAGGAATTAGAATGTATACGTCCTTGTCTACCATATGAAACTACATAAGGCATTTCTATGACCTGCAATATTTATGCAAAGGGTTGGCAATGCCATGCAGACCGTGTAGTAACCACTGTTTTTTTGTCCATATTGTTACTGTAACAACAAATGCGTTTATTTAAGGTATCAATAAATTCAACATTGTGAATACTTCAAAATGGTATGAAAAAGTAAAAATGACAGTAATGACTCAAGTAGTCCCTTTTTACATATCTGGTTATATTAGCTATGTAAACCTCCAATCTATTGTCTAATCATTTGCAAGATCACATAATACCTCGGTATCTTCAATAATTCAAATAGTATCTCTTACTCATGGCTTATATTGATTTAGAAACATTATTACTTTGATGCTTCCAGTTGGCTTTAAATATTGAGTTACACTAATTTAGATGTTGTTTTGGTAACATTGCATTGATGAAAATACGGTAACTGAGACCTCTGTCAAAAGTATACCAATTCTACTTTGTAGTTTTCCCAATTCCAATTCTATTTTCTATCCTTCGATGGAATATTTAACAACTAAAATCCTATCCCCCACCCTAACCGGAAACATGTCGCTTCGATCCATTCTAAGAGACGGCTCGCGGTGCTCGCTTCACTTCACGAAATTACGAAGTAGAATTGGATGTCCGCCTTCGCCTTCGTACTTATTCTACCTTTAGACTACCCAGTAGACTACTCTTTTCTCCATTCATCTATAAAGTATAAATGTTCATCAGTAGGTAATCTTTTGACTTCTCACTTCAACCATGCTACCATATTAATTCTTAATTTTATACAAGTACCACAATTTATTATGTCTCATTATCAAATCAATTAAAAACAATGTTTCAAGCAAAGTAAGCCACATATGCATTTAATTATTTTTTAAAATTTAATCTGGCCTGCACGAAGTTGCCAAGGGGTCATAAAATTACAACAGGAAGTGGTGTTGTCTTCATACAATTTTGGGAAAAGCACACTTCACAAGTGTGAGTGGACTTACATCATTTTTAAAGTGTTTCATTAACAATAAACAATAATAATCAATTGACTGGATATCAGTACAGTAGAAGGTTTATACAAAATTTATATTAAAAGTCATCTATAGTCATGAAGTGTTTCTACAACTGGAAGAAAAATTCTAGTTTTTATTAATACCTATAAAAAGGAAAATATTTATCATTATAAAAGTAATTATCTAATCCATTTATACTCTATAAGATTAAAATGTCCTAAGATTATTTTGATGGCATGCTTATTGAAAAATACAGAGTTGATGGAAGCTATGGACCAAAGAAACTTTCTTGGATTACAGTACAACATTATTAGAATCTACTGGCAATGATTTAGAAAGAGTAAAATCCTTGCATCACTCCATGTTTTATCAAACATATATTGTTACAAAAATACCCTGCTATCCTCAACAAATGTTTGCTTGCTTAACAAGTTTATGTACTTTTTTATGGAAGGGTTGAATGTTACTCATTACCTATAAACAACCCATATGACATAAGTATTATGTCAAAACAATGTTAGGACCACACAAGATATAAAGTGTGTCTGGCGTAATAATAGTATAACATACCTTGTCCACTCAGTTGAATTGTTATATTACCTCCAGCTGTAGCTCCAGACACATTTACCTGATGATGACCACTCTGTGTCACACTGCCATGTTC
The DNA here is from genome assembly GCA_963965975.1 of Xestospongia bergquistia. Taxonomy (NCBI): domain Eukaryota; kingdom Metazoa; phylum Porifera; class Demospongiae; order Haplosclerida; family Petrosiidae; genus Xestospongia; species Xestospongia bergquistia. Next base: position 6,037,353 of record OZ014414.1, read on the forward strand.
TGAGTTGTCTTCTATAGATATGGAGAATTTTTTACCAAGAGAAAAATACCAGTATAGGAACAGCTAGCTGTATATATATATATATATATATATATATATATATATATATATATATATATATATATATATATATATATATATATATATAATTATATATATAATATATATATATATTTAATATTTTTTAATATTCTCTTCTTTGTTCATAAACCTTTTAACTTTCACAACGTGTTATCAAAATGTGTATGACTGACAAAATGAATTTGTTGGTGCTATATAGTACAGAACTAGTTTATAGCAAGAGCTGCAAAAACATTATATCATCTGTCTACATTCTGTGCTCTTACTTTGTACACCATTTGAAACATATAGGTTATATTATAGCCATGTGTTGCTTCTAACTTTGCTTAAAATAATTATTGCCCATATCAAAAACATTTACAAGCAAAATTTGCCTTCACAATGTCTTCTTTAAAAATATACTGCAGTTATAGATGATTTTTAATAGTTTAATATATACCTTCTACTGTACTGATTTCTAGTCAATTGAATGTTTTGTTTATTATAATGAAACACTAATTGTGTTAGTGTATTGAAGGTGATTAAATAAATATATCGATGGAGTTTGTAAGCAAAATATGTAGATTTGATTGGATTATCAAACACTTACATATCTACTATAGAGTTCTACGTTTTATATGACATAAGTTACATTGTCTTTTGTTAATGTATCATTTGTTAAAATGCTAGGAAAATGTTATTTATTAGTATTAACATAACAACTGGACTAGGATCATGACTAGCAGGACAAGCAGTTGACAATAGTGTATAGCTTCAAAGTGAAAATTAAAAAAAATAATAATAATTGCAGTTGGAAAACGATATAAATAATTAAAAAAAACAATTAATTGGCCCATCAATTTTTCTATCTTAGTGAGGTCTGTTGACAATGTCATTTGTTACTCTCTATACCTTCTTTTAATTGAGTTGGTTGTTCCTTTGCTAGTTGCAACTTTTTTAGCTCTAGATGCTCAGTTTCACTATGCTACAACAGTTTTTCCACTACTAATAATATACCGAATTATGAGGATAAAGATAACTAATGTATACACAAACATAAACTATCATTTAATAAACAACGTTAGAAGACAACCAGTCTTGCCTATTTATACAACTCATGTATTGTACAATATCAATTATCAATAGATCATAGTCAAGACGAAAGAAACTATAGACACGTTATAGTCTCAGTAGTAGTCACTATGAAGCAAATAAAGGATAGGTAGTGCTTATTAAGATAACAGTCTTTAAATCTAGTCAGTATTTTGAATATAGTTCAAAGTGAAGATGAACACTACATATCCTTGTCAAGCACATAAACTGTTATAGCAAATTGACTCTAAGCAAGCTAAATAAAAAAATGTATGTGTGCCTGTCAAAAATGGGAGCTTCTATGTTAAGTGTTGGTTATTCAATACATTAAAGATTGTGTTCTCCTGCAAAAAAAGTTGTTAGTATTAACTGTTAGTGTGATGTCAATTCATGCATGTATATACTTTAGTATATAAACTCTGTGACATTTTACTGCCTATCACATACAGCTTGCCTAATTCTATAATCGTTTTGGACCACAAGTTTACTATATTTAGTATATGTCACACATGAAAATTTCCAACTATAATATAAGCATATGTACCCACATTGCAGTTGATTTAATGTTAACATTTTCCACAGCAGCGTAGAAAGTATACAAAATCAATAACAAACAGTATAAAAGTAGGCAATATTATAAAGTCACATCTGTTACTCTGCTACTGTTGTGGCTAGGATGGCAAACTTTGACTCACTGGTCAATGCTTAGAATTGAATTCTTCTCCATGTGATAGTTTAGCACTTCTAACTACTGAGATGACTAGTCTACATCATTTTTTATATTTGGCTTAAGGCCAGAGACTTAAGCACCCATTGTCACAAATGGAATCATTGTTGCAACTGAAGAAATATGTACTCATAATAGTTTATAATGTCATCAACTATTGAATTTGTTCGAGGCAACTTGAATATGTAAGACAAATTCTTGATGAATTTTATCATGTAATAGTATATTTCATGCATGGATTCATTGATACAAGCCTACCTTTATACAGTGGATATAGGTGAGATTTATTGTAAATATTCTTGTCAATTATTCATATTTCCTTTGTGTTCCTCCCTCAGGATGCATGAATAATTAACTCATATATTTACAATGAAACATATCCATTACATAACTCTAGTGTATCAGTAAGATATCACACATGGGAAGGTATCACTAAGACCAAAAATTATTATAACACAAAGTAAAGGCAAGTTTGTAAAAGCAAATATATATGTACTAATTTATAAAGAACAATTATCATGATGCTTGATCTGAATATAATATATTTATATAGTTATTATCAATACATGGGTTATGAAAGAAGTAATTCAAAGGAGGACATAGTTGTATCAGGTTACTGAGACTTATGTAAACAGAAATTTAATTAATCTATATCCTACCTAAAGTCTGTTTTCATTATCATGGAACAAACATATGGATTTTTCTATAACTTTTCATTGATTCATGCTCAAACAAAGTACTCTTTATTAAGTTGGCCTTTAGTTTTGATAATAATTAGTTTTAGTAAACGCAGAATACAAAGCTCACCATGGAGTCTTTAAAACCACTTTTATGCATACATGTACATACATGCATATATATTTGCTTTATATCATATTATTCTACTGTCATATGCAGCTATAAAAAGCAATTAACGCCATTTAAAGACCACCTAGCACTCTGGTTTTTAATATAAAGGAAAGTCATATAACATCAGGAACCATTGCCTAATAATAAGAATGCAAATATCTGCTACAGACAAAAACATATAACACTACAACATGATCTTATAAGGAAATGGGGCTGTGGACCAGTTAAGAGTGCTAAATACATTCATAGCCTATCAGGTATTTAAAGTAGTAATGAAATAAATGTAATTATCTAGATATCCATTGTGGAAAAAGTATAGTGAAACGAGAACAAGAAGACAGGAGTACTACTCCTCAGTGTCCTGTAAAATATATTTACAGTGTACATGTATATACACATTATATTATGCATTAATTGGAAAAACATTATTGTATAATAAATGTAAAATAAAATTAAAACTTTTTCAAACGTCTTCACCTAAACATTAAACATAAAAATTAAACTTGAAAATAGGCATGTCTGGAATATCATGTAGGACATTTATTATCAGTATAAATCTAGATTCAGGGACATGAAATAAATGTAATTATCTAGATATCCATTGTGGAAAAAGTATAGTGAAACGAGAACAAGAAGACAGGAGTACTACTCCTCAGTGTCCTGTAAAATATATTTACAGTGTACATGTATATACACATTATATTATGCATTAATTGCATGGAAAAACATTATTGTATAATAAATGTAAAATAAAATTAAAACTTTTTCAAACGTCTTCACCTAAACATTAAACATAAAAATTAAACTTGAAAATAGGCATGTCTGGAATATCATGTAGGACATTTATTATCAGTATAAATCTAGATTCAGGGACATTTGCACAGTGTATATCCTCTGTACATATTAGTATAGTTATATATAATAACTTTAACTAATAGTAACTATGAACTAAACAGATAAGAATTACTATAAAGTCAATATGTTGGTTCCATGTGTGTACATGTTACAAGACATATTGTAAGATAGACACACACTGAAAATGCAATAAAAGTTCATTCTAAATACCAGTAGTACATACTACATATATGTTGTGATGTAGAGAAGTAGTTAATAAAAATTATATCAAAGTTCTTGACAATAGAGTGATAAAAGTTTGTCACTAATAACTTCTTATTATACAGTTTATTGACAGTCACAGTATTAAAAGTAATTCAATGTAAAAACTGATTGGCTGATTTAATCAATATTATTGCTATACAAATTGCATTTATCAATCTTCTTTAATGGCAAAATCAACAGTTCTTGTATTCAACTATTAATTATTTTAGATGCTGTGCCATGGTTGTTACTCAAGATTTCATGCATTCAATGTATTATATTGAAAATCACGCAATGAAACATCCATGAATTAGTTAAGACAACTAATCTAGCATTACGATATTATCACCATGCAGCCTGTTGAGTGATTATATATATATATATATATATATATATATGTTACATTAATATATATCCATATATTAAATGCTTACTATTATCATCTCCAAAAGCATGTATAATACACCAAAAAAAGACTGCAGCTATACTGTTTCTCCAACAATAATGCATACAATTACAAGCAGGTATTTTTTAAAATAATGCCACCTACCTATTAAGGGATTATTACGGTTAAATACATACATAAATGCTTACTATTTTTTTCCAAATGCATATAGTAAAGACAAGAAAAACAGTGCAATTATAGTCACTTAACATCCAAGAAATATTATGACCAGCAATTATCTGTATTATATATAAAACATTAAATTTACAGTCATACCAACATTAACTGCAGATATTAGTTTAAACATATCTTAAAGACAATCAAGACCACTTTAAGAACTAATGTCTTTCTCACATATTTAATATACGTCCCTTTAGCAAGTAAGTGTCATCAGTATCGTTTACAGTTTGGAACATAATCATTGATGAGCATGTTATTAATCAATATATGCAAATATCACATGTACTACTTTCTAATGTTGGCTTTAATAAAAAGCAATCTAATCCTTTCCAAATTATATGCAATATAATTGAGTTCACCCACTGACTTGAAGTAGTAGTAGGTACCCTTTTTGATGCTGACATTTCCTCTGCCTGTTTGGGTCGTTTATGACCTATAAACACAAAAGGGAGATAAGCACTGTTTTAGACATACAAACAATTAGCTTTGATTTGTTTCTTGTAATTACAAAAATATATAGAAATAATTTTAAAATTTCAACCATTATACTGTCATCAATGGTATACATGAACTAAGAGTAAACTAGCTATTTTATAGACATAGTTTATTGAATCTGATAATGATGTTAATAATAGCTGGTTTTAAAATAGTAAAGGTAGAGCTTGTGTCTTTATATCGTTAGGACAGGGAGGTATACATATGTACAAACTCAAGCACATAGCATAGGATATTACAAGAAACTATGAATGCTGATGGTCTTAAGCTTTGGATAGCATGCTATTTGGTTGGTAAATAGTTGCTAAACAATTCTTCCAAATAGTATTAATATTGATAAAAGTGTACAACGCTGTCACATTATTTCTACTAATAACTAAAACAAAGTTTTTTTCTTATTTTGAAAATAACTATATAAGCAAAGCAACAATCTTTCCAATCATAGCTTTTGTCAGCATTGAGATCACAACCATGTCATGTCTGAATACTAAGATGTTGATTAATGTCAACAATTTACATACTATATTACATATGTGCCTTACATAAATAAGTTATAATACAGGTTATTAAAATAGAAAAATGGTTATTGGCATACCAACTGATTTAGGATCTTGACTAACGGGATGAAGAGGTGAAGATAGTGTATCTGCTGAATGTAAAAGGATAATATTAAAAGAAAAAAGTACAATATAATATTTATAATGTAATACAAGCAAGTAACTGGTAATGACTATTACTGACATAATAATGCAAAGTTATTTTAAAGTTATCTAGCAGTGTCCTTGACTTGATTTTTCAGTGTGTTAGAATGTCAAAGCAGAATAATATTTATTTTATTTTATAAAATTTACATAATACACAATCTCAGAATTATCTTTTCTTTTATTTCCTTGGATTCATCAAGCTAAGCTGTGCCTCACATCTAGACAAAGAAATTATTCTAACTTAATTTGGGAATATTTACTATTTTCATGTAATGCTAATGATATCATTTTAAGTACAAATTATCACATTCAAGTTGACAACCACATCATGTGTGGGTGAAAAGACATCTAATTTTTGCTAGATCTAGCTATAGTGACAAATGTAAATTGCTAACTAAGACTGGTTTTGAAATATTGATGTTGCTTTAACAAGTAATTGGCTCAAAAGGCTAAGACACACCTCCTGTTCACTATTGATTTATATATATGGCCAATAATGTAGAGGTAATGTACCTACTACACATCAAGCAGTAATCGTGTTCATTGGACAAGTTTAAACACACCTTCTACTGAAACCCAAGGGAGTTGATGATATTCGTCAATAAAGACAGTAGTATGGCTGTCACAACAGGTAACTGTTTTTTGGTCGTGATTTAAATAACAAAAATGTTCTGAAGATTCATTGGAACATATCTTACAATAAAAGTATTTTTCAAGATTTTCAAATTTAGCCATATAACGGAAATTGCTAATGATTTCACTGATCCCAGTCTGGACAGCATGACAAAAAGCACAGCATCTTTTTAATGGGTCAGTACTGTATATAGCTATCCAGTAAATTCCATCGACTAAAAGAATGTCACCATAATCAGTGTGTAAAGTAATAGCATTACGATAAAGTGGAGTTGAATGTAAAGGATGTCTAAGATGAAACTTTGGTGAATGATTACAATGTAGAAGGTTGACAACTAATGCAGGGAAGACACCTCGAGGAAGAGGTTTCATATTCCATGACAGAATTAGAGGGTCAGTGTATTGCTTGAATGGAGGTGGTATAGATTTATATTCTGTAAAGGAGGTAGTAGGAAGGACAGTTGGTAGAAAGTATTCTCCTTTCTCAGGTAAAGAAGCCATTATAAATAAACTTGTCATTAACTTGAGAAAGTCTTGTGGCGTAAACTCATCATAGAATCCTTGTGATAAATGTGAATTTGGTGATGTCAATAAGTCTTCTTTAAATGTTCCTTTACCTTTTAGGTCTTCATGAGCAGTAGGAATGTGTAGGTAAATACCATTCTCCTCCAACTGATCAACAGCATCAGCAAATGAGATACTTATTAAATCAGAGAGCCTATCAAATAGCGGCTGTGGATGTAGGAATACTACATTAGGTAAGACTTTAGGGAAGTAGAGGAAGATGGTCAGATCATTATAGTACATCAAGGCTGCTTCAACGCTTTTATCATCCATATATAAGCTTTTTCCAATATCTAAACAAACAGTCTTACTTACTATGTTGGACTTAGAAGACTTCTGATGTCGATCTAATTCTAGTTGAAACAAATACCAACGGACAGGAATTTCTGCTTCAATATAATGCTGCCTTATTTTATTACGAATTTCTCTAGCCATTTTTAGTTCACTCTCACGTCTGGCCATAGTGTTGACAGGAAAAATTATTTGATTACCCACTTTGCGATGTTTAATTAGGACACTACTGAATTTCTCTAACTTTGTCCAGAGAATTTCATTTTTGGCTTTAAGAATGTCATCAGAGGAATTACATTTCTGGAGCTCATCTAAGAATGTCCCTAATACTATGTGGTAAGTTTCTTCAATATGTTTGATATGGTCATTTGGTAAGTCAGAACAGTCCACAGACGGTACCGAATGAAGCAAAGCTTCAAGAAGTTGTAAATTTGTAATCTGCCTTTCTTCTGGCTCACCAATCAGATTACCTTCAATACTGAAAAAAAATTTTGCTTTTTCTTCAAGTTTCTCCGTTAGTTTGTGAGTGATAATATTTACAGAGTGATATCGTAACAAGGCTGGAGCAATATCTATAAAAGCTGCTTGACCACCAGTATCAACACCATATATCCAATGAGATTGATAAAGCTCTGCAGACTGATGTGCATAAGGCAAGATCTCATTAATTTCTTGAGTTACAGTAAGTTTAAAAGAGCTCTGATTGACATTTAGATGTCCAATTGCAGATGTAGATTCACTGTCTGATGTCTCTTTTGTTGGAAGATCAACTGATTTCTCTAATGTCTCTTTTGGTTTGAGACGTAGTATGCTATGTTTAACTCCTTTAGCAATAATTGCTTCAAGAGACTCGTGGTCTATCTTTCTCCATACAGAATCCTTACCTACAGCAGCAGATATGATCCTTGCTTCTTTTGGTGCAATTACTAGAGTACTGTTATGGCAATTTGGAGGATTTTCATTGTAAAGTAGTTTGAGAAAAGACGATTTGCCAGTTCCAGGAGCACCTGAAACCGAAAACTTGGTCCACTTAACTGTGACATAACCTTCCTTTATAGCTTCATCCAATAGCTTCTTGTTAGCACCTAGCATTTAATAGAAATAAAATTTCAAACTTTGATTTGAGTAAACAATGCTAAGAAGGATTTTAGTGGCACCTAAATATGTATTCTAGGAAATGTATGTTCACGTAGATGATTTCAATGGTGCACTCTCAATCAGGGAGTTAAAATGAATCTTTTTTTGATTAGGACATCGCGTATATGTGCACACTTTCTAATTAAGTGCATTTCCTGATTCTTGTTCCTACTTACAACTTTTAATACGTTACAAAAATGAATCAAGAATGCATGTATTAGAATGACAAACATGAACAAGAATGTCACTTAGAGCTTTCATAGCATTAAAATTGGTCAATTTTAAGGACTATTTAGTAACCTGGGATATATAGGATTGTTAGGTAATACAAAGGGCAAGACATGATAGAACTGAATGTCACTCTTTCTTGAAACTAAAGATCAGGACGAGTGAAAGAAAACTTTTTATTATAACAAATGATAGGACTACCTGTCATGCCATGAAAATTAATTAATGGTACCACCTTTCACATCAGCTTTCATTTCTAATTGATGACTTATTGGAGCTATGGCATCACTCATATTATTAACAATCAAAAAATAAAACCAAAAAGTAAGCTTGGGAAGAATTTAAAATTATAATACTAGAGTAAATGTTTCAGTGGAACAGTCAACATAACGAATTGACATATTATAACTAGAATTAAAAGTACCTGAGTCAGATATTTTGATATCTTCATTTATAAAAGGTAGACGTAGTTTTCCTGTACCTACATGAACAAACAAATTATAGATTATATAGTAACAGTCAAGATTACTTGATCAATAATAACCTAATGTTTTGATATACTAATTAGAAGTTATTACAGTTGTTAGTTATGTTGTTGTCAATTTGTATAAAATTAATAAACTATAACTATAACAACTGCGTTATTCAATTATTGCTCGTTAGGGGCGTGGTGCGGGATAAAAATTGCTTGAATCAACTATTGTCCTGTCTTAACATTTCAAGGCGTTTTGCGGTTTCTATTTATAGTAGAAGTCTAAAAATAACTTTGTGGTTAGCCACGAGGTTCTGTGGGAAGAAGTGAGTCAGCAAGAGAGTTGTAATTTATGGATGCTTGTACCTTTATCTACGTATAAACGGTAACTTTATAACTGACTGTTTCGTTAGAATTAGTCTTCCTTTGGCCTATATTCCTCTTTCATAGGCTATTGTTGGTATCAGATTACTGTTGAAAGAAATGGACTACTAGTATCAGCATAATTAGTAGGAGGTTTTGAAGAAGAGGTGGTACCAGAAGAAGAGAGAGTTGTAGTAACATTACTAGTTTCTTCATCTTAAAAACAATCATCTTTTTTTTCATTGTCATCAATAAAACCATCGAAATCGTCATCGCTAAAAGCGCTATCTATTTCTTCCATCAATAGTAACAATGTCTCAGGATCATTTGAGCTTAGAAAACGAGCCATTTCAAAAGAAAAATCGATCCAAAAAGCAAATGTTTTGGTGCCTAAAAGAGCCTTCCGCATTTTGCAATGAAATTCGGTGGGGCTCCGTATGGAGCCTTCCGCAAACGAAGGGTTCAAACCTAATATTACATGTTTTGAACACATGTTCTGTATCAGACACCAAGTAACTTTGTCTATCTAATTAAGGATAGCCTGGTGAGTCTATTAAAATATATAGTTATGCTAGATTAAATTGTTCCAGTATCTATAATAATGAAGGAACATCTCAATTGGCTTTTAGACACAAACATGTTTTTTTCCTTTCTCAATTTTCCTATTCTTTTAATGATAAATTTGGTAAATTTCATAGTATAAGATAGAAAGCAGATGTGTTGCTATTTAATAAACTAATATAATACTGAAAAGAAAAAAACATAGTAACCAAATTTAGTGAACTAACAACATTGGACACCACACACAGAAAAAAATGAAAATAAACTTTGATAATATCCAAGGTGTCTTCATTAATATAACTTTGATTTCCACAAACCCTCAATTCAATATATTCAGTAGTATTCTTACTATATATTTTCATAAACCATGGCAGTTTAGGATTTATATAACATGGACCTTCTAATTCTCCACATTTTTGACCCATCCCACAATGTATAATAAGAGTATAAGATTAACTGGTGAGCTTGTCCTAATGGTATATATAGCTGATTCACAGTAGTAAATATTAGTAATCATTTAAACATATCAGAATATTTTAATACTTCATAGCCTTCCTCTTTAGGAAAATATACATGTTGTGACTGATTTATAAGTTAAAGCAATGTTTGTAAGCACCACAGAAGAAATTGCTTTAAATGTTGAATTGTTTATGTTACTTCTTTTGTTTACAACATTAACTCAAAAGTATATAAAAGATTGCTATCATTTCCACAGATGCAGCACATTTTGACTCTGCTTTTGCATCTCATATTTGAGTGCTTTTGAAAAGAAATAATGTAATTTCAGTAGTTTGTTAACAGAGCTATTCTTGAGAAGCCATTTTATGAATAATTAATTTTAATAGATATAAATAGATACAAACAGAGAATATTGGTCTTTTACTGCTGGCAGACTAATTGCTATTTTGCTGTTCAGTTTAAAAAGAAGATCCAGGATAGCTATTGTTATGACTGGTTGGCCTAACTATGATGATAATGAATTGAATATTATTATAAGTTTATTATTGCAATTGGAGAACGTCCTTGTTGATGGAATGATCCAATCACCTAGCTAATTTTCTGTTATCATAATAATAATTACTTTTGTCATTATAATATGTTAATATACTTTTTACAAACTGGTTGAACATGAATGTAACTGCCTTGCAACATGCTACAGCTTTCTCCATTAGTTGTAAAAGTTTGCATTTAAAAATTAAGTAAACAAGTAAATAAATAAATTTTATAAAAAATGAAGTAAATGTATCAGTCCATTACAAAGAATGCAAAGAAGGTATAGTATTGATGTCAAATGCATCACAGCCATCCCTACAAATATTTCAATAATTTGTAAGTATTTTTTATTTACTTGTGTATTTCATACAATTCTGGTATCAGTAGCATAACATGTATGAGAAAGGATCACTATGACTGATATATTAGTATAGCAAACAAGGTGTTAGGAAATTTAAATAAACATTGAGACACTACCCCTTGTGTATACTATATGTTTCACACTTCAACTAATACAATATATACATGCATTAATTTATAAACAGTACAAGTCATGACACATGATCTTAATATATGTATTTGTTGTTGTTATCAGTACATGAATCGTCAAAAGAAGTACAAGCTTAAGGAATTCAAGAGAGAACATGATTATAACTGTTTACTAAGACTTTTTCTAAATTAACTCAATCATTGTACATAAAACCTTTGATAAAAAACATAGTTTGTCCAGTCTTTATTGTTTGAAAGAAGTCATATAACAAACTTAGATGTTCATAATAAACATACATGTACATGTATATACATTACCTTTTACAAAATAAGACATTATTGTATGGTATATGCACAATATAAAATAAAAGTTTGAGATTTTTAAAATGTCCTTATATAAAAAACTTTTTAAAAAATCAGCACTCTAATTTAAATATTATTTTGAAATTATGTTCTGACATTATTGCTAATAATTCACCATTAAGATTAATTTCTAAGGATTTTAATTCTGGTACATTCCTCTATACTGAACATGTGTGCTCAAGTATGATATCATGGAAAGAGCTAAATGTAACAGCTGTTTAAAGTACAAGTTCTATGTTTACCTCTAACATTGTCAAAAATAATTTTTATTTCAATAAACATCAAATTTTATATCTCTAATAATTCAATATCAAATCTAATTATACACAAATCTAATTTGCCAAATTTTAGAAGCTTTATTAAAATGAATTATGTGTTTAGAAAATTATGGAGACTACTATGATCAGCACAGGTTTGTACTCAGAGACATTTACACAGCGTACAGCTTCTTTATATAATAGTATAGTAACTACAACATTTTAACTACAACAGTAGCTGTGAACAAACAGATAAGACTTATATTAGAGTCAATGTGTTGGTTTCATGTGTGTAAATGTTTTGAGACATATTGTATGATAGACACACACTAAAAATACAATCAAACTCCATTTTAAGCACCAGTACTACATACTCCATGTATGTTGTAATGTACAGAACTATTTAAAAAAACATCACACTCTGACAACAGAATGATTAAATCAAAAAATGGCACTATACACTTAATTGACAAAATTGAAAACAATTTCATAATTAAATAATAACTTACTTAATCTCAGATGTTGACGTATCATATCAGCTTTTGCTTTCTTGTTAAGAATGGGACTCTCCATAGCAGTAATCACTGTTTCCCATGTAACAGGGGATGGTTGAGTATCTTTCCAGCAGTTGAGGATTTTCATGACTTTAGATAGATCATCATCATCCTGACTGTGTGTTAAATCATCCAAAATACTGCGATCAACTTGTAAGGTCAATCCAATATCATACCATTTATCCATAATATCAAGTAGTAGATGGTATAGTTCATATTTCTCAGGAGTATCCTTTAAAATACTGGTAATATCTGAAAAAGCAACAAAATAATTATTATAACAAACTTAATATTAAAAAAATAATTAATGTCTTGTAAGTGTTTCATTATAATAATAGAAAGGATATATATTCTTTTTACTAAATGTATATAATATTTGAAGTGATTTTGATCATTGCAACTTAAATAAACAAATTATAATACCAACTCTCTTTTTCATAGTAAACAGTTGTCAATGTATGATAGTATGTGTCATTTTAATAACATAAAAGTATTAATGTTTTACTATTTTCTATAGTATATAGAGACAATCATACAAACAGTATCACAGAGACAAAGTGGAATTCTAAAACTTAGCCTCATACTCAGATATTACTTCAAGGGAATGATGGCCTATAGTCTATTGAGCTACATGTCCTGTTTGCTGATGAACAAGAAGGATCTAGTAAAAGTCACAAATGATTAACCTCAACTGAACAATCAGATTTCACTACTCACATTCTGGCTAGTCTGGGTGGTAGGAAGTACAATCTATATGTTGTTCTACTACAGTTGTTTAAATTCTGAAAATCTTCAAGTATAGCCAAAATGCATTTTAAGGAAATAGTATACTCCAGAATGAGTGTGGCTTTTTTGTTCACTTATCATAATTTGAAATTTTGATGAGAGCTTTGCAAGACATTTCTAAAAGATCAGCTAAGAGGAGGGTATATTTAACTGGATAGACTAGATGTACTAGTAAGTAATATTTATACACTTACCAATTAATTGAAATCAATGATCAAGTCATTCATGAGCTAAACTTTTAAATATGAAGTAATCTCGTTTGAATTATAATAATAAATCGATGATATGTATTCATGCTTTAATATTATGGTTGACTATAGAAAAAGTTGGACTCTGTCTTCTAAAGCAGATATCATCAACTCTACTATGTGACATACAACAGAATGGCAGGCCTTGAAATTACAAATGAAATAAAGATTACAATTACATAACTCATCCTTAGATTGTTGTTGGACTACAAACGCTTTGAGTTGACAAAATCTTTTGTATTATTTTGTAAGTACTGAAGAATAGTTTTGAGTCTAACTTTAACTACAACAGTAATTATGAGTTAAACAGATAACTGTTACTATTGAGTCAATGTGTTGGTGTGGTATACGTTCTATGTGTGTACACGTTACATGTTATGAGATTATTTTGTTAGTTAGGCACATCCAAAACACAATAGAACTTTATTCTAAATACAAGTACTACATACTCATTGACAAAATAGTTGCAAAAATTACGAATTTAAGCATTTTACACTATAAAATGTTTTGACATTGACGGTGACATTTAGTGTGTTCATATTCAATTAAGCTCAATGATGTTTGCATCTATAAACTGATTTAATTCCATTCAATAAAGATTGTTGTCCTTCACACTAAAGTGTATTAACCTCTTTTATTGAAATTTTAATGTTAACTACAAATGGCTTCGCAGATACAGGAAAGTTGGTTACACTAACATTGCTTGGTTATTGTCAATTTCTGTTTCCTTACAAATAAAAGCTTTTTTTTTAAGAGAAAAAGTTATTACAAAAAAGATTGACTACTAAGGTTGCATTTCTCATACATACGATGACAAAGGTTTTGGATTATACAGACAGATAAGAGTAAGGTCTTTCTTCATGATGTTTTTATATGACTATATACAAACTGATCACAACTATTCATAGCATGTGCAAAACATTCCTTCATTCACATTATAACTGATACAATCAGCATCAAATCACTTTGAAACCACATAACAAAGTAGACTGACACTAATTCGATTTTTCAACAGATTCAGCTGATGTGCATAGTGTCTGATTAATTTCTCATTCAAACTGAATTGAATGTACTTTACGAAAGTAGTCTGAACACCACTATTAATAACTTCATTACTTGATAAAAAATAACTTATTTATCTTACCTACACTAAGATACTGACGTATCTCATCAGCTCTTGCCTTGTTATTAACAGTAGGACTTTCAATAGCAGTTATCACTGTTTCCCAAGTAACAGTGGATGGCTGAGTATCTAGAATGTTTTTGATGACTTTCAAAAGTTTATCCACATTGCTGTCTTGACTGCAACTTAAATAATCTAAAATACTGCGATGCACTTGTAATGCTAATCCAATATCATACCATTTGTCACTAATATCATTTAATAAGTCATGTAGTATAAACTTTGCAGGAGTTTCCTTTAATGTACTGGTCATATCTGAGATAACAACAATTATTATAACATATTGTCACATTATTAATTAATATCCTAAAATTATCATTTTAAATGTATGTGGTATTGATTAAGTGTTGACAAAGGAAACTTTCAATTATCAATAAACGAATATCTCATTTAATACAAAAAATGTTGTAAAATAAATTTTTAATTATATTCATACAATTAACTAGGACATTATATGTACTACTATTCATCTACTGTTAATAAAGTTTACTGTATTTCATTCAATGAATCAATGACACTGATCTAACAAATTGACTACTTATCATACAATAGTTTGTGATTAGGCTATAAATAGAATATGTACTCACTGTAAAAATTAATATGTCATTTTAACAACTAATTTGTAGTTTACATGGATAGATTACTATGGAATGTAGAATGTATGTGAACTACTCACTGTATAATTTGTTAGTATGTACAGGTACAACATACCATCAAATTACATAGTGAGTAATTTGCAAGAATTCTACATTCCATAGTAATCCATCCGTGTAAACTACAAATTAGTTGTTAAAATGACATATTAATTTTTACAGTGCTCTAACTTCTGTGTGAAATAAATACTAAATAAAGTGGACATTGAACACAATAGGGTTTATTATTAACTGGTAATACATGAACAGTTATCTTGTTACTGTCTGCAATTATAATGATCATTTACCTGATGCCATTTTCATGTAAATATACTCTCTTGGTGCTATAACTTCACAGTGTAGTCAGAGGGTCACCTGACTTGTTAACAAGTGTCAGGCCAGGCCTGATGTTTCTTCCAAAAGTACCAATTCGCAGTGCTAAATATACAAAATTTATCATTAATTGTCTTGTTTTTATAAGTTCATATTAACGTTAATATTCAGTTATTAATAGACATCTGCATACAAGGTGGTCTATTGATCAGTTAATCTTCTTGTAGATTGTCAAGTTAAATTGGTAACTAAATTATCATAGATATACTACATCAGGCCCACACACAGGACTTTAAAGAGGATTACTTGTTTAGTGTGTAAAGGGTGCTGTAAAAGATTTTCTGTCATAAATATTATTTACTGCACAGGTTTATAGCTATTTTTTATTAATTGATATTCATGTATTAATTATTATTTATAAGTATGCTTAATGCTTAAAGAAATTAAAATTAACATTTGTTATGGTGTCTAATATTGTACCTAGACCATCATGCACACACAAACTATTTTAAGAATTTGAATTTTTCACGAAAGAAGGGAGGTTCCTATGAGACAACCAAACATCCCCTGTGTATATAGGCCAGTATAGGTGACAAGAGATAACCAATTCCAAAAATGATACATCTAATAATGTCCCCTTGAGTGATAACATACAATATAATATATCAAATTTCACATAATATAATAAATAATGAATATTAATATTTCCATATAACTAGTTGTTACGATAATGATTCACTCGTTTTGTAAAATTTAAAAGTGCTTATACATATATATTGTGGATTAAACTAATTGAACCTGCCTACCAATGCAAGAAAAGAACTGTAGTGACTTTAATCAATTTTTTTGACATTTTGACTACATTCATCACTTATAGGTAAGATAATGGACTCTAATGAAAAATGTTTGGTCTAGATAATACAAGAGGTTGTTACTACCTTTCACTTGTGATAGCTTTCAAGAACTACTTTCAAAGAACTACACTATTAGTCTCAATATGGTATTTTTATTTTTGGTATTTAATTGTGTAGCTAATGGTGTAATAGATTTTAAGGTTTTTGTTCGGTTAGACAATTAAAGTGTGGTATAAATGTTAAGAAATAGACAGATTACAACAGAATGACATTATATGGCTGGTATCTTTATGGATACCAAAATTGACAAGCTATATTTTCAAGATTTATGATCATACTTGCACCATAACTATCAAAGCACATTAATATATATAAGATGTTGCAACTTGAAGTACAAATCATTAGTTGTTATCAATAAAGAAAACCGGAAAGTATTCTCAATTCATTAATTGACACACCATCAGATTGCTCTTATCTTCCTGCTGAAGCTCTTGATCACGTGAACAATCTGTCTATTTCTGGCGCCTAGCTCTATTTGACTGAAGTCACTAGATGTCCTTTCATGTACTTCTAAAATAAATTTGCTGTTTTAGCCAATTCATGCACACTTGGTGCGCATCCAAAAAAATACATTGAAGTGCTGTAAGAATTTCATAGTAATACTCCTGCATGATGTGTCATCTCATCATCATAGTTCTAACAATTATCTACATGAATAGTCAATTCCATAGTACATTTTACTGCACTAGCAATGAAAACTGTACATGAAGTTTACATTATTACATCAAATAATTTGCTGCATACATACAAGAATATGTATGCAAAAGTTGTATCATGGTCAGTTGCACATTGTTTGTCTCACATGATGACAACTGGGCATTCTAATTATACATTGTTTGACATATATTACGGTCACACTTAAAATAACATTTTGTCATTTCAAGCATTGTCTTTGTTACCAGAATTTCATCAATACGATGTAAACCTAATATTGAATTACCACAAAGTCAAAACTGATTTAACTCAGTATGTATAATGCCAACTAGAAGCAAAAAGTTGTCTTTGTAGTTTATGTCCAATAATTGAAACTATGAAGGAGAGGCAGGTATACTGTTTCAATTGAAATAACTGGGTTAGGTTCAGTTGAAATAGTATCTGCTTAAAGCTTTAATTGAAGCCATAATCAATTACTATTATAGTTTTATGCATATTGAGTTACACTAGTATTGGTGTTGTATCAACTTAGAATTAGGCTTACATTATATTGATGAAACTGTGGTAATAAAGACCTAGTTAAAATGACAAATGCTTTTTTCAGTGCATTAAAAGTATCATGTGAGTGGGAGTCTGGGCACAATAGGGTTAATTGTAAATTTACTGGACTAGCCCGCACAGTAATAGGATTATACAACAATAACCGGTAATGAGTTTAATACAAAATCTTTGTTGATAGTAATTCATAATAAATACTCTATTTTAATCAACAAAGACAATAAATGTATAGATTACCTTAAACACGATTACATAAAAGACAGCGTATGTTATTTTTGCAAGAAATATTCAAAAATCATGCAGTCTCATTCATAATTTATTTGTAAATATCAAGACATTTTTAATAGAATTATACCTTATTTTAAAGGACAGCAACACGAAAATCAACTATCAGAAAACTGGAACTTTCACTGAGACGTAAGTACAGTATCCATTATAGCGCGGATGTGACCTCTAGAGCATATGTCTTCGTACCCAGTGGTTCGCCTAACGCCTGCTATAAAGCACCAAGAAATACCGGAAATAACCAGAATTCGTACAATAATTGGGAAGAAATCTGCTGATCATGTCATAACAGAAAATCGTCTCCCACATGACGATTTGCCTCATGAAATAATACTGGATCATGACGAGAAAACAAAAGCAAAAAAGCTGTTAGAGATGAAACTAAAGCTACTTTAGCAAAACTTGACAAGCAGTACTAGAAAGGTTGTTACTCTAAAGATATAACCAATGTTTAAACTGAAATACACTAAAGCCCTGACAGTAATAACTTCTATAGGGATATAATATATTTAAAAAGGGAATATAATGCCACCTTATATGTAATAATTGAATTCCATGCAATATCAAATTGTAAGTTGTCATGGTTCCATGGGGGGGGGTGGTATTTCACAGTATAATACATCATATCCAAGGGGCTTTGATTATTTAGGATATTTTCAAGTCTAATGGACATTATTATTACTTGGTCCTATTCAGTGACAATAGTACAGTGTTGAAATATTATTTTAAAGTAATATTCATTTATGTTTTAATTTGGAATAAATTATTTAAATAAATATTTCAATCAATTCAAATGTGACATTTATATCTGTTTAATTTGAAAAAACACTATATTGTTCCCCTATTAATTGAATACTCAACTGTATTCCTACTCAACTTGCTAACACATCTGGTACCACCGGATACGCTGCAGGTCAATATTACAGCCAGGTGTCACACAAGAGTTAGCCGTGCCTGAAGTTATGATATAATTATTTAAGAAGCATCCTATGAGAGAGAGTGAGAGAGAGGGGATCAAATTAACAGTAACGAAGCTTTAAGGGTAGCTATACTACATATGAACATATATATAATATATATATAATATATCACCAATATTTTATAATGAAATTCTTTTCCTCCCAAATTTTGACCTAAAACAGATGTGTCATCAATAAACCAAAGGTTTACAAGTCAATACTTGATGTACATACTAATGTATCAAAATTAGAGAGGCTAGGTGTGGAAATCCTCTTGTACCTTGATTTATCTTCTTTGTAAATGAATATTATCATGGAGTTAACAAGCAGTCAATTTAAAACTGTCACAATCATATTACCTTTAGGTTTTGCACCAAACTATATAGTTGATCATATCAAGTTGGCAGCTCTTGTCTTGATCCTAAATATAACAGACAGATGATATAATAAACCTCAACATAGTAACATAAAAAGTGTGGGATAATAAAACTAAATATCCTTCAAGTCTACTCTAGATAGATACTATGTACTCTTTGGACTGATAAATTAAAACTCCCAAAATATCAATGTTTCAAATGTGCCTCAAAATATCAACTTCTACGTTGTTAGTGGCTGTTTGTTCAATAAATACAAGAGACAGACAAGGGATTCATGTAGACCAAGTCTAGTACTAGGTAGCCTCATACCCAGGCGTTAGCAAAAGAAAAGAACGCCTGGTAACTACTGCTTGCGCACGTGTGTAATTTATGCAATATAGTGACAGGATCATCACAACATTTTAAATTAAATGACAACTAAATGGGCTGGGTTTGTATTCATGATCCTTCATTCTCTACAAGAATTTAAGCATGGCTAGTCAAGTTTGTCGGTTGTGCAGAGATTTAGTGGAAGCAAAAAGAGCGACAAACTTGTCATTCTTTAAAGGACTAACATTAACTGAGGCTCATCATTTTCATCTTGGACTGCATTTGGTAAGATAGCTTCATAATACTTGTTGTTGGTAACTTGTGGATAACATACTTCTGTACCCACTATAGTAAATTATAAAATAAATTCACTGTTACAGTAATTCCATGTACCTGTTTGCCTCTTCCTCCTTAGCTGGACAATACAATACCTAACAACTATTATCATAACAGTTGTCATTAGCAACATAATTCTAGTGGTGACAACATTGACAGATATCAAATATACATTCTTGGTGCTATAGAACAAACAATAAATACAATGTCACTAAATATATTGGATTTACTTAAATATTAATAAGTTAAAATTAATATAAGAAATATTAATAAGTAAAGGCATTATTTTATAATAACTATTTTTGTAATTTGGTAATAACTACTATAATTAACTTACTTGTAGTAGTTGTAGCTAGTTGTACCCAGTATAATAAAAAGTAAGGTGAACATATTATTACTATGTTCTAATCTTGATCAAGGGCATTTATTAACTTGCATACATCATTGATTTGGTCAAATTGATTCACCAATGAAATCAGGTGGCCATTGCATGATCATGTGATCTTGATCTTAGAGCTAAAACACTAAAGAAGGAAGATTAAAGAAAAATCTAGATTATTGTAGTATATAAAATCAATATATTTTGTCTGATATATAACATGGACTTTTAGTAGCTTTAGCATGTAAAATATAACACGTGTGTAACCAACTAAATCTTTAAATGTTCAGATTTATTGTTTAAAATTTACTATAATTATATAATATAATATAATAGCTAAAATAGCTAAAAAACCTGAAAATTAATAGTATTTTAAGGATAGTAATTACAAAAAAAGATAGCTACTACAGTATATAATATGAACTACTGAAGATATAGGGAACAATTTAATGTCACATCTCAAATGATTACCTTAACCAAGCATCTGTATATAAAATATGGCTTATTACAGGATTTGTAGATGACTTTTCATTATATTACTAATGTAAACAGTATCAGAGTGCATTAAATTAATATCATTATAACATTGAAAAGAAAGGAAGTTGTAAACTAAACCACAAAACACAACCACATTTTACAGTTAGTGTATATAAGGCTACCACAACACTGTAGCAGTCAGTTATTACTCAATGTGACTAATTCATTTCATAATAACTACAGTATAGTGGCTGTTATTTTATTTGAAGATTTAGCTAGTGGAAATAACTACAAACAAACTACAATTATAACAGCTGGAGGATTAGGTAAGTCAATATTGTACACAAAACTATTAAATATCACTAAAATTGACAGAAAGCAGAGAGTACTTGTTAGTATTTTAAAATAAATAAAATAAATTTTATCTTTTAACAAGCATGTTCAGATGCCACTTTACCAAATATTTAAGAGTTCCTAATTAGTATATTTGACAATTTTGTGGTCATCCTCAGTTATGACAATAGTCAAATTTACCAAATGTAACAATTGAAGTTTATAAAAAAATTGTTACAATTTATCTAGTTAAAATGTTCCAAGTGGAAATCTTGTTATAACATACAATCTAACACTGCATTACTAAAACAAGTGTCATAAATATAGTGTATCCCTTGAATTGTTCTTCATAATTTACATAGTATTAAATGTGCATTCTGTTTGTAGGAGATAGATACCTTAGTAACAAAACACTACACAGTTTGGGTAGTAAATTTTATAAGTCATCATATAATGATCACTGTAAAAGTAGAACTCTTTCAAGATATGACAAGTAACAACTCACAATTTACCAAGACATAGTACAAGTACTGGATAGACCAACTTTATTGTAATAAAATTTGAAATTTTCATTGGACCAAAAATTATATTACATATTCTTGTCATACATTACTGTAGTAAAATCCACATTGACATTCTGCACAATGTACATCTATAGTGTCATGTTGTTGCGAGTATGTATTACGTTAGATGTTTACCCTCTATGTAGTTGTGGAGGAAAAACAACAGTAATATACATCCACCTCTACATAGAAGGTAAACATACAACAGTAATATACATCCATGTATGTGGTTGTGGGTATAGATTACTTTTAGATGTTTATTTTCTATGATACATTGTAACCAACCATTTATTCAAGAAAGGGTAGTTTAACATATTCATATTCATCCTATACATTTCTAATACATGGATATTGATAATGATTCTCTCTATAGTAACATAACATACCATTGATAAATGATAACATAGTCTAAACTTGGATGTGTGGTTTCACTTTTCCTAAACTCCATCCATCATACTCTAACATAATGGTAACTAGGTCCAGTCCTATAGAAACAAGACAATCTACATTGTTCCTATGATAAAATTAATAGAGACAATGTATCATGTACTATATATGTAAATTTACATAGCTTATATTGTACATGTAAAAATAATGGAATCAATTAATTATAATTATATCATTATTACATCATATACCATTAATATTAACAACAGATTTAGACTATTTGTTGACACAAGCTGTGTGTTTTTGTCTGTTCTGTAGAAGTAAATATTTTTTGTTTTGTTATATTTTTAGTAAAACCTCTCTATAACTGATATTGAATTAAGATATTAATACAAGAAAACAATTGATATTATATAAGTTATTAATAATTCAGGTTAGTGTCTTGAAATTGTCATCTACAACAGCTTACAGTAACAATGTTTTACTGTACATATGCTGATTATCTACATGATAAGAATCATTTTGTTTACAACAGTGATCTTTAAATTATTAAATGTGGTTATAGAAGAAGGCAGGAAGGGAAATCTGAATGATTACAAAAACAAATTTAAAAAGCCTGGATAAGTTCATATTCATTTTAACTACAGTGTAATAGATAAAAAAAATCAACCAGATTACTTAAAACAATTAAATGAAATGGAATTTGTATCATCTAGAAAAAGACCAATTAAATATATTACAATTCTATCATTACTACTGTAACTGGCTAGGTGTTTACTACTAACAAAAGTCAGTAGAATATACATTTAGTATTATGCTTTAGGGCTTATAATGGTTTAAATGATACACTTTGCAATATAAAGAGATATATCCATGGTTAAATGTATCCATATCCGTGGTCATACATATCAATGATCACACAATAATTATATTATAATATTTTCATAGTCAGCAGTACATGTCCTACTAGGTTGCACTGATATATATGATAGGTTACTCTTTAACTCCACTCTTCTACTTTTCATTTCAACTATATGGACTACAATGGAACTATAACATATGACATTTGATACAACTATATAAATTACCTTCTTCATATGCTAGATCATGTCTGATATCTTGATGATCAACTAGAGAACAATATTGTTATGTACTTGATTTTGTTTATTTATTTCTTACCTCCAACTTCATATTGCTGTCTCATCTTCCTCCAATATACAGTAAAACTAGTAGCTATAACTATTATAATAAAAACAATTATTACTACAATACTGACTGTACTACTAGTAATAGTAATGAGGATGAACACAGACTGATTGGTAGCTGTATACAAAGTAAGTTATAATAATAATAACTAATACAACATTAAATACATACATGACATGTCAACAGTAGATGATACTACAAATGTCTTACTGATAGTAGTTGTGATCTCATTATATAATGTAGTACCTAGTAAATAATATATAACAATAATACAATAGTCATTATATAAAACTATTTACTGGTAAAGATGAACATGTGCATTACAATGACATTTAATCAAATTTTTCGAATAATACAATCAATGAAGAACCAAAAACCGATATACTCAAAACTGTTGCTGTACTTAGTTCATCATTCAGAAATTTTTTGCCTTGAACTCTGTATCCTATCATTTGTAAAGGAAACCTTGCTTCATAGAAATGAAGAAATGCCCATCATAGTAGTAATAGCACACATGTACTATTGGCAATATAGTGTAACTCACTACTCACATCACATTGATGGATATTTCTGTTGTCATTGATTCATTCGTCTTTATATAGTTGGATATGAATGTGACATCTGTAAGATAACTTTCCCACTCAAACCTTAGTTTGAGCAACATTTAAGAACTAAGAGACATTGTGAATTTGCTGCTGCCCTTCAACTTTTATCTTCAGAAGACATGGTTTCTGGTCATCAGACTGAGTACTTGTACTGTTCTGTATGTTTAGTAATTATAATACTTATATAATAACCCTTTACTTCACTTAGACAGGACACTCATGATCATGACAATGCCTATCATGAAATTCCTGATTCTGACAACAATAGTGATGATGACGAGGAATCATTAAACATGTCTGAGCTTGATGATGACTATGACTTCGATAAGAAATGTGATATTAATATGTTGTAAATTTTCTCTCTCATAGGTAATATTACTACCTTGATGACTCAAGGTGAAGACTTAGAAGATAATTATTATCCTTTCCCTAGCAAACTTTTTGCTTTGCTGTATCTTTTAGTGAGTTACATACATGTACATTAACAAGTGATTGTTTTTCCATATTCTTACAAAGGGAGAGCAAAATCTAAGTTATATATTGTTTATTTTGACACAAACTGGGATTGACACTCCTTCTCTAAACTCTTTAAAGACATTCAAGTTACCCAGTTATGATTCACCAATTAAGGTTAATATTGTAATATACATCTGTGGCTTGTTCATTTCCTAATCTTATGGTATACAACCAGTCATGGGATACCTTACTACTACAATTCCATTGGCAAAACTCTGCAAAAGTGTATAAGCAATCCTGAAATTTCCAGGACACTTAATTGCTTTCCTGTCATAGCAGAAAGTGATTACAGGTACATGTATGTGTAAATATAAAATTAACTATTTGTTATATACTTGTATAGGGAAATTTTTCATGTTGAGAGGTGGATGGTTGATGAACGATTTTCAACTGCAATGTGTATTTCATCAAATGGGGATCACACGTTTGTACGCGACTGTATAGTCTTTTTAGATCCTGAATATGGACTTAAACATGGTCTTGTTGTGAAACTGTTGTATGAGGTATGGATAATAATTGTTTTACTATTTAAAAGTATTTCATAGGAGACAAGCAGTTCTCTCCTAGTTGTTACTAATATACTTTTGCTACTAGTTGTTACTGACATACCTGATGTATTTTACAATCTAACAGGGAAGTCAGTGACTTGTCAAGATGGCACTTTTATTAGGTATGAAACGTGTACTGTACTGCCAACTCCTGTTGTTGGACTGACTAATGAAGTAATCAATGTTATTATGTGGGATGCAACACAGCAAATTGTAAGAAGAATGTCAGCTATGACAAGGAAGCTGTGTAGCCTGCAGCTAATAACAATATTACTTCGCAGGAATGTAGTTCATACCTCATGCCACATCCAATGAAAGGAAAATCACAAGGCAAACCAGTTCTTATAGTGCCAATTCTTTTGTACACTAACGATACAAGTGGTAACATTAGCAAAACATGGAATGCCTTCAACAACTGGTCTTGCTGAACTACCTTGACACATTAACTTTCAGTTACAGAATATCCATTTTATTTGCTGTTCTGACAGGGGCACTGTCATGGAAATGGCTGAACCAATTGTTCAAAAATTAAAATTTCTGGAGAGTTCAGGAGTTGTGTGTTATATAATGGTTTTCTAAATTGTAGTGTGATTGTCTTTGCTCGTGTTATAGGAGTTATGTGTGACAATCCTTGAGCTTTTGAGCTTCTAATCATGCAGGTTCTACAGCCAACAAATACTGCCTTATGTGCATGGTGATTTCCTATTTGTTATACACATATTTGTAGGTTATTGCGTTATTGTGTAGGTTGGCAAACTTCTGAATCCTGATGTTGTTGGTCATCTTTGTTCATTTAGTAAGGCACTTTTGATTATAATATCTGAGATCAATTAACTTTCTACTGAAAAACAGAAAGCAGAAATGCACACGCACTACGGCCTACATGAAAGACACAATCCTTTACTGTCACTACCTATCGATCTCTATCAGAACATACGTGTTGAAACATTACACACAGTGTTGTTAGGACCATATAAGTATTTACTAAAAAAGCTGATGGTATATCTGACATGTAATCAAAACCAAGCTTGAGTCAATGCTTACGATCAAACAGGTTTACCTTTTGAATTACATGGAAATATCTGTAGGTAAATTTTGCAATACCAACATAAATAAGCTTTTGTTACTTACAATTTCTTCATACATATCACAAATCTTTCTTAGGCCAAGACTACAAAGTTTGGGCCCAAATCTGTATGTTCATTATTGCTCAAGAAAGCTGTTTCAATGGTGACAAATGGTTACAATACTATAGCTTATCTATCATAATTAATATGTTAGATCTTCAAAATTACATATTTCACATTTTACAATCTGACTCACGATGAAGAGCTTAGACAGATTTGTCAAGAGTTTGTAGATCTTATCAAGAGTATTTTCCCGAAATGTTAAGAAAGCCAAAGATCCATCTGATGTTCCACATCATTGACAGCATGAGACAATTTGGTGCTACATCAGCATATAACACTGAAAGGTTAGTGCATGTATCAAATACAGTGTCTCATTCTATATACTAGGACAGAGTCTTTCAATGGTTTAATGAGAATGCAAAACATATATGGTAATAAAAAAGCTCCAAGTCGTGATATTGGCAATAGGTTTTCCAAACTGGAGAGTATCAGACATGTGTATAGTGGTAGTTGTTTCAGTGATGGAAGATGGTAAGTATAATGTTAAAAATACATTGTTTTAATTATTGTACTAGTAGTGGAAAGAGTATGATTCAACTATAGGTCAACCCGGCTATTCAGACATTTTTTAATTTTGTATCCTCTCATGATCTTTATTCACAGAAAGAAATTTACAATCCAGGCACTCTGAGACTGGTTAGTGTTGATTATAAGCTTAATTTCTAATTTATTCAGGTGACACACAGGTTCGTGACTGTCATGTTACACAATGTTGGTGATCAGCACATTACAGCTCTACAAGTTAGTTTTCGATATAGTGACACATTTAATATAACTAATGAGACTACTGTAAAGCAGTATGAACGAGTCATTGATAAATGAAATGCTGTAGAAATTGTTGTATCTGAGGTATGTGGATACTTTTATATTACAGTTTTTCAATTATTCCCTACCATAGGGGAAATATCAATATGGTGTTGTGATTGTTTGCTACTTGACAGCAAACATTAGAGGACTTTCTTTCTGTTTAATTTGCTGTCTCTTGAAGATGACTTCACCATCTGGAAAAAACTTGACAAACGAATTTGATTGTCTTCAATGGAATTGGAAGACAAACTTGAAACTGTTCTCTCTTCAAGAATTTATCATATTGTCAATATAGTACATGAATGTACTGAAACATGTGTCTTCAGAGACAGTACAGAACTACAAACAATAGAAAGAGAAGAAACTCCTAGGTTGGCATTAATTTGTGATCATGACAATTCTAATAACATTTATTCATTAACTCTTTCACGGATTGCTGCGCAATTTTGCGCAGGCGTGGCTTCCTTTTGAGTGGGTGGCTGCGCAATTTTGCGCAGCATATGCCAAATTATTATTAAAATCAATTTTTATAAAAGAAAGTGAGATTATGACTTGTAGAAGAGATATATTACCCTCAGACCCTAATTTCCTGTGAAATTATCTTGAAGAAATGCCTAGTGATGGTCAATCTGACAACAACTTCAATGTTTACATTACGGATGAAGATGTGGAAGATGAAGAATCCAGCTGCACTGCTATCTCCAGCTCCATAAACTCTGAGAACAGAACCAACAAACAATATACAACAACTAACCTGTCCAAAAAATAATTCATGATGAGTAATAGACTTATAAAAACTGTCACAAATCTAGGTTAAGTACCCCCGAATGAAATTGGTATGACGAAGCTTTTTTTATATCTAAAGTTGTTGACACAAGCTTCAAACTCTAAGAATATAACCAAAAACTATTATACAAAAACTAACCTGTCAAAAATAGAGCGTACAGCTCTCAACAAGACAGAAAAATGATCAAAGGTGACCTCGAGTAAAACGCAAATAATCAAGTCAATTTGGCCACCCACAGGAAGTTGATCTTAATTAATTTGATTACCCGTGAAAGGGTTAAATAAACTTAGTTATAATAAGTTAACTATATAAAGAAAAATATTAAATCATTTCTAGATACAGCGTCTCTTTACTATGTTGTTTCTTTCCTAATAATTACATCAACAAAAACATAGTGGTACGTTATGGATTCTTCATAGAAACAATGCACATATTGATATTGTTAAGCATCAATGTAACGTTTTATTACTTAATACTGTGAATTCGCTTGTGAAAATACAAGCCCGTTTTGACCTGTCTTACACTATGAAAACGTTCACCTTGTTTTTGATTGTGTAGATTGTTATCATTATAACACAAGTAAATGTTATTGTCTGGTCCGTTTTCCTTTTTCCGTCCATTATAAATATCTTAATCATCTTAAAACGCCTGAAATGTTACTTTTTGATAACAGTGGAGATGATATGGAAAAGCTTAAACTCAAAATTGTAGCCCTGGAAGAGGAAAAGCTCATGTTATTAGATGACATTGATAAGTTAAACACTAACCTCAGAGAAGGCAACAAAGAAAGGCAGTCGCTCAGTGATAGATTTAAAGAGCTAGAAGAAAAGGTAAAATATTTGATGAATGAAGTAAAATGTTTGAACGAAGAGTTAAAGAAACATCAAAAGATTGACTATGATATAAAAGCAGGCCAAGTAGCTTATTGCTTTGAACAATGCCACAAACATTCAAAACTGATGATGAAGCAAACATCAAGGCCTTGCTGTTTTTATTAAATGGAAAAACATTAGTATAACAACTAAAAATTATATCTGAGACTGAGCTACATGAAGCAGAACTATGTTGGCAGTGTCTTGGGAAAAGTTAAAATGGTCTGAAGATTGGGACTCAAAAGTGAACTGTATGAAAAGTGACCTCACACTTCATGACGAACTTGTTGCTGTTTATGCCCTTGAACATATAAGAGTTGGTGATGCACATCCAAAGAATGTAAATTTAAGAGAGGTACAAAGAGGCATACAACATCTGAAGGATCATTTGTCTTCTGTAG
Source organism: Xestospongia bergquistia (assembly GCA_963965975.1). Classification (NCBI taxonomy): domain Eukaryota; kingdom Metazoa; phylum Porifera; class Demospongiae; order Haplosclerida; family Petrosiidae; genus Xestospongia; species Xestospongia bergquistia. Next base: position 6,066,553 of record OZ014414.1, read on the forward strand.
AATATAATAAAAATTTGCCAAAAATGATGAATGAACTTGGATCTTCCCATCAAAAGTTAGTGTTCTAAATATATTCTGGACTATTTGACATGTTAAAAGTCTTTTGTCACTTTATATTCATAAATTATTTAAAACTACACAACCTAAACATGCAAGATTAAACAATTAAAAATGTTTGCAAAGCATGCATAAGTACATATTTGCCATAAGCTCATTTTGAGAAGAAACTAACCTATCATAGGAGTATTTAATATAAATTTGTTAATAGTATGTGATGGGTACACATTTAAAAACTGGTGCATTGTGTAAGCAATTTGTTGATAATTAAAGGAAATTAAACAGTGATTATTAATTAAATATCTGGTAGAATATATAGACTAGCCAGTACATAACACATCATTATTTGTTATTTTATTGTCACATTAATTAATATTGTATTGTTTTTGTTTTGTATATATTTCATTAGATGCATATACAAATCTAAATTAGGGGGAGTTTAATAATAATGGCATCAGTATTAACACTGTACTGTTGGAAATATGGCTGGACAAAATCTATGCCTGTGGAACTATATGCTCTGACAGGAAATTTTTTCCATAGAGTTTCAAATCATATTTAAAAAAGATTTAAAGAAAGAGGAGAGTACAAACTACTACAAAGTGGAAATTTAGTCATTGCCCTGTGGCAAGACACAAAACTTTTTATGGCTATATTGACAAATTCACAGCCAAATGAAATACTTGAAGTCAAAAGAAAGCCAAAAAATGATGAGAGACAGCTTGTTCAATGACCAGAGCTTATAGCTAAGTACAACGAAAATATGGGTGGAGTTGATAAAATGATCAACTAAGACAATACTAGAGCTCGCGGGCGGAAATATTATTAGTACATTGCATACTTTAGCATAGATTTAACTATCACAAACTTTTACATTTTTCACAGTCTTCTGTCCGAACCAACTTTTCATAACATGAAAGACCTTCGTCTCAATCTTGCCATTTAACTCATTGGATTGCACAATAGTCAAAAAAGTGCTGGTTGTCCTTCTATATGACCTTCAAAAAATGTTTGCCGGAGTCACTTCCCAATGAAATCAAACAATAAATGGTACTGATGTCACTACTGCTACAACTATACAAAGATGCTAAATAATAATGTGAAGATTGTTAGTGTACACCTCTTTTACACTGGGAAGAACAATGACTGTTTGTTACTCTATCACACCCAATATCTTTAGCTATATAGTAGAGTAAATGGGGGGGGGGGGGGGAGGGGGGTATCCAGACACGGGAGGTTTCCAGACACAATCCAAAATTTTAAGAGTATTATGAAGTGAAAAGACTATGAATAGTATTAATATTAGTACCTATAATATAGCTATATATAATCAATCTATTGTAGCAATCAATTCTAGTTTTACTTGTTCCTACAGTTATTTGCAGAAGGATTTTGTTCCCCTTTCAATGTTGGAATAGATTTTCTGATCTTAAACTTTGACTCTTGTATTTAAGAACACACTTCTCATAGTCAAACTGAATAACAGTGAAGTGGAGCCATCAACTATAATCTAATAAAATGATTAGTAAATATTAATTAAATTTTATGATGAATTCAACATTTATATTTAATTCTTTTTAGCATGCTCAATTCAAATTTGAAAACTTCAATCCAATTTGAGTTTCCATAACATGGCTTATAGCAAAGAAGCAATGGAAAGCACCACAGAAGAAGTCAAAACAGGAGCAAGTAGCATCTGTGGTGCTGCTAGAAAATATGGAATTAGCTTCAGTACTCTGCATGATCATCTCTCACAGAAACGTACTAAAGTAGGTACTGGAGGACCAACAGTTCTAACATATACTGAGGAAAGAGATATTGTTCTTTCTCTTATTGCACTGGCAGAAATGGGATTTGGGTTAACAAAAGATCTAGTAGATATAATTGTGAGAGATTATTTAAAGGAAAACAAGCTACTCAATCCATTTTCTCAAAGAATTCCAGGAAAAGATTGTTGGACAGGATTCAGAAAGAGATGGCCATGTACCAGAGAAAGAAAGCCTCAGCAGTCAGCACCTTAGCAAAAAGAGGGCAGATGCTTCCCATCCTAGCAAAAAGAAGACAGATGCTTCCCATCCTAACATCATCAATGCATGGTTTGACAACCTAGAATCTCTTTCAAAAAATTGCACTAGACCCAGTGACGTCATCAGGACAAAATAAGATATGACATTGCGATAAAACTGGTTTATGTACACCTGTGTCTTCAAAGTCTCTTCTTGTACATCATGGTACTTGACAAGTCATTGAGGTATCCAGCAGTTCTGGCCATGAGTACATTACTGTTTTAACAGCTTGAAGTGCAGCAGGAGATATTCTACCTCCTTTTGTTCTATATTAGGGTAAAAATCTTTATCAGGGTGGCTTATGGGAGGTCCGGTAGGGACCTTCTATGGTGTAAGTGAATCTGGGTGGATCTGGTGACTCCATTAACTTTTTATCATGGTTTCATAACCAGTTTATGTCAACAGTTCATCCCGTGGTTTGGATATTTGATGGGCATTATTCCCACATTAGTCTAGAATTAATTAAGCTTGCTAGAGATAACAACATTCATCTCCTGTGTTTACCACCCAACACTACACATATCCTGCAACCTTTAGATGTAGGTCTATTTGCTGTTTTAAAAAAGCATCAGCATAAGGTACTAAAAGAATATCAATTATAAATGAAAGGCAGTAAAGCATGTAAGGAAACATTTCCAAAATTGCTGACAAGCCTTTGGGTTGCCTTAACACCAGAGGTGGTAAGATCAGGGTTTAGAGGTACTGGTATTGTACCTCTTTTAAGAGAGCATGTCCTCTCCAAGCTACCAGCAGCTACAGATCTTGAGCCTGAAGTGGTTGATCGAGACAGCTGTCAAACAGTCAAGTGCACCCACTATGGGCATGACATGCCAGCAACTCCCATACTAAAAATGAGACTCATGCATAAGTGTCTTTTCTACTGTCTTGCAAGTGAATGCACATCGACCAAAACTTGGCAAAAGAAGTAATGCTAAGATTTGAGTGGAGGGAGATGTTATAACTTCAGATGAGTTCCTCGATGTACTTCAAAAATAACAAGAAGAGAATAGAAAGAAAGGCAAAGGTAAAAAGAAGCAGAATGAAGAAGGTAAAGATAAAACTTTTAGTCAAACACATTACTCACTTTGTTCATCTCTAGTTGATGAAGATATCTGTCAGCTTTGTAACGTAAGGTATGACGAGGACAACGATGATGATAAGGATGGGTGGATAGGATGTGATGGAGATTGTAACAAATGGTACCATTACTGGTGTGCTGGATTCAAGAGAATGCCAACTAGCAGACAACAATTTCTTTGCTAGTATTGTCAAAAGGAGCAACTTCTAATCAATAACAGAGCTAGCTGCATGTCATATTTATGATCATGTAACATGCTAAATTAATTTGTATTCACATTTTACACATTATTTTATATTATATGAATATATTATTAGTATATACTTTTATATCTCACCATTCATTTAGAGTATAATCACAAGAAATGACCTTCTTCCAACACCAATTACCAAGAGGCAAAATAAAACCAGTTTTAACTAGTGTCCAGAAACCACCCCCTCGGCTATTCAGAGTAGTAGTCGCATTCCAAGCTGTATTGACTGAATACGATACTTGAGATTTTATATGAATATAGTATAATAGTTCTTTATCCAACAATATCAAAAGTAAATACTGAAAAGTCAGGCGATATGAGAATAGCTACTCGAAAAAAGGTTTATCCGGATACCCCCGCCTTTAATCTATGGGGCTGTTCCCAGATTGTCTAATCCCAGAATGTCTAAACTCTAATTGTCTAATCCCAGAATGTCTAATCCAAATCCCAAAATGTCTAAAAAGTATTATTGTAACTGCTAGTGCATGTAATTTATCAAAGGATATTCAGTAAAGAGAATAAAGCATAAACATTTTAATCACATATACCTTTGATCTATTAGTTTGTAAAATGAAGGGATACAAATCAAATAAAATGTCGAATTCAGCCCTGATCTAGATATGTGTTGTTGTATAAATACGAGTATGTACCTGAGTGACTCTTCAAACAGTGATTACTTTCAGTTGCAATTGCCAGCTCTTGAAATATGACAGACTTAGTGAAATTTTATTGTATTGCAATTGGTCTTGTCAATTGGGTGTGGTTTATGTGTGTGGTCAAAAATAATTTGAAATATGGGAAATTTTAACATAGGGTCAGGGATTTTTTTGGAGTAGGGGAATTATTTAGGGATTTTCTGACATAGGGTCAGGGATTTTTAGGGTGAACGGTCACAGGAATTTCTAATTAATGCTCCTCATACGTGTCCACTCTACACAACAACTAATGACAAAGTGGCTACTGGTCACATTGGTTTAGATAATTCATCTTTAAAGAACATCAGATTTCTCTTGTCTTCTAAAATGAAAACAATTTTATTCAGTAAGTTACCAGATAAATTAGCTAGATACTTCTAGTTCCATATACACATTGTTTCTGATACATTCATAACAAAATTATATTGCTGTTAATCATCATAATTTATAGCAGCACCCTTTTGTATATTATATCCTAAAGGCTCTTATACAGTCGTTAATGATATACATATATTAAACACATTACTATTATACACAGCTTATAGCCTAGCTCCCAAAATGCCAAAGTCAATTCATTTCTTCTTTCCTTTTCTAAAGGTGGACAGAATGTAGATATAGTACCTATTACAGCTGGTATAGCAGTTTTCGCTATCATCATGTTTTGTCTAGCTGTTCTTTTTGCAATTGGATGTGTTCTTTCATGTTGTTGTAGAACTGGTAAGTACAGCAGTCATCAGTTGTATGTTATATAATTATTTATACATATGTATTAACCCTTTGTATACGATAGACGTAAAAAAACGTCACATAATTAAGTGCACGTTAATATGGTAGACGTATTTTTATGTCCAACAATTTTGCTCTCTGTTTTAACAAAAATGTTATAGCTAGCTCACTAAAATTTTATATTAAACAAGTATAAGGTATAATAGTATAAAATATACAGTCAATAGTTATTTCTTGCTAGTATTGAACCAGAGTGTGCCTTTTAAATCGATTGATTACTTATGAACGTCCAAAAGATACAGATATTTTTCTCACTTTCATACGTTCTAGCAAGCTGTAAAGGGTTGTATAAGTACTATAAGATTATTTTTTAACTTAGATAATGGTCAGAATTTGTTATGCAATAATACACATAAGCATAAAGGCTGTCTTCTAACCAACATACTTACCTCGAGCGCTCGTGAACATAGTCAGCTAGAAGAGGTTGTTCAAGTATCCATTGTATTACAAACGCCTAAATGATCTCATATAAAGTTTAGCATAGCAACAGAACACTCTTGAAGGCAACAAAGACGCAATATTTTATGAAGTTTCCTCAGGGAATTTTTAATTTAGTATTAACGGACGTGCCCAAAATAATTAATTTTGTATATAAAGAGTTAAATGAGGTGTTTAGGACATTCTGGATACTTTCATGATGTTATATTGCAGGATTATAGAAATAGAGTTCTATGCTCATAATATTTGCTATTGTTGTTTAACCTAATTAGTTTGCTCGTATCTACTATAACATCACCAGTGCCTCATTTAAAGCTCAAAGTCTAACCTGCCAGGCCACAACATGTATGTACCATAAATCCTCAAATGTTTTGCCTTATTTTAAATGTTGTTTTGGTTGCTTATAATAATGACTTGATGATCCATATTGTTATAATATACACAAACCACAAGGATGAACGTAATTTTCATTGGAATTTCAAAAATTATTTTATAGCTTGTCAAATTTCATTTTAAGGTATCACCAGGAGTGCATGAGTGTTGGGAAACGACATGAAGGAGCATCAAACTCCCTTAATAATCTGTTGTTCAATCAAGGCTTAGAACACATATGTCCATATATGAACATAACTGCTAAGTGCTTTGCATTTTAATAGCTTGTTGTCTGTAACCTCTTAGTTATGTACGCTTTAATTAGATAAAAATTAACAACAGGTATGACCAGAACACTCCTGTCAAAGGTAGAGATCTCACCGAGATAACTTCAAAGTGTGCTGGTGCTCTGTGTGGACAAGGAGTCACAAACCAAAGTGCCTATTTCCATGTACCTCACAGCAAGGAAACAACCAAAACATTTGTTGCCCTTGTAATGGACGCAAAAAACTGGCAGAAAGTTCTCTGTAATAACTCCAGCAACTTGCCTAGCCTGACATTAGTCATAGTGTAATGGCAGAGAACTAGTCTTGTTGAATAAAGAGATGTATGTTCTTCAACTGCTTCAACCTCTTTAATGACAAAACCTCCACAACCTCCAAGTCTAATTCTTTTTAAATGTTTCTCGATGTACATAACTTCTTTACTTTCTTAGTTTCTTTGTTTTACTCGCCATTTATGATTGTAAATAATATTCGTTGTTCTGTGACATACTTAACAGTACTTATGCTCTGTAATTGTATTTTCCTTATATGGAATAATCCCTGACCGTGTTTTGACAATTGTTAGAATACAAATATGATGTGACTTGATGCTTCTTAGCGTCACTTTGCTACACTCATGCACTCCTGGTGTCATGTATCCATGGTATTTTTCATATATAGATAATTTTCTCAGATTTGATGTAGAGTTAAGACAATTGTGAAATTTAATACTTTTGCTAAGGGAGGTTTGATTTTCATACCCATTGAGTCAAGTGATAACTTTCTAATGGCATTGTACAAGTAAATATTCTAGTGCAGTGATAAAGTTCAAAGGATTTAAAGCAAACTTTTACCCAAGTGAGCATCCTATATAAACATGACACCTCTGGAAATGAGCACAAAATTATTATTATTTAAAATTATATAAAATTATAGAATAATAATATATTTCCAGCCTCTTGAGAGCTTAAAAATCTTTCAACATCTTCTGCTACCCAACTATCTTTAGAAATATAATATCTATCTTTCCATTAACATTGAAATTATAGATCTTTGCTTGCTTTAGTAATGTGTTTACTATGAGTTTATATCCATCACCTACTGTGAATATTTATATTTATGCACTATTCACCAAATATTGTGTCCTTGAAAATTACCAATCTTGTGGTATCTATCCACACTCAAAAGTGCAATCATCGTTGTACAGAGTGTAATTATTAACAGTCATAAATGTAAGTAAAAATATTATAACCTAATTAAAGAAGCTAGAGAATGTAGAAGAAACACAGAAAATGATGCTAGATTTATAAAATTACTGGATTTTATGATAAACTAAGTTACATATGTGTACTAAAATCTACTAATACTTTATGATTACCATCTAATTATTGCAAAAATTTCATGTTCCTTTAATATATATTACTTAGGTCATCCACGTAATAATCAACTGATTCCCAACCAAGGTCAAAATGATGGTATGTCTAGAAAAAATGTTTACTTTAAATATTGCTGCTTTACTATTGTAATAATAAAGATCTTAGATAATCTTAATGTGATGTAAGATCATGCAAGATCATGTTTCATCCACAGCTACATTTTGAGTTCCCATTATCTGTAATTTACTATCATGTAAGATCATGCCTCATTTTAACATTACATATGTTTATTATACATGAATCATACAAGGTTTGCAAGATCTTGTGATATTGTCTATTGTAAGATTAACCAAACAATTTGGCACAACTTATAAATCCTTGACAAGGCTTGGAAGATCTTTCAAAATTATGCTGGCATTTTTCACTAGGATAAGTAATTATTGATCAGCTATAGTATAGTATCAACTGATTGACTAGAAAACTATTATACTTCTAAAGTACATTCTTATAATACATTTTGTTAACTAATATGCATACCTGCTGTTTGAAATCAGCTAAAACAGCTATCCTTCTAGACATTTGTAGTCACCCTATGTTAGGATTTTAAACTATAAGAGCTTCTAGAAAATGTAGCTGGAGTGAGGAGTAATGAACTCAAAAAACTGATGCAGAAATCTGTATCACTTAACATAATGTATATGTTTCTAGATGTCTAATTTTGAGTACTGTGGGTTGTCCCTCAAGTTAGTACCGGTTCGCCTACTCTAATTTTAACACAAAAGAATGGTTTCGCCTACAGATACTGTAAGTCTAATTAAAAAAAATGCGAATTTACAAATTACAAGTACAGGGACTGAAACAGTAAGTAATGATGAAGGAGTTTGAGGTAAAATGATTAAAATAGTGTACAATTTAATGTTAAGGAAAGTCAAGATTAAAGATGCTGCTATCCCTTGTATCTTCTCATGATATAAAGTCAGTATTGGCCTTACTATGACTATCTTTTCAAATTCAACAGCAGCTTGATCTGGATGACTTTGGTCCTCTAGTGTTGTTACTTGTTAGTGACTCTGTACATTCTCTGTTGCTGCATCTCCAAAATATCCTTTCATCTCTTCCTCTCCTGTTGATTACATAGCTTACATATCTCTCTTTATGTATTTTGCAACGAGATTTAATCAAATTTTCTAATGTTAATTACAATGAAAAATTCAAAAATTTCTATTAATTGGATATACAGTATCCGTAGGCGAAAACCGTACTATTGTGTTAAAATTAGAGTAGGTGAACCCGGACAAACCCATGTGCTGTATATCAGGCGTGGCTTAAAACTGTGAAATATACAATATTAAACAGTAAAACGTTAAAATTTGTAAACCTGGTAATTAATATACATTTATTTTATTGTTCTTACACAATACTGAGAGACAAGAAGATGATGATGATGAAGGTGTGAAAGATAATGATAATCTGTATATGATGGATGGAGAAATTAATGAATTGATGTGTGTTAAGTTAAATTAGATAACTTGGCACTTTGAATGCAGTTGGTTGCAAAAATGAAACTAATTTTTAACCCATTGGTGACTGATTTTGTTCAGCAAAAATGCCCACACGGATTTAGAAGTTGTTTGTCGGTGCTAAGACATGGTCATGTTAACTTGGAAATCTTTTTGTGCTATGTTGCATGTTTGCATTGAAATTATTATTTCCTATTCCTTTTTTACTTATTAAATTAAATTCTTTAGGTGGAGATAGACCACCACCTTACATTGAGGCTGGCAACAATGGTCAAATTGGTATGTGAAGAACTACTGTTATCACTTTCTTTCATGTATTATTTACATAGCTTTAAGTTATAGGTTTAATGTAGTTTAACAGAGCATCTGCTTCCTTGCAGTAAAGCTACAATTGTTGAAACGTTATAGGAAGAATAAATTTTGTTGAATGAGATCTTATTTAGCAGTGAAATATTTCAGTTAGAGCACTTAGTTATTATAGGTCTGTGTTTCTCCATTGGCTTGAGTGATTGTTCTTGACTGTGTGAAATAACTTTTTGTGTCAGTAATCCATCAATTTGCTTCAAATACATCAACAAAGCATCCCACTAGCTACGATGTGACATGTGCAAAGATCTAAGTGTAAGAAAATCATTTGTAACTATTCACGAAGTATGTTTCTGTACAAGGTATTATGAATGAATTTTTATAACAGCAAGTAATTTCTCAATTTACTCTGCTAAATTACAAAATTACAAAATATATGTATCTACTATTGCTTTTTTTATCCTTGTTATTTATTGCATTGAATTCACCTCTTGTAAAACCATATTATATAGGTCGTGGTTATGGAGAGATAGACTATGATAATGAGAATTGTTGTGGAAATGGTATGTGAAGTACTATACTGTATATATTTTGTTTTTATGCATGGCCTTAAGAATAGGCAAGCAACTCCACCAAAGAAAATGTTAACTAATATGCATATCTGCTATTTTAAATCAGCTAAAACAGCTATCCTTCTAGACATTTGTAGTCACCCTATGTTAGGATTTTAAACTATAGGAGCTTCTAGAAAATGTAGCTGGAGTCAGGAGTAAGAAACTCAAAAGTCTTGATGCAGATAGCTGTATCATAATGTATATGTTTCTAGACATCTAATTTTGAGTACTTTTATACTAAATATATATAAAAGTTAAAATTATACTGGGCTAGAAGTAATTTTTTCATAGAAAAATATCATACCCAATTTTGTTATCTAACTTTTGTGGGAGTACTACTATACAAATAATGTTATAGTATTATCCATATATGACTGAGACTTATGTTATGTGAACTTATTTTACAACATAATTATTTGTATAATTAAGTACATGATGAGTATGGTCTCTTTCTTTCAATGCAGTTGATTATGAGCCAAATCATCCATCATACATCAATTAAATAACAAGAGTTATTCATGCATTGATTGTAATTTTGAGCTGGTAGTACATTGTAATTTTATAATTATGCATACACCTGACTTTCACTGTATATTTGTGTAATTTTAATATTGTGTAAGTTAAATCTCTCTTAAAAGAACCAGGTTGTCAAATTTTCTAAAGCATTTGTACTGAAAATAGGTTAGAGATCTAGGGTAGGAATATATGATCTTTCTTAAAAAGACCTTTATCTCTCTAGCTGAAGTCATAAAAACACTGGGTAACGAAAGCCTTGATTCAACCATACTCAATATCACACCTCTTTTAAAATCAAAGCCTGTTCTTTCTTATAATGTTTGCTAACCTGAGAGTTACTGATGTTTAACATCCATTAGTGTTACGTCTCGTGCCTACTTTATTGGGGTCTTTTCTGTTTAAATTATAAATAGCAAACTATTTTGTAAGGATTTTACATTTTTGTGTATATCAATAACAATCCTATAATTAAAATGTGCTGTAACAACAGCTAAACGTAATTGCTGTCTGATTGTGACTGGATATGTGAAGTCATTTTTGTTGTTTTGACGTTTCACTATTAGTATTCATAACACTGAATTTGTCGATATTTTTGATAAACGTATTTGTTGTTAAAGTAACAATATACGCGGCTAGTAAAAAATTCTTTTGAGGAAAAATTGAATTTAATATTTCCATAGTTTAAGAGATTAGTCATCCTTACCTTGTACACGTGAAGACGTCAGACAAAAGACTTGTCAATAGTTAGATTAGAAACGATATCTTCTTCAGTTTCAAAAGGACAGTCCAAGTCCATGTAATTCACTATCAGTTTCACTTTCCAACTTGGCAAATTTTCGCGACAAATTTAAATTGTTTAATTTTCGTTAATAGTTATTTAACTTTAATAAATCAAATATTTTTTGAAATATCTTCGTTCATCTCTCTCTTCAATACATTATAATTGATAACTTGAAAGTCCTAAGAGATACTCTTAAATCACAAGAGAAGACATTAATTGACATGGACAAACAACAACAACAATAACAGCAGAAACCTCTACCAATAACAGATTAGTTCTATTGTTGAAATTATTGTATGGTGCATAACTGTCTTAGAATATTTTCTATATATAAACCTTTCTATTTATTATTGTGTTAATCTACTTTTCCATTATATTTGAAGATGTTAATTGACAAACACAAGGTATGAACTGCCACATTCAGAAAAATATATTCAAGTGTGTTGTTACGATCATAACCTAAAACACATAACCGTTGTACCTTCAAGACTTATAATACTAAGATTTTTATAATAATGTTACTAAAAGTAGATTGTCTAACTTGTAGTATAGTCTATAATTATACAACTACCAATACGGTTGATATATCTAGTGGTAGGTGGACAGTTCCAATGGGTAAAACATACAGTGTGAAAGTGATATTACTAGAGCTAGATGTTACTCTTGTAGTCTAATCATGTCGCACAAATTTGTTAATACGACCTAACCATTGTAACATCTCTGTTAAAAGAGACTTAGTATTGGAGTAAGATATTTTCATCATAAACCGTATACCACTAAAAATGGTACTACTACTAATATCTTAGGATGGGTGGAGACATTTGTAACGCCTGGAAGACCAGGAGATAAAAATGTTGGTAACCAGATTTCTCTAGACTTGTTTTTCTTACTTTTCATCATTTTATAAGATGATATTAAAATCAACCCTGACCCTAAACAGCTAAACAATACCTGAAATTATTGCATCATTCCAAACACAATTAAATCAATATAATTTGAGTTGTAATTTTTATGCCAAATTATCTCTCAGTAGACAATGTACAAGGATGTATAGTGGTAAGATAGTTTGTATGTAATAGTGAATATGAATTGACTCAACCATTGAGTTATTTATATTTCTATGCATTTCATAACTAATCTATGTTACAAACTCTTTGTAATAATAAGCAATGTTATGTCTATAGCTGAAAAACAGAGGACCATGTAACAAAATATTGAGAGAACTAAGTCTAAAGTTAAAAAATTATAATTAACTTCAATTTTTTATTTTATTTTTAGATTTACTGATATTTTAAGGGAGCCCTGATAAACATAATCCACTAAACTTATTAAATGACATTGATGACAAGTGTTATGAAAAAAGGAAAAATATCATTGATTTAATGAAATATATTTCAAAATTGGACGACTACTAAGTCGTCTCCTGATTGTTACTATGAAGGGACAGTTGGTTAATAATATATAGAAAACTGAAGAGATATTTGAATATCTCACTAAAGGTAAATAGTTTTAAAAACATTTTTCTTTTTATATAATCTATAACTTAACTACATAAGTCTTGTAGATGTGTTGTGTGTTTTGTCACTTTCAATGGATTATGTACTTTGAGCTTATTATGTATTAATTTAAATCAATATTCACTATATAGAATTACAAAGACATACTATCCAATATCACTTTATATTGTACAGTATATTACTATGTGGTTATTTATAATAACTATTAGTATTATTGAATTGGCTACTTCTTCATATATAGTGCACTATTGCATATCATATATTACATTTTCTAATATAGGTTTGTCTGATATATACAGAGTACTCTGAGCTACTAAAACACATGGATGAGTTAATACCATAACAGATATCAGAATAATAGAAGGGAGACTAACAAAAACAAACAATAGACTTTAAGAAATCTTTTCTAGTCTATATTGATCTGTTTTTCTACCATGAATGTACAATCTGACCAATCAAATCTGGTTTACATAACTATTACAGTATATTGTGATAAGTAACTCAGAATTTTTATAAATGTTTCCACATACATTAAAGCATCCAGGAACACTAACTAACTTTGCATACATGCTGCATGTTAGAAGTCATTTATATACAAGTTCAAAAAAGAAATGGCAGGATGAATATCCCTACATAGTAGCCACACAGAAGTACATGAGACAATATTTAATTATATTTAAAAACTGTACTTTGCTGTGTTGAGAACACATTACTGAATTAATAAAACTTGCTATATCTAATTTAAATAATCATTCACATCTAATGAGATTGTTACCTGAACTTTCCTCCACCACTATTATATTATATAAGCATTATTGTGTCCTTGATCTTGTGGCTATAGTATAGGGATAAAATATTACCATTCCCACCTTTGTGCCTGATTGAGATGTATTTACTGCCATTCCTAGATTTAATGAATTTTTATAATTTTTTTATTTACATGAGTGTATGTGTGCTGATCTGCCAATATTTGATTATACCTATTATCACATATCATTTATATTTCTTTAAGGTAAACATGTTCATGATGAACCTCTGCTTGTAGATAATATTCTTTATTGATATAGTGATATATGTGAAAAATGGAGAGTTGAGTTTACACATTGACCACAATATGGTGAAAAAGACGTCTTTGGAAAATTAGCACAATTACAAATACAAGACAGAGATTTCACTCCTCACACAATGGTACAGAAACAGTGGTATATGCTAATGGAACAAGTTGACAAAATTCCAATTGCTCCATATATCTATCACGTGACAGATGTTCAGGGTGTCCTTAAGCTGAAATTAGGTGTTTCAATCATTGGTGCTATACTGAATCACCTTCATAGTTGTCTTAGAGTAGTAGCTGAAGATCCTTGTGGTATTGGAAACTCAACACTCTGTTGTAAAATATTAAACATAGATAAAGCCAATATACCCTTAAACTTTACTGTCCTCTGCAGACGATATGTAAATCATGAGCTTGATGGAGATGACTACTTTCTTGAACTAAATGATCCTAGGAGCCTATCATACTGGGAAGTGATGATGAATTCCTTCAGTAGTATCCGTAGCTTCAGATTCAGCGGATCAATTTGTTCAGCTTGGTATAGGAAAAGGTGGTTTGCTCTGGCTTATATATCACGTCGTAGTAACGTCTAGAGCCAATTTTCAAGATATAAATATCTACCTTTGGAACACGAACAAAGCTCTTTACCAATTCTAATTAGTTCTTTCGGTACAAGTCGCAATTTGCTGGCCAACCAAAAAGGTCATTTTCTTGAAATAAATTTCGCTGTCACGTGCATTCACGGTTTAAATTAAACTTAAACGATTATGCGCGAAATTCTATTAAACCGTTTAATAGAATTTCGCGCATAATCGTTTAAGTGCTTCGTTTCTCCGTATGGAGTCGCCTCCTTTTCTTGAGAAAGGGAGTCTGTGATGACTGCATCAGGTATAATAATAGTAGCCACATATTGATGTGTGAGTGTGTCATGTTCTACAGATCATTACGTACCAACAAAGAGGTCTCATCACTCCACATGGGTGACAACCTCTACATGTAGAGTAGTGATATAGATGATCTTCCAGTGGTGCACAATATTGAAATGAAACAGAAGATGACCTCTGTTATCGAGATATTCCACTTATCTACTGGCATGTGGGAACAACGGCCAACCAATAGGAAACCTCCACTGGGTGTCATTGACTATGTCTCTACCATTTTCGGTAACAGCATCTACTACTTTGGAGGGTATTTTAATCATAGTGGATGGCTTCACAACAGCCTTAACACATTAACAACAAACTCACTCTTATGGAATGAATTGTACACAACTAGTCAAAATATTGGTCCGATTATGAGGAGATCTAGTGGGATGATATCTTTAATAAAGTGGGATTGCTATTGGTAATTGGTGGTATTGGTTGACATCCTACTTCACCACAACCTAGTGCTCAGTATAAGAAAGTGTATGGTGACAATGTTCATACTAATGAGCACCACTATTATCACTTAGCCAGTGGTAAAGACATCAACATATCATATTATCAGTATACATTATATACAAATCTCACTTTATAACTGTTTGCATTTCAGGTTATTGGGTAGTACCAGATGTCACTGGAGCAGTTCCACCTCCTTGCAATAGCTTCACTCTTACCTCACTACCAAATATGAGAGCTCTGTTGTTTGGTGGTGATACACCTAATGGTTCTGCTAACACTATATATTTGTCAGTGTACAAAGACTGCAGTGGTGAGTACAATATGTATTAAGTTAATTTACTTACTTACTGTATAATATGGAGTATTTATGTTAAAACTTGAAATTATTACTTGAATTAAATTTACAATATTGTGTGTTTACATTAGTATTAGGAACTGTTTATTAAAGAACAAAATTATTGATTTTTTGTTGATATTTCTTTAGCTTTAGTCAACTTGAGGGTTATTATGATAAATGAAACATCTTTTTAGTCAACTATAGTGATAACATAATCTTTGACTAAATGCCGCCCTTGAGTAGTGGCAGCTTTAGAGTAGTATAAACTCCCTTTTTGTTGTATGTCAGTGAAATTAATGCTGCTGTCCTTTAAGAAATATTGCAATGGCTATTCAACAAGATTGTCTATACTTTAAGTTGTTCTAGAATCAATTCTAATTCCAGTAGCTTTAATGACTCACAATTGTGTTTAAATGCTGTTCTCAATTATGTAAGACCCTCAAAACAATAAATTTCCCTATTGTTGATGAACATTTGACTAGTATATCTAGTAATGAGAGAATAACAGGTTATAATTACTGTGCCAGAGAATATTGCCACCACATTTGCCATGTGGAAACGATAGTTGATCTAAATTCTGTACAAGCCAGATCTTTGTCATTCTATGTATATGGTACTACATTGGCAGTTTCAGAGGATAACTTGTATGTGAGGCAAAGCTTTGGGAAGATTAAAGGAAGGCATCATCACTACCGATGGATGTGCACAGTTAATGTAATTCAGATTGGCAGTCTGATCACAAAGTATGTATAATATGGTGTTGTCTAGTCTGAGCTTCTATTAAATTATCTCTACATGCATGTACAATCAATATGTAAATACCCATTCACACCTATGACTACAATTTCTTTCTTTGTATTCATTTGTGGTATACTTTGATAAATCAGGCACATAGTAAGGATCATATCTTTGCCTTTTCTGTGAAATCCAGTCTCCTCAAAATGTTAGCTATACCAACATTTCATGCATATAATATATACTTGTTCTTCCTTTCCGCACACAGTGATTTTGACAAAGAAAGAGCTACTAAATTTTATTAAGCTGAAAGGGTACCAAAATTGCCTGTCAGCTCTTTTATCTCAACAGAAGTGGAATGAGCTTAATGGGATCATTAGAAGAAAAGTCCATGAGATGGAAGTGAGAGGAAATGCTTATTTATATAATTGTAGAATTTAATACTTCTTAACAAACTCTATAGTGGAAAGGAATTGGGGGATTTAGTGTATGCCAAGGTACAACAAAAGAGGACAGCTTAACAAATTGTGCTCTAAGGGAAGAAATACTAAACTCAAGAGAAGTCGACTCTCGACTAAGAACATTCGCATTAGAAGACGGCCACACATTAGAATCCACAGACCCTGTGCTTCTGCCAGGATTCGGCAATGTCTAAATGACATGAAGAGAAATGTAACTGTGAGTTATTATATTTAGTTGCTTTAAACCTTGTAACTTTAAAATAATTTTATGTTACTTAGGCCAAAGAAAATGTATCAACAAATAAAGAAAGATCTGTATGTCTAGATGCATTGTCACACATGCAAACATAGTCTGTTCTTTGCTATAGGACATACTAAAAAGAAGTAAAAACAGCAGACACTTCTGATGTGGATGCTGATAGTGAAGAAAAACAAGAAGAGGAAGACAACAATCGACAGTTAGAAGACATAATGAAGAATCGAACCTGGAGGAAGAAGTAATTTTATACAGACATGCAAATAGATCATGCTGAAAATGTGTTAAAACACTTGCACCCGGCAGATAATAAGTATTAAACTTTTTATATTATACTGTTTTTGACTGGATCGATAGAAGAAAGTCATATTTGAAAGAAAATGAATGTTTAAATAGAAAAAAGCAACCACGCCAAAGAAAATAAAAGAGAACTCTTAGTACTAGTACATGCATATTACTTACTTTAGTTTTATTTTTATCAGTTTTCATTTCATTGGCTAAGTGATTTAAAATTTAAGAAAACTAACAATTCAATAAAGCTACCTTAAACACCTTTGGAAAGTGAAAAGCTGACAAAGATGCTAGAAGGCAAAGAAGCTAGCTAGACAAAACATAGGCTGAATCAGTAGTACATTTCTTGAACCTATGTAGTTGTGATAGATAACTTATTGAAACTTTATTAGAATATGATAGAATATTTACTTAATACTATCTAGTTCATATTTATATAATTCACTTAATTAACCAGTTCAAGATCTTAGATTGTAAGATGCACAGTGTCATTCAAAAGGATTAATTGACTAAGTCTATTTAAGATTTTCCCGTTAACAATATAATGTAATATACACTAAACATATACTTCTTATTAATCAACTTACTAAAACACTTCTTGGGATTGTGAACTTATACTTGAGTATAGGTTGACTTAAGTATTTTTGATAAACATAAAAAGAGTTGTTTTCTGATCCTAACAGATCAGACAGTGTGTCATATATAAACAAATGTTACTTCATACCACAAGCAATATATCCATTGTTAACAGATAGTCCAACAAATTTACTTTCATTGGTGTGACTTTTGTAAATTCTTTCACAGGTTCCTTCCTTTATCAACATTCCAATTTTTCAGTTCACCATCTATTGAGCTATGAGAAGTACAATTTATTCATCAACTCAGCTAGCTAGACATCTTTACACAGTAATAGTAACTTACACTGAGACTAACTCCTTTATCATTAAGGTACCGCACATAGGAAACAGCCATTTTATGACCTCTCAAAGACAATACAGGCTTTGAAAACATTCTTATATCCATTAACCTAATTATACAATCTGCAGAAATGATACATAACTTTGTTGATTGCAATTAAAGCCACTATGATTATAGTAATTAAGCTATTGTCTGATGGACAGTTACATAGCATATGCATTCACTTACCAGTACTGGCATATCTCAGATAATGTCTATTGTTAGATTGAAATCTCACACAACAGATATTACTTTGTGTAGGTTGAGACTGAACACTATGGTTTAATGTTAAATGCCACAGTTTAAGAGAACAGTCATCACCCCCAGAAGCCAAGAGAGATGGGTCGTAGTTATTATAATGTATCGACCATACCTTTTTCTCATGCTCCTAAATAGTAGAACGATATGCTCAATAGTAATATATCAGATCCTCATTCTTTGGATTGAGGAAGTACTGAGAGGTTAGTATTTTTATGTCTTTCATTGTTTAATGAAAGACATAACAATACTACAGCATGCTGTGGGTAATATCATACTTAAGCCTCGAAAGACGATGGACACAGATTATACTGACCTGATATGTGTGAATAGATGTGATCTGGTGAGTATCCCAGAATGATAATATACCACCAAAATCACTAGCTGCTTATAATAAGGATTATAGGCTACAGAACTGAAACAGAAGTATATTGTTGCTCCTCATTGATACTACATGTATATCAATTCCTATCTACTGTTGACTATGTTATATGGACATAACAACAATTTTATGTTCAAAGTATATCATACACACACACACACACACACATGCACACACACACGTACATATCACATACCTAATTTTATCATGGCACGATATCTCTCTGACTGGATAACGAATTGTATTGAACTTTGGTTGATAAGAGGTCACTAGTGAATAGTCAAAAATCTGAAAAAGAGAAAAAATCTATATGAAAAGAAAGGTAGAGAAATAGTAAAGATACCAATAAAATGTTACTTACAACAACACTATTAATTCCAATTCTCCATTAAGTTTTTCTAATTCCTACAAACCACAACAAAAATGCCAAATTGAAAAAAATAGCACGTTAACTCCATTTACGTACATGAAGTTTCCTTTTCTTAGCTTTGGTCAAAAATTCAGTATATGTCTTTTCAGATATTATTGCCTGCTCCTAAACAAAAGTAGTTTGTCATGAAAATGAGCATGGTAAATTTAAACCTTTGTGTCTACTATCTAGTTACTTATTCACTAAAACTCAAGAGTACATTATCATGTACTGGATCATATTAAAACAAACTACAATTTGCTCATTGATGAAAGATCACCAACAGAGTATTCACAATCCTAGTTTCATATCCAGATTATTTAATTATCTGGATACCACATTACATTCTGACACAAGTAGGGACTAGGTTAACACACACTATCATACTATACTAGTGCGTATGACTTAGAGAGCTCTACAAAATATAAGGGCAAGTTAATGAAGGGTGTGGTTTTAAAGTGATGTTGGCATTACATAAGAGGTTCTGTAAAGATAATGTAGCCCCTTTAAAATTTCATGCCTCTATTATAAAATTTGTTGAGGCAACCCCTATTAATTCATCTATAAATTATAATCCAGGTATACTCAGTTTAGAGGAGCTATAGTAATATTTCCATATGCCAATATGAGAGAGTGTTGTAGTCATTATGTATATGGAATGAATATTGAGATATAATTCTACATTATCTTCTTAACTGCCTGGTTTGTGATGTCCAGTTGATGTTTTAAATGATCCAAGTCTATTGGAAAAAACATCTATAATAAATATATGAATAAATAAATGTATAAACATAATACGTTCTTGTAATCATATTGTATTTACCACGAGGATTTAAACAGCTTGTAAGCCAAAGTAGTTCTCTAATAGCTGGTACACCCTATGGGAGAAAGAAAAATCTTATGTACTCACATATGCTGATTAAATTGTCAGTTGCCTATTTATGATGTAATAAGTTATGTCATTGCAAAAACACACATCAACAAAAATATATACTTAAATCTAGTCTAGTTGGCTTTGTTGAGCGACAAAACAGCTGACTCACTAAAATTCGTACAATTTCATTTCGAGCACTAGGTGAAAAACATTTCTGCTGGATACACTCCTTGATTTCAGGTCGCCAATGATCAGGAACTGTAACTTCCTTGAAAATAGTTGTAGAAGAATGAATCAAACCAGAAGTTATAGAAGAAGGTGGAGATGAGGAAGTTGAAGAGTTATATATATTAGGTGCACAGGATAATACTACAGGCTAAATAAAAGTATATTTGAAGACATTACATTTATTATACATATATAAATATACTTGTGTAGCCTGCACTAATCGAAATATCTTGCGAGCAAGGCCAAGAGGAGGAACCATAGTTTTTATATCATTATCAGAAAGGGAGAGAAATTCCTGTCCATCAATATAATTATCTGAAAAAAATAGGTATTGGTTATCCATAGCACTTCATCACTATTACAGTTATTAATCAAGTAAGTGTTACCTTAGTTAGTGTTAGTGTTAGTAGATAAAGTCATGTATTCTCTTTCCTCTTTGTGGGGCTTCGGCTATTAGAAATTGGCATGCTAAGCATACAAACAGCCATGGTAAAAATGCTAGAGCTGTTGTCTTGCATATGAAATTTCTCATTTTGAGATCTTCTCATATGACCAAGGCTTTGTGGTCTTTTCTAATAAGGTATTAAAAATTATGAAAGTAGCACCCCCTTTGTTTTGCCATTGGAAAAGAGAGTTGGACTGCTCAACATTAAAATCCAAGTCTGACAGTATTGCATTTGGCTTCAATTCCTTCCAAAATGTAGTCATCAGCAGTCAAAAGGGAGTTAAGACTTTCTGATTTAGATAAATTAAAGATCTCGTCTCTTTCACCAGCTTCAGCAACTAAAATTGTACACCACTGAAGTCTTGTGTCTATTCAGCTTAAAACTTAGCTTCTTTTTTTGCATGGATGAGTCATTGGAGGTAGTCGTTTTTGCTCTCTTGATAAAGTGTCAACTTGACTAGTGAAAAGTTGGCAGTTTGAGCGCTATTTAATCCTTGTCTAACCTAATAAAGGAGGGATAGTAGTGGTATACTGTTGGAAACCTTCCTTCTTAAAGAGATTACCTTCTCTGCCACAACCTCTACCTAATTGAGTAGTGGATGATCGTGGTTGTTATTATAGAATATTAGTTCATTATCTTGGGTTTATGAATCTTCCTTTACAGCATCTGTTTTGGTATCTTTAGTAAATTCCACCATTCTGGTACATGCATGCATGATATATGTGAAGCACTCGCATAAGCAATTATATTTATTGATGCTTCAATAGCATTCAATAATCTAAACTAAAGGACTGCTTTGATTATTGTCAATATCTTTTGTTTCCCTCTCTAAAATGTTTTGATTAACACCTATTGTAGTGATGCAGAGTTATTTATTGATGGAGAAGTTTATGGTCTTGTTCTCCTTAATTAACTAACACTGCAACAGTTTAACAATATAGAGTACAGGCTTTGTGGTAGACCTATGTCTTTGTCTTTAGTTTACTTTGCTCATGGATTTTACTACAGAGAGGGCTTGCTGTCAAAATAAATAAGACCTTATTAATTTGTTAGACCAAATGAATTCCAACCATTGAATATAATAACAGGTCTGCTTTATCTGGGTACTACACAATGCGAGCTCCTAATCTTTCCTTAATATCTTTCTACTGTGATGACAATGCTTTTGAAAACTGTTCTCAAGTCTTTAAAGAAAACAGTTCAGCTATTTCTGGGTACTACACAATACGAGCTCCTAATGGTTCTTTAATATCTGTCTACTGTGATGACAATATGTTTGACAACTGTTCACAAGTCTTCAAAGAAAACAGTTCAGCTCTTTCTGGGTACTACACAATGCGAGCTTCTAATGGTTCCTTAATATCTGTCTATTGTGACCTTTCTTTTCTTAGTTGCTCTCAGATTGTCCACGTAAACAGCTCAGCCCCATCAGGTTATTACACAATACAAGCACCTAACAGTTCTCTTATATCAGTCTACTGTGATATGGAGGCTAGTAACTGTGATGGTAAGGGAGGTTGGATGAGAGTGGGCTACATCAACATGAGTGAGTCTGGTGCTACTTGTCCTCCTGATTTGACGCAACAACAATATAATAACATTGATCATCATGTGTGTGGTCATCCTAACTCTGGTGTATTTAGTCATACATTCTTCTCTACTCAAGGAATTGGTTACAGTAAGGTGTGTGGTCAACTAAGACGGTACCAGTATCGATCTCCTGATGCATTTTATGGCAATAACATTGAGTCTTGTTATGTTGATGGTATTTCTGTTACATGTGGTAGTAGTCCACGTAAACATGTTTGGACATATGCAGCTGCAGGTGGTTTAACTTCTGATAATGTACCCTTTCCAGGAGCTTGCTGTCCATGTATTGGTAATAATACTGTAGCACCTGAATATAAACCAAACTTTATTGGAGATGACTATTATTGTGAATCAGGCATTCCTCCTTATGTAAGTGGAAATACACAAAGATGGCAACATTTCTTATATGTCAATGACCCATTATGGGATGGACAACAATATGCTGGAAATGAAGGACCATGTTGTACTAACCCTAAGATGCTATGGTTTATAAAGACGCTTTCAGAGATTACCACTAAAAATATTGAATTAAAAGTATGTGGGAATCAAGTTTATCCTGATGAAGATACTCCCTTGGATATTTATTGAGCTTTACATATGATAATTGCTTTACTTTTTCCTTTAAAAGAGTATGTACTAGTTTGTATGTGCTTGGTACTTAATATAGGCACAATTTGTTAAAACTGTATTAAGTGGCAGAAAACTTGAAACCATTTACTTTACTACAAGTTCATACAACTTGCAAAGAAATATCTTTTTGTGGTGACTGAAAAATGTTGACTTTATATAAACATTGATGTTTTAATTTATAATAGTACTGCTGATGAAACAATAGGTGTGGTCAAGTGAGTTAATCTATTCCAAGTTGTGTTTGCTTGTTTTCTTGTTTTTTGTTTTGTTGTCTTTAGTATATTAACAATATAAGTTTTTGCACTTGCTGATAAGTCCATGTACTACTGAACGTCTTTGCAAAGACAAAGTGTCAATAGAAAGTCTGTAATATTGCTCATCTTTTATTCTCTGTTCAATTGTGGCTTTGAGTAAATATTTTAATATCAGTTATCCCAGTGTTAATATTTTAACAGGAGTAATTATATATGACAAACATTTGGTAGTTTCATAACATATTCCATCACTATCCAGAACTATGTATGTAGTCTACTGTGTTCAGTTTATATTATTGGCTTTATCTGTGTTTGTTTCTAGTCTTGGCACATTGAAAAGACCCGGAAGGAGGCCAAGGATGAGCAGTCTTTTTGAAGTGACTCATTTCTATCCATCTTATATTTTTATTAAGATTGATAACAATGTGATGGAAATGAAGGATCATGTTATACTAACACTAAGATGCCATGGATCATAACATCATTTAATGACACTACCACCATTGATTAATCTGTGTAGGAAGCTTAAGTTTTTAGAAGCATCTGTGACATTTGTATGCTAGTTTCAAAGCATCCTCTTTACTAACTATAACTTCATATACTTGGTATATTAACAATCTTTAAAGTAACCCGGGATCTCATATAAATTTTCAACCATCCTCTTTCCTATTCTTGAGTGGATGTTCAAATTTTAGTAGTTTATGAAAGTCTCATCACTGTAAATATTGCTAAATTGGTCATTTTTGTTTTCATTGCGCTAAATAAAACAACAATGGTAAATAACATCTTTTGTGTCATTTTAATGTTTTACTATTTTACATATATGTAATATTATGTATATATATATATATATATATAGTCTATATATATATATATATATATATATATATATTAGTGGTTATATATGTTACACTAATAAAATCAAACTCAAGTGATGTCAACTGTTCTAAAAACTATACCACATAACGTCATCACACTCTCTATGAAAATGATGTGACATATGTTATACTGTGAATGTTAGTGGTCTACAACAAGACCTGACTGTTTTTTGCAATTTGGTTATGGCAGTTAATAGTATTATATAATAATACTCATAATAAATGGTATGCTAATTACCTACAACAACTAAGTATACATCTAAATACATGTCTATATATTGTAGCAGTCCCTTCTCTTCATATGAAGGGAGATATATAACACACTTACTTTTTTAATATTTTAAACTTAAAAACTCTGATATTTCTTTCACTCTCTACTTTAATGTATGACTTAGTTTGTGTACATATTGTACAATGTACTTTATATAAGTGTTTGATGACATGAACATTTTATTTGCTATTGCAAAAAGCACTAACTATTTCTAAGTACATAGTATTCTTCTCCACGTATGGAGTTATTTATAACAAAGTATATGGATGAGTGATAGGATACCAGTATGGGTCATCTGATGGTTTTCCTCCAGAATTAGGGGATACATATCTTAATAATCCATAATATTTATGTTGATGGTGTGTCTATTACATATGACAGTAACCCTTGTAAACATGTATGGACATTAGGAGTGGGCGTGTTTGATTATTCTGCATATTATTTTTAATTTTTCATGCTGACAATGCTAAAAGCTTTTGATTATTTTTTGTCCATATAATACTGGTAATACAGGAACTGTACCAAGTTTTGTTGTCAGTGATTATTACTGTGAATCAGGAATAGCTAGTGGACATTGGAGTAGTGTCCTCCCATATGCTAATGATCCATTATGGAATGGACAACAATGTGAAGGATTAGAAAGGCCATGTTGTACTAACCCTAAGATACCATGGTATATAAAAACACTTGATGAGAATACAACTCAAGATATTGAATTGAGGGTAATGATAGACATACAATAATAAATTATTATGTTTATTAATTGAAGTGAATATGATACATTTTATGCTGTTATGTAATGTGACCTTGTACTGATAAAATTACTATATATATATATATAAATGGATATTTTTGTCAAAAAAAAACATAAAAGGAGTATACAATTTTTAAAAGTTTTAGCAGTGATGGAGCACTCTGAGGCATAAATAATTATTAATCATGATTTATTATTTGATACATTAACAGATGATGTTGTTGATCCATGTTGGTAAAGATTTAGTTAGTAGAAACAAAAAAATCTAATACATCTATTTTTTGAAAGTTTAAGTAGTATTTCATTTTTTCATATCATTTGTCCAATTTTATTATAATTATCCTAGTGTAAATTAAGCTGAAAGAAATTTGATGGGAATCATACCTATAGAGGTCCAGGGCTTCAGCCCTCTGCCTTCACCCTTGTCCATACCCTCGTCTGTATAATATGCTCAAGATATTAATCAGAGAGTGTTAGCCATCAAATGAGGGTATGAGTAATAAATGTCTGTCCTTGATGGTAATTATAAATGCATGCACTTCAGGTATATTTTATAAGTTATAGCTTTCTTAGCGATAACAATAACTAATGTGTTGTACCTTTTTATGTACAATATGTATATAATGATAATAATAATATAATAATATAATATAACTCCATAAATAGACAATGTCATATTATCTGTCTGATAATACATGCAAACAGCAACAAAACAGAAAGAAGAAACTTCACCATTTCTTTGCCTCTAAATAAGAACACTTACAAAAGTGCTTAAACATCACCACATGCAAGCACTATAATAAACCTGGTCTATGATTATCATGACCATGGCTAGTAGCATATATATATATATATATATATATATATATATATACACACAGGTATTATGTATAGATATCATCAGTTATTCTAGTAATCACAATCTCTTACTACTTTCTTGATAAATGTTTAATGCAAGCTATTCCTCAAAAGCTTAGCTTAAAACTTAAGCCTTGAGGCTTGGCCCCATCCCACAAACAGGATTAGTTTTACAATTGTTGATTTTAAAACCATAGGCGTATCTAGGTCTCTAAAAGTACAAAAGTTTAGTAATTATTCATCATTATTAACTAGTAGTTATTAATAGTTATTAACAGTTTTAAACTTTTATTCAACCAAAAACAAGGCATGTTTCCTGTCCCTAAACCCGTTCTGAGTGAATGCATCATCTGGATTGCTATGCCAGAAAACCTACATGGGAAACAAAATGCAGCATCCAAGCTTTTGAATGTTCAAGCCATGTTGCTTGGTACCATCTAGGTTTAAACAATCGACTAAAACAGAAAGTGGAAAATTAATGCCAATTGGTTGAGTAGGCTTTTCGGATTTATCTTTAGCTATGTCTGCAGGACCATCTACTCTCGGCTTGAGCTTGATGCTACGTCACCATCATGTATATGTATGTTATCTTCTGGTATTGTGGGTATATCATTACCTAAACCCTGTGAATCACACCATCACCATCTGTGTCTGCAGAGTACAAGAAAGGTAGAAAGAATAACTTCAAACTACTTTGTTATTAAATTTACAGCTTAACCATTTTGATCATTTAATCCTCTAATTTCTCTGTCAATTTCTTCATTGCTGTCATTTCCACTGTCATCTTCCTCACTCTCTGGACATTATATGATTTTTTTGATGGACCTACACCATTACTGCTACTATTACTAGAGCCCCAAGTCTATAAGAGTCTTTTCAAATTGGCACTCTCAGATCACAGTTCATAAAACAGGTGGTAATTGCTAACTGTGAAGTCATACACGGCATGTGTTAGTGGTTAATTTTTGTGTAAATAAAAGCAATGAATTTATTTTTGAAAAATATAATTAAGTTTGGTCTGGCCAAGTTTACCTGGGCAAAGCCTGTGCTAGCCCGGGTCTAAATACACCTATGTTTAAAAATATATATATAAACATTGTTTGTTTCATAAATCATTATTTATTGTCTCACCGAACAATTAAAGTTTGCTGAACAAGTAACAACTACATATTCGAGTATCAAGTTCTTTATAGACAAGCTTGTTTGAAAGCTTGGATAAATATATAATTTAATAAATCAGCCTTGATTTGTATGAAATCAATAATAATTTCCAACCTTTGTTAAGACTAAAATAATGGTATATTATATTGCTCTTAAAATAAATGGATTATTTTAACCTATTCATGGACATCATCATGAATCCATAGTAACAGCACTGGTCCAATTAGCATCTTATATTTTGTCTAAGATTGTAAATCATAATTAGTTCAAGCCATTAGCTACAAAAAAATCAATCTCCTTTAGTACATTAACAATCAAAACAGTGTTATGTTTTCTTTTTTGAATGAAATAATTTTGATACCTACAAATTGTATAGCCATTAACCATATATGGTTAAATCAACCAATCAGTTTTTAAAGTTATATAAGTATTTGTGATCAAATTTTCTTACATAATTTTCAGTTAGCATATAATTTTTGTACCTGCAAATGATGTATTTTCTCATTATAACTCTATTTCTCTCAGAATTTGATATTGTTCTGGCAGATAACACAACTTATATACAATTAGTTGATGTCTATCCTTCATCATTTAAATGTGGTCACGATCTTCACAGTTCATTGAGCAGAGTCCTAAAATTGTTACCTTTTAATGATGCTATTGGAAAGGCATATGTGAACAATGATATTAAGTTCTCTCCACCACACAAGCGTTCTGAGATTTCTGATGAGTGTCATGATAACTTTAATCCTAACAGTGAACTACTAGACCAGTTAGAAGAGATCTCTTAGTTCATTGGCATTTTTAAACCTGCATTTTCCAACTGCTATCATGTCTTTAAACAAAACAGCTCAGCTCTATCTGGGTACTACATAATGAGAACTGTAAATGGTTCCTTAATATCTATGTACTGTGATCTTTCCTTTTTTAATTGCTCTCAGATTCTCCATGTGTACAGCTTAGCCCATCAGGTTATTACACAATACAAGCACCCAATGGTTATCTAATATCAGTCTACTGTGATATGGAGGGTAGTAACTGTGATTGTAAGGGAGGTTGGATGAGAGTGGGCTATCTCAACAAAAGAGTGAACCTGGTGCTACTTGTCCTCATGGACTAACATTACATCAGTATAATAACAAATGATCATGATATATGTAGTCGACTATCTGGTCGTTCAGCTTCAGTATTCTTCTCCACATATGGAGTTATGTATAACAAAGTATGTGGGCGAGTGATAGGATATCAGTATGGGTCACCTGATTTTTTTCCACCAAACTTAGGGGGTCCAGTTCTTGTTAATAATCCAAATATTGACAACAATTACGTTGATGGTGTGTCTATTACATATGGCAATAATCCTCGTCAAGATGTATGGACATTAGGTGTGGGTAATGCTGCTCACAGTGCTAATGAACATTGTTGTCCATGTAATATTAATAGTACAGGAACAACTGTACCAAGTTTTGTTGGCAATGATTATTACTGTGAATCAGGAATAGCTAGTGGACATTGGAGTTGTGTCCTGTATGCTAATGATCTATTATGGGATGGACAGCAATGTGGAGGGTTAGAAGGACCATGTTGTACTAACCCTAAGATGCCATGGTTTATAAAGACACTTAATGAGAATACAACTAAAGAAATTGAATTGAGGGTAATGGTTAATGAAGGTACCGGTAATGAAGACATACCATTAGATATTATAGATCTGTACATTCAATAATATACAATAATATCTAGTTACTATGTTTAGTGATTGAAGTGAATGTGTATTATGCTTTTTTACAAATATATCTTTTATTACATTGTGTTTACATATGTCTTTGCCCTGTATTTACTTGTAGAAAAACAATTAAATTATATTTCTGTCAATTTTTGATGTATGTTTGCAAATTCCTAAAATGTATACATCATACTATAAATAATTAGAATAACATCTGTTTGTCATTACTATAAATCTCATCAGCATTTTAAAAAAATATTATGTGCTCAGAGAATATAACTGTGCTCTGTTATTCTCCAAGACATGATTCTTTGATGTAGTGCATATAAGGCACAACTTTGATGTCACAGTGTATGCTGTGCTAACTATTTGATAGTAAAATTGATGTGTAGTGGAAAGATTTTGAGAGATAGGGTATTAATTACGTTAAAAATAGAAAATTAAATTAGCCTAGTCTCATCCCCAGACTTACACAAAAGCTAAAACTACTTTTTCTAATGTTTAGTCTGTGGATGAGGCTAATGTTAGCCATATACAATTTGTCCCTTAATAGTCAAATGATGAGAGTTCTGTATCCAAGCTCTAGAATCGTATTGAAAGTAAGCTTAGGTTTGAGTTCTCAATATGAATTACATTGGAACCAGATACATATTATGACTTGTTTGTATTGCTAATTTTAAATGTTTCTGTTACATGTAACAGTCAAGAAAGTCATAAAGTCATAAAACATGGCATCTGTCCAATGTAACATGAAGATACTACAAAAAGAGTAACGAAAGTGTTTTGTGTCATATATTTTACAAGCTAAGAATTAGTCAAGATAAGATGAGAATTTTAAAAGACAACAACTGAACAAACATACACATAATATACTCAATAATATAAGGGGAGGTTACAATAGTTATAACTACTAATTAACACTGCAATCCTCGTCACAGTTAAATAGCTTATAGTCTATCATGTATTGTTAACATAACAATAATAAAATGTTGTTACATTTCTTGACTTCATACTTTGTGATAATAAAATATACTATATGAATTGAAGCAGTAACATCCTAATTAAAAGTACTCACTTCCTTCTCTTTACAATGTTAATCTAAAACTTCATAATTATACTGATATATACAGAGGTGGTAAATACATTTTGGACACCCATGTGTTGTTCATTAAAACTAGTACAAAAGCTTATTAAGAGACATTAATACATATATAATTGATATAAATAACTTCATAAATATATTTAACTAACTTCCTAATTATAATAACATGGTTCATTGTGTAATGATACATAACTTACATATAGGTTATGTATCTATCATACATATACTTTTAGTAACTGTTAAAGACATAATGTTTTGTTTGCTTTAGCCATTAATCAAAGATAGAACCTTTCTGCAACTGGATCACCCATGCAGTCTGAAACCTTTGTTTTTCTTTTGTTGTTTAGCCTAATACTTATTATACCAGCCTGTTGTTTATCTACTTGTATGGCTGACTGTACTAATGAACTAACTCAACGTCCTCCCTCACTCTATGAACAATACTGTTGTAATGACAATAACACTAGAAAGACTTTCAAGATAAGACAAAATAATGTTTTAAAAATAATATTTTGTTCAGATAATTCATCTATATCTTGTGAAATATATCATACTTTCCTTAATTGTCCAGATATTTTCAAATATAACAGATCTGCTATATCTGGGTACTACACAATGCGAGCTCCTAATGGTTCCTTAATATCTGTCTACTGTGATGACAATGCTTTTGACAACTGTTCTCAAGTCTTCAAAGAAAACAGCTCAGCTCTTTCTGGGAACTACACAATGCGAGCTCCTAATGGTTCTTTAATATCTGTCTACTGTGATAACAATGCTTTTGACAACTGTTCTCAAGTATTCAAAGAAAACAGTTCAGCTTTGTCAGGATACTACACAATGCGAACTTCTAATGGTTCATTAATATCTGTCTTCTGTGATGACAATGCCTTTGGCAACTGCTTTCAAGTCTTCAAAGAAAACAGTTCAGCTCCATCTGGGTACTATATAATGAGAGCTGAAAATGGTTCCTTAACATCAGTCTACTGTGACCTTTCTTTTCTTAATTGCTCTCAGATTCTCCATATAAATAGCTCAGCCACATCAGGTTATTACACAATACAAGCACCTAATGGTTCTCTTATATCAGTCTACTGTGATATGGAGGGTAGTAACTGTGATGGTAAAGGAGGCTGGATGAGAGTGGGCTATCTCATCATGAGTGAACCTGGTGGTACCTGTCCTCCTGGACTAACATCACATCAGTATAATAACATTGATCATAGTCTATGTAGTCGACCAGTCTCATCATCTGGTAGTTCACCTTCAGTATTCTTCTCTACATATCGAGTTATTTATAACAAAATATGTGGACGAGTGATAGGATATCAGTATGGGTCACCTGATGGTTTTCCACCAAACTTAGGAGGTGGATATCTTTACAATCCAAATATTGATAATATTTATGTTGATGGTGTGTCTATTACATATGACAGTAACCCTCGTAAACATGTATGGACATTAGGAGTGGGTGTGTTTGATTATTCTGCTTGAGTACACTGTTGCCCATGTAATACTGGTAATACAGGAACTGTACCAAGTTTTGTTGGTAGTGATTACTACTGTGAATCAGGAATAGCTAGTGGAGGGTGGAGCAGTGTCCTGTATGCTAATGACCCATTACGGGATGGACAACAATGTGGAGGATTAGAAGGACCATGTTGTACTAACACCAAGATACCATGATTTATAAAGACACTCAATGAGAATGCAAATAAAGATATTGAATTGAGGGTGATGGCAGATGAAAGTACCAGTAATGAAGACATACCATTAGATATTATAAAATTGTACATTCGCTAACATACAATAACATACTGTCCTTTTTAGTGATTGAAATGAATACACAATACACTTTTATGCTGTCATGCAATGTCCCTTATACTGAATTCATATATATGGATAATTTTGTCACAAAAACTAACCTGTAATACAATTTACCTTAAACTACTATAATAATATAGGATATTTAGCCTATACATGGTGCATGGACAGTGAAGGTGTGCTATACATCAAAGAATCAAATCCAACAGGTCAAGTAAATTCAGGAAATAATGGATTTCCTGGACTAACAATGAAACAGTATAAGAACATTGGCTATAGTCTACGTAGTTGATTAGTGTTATCATTTGATAGTCAAGGTTCAGTATTCTACACTACTTGTAGAATTAGTCACAACAAAGTAAGTGGACAAGTGAGAACTGCATGGGATATCAATTTCACTAACTGATCATCTAACTAAGCCAGTAAATACTTAAGCATCAATACATATGTTCGTATTATTATACTTTATATGTTGTAACAGTCCTCATAAACATATATGGAAATATTGTGCTAGTGATTATCAATTAACCCACTAATGATTGTTGTCCATATAACATTGACAGGACAAGTTACATTGGAAACAACTACTACTGTAAGTCAGGAATAGTTGGTGGAGGTTCAAGCAGTATTATTTATCTGCTTGATCCAATATGGGATAGGCAATAATGTAGAGGATTAGAAGGACCCCCAATGTTTATAAAGACACTCAATGAGACCACAACTGATGATATAAAGGTGAAGAAACTTAAGTGGCAGACAATCACCTAGAGGAAGAGGACCCCAATTAGTAAGAAATGAAAGACACTAGTTTGCTCAGCTGATAATTTTTGTTCCTAATAAAATATATAGATATAAGTTGATTATTTAAACATGTTACAAGGTCCTTTAAAGCATGCTTCTGTGCAATGTGCTTAAGACATTTAGTTGAGAGCAATATGCCCATCAATGAGGCTATCAGTAATGAATACATGAATTATACATTGCTAAATATGTAATGAGTATTTCATACTGTTACTGATAACAGTATCCTCTGAATAATGTTACAATTCTGTCATAAAATAGTATACTGGAGCCCTTGTGCATGAATCAACACACTTGATGGTTTGAATGTTCTGAAGATGCCATCTACCTGGTTGTTTGTCCTCCTGATCCTATTTCTGAAAAATATATTGTTCTTAATCACTGTATATACAATATTTGTTAAGTCAATGTCATCATCTTGTCAAAGAAGTTGATTGTCATGTAAATGATGTCAAAGTATTGCTCTAAAACAGTATCAATTTAAAATATGACTATCTGTTGACACTTTAGGATTAATAGTTGCTGTTATTGTAGAAATGATGTAAGTAATTTTGTGAAATAGTTTGTTTTATCATTGTTATCAATTTTTAAAACTATTCTAATCAGGATACATTAATAAATAATCATTCAAAAATGGAGGACACGTCCCAAGAGAGTGATAGTCCATTTTTTGTGTTATTCTTACTAGTCAAAATATTGACATCATTTACATTCTTAATAATGTCAATAACAAAGTATTTTAATGGACAATATATATATATATATATATATATATATATATATATATATATATATATATATATATATAACAATGTACATATTAGAGTAAGCTTTTTAAAATTAAACTTCTTAATTGCTTGAAAAAGTGAAGATTATTACTCAATTCTTTTGGTTCTCTGTACTACTCAATGTCAGTTATGCCTTTTCAATTTGAATGACTGACTGTACTAGTTTACTAACTCCACATCCTCCCTCACTCTATGGACAATATTGCTGTAATTCTGACAACAATGGAAAGACAATCAATTTAATTCCTGATATTCATTCTTTGTCAGAAACACTTCCTACCTCTTGTCAAAAGTTTCCTACCATTTTAAATTGTTCTGAACTCTTTGAAGCAAACAGTTCAACTCAAATGAAATCAGGATATTTTTCTAAGCAAACTAGTAATGGCTCTCAAGTCCTTGTCTACTGTAATGTAGAGGATTATATTGATGGTGATAGCTGTTCTCAAATGTTTTAAGAAAACAATGCTGTTACATCAGGTTATTATAAAATACGTTTTTCTCAGCACTCTCTTATTTTATGTACTGTAATGTGGAGGACTATAATGATGGATACAATAATTGTTCTCATAACTCAAAAAATAGTTCTGCTCTATCAGGTTATTACGCCATACAATCTCTTAATGGTTCTCGTATAACAGTCTATTGTTATATGGAGGGTAGTAATTGTGATAATAATGGAGGCTGAATGAGAGTGGGTTACATTAACATGAGTGTGCCTAATGCTACCTGTCCTCCTGGACTAACAATACAACAGTATAATAACATTGAATATAGTATATGTGGTCGACCATTGTCATCATCTGGTAGTCAGGCTTCAGTATTCTTCTCTACATATGGAGTTAGGTATAACTAAGTATGTGGACAAGTGAGAGGATACCAATTTGGATTACCTGATGGGTTTCCACCTTACTTAACTGGTTACATTCATACTTATCCAAATACTGATGGCATATATGTTGATGGTATATCACTTACATTTGGTAGCAGTCCTCATAAACACATATGGATATGTGAATGCAAATGAAGCCAACTATTGGTGTTGTCCATGTAATACTGAATGTACAGAAACATTAATACCAAGTTTTGTCGGAAATGATTACTACTGTGAATCTGGAACTAGTGGAGGGTGGAACTTGGTCTTGTATCCTGATGACCTATTATGGGATGGACAACAATGTGGAGGATTAGAAGGTCCGTGTTGCAGGCTTGGGGTCAAATACATAAGTATTTGTATTTAGCTGTATTTAAATACTTTTTTTGAGTATTTGTATTTGTATTTGTATTTTGAAGTTTTGAAACAGGAAGTATTTGTATTTGTATTTGAAATACTTTGTGAAATCTCCAAATACTCTTTTTTAAATTGTTTGTTTCTATAGAAAGACTATTAGCATAGCAGGAAATGTTTTTCACCCTGATTGATATCACCTAACTGACAAAACATTTGAAGAACTTATGTTTATTAGATACAATCAATAATTTGAAATAATTAGTTCATTACATGTAAAAGCAAATAATGGGGATGTTCTGGGATAGTACAAAGAAGTATTTGGAAAGTATTTAAATACTTTACAAAGTATTTGTATTTGCATTTGAAATACATTCCTGCTAGAAGTATTTGTATTTGTATTTTGTATTTTATGTTTTGAGAGTATTTGTATTTGTATTTAAATACTATTTAATGTATTTGACCCCATGCCTGCCGTGTTGTGATAACACCAAGATGCCATGGTTTATAAAGACACTCAATGAGACTACTACTGAAGATATTGAGCTAAGTATGATGGCCAGTGAGGGTACTAACAATGAAGATACTCCCATTGATATTTTGGAATTATATATTCTTTAAAAGTTAATTTTTGGTAAAAGTAAATAGATTGTAAACAATGTATTGATGTCATGTAATATTATATATCAATAATTGATTTTACCAATTTTTGTAAGTTGATAATTTTTATTTTTATGTGAACATGTCAGATTTGCTACTAAATGGTACACATTTGGTGTACTCCTCAAATTAGATACGTCTAAACTAGATGGTATCAGAATTGGAAATTAGACTGTGTTCAGTGAATAAGATATTCTTGATTGTAGATCATGTGGTGGCAGTGGATCTAACAAATAATACACACAGCTTGTCACAACAACAAGATAAAAATTATAACAATTAAAAGGAGCTTTAGATTATAAATGGTCATTTCAGAAAAGTTAAACTGAACACTTACTTTGACATGCTATTGGAATTATTAATATTAATAATCTGTTAATATTAATCAATTAAATATATGAAATAAAGGGAATAAAGTCATCATGGGCCAAACCTAAGGTTGAGTGCATATTGCAGACGCAAAATTATGTATCAGTTTTCATGAGTTGCTATATTGTATCCTTTATTTTAAAAGTCTACTTACTACAGTCCTCTGCTTTGTTGAGAAATAGATATTGAGTAAACGTCAAGCATAATGAATAATATTTTGCACATTTGACATAAAGTATTGTTTTTTCTAACAGGCAAACATAAGAATTTGTTATTTTAATTAGTCATTCTCAGGTTTCTGACAGATTACAGCTGATTTACACTCTTTAGAAGTTGCGTTGGCTTTGCCAAATTAACTACATATGTCATATCACTGTGAATAACATAAATTACATCTAGAAAATGTAAAGTAATAAAAGATACCAAACATAAAAAAATCTCATACCAAAGAATGTTCATTGAAAGAGAACAAAAAATTTCATATCTAGAAGAAGCCAAGTAAATCAGTAAGATATGCCAAAGTCATAAAAACATGCATAGATTTAACACCTGCAGATGCCAAATAAATACCTCCATGCATACATCATATATCTAGGTGTGTGATTTACTTCAGTATATTTAACTGCTTGAGGTACATCATTTATTTTGGCATCTTCTACATATGAGTTTTCTTCACTAAGTAACTCCTGAATATAAACAATAAAACCTATATATATCAATATCTACAAGATGCCAAAGTATTAATAAGTACCTCAATCAGTTAAAGATACTGAAGTAACTCATACATGCCAAAGTTAACTATAAATCCTATACATCATACTTATCTCCAAGATGTCAAAGTAAACCACATATATCTCAATAAAATGCTAAATGTTAGAAAAGCAATTATCTCGTATCTAAAGGGTGTCTAAAATATTATTGAGAATACATTAATCTAATCTATGCATCTCACATAAATTGAAGATGCCCAAGAGAAATGTAAGTATTATCTTAAAACTAAAAAAAACCCGAAGTAAACTAAACATTGACTCTGGCAAGAAAAATGTCAGTCTTTAATAGAAGATGCAAAAGTAAAATACATTCACATTAGCACATTCTCATGGATTTCAACAAAGTAACCACTAGCTAATAGTGGAGTCTTCTTTGCAGACTCAGCAATTAATAAACAAATTACAGCCTTATTCATATTAAGATGATTTTCAATATAGCCTCATCATGAAAATACAATTCATCCTTGGACCTATTAACCAGGTCCAGGGGATATTTTATATATATTATATACATGTAATTGAAAGTAAACTTGTTCTTAGCATTTAAACAGGATCTTGTCCTAATTGCACATGGTTATCTCTTGTTTACTTGCTTGACACTTAACTGCTTTTTCATTTAATAGTTTTGTTGAAAAGCTTTACCAAATAACAAATCACTATATGTATTACCTAATATATAGGCAAGCCAGTATACAGAAAAGTAGAAACTAACAATATTTTTACTTCTACACATTATAAGGTTTATGTAATTATCTCAAACACTTTTTATATAATTATAGTGATTTCAAGTGTAAACATTTCAAAACAATTTCAATTGTAATTGATAACATAATGGTGGTTCATACCCAGCACCTGCATGTAATATTCTGGATCCATTTAAAAATACACTATTGACATAATATTACATGTACATACCTAGTGTATGAAAAGGGCCATATATTACATGATATATATATTCCAGTATATGATATTATCATTGTCGTGCGTGGCTCTGACATAGGTATATTGTTAAACAACAGTTTGGTATTTGTACTAAGTCCAATTACGTTGAATTACTTGTGAACAATAGTAGCATGCAAATTAGAGTCATACAATGTCATTTATTTACAAGGTCTATTAAGGATATCTTGAATTGGTTGAAGTGAATCTACCCTCATGTTCAAATAATGAAATAATGATTAAACAACAAGATTCAGATATTCAGGTTCATTAAAATACACACTATAAAAACACTAGTGTACATTGTACACTTAGATGTTAGCACACCACTGGTGTCCCATTTCAAAAGATGTGCTATTCACACTTGCTAGCAACTTGGTGTCTTGAGCACACTTCATGAGTGTAAACAGTACTCCAAACTTTTATTTACACATTTTTGACACAATAACATGATATTTTAAGGTAGTCAGTGGTCTTCCTGTATATGGCAAGAACAGAATGCTCAACTAAATCAGATTGCTTTACAAAAATAAATGATGGAGAGGTATGATGACAGATTTCATAGCTATGAAAGTGGAAATTGAAACAGACGGTATGAAGAGTTTTACAGACGAAAAAATAGTTGTCAACATCAAAAGTTATAATATCTGAGATAAGTCCAAAGTTTGGAAGAAGGTTGACTGAAAGAACAACTATACCACCACACTTATAACGTGTCCCCAAAACTTCAATCCAATTCAATCTATTGACAAAAATGTATTACATGTATTATCAATGATAGAATGTAAGTACCTTGTAACAATTTTCTGTGGATCAGCAAGTTCAGAAAAAGTTTGAGTTAGTTGAGAGTAGTAGGCAAGACTAGCTGAATACACTTTTGAGGCTAGTGCAATGAAGACAATTATACACTATAAAATAGTCACTTAATTTACTTACCAGGACCAGTGGCAATATTTTTCAGAAGTAATTGATCATCAATAGAGTTAGAATACAAACAGGACAACCTTTGGTGATGGTTTGCCAGAGTTTGAGGAATGTTTTTGAAACATCGAACTCGATGAGCAAGCTCTTTAAAGTAGTTATGCTTGCTCTCATACCTCATACACCAAAATCTAGTTAAAGGTCCACACCTTCAAAGAGATTATTAATCACATATTTAAATACAACCATGTTGTGTTACCTGCTAATCCATTTAGGGTAGTGTAACATATAATGAAGTTTTGGAGTAATACTACAAGATGGGTAGAGCTGAGAAAAGGATAAATGGTGCTCCTCAATTATAGAAATGCAAGATAACCAATATCATCTTGTGACAACACTGGAGCAAAGAGTAGATCAATAATTTCAAGAAGTCGGAGAAAATTCTGCCACCTAATATCAGTCTCTGGGATGTTATCACCAATTATCAAAGGCAAAACCCGACATAAACACCACATTTGGGCAGCTGTGTTACAACAATAATACTAAGAATACCTACACAGATTAGTTAGTACCTTTTTGTTTAAGTGAATGATCTGATGAATGAAAAGTCATTGAAGGAATCACTGTAGGTTTATTTCGAGCATCCAAAGGAGAGTATAGAAAGTGTTCAATTTAGTCGTTGATTTGATCAAGAGTAACAATCCGTTGGCTAATTAAGTACTTCAGAAGTTCTTTCACAGCATAAGGAGCACACCCTTCCAGCACATCGTGCATGATATAGGCTACAAGTCCATCAACAACATGAAAACACTTGGAGCTATTCAAAATAGAATCTCTTACAATGCCATATGTGGTAGCTGAATGATCATGAAGAGGACCCTCCAAAAATAAGCAATGATGAGAATGGGTCTCAAGTGTTCGTAGAGTAAATAAACTTTCATTAAACTACACAACAAGACAAGATAGCGAGCTATTACTAACGTATTGTTCATACCTTTGTCTGCGCATCATCAGAAGTTGCCATACAGTGCCTACAAATTCGAAGAGCACCGGAAGGTGCCTTGTACCCTCCAAGTAAATGGGATGACAAATTGTAACCAGATGACAAAGATATTGTGCCCTTAAGACACACTGTTTGTCCATTATAGATAACTGTGATGCCATCCTAAATTAATTTCAAATAACTTTATAAAAATGTGAGTTAACTTTACCTCCTCCAAAATTTATAACTCCTTCATGAACAGCTCTAAAATGGTGTCAATTCCATACTTATAAGGACTCAAATTACCAATGGTATAGTAGAAGAGGCCTATATGTATAGGAAATGTTTTTAATTAATACACTAGATACAAAAATACCAAGTTTGTGACGTTTGACTTTGGTTCCCAAAGGATTGCAGACTTCAACATCATCATAATATATCATGACCTGTAAGGTATTTTTTTACAGTAGTCAGCCAGAAGTCCATCTGTACGCCTATGTCCACGCATGACCTTATTACTCCTTTCAGAGTTGGAGCAGCAGCACTGTAACATACCCAACACACAAACTTGTTCATGATTCGACCTCCAAATAATGTACACCGAGATTTGATGTGACCACACCTTTTATTAGTATGTGCACGTGGTAGGTGTGAAAACCAAGGTGAGAACTTCAACTCTCTCTTAGTATAGGTCTTCAAGATGAAAACTGTGATGCTCTCCTACCTTGAAAGAAGAAAAAAAATGCCTGGTAGCTCAGTTTTGTTATCACTTCCAATTGTTCAGTCAGGTTTGTTTATGTCAATTATTATGTGCTAAATACCTTTTACATTTTAGGAGAGGATGATGTATCTTTTCTGAGGAATGTGAAATCACTACAAACAGAGTACAAGAAGACGTGTCATAATCCACAGATTGTCAATGAACTAATGGTATCTACATTTCCAATGCGCCGAGAAGATATCACTAAGAACCCTTATGATCTCTGCACTTTATTTGAAAAGTATCCATTTTTGAATGATATTAACCAGGTAATAAATAGTACATACATTTGATTTATTTACAATAATAATTATCATGTTTATAGATAATATTGGAGATGTCTAGAATTGTTTGTGATGTAAACTGGGCTAAGAAAGGACAGGCTATGTGGGATGAGACTATTAAGAAAATACTGGAACAAGCTAGTGTAGAGGTTACTCATAATAAACGACTCAGAGAAGTAGGAGAAAGAAGGTAAAGTTATACTTTCACTGATTTGATACAGAATATTAATTAACAGCTGATAAGTCCCTTTTGTCAATTGTGGTGTTGACCTATATGTTACCAGATGTGAGGAGCAAAGCAGACAGTGACAAAATTATTTGCTTTGCAAATGTGAGTTATAGATGACACTTAATTATCATCATGCTCTGTGTCTATATTATGTAGGGTGCTGCTAAACTGGACTCTGTTATTGCAGAGAGGAAACAGCCTCAACCTTTTGTTCTTATTACCGGAGATATCTGCTCACCTGACCAAGCTTTCCTTGTGGTTGATTGTCAGTTAGTTGGGGAAGTAGATCTGACAACTATCCCGCTGAGTGTTTTGGCTGTGTACTTCGTATTCAACATTTGCTATATCAGAGGTTGCCA
The DNA here is from genome assembly GCA_963965975.1 of Xestospongia bergquistia. NCBI lineage: Eukaryota > Metazoa > Porifera > Demospongiae > Haplosclerida > Petrosiidae > Xestospongia > Xestospongia bergquistia. Next base: position 6,107,393 of record OZ014414.1, read on the forward strand.
CAACATATTCTCCTATTTTAAAGCCCTATTTCTCAATGCTAGTTGTGACAGAGTTCCGTCATCTGTTAAACACTTTATGGCAGCTTTGAACACTATATTTTAATATTTTTTTCAGTTTTTTTTGTCATTTTCCTATATTTTGGTTGTTGTGAAATGTTAACTAAGTGTGTCAAATACACTTTACAGTGTGTCTTTAGGACACTCTGTGCGGTGTACTCAGTACACCATGTAGTGTGAGTGTACATTGGACTCCAAAATAAGTGTCCGTATTGGGACAAGGCTTGGACACCAAATTTGGTGTCCTCTGTACACTTTACCAAGTTGTTGTCATACAAGTAGAGATATATACTTCAAGGATTCCGAGATTTCTTGGATATGCAATGAATATATTATGTATGTGTATATTTATACATTTATTTACAACAACTAAAGTAATAAACTGACTACATTGTACATCAAAGCAGACATCATGATAATCTGGTGTTATTTTTATTCTTTATGCCTGGAACAACGTTTTACTGAGTTTATCATATGATTCGTTGTAATTTTGTGAGCACACCTAGACCCTATTTTATAGATAGCGTAGTTAATAATAGTTAATGTGAAGTTTTAAGGGGTGGGATCAGTTGTGCACTTCCTGTATGCATGATTCTCTATTCTCTGTGTAGGTCATGGCTGATAGAAAAACATTAGGAAGAGCTGCAAAGAATGCCATCACTAGTCATATCGTTGACCTGATAACTATTATCGAAACAAATTTGGAGACAGTCATACTAGCCTGTGAACAAGAGGGGTTAATTACCTCAACATTCAAGGCAATACTTTTGGATGGATTAAATGACCAGTCTGCTCGTGAAAGAGCTATGAAACTAGTTAGTGGTATTCAGAGTGTTGTTGAAATTGTTCCAAGATCTTTGGATACCTTTCTTCTTGTGTTAGTCGACACGGCAGAAGGGAGCCCACTCAACCCTATTACTGAACAAATAGCTGCTCATATTGCTACATCATGTAAGTGTCATCATGTATACCTTCTTTGTTGTAATAATACATTAATTTTATTTCACTGATTTATAGATGGGCATGAATTACCAAAATTTTCTAACAAGATTTCAGGTGGTCAACGACCATATAGTACTCCAATGACAGCAGGTATAATTATGTAATATATGCATGTGTGACTGCATATATGTGTATATATATATATATAGTATGCATGTATATATACATATATCATAGTTAAAAGAACTTGTAACAGCTGTAAGGGTTATATATGTTCTGTGGTGTTGTTGTAAGCTATAAATATATCATTTGACTTCTCTGTATGTAGCAGCTAGTAATATCGAGGAGTTCAGGTCTGTTGAAGCCATGGTACATCTATATATACTTTTTATATGCTGTGGTTTAGATGTATATGGCAGGAATATAAGATCTGGACTCTAAAATATTAATCAGCTTGAGACATGGTGAAGCTGAGGGCTAAGATGGAGCGTTGAGGGTCTCATATTATTAGCTGCTACAGATCAAGAAGTCATAGCACAGACAGTATATACTATAGAAAAAATGTCAATATGTACATCATATAATCCTTACCATCCTTTGTAGTAACTAGTAATAGTAATTTCAACACTAAGTATCTTTAAAATTGATACTGGGTGTGTTTAGTACATGTATCTTCCTTAATTGCAAGTATTCCTGGTACATCTTGGTATGACCTCAACTTTGAGATACATCCCTTAGTGCTTAATAGTCATCCTGACTGTAGTATATCATGTGATGGTCCACTCAAGAGCCTAGTGCATATGTATCTCCAAACAATGCTATCACTGGATACTTTTAATACATCTTGCGATGGTAAGTTTCTGAAGCCCAGTGCATACCCATGTATTACTAATACTGCATGTCCCTTGATACTTAGTACATCTTAGGCATGTCTTATTCAAGAGTTCATTTTTGAGTCCATTGTATATGTATCCATTAATACTATATTCTTGATACTTATTTCTTGCTAGAATGGTCCTTATTAGCCCAGTGCTTGTTTATTTGTCCCTTACTAAGTAGCCTTTGCTGCTTATTGCATCCTATGATCATTCATTCAAGGCTTAATTTTGGAGTCATATCCCCTATTACTAAGCAATGGATAATAATCCATTGATGTGCTCAAAAATACATATCCATTAATGCTACAGATATCTTTGATATCCTTGGATACACAGTACTCAACCTTACTGTAATAATATTATAACAAAAAACCTGATATAATAATATTATAGTTGGCCTGGTCATGCACTTCTTAAAAATTGACTTATGACTATAATATCTTTAGACCTAGAGTTAACACTAGAATCTTCAGTACCATTGATTGTTGTGCTATATCAGGATATATGTATTGTTAATGTTGAGATCAGGTTTGCCATATGCTAATTACAGGGTATGTCACAAACTGTAGATAATCTTATGAATGTATCAGAATACTAAACATTACGTAACATTTATGATGGCTAGATGGATTATCCTAGGATATACTACGATTCTGAAGATGTTAACTATCAGGTTATATGCAAGATATGGTTATAGTAGCAAGTACATTATTGGACATTCACAGGATTTGTCAGGATTACCTAGGATATGCTTTAGTTTTAACTCCTAAGTATTATGAAACAATCCCAATATATACATACAGAACCTCTAGGGATCATAGGATGATCCCAATAATTTTTTTGAATAAATTTTGCATCTTTGAGATATTTTGGAAATATACATGGCAGTGCTGGAAATGTTTAAGAATTTTTTTCTATAGCTTTATTGTGCTTATAAATTTTTTAATAATATAGTAGTGGGTTATTATCACAACAATTATCATAACATCACACCTACTGATTTAAATCAACTATACTTGTCACCTTAATATGAACATTACCTTATAAACCTTGTTAACTTATATAAAGCAATGAGAGCTGAAACATTACATACCTTACTACTGCAAACATGTTGTTTATAATATCATGACTCTAGTCAATTGAACAAGTGTCCATTTTTTATGGTAGCCAAACCAATTTATGTCCTATTGTGACCACACCCACAAGTCTTATCTATTTCCTTTACTCTATTATCTATTGTTCATATACACAAAGAGTTATGGACTTGTCTTCTTATACTGCAAGATACAAACTAACTATAATGTAGCTAGTACTAAAGGATTGGATTGGAAATTTAAAGTATCTATAATTTATAGCTACCAAATGAAGAAGGCTAATCAGTATAATGTGTTATATAATCCTTGTTAACATTGTTTACTTAAATTAAAGTTTGAAATTTTATTTCTATCATATGTTAGGTGCTAACAAGAAGTTACTGGACAAAGCTATGAAGGAAGGTTATGTCACAGTTAAGTGGACCAAGTATTCTGTCTCAGGTGCTCCTGGAACTGGCAAATCATCCTTTCTCAAACTACTTTATAATGAAAAGCCTCCAAATAGCCATACCAGTACTCCTGTAATTGAGACGAAAGAAGCAAGGATCCTATTTACCACTGCAGATGATGATTTTATGTGGAGAGAGATGGACCATGAGTCTCTTAAAGCAATAATTGCTCGAGGAATTAAACATAGCATCCGACCCCACAAACCAAAAGAGTCGTTAGAGGAATCAGTTAATCACCCAACAGAAGAGACAACAGACAGTGACGACTTTGAACCATCAACTTCTAAACCTACTATAACTCAGGAAATTATTGAGCTATTACCTCATGTGCCAAAATCTGAAAAGCTTTATCAATCTCATTGGATATACGGTATTGATACTGGTGGTCAGCCTGCATTTATAGACATTGCTCCTACTTTGTTACGATATAACTCTGTCAATATTCTTACACACAGGCTAGATGAAAAGCTTGATGACAAAGCTAAGTTCTTCTTCAGTATTAAGGGAACGCAAATTGGTGAGCCAGAAGAAAAACAGATTACAAATTTGCAACTTCTTGAATCTTCATTTCGCTCAATGTTGTTATTAGATTTTCAGAAGTTACCAAACATCCATATCGAACATGTTCAAGAACCATACTACATAGTACTAGGAACATTCTTAGATAAAATGTTGGAGTCTGACGAGTCTCTCCAAATTAAAAATTATATTCTCTCATCAGTTTTAGAAAAATATAGGGAAGTCATAATTATGTATCGCAAAGCTGGGAATGAAGTAATATTTCCGGTCAACACTACTGCTAGAAATAAAGATGAGATAAATTTGGCTGCTAGGATTCGGAAAAAAATTTGCCAGTATTTTATTGAGGCAGATATCCCTATTAGATGGTTTTTGTTTAAACTTGAGTTAGATAAACTTCATAAATCTTCTGAATCCAGCATTGTAAGTCTGTCCAAATGTTTAGACATTGGTATGACCTTACAAATGAACTCTAAAGAAGTTTGCACAGCATTGATGTACTATCATGACCTTACCATCTTTCTATACTTCCCTAAAATCTTACCTAATGTAGTATTTCTTCATCCACAACCATTATTTGAGAGGCTCTCTGATTTAATCAGTATATCTCTTGCTGATGCTGTCGATCGTTTGGAAGAAGTAGGTATCTCTCTATACAATCCTGCTGCTCATGAAGAACTAAAAGATGAAGGTACATTTATAGAAGACTTGTTGACATCACCCAAATCACATTTATCACAAGGATTCTCTCCTGAGTTTACGCCACAAGATTTTCTCAAGTTAATGACAAGTTTATTCATAATGGTCTCACTACCTGAGAAAGGAAAATACTTTCTACCAACTGTCCTTCCTACTAAAGCATCCACTGACTATAAGTCTATACCATCTCCTTTTAAGGAACATGTAGATCCTCTAATTCTGTCATGGGACATGAAGCCTCTTCCTCGAGGTGTATTCCCTGCATTAGTTGTGAACCTTTTACATCGTAAAGATCAGCCAACATTTCAACTTAAACGTCCTCTACGTTCCACACCACGTTATCATAATGTCATCACTTTACACACTAAGTATGGTGATGTTGTTTTAGTTGATGGAATTTGTTGGATTGCAATATATTATTCAGATCCTGACAAAAGATGTAGTACTATACGTGATGTTGTTCATGCAGGTATTAGTGAGGTGATTGATAACATTCAATATATGTGTAACAGAGAAAAACTTGAGGAATATTTTTACTGTACGTTATGTTCCAATAAAACTACAGAACATTTTTGTCATTTAAAAGATGACAAGAAAACAGTTATATGTTGTGAAAGTTCTACTTCTAATTTTATTGATAAAACTCGTCAGCAACCTTGGTTTTCTATGAATGGTAAGTTTTATTTATTGTAACAAAACATGTATTACTAATTTATAATTATGATTATATTTAACTGTGATAGATTCACTTAAATGCAATAGACACATGTTTGTGTTAGAAGGACTTTATGATATATTTAGTTGTGTGCAGCTACAGAACAATTTCCAGATCATTATTGTATCAATAACTAATGTAAGCAAGTTATTTTAATTATTTTACTTATACACATTCCTTGTAAGTTAGGCAACCTTGGGAAAATGCATGTTGTCATCCATGAACTCTATGATGAAAGTAATATAAAATTTTCACTATGAGAGAACCCATTCACAGAATATGTGAAATATTGTAGATATATGGCTGTAAGTTTAATAGACTAATCAGTTTGTGTTCATTAATGGTCATTAATGTTGGTTAGTGGTTCTTTTAATTTTGGCATTTTAATAGGCACTAACCTCATTTTTTCACCTTCACAGCTTGCTTATGAAGTGTTACCTCTATTATTTTCGATAGCTGCAAAAGTTGGCTACAGTATTTTAACACAAGATTATTTAATATATTATGAAACACATAAATTAAATTGCTAACTTAAACTGCTGATATATATGGCAGCACTGATTTGAGGATAAAATTGATTGTAATTAGTCTTTGAATCTTTGAGGCTTTGAGGTGGCTCGCTTATAACATTTCATAGCTACTTCATATCATACTCTAGTCTGTTACCAACCTAATCTTTGCAACTTAAGTATAAATTGTGAGATCATTATTATTCAAAAATAATTATAGGGCAATTTTGCAATTTGATACGCATACATATATATGTGTGTGTGTGTTCCTTTTTTATCATTTATTATAAATGAGCTTAAAAGTCAATGTTAAAAAAATTCAATTAATAATAAAAAACAATATATTTTAATAATAAATAATATATGTCAGCCTTTTACATACTATTTGTTTGTCTATAGTACCGTGGAAATCCAATTGAATTATCTCATTAATCTAATTAATTATCATATTAGTGTATCATGCTACTTTCCATTTACCTTTTTATAACATTCTCTTGTTTGTTTGATCATAAACCTCTAACTTTGACAATGCACATATGAAATGTGTGGAGTCATGACAACCAGATGAATTAGTACTGAGCTATGATACCTGCAAAAATATTATATCTTGTGTCTACACTCTGTGTTCTCACCTGTACACCTATTTGAAATATATATAGGTTATACTATAGCCGTGTGTTGCTTCTAAGTTTTTTTAAAATAATTATTGAACACAACAAATAATTTTACTAGCAAATTTGGCCTTCGCACAGACTAGTTACGTGTTACATATACTAGTTACATTTTTTGCAGAAATAATGTCGAGTAGCATTTTCCTTATAAATAAAAAGGAAACAAATAGGCCTTACAATATTTGGAACCTCCTACTTCTGTATAAACAAAAGTCCATTTTTTATGAGTTATTGCAGTTCAAGAAAAGGAATAATTGGACTACATGATAAAATCCCTACATGTATAGGGAACTGTACCATGTGCGTCTGATTAAGGCTCAAAATATTTTAAATCCTTATTCAAGCGTTCATTACTTTTGCAACAGCATAGCTAAATAAGCTATAATAGGTTATTAATAATGAGTATAGTATTATCCATGGTATATATAGAGTAGCACTGAATAATACACATATATGAGAGACGTTATTAGTGCAAAATTTAACTTTGTTGTGTTACTCCCATGTCAAACAAACTTCAGCCACTGGCATTATAATATTGTGTGATAATGACTTCCTATTAAACAACAACTGTGGCTAATCCATTTTTTAATCAATCACATTGTTAATGGACCTGTTACATAGGGACATTCAATGTTGCATATTATTTAGCTAGCTGTTTCTATACTGGTATTTTTCTCTTGGTAAAAAATTTTTCCATTTCTGTAGAAGATAAGTCAGAACATGGCAGTGTGACACAGACTGGTCATCATCAGGTAAATGTGTCTGGAGTTACTGCTGGAGGTGATGTAACAATTCAACTGACCATGGGTGGACAAAGTATGTTAAAGTATTATTATACCAGACACACTTCATATATCTTGTGTACTCTTAAGATTGTTTTGAGATAAGTCTTGACTACTTATGTCATGGGTTCTTTATAGGTATTGAGTAATATTCAGCCCTTCCATAAAAAATTATTGTTAAACAAGCAGTCATTTGTTACAGGATAGCAGGATATTTTTTTGACTCTACATGTTTAATAAAGCATGGAGTGATGCAAGGATTTTACTCTTTTCTTAATTATTGCCAGTACATTTTAATAGTGTTGTACTGTAATCCAAGAAGGTGTCTTTGGTCCATTATTCCTATCAACTCTATATTTATGAATATAAAAATCAAACATGCCATTAAAATAATTTAAGGACATTATAATCTTATAGAGTCTAAGCGGACTCGATAATCATTTTATATTCACAAATATTTTCCTTTTTATAGATAATAATAAAAACTAGAATTTACTCCAGTCAGAGAAGCACTTTGGGATTATAGGTGACTTTACTGTATGAAGTCACCACTACTTCCTGTAGTAATTTTGAGACTCCCTGGCAACTTCATCTATGACAGATAAAATTTTAAAAAAATTACGTATTTGCATAAGTGGCTTACTTTGCTAGAAACATTGTTTTTAATTGATTTGATATGAAAAATAAAATTGTATTATTTCTAAAATTAAGAATTAATATGGTAGCATAATAGAAGTCATGCAGAAGCTATAAGATTCATAGATGTATGGAGAAAAAGAGCAGTCTACTGGATAGTTTTAAGGTCCATTTTGCTAAGCTGTTATTGTAAAGACAACTTCAAGACATTTTTTAAAAATGACATTTTCTTTGTGAAGTTTTTCAAAGTTTCAACAACTATTATCATATTTCAGTAACAATGGCAGTAATCACTATCTTAAAGATATTCTTAGAAAAATGTAAATTTGTTTTAACAGCTGTCTCTTTGATTCAATAACTCAAGACTGCTATTTTCAGTAAAGTCAAGGTCATTGATATGATGTTGTAGTTAAAGAATTGTAGAAAAATAATACAAGATAAAAAATGAAGCTAAATGCAAACACGACCATACTGACACATTAAGGCAGTGTAAAACTATATTTAAAATCAATTCACTTAGATCAATCTGTTTAACTAGTCATATGAAATATATTATAGTCACTTGTACATAAACAGAATAAATGAAATTAATTCAACCACACATATTTATATGTATGTTTGATTTTTTTGTGTTAGAGTATTGAAGGTGATTAAATAAATATATTGATGTAGTTTGTAAGCAATATATGTAGACTGGATTAGATACATAAGAACTGAAAAAAAGATTGTAAACTACAATGGACAGGATTAATAACTATTAACAATATAAGATAAAATATACTTCAAGAAATATTGGAAGACATTTGCTTTGATCAGTCACTGTTAGCATTCAAACATAGTGTCCGAATTGACGTCCGAAAAATGATTTATTACTCTATATCTAACAAAAATCAAAACAGGAAGTAGTCAATGCAATTGCAAAAGATCATCTATTTTGTGGTGCTTATTTAAAGGGAGATGACAGCAATTATGTCATTATTGAGATCAACTGTATTCAGTGTCACATATGATCTATATGGATTCATTTGTCATGTACTGCAAGTCTGCAACAAAACATATATGACAATTATACATATCACTTTCATAATCAAGAAACACTTATGAACTATAATTAATAAATATAACATATTAACATTTGGTTACCACTATAGTAGTTGTAATTAGTTCATGTATGATAGGCAGATTGTTACATATTGTATTTTATAAAGTTTACGTATGTTAATATATGAGTATTAATAATATTGAAAACAAATGTTAATAAAAATACGCATACCTACACAACTGGAGTCAATTCAGTATTGAGTACCCTCAGAAATGTTTCTTTGTGTTCTAAGTAAACACGTGTAGGATAAGTGGATAGACCGATTATTAATAATAATTTAACGCTAATTGATTAATAAAATGAACCTATGACGTAATTCGTTGTTAGTTTTGATGGGCGGGATTTACCGCCAAACATAAATCAGCTGGCATTGAAAGGAGATGGTGAAGCTATGCATAAAAAAGGTGAAGAGAGTCAGTTTCTCTTCGAGACAACGGTAGAAATACCGAAAGAGGAGCTCATTATTCAGCTAGTAACGCTGTCTAATGGAAGACAGAAAGTAGAAAGGTTATTCTAAGGTAAGAATTTGGATATAGCCACTTACAGTCTAAAATATATATACATAATAGAACATCATCTGAGAAGAAATTGAGAGCATAACCTAAACATTTTGTCTACAAGTATATCAACTAAACAATGAAGTAGCAATCATTGATATATTTAGTGAATGTGTATATTATCTATTTATTTTTTATATATATATATCTCTTATTGATAATTCATTTACACAGAGATGGAGTTGTTATCTGAACATGGTGTTTTACTACCACTTCTAAACATGCATGGATTGACAAGTGATCAAATCAAACACCTCAAACTCAAAGATGAACATGTTGAGACATGTGGTAGAGTCTTTGAAGCTCCTGATCCAGTTGGACATAGGAATACAAAGGTAGAACAGTAAACTTTGTACCTTTTGAGTACTTTAGTTGATAATACAATATGTACATGTATGTTGCATGTATAAAGTATTATTTATAATATTTATTAGAGGGGCATGAGGAAGGTGAGAAAAGGCTTGTTTTGTTCCAAGTAATTTTAAAATGTAGGTCATTGTGATAGCAAGCATTAATTGATGCTTTGACAACATACTTTCTCTGTTAGTACTTGTAGATTAGTATTGTTTTAACAGAATACCTACATGTAGTATATTGCATCATACAATGCTTCACAGTAGACTCTTTATAGACCTGTATTTTAAGTATATTATATGGACTTAAATGTATATGTATTAGGTTATTATAACTATTATTTTGATTATCAGGTATTATAGTTAATGATCTATTACTTATTTTAGTTCCTATTGATAAGATGAAGGAGGTTTAACAAGAAATGGTATCTAAGTTAAAGCTGCCAATATCTAAGGTATTAATATATGGTAATGTCAAAGACATATGTATTGTAAACTACCATGGTTAATATTCATTTGTTATTATATCATTAAGTATCAGGATGTTACATGACATAAATGATTTCTCAGCTATGGCTTGTAAATTTGTTTAGTAAGATGATTTTGTTTGGTAAGGAACAATGAAAATACTTTTAAAGCATTATGTATATTTAGTATTACCCACTTTCTCAATAAATCTTATTTTAGTAAAAGTATTCTTTTCTCTGTCTCTCTCACTGTCTCTGTCTGTAACTCTCTCTCTTACTATCTCTTAGACATTAGTAATTGGTAAGGTTTGGAGAAATTGAGAAGAGCTATTATTATTGTATGTTCAATGAACGTACCACCTTATGATCCTGTATGATTAGAATTTAAAGGAAAAGAAGACCTCAGTAGTACACAAGTAAAGAGTTAATGTCTCTAGTTTGTAGATGTAATATAATAAAACATCAACAAACATAATGACTATAACATTATCTATTGACACTAACTTGACCTTTGAAGGTGAGGAAAACTGTAGTGCATTATACTCATGTAACTGACCACTAAGTGGTAAATGGTTGTCCATTATGTGGAACAATGATGTTCAAAGTCTGCTCCTTAATGCTAATTATAATATTAATATTATTTTTTGAGTTACAGACATCATTGGCTGTGTTGGAAGAATCTGCAACTCAGCTATGGTGGGCAGGTAAAGAAATGATTTGAGGCTAAATCTCTATGTTTTTATCAACAAATATGAAAAAGACGGCTGCTAAACTTAATTTGGCAATAATGGGACTGGCTCACTACTGGCTGTAGATCATATAATAATGTATTATTTTTTTCAGGTTTTGAGTTAGGTTCTTGTATCAGAACAGCTTATATTATAATGCTTATCGATATCACTCCCACAATCATCGGAACATTTTCACACAACTGGCACATCATTACACTGAATATGCCATTTAATTCAGTTTATCACTGAACACACCTCAATTAATGACATGTATGTTTTATAACAGACCTCTTATAATTAATTGTAGTAAAAACAAAAAAAATGTAGCTTATTGTAATGACAGTCTATTATATGTACATGTAATCTAGAAATGTACATTTTAGATATAAAGATAATTATTCTACTGACAAAATACTTTATTTTCTAGGAAGGTCAATTAAGAAGAGAACATGTTTTCTCTAAATAAGAAAAGAAGCACATGATGACTTTTGTATATCTCAAACAAGAAGGAATAGAGGTCAGCCATATTATAGTAAATACAATATTATATATTTTAGTAATGTGTACACTGTACAGTCATTTAAATAACATTATATTGACAAATATCTTATATTGAGTCAATGTTTCAATGGAACTTCTATAACACTGTAATACTTGGGATCAAAATGTCTTAATGTGGAAATTTACCTAAATGTTCTAAAAACACACTTGGATTGATAACTCTCTAATATAGCTAGAGATTGGAGAATGTACACTTTATTTGTGAGAGTCCTAATAGCCAGCCGTCTAGTGAGATGCTGTGAATAAATCCTGTACATTTGTTTATATGATATCTATTCCAAGTGATTTTGAAACATAGTAGATTATAGTTAATACTATTATCTTGTCTATAGTCTTTAGATCTAGAATAGACCCTGTCATTCTGGAATATATAGAAAAGAAGCTCTTTAAGTCTATTTCTTGTTTTGTCTTAATTTGTCTCTAAAAGTACTAACTATTGCACAATGTACACATAGCTTGAAATGTTCTGCATAAATAAAATGTCTTTTTAATCCTTTGCTAATATCATTTCATCTTATAATGATATTGTGTAATGAACCACTTCTCTTTGCAATAATGTTTTATTGTCAATTTTGGCTAGTGAAAAAATATAATGCTTACACTACAGAGCAGCATTCACTTAAGAGAAGCGCTTAATTTAAGATTGTGTCTACAAAAGAGGTTCCACTGTATTTATGTATATTGAACAACTTGTATTGTAATGTAACAATCATTTTTACATAGAAACTTGAAGCTAACAATGAAGATGATTATACGAATAGTCACAGTCTCTTAAAAGAGTCTTTTAAGGTTAAATGATATCAGTTGTAGACTGAAATAAAACAAGTTAGCCTACATACACTATATACGTTCATAGTAAAACACTTAAGACACATTTATTTTACTATATGTGTAATGATATATCTAAAATGTTACTAAGTTTACAGCATTTGTTCTAAAAATAATTGCACTATAGGAAAATAAATCTTTTATTAAAATCTACATTTCTTAGAGTAACAACTCTAATTGTGGTAGTTTTTCTGTGCACACAATCATACAATGAAAACAATGAAAGGGGTAGGAATAAAGTTTAAGTTGGGGGGGGGGGGGGGGCTGACCTTATATTTAGTTGTGTTATATTATTAAACATCAAATATGACCCAAAAAATTAATTTGTCTGTTGTTAAAGGAAACAAACTATTTAGCTATTTCTAATAAGTTTATGTTATCAATACGGTTCTTATGTATATGTAACAGCATGACATGGTTTAGTCATTCTTGGGTCATAGTACTTTGTAGGTGATTTTTTAGTCGGTATAAGGTTGAAAAAGTGTGTTCCGTTATATTAATACCTTTGTTATAGCAATTAATTTTACAGAAGGTAACAAGTGTGATATATGACCTTACAAGATTAAAATAATTATTATAAAAAATAATACCAAACATGGCGTTTGTATTAGGAAGTTCAAACAAAAACAAACAAAGTAGTATTAGGAAGTTCATGTTAGTTTCTATAGCATCACTTTTTCATTTAAAGTACTAAAATCTTATTAATATATACCAACAAAGTAGCTTCTATAGAAACACACAAACATGGTTCTAGCTAAAACAAATGGAACATAATCAAAAATTTTCTCAGTAATTATTGCTTAATTATATTCTTTTAATAAATTTTAAGGAATTTTGAAAGTGTTTATTTGCTTTGAGTTTCCCTTAATTGTCCATTAAGTTTTATTAGTGCTTTCAAAGTTAGATACTACGTTCCTGTGATGTCTCCTCATACAGTATGTAATATATTGCCTTTTACTTAACATATTACATGTACGTTATAACTATCTCTCTCTTTCTCTCTCTCGCTCTCTCTCTCTCTCTCTCTCTCTCTCTCTCTCCCCCTCACCCATTCAATATAGGTATTTCATAACAGTACACAAATCTCAGATCAGATGTTCTTAACAGCTGTCAATGCTACATTGACAAGATAGTCTTATTAGATCAGCTTTTCATCTATTTCCAACGTCTTAACATCTCTACCAAATTGTAAATACAATAATCTTTATGTACAAAATTGATGATGATTGGATGAATGGATAAAAAGATAGTCATGTATGGAGTATATTATCTATATGTTAAAGTTAGGTGTAAGAATACACACATTAAATTAATCTCTCTCTTCCTCTCTCCTCCATAAATAACTCACAATATTAACTAGATTATTTTCTCTCTGTCTAGTTTGTTCCTACTCTCTTATTAGAAATAAGAGAAGTGGATCTTTCACTTTAAACTATAAACTAAATTGTTTACAGATATTTAACTTGTTCTTCATTCTGCAGCTAATCACAACTAGTCATGGTGAGTCATTGGTTACCATGACAATTATCAAATAATACCACCTATGATATTTGTAGCTCATGTGATCATTACACTTGTACTAATGTAGATTTGGATTTATTTATTTCCTACATAACATAATCAGATTGGAAATGTATGATGTAATTGTAATGTCTGATTAGATCTCTCTCTCTTTAGATTTAATAATCAAGATGAATTCACTATATAAAGCTACAGCTGTAGTATCGTAGGTTAAGGAATAGGTCCCTGAGGAATTGCAGTACACCTGATGATCACAAAAGCTCTTGTTAGAAGCAGCTCTAATGAGGTAATCATATTTTAATTACATTCTATCTGTTCATTTATTCTCTCTGTTTCAAGAATTTCAATCATTAAAGTATTGTTAAAGTATTAGGGGTGTGTCTTGATAATGATCATATTTATGTCAGTATGGGATTAATGTCAGGGGATTACTTATTGGAATTCTTAAGAGAAGCTCAAGATAAATATGTGACTGTCACATGATTAATAAAGTCTCTGATTGTATACTCTTTTAAAAGACATATCCATCAATTAATTCATTTTTGTTGTCTAATCACTTGTCAATTATAGTCAACCATACCCTGGTAGAATAAACCAAGATTTTATCCAGTTTCTAATAGGAGGAGGAAGATTATATAGAACTGTTTAGGAAGATTGTACATTGAATGGAAGGACATATTAATGTATAGATGAATGTTTAGATATTAGGTAGATGAATGGACTGATAAATAGTTCATAATGAAAGGATGAATGAATAGATACATTAATAAATACATTGACAATTAGATGGTACCAGTGTTTATTTTTAGATATTAAGGTGAATGAATAAGATAGTGGATATACATATACAAATTCATACAGATATGTTGGAAGAGGTATGCTATTGAGCGATCTCATTTTGTATAAATAGTAGACATTGTAGCATCATTTATAGCACATGTAGTTATTATTATAATGGCTCTCTCTCACTCTCTCTCTCCATTCAGGGGTTGATTGATCAAAGTGAGCTCAGTGAAGTATATATCAATAGGAAAGAATAGTGCAAGTCATCTCTGGAATAAACATTGATGAAAACTTAGTAGAGGTAATGTACTTAATGACAACACACAGACATACACACAAACATGACTAAGTTAATGATACAATTATAGCCTAAGACCGCCTTCTGTTTGGATTACTAACATTTCCAGATTATATACTTATCCACAATAAAGTATACATATACCAACTAAGTATCTATCTATTTATCTATATGATTATAGATAATTCTGTGAATCCAAGTAATCCAAACTAAAGGTGGTCCTAGATTGTAATCTTATATCTTAGGGTGGTGCTAATCTAAGACAAACCTGAACAATCCTTATATATGTGACCTGATTTGCAAAAAGGGACCACTTCTGTCAAAATATCTGTGACTTGATTTGTGAAAAATCAACTGTTAAAAAATATCAAAAACAGTTTTGTATACATACAGTTGTTATATATGCATAACTAATCTATATGTATACCAAACTGTTTTTGGGTATGTTTTAACAGGTTTTTTTTTCATAAATCCAAGTCACAAATGTTTTGACAGAAGTCGTTCCTTTTTGCAAATCAGGTCACATATGTTAGTTGATACAGAGTAACTGATCTATGTATCAGTCCATATACTCTAGTTAATGTAAGCTAATAAATTGAGACTTCAAAGTAGAAATATATATGATTATATTGGATATAGCCATGTTAAGGACTTGTAGTTTGCAAAGGGCCTCAGGTAACCAACAAAGGCTATATGATTGATCAAACAGAACAGACCTGCATGATAACTGTTGCATTGCCTACAGTTTCATGGGCTATATATAATCAGTAAAGACCTATATATAAATATATATATTGTGTATTATGAAGTAGATAAATAGTTTTATCCACAAATGCTGTGAAGTTTGGAAATGATTTTGAGACACAACTAGTCAGTATACTGTATACACTTATCCACAATAAAGTATACATATACCAACTAAGTAATTAATCTATCTATCTATCTATTTATCTATTATGATTATAGATAATTCTGTGAATCCAAGTAATCCGAACTAAAGGTGGTCCTGAATTGTAATCTTATATAATAGGGTGGTGCTAATCTAAGACAAACCTGTTGAGGACATAAACTTATCCATAAAAAGTATACTATATACCAACTAAGTAATATATATAATTTTTTTTATATGTATATATACTAAAGTATCTAAGTCTGTTGAAGAGTGCTTGATGTCATTTAGACAGAGCGGGTTAGATCAGAATTGAAGGGCAAAAGAACAGAACTTTCGCTTTGTTGCTGTTACTCCGAGTTTCATGCGTTATGCGATCATCAGATATCAGACAGCTGTCTGATGATGGCATAACATGTGAAACTCGGAGTAACAGCAACAAAGCGAGAGTTCTGTTCTTTTGTCCTTCAGGTCTGATCTATTATATATGTATATATTATATATATATATATATATATATATATATATATATATAGAGAGAGAGAGAGAGAGAGAGAGAGAAAGGTGTCTTTAGATTGTAATCTTATATCTTAAGATGATACTAGTCTAAGATAAACCTGTTAAGGATATAGGTAGGCTTCTGATCAACCTTAGCACATTGCCTATGAACTAAGTATAATTGGGACAAGCATGAACAATCCCTATATGTTAGTTGATACAGAGTAACTGATCTATGTATCAGTCCATATACTCTAGTTAAATGTAAGCTAATAAAATGAGACATCAAAGTAGAAAGCTATATAATTATATTGAATATAGCCATGTTAAGGACTTGTAGTTTAGTTTGCAAAAGGGCTCAGGTAACCAACAAAGGCTATATGATTGATAAAACAGAACAGACCTGCATGATAACTGTTGCATTGCCTACAGTTTCATGGGCTATATATAATCAGTAAAGACCTATATATAAATATATATATATATATATATTATTATATATATATATATATATATATATGTATATATTGTGCATTAGATAAATAGTCTTATCCACAAATGCTGTGAAGTTTGGAAATGATTTTGAGACATGACTAGTCAGTATACTGAATTCAGGAGATCACAACTGCTGCTATTACTTTCATTTACATCATATCATTTATATACCTCATTTTAAATAAAGCTCCCTTTTGACTAGGACTGTATGAATGCTTGGAAGGCTACAAGTGTCATACAGTAAAATGGATTCAGCTTCAACATCCTACTTTATTATATACATCATAAGCTGCTAGTATCAGGTAATGATATTAAGGACAATATGTGCCAGTGTCTTTATTTTTAGTAGGTATATTATACAAAACACAATGAATTATACTAAAGTTGTTATAGAAGCACCGTTTTCCCCTAACTCTACCAATTCTTTTCAGAACCTGCAAGAAAAAGAGTAAAACTCACTACAGGAAGTGGTTATCAATATTCAATATCTTTAATATAACAAGTATAATGAACCACATGTTAGTATTGCGCACGCGTAATGAATAGTTATGAATGGTAGTGTCAGAAAGTAAACGATACGTACAAGTATCGAATATAATTGTCGCTAGTTGATATTGCTCATCACTCGTCTACTCTGAAATGGCTACTCCTAGTCTCTTAGATCAGCAATGTGAACTGAAAGAATTATGTAACCACGCTAGAACTGCTAAATGGTACGAATTGGGGATACAATTAGAGCTAAGTGTTGTGGATCTAGACATCATTCAGAAAGATGCTGCTCAATCTGACAAAATAACTGCCATGTACAAATTATGGATTAACAAGAAAGGTCGAGATGCAACTCATCAGAAACTGATCAATGCTTTGAAAAGTGATTATGATGGAGAGACATATGTTGGACAGAAATATGAAGAGTGGTTAAAAACAAAGGTTAGCATATTCATGAATCAAGGAAGATCTAGGAAGACTGAAGCCCCTTCCAGTTACTGATTTTGAAATTGTTCCCCCAAGCAGCCATTATAGATACTGTATACCCACCATATAAATAATGTTAACTGTAAATAGCTACATAATACAAATGACCTACACCAGTATAGAAGTAACAGCATTGTGTTAGTTAGTGGTAATTTAATTATACTGAGCCTGAGAAAGTTGTTCATGTTCTTATAGATAGATTCAACTAAGCCCATTTCTAATTATCAGGTACAACAAAGGCCATAGCTACACCCATGTTGTGGAGGTGCACTGCATAAATGGTCTATACATGGGATGTAAAATTTGTATTGTGAACATCTAGAGTTATGATTTTATAGACTTCTAGTGTTTGTCCGAACAAGAATAAAACAGATATCAGCTTCTACTGTAAAAAGTAGTTGGTCTCATTCCAAACACACAAGTATTTGTTGACTAAAATTTGTGAATAGGTTATAAGTTGTTTGTATGGCTCTGTTTTAGTTGTAATTAATCAGTTGATTCTTCATAGAAAAATCCTGTAGATTTTCCAGAAAATGTAGACAATTGTCTCAAGTTAGTTGACATCTAACACCTGGTGAATATTTTTAAGGTGGCGGGTTAGGAATCCAGACAAACAAAGCTGAGCTTCATATTCATAACTTATTCCCTCTATCATAACCATTCATTCCTATCATATTTCATGAGATGGAATATTAACAAAAATGTTGCACAGTAAATTTTATATGTCATGGAAAGACAAAATGGTTTAAAGGATATTCTAAATTTAAGAAACACCAGCTTATAGAAGCTAGACAAGTCTTAGTCTCCACAAATGTTCAGGTTGAATACACATTTGCTATAGGTGTGGTTTACATAGTTTTTCTATCCTATTATCAGTTGATTGTTTTATTTGACTGTAGCATGAAAAAATAGTTACCTAGAAAAGATATAATAAAAAGCCCTCAGTAAATTTTTGGCTTTTGTAAAATAAGTCTCCATAGCAAGTCTCACATCAAAATCAAGGATAGGTTATAAAATGTGCCTATTCTGTGTATATGGGAATATCTGACATTCTTGGAGAATATTCTTCATAACTTGAATTTTAAGCCACAAGTAGAGATCTTCTAAAGAAGCAATTTTTGCTGTGAAAGTTTTTAGTTTGAGATATCAACATTTATAAGACTAATAAATATCCATTAAAAAAATTAATGTGTAAACTTTACATTTGAATGATCCATGACAATATAATTCATATCAAACTTTAATACTAATCATAAGAGTTGAGTGATCTAAAACAGCCACATATAGTTTATTCTTAATTCAAATTTAATTTTGGCTTAATTGTCATTATGATGTAATCCATTATTGAAGTTTAATAATAACGTAACTATACACTAGATATCATGATTGTGTATTAAAAATATAAGTAGCTAGATATAATTATTCCTTTAATTTTAAACAGGTAGCAAGAAACGAAGGTGGAGGACAAACTATAAGCAGTGCTGTTCCCACATGTGCGTCAAGACCTAATAAGTCCTTACATAATTTATGAACTATGACAGTTATCATAATTTGTTAGGAATGATTTAAATAGTAACAATATCAACAAGCGTACAAAGCATGCTCTAAAAAATTTGTTAGGTAATAAACAATTTTTGATTAATTAATGGAAAACTAAGAGATTAAAAACTGAAAGAGAATTTATTATACATCAAACTTGTATGTAGGAGTACATTTTCTTAGTTGAGGTCATAACCATTTGGTCTGTTAACAACAAGATAATATGCTTTTAGCTAATTAATTTGTACCCTTTTAAAGGGTAACTGAAATGCGTATTTTGAAATTTTTTAAACTTGTTTATTCGTTAAATAATAATATGATAACATGTAAACCTTACTCCTTTTCTTGAAATGGAACTTTATTTTGAAATAAAACGAAGTCAAACCTTGCTCAATCACAAGTCAGCCATCTTCTTCCTGTTTAAGCAGCAAAATCGGTGAAACGCATTATGACATCACAAGATGAACGATGAACACTATTCAACACCTGGTAAGAAGTGTGAACTATTGGAAAATGCCTAAGAGATGCGTTGCTTTCGGTTGTGGTAATACTAACAAGGATGGAGTGAGTCTATTTTCATTCCCTAAAGATCCAGTACTCAGTAAAAAATGGACTGAGCAAGTAAAGAGAACCAAGGACAAGTGGTTAGGACCAACCAAGTACTCATTTTTGTGTAGTTGCCACTTTACTGAAGATTGTTTCCAGCCTGATATAGTTGTTGCTGCTAGTCTAGGATTATCTAGAAGAATGAAACTGAAATTTGATGCTATCCCGACAGTCTTCAAGAGACCAGTTAGCGAATATCAAACTAAGGAGGCATCACATTTAAAGAAGTCAAAATCAACAAGTAGACATGAACGTTACAAAAGAAGAGAGAATTTGAAGGTATATATAAAAGCTATCACTACTGGATTATAACTGTTTGAATTGATTTAGGTTGGGAATCCTAGTAGATGTATCAGATGAAGAGTCCAATTTGGCTGATGAGAAGAGTGAGTCCAGTATAGCTACAGATGAAGAATTAGCTCAGCTAAGAGTGGGACATTCGAATTTATCTGAAGAGCCTGGATATGAATCATGTTCATTTGTATCAGATCCTCTACCAGGCATGTTTTGAAGTGTATACTTCTACTGATTTTGTTCATATTGTACTTCCATTGCAATAGTACTATCAAAGCAGTAAAGAAAAGCAAAAATGATATCGAAAGGTATGTAATTTCAGTTGTGTTAAAGCTGTCATAACATGTTAATGTTAGGCTGTCAGACAACTATACAATGTCAATCTAATGAAACACAAACATTGTCTATGTACCGTCATGTATCTGTACAATGTAACCTTTTAATTGATGATAAGAACAGTACTGAACTCAATACACTTATAAATTCAAAATCAGATGAATCATTATATTATCCATCAACTGAAGAGTAAGTATAATATAAATGCTTGTATGTAGAGTAAACTTGTTTTTCTCTTATAGAAGTTCTGACACTGAAGACAGAGAGATATCAATAGGAGCTAGCACAAAGTTCAGGTTAGTGAACACTCACTCATTAATAGCTGATGGTAAAGTTGTAGATCCATATTCTTGTCAGTATTGGTAATACGCAGTTTGTAATGTGGATGGTCAGTAATACATAGGAGCTCAGGTATCTCAGCTTCTTCCATTTTCTCATTCATTTTCATAATTTCTTGTGCAGCAAATCCTCTCCTTTGAAGTACCCATGATTACGCAGTGGCTACATGCACACCTATAATCAACATATAATATATAATTATTACAAACGTTATTCCTCATTTATGTTCATACCAATTAAAGTTTAAAAGTCTTTCTGAGGAGAGTTCCAAGTCTTCACTACTACTACTATTACTGGATGCTTGGCTATCACTTGGTTCATATAAATAAGGTAAACAATACCAGCAAAAGAATCTTCATCTTCACTATAATCATCCTGCATTGGACTTGAATATTGTTCAGATCCACTAGTTTCCTCATTAGCAAGTACATCCATCTCTATAACAGCCTTTTAACAGGTGCGAAACTATCGATTTGCATGTGTTCATCGTTCATCTTGTGATGTCATAAACTCATAATGCGTTTGCTGCTTAAACAGGAAGAAGATGGCTGACTTATGATTGAGCAAGGTTTGACTTCGTTTTATTTCAAAAGAAAGTTCCATTTAAAGAAAAGGAGTAAGGTTTACATGTTATCATATTATTATTTAACGAATAAACAAGTTTCAAAAATTTCAAAATACGCATTTCAGTTACCCTTTAAGTTAACTCTATACACTATTAATGTGCTTCATAAACATTTGTTAATTCTATTTTCTTATTTGGACACAGTCATAAATGTCTGGATTACACAGTACATTAAATGACTTATAATAACACTGCTGTCATCATTATACTCACAAATTACATGTTTGAATTTAAAGGTTGTACTAATATTACAATAGTACACAATAATAATTTCATAGTTGCATTTTTGGTAGTATAAAAGGTCCTTTTATAATTTTTTATCAACACGTGCTTTTTTGTCACACATATGTGAGTTAATAAACTTTCATTGTTTGTTTATTGTATCAGTAGCTAATGTATGCAAGTTATTTTAATTATACACATATTTTTTTATAAGTAATAATATGTATCAGCCTTTTTACACAGTGTATGTTTGGCTATAGAATATCTGGAAATGAAACTGCATCAACTCTACCAATGCTATTTAAAGATAAATACCTCCAAACTCCCAGGAGAGAAAGCAGAAATAGGTCCAGGAATAGACATTGGCACATTTGTTGGTGTTTTTTTAAGTGTACACATATAGGTAATGTCATAGCCTGTCCTGATAGTCCAGTGTTACATTCCTTAGGAGTCTGAGGGTGGGGGCGAAGGGGGCTAATGCCCCCCCAACTTTTATAAAGGGGGGGCAGAGCCCCCCCAACTTTACATAGAGTAACCCATTTTGCATGTAAAGCATTCATTTCTTTGTAATACAAAGTAATGAATGCTTTGAATTCCTCACCTTAACAAGTAATATTCAACATTAACTGTTTAACAATAAGTGTTCTTTGCCACGTATGTTAAAATAAACATTAACTATATGTGTTTATTGAGCTCAGTGAAGTGTGACAGTGTGTTGCAGCTCATACTTTTGAAAATGGCTAGCAAAAGAGTAAGACAGGCAAGTTTGTTTGAGACATTAGCTTCTGCTAAGAGAAATTGTCAGCATCATAGTGAGGAAGATGATCATAGCCTGAATTGTTCAACTCAGACCAGTGAAGATGCAGGGTCAAGTGAAGTTCCAGCTCAGAATGGTCGCCATCTTCAGAATCCCCATGATGAAAATGATGATGTAGTGGAATCTGGGAGAAATGATATCAGCTCAGAGCAGGACTGTAGTGCTATTTGTTGCATGAGTGATAAGCCTTTTCAACCAGTGGACAAGAGGGTTCTTTCTGGATTATCAAAAGGTGGCAGAAATTTTGTACCTAGCTGGTATGAATCTCACTCATGGTTAACAGTCTGTACATCAAGAAAGAAAGTTTTTTGTTATTATTGTAGGTCTGGAGAAATCCGTGGGATGTTAACCTTTAGCAAAAGAGGTGAATCTACATTCTCTACTGTCGGCTATGACAATTGGAAGAAAGCAGTTGAGAAGTTCCGTAATCATGAAACTTTCACAACTCACCAAGAAGCTGTAATGAAATGGAAGTTGGCAAAACAATCACCTGTCAATGAGCAACTCAATTCTCAAATGAAAAAAGATCAAGAAGTAAGAAGACAGGGCCTGTTAAAACAACTTCACGGCCTAAAGTATCTTGTTCGTCAGGGAATGGCAATTAGAGGCCATAAAGAAGTTGAAGGGAATTTACACCAGCTACTGATCATGTGGTCCAGTTTTGATAGTGATTTAAAAAGATGGATATCTGAAAACAAGTACCTAAGTCATGACATTGTGAATGAGCAGATTGAAATGATGGGGAAGAGTTTACTCTGTGTGATACTAGAGAATGTTCGCAAGTGCACACCTCCGTGGTACTCGCTGATAGGAGATGAAGCAACAGATGTTGCTTACAGAGAGCAGTTTAATCTGTCAATTAGATGGGTGGATAACAATTATGAAATTCATGAAGATCCTTTAGGGTTGTTTTGGCTTCCCAACACCACTGCAGATACACTGTTCAAAGTAGTCAAAGATATCCTTATTCGTTGTTCGCTTCCCCTCTCACTTTGTAGAGGCCAAGCTTTTGATGGAGCTTCTAATATGCAGGGGAAAAGGAATGGCCTTGCAACAAAAATCAAAAATGAGGTACCTGCTGCTCTTTCTGTTCACTGTTTCGCCCATTGCTTGAACCTCTGTCTTCAGGATGCTGGGCGACAACTTCCGTTTATTAGGGATGCATTAGATACAGTAAGAGAAATTGCTAAACTTATAAAATTTTCGTCAAAAAGGTCACATCTGTTCTCTGAAAAGCTTGCACAGCCAGAATCCACAGGAGTAAGCATAAAACCTCTTTGTCCCACCAGATGGACTGCAAGTACAGGAGCAATAGAAGCTGTATTAAAAGATTACTCTCTCATAATGGAAACCCTTGAGGAAATCAATAACAATACCAAAGATGAATACGGCCTAAAGGCAGGTGTATTGCTGGCATTGTTAGAAAAGTTTCAAACACTGTTTGGCTTCAGACTTGGGCATTTAGTTTTTAGTGCTTCTGAAACATTATCGAAAACCCTGCAAGGAAAGGATACATCTCTTCAGGAAGCACTATCTGCAGTAAATCTAGCAAAGTCCTTCTATCGACGACATCGAACTCAAGAACATTTTGACCAGTTATATTCTCAAACTGTTGAAATTGCCAAGAACCTGAAAATAGGCCTACCACAGCTTCCACGATATAGAAAAGCTCCAGCTAGGTTTGATGGAGGAAGCCAGCAACATCAATACAATTCAACTGTAGACTATTTTTGTCATCAGTACTTCCAAGTTTTTGACTTACTGATTAGAGAATTAGAAGACCGATTTGATCAAAAGGATCTACTCCCACCTGTCCTTGCATTGGAAGGTTTGATACTCAATGCAGCTAATGGAGATGATTACAGCAGTAGTCTCTCTTATATTAAAACTTCATGCTTTAACAGTCATTTGGACTTCAATGTCCTGCATAGGCAGCTGTTACTTCTCCAAGATGTGATTAGTCAAGAATTACCCAATGTTAAACATGTTACAACAGTCCGAACAGTGTGCGAAGCACTAAAGTCTAAAGAAACCTATAAATCTTTGTTTTCTGAAGTGCACAGCTTATTGCGATTATTTTTAACTATACCAATAACTTCGGCAACATCCGAGAGATCTTTTTCAACAATGAGACGTGTATGCACCTACCTGTGATCAACTATGACTGAAAAAAGGCTCAATAACTGTTTCTTACTGCATGTTCATAATGAACTAACTGACATGTGCAACCTGCGAGAACTTGCCAAGGAGTTTGTTAAAAGAAATGATGAACGATATAAATATTTTGGTGTATTTTAATTATTGTTTTAAAAATGTATAATTTTGCAAGTGATACTGTGTACAAATATGTTCAGCCCCCCCAACATTTTGGAGCTTCCTCAACACAGTTCTTCCTCAGTGGATAACAAGGTAATTATTATGTGCTTTAATTAGAAAATTATGATAATTGGGATTTTTTAATTATAGTGTTAATTGGGTTAGAATACATGGACTTTACATGAGACTCCATCAGTGCTAGTCATAGGAAAAAATGAAGATGACCCAGTTTTTGGTGAACTATTACAAATTTCTATGACTTCGTTTTATTTCATGTTGAAGTGCTAGAATATATG
This sequence comes from Xestospongia bergquistia, assembly GCA_963965975.1. Lineage (NCBI taxonomy): Eukaryota > Metazoa > Porifera > Demospongiae > Haplosclerida > Petrosiidae > Xestospongia > Xestospongia bergquistia. The sequence goes on from OZ014414.1 coordinate 6,132,792, forward strand.
TTCTACTCTTCACACTCTAGGACACATGGTTTCAACAAAACATTGCAATCAAAAGTTTTTGATTTATCCAGATGTCCTTGTTGACTATTAACATATGTGGTTATATGATTATATTTACCTCTTTCTATGACATCTGCAGAATTTGTTCGTTGTGTCATTTGAAACACATTAATCCATAATTTTTTTGGTAGACTTTTTGCTTTCTTAAGAATGTTAATAGTGATTGAGCTCACTTAAGCCTAGTGAGTGTTAATGGGACAACAAAATAGATTAAAATGACCTATTTGTTGTTTAAGTAACACTGTCATGGTGTTAAACAAAGCTTGATGCCTAGGTGTTCTTATGACACCACCGTTTAACAGTGTATATGCAAGTTATCCAAATGGATGTAAGAACATGTATTCATTTATGGAGGTTTTTTCCTTAAATTGCCCACAGACAAAGTACTTAAAAACTTGTATAGTAATATGAAACTTCTTTAGAACAAAGGGCTTTAACTTATTTGTCTTAACACTTTTTCAATCATGATTCATTTATGGTCCATTTATAAACAATTATAATTCTTTGAGATAACGTGTTAACATCACACTGAAAATAAGTGTTGAGAACACACTTCATAGAAAAAGGTGTGCCTTACACACCAATACGGGTGTGCATACTGCAACAGCATGAACACACTTGATTTAGTGTGCTTTACCTACAAAATTTTACAGTATAAGGGGTATATGTATCGTTGGCGTATCAAGAATCACCAGATTCTACATTTTCTAGAGCTGTTTCAATGGCATGGATTCTTACATTGTTGTTATAAGCATGATCCATGGAGACACCAGGGTAACAGTGAGAGACATGGGAGGTAAAGGAAGAATAAACCTTGAAGGTTCTGCCACAAAAGAGGCTATTGATATGAAAGCCAAGACTATTTGTATGGCATTCTTTCAGGTGTTCCAGGAGATGTTTTTTTACTGAAGACTTAAATGAACAAACTCCACATGGAAAAAATTTTTGAGGACCCATAATTAGATCTAGTAGGTGTGCTTAATCATTCCTGACAACAATATCCCATGAAAATCTGTGAAAATGGCTAATAAGTTGTGAGTCAATGACTACTGATGAAATTTGTGAGTGGCTAAAGGCTTGCTCAACCGTCAAGAAGCCAATCGATGTATCCATTTTAGAAGCTCTTTGTGGTACGTTTTGTCATGCTATCTATGATAGAGGGGAACTTAGTGATCTTTTTGAGCTGTAGCAAATTTTGTATTTTAGACAATGATCTAGATGGAGAGGCTCTTGCAACTGCTGTAGCTGTCAGACCAGAGTGTTTGACGGAAGTAATTCCTTCCCTTAGTAAAAAAGATTAAAATTAATTGGTGGTATAAAATTATTAAGATCATCTTTAGCCTGTGAATCTGATGAATCTCGTGGAGCCAGCATGGTATACCTTAAGTAAACTATTATTTGCGTCTACTAATTTTAGCGTTTAATGACATGTGCACATTTGGCGTTACTAAATTTAGCGTTTTCTCAAAATTGTCATTAATTAATAACTATTAATAATTATCTACATTTGTCTGGTTTATTATGCTACACGGAGCGCATGTTTCTTTAAAAGTGATTGACGAAGCTTATAGAAGATCACCTCTGGTGCAAGGAGGTCTTGAAATCCCTGTTTTGGTGACCATAATTATGGACTATTCCACCAATAATCACGCTAAAATAGAAGACTTTGAGATTCTATTTAATGAGTTGTATCAAGAGCCAGTAAATGGTAACAATCCACTCTGATGATGAAGCAGATGAACTGGAGTCCACAGATGAAGATGAAGACAGCTACCATTGATTTATTTATTAATAATTAATTGACCAAAATTATTCATTGAAATTAATATTAACGTTACTTTAATTTAGCGTTTTTGATAGTCTTCGCTAATTTCTCTAAATTTAGTGCACGCAAATAATAGTTTACTTAAGGCATTATGTCTGTTTTTCTTATTTATAATGCTGTTACATTTTATTTAGTTGATTTTAACTCGTTCTGGATTTGCATGTGTGTCAGATATATCTGAGGTATTAATCCAATGTGAAAGTGACTATAACTAACCTTTTATAGTGTATTATTGAAATTTCTGAATCAACCAGTAACAAAGTCACACCTTCCCATGGTGTTAAAATACCCAGCAGGAAACCTGTGATTATTTCAAAGGTGGATTTGATACTTGTAATTTAATTTATCAGTTTCTACTATACTTCTGGCTTCAGTGCCTTGTCCAAACATACATGACTGCTCTATTCCCTCAAAAGCCATTGTAACAATTTATCCCTTTCTGGATGATGCTACAGAGGATGGCAAAGAACCATATGTAATCAAACATTATTACTTTATGTAGATGTATATCATTCTTTACTTCTCATGGATGAAGTTCATTGTTCAGAAGTGCTCAAATGTAAACCGTGGGGTTTCTGATGAACCAAAACGTAAACAAAGCAAGACAGATTACAATGGGAAAACATCTATACGTGGAAGAACTTGACAGTATTGTAAGTTGTGATACTTCATCAGCATTTGACTGAAATTTCAAGAAGATGCTGTCTGAGTTATCAAAACCAAATCCCAACACTGATGTTCTTGATGAGTTGATGGCACAAACCTATTCGTGTAGAGGAAAAGTATTCTGACTGGAAAGTTACATGTTTCAGATATTTTTGAGAAAAATTCCTTGCTACGAAAACCAAAGCATGTATGTTTGTGTTAACCCTTTGACCGCACGTGTAAATGGGTGTGTCAATTATTGCAACGCAACCATTGTTTGAATTGCCATGTCATTAAGCAATGCTTTGGCTTTGTTGACATTTTGCGTGTGTATTTAGTCATCTGTGGATCTGCTAACTAGTCAGTTATGATGTATAAGGTCTCTGTTGAACATGTATGTGCGCAATGGATAGCAGTTTACACCCTCCATCGAGGGAAACGGGAAAGAAGGCAAGTTTTATCGTAATAATGAATACACTTGTCTTATGAAAGATAGTCTTAGCTTAGTGTGATTAAAGACATACTCATACAGTGTGTATATATGTATTTTATAAGTATTAGGTATGTTGTGTAACAAATATCGCGTCTAAGCTTTGCTAATCTGTTTGTATGTTACCAAGGTTATGGTCACGTTCACATGATTGTAATGATAGCCACACTGTACTGAAAGTTACAGCTCTGCTTGCTTTTACTATGGGTATTCAGATTTATATTATATAATTATACTATATCTACATGTATTTATATTTATATAATTATACATATATTTATATATATTATTTATATAACTATTGTATGTTATATTACAAGGTTATCTTTTTGAGATAAATTGATTACAAGTATCTCATAGGATCAACATGTGTATGGTACAACTCAAAACAAGGTACTACACACATTGCCAGTTCACATTGTTTGCATTGGTAGGTGGTTGTTCTTCTACCATTTCCTTTTTTGTTACTACAGACTATACACTCAAGTTGAGAAAATTTCCCAGATGGAAGCAGTGGTATTTTTTCCAGGAAGTGGCGTTCATAAAGACGAGTAGTAGCAAATTGAGATAAGCGTGGAGATGATGAACTAGAAGCAATATTGATGCCAGCTCGGGTAAGCAATGCATGTGCTAACTGAATTCTGAATTGTAGATGAGTTAGTTGCTTATTTCCTTGAGATGACAACTTATAAAGGATAAAGGCATTGATTATGGCCAAATCAAACAGATGGAAGATTGCACGTTTGTACCACTTGATTGTCCTCTGATTGAATCCATAATATGCAAGTAACTGATCACTCTTATCTACTCCTCCCATATTGTTGTTATATGCATCAACCATCACAGGTTTCTGTACATCTTCTTTTCCAGTTGTTGAAGATCTTGATCTACGGCTCTTTGTTACCATTTTGTCATCATGGATTGTACTTAGCATTGTGATGATTCGTTTGTCCTTCCATTGTAAAGCAAGTATGCTGTTGCCTAAGTTTTCTGTTCTAACTTATTCATAATTACTTTATTCTTCTTCTGTCCAGTTCTACTTTTCCAAGCAGCAGGCATCCCTTTCCTATCAACAAGAGCTGTACCACAGGCATCAAATCCTGCCAATTTCATTTCCAGAAAGAGGTTAGGACTGGTATAGTAATTATCCATGTAAATATGGTGGCCAGTTTCTTTCAGTGATTTCAATAATCTCATCACAACAGCTTGGGTGACTGTTCTATCTTTACCCAAATTCAATGTGTCATCTTTTCCTATTATTAGTAGATAGTAATTGCTGTGAGTAACTATAATTACTTTTAGCATACCTGCATATAACATCCAGTTATAGGTATATCCAGTTTTAGAGTCTGCCTTCATTCCCAATTTATTGGGTTTCTTAGGCATGTATTGGATAAACCACACCCTTCCTTTGAAGCTAACCATAGCTTCATCAACTGACAATTCATGACTAGGGCTGTAGTTTATTTGAAAGTTGTTGATGAGTTATGTAAGGAATGGTCGTATTTTATATAATGGATCGTATCCAGACTCGAATTTTTTCTTTTGATTATTTTTGTTGTTGAAATGCAGGAACTTCAAGATCAAACTGAAGCAATCTCTAGTCATTACTTGAGAGAAGGTAGTACTACTGAATGGCCAGTACTGAGCCCAATAATCTTCAATTTTGGGGTAGTGTATGATACCCATTGCTATTATTAGGGAAAAAAATTGCAACAATTCTGTTGCTGTGTGTGCTTTTTTTGTCCAGTAATGTAGACGAGATCTCCGTGCAATATCTGGATGTTCCTTGAAGTGGTGGTTTGTTCTGCAATTTCTTCAAACATCTGTTCTGTTACAAGTAAGTCAAAAAACTCTATTGGGTTCTTATTTGACATGTTTCTAGTGCACTCAGGCTGACCAACCAATTCAGGAATGTCTGAAGCAATATCATCCATTGCACCTACCTCCATATCTTCAATATCTTCTATATCCATCATGTTTATTTCTCCATCATTTATTTCCGTTAAATTTCCACCTTCACACACTACACTATTCTCTGTTTCATTTTCATTTTCCTTACTGCATTCACCCATCTCCATGTCCAGTCCAATTATTCTAATTACTTCACTATCACTTATATACCCATCAAATTCTTCATCTTCACTTTCGTCATAAACTGTTTCATCTGTCATTACCAAGTCAATTACTTCTTTGGCATTGTATTTTGCCATTATAAATATTGTTGCAACAGTATCAGTGCGTGTTATAAACAGTAACTATGCGAGTAGCCTCTACGCTTATAAATATGCGTGCTGCGTTTAATTAACATGGGTGTGACGCATATATTATGCGCGCCGCGCTCAAAGGGTTAATATACAGAGATGTAGTATGTTACATGTAAAGGTACTATAGGTCACTCTAAAATTTGACAGAATTACAGGTTTAGAGAATTCGATGAGACAATTTATGGATGACTATAGACATGTTTGGATGAAGGATTTTAGAGTGTTGCAAGAAATGATAGGACACTTCTTCTGGTGGTGATAGTGATTGCTCACAAGGTAGATAATTAGTGTAGATGATGTCATTTTGCATGTGTTAATAGATAAATCTATTGAAGCATTCAATTTGTTAATCAATTTGACCAATTCAAAAAGAAAAAAGAGATATTAAATATCACATACTTCTTTCAGTTAAGGTGTGTCATGTTTACTTCATATACAAACAATTTATATATTCACATGTATATAGATACCCCTTATGGAGAAATTGTTGGGTTAACAAACAAGCAAATGATCGTGCTTATGTAAAATTCTAAGGAGTTTTTGAAACAAGAATTACATAATGATTGAGCAAGAACTGGTAGTCAAAACTAATTGCTTTGATGAGCTATCTTCCTGCTACTTGCTCCTCATTACGTCTTCAATTATGAATATGATGCTTCAATTTCTGATACTCCTCTCTTTATTCAGGAGTCTGCATGCAAGTTAACCCTTTATATACAGAATTAATTAAGGGCATGGGCAGGCTAATAGGGAATTAAATTGCCCAAAGAAAGGTGTACCATGCTTTCGTGTCTTTCACTTAGTTTGGCTGTTTATCTTTAAAAGTCGTCAGTGAAACAGTTACGTGACTCCTCAAAAGTGTAGTTAAGTACTTAAACAGCTAGGATGTCGAATTATTTCGAAGGTTTCGAGGTAAGCGCTCTCTATAAATGATTTGTTATTATAAGAGCTTCTATAATATGAAAGCGCTATATTCTAAAAGTTTTTATGACTAAGCAAGATAGTACTAACCTTGGTTTTCTTCATGTTTTCATTCTAGATATGTGTGATGTAAATGTTAAAACACAAAAAACATTAGTTAAGCTGTACCTCCTAAAAAGATGGATACCATTTCTAAGCTAGTCATCAGTTACAATAAGGTAATGTTAGATTGTGTTTGGTTTATTTTACACTAGGAAGTTAGTATATGTTAGTAAGTGCAGTGTTAGATATGATAGTATAATACAGTGTTCTAGTTCATAAATGTATATATTGTTTGTGGTAAAGTAAAAAGCAATCATCACTTCTTCCATTATGGCAGAAGTGTAGATCACAATCGAAACAATGCCATGTTGTGTCGTTACGTGTATGTTTATAGTGGTAACAATAATGACATCGATGTTGCTTTCCATCTATTCTTAATGGAAAATGTGACATAATAAATTTCTTGGGTGGTTGAGAAAAAGATTTTCTACCTCGTCGTTTCCTTCCATTGAAGTTTCCAATAAGCTCCTTTGCAAGTTGAAGACGAAAATCTTTCACATGTTTAAGTGATAGGTCAGTGAATTCTTTTGCCAGAATGAAAGAATTGGTAATTGCCACATCTATGAGGAACCAGAAAAGGGATTTATAGTACTTTCAACATTTGAGTTTTATGTGGTAATATTGCCGCAATTGATCGTTTTTATCAACACCACCCATATATTGATTATATGAGGTAATATTTTGAGGGCATGAGAATATCTTTTTCTCTCCTGTTTTCATTCTCCTAGCTACCTCATTGTGAGGAAGTGGTTGAGCATTTGTTGATGTTGCCGTGACAAGTTTTGTGTCCTGCCAGACTGTAGCAATCATGTTTGGTTCATTTACACATTGTAAGGTGATAATCTCCCCTCTTTCTAATTGACTATATGTAATGTAATGTTTAAGATCATTAGGGAAGCCTTTGCGATGTGTTCTTACAGTACCACATGCATATAATCCATTGGCTAACAGATCTCTGAAGAGTGAGAAACTGGTAAAAAAGTTGTCACAGTAAACATGATAATTTTTATATTTTAATTTCCTTGTTAGGTCTTTTATAATCTTCTCCAAGTTTGTATTCTGATGGCCCCTTTTCTTTTCCTACATATACTTGAAACTCAGGTATGTAACCATTGGTGGAGTCAGCCCTCATCCATACTTTCAAACCCCTTTTGGTTGGTTTTTTAGGTAAGTATTGCTTCATTGAGCAATGTCCTTTATAAGGGACCATTGCCTCATCAATACTACACTCACAGTGTGGGTCATAAAGATGTTGAAATTTGTCACATAAGTACTCTAAGATTGGACGAACTTTACATAGTCTGTCATAGTTCTCACTATACGGAGATGAAATTGTTGAGTTGTTTACAAAATGAAGGTATTGTGATATTTCAAAAAAAACGATCTCGTGGTATTCAGTTTGCAATTGGACTGCAGTGAAGAAATTCATCTTTTCTCCAATAGTCATGATATGAAGGTAGTGGGATTAAGCCCATCAAAATCATGAACCCGAAGTAAGCCTCCAACTCTTGTCTGGTTATTTTATCCCACTTATTGAACATTTCTTCTCCCATGCAAAGCTTAGCGTAGCTGTTGGTCTCATAAACAATTGTCTCAACAATCTCTTCTGTGAAAAATAATCTGAAGATTTCAATTGGTTTTGAAGGTAAGGGGACTAGTTGGACCAATGTGTTCGATGAACTTGTTAACAGAAATAGGTTTTAGTTTGTCTGTCCACTTGAGCTCATCACTGTTACATGCAGTGGTTCATGTTTTTATGTTTACCTTTTTACAGTGGAAAAACCGGAAATGTTAGGAAAATAGTTAGTAGATGTCATATCATTGTTTGATGTGTCCTCTTCATGAAATAGTTGTAAGGAGATGTGCGGATCATCACTTAGAAGAATAGTAATTTTTTAAGGTATGTGTATTTTTTAAAATCTTACTTGTTCTCTTCAAGATCACTATTAAACCCAAGTTTGTCATCACTGCCAGGTTCAAAGTGTTCAATCATGTAGTCATCATCATCATCACACATTACCATACTCACTACCTCATCTGTACTATATGTAGCTTTCTCATCCATTTCTATTTTGAATTTAATTATTTTTATGTAACAGTAATTATCTTATCACTATTTCTTAATTGTGTGGTGAATGCTTATGTAAACACTTCAAATATTTTACCTGAATTGTGCGGGTGAGCTGAAAATGGAGTAGAATCTGTCTGTCTGGAACGATAGAAAGTTAAATTTCTCCACAGTACTAAAAGCAGCTAGGAAATGCACAAGCTAAGTTTATCACAGGTGCTTCTACAATAAAAACTAAATGTAAGACCTTTGTAGCTTGAACACAGCTGTCTCAAGTAGCGCGTTAGTAACCAAGAGTATTTATGCCGTATTTCTTAATAGTAAGACGTAAAATTACGTCTACCATATATAAAGGGTTAAAAGGCAGTAAGACAAAGCATTCACTAGTCTACTCAGCAGTATCTACTAGACTCTACCGAGCCTCAAGTGAACAATGAAAATTGCATACTTCTTTGTTATATTCATTTATTCATTTTGTTAAATGAAAAGAAGTTGATGCAAGTTTGACAACAACCTTATCATTGAAACAACAATAACTTCTGCTGATTTGACAATAACAAAAATATATGTTAAAATAGCATACTAAGTGGTTGCTATTCTGGCTGCATAAAACAGCAACATTTTGTTGTCATAACAACATGAATATTTTTTACAGTGCATTTATGGTAGTTGGCCATACTAAGTTTGATCCAGATGCTGGTTTTGGATTAATTAAACAAAACTACAAAAAAACCAACAAATGTTGAATGCCTGCAAGACATTGTTCAAATGATTAATGACTCAGTGGCACTCAACAAAACAAGACTTGTAGGAACACAGGATGGACAGACGGTAGTTCCAACTTATGATTGGTCCACTCATCTTGGTGTACATTTCAAAAAGGTGCCAAACATCAAGCAGTACCATCAGTTTTACTTTGCTGCTGCAAAGCCAGGAAGGGTCATGGTCAAAAGGTTCAGCAATTCTGAACAGCTGGGGCTTGATCTCAGGAAGAATGATTTATCTTGGAGCCCATCATCAGCACCTGTAGTTCATTCAAAGGGATTACTGAGGAAAGGCAGTGGTATCAGGAAGGGTCATGGTCAAAAGGTTCAGCAATTCTGAACAGCTGGGGCTTGATCTCAGGAAGAATGATTTATCTTGGAGCCCATCATCAGCACCTGTAGTTCATTCAAAGGGATTACTGAGGAAAGGCAGTGGTATCTTTTCGAAAAAATTTGACAATTTTGTACTTTTTTGAGATCAAAGGATCTCATTTGTCCACAACCTACTGCCTTACGACCACAAATTTGCTCCAATGAACAACACGTCTTCTCTTCAGAACAAGATGTTCAAGCTCCTCTAGACTTACAAAGTCAAGAATCAACATCAGGTAAATGAACTAAATCATGTATAAAAAACTAATTATGCTATTCTAGTTTCCCCTCTAAGAAAGCAATTGGGAATCTGTGGTAATTGTGGTATCACTGGTCATAATCGTAGATCCTGTCAAAAGAGCAACTAATTTCTTAGCCTCGTTATTACTGGGCATTTAAACTTCTAACATTCCTGTTAATGGCTCTTTAAAAACCACCATTCCCATTCTTCACAACATTCTTTTTAGAGCCAAAACAATTTTTAACAGGTCTCTGAAGAACTACCATTTACAAAAAAAGAAGATTTCAATTGTTACATTAACAGTTAAGCAGGAATGAGGAAATGAGCATTCTGGTAGAGTGTGTAAATGCCTAATCCAACTTTAAAAAAGTAACATTTAGAATTTTGACATATCACTAACAATACACAACAATCTACCACAATAATATAGTTAAAACATTTCGACTTCAAAATCAGTAATAAGATTAACAAACAATAAGGCAGAAATATTTTTTATTGTACATTATCCAATGTTTTCATTTGCATGAGTACTGTCACTTAGAGCCAGTATACATTATCTAGTAAAGTCTAACCTTTAACTAATGAGATATTGACACATCTCGAGATTCTCTGACTCCAATCTAAATTCATCATGATGAGGTTCTTACTGTAGCTCGGCACCTATCGGATAGTGACAGAATTGTGTACTAATCTATCAAATACTTCACTTACTAATCGGCATAGTTTAGCATTCTTAATATTAGTAAAGAAGTCAAATGAGAGCATCATTACTGGTTAGTAAGCCATCACGAGTTCCTGTGGTTTAATCATGTACCATTATTCAATACGGAGTAAGATTACGGAAACATTGAAAAATAGCTAAAAATCCATTTTTCTCGATAAAAAAAATACAAATGAAGCGTCTTCCTCCTCTGGTATCTTGGAAACGAAACGCGTGATTCCAAAAGGACAAAAACAATTTGTAGCCAAAAACAGGTACCATTTTCGTATTTAGGGTCACATATGATAATATTACACGAACGTATTTCGGCAAAAATAAAAAAAGCCGTGCATTCGTTTTCATCATTCTTGTGTAGAAGCTTTAATTCGGATTTATTTTTATCCTGACCTTTTTCTTAAAAGTGCCTATAGGTCTGGTAACTGGACAAGTTAATTCAAGATTATAGGCCCAGCCATTGAAACCACGCCTAAAACGTAAACCACACCCAACAGACCCAAGCAGCAACTATATACTTCTTTTACTGTGTTTGGCTTCAAGACATGTTCTTTTACTTTCATGATTATATTTGTGTCGTAAAGATAATTATGATACCACAAACTCGTCCACAAAATGGCTTATTGTCCTTCACTTATTTTGAACTAAGAAGCAAAGCAATTACAGTAGTAATTGCTTTGTTAATGCTTTTAGCCTATATAACAGTACTCATGCAATAAACAGTACCTGTTAATTCAAGTACCAATGATCACTTGAAGTATCAAGTATCAATGATCACCACATGTGCAGGTGTATAGGGACTTCACTATTTATTTTATGTATATGCAGTAAATCTCTTAAACTTGAATAGAGGAGTTTAGAGCTACATGTAGTATATCCTTTTTATTCGCTTTTTATTTCTTGTAATTTACTTAAGCTTAATCACTATTGACTCTTCTATAGTAAAGTTAAATAGTTAAATTTTAGACTTCTTTATTTGGACATATGTCAAAAACCTATTGTATATTTAATTTTTATTAACTAAAAAATAATGAGAAAATATAGTTGATCAAAAGAATAACTGACTTTATCAAATTTAAATGATATAAAATGTATAAAACTAATGATCACTCTGTGTCAATTCCAAAAGTACACTGTCAGTTGACTCTATTGTTAAACCTTAGCCCTATCAGCTATACTTAAACACTGACATTAAAGTATGTGGTCTAAGATTTGGACTCTCCCAAAAGGTGTAATATACTTATTGTGAAGTATTTGCATAATCTACTAATTAGATTGATAATCTAAACAGAAGGTGGTCTTAGATGGTGTATAATACACTTTATCATGGAACACCTGCATAACCTGAGAAGGAGAAGGCTGGTAATCCAAACAGAAGGTTGTCTTAGTTGTACTTTCTTATGGAACACTGAGTAATCTGGGAAGACTAGTAATTTCAAACAGAAGGTGGTCTTAGTTGGTATATAATGTACTGTATCATGGAACACCTGAGTAATTTGGGAGGCTGATAATCCAAACAGAAGGTGGTCTTATAGATTATAATCTTTTTGTTAACTTGTTGTGGTAGTATTCAAGGTGAATTAACATTAGTATATAAACCATTTACCCAACTCTCAAATTTGTGAAGTGATTATTCATTCTCTGTCTAGTGATGAAGATCTTCATTAGTTACAGTACTAAAGAAGTCAGCCAGTTTGCTAAAGAACTGCAATCAAACTTCAAGGATAAGCCTGGTGTTGCTGAAGTATTTATCTGTGAAAAAGATGTTTCTGGTGGTGATGTATGGGGAGAGCATATTGCCAAAAAAGTAAATGATTGCGATGCTTTTATTCCTATAATAACACAAGAATATCTTAATTCAAAACCATGTTATCAAGAGATCCATCATGCTCATTATAACAAAGAGAAAAAAAGGCATATCTTTCCAATCCTCATTAAAGACCGTAAACCAAAGTATGAAAAAGGTGAATATGGTAGGGATATACAAATGATGGTGAACATAGTTCAATACACAACTTTCAAAACCACAAAAGTGGAGCAGGATATATTTGATAAGTTCCTAGCAGATATCAAGCAGAAAGTTCTGGGTGAGTGAGTAACTTAACAGTTCTTACTAATGTTACTGTTGTTATCTATTTGTAGGTGTACATGTAGCTACTGAGACAGCACAAGGTAATAAATTATAATTATATTATGAATAACTTCTTGGCATATACAATTTAATTATATATAGGACATTCAGTTGAAACAAACAAAGAAACAGTCGTATCAGGTAAACATTCTGTATTGTTAACTGTTATAGTACACCAAAATAAAGTTAAACTATCCACACAACATAGAAATCACATAATAGCCAAACACCACAACACAAGGCAGCTAATCTGAACAGCGCATCAATATCTCATCATCGTTTCTATAATTATACATATGTATATAGTATATACGTGGTTCAGTCTAGTCTCGTCCCCAGACCTACTCGCAAGCGAAAGTAGGTCGAGTTGACCCAATGTGGCGCGGGTGTTGGTATGCAATTAGAGGTAGTGTGAAATATAAATATTATTTAATTGAAGTGTTTAAAGCTATAATTATACATATGTATATAGTATATACGTGGTTCAGTCTAGTCTCGTCCCCAGACCTACTCGCAAGCGAAAGTAGGTCGAGTTGACCCAATGTGGCGCGGGTGTTGGTATGCAATTAGAGGTAGTGTGAAATATAAATATTATTTAATTGAAGTGTTTAAAGCGTAGAGATATATCTACTTCAAATGTTCTCTTTATAATCAACGAAGTTGCAAAAAAATTTGGATTTACTCTCAAAGAGAAACATAAAATTTACAAAATAGATTGTCTATTTCTTTGTGAATCTTCTCTGGTTGCATTTCAAGTTTATTTGTTAAATTACACAGGAACTACTTAGCAACCTCAGGGTCGTTATTTATTACAATGTGGCTATCACAGATTCATTGATACAATGTAAGCTCAATGTTAAATTAACATAAAGCCAAAACTAGTCAAAGAAAGTATGTTGAGCAAACTAGAAACCAAAAGGATTTCTTGTAGTTTTATTGAAGCCATGAACAAGAGATGGACTGGATACTATTTGATCTAAAATAACAACAGCTAACTTTAACTTTAGAGGTCAAATTGAGGATTCACTTTGTTCAAACATTTTTAGGATGAAATTACACAATGTGATTTGCTGCATTGTCTACAACACAGTAAGCAACAGTGGACAAAAGTGTTATGTACATACAACATTGTCGACAACAGCAGACAAGAGGTTATGTATAGACAAAATAGTAGACAATGTTGATTGTAGCAGTACAATTGAGCACTGTTATTGTTATAAATGTTCAGGTTATATTATAGCCATGTGTTGCTTCTAAGGTTTTTATGAAATAATTATTGCCCACAACAAATGTTTTGCTAGTAATTTTGGCATTCACAATGACTTCTTAAAAATATGCTAGAGTTACATTTTTTACAAAAATAATGTAATTTCCTTTTAAAAGAAAAAGGAATGAAAAGCCTTACATTATTTGGAATCTTCTACTTCTGTGTAAGCAAAAGTCTACTTAGTTTATTCCTTATTGTGGTTACATGAAGAAAAGTGCACTATATGAAAACCATCCATACATGTATAGGGAACTGTACTGTCTGTGTCTGATTGAGGTTCAAATATAATCTTAAAACTTATTTAAGCTTTCATTACTTTTGCAACAACATAGTACTGCAAATACTCTGATAAACTCTACGCTATATCCAAGATGTTAGGTTATTAATAATCAGTATAGTATTATCCATTCATGGTATATAGAATTGCAGTGAATAATACACATATGAGAGAATTTGTTGACGTAACAATTAATTTTGTCATAACACTCGAAGTCAAACAAATTTTAGCCACTGGCATTATAATCATGAATGATAGTGCCTGCCTATTAAACGACAACTGAGACCACAGGATTTTTAATCAATCACATTGCTAATAGACCTGTTACACAGGGACATTCTATGCTGTATATTATATAGGTAGCTGTTCCTATACTGATATTTTTCTCTTGGTAAAAAAAAATTCTCCATTTTTATAGAAGATAAGCCAGAACATGGCAGTGTGACATAGAGCGGTCATCATCAGGTAAATGTGTCTGGAGTTACTGCTGGAGGTAATATAACGATTCACATGGCTGGACAAAGTATGTTATATTATTATTATCCCAGGCATACTTCATATCTTGTGTAGTCCTAAGATTGTTCTGAGATAAATGTTTAATATTTATGTCATGTGGGTTGTTTATAGGTAATGAGTAACATTCAACCCTTCTATATAAAAAAACTTACATAATGTTGTTGAACAAGCAGTTATTTTTTGCTGAATAGGAGGATATTTATGTAACAATACATGTATAATAAAATATGGAGTGATACAAGGATTTTGAAAGTCCTACAATCATTTGGAGCATGTGTTAAGTATGAATTTCTCTGTATATCTATACACTATCATTAATAATATACAAAACTTAATTCCTAAATGAGCAGCTATAGCTTCATTGAAAGATCATCATTATTCACTATACCTAAACATTATAGTCAATATTCACAATTTAATTTTGGTTGCAAGTTATTTGATTGTTGAGAATTCATCTTAGTTAAAATCTATGTTGTATACATGCGTTTGTAGACAATCATCACTTTTCTGCCTGACACAATACACAGTGTGTTTGACAGTCCTACAATCATTCAGAGCATGTGTTAACTATGCATTTCTCTGTGTATCCATTCACTAAAATTTATTTTATTGTTGTATGTGACAATTAAAAGTGATAAATGAAATTAAATGGTATCCTTTGACTTCAATAACACTAACTGTCAATCTTTGATGATGGATGTGACTGATCACATTGGTTATTTGCCTATATTTCTAGCATTCTATAAGATAGTAGTCTTCCTTAGACACTGCTCCTAATTATTCCAATCTTATATCTCTAGTCATTGTTTCACAGTAAAGTCAGTAAGTATCTTGATAATTTTCAAATGTTTGGTAGATATCTGTGTATTGTTGCATGATACATGTTTTCAAATGACTTCCCAGTTTTCCATATGTTTACATTGTCAAATATGACTTATGACTATTGTAAATACATATAAATTAGGTAATGTGATAAAGCCAAATCAATTGTCTTTTTTTTGTTGGACCATTTCTGTATGTGTCCCAATACCAATGACATGATTACATTTGTTATATTGCCTATAACAAAGAAAGGTTGATATGTTAGACAACACTAAATATATTTTTCTGTTCATATCAGTTAATATGGCTGAAGGTGATGTATGTAAATATGATTTTCGAGACCATGTCTTGGATCAGCAACCTACTATTGAAGAATTAATTACACATGTATAGAGTTAACTTAAAAGGGTATAAATTAATTAGCTAACAAAAATAAGCATATTATCTTGCTATTAACAAATCAACTGGTTATGACCTCAATTAGGAAAATGTACTCCTATATACATGTTTGATATATATCACTAAATTCTCCTTCAGTTTTTAATCTCTTAGTTTCACATTGATTTATCAAAATTTTTAAAGAAAACATTAGCCTGACAATATTTTATAAACTTTTAAAGTGCTTCAGAAACATTTTTAACTCCATTTTTTAACTCCATTTTTTTATTTGGACACATTCTTAATACACTGTACATTAAATGACTTATAATAACACTGCTGTCATCATTATACTCACAAATCATATGTTTGAATTTAAAGGTTGTACGAATATTATAATAGTACACCATAATAATTTCATAGTTGCATTTTTGGTAGTATTGAATTCCTTTTTATATTTTATCACAACATGCGTTGTTGTCACACAAACAGTAATGAGTTTAATAAATTTTAATTGGTTGCCTATCATATCAGTAGGTATGCATGTAAGTTATGTTATTTATAAACATTCTTCATAAATTAGATAACCTTGGGAAAATCCATGGTATCATCATTAAACTCTATGATGAAAGTCATATAATTATAATACAATGAAAAGAACCACAAGAATGTAAAGAATCCAATGACATCAAAGTTAACTCAGTTTCAAGCAGTATAGCACAAGTTATTATTAAAATAGTTGTGCAAAGTCAAACTGAACAGAGTGTAGCTAAGTCTGAAAGAATTGTTAAAACTTAATAGGTAATCGCCATTATTATCTGAATAATTGAAAAATGCTATGACTATAGTCATAGCATTTTTCAATTATTCAGATTCTTAGTTGAGCTGTTACATAGGAAAACATTCTATTGTCCATATATATAGCTGTTCCTATATTGATATTTTTCTGTTGGTAGTGAGTTTCCATTACTATAGAAGATGATAAGCCAGAACATGGAAGTGTGACACAGAGTAGTCAGCAAAACCTGTCTGGAGTTACTGTTGGAGGTCATGGAGTGACTCAACAGGGTGAAGAAATTAATATGTATTATACTATTATTGTCCCAGTCACACTTCAAATCTCATTTAGTCCTAAGATTGTTTCAGCTGAATGTTTACTAGTAAATATCCATGTATATCACATCATTTTACTAGCCACCACATTAATTTTGTAGTAATATAGTCTGTTATTACTGAATTGCAGTGGATATAGATCATTTTAGGCTATGACTAACATGCAACACTATCATTAATATACAAAACTTAATTCCTAAATGAGCAGCTATAGCTTCATTGAAAGGTCATCATTATTCACTATACCTAAACATTATAGTCGATATTCACAATTTAATTTTGGTTGCATTTTATTGTCTAATATATATATTATATATAATATATATTTTTCATCATTTTTTATAAATTAACTTAAAGTTATTTGATTGTTGAGAAATTCATCTTAGTTGAAGTCTATGTTGTATACATGCGTTTGTAGACAATCATCATTTTTCTGCCTGACACAATACACAGTGTGTTTGACAGTCCTACAATCATTCAGAGCATGTGTTAACTATGTACTTCACTATGTATCCATTCACTTAAATTTACTTTATTGTTGTATTTGACAAATGAAAGTGATATATGAAATTAAACAGTCTCCTTTAATTTAAATAACACTAATTGTCAGTCTTTAATGATAGGTGTGACTGATCACATTGGTTATTTGCTTATATTTCTAGCATTCTTTTATGACATTGGTCTTCCTTAGGCACTGCTCTAATTATTCAATCTTGTATCTCTAGTCATTGTTTCACAGTAAAGTCAGTGTCTTGATAACTGTCAAATGTTTGGCTGATTTCTATGTATTGTTGAATGATGCATGCTTTTCAAATGACTACTCATTTTTCCATTTGTTTACATTGTCAAATATGAATTACGACTATTGTAAATACATATAAATTAAGTAATGTGATAATAAACCCACAATTATTAAGTCGATTGTCTTTTTAAGGACCATTTCTGCATGTGTGTCAATACCAATTACATCATTAAACTTATTTTATTGCCTATAACAAATAAAAGCTTGATATGTTTGATCAATACTAAATATTTTTTTCTGATTTCATACCAGGTAATATGGCTGAAGGAGATGTATATGAATCTGATTTACCAAAACATGTCTTGGATCAACAACCTACTCCTGAAGAATTAATTACACATGCTAGAACAGGGAAGTGGAAGCTACTGGGTACAAAACTAAAACTGGACGATGTGAATCTAGAAGAATGTCATGATTTAGTTAGTGTGTATAAGTTATGGATTATGGAGAAAGCAAGGGAAGCAACTAGAAGGAATTTATTAAAGGCTTTATATGCTATTGGACAGCAAAATGTATTAGAGAAATATGAAGATTATCTTAGAAAATTGTTAGTTGACATGCACTATTTAATTTATTAAGTCATATATGGCTATGTGCAGAGAGTGGTTCCTAGTGTCTGTTTGTCCTGTATATGTAATTACATTAGTCCTTATACTAATAAAATAATCTATAGGTGACCAAGTATTTTTTTAATGTTATAGAATTTATAAATGAGGAGCTTTATAACTCTGAATAGCACTATAAGTTAGCTGAATATTTCAAAATCTTGTTTCACAGTGTAGCATATATAATATATACTATTAGAGATAGCCCTGAACTTGCTAAAGTCATCTGGTATGTACATATTATATAATATTTATACATGATTTGATACAGAAATCTATATACATAATTTGCCAAGGAGTGATTTGTAAAATATTGAGTCGACATTTTTGCATATAGCCTATGGCCCCTTGATTCATGACATGCATATATATATATATATATATATATATATATATATATATATATATATATATATATATATATATATATATATATATATATATATATAATATTATATATATATATATATATATATATATATATATATATATATATTATATATATATATATAAGATTGTATCACCATTAACAAATTAAAGAAGCATCTACTTACTTAATTTTATCTTCCAGAAATTTTTTATCTGCCTGACATTGTAAAAGCTCTTCTTTTAGTTTTGTACCATATTCTAAGGATACGACTGTTTGTTTTAATATGTTTTTTATTGTTATATGCACTATAGAGATATAAAAATGAAATTAACCTGACTAACCTAACCATGTATGATTGAATTATAAATAGATAACACTTTGTTCAACAATTTGGTCCATGGAAAAGTTGTTATATGTATGTACTCTTTTGTATTTTAATTATAGATAATTTAGTATCAAAAGACAGCTGTGATCTGTGTCTCTATGAACATTGCTAGTAGGAATAAAACAGCTGACTGTAGTTAACAAATTTAGTTTTCTGTTTAACCATACATAATGCTAGTAGTGACTTAATAAAAAACAAGCTAAAAGTATGACATACATTGTATTTTTTGTAATATATTGTTCATACTACATTATTTCAGTTATTGATTAAAAAGTATCTTTCATTTGTAATCACAGCAATTAACAATAAGGGAATCCCTAGTGGGGAGGTGCTACCTTAATAGGCTGTATCCAAAGGAGTCAGCCTGTCACCAAAAATGTGGTCCGGGTGAAAAAATTTGGGCCTAGTTCCAGATTTTAAATTTGCAACGAAATGGTTGCAAAATTAATTCTGTCTTGCAATATTTGGACCCAAGGTTGTCGGACTGTGATAATTTGGCAAAGAGAAGTGGAATTCGACGCATGTATGCTACGGAAGCCTCAGACGATTCCTATTTCCAATTTCAATATAACGGGATTATACGGAGTTTTAATGTCCGTTATCGGCTTCTCTAAATAACAGAACTACAATATACAACCAAAGTCAGGGACCCAACCTAACTGGAAATATCTCGCTGACGCTCGATTCTAAGAGACGGCTCGTGGTACTCACGCTCCGCATTTTATAAAGTAACAAGAAAAGCCTAGAAATGGCGCACGTGCCAAAAATGGAATTAAGAATAAGAAATTGGACTCATCAACTGGATCGTTAATTGGAATTTTTTAAATACGCCAAGGTTCGCGGAAGAAATAAGAAAAAGGAATTGGAATGCCCGTCTGTGGCTTCCGTAGTATACAAATCGTTTTATCACTTCTTAGGTTGTGTCTACTTAAATGGAGAGCTTTTAGCCACCTATGGAAGCTTGTAACAGCAGAAAGGACGGGAACCTGACTGAGGAATCAATAAACTACATAGAAAATGGAACTTATGCCTCAGATTGTTTTGCTAACATTAAGAGAAATATTAGGAAAAAGGCTGCTAAAATAGCATTGAGAGAAGGAGAAGTGTAGTATGAGAAGAAGCCAGGACAAGTTTGTATTATTATATTTTCAATTTCTTTTTTTACTATCTTACTATAATTTATAATAGTGTTCCTGTTTTCTGACTTACTGTAAGTATTTGCATGTGATGGGAGTCAAAGAAAGAGAGACAAGTTGACAACTATGAGACCAGAGGCTACACCTATACCAGTTTATTTCTCATGGTACCACACTGCAATTGATTTGATTGGACTATTTGTCACCTGTGTCTTAATCAGGAAATTGATATATTTTAACAATTAGTCATTATTTTACAAAATGGGTCGTAACAACAAAAATACCTGGGATGAATATCTAGTTGGCTGTATTTTTGCCTATAACACATCCAGGTTTCTGAGAATTATTAGCAAGCTGTTTTCTATTGACTGCTTTCTTTCTATTCAGGCATGAATTTTCACTGTATTCACCATTTGAAGTAATGTTTGGTCGTAAACCTGCTTTATCTGTAGATATAAACAAAAACAGACCAAAGCAAATTCAGAGAATCAAGCAGTGTAATATGGACTTGTGGTATACTGCAAGTGTCGTCAACCAGAAGAGGGTTAATTGATTGATTGAGAAGACTGTAAAGAGTGGTATCATGAAGATTGTGTTGAAGTCCTAAGTGCCATTTGGCAGACGAAGAGGCACATATCATGAATATGCGACACTTTTATTTAAAAATCTTAATTAATTGTTATATTACCTACATAATATAACTTATAATTACATAACATATTATATTGTCTTTATTTAGATTAAATGCTAAATCTTATTATAATCAGATCAAATTGGATCTATATAGGACCATGTCTTGCTGCCAAACGTGGACCTAGGACCAAATTTTGCTGGCTAAGATTGACCTATCTCTGGAAACAAATTTTGCAGCATAGGTCTAAATTAGGCAGCAAAATTTGGTCTTAGGTCTAGATTTAACTTGCCTAAATTGGACATAGGTCCAAATTTTGCATGCAAAAAATGGACCTAGATCCAATTTTAACTAGGAACAAATTTGCCATGACAGGAGAGTGAAGGTAGGTTGTGGGCACAAGCGTACTTAGGACTTTTATAGCCTCCAAAAATCACGGTAATGCCTCCCAACTCCTCCTTTACGTATACACTTATACACTTAATACCGCCCGTTCCATGTAAATGGTATGAACTAGAGGTAGAGCCATTAATTCAATTGTTGCAAGAGGTAAGAGTAGATTAAATATTAGAGTGCAGTTAGATTGTTCTTTATCTTCAACCTCTTCTTCTGTAACATAGCCATCAAAATCATCTTCTGACTCAGAGTCACTATAGGCATTTTCTCAAAGTAATTAATAAAAAGTTCGGGTCCAAGGGCAGAACTCTATTCTATATGACGCATAATTCCACTTTGTTTACTATATGATTTTGATACTAATTTTGATAGGTGGTGAACAAATTTCGCATCCATTCATACTCAGACTAAAAAGTTGAGTTAGCCTTTAAATTTGTGTCTACCTTGCTAAGTTTTAGTAGGTCCAAGAAATGTATCCTTGTTAGACTACAACCTGTTTATTATTCTACACAGTAGCATTCATTTTGTATTTCATGATGTTGGTTGCTCAAGATCTAATCTTATTTTTATGAAGAATTAACATGATGGAGATATATCAGAGAGGATATCATTAGTCATGGAATTGCTTAATATGTAGGGATGGCCTGGGAAAGAAATAGTCACTATACTCAACAATCAAGAGTATTGAATCTGTATGTCTATTCATCCTTTTGTAATGTGAGAGCCAAGAGAAACTTTGTTTTCAAATTTCAGCATATCAGCATATATATAAAAGGTCTTTCTTCATTTACATGTAGGGTTTCATTTAGATATCCACTATCTTCATCAAACTTGTATGGGTTAGGAATCTCCTGACACTATATCTTCTGTAGCTACCAATGTAGTGGTGGTTGGACTCTTTAACTTCCTACTCAATGTGTAAAAATTTACAAAGTTTGTGTCCATGATATCATAGGAAAAAATCCTGAAGCCTAATGAAAATACAATTAATGGTATGTAATTTAGCCTTATCTTTTTCCGTAAATCAGTATAGATGTTTGTTATTGTTTAGATGAGCTATAAACACTCTTAAAAATTTATAATATTATGCAAGGAGCATAAGAGAAATAGCTAACTCCTTGACTTGATTGTATCACAGGTCTCTCAAAAATCAATGCATTTGCTAGCTTCTCATGCACTAATATTACTAGATGACTTTTATTGTTATACAGTGTTGTGGCAGAGAAATCACTGAAACAACCTAGAAACCTTAACATAGTGTCATAAAAATATTGATAATGGAATACAAGAAACAAGTACAAGTATTTGTTTAGGATGCATTTCTCTGTGTATCAATTTACTTAAATTTATTTTATTGTTGTATGTGACAATTAAAAGTGATAAATGAAATTAAATGGTATCCTTTGACTTCAATAACACTAACTGTCAATCTTTGATGATGGATGTGACTGATCACATTGGTTATTTGCCTATATTTCTAGCATTCTATAAGATAGTAGTCTTCCTTAGACACTGCTCCTAATTATTCCAATCTTATATCTCTAGTCATTGTTTCACAGTAAAGTCAGTAAGTATCTTGATAATTTTCAAATGTTTGGTAGATATCTGTGTATTGTTGCATGATACATGTTTTTCAAATGATTTCCCAGTTTTCCATGTGTTTACATTGTCAAATATGACTTATGACTATTGTAAATACATATAAATTAGGTAATGTGATAAAGCCAAATCAATTGTCTTCTTTTTTGTTGGACCATTTCTGTATGTGTCCCAATACCAATGACATGATTACACTTGTTTTATGGCCTATAACAAAATATAGCTCTTCAAATCACTACAAGTATTTTTTTTCATTTCATATCAGGTATTGTTGCTGAAGAAGATGTATACTGATTTACCAAATCATGTCTTGGATCAACAACCTACAATTCAAGTGTACTTCTTTAGGAGTTACTGGAGTCAGAAGTGGCCATTTGCTAATACAAACTTCTCCTCTGTTATGTCGGGACGCAGATTCGAGCTTCTAATGAAGTTTCTACATCTAAATGATACTGATAACATGCCATCACGGGAGAGTCCAGATTATGATAGAATTTATAAAATCAGACCATTTCTCGACAAACTTCTTACCAGCTTCAAAACCAACTATAAGCCTTCTCAATATCTCTCAATCGATGAATCCATGATAAGCTTCAAAGGAAGGTTATCATGGATACAATACATGCCCAAAAAACCTACAAAATGGGGTATGAAAGCTTGGGTACTAGCTGATTCAACGAATGGCTACGTGTACAATTGGAAATTGTACACAGGTAAAGAGACAAATAACACAGTGGAAAAGGGATTAGCACATCGAGTTGTTCTAGAACTATTGCAAGATTTAGTTGGAAACACTTATGAGGTCTACGTTGATAATTTCTACACCTCACCAGCACTTTTTACTGACCTGATCCATCTTGGATTCAAAGCTTGTGGAACACTCAACAATAACAGACGTGGGATAAATCAATCCTTCAAAAATCATAAGTTAGCAAAAGGAGAGTTATACTCTGAACGAACAGATGACGATAAAATGATGTGTCTAAAGTGGAAAGATAAACGTGAAGTCTGTATGCTCTCTACCTTTCATGATGACAGTGTCACCTCAAAGAAGAGGAGGACAAAGCATTCTGCTGATGGAACAGAAACCATCAAGAAACCAAAAGTAGTCGAGGACTATAATCAATACATGGGAGGAGTGGATAAATCTGACCAACTGATTTTGTACTATGGCTTTGCTCATAGGAGGGTGAAATGGTGGGAAAGAGCATTCTTTCATTTGCTAGACCTATGTCTCGTCAATGCACATATTTTATACAACATGAACAATAGTAAGAAACTGACCCAACTAGACTTTCGAATCGAGGTTGGGAAAAGTCTCCTTGATGGCTTCCAAAGTCATATCTCTCAGCATTTTGTGTTAACTGAATTACCTCTTAGGCTAACAGAAAGGCCATTTCCTGAGCCAGTACCAACCGACACACCTTATGGAGGTCGTCCACAATGCGAAGTGTGCCGATCTAGAAAACAAAAGCGATCACAAACACAATACAGATGCAAACAATGTAAAACACCACTACATTTACATCCATGCTTTGAAATCTATCACACAAAACTACACTACCACATTCGTTAACATTCTATCACATAAAACTTCACTTAACTTCAAATTATTCTAATGTCTGTACAAATCTCTATGTATTCACACTTATTATCAAGCTACATCATGACTCAATAGTATACTCGTATTTCCTATTTTAGATGTCTAACAGAATCTGTGCTATATACATGCATGTTAGTACACCTACATGCAATTTCATTTGTTTCACTTACCTTTTCAATTCCAAAGACATAAAAATAATTGAGAATGAGTAACAGACTGGTAAAAACTGTCACAACTCTAGGTGAAGTAACTGCGAATGATATTGGTATGACGAAGCTTTTTTTCAGCTAAAGTTGTTGACACAACCTTCAAACTCTAAGAATATAACCAATAACTATTATACAACAACTAACCTTTTAAAAAATATAAGTCAGGATGAGTAACAGACTTATAAAAACTCACAAATCTAGTTGAAGTAACCGCGAATGAAATAGGCATGACGAAGCTTTTTTTTTCATCTAAAGTTGTTGACACAAGCTTCAAACTCTAAGAATATAACCAATAACTATTATACAACAACTAACCTGTCAAAAGAATAATTCAGGATGAGTAACAGACTTATAAAAACTGTTACAAATCTAGGTGAAGTAACCGCGAATGAAATTGGTATGACGAAGCTTTTTTATTCATCTAAAGTTGTTGACACAAGCTTCAAACTTTAAGAATATAACCAAAAACTATTATACAACAACTAACCTTTCAAAAAAAGAGTGTACAGCAATCAACAAGACAGAAAATTGATCAAAGGTGACCTCGAGTAAAACGTGGAATAATCAAGTCAATTTGGCCACCCACAGGAAGTTAACGTTAATTAATTTGATTACCCGTGAAAGGGTTAAATTAGGTGCTATAATTCAGAAATATGAAGATTATCTGAAAATAGTTAGTTGAAGCTATTTATTTAGTCATACATGGCCCTATGTACAGAGAAAATACTTCCTAGTGTCGGTTTGTTCTGTATGTGCATCAAAATCTTAATAAATTATTCTATAGGTGACCTAATATTATTAATATTATAGCATATGAAAATGAGGAGTATTAAAGCTCTGAATAATACTGTAAAAAAATTAGCTGAATATTTTAATATCCTGTTTTTTACTTAATCATGACAGATTTGATACACAAGATTTGCTCTACTATTTAGAAAAAATATATAGTCTTTAATCTCTTAGATAATATCTTTCCCTGGCATATAAAGACTTGTTTAATTTGGACCATGGATGCAACTGTTTTCATATACTTTTCTATTATCATATGTGATATAATAGAGAAAAGTTGTTATACATTTGTATTTTTTGTGTTTTACAGAAAATTAGAAAATTTAGTATCTAAAGAGAACTCTGATCTTTCATTGTTAGTAGGAATATAGAGCTGACTGCAGTTAATAAATTTACTTTTCTGTTTAAATGATAATGCTAAGCTGAAAACATCACACATGTACACATTGTATTGCTTGTTATATACCATTCTTGTAGTGCATTATTTTAGCTATTAATTAAGAAGTCATCACATGTGGTTGTAATCAAAACAATTAACAATAGGGAATCCCTACTAGGGGAAGTGGCTACCTATATAGGTCATGTCATATGGAGTCTGGCTTGCTGACCATTTGGTAAGAGAATGTCTGGGGACAAGTGCATATAGGACTCATACAGCCTGCAAAATCTTGCAGGCCACTTTTGTGCACTTACAAGCTCATCCATTTGACTTAACACTACACAAGATTAACACTAACACTACACAAGGACTACACAAGATATGAAGATATGAACTGTGCCTGGCAAAATAATAGTATAACATACTTTGTTCAGACATGTGAATCGTTATATTACCTCCAGCAGTAAATTCAGAGACTCTTACATGATGATGTAAAAAAGCAGTATGTCACACAAGGAAACATAGTTAGTAAAGGAAGGTCTGTGCTTCTATTTGAAACATTAAAAATGTCACAAATGACTCAAGTGGTCCCTTTTTACATATCTAGTTAAATTAGCTATTTAAAGCTCCAACTAGTTGAGAAAACTCAATGGACAGTTACACGTTAATAACATTGCCTGAACTGACAGCGCACAAATGTCTAACAGTAAAAGAGAAAGATTGCATTATTCCATTTCTTCAGCCTCAATAACTCAACAAGTAAGTGTAGTTTTGCTTTCACAGAAATAGGCAGTTCCTAATGGTTTCGTTTTCATTTAAAATAATATTTAATGCTGCCCTACGTTAATTTAAAAAAATATATAACTGTAGTATATTTTAAAGAAGTCATTGTGAAGGTTAATTTTATTAGTAAATGTTTGCAAAAGGGAGTATTTCTTTTTAAAAATTGGAGTATAGATAAAAAAGTGATGATTTAAATATTTTGGCAATAGTACCGGATATTTCTTTTGAAACATCATTGTTGTCAAAATTGTTTCTAGTTTCATGCATCACTGGTAGAGACATTCATGTTATTCAGACAAGTTGTATGTGATTAAAGTACAGAGTATTGGGCATGAGGATGTTCAAGGATATTTAGTCACAATAACCATGCATATTATAATATATATATCATATCATTGTGGTTGTATTAGATGTATTGTTGATGGACAATACAATGTTTTTCTTAATGATTATAGCAATTTAGACACTATTCGTTATAGTATTCTTGCTCTTTCAATGTTATACGTTTGTGTGCTGTCAGTTCAGGCAATGTTATTAACGTATAACTGTCCATTGAGTTTTCTCAACTAGTTGGAGCTTTAAATAGCTAATTTAACTAGATATGTAAAAAGGGACCACTTGAGTCATTTGTGACATCTTTAATGTTTACTTGTAGGAACAACAATTATAGCACAGACCTTCCTTTACTAACTATGTTTCCTTGTGTGACATACTTCTTTTGTGATACCACTTGGCATTCGCCTTAACCAAAGCTAAAATCATGTTGTGTTGTGTGGTTTATTTAATAAACCAGTGGTCAATGAATGTAGATACACAGATTGCAAGTACGCCCATATTTGTTCCCTCTTCCGTCAGGGCCCTCATCCAGCATCACAGTGCTTGAGGTCCCATCGCACTCTCCTGGTGTTGCCTACACAGACAGTCACTCCAAGGATCATGCCTAGATTGTAGAAGAGATGACCACACCAGACCTAGGCTAGAACCACTTACTAGCATTACCATGTATCACTTGAGTTACTATATTAGCAACTGACACTCCACCTGTAGTATACAATAGGTAGAAATTTATTTCCCAACATAATATCCTAATTGAGTTAAATTGTGAATGATCAATATCGCATAGTCAACGCACTTTAATAACAGAGCACTAGTAACTTAATTTAATAACCAATAATTAATAACTTAGCACTCCCACATGAAACTTATCCATCACTGCACAGAACATGCACAGGGCATAATCAACAAATAAGGCTAAAACATCAGCACAGTACACAGACGGAGCTGGCAAAGCTCTGTTAATACATACATAATATATATGCACATTCAGAGTTCACAATCAAGCAATTTTCGCTAGTTAGTTGGTTTATCTCTTATGTAGGCCCATATCGGTATATGAAGGACCTCCAACATTATGTTCAAGCCACTTGCCATACCCAATTGCACCAGAAATTGCACAGGTACAATCACCCCTTCAACCTTGTCTGAACCAATGGCATATACTGCTTGCTCACCACCCAGACCAACAGCTGGCAGAATACATACTAAATGGCATTCAGCATGGCTTTTGGATTGGCTTTAACTGGGGGAACTGTCTCTGCTCGGCTCGTCGGAATATCCAATCAGCATATGATCACCCAGAGGTTGCGGATAAGTATATTGCCAACGAACTCAGCAAAGGTCACTTAATAGGCCCACTCCCCACAGCTCAGTTGTCCAATAGCCAGTTTATTCATGTGAGTCGAATTGGAATTATTCCAAAAGGACATAACACTGGCAAATGGTGTCTCATCACAGACCTGTCCTATCTGGAAGGACAAAGCATCAATGATGGCATAGGACGGGAATATTGTACCTTGGAATACACAACCGTGGACAAGGAACTGCTTTGGGTCCGGTTGCACTCCTAGCAAAGATCGATATAAATCTGCTTATCGGCTGGTTCCAGTCCACCCATACGACCGACCACTGGTAGGTTTTCGATGGCGAGGCAAGGTTTATTTGGATGACATGCTTCCTTTTGGGTTGCGATCAGCTCCAAAAGTATTCAATGCTTTGGCAGACACACTTGAATGTGTTTTCATTATAGAGGGGTTAACAATGTGGATCACTACCTAGATGATTTCGTGACAATGGGACCCCCTGCCTCTTCAACATGTGCTAGAAACTTAAGAGTCAAGGACAAATGTGAAGGCACCTCACCAAGGCTAACCTTTCTGGGCATAGAGATAGATACACAAGAAAGGGTGTTACAATTACCACAGGAGAAACTTTGAGAATGCAGATGATTCTGACTCAATGGAAGAAGAAACGATAGTGTCGGAGGTGGGAATTGTTAGTTGGTCTGCATCGTGTGCTTTGTAACAATCAATGGTTTCAGTTGCAGCGGCCTACATCCTGCCAGGACAAACATATCTCATTTAAGGAACTTATTCCTATTATGCTGGCTGTGATGGTGTGAGGGTCAGCCATTCATTGTCAATGCGACTACCAGGCAGTAGTGTGCATGCTTGCCTCTCACTATTCTTGTCAGACGTACCTCATGCACCTGCTGAGATGCTTATTCTGTTTGTAAGCAACATACAGACTAACCATCACACAATCACATATACCTGTCCGCATAAACACCCCAGCTGATGACCTCTCTCGTAATAACATTATATCCTTTTTCTCACAGGCACCTTACATGCACAAGAACCCCACGCCACTCCTCTGATGGCCCTCGACCTTCTCCTGGATCCCAAACTGGACTGGACGTCATCGTCTTGGATGGTGCTGTTCAGGGCTACTGTAGGCTTGGAATAGCGCCATCATAAGACATATGAATCAGCTGTCAGGCAGTTTGGTAGTTTCTGCTCAAAGTATTCCATTTTATGCTACTTTGTTGCCTTCCTCACAATGGATGGATTGGTACCCCAATCTATAAAGTCATATTTAGCTGCAATCCGTCATACACAGATCGAGGCTGGACTACCGGAACCCAAATCACTGTCATCTTGCCCACGACTAAAAGTCATATTGAATGGGGTAGTTTGGCAGAGAATGGGGCGTCGTCCCCCAAAGAAACCTCGCCTCCCCATATTAGCGGACACTGTTTTGGGCATGTACAGAACTATGGCAGGAAAGGTGGACAGGGATACCATTATGCTATGGGCAGCTTGTTCAATTTCCTTTTTTGGGTTTCTTCGAGCAAGGGAAATCACAGTGCCCACGTGTTTAGCATTTCAATCACATACACACCTTGCTTGGGAGGATGTTAGTGTGGATAGTGTACAGAAGCCAAAGATACTAAAGGTCCATTTAAAAGTCTCTAAATGTGACCAATTTGGGAATGGTATAGATATATTCCTAGGATGTATAGAATCTCCTATGTGTCCGGTATCAGCTGTATTATTATACATGGCAATCCGTAGTCCAGCACGTGGTCCTTTCTTTCATTTTCAAGATGGCATCCCTCTTACGAAAAGCCATTAATTTAATTATAATAATTATAATTTTGGCCTATTTATGATTATGATTCCATTTGTCATGGCTGTCCGAGACGTATTAGGCCAGATGGGTCTAGACCAATCCCTGTATGCAGGACATAGCTTCAGGATTGGGGCAGCCACAGCAGCGGGGGTTGAAGGTTCGACCATCACAGGCCTAGGTCGTTGGTCAAGCACAGCCTTCTTGACATATATCCAGACTCCGAGACAAAAACTCGCAGCACTCATCCCCCATATTGGTGGACTTCTATGACATATCATTCACCATCCTTATTTGTGTATTTACGTATTAAAGACCGATTTAATTAGTTTAATGGACATAAGGGTGGGAGTATGGGATATTGAGTCTTTGGGGGTCCCAGGGTGAGACATACCCCCACTGGTTGTGGGTGGTGTGTCTCTTGGGCAATGGGTGGAGCACACACTCGCTCCACCCAGTCATATCACCCAAGGACATGCCTCATTTCAGAATTAATAAGTGATTAGGTCTACCATGATTCTTTAGAGGATCATTTAGGTTGACTAACCCCCTCAAAGTAGACTAATGCATTTTAATGATTTTATGTGCCCAGCCTGGATCCTCCTTTTCCCATACTATACTGTTTCTGGAGAGTAAGGTATCAATAACAAAAATTCTACTTAATGTTAAAGGAAGGGTAAAAGTATATCAACAAAAACCAGAGCAAACTATTATCATATCAGCATTAAAGTATTTTATATACAACATAAGACCACCTTCATCTTGGATTACAACCTTTTCAGACAATGTAGGTGTTCCTCTCTTAAATAATAATTATTATAAACCAACAAAGACCACCTTCTGTTTGGATATGACACACCTTCACGTCTTTTGATTTAACATTTCTAATTGACAACCCAACATACAACTAAAGTCAGGAATCCAACACAATTGGAAACATCTCTTTGACACTTGATTCTAAGAGACTGATCATGGTATTAGTGCTCTCCATTTAATTAAATAACAAAAAATTAAATATTGTGCCATGTGCCGAAGAATTGGAATTACAAAATTGTAAATTGGTTTGTTAATTTGAAATATCAAACACATGTAGGTGAATTGAAGAAATAGAAATTAGAATGTATATGTCCTTGTCTTCCATATGAAACTACATAAGGCATTTCTATGACCTGCAATATTTATGCAAAGGGTCGCAATGCCATGCAGACCATGTAGTAACCACTGTTTTTTTGTCCATATTGTTACTGTAACAACAAATGCATTTATTTAAGGTATCAACAAATTCAACATTGTGAATACTTTAAAATGGTATGAAAAAGTAAAAATGACTCAATTAGTCCTTTTTTACATATGTGGTTACATTAGCTATGTAAACCTCCGATCTATTGTCTAATCATTTTCAAGATCACACAATACCTTAGCATCTTCAAAAATTCAAATATATAGTATCTCGTATTCATGGTTCTATTAATTACAAATATTACTACTTTGATGCTTCCAGTTGGCTTTAAATATTGAGTTAGATTAATTTAGATGTTGTTTTGGTAACATTGCATTGATGAAAATACCGTAACTGAGACCTCTGTCAAAAGCACAAGTGTATGCAAATTAATACAAATAAGATTCCAACAAAATTCATGTTTATTAATTGCCACAATTGTAACTGCCATATTGTCAGGAAATTTTAACTTTAATTTGGTGCACAATAACATAGCTAGAAATACAGTGTGTTTACCTGATATTGATCCTCTGCTAGTTTCATCTTTAGGTTCTATAAATCATTAAATTGGATAAACCATGAACGTTGTCATAATTTATTATAGTTGATTACTTTGTGCCAACTCATGACCAGTAGATGGTGCACGTACAACTATGAGTAGATAACAGTAACAATTGTTAAGTTACTCACTTGGAACCTTTTGCTTGATTGCTGCTAGTAAGTCATCATATGTAGGATGCTCCACGATTGTTGTTTTGAAAGTTGTGTATTGAACTCTTTTCACAATAGACTGTATAGCCATATCATTTTGACCTTTTTCATATTCAGGTTTGCGATCTTCAAAGAGGATTGGAAAGATATCCTTTTTATGTATGTAATGAGCATCATGGATCTCTTGATGACATGGTATAGAATCAAGATATTCTTGTGTTATTATAGGAATAAAAGCATCACAATCTCTTACTTTTGTTGCAATAAGATTGTCCCATACTGTACCAGCAGGAATGTTCTCTGGATCTTCAGAGATGAATACTTCAACAATACCACGCTCACGCTTGAGATTTGTCTTCAGTTCTTTAACAAAGTTGCTGATTTTATCTATTTTAGTACTATAACTAATGAAGATCTTCATGACTAGGTAGAGAGCCCTATCGAATATTTACTGGGTAAATTTAACAGTAGTCTCATCCCCAGATCTTCTAGCAAGCTAAAGTAGCACACGGGTTGTCCCCAGTAAGGATTATGGCGTGATGTTGGTATGCAATTAGAGGTAGTGTGAAATATGAATATTATTAAATTGAAGTAGGTGTGGAGCGTATGCATGGCTACTCTTCAAGAAATCTGCTACTCCTGCTGTTCTGACCTAAGCAGTGAACCTAATGATCGTGTTATTACAAGAAACAAGAACGATGAATATTCCTGTCCATACTTCATAGTTGTAGTTGTGCTAAACAATGAGAAACTTGAAATGCAACCAGAGAAGATTCACCAAAAAATTTTTTTTTTGTTTCTCTTTGAGAGTAAATCCAAATTCTTTGTCAACTTCGTTGATTTTAAAGACAACGTTTGCAGTAGACATATCTCCACGCTTTAAACACTTCAATTTAATGATATTAGTATTTCACACTACCTCTAATTGCATACCAACGCCCGCGCCTTATTGGGGACACAAAAGTCAACTCAGACCTTTTGCTAGTAGGCCTGGGGACGAGACTAATTTAACAGTTGAGTGAATGCTTAATACACTAATGTTCATCTTGACAAAGGTCTGTTCCCGTTCACCTTCCTGGTAAAAAATTATCATAATAATTCGATCAAATTCAAAATTTGAAAGTCAAGTGGTCTCAAGACGACCATCCGGTTATTTTGACGTCTTTTTTTATATAATAGGACCCACAAGAACAAGATTTCTTGTACCTTCCATAAGCAAAGTATAGGAGATGCCATTGACCACGAGGAATGTGATCTCGTGAATTTCGTATCACAAAATATCTCAAACAAGTAGGAATAAAGGTCAGGCATATTATAGTAAATGAGTAAAGTCATTTAAATAACATTGCGATACTTTAGATTGACAAATATCTTGTATTGAGTCAATGTTTCAATGGGACTTCTATAATACTGTAATACTTGGGATCAAAATGTCTTAATGTGGAAATTTCCTTAAATGTTCTAAAAACACACTTGAATTGATAACTCTAATATAGCTAGAAATTGGAGAATGTACACTTTATTTGTGAGAGTCCTAATAGCCAGCCGTCTAGTGAGATGTTGTGAATAAATCCTGTACATTTGTTTATATGATATCTATTCCAAGTGATTTTGAAACATAGTAGATTATAGTTAATGCTATTATCTGGTCTATAGTCTTTACATCTAGAATTGACCCTGTCATTATCGACTATATAGAAAAGCTCTTTAAGTCAATTTCTTGTTTTGTCTTAATTTGTCTCTAAAAGTACTAACTATTGCACAATGTACACATAGATTGAAATGTTCTGCATAAATAAAATGTCTTTTTTAATCCTTTATTAGTATCATTTCATCTTATAATAATATTGTGTAATGAAGTACTTCTCTTTGCAATAATGTGTTATTGTCAATTTTGGCTAGTGATAAAATATATGCTTACACTACAGAGCAGCATTTACTTATGAGAAGTGCTTAATTTAAGATTGTGTCTACAAAAGAGGTTCCACTGTATTTATTTATATTGAACAACTTGTATTGTAATATAACAATCATTTTTACATAGAAACTTGAAGCTAACAAGGAAGATGGTTATACGAATATTCACAGCCTGCCCACAATCTCTTAAAGAGCCTTTTAATGATTAAATGATATCAGTTGGAGACCAAAATAAAACAAGTTAGCCTACATACACTATATATGTTCATAGTAAAACACTTAAGACACATTTATTTTACTATATGTGTAATGAATTATCTAAACTGTTACTGAAGTTTACAGTATTTGTTCTAAAAATAATTGCACTATAGCCAAATAAATACTTTATTAAAATCTACAAGTATTAGCATAGCCACTCTAATTGTGGTAGTTTTTCTGTGAACACAATCATACAATGAAAAGGGTAGGAATGAAGTTTAAGTTGGGAGGGCTGACCTTATATTTAGTTGTGTTATATTATTAAACATTAAAAATGACCCAAAAATTAATTCGTCTGTTTTTAAAGGAAACAAACTCTTTAGCTGTTTTTAATAAGTTTATGTTATGTGTATGTAAGAACATGACATGGTTTAGTTGTTCTTGGGTCATAGTACTTTGTAGGTAATTTTTTAGTTGGTGTAAGGTTGAAAAAGTGTGTTCCGTTCTATTAATACTTTTGTTATAGGAATTAATTTTACAGAAGGTAACATGCCACACAATAATGTGGTGATTGATTGTTAATGTACACAAATTAACACAATAACCACTTCAATCAAGAGGTTATTGTGTACATAGTCTTGAGTGCAAATCAGGGGGGGGGTTTATCCTCTACCCCCCCCCCCCCCCCCTACAATATTAAATGTCACTAGTAATATTTCCTTTTTAGCCATTGTTTATAGATACTATAATTACCATCCAAGCTAATATTCATGTACACTGTAGCAGGATGTTACAGGAATGTAAGTTTATGATAAATCAATAAAGCAATACATAGAGTAACTCAGTCATAAGTATTCTGGAAGCCATTTAACATAAATTTCCTTGACCCCTATATTAGATAACAACATATACCTTAATAGGATTATAAAGTGTTAGCATGTGTGATATGTGTGATGACTGTTAACAAGTGTTATATTACTCCATGCTTGGTACTATTTTTAATTTAATACTACTTTGTTTGTAAACAAAAACAAACAAAGTAGTATTAGGAAGTTCATGTTAGTTTTTATAGCATCACTTTTTCATTTAAAGTACTAAAATCTTATTAATATATAGCAACAAAGTAGCTTCTATAGAAACACACAAACATGGTTCTAGATAAAACAAATGGAACATAATCAAAAATTTTCTTAGTAATTATTGCTTAATTATATTCTTTTAATAAATTTTAAGAAATTTTGAAAGCATTTATTTGCTTTGAGTTTCCTTTAATTGTCCATTAAGTTTTATTAGTGCTTTCAAAGTTAGATACTATGTTCCTGTGATGTCTCCTCATACAGTATGTATTGTGTGTAATATATTGCCTTTTACTGAACATATTACATGTACGTTATAACTATCTCTCTCTTTCTCTCTCTCTCTCTCTTTCTCTCTCTCTCTCTCTCTCTCTCTCTCTCTCTTTCTCTCTCTCTCTCTCTCTCTTTCTCTCTCTCTCTCTCCCTCACTCACTCAATATAGGTATTTCATAACAGTACACAAATCGCTTATCAGACGTGCTTAACAACAGTCAATGCTACATTGACTAGATAGTCATATTAGATCAGCTCTTCATCTATTTCCAATGTCTTAACATATCTACTAAATTGTAAATGCAATAATCTTTATGTACGAAATTGATGATGAGTGGATGAATGAATAAAAAGATACTCATGTATGGAGTATATTATCTATATGTTAAAGTTAGGTGTAAGAATATATACATTAAATTAATCTCTCTCTTTCTCTCTTAACATATTACATGTACGTTATAACTATCTCTCTCTTTCTCTCTCTCTCTCTCTCCCCCTCATTCACTCAATATAGGTATTTCATACAGTACACAAATCTCAGATCAGATGTTCTTAATAGCTGTCAATGCTCATTGACAAGATAGTCTTATTAGATCAGCTTTTCATCTATTTCCAACATCTTAACATCTCTACCAATTGTAAATACAATAATCTTTATGTACAAAATTGATGATGAGTGGATGAAAGGATAAAAAGATACTCATGTATGGAGTATATTATCTATATGTTAAAGTTAGGTGTGAGAATATATACATTAAATTAATCTCTCTCTTTCTCTCTTAACATATTACATGTACGTTATAACTATCTCTCTCTTTCTCTCTCTCTCTCTCTCTCCCCCTCATTCACTCAATATAGGTATTTCATAACAGTACACAAATCTCAGATCAGATGTTCTTAATAGCTGTCAATGCTACATTGACAAGATAGTCTTATTAGATCAGCTTTTCATCTATTACCAACATCTTAACATCTCTACCAATTGTAAATACAATAATCTTTATGTACAAAATTGATCATGAGTGGATGAATGGATAAAAAGATACTCATGTATGGAGTATATTATCTATATGTTAAAGTTAGGTGTAAGAATATATACATTAAATTAATCTCTCTCTTTCTCTCTTAACATATTACATGTACGTTATAACTATCTCTCTCTTTCTCTCTCTCTCTCTCTCTCTCCCCCTCATTCACTCAATATAGGTATTTCATAACAGTACACAAATCTCAGAACAGATGTTCTTAATAGCTGTCAATGCTACATTGACAAGATAGTCTTATTAGATCAGCTCTTCATCTATTTCCAACATCTTAACATCTCTACCAATTGTAAATACAATAATCTTTATGTACAAAATTGATGATGAGTGGATGAATGGATAAAAAGATACTCATGTATGGAGTATATTATCTATATGTTAAAGTTAGGTGTAAGAATATGTACATTAAATTAATCTCTCTCTTTCTCTTCCATAAATAACTCACAATATTAACAAGCTTATTTTCTCTCTGTCTAGTTTGTTGTTATTCTCTTATTATGAACCTTTCACTTTAAACTATAAACTAAATTGTTTACACACATTTCACTTGAACTTCATTCTGCAGCTAATCACAACTAGTCATGGTGAGTCAGTGGTTACCATGACAATTATCAAATAATACCCCCTATGATACTTGTAGCTCATGTGATCATTACACTTGTACTAATGTAGATTTGGATTTTTGATTTATTTCCTACATAACAAATTCAGATTGGAAATGTATGATGTGATTGTAATGTCTGATTAGATCTCTCTCTTTAGATTTAATAATCAAGATCAATTGACTATATAAATCTATAGCTATAGATATCATAGGTTAAGGAACAGGTCCCTGAGGAATTGCAGTACAGCTGATGATCATAAAAACTCCTGTCAGAAGCAGCTCTAATGAGGTAATCATATTTTGTTTACATTCTATCTGTTCATTTATTCTCTCCATTGCAAGAATTTCAATCATCAAAACATTGTTAGTGTTAGGGGTGTGTCTTGATAATGATCATATGTAGGGATTAATGTCAGGGGATTACTTATTGCAATTCTTAAGAGAAGCTCAAGATAAATATGTGAATGTCACATGATTAATAAAGTCTCTGATTGTATACTCTTTTAAAAGACATATCCATCAATTAATTCATTTTTGTTGTCTAATCACTTGTCAATTAAAATCAACCATACCCTGGTAGAATAAAACAAGATTTTATCCAGTTTCTAATAGGAGGAAGAAGATTATATAGAACTGTTTAGGAAGATTGTATGTTGAATGGAAGGACAGATGAATGTATGGATGAATGTTTAGATATTAGGTAGATGAATGGACTGATAAATAGTTCATAATGAAAGGATGAATGAATAGATATATTAATAAATACATTGACAATTAGATAGTACCAGTGTTTATATTTAAATGTTAAGTGAATGAATAAGATAGTGGATATACATAATACAAATTCATACAGATATGTTGGAAGAGGCATTGTAGCATCATTCTTAGCACATGTAGTTATTATTATAATGACTCTCTCTCTCTCTCTCTCTCTCTCTCTCTCTCTCTCTCCATTTAGTGGTTGATTGATCAAAATGAGCTCAGTGAAGTATATATCAATAGGAAAGAACAGCACAAGCCATCTTTGGAGTAAACATTGATGAAAACTTAGTAGAGGTAATGTACTTAATGAGAACACACAGACATACACACAAACTCGACATAAGTTAATGATACAATTATAGTCTAAGTCTGCCTTCTGTTTGGATTACTACCATTTCCAGATAATACATTTATTCACAATAAAGTATACATATACCAACTAAATAATTTATCTATCTATCTATCTATCTATATGATTATTGATAATTCTGTGAATCCAAGTAATCTAAACTAAAGGTGGTCCTAGATTGTAATCTTATATCTTAAGGTGGTGCTAATCTAAGACAAACCTTTTAAGGACATACACTTATCCACAATAAAGTATACTATATACCAACTAAGTAATATATTTATATATATATATATATATAATTCTGTGAATGCTTGTAATTCAAGCTAAAGGTGGCTTTAGATTGTAATCTTATATCTTAAGATGGTACTATTCTATGACAAACCTGTTAAGGATATAGGTAGGCTTCTGATCAACCTTAGCACATTGCTTATGAACTAAGTATAATCGGGACAAGCCTGTGTTAGTTGATACAAAGTAACTGATCTATGTATCAGTTCATATACTCTAGTTAAATGTAAGCTAATAAATTGAGACTTCAAAGTAGAAATATATATAATTATATTGAATATAGCCATGTTAATTAACATGGCTATATTCAATACGAGTCCTTATAAGGACTTGTAGTTTGCAAAGGGGCTCATGTAATCATCACAGGCTATATGATTGATCAAAAAGAACAAACCTGCATGATAACTGTTGCATTGCCTACAGTTTCATGGGCTATATATAATCAGTAAAGACCTATTATATATATATATATATATATATATATATATATATATGTATGTATTGTGCATTATGAAGTAGATAGATAGTCTTATCCACAAATGCTCTGATGTTTGAAAAGGATTTTGAGACATTACTAGTCAGTATACTGAATTCAAGAGATCACAACTGCTGCTATTATATAGTCTACTTTCATTTACATCATATGATTTATATACCTCATTTTAAATAAAGGTTCCTTTCATTTAGGAGTGTACGAATGCTTGGCATGATACAAGTGTCATACAGTAAAATGGATTCAGCTTGAGCATCCTACTTTATTATATACGTCATACGCAGTGAGTACCAGGTGATAATATTAAAGACAATATCTGCCAGTGTTTTTAAGCTTTATTTTTTAGTAGGTATGACTATAACTACGTCCACAGAATGTATTATACATAGCATAATGAATTATACCAAAGTTATTATAGAAACACCATTGAATAGATAGTCATATTAGATCAGCTCTTCATCTATTTCCAATGTCTTAACATCTCTACTAAATTGTAAATGCAATAATCTTTATGTACAAAATTGATGATGAGTGGATGAATGGATAAAAAGATACTCATGTATGGAGTATATTATCTATATGTTAAAGTTAGGTGTAAGAATATGTACATTAAATTAATCTCTCTCTTTCTCTCTCTTCCATAAATAACTCACAATATTAACAAGCTTATTTTCTCTCTGTCTAGTTTGTTGTTATTCTCTTATTATGAACCTTTCACTTTAAACTATAAACTAAATTGTTTACACACATTTCACTTGAACTTCATTCTGCAGCTAATCACAACTAGTCATGGTGAGTCAGTGGTTACCATGACAATTATCAAATAATACCCCCTATGATACTTGTAGCTCATGTGATCATTACACTTGTACTAATGTAGATTTGGATTTTTGATTTATTTCCTACATAACAAATTCAGATTGGAAATGTATGATGTGATTGTAATGTCTGATTAGATCTCTCTCTTTAGATTTAATAATCAAGATCAATTGACTATATAAATCTATAGCTATAGATATCATAGGTTAAGGAACAGGTCCCTGAGGAATTGCAGTACAGCTGATGATCATAAAAACTCCTGTCAGAAGCAGCTCTAATGAGGTAATCATATTTTGTTTACATTCTATCTGTTCATTTATTCTCTCCATTGCAAGAATTTCAATCATCAAAACATTGTTAGTGTTAGGGGTGTGTCTTGATAATGATCATATGTAGGGATTAATGTCAGGGGATTACTTATTGCAATTCTTAAGAGAAGCTCAAGATAAATATGTGAATGTCACATGATTAATAAAGTCTCTGATTGTATACTCTTTTAAAAGACATATCCATCAATTAATTCATTTTTGTTGTCTAATCACTTGTCAATTAAAATCAACCATACCCTGGTAGAATAAAACAAGATTTTATCCAGTTTCTAATAGGAGGAAGAAGATTATATAGAACTGTTTAGGAAGATTGTATGTTGAATAGAAGGACAGATGAATGTATGGATGAATGTTTAGATATTAGGTAGATGAATGGACTGATAAATAGTTCATAATGAAAGGATGAATGAATAGATATATTAATAAATACATTGACAATTAGATAGTACCAGTGTTTATATTTAAATGTTAAGTGAATGAATAAGATAGTGGATATACATAATACAAATTCATACAGATATGTTGGAAGAGGCATTGTAGCATCATTCTTAGCACATGTAGTTATTATTATAACCACTCTCTCTCTCTCTCTCTCTCTCTCTCTCTCTCTCCATTTAGTGGTTGATTGATCAAAGTGAGCTCAGTGAAGTATATATCAATAGGAAAGAACAGCACAAGCCATCTTTGGAGTAAACATTGATGAAAACTTAGTAGAGGTAATGTACTTAATGAGAACACACAGACATACACACAAACTCGACATAAGTTAATGATACAATTATAGTCTAAGACTGCCTTCTGTTTGGATTACTACCATTTCCAGATAATACATTTATTCACAATAAAGTATACATATACCAACTAAGTAATTTATCTATCTATCTATCTATCTATATGATTATTGATAATTCTGTGAATCCAAGTAATCTAAACTAAAGGTGGTCCTAGATTGTAATCTTATATCTTAAGATGGTGCTAATCTAAGACAAACCTTTTAAGGACATACACTTATCCACAATAAAGTATACTATATACTAACTAAGTAATATATTTATATATATATATATATAATTCTGTGAATGCTTGTAATTCAAGCTAAAGGTGGCTTTAGATTGTAATCTTATATCTTAAGATGGTACTATTCTATGACAAACCTGTTAAGGATATAGGTAGGCTTCTGATCAACCTTAGCACATTGCCTATGAACTAAGTATAATTGGGACAAGCCTGTGTTAGTTGATACAAAGTAACTGATCTATGTATCAGTTCATATACTCTAGTTAAATGTAAGCTAATAAATTGAGACTTCAAAGTAGAAAGATAGATAATTATATTGAATATAGCCATGTTAATTAACATGGCTATATTCAATACGAGTCCTTATAAGGACTTGTAGTTTGCAAAGGGGCTCATGTAATCATCACAGGCTATATGATTGATCAAACAGAACAAACCTGCATGATAACTGTTGCATTGCCTTGACGATCGCATAACGCGTGAAACTCGGAGTAACAGCAACACAGCGAGAGCTCTGTTCTTTTGTCCTTTAATTCTGTTCTAACCCGCTCTGTCTAAACGACATCGAGCACTCTTCAACAGACTTAGATACTTCAGTATATATATATATATATATATATATTGTGCATTATGAAGTAGATAGATAGTCTTATCCACAAATGCTCTGATGTTTGAAAAGGATTTTGAGACATTACTAGTCAGTATACTGAATTCAGGAGATCACAACTGCTGCTATTATGTAGTCTACTTTCATTTACATCATATGATTTATATACCTCATTTTAAATAAAGGTTCCTTTCATTTAGGAGTGTACGAATGCTTGGCATGATACAAGTGTCATACAGTAAAATGGATTCAGCTTGAGCATCCTACTTTATTATATACGTCATAAGCAGTGAGTACCAGGTGATAATATTAAGGACAATATCTTCCAGTGTTTTTAAGCTTTATTTTTTAGTAGGTATGACTATAACTACGTCCACAGAATGTATTATACATAGCATAATGAATTATACCAAAGTTGTTATAGAAACACCATTTTTCCCTAACTCTACCAATCAATCCTTTTCAGAACCTGCAAGAAAAAGAGGAAAACTGACTACAGGAAGTGTTATCAATATTCAATATCTTTAATATAATAAGTATAATAAACCACATCTTAGTATTGCGCACGCGCAATGAATAGTTATGAATGGTATTACTTAGTATCAGAAAGTAAATGATTCGTACCAAGTATCGAATATAATCGTCGCTAGTTGATATCACTCATCACTCGTCTACTCTGAAATGGCTACTCCTAGTCTCTTAGATCAGCAATGTGAACTGAAAGAATTATGTAACCACGCTAGAACTGCTAAATGGTACGAATTGGGGATACAATTAGAGCTAAGTGATGTGGATCTAGACAACATTCAGAATAATCCTGCTCAATCTGACAAAATAACTGCGATGTACAAATTATGGATTAACACGAAAGGTCAACATGCAACTCATCGGAAACTGATCATTGCTTTGAAAAGTGATTCTGTTAAAGGGACAAATATTGCACAGAAATACGAAGAGTGGTTAAAAACAAAGGTTAGCACATTCATGAATCAAGGAAAGACTGAAGCCCCTTCCAGTTATTGATTTT
Organism: Xestospongia bergquistia; assembly: GCA_963965975.1. Classification (NCBI taxonomy): domain Eukaryota; kingdom Metazoa; phylum Porifera; class Demospongiae; order Haplosclerida; family Petrosiidae; genus Xestospongia; species Xestospongia bergquistia. Next base: position 6,175,653 of record OZ014414.1, read on the forward strand.
GAAATTGTTTGCCCAAGCAGCCATTATAGATACTGTATACCCAACCTATAAATAATAATATTAACTGTAAATAGCTACATAATACTAATGACCTACACCAATATAGAAGTAACAGATTATGTTAGTTAGTGGTAATTTAATTATACTGAGCCTAAGAAAGTTGTTCATGTTCTTATAGATAGATTCAACTAAACCCATTTCTAATTATCAGGTACAATTGCATAAATGATGGATGTGAAATTTGTATTGTGGACATCTAGAGTTATGATTTTATAGACTTCTAGTGTTTGTCTGAACAAGAATAAAACAGATATCAGCTTCTACTATAAAAAGTAGTTGGTCTCACTCCAAACACACAAGTCTTTGTTGACTAAAATTTGTGACAGGTTATAAGTTGTTTGTATAGCTCTGTTTTAGTTGTAATTAATCAGTTGATTCTTCATAGAAAAATCATGTAGATTTGCCAGAAAATGTAGACAATTGTCTCAAGTTAGTTGACATCTAACACCTGGTGAATATTTTTAAGGTGGTGGTTAGGAATCCAGACAAACAAAGCTGAGCTTCTTTAATCATATTCATAACTTATTCCCTCTCTCATAACCATTCATTCCTATCATATTTCATGAGTTGGAATATTAACAAAAATGTTGCACAGTAAATTTTATATATTATGGAAAGACAAAATAGTTTAGAGGATATTCTAAATTTAAGAAACAGCATGCACCTTATAGAAGCTAGACAAGTCTTAGTCTCCACCAATGTTCAGGTAGAATACACATTTGCTATAGGTGTGGTTTACCTAGTTTTTATTTTGCAATACTATTATGAGTTGATCACATTATTTGACTGTAGCATAAAAAAAATAGTTATCTGGAAAAGATATAATAAATAGCCCTCGGTAAATTTTTGGCTTCTGTAAAATAAGTCTCCATAGCAAGTCTCACATCAATATCAATCAAGGATATGTTATAAAATGTGCCTATTCTGTGTATATGGGAATACCTGACATTCTTGGAGAATATTCTTCATAACTTGAATTTTAAGCCACAAGTAGAGATCTTCTAAACAAGCAATGTTTGCTGTGAAAGTTTGTAGTTTGAGATATGAACATTTATAAGACTAATAAATATCCATTAAAAAAAATTAATGTGTAAACTTTGCATTTGAGTGATCCATGACATTATAATTCATATCAAACTTTAATACTAGTCATAAGAGTTGAGTGATCTAAAACAGCCATATATAGTTTATTCTTAATTCAAATTTAATTTTGGCTTATTTGTCATTATGATGTAATCCATTATTGAAGTTTAATAATAACGTAATTATACACTAGATATCATGAATGTGAATTAAAAATATAAGTAGCTTGATAATTATTGCTTTATTTTTAAACAGGTAGCAAGAAACGAAGGTATAGAACAAACTATAAGCAGTGCTGTTCCCACATGTACATCAAGACCTAGTAAGTCCTTACATAATTATGATACTATGACAGCTATCATAATTTGTTAGGAATGATTTAAATAGTAACAATATCAACAAGCGCACAAAGCATGCAATAAAAATTTTGCTAATGGATGATCATAGAGTTCATGGATTTTATCATCCATGAACTGTATGATGAAATTCATATAAAATTTCCACTATGTGAGAATCTGTTCATTGCATATTTGAAAGATCGTTAACATATAGCTATAAGTATAGTTGGCTAATCAATTTGTGTCATTATTGGTTGGTAATGTTGGTTAGTGTTTATTTCAATTTTTTGGCATTTACATAAGCTCTACTCTCATTGTTTTGCCTTCGCAATTTAGCTTCAATTAATCAATTTTAATTCAATTATTAATAAAGCAATAAGAATAATTTATATTTTAATAAGTAATAATAAGTATCAGCCTTTTTACACAGTGTATGTTTGGCTATAGAATATCTGGAAATGCAACTGAATTATTGCATTAATTTCATTAATTTCATTAATTATTTCATTAATTATCTTATTAATGAATTGTGCTACTTTCCTTTTACCTATTTATAATACGCTCTTGTTTGTTTGATCATAAACTCTAACTTTGACAATGCACATAATGAAAATGTGTGTAGTCATGTGCTGAACCAAGTGAATTAGTACTGAGCTAGTTTATATAATACCTACCAAAACATTATATCCTTTATCTACACTCTGTGCTATTGCTCTGTGCACCATTTGAAACATATATAGGTTATATTATAGCCATGTGTTGCTTCTAAGGTTTTTATGAAATAATTATTGCCCACAACAATTTTTTTACTAGTAATTTTGGCCTTCACAATGACTTCTTAAAAATATGCTAGAGTTACATTTTTTACAAAAATAATGTCATTTCCTTTTAAATGAAAAAGGAATGAAAAGGCCTTACATTATTTGGAACGTCCTACTTCTGTGTAAGCAAAAGTCTACTTAGTTTATTCCTTATTGTGGTTGCGTGAAGAAAAGGAATAATTGCACATATATGAAAACCATCCATACATGTATAGGGAACTGTACTGTCTGTGTCTGATTAAGGTTCAAATATAATCTTGAAACTTATTTAAGCTTTCATTACTTTTGCAACAACATAATACTGCAAATACTCTGATAAACTCTACGCTATATCCAAGATGTTAGGTTATTAATAATCAGTATAGTATTATCCATTCATGGTATATAGAATTGCAGTGAATAATACACATATGAGAGAATTTGTTGACGCGACAATTAACTTTGTCATAATACTCCAAGTCAAACAAATTTTAGACACTGGCATTATAATCATGAATGATAGTGCCTGCCTATTAAACTACAACTGAGACCACAGGATTTCTAATCAATCACATTGCTAATAGACCTGTTACACAGGGACATTCTATGCTGTATATTATATAGGTAGCTGTTCCTATACTGATATTTTTCTCTTGGTAAAAAAAATTCTCCATTTTTATAGAAGATAAGCCAGAACATGGCAGTGTGACACAGAGCGGTCATCATCAGGTAAATGTGTCTGGAGTTACTGCTGGAGGTAATATAACGATTCACATGGCTGGACAAAGTATGTTATATTATTATTATCCCAGGCATACTTCATATCTTGTATAGTCCTAAGATTGTTCTGAGATAAATGTTTAATATTTATGTCATGTGGGTTGTTTATAGGCAATGAGTAACATTCAACCCTTCCATATTAAAAAACAACTTACATAATGTTGTTGAACAAGCAGTCATTTGTTGCTGAATAGGAGGATATTTATGTAACAATACGTGTATAATAAAATATGGAGTGATGCAAGGATTTTGAAAGTCCTACAATAATTTAGAGTATGTGTTAAGTATGAATTTCTCTGTATATCTATACACTATTATTAATATAGAAAACTTAATTCCTAAATGAGCAGCTATAGCTTCATTGAAAGATCATCATTATTCAAACATTATAGTCGATATTCACAATTTAATTTTTGGTTACATTTTATTGTCTAATATATATATTATATGTAATATAATATATTTTTCATCATTTTTTATATGTTTGGCAGATATATGTGTATTTTTGCATGATACATGTTTTTCAAATGACTTCCCAGTTTTCCATGTGTTGACATTGTCAAATATGACTTATGACTATTGTAAATACATATAAATTAGGTATTGTGATAAAGCCAAATTAATTGTCTTCTTTTTTGTTGGACCATTTCTGTATGTGTCCCAATACCAATGACATGAATACATTTGTTTTATTGCCTATAACAAAGAAAGCTTGATGTTGTTAGATCAACACTAAGTATATTTTTTTGTTAATATCAGTTAATATGGCTGAAGGTGATGTATACAAATTTGATTTACGAGACCATGTCTTGGATCAGCAACCTACTATTGAAGAATTAATTACACATGTATAGAGTTAACTTAAAAGGGTATAAATTAATTAGCTAACAAAAATAAGCATATTATCTTGCTATTAACAAATCAACTGGTTATGACCTCAATTAGGAAAATGTACTCCTACATACAAGTTTGATATATATCATTAAATTCTCTTTAGGTTTTTAATCTCTTAGTTTCCCATTGATTTAACAAAAAATTTTAAGAAAACATTAGCCTGACAATATTTTATAAACTTTTAAAGTGCTTCAGAAACATTTATAACTCCATTTTTTTATTCGGACACAGTCTTAAATGTCTGCATTACACACTACGTTATAAGACTTATAATAACACTGCTGTCATCATTATACTCACAAATGATATGTTTGAATTTAAAGGTTGTACGAATATTATAATAGTACACCATAATAATTTCATAGTTGCATTTTTGGTAGTATTAAATTCCTTTTATAATTTATCACCACATGCGTTGTTGTCACATAAAACAGTAATGAGTTTAATAAATTTTCATTGGTTGCCTATCATATCAGTAGGTATGCATGTAAGTTGTGTTATTTATAAACATTCTTCATAAATTAGATAACCTTGTGAAAATCCATGGTATCATCATTAAACTCTATGATGAAAGTCATATAATTATAATACAATGAAAAGAACCACTAGAATGTAAGGAATCCAATGATATCAAAGTTAACTCAGTTTCAAGCAGTATAGCACAAGTTATGATTAAAAATAGTTGTGCAAAGTCAAACTGAACAGAGTGTAGCTAAGTCTGAAAGATTTGTTAAAGCCAAAAACCACGAGGAAATTTCTGATAGCCTAACTCTTCTTTTGATTCTACTATGTTAGTTGGGCTATAGTATATCATGATAACATAATATCACATTAGGAAATCATGTCAAAGTCTCAGCTAGCTGGTGTTTTAAACTACAATTGTGCCATTATGACAATATATGCCATTTATAGCTATTATTTGTGTTTAATTTTCATTTTTTAAGATATCTAAAGTTGTAATAGGTCAACATGATAGACCCAGATTTTTGACCCTAAATCATCTGATTAAGAATGTTGTTCTTTAATGTTTGAAAACAATCTCCCGAATTAAATGAAGCAGTCATGACAAAGTTTAGTTACTGGCAGTATATAGTGAATAATGGCGATTACCTATTAAGATAAGACTATAGTCATAGCATTTTTCAATTATTCAGATTCTTAGTTGAGCTGTTACATAGGAAAACACTCTATTGTCCATATACTGATATTTTTCTGTTGGTAGTGAGTTTCCATTACTATAGAAGATGATAATCCAGAACATGGAAGTGTGACACAGAGTAGTCAGCAAAACCTGTCTGAAGTTACTGTTGGAGGTCATGGAGTGATTCAACAGGGTGAACAAATTAATATGTATTATACTATTATTGTGCCAGGCACAATTCAAATCTCATTTATTCCTAAGATTGTCTCAGCTGAATGTTTACTAGTAAATATTCATGCATATCACATCATTTTACTAGCCACCACATTAATTTTGTCAGTAATATAGTCTGTTATTACTGCATTGCAGTGGATATAGATCATTTTAGGCTATGACTAACATGCAACACTATCATTAATATACAAAACTTAATTCCTAAATGAGCAGCTATAGCTTCATTGAAAGATCATCATTATTCACTATACCTAAACATTATAGTCGATATTCACAATTTAATTTTGGTTGCATTTTATTGTCTAATATATATATATATATATTATATGTAATATAATATATTTTTCATCATTTGTTATAAATTAACTTAAAATTATTTGATTGTTGAGAAATTCATCTTAGTTGAAATCTGTTGTATACATGCGTTTGTAGACAATCATCTTTTTTCTGCCTGACACAATACACCAATACACAGTGTGTTTGACAGTCCTACAATCATTCAGAGCATGTGTTAACTATGCATTTCTCTGTATATCCATTCACTTAAATTTATTTTATTGTTGTATGTGACGATTAAAAGTGATAAGTGAAAGTAAATGGTATCCTTTGATTTCAATAACAGTAACCGTCAATCTTTGATGATGGATGTGACTGTATGATCATATTGGTTATTTGCCTATAATTATTTCTAGCATTCTATAAGATAGTAGTCTTCCTTGACATTGCTGCTAATTATTCTAATCTTATATCTCTAGTCATTGTTTCACAGTAAAGTCAGTAAGTATCTTGATAATTTTCAAATATTTGGCAGATATCTGTGTATTGTTGCATGATACATGTTTTTCAAATGACTTCCCAGTTTTCCATATGTTTACATTGTCAAATATGACTTATGACTATTGTAAATACATATAAATTAGGTAATGTGATAAAGCCAAATCAATTGTCTTCTTTTTTGTTGGACCATTTCTGTATGTGTCCCAATACCAATGACATGATTACATTTGTTTTATTGCCTATAACAAATTATAGCTCTTCAAATCACTACAAGTATTTTTTTTTCATTTCATATCAGGTATTGTTGCTGAAGAAGATGTATACAAATCTGATTTACCAGACCATGTCTTGGATCAACAACCTACAATTCAAGAATTAAGTAAAGATGCTAGAACTGCAGATTGGAATAAGTTGGGTGTGGAACTAAAACTGGACAGTGTGGCTCTAGCTGGGTGCAATGACTGTACTAGTATGTATCAGTTATGGCTTATGGAGAAAGCAAGAGAAGCTACTAGAAGGAACTTATTAAATGCTTTGCATGCTCTCAAATTGAATGCGATAATTCAGACATATGAAGATCATCTGAAAAAGTTAGTTGAAGCTATTTATTTAGTCATACATGGCCCTATGTACAGAGAAAATACTTCCTAGTGTCGGTTTGTTCTGTATATATGTCATTAATCTTAATAAATTATTCTATAGGTGACCTAATATTATTAATATTATACCATATGAAAATGAGGAGCGTTGAAGCTCTGAATAATATTGTAAAAAAAATTAGCTGAATATTTTAATATCCTGTTTTTTACTAAATCGTGACAGATTTGATACACAAGATTTGCTCTACTATTTAGAAAAAATATGTAGTCTTTAATCTCTTAGATAATATCTTTGCCTGGTATGTAAAGGCTTGTTTAATTTGGACCATGAATGCAACTGTTTTCATATACTTTTCTATTGTCATATGTAATATAATAGAGAAATTCAAATGACGTTAACTTGCTTTAATCATTTATAATTTAATTATAAAAATAGTCAACAATTTGTTAAAACATTTGTTTTTATAAAAAAGTTGTTATACATTTGTATTCTTTTGTGTTTTACAGAAAATTTAGGATCTAAAGAGAACTCTGATCTCTGTGATCTTTCATTGTTAGTAGGAATATAGAGCTGACTGAAGTTAATAAATTTACTTTTCTGTTTAAATGATAATCTAAGCTGAAAACATCACACATGAACACATTGTATTGGTTGTTATATACCATTCTTGTAGTGCATTATTTTAGCAATTAATTAAGAAGTTATCACGTGTGGTTGTAATCAAAACAATTAACAATAGGGAATCCCTACTAGGGGAGGTGGCTACCTGTATAGGTCATGTCCAATAGAGTCTGGCTTGCTGACCATTGCTAAGAGAAGGTCTGGGGACAAGTGCATATAGGACTCATACAGCCTGCAAAATCTTGCAGGCCACTTTTGTGCACTTACAAGCTCATCCATTTGACTTAACACTACACAAGATTAACACTAACACTACACAAGGACTACACAAGATATGAAGATATGAAGTGTGCCTGGCAAAATAATAGTATAACATACTTTGTCCAGCCATGTGAATCGTTATATTACCTCCAGCAGTAAATTCAGAGACTCTTACATGATGATGTAAAAAGCAGTATGTCACACAAGGAAACATAGTAAAGGAAGGTCTGTGCTTCTATTTGAAAGATCAAAAATGTCACAAATGACTCAAGTGGTCCCTTTTTACATATCTAGTTAAATTAGCTATTAAAAGCTCCAACTAGTTGAGAAAACTCAATGGAGAGTTACACGTTAATAACATTGCCTGAATTGACAGGGCACAAATGTATAACAATAAAAGAGCAAGATTACATTATTCCTTTTCTTCAGCCACAATAACTCAGCAACTAAGTGTAGTTTTGCTTTCACAGAAATAGGCAGTTCCTAATGGTTTCTGTTTCATATAAAATAATATTTAATGCTGCCCTACGTTAATTTTTAAAAAATATAACTGTAGTATATTTTAAAGAAGTCATTGTGAAGGTTAATTTTATTAGTAAATGTTTGCAAAAGGGAGTATTTCTTTTTAAAAATTAGAGTATAGATTAAAAATGAGAATAAATATTTTGGCAATAAAGGGAATAGTACCGGATATTTCTTTTGAAACATCATTTTTCTCAAAATTGTTTCTAGCTTCATGTCATCAGTGGTAGAGACATTCATGTTATTCAGACGAGTTGTATGTGATTAATGTACAGAGTATAGGGCATAAGGATGTTCAAGGATATTTAGTCACAATAACCATACATATCATAATATATATATAATATCATTGTGGTTGTATTAGATGTATTGTTGATGGACAATACAATGTTTTTCTTAATGATTATACTAATTTAGACACTATTTGTTATAGTAGTCTTGCTCCTTTACTGTTATACAGTTGTGCGCTGTCAGTTCAGGCTATGTTATTAACGTATAACTGTCCTTTGAGTTTTCTCAACTAGTTGGAGCTTTAAATAGCTAATTTAAGTAGATATGTAAAAAGGGACCACTTGAGTCATTTGTGACATTTTTAATATTTCAAATAGAAGCACAGACCTTCCTTTACTAACTATGTTTCCTTGTGTGACATACTTCTTTAAGGGCAGAGTTTCTAAAACCTTCAAGGAAATCACTGGCTCACATCACCTGTAATATATGATAAGTGAAAAGAGAGAGGCTTATGACTACGGAAGCTAAGGACAGACACTGTAATTAGTATTTCTTCTCTACACCTTCATGTATTCTGATTTGAAAATTTTAATTGACGACTCAATAATATTGAGTCTTCAATTCAGCGTAATTCAGCTGTTCTTGATTTTAGTTGTATATTATATATATACAGCTAAAACCAAGAACCCAACATTACTGAAACAAAAACATCTCATTGACACTTGATTCTAAGAGACAGCTTATGGTATTAGTGCTCCTCAATCTATTAAGTAAAAAGGAAATCCTAACCAAAATTAGAAAAGGTGTAATTAGAAAAGAATTGGAATTGAAAATCATCAACTTGGTTGTTAATTGGAATTTTCAAATATGTGAAGGTGCGTGGAAGAAAATAGAAATTAGAATGTCCATCCTCTACTTCCATATATAACTACATAAGGCATTTCTGTAGCCTGTAATATTTTGCAAAGGGCCAGCAACACCAGAACATATAGTGTTATTATAGGAACGAAGGCATCATAACCTCTTACACTTGCGGCAGTAACATTGTCCCATACTGTCACCTTGACACATCAAGTTAGTGAAAATATGATAATCTAAGACCATCTTCTGCTCGAAGTACCAACCTTTTCAGACTATGGAGGTGTTCCACCAAAAAGTGTATTATATACAAGCTAAGACTACCTTCTTCTTGGATTACAACCTTTTCAGACAATGTTCCTCTCTTAAATAATAATTATTATAAACCAACTAAGACCACCTTCTGTTTGGATATGATTATGAACCATCCAAGAATATGCAGGTGTTCTGTAATATAATTTACTATTGTCAACCATATAAGACCACATTCTGTTTGGACTATGGACTTATTTATTTATTCATTTGTTCAATTGCTATAATATCAAAAGAATATTTGTACTTATTATCAACCTGACACTAAGTATGTTCATTGTTTTTAATTAATAAATGTCCTTCAGTAGATAATCTTATGGTTCCTCACTTCAACCATGCTACCATATTAATTCTTAATTTTATACAAGTACCGCAATTCAATTTGTCACATCAAATCAATTAAAAACAACATTTTTAGCAAACAGGCAACATGTGCATTTATGTATTTTTATAAATTTTATCTGGGATGCATTAAGTTGCCAAGGGGTCTTAAAGTTACTACATGAAGTTGTGTCGACTTCATACAATTATTGGAAAACACACAGACTTCACAAATGTGAATTGATCTCTGCCATTTTTGTAGTGTTTCATTAACAATAGACAACAACAATCAATTGACTAGATATCAGTACAGTAGAAGGTATATACAAAATTATTAAAAGTCATCTATAATTAAAAGTTTTTTTGAGCTTTTATTTCAAATAATTACATAGTTTTATTCAATGATGTGCAAATACTTCTGCGACTGAAAGAAATTTTATTTTTTATTAATATCTATAAAAAGGAAAATATTTATGATATAAAAGTAAATATCCAATTCACTTATACTCTCTAAGATTAAATTGTCCTAAGATTATTTTGATGGCATGCTCAGTTTTTATATTCAAGCTAGACTTGACAGAAGCAATTGAGCAAAGGCACTTTCTTGGATTACAGTACAACACTATTAGAATGTACCAGCAATGATTCAAAGAAGAGTAAAATCCTTGCATCACTTTATATTTTATTAAATGTGTATTGTTACGTAAATATCCTGCTATCCTACAACACATGATTGCTTGTTCAACAAGATTATATAAGTTTTAACTTTTTATGGAAGGGTTGAATGTTACTCATTATCTATTGTGATAAGTTAAACAGTTGAATCCAAAAAGTAAAACTTGAAATAATTCTCTATGATCAACAACAACAACAAATCAAACTGTAGCAGCAATATTTAAACACAAAACTGAACAAAGAAAGTTATAAACTAAAAAGTAGCAAATTAAGATGTACCATTGAATAATGACTATTAACACTACTAAGTATTGTCACTGATCAAAAAAAAAACATAGAAAGCACCTATTAACAAATACACATGAAAATTTAACCTAACAAAAGACACATCATAAACAATTAGTAGGTGACTAAATAAAATACAATTACAATATATTACACCTATAAACAACCCATATAACATAAGTATTAAAGACTTATGTTATATGGGTTGTTAGGACTTCACAAGCTATGAAGCGTGTCTGGCATAATGATAGTATAACATACCTTGTCCACCACCCATGTGAATCATTATATTACCTCCAGCAGTAACTTCAGATATGCTTACCTGATGATGACCACTCTGTGTCACACTGCCATGTTCTGACTTATCTTCTATAGAAATGGAGAATTTTTTTTACCAAGATAAAAATACCAGTATAGGAACAGCTACCTGTATAATATGCAGCATAGAATGTCCCTGTGTAACAGGTCTACCAGCAATGTGATTAATTAAAAATGCTTTGGGCACAGTTCTAGCTTAAAAGGGAGTCACTATCATTCATTGTTATAATGCCAGTGGTTAAACTTGTTTGACTACCTTGTTTAACTTGGGAGAATTGTTACAAAGTTAATTGCGGCACTGATAAATTCTCTTAAATTTATAATATTCACTTTAAGGTCAAAATTGGGATAAGGTTAACCTACTGCTACTCTGTATACCATAAATGGATGATAATAACCATACTGATTATTAATGACCTAACATATTCTATATAGGTTAGAATTTAAGGTTTATGACAAAACAAGAGAATATCAAAAAAGTTGGAAGGGAAGAAGCATGATTCACCCATAAATTAATGTGATAATTCGAGAAGAATCTGAAATTTTTTAGAGTACCCAAGATTGTCTATCATAATATCTAAGTCAGTGTCAAAATGAATGAGACTATTTGACTAATTTACAAACTTCATATATTGCAATGTCAATGCTAAAGTCTATTTTTCATCTAGACTATGACACACATAATGGACTAAGTAGTCAATGCTACAATCATTAATATTATATCTTACTCTTTTACTGTAGAAGATAGAAGTGCATGTTTATACATTCTTATTAATTTAATTATCAATATAACATAATATACTCTTAATTTAATCATAATAATTATAATTTTTGCCTAATTATGATTATGATGTATTCAATTATTAAATTTTCATTTATAATATATATAACTAGAGATCATGCATGAGTGCAATAACATTGTAGGTAGTTAGTTATAGATATGATTATTGCTTTGTTTTATACAGGTAGCTGGAAAACAAGTGCAAAACAAACTATAAGCAGTGTTACTACTGCATCAGGACTTAAGTAAGTATTCACATAATTATCATGCTATGGCATATAGAATTATCAATTTTTTAAAGAAACAATGTTAAACATAGCAACATGAACAACCACACAAAGCAAGTCATAAAAATATTGTCAGGGTAGGAGTTTGTGAAAAATTTTTGATAAATCAATGGGTAAGTTAGGTGTAAAAAAGAGAGAGAATTTAATGATAATTATATATCAAATTTATACATAGGAGTATATTTCTCCTATTCAAAGTCCTAAACCAGTTGGCTTGTTGACATATAACAGTATGCATGCTTATTCCTGTAAGCAAATTAGTTGTGACCTTCTAAGTGATCATGAGCTCTATATATCCCTTTTAAATGCTTCATAAGCAGTTTTTAACTGTTTTTTTGGAGAAAGTCTTAGAAGTCTGTATAACAATACATTATAAGATTTATAGTAAACAGTGCTATCATCATTGCATTCACAAATCATATTTTTGAGTTTAAATGTTGTACTATAATTACAATAGTGCCCAATAACAATTTCATAATTGCATTATTAGGTAGTAGTAAATTTCTTAGATATTTTTATAACCACACATATTGTTATTGCACTTTCAATGGCTGCCTATAGTGCATCAGTTACTAATATATGCAAGTTATTTCTCTTTATTACGTTCTTTTTACAGCTTTTAATAGCCTTCCTATCTTCTGTCAAAAAGTTCAGAATTATCTGTTTACTGATTATTCTCATGTGTTTAAAAACACAAAGTATTTATTTTGTAAATAATAGTCATGTTTCTAATCTAGAATTTTACTGCATCATCACAGGGGTAAAATATAATTACCTTCAATACATTATTCATTGATCTATTTGATAGCTGCATTCACCTTTTAATAGAAAGTGACTAGAACTCTAAATGTCATAAATGTACAATTTCATTTAAAAAATTAGACTTATAACAAGTTTGGATTATCCATTACCACTTCAATTATAACGCACTATCACTAAACTTCATCCCTGTGCAAGACAGGTTAGACAATAGGTTGGATATTAGTGACCTAATTTACAGAGGGACCACTTCTTTTTAAATAATGTGTTTTTCATTGATTTTCCAATTTAGAGACTATTTGTTATGGCAATCTTGCTCTTTTACTATTATACATTTGTCCATTGTCAGCTCAGGCAATATTATTGACATATAAACTGTCCATTGAGTTTTCTCAACTAGTTTGAGGTTTGCTTAGCTAATGTAATTAGATATGTAAAAAAAGACCATTTGAGTCATTTCTCTCATTTTTGATCTTTTGAATATAAGCACAGACCTTCCTTTACTAACTAGCACTTCCTTCTGTCATGTACTGCTTTAAGAGGAGAGTTTCTGAAAGCTTCAAGGACTTTACTATCCGTCATCAACTCAGGTGTAATAAGTGATAATTGAAAAGGAGGAGCTCATGACTATAGAAGCCGAGGACAGACATTCTAATTCCTATTTTCTATTTCTTCTGCACACCTTCACGTCTTTTGATTTGAAATTTCCAATTGACAGCCCAACATACAACCAAAGTCAGGAATCCAACACAATTGGAAACATCTCTTTGACACTTGATTCTAAAAGACAGATCTTGGTATTAGTGCTCTCCATTTAATTAAGTAACAAAAAATTAAATATTGTGCCACGTGCTGAAGAATTGGAATTACAAAATTGTCAATTGGGTTGTTAATTTGAATTTTCAAACACATGAAAGTGAATTGAAGAAGTAGGAATTAGAATGTATATGTCCTTGTCTTCAATATGAAACTACACAAGGCATTCTATGACCTTCAATATTTATGCAAAGGGTCAGCAATGCCATGCAGACCATGTAGTAACCACTGTTTTTTGTCTATATTGTTACTGTAATAACAAATGCATTTATTTAAGGTATCAATATTGTGAATACTTTAAAATGGTATGAAAAAGTAAAAATGACAGAAATGCCTCAAGTAGTCCATTTTTACATATCTGGTTACATTAGCTATGTAAACCTCCACTCTATTGTCTAATCATTTTCAAGATCACATAATACCTCGGTATGTTCAATAATTCAAATAGTATCTCTTACTCATAGCTTCTATTAATTACAAATATTATTACTTTGATGCTTCCACTTGGCTTTAAATATTAAGTTAGATTAATTTAGATGTTGTTTTGGTAACATTGCATTGATGAAAATACCGTAACTGAGACCTCTGTCAAAATTGCTAGTGTATGTAAATTAATACAATAAGATTCCAACAGTACTCATGTTTATTAATTGCCACAATTGTAACTGCCATATTGTCAGGAAATTTTAACTTTAATTTGGTGCACAATAACATAGCTAGAAATACAGTGTGTTTCCCTGATGTTGATCCTCTGCTAGTTTCATCTTTAGGTTCTATAAATCATTAAATTGGATAAACCATGAACATTGTCATAATTTATTATAGTTGATTACTTTGTGCCAACTCATGACCAGTAGATGGTACACGTACACCTATGAGTAGATAACAGCAATAACATTCGTAGCAATTGTTAAGTTATTCACCTAGAACCTTTTGCTTGATTGCTGCTAGTAAGTTATCATATGTGAATGCTCCACGATTGTTGTTTTGAAAGTTGTGTATTGAACTCGTTTCACAATAGACTGTATAGCCATACCATTTTGACCTTTTTCATATTCAGGTTTGCGCGATCTCCAAAGAGAATTGGAAAGATATCCTTTTATGTATGTAATGAGCATCATGGATCTCTAGATGACATGGTGTAGAATCAAGATATTCTTGTGTTATTATAGGAATGAAAGCATCACAATCTTTTACTTTTGTTGCAATAAGATTGTCCCATACTGTACCAGCAGGAATGTCCTCTGGATCTTGACAGATAAATACTTCAACAACACCACGCTCACGCTTGAGATTTGTCTTCAGTTCTTTAGCAAACTTACTGACTTTATCTATTTTAGCACTATAACTAATGAAGATCTTCATGACTAGGTAGAGAGCCCTATCGAATATTTACTGGGTAAATTTAACAGTTGAGTGAATGCTTAATATACTATGGAAGCCCTTGGCGACATTTCGCACTCACGTTCGCGTTCATATGCTGACACTCCAATTCCTATTTCCAATTTCAATATAATGGGATTTTACGGAGTTTTAATGTCCGTTCTCGGCTTCCCTAAATAATAGACCTACAATATACAACCAAAATCAGGGACCCAATCTAAACGGGAAACATCGCGCTGACGCTCGATTCTAACAGACGGCTCGTTGTACTCGCGCTCCGCGTTTTATTGAGTAACAAGGAAGCCTAGATATGGCGCATATACGAACACGCGATATTCGCGCACATGAACGCGAACGTGAGTGCGAAATGTCGCCAAGGGCTTCCATAAGTATCGGATCAAGCGTACTATTTTTTGTGTCGTTTTGTGACAAGTAAAAATGGCTGCACTAAATCTTTCATTCGAGCAGATAATAGAAAAGAAACCAACACTTGATGAATTATGTGAATATATTGATATTGGTGATGAATGACATCATTTGGGAATCCTGCTAAAACTTAATCCCAAGAACTTGGGCGATATTCGTGGGCAATCTGGTGATCATACTTACAAGACTTCAAAAATGTTTGAGTTGTGGTTAGGTACCAACCCTTCTGCTACCAGAAAACAAGTTATAGATGCTTTAAAGAAGAAGGTTATTGAAGAAAACACTATTACTCAGGAGTATGAGGAAGAATTAAGAAAAATGTCTTCTAGCACTTTCTCTATCTGCAGTTAGTAAGTGAATAACATCAGTGATTTAATATTGATTTATGAGTTATTAAAATATATTCATTTGTAATCTAAGCCTACATAATTGTAATGTATGTGTTTCGAAATATGTAATGTTACATTTGAGTGAATGAACTGATGTTATTGTTAATTGTAGTTTATTAATATTGTACAATTTTGACAACAAATTAACTAACAACTGTATTAACTTGTAGTTAGTATATCTAAACATTAGGTCATTATTAATCAATTCATCATTTTGTTTTACATCATAAGTGAACAATGTGATAATACCAAGCTCTTAAATTCTTAGATTAGAAACTATTGCTTATGTGAAAGGTAGCCATATTACTTTTGTCTTAATTGCTAGGCAGTCTTATCATTTTTTTCTTATACTTTGTTTAACTGGTTTTGATATCTAGTTTCAAAAGAGTGGTGTCCAACAATGCTACATCATGTCCTTTGTATTATCTATCAATCCTATATATTCTAGGATACTAACAAATCGCTAAGATTGGACCATTGTCAACAATGAGTATACTAAAAGTTGACACTGGCTGTGTTTAGTACATGTCTGTTCCTTAATATCATATATAACTTGTACATCTTTGTATGACCACAAGTCAAGAAATGTGCATTTGATCCCTTAGTGCTAAGTATTCATATTGACTGTAATATAACTTGTGATTGTCCATTCCAATACAGTGGCTGAGGAACCTATATGGCACCAGGGGCACATGACCCTCCCAAAAAAAATTACAACATACTCATTTCCCCCCCCCCCCCCCCAAAAAAAAAATTTACACTGAAGTATCCAATATATAGAGAACAAAGAAAAAACACTCTTTGTAATTATAATATAATTATGGCAATTAGGTATTACCACATTCATTGTATATAAACATGTGTAGCAATGGTTACAGGCATTAATCAAATTCATTGTCACATGGGTTATCACTTGGCCAAGAAAAGTCAGTGAACAGCTGTAAAAAAATTGAGGGATAAGTCTTACCACTAGCAATCCCAAAATCATATTATATGAAATTATATCAAAATTGAACTGTATTTAAAGGATTAAAAGCAAAAACACTCCTTAGCTTCTAGGGGACTGTGCCCCTGCACCCTGCAATATATATTATAGTTTATTCAAATATTCCTGTACACTATTATCACTGAATATTTAGTGCATCTTGGATAGTGAGTGTTATGACCCAAGTGCATTCATAATATCTATCCCTTAAAACTAAGTAGCCCTTGGTACTAAGTGGATCCTGGGATTATGCAGTCAGGGCTCCATTTTGTCGCCCAGTGCATATGCATCCTTTAATTAATACACAGCATCCCTGAATATGGATTCTCATCATTGTCACTAGAAATCAATTCAGTTTAGTATATCAGTAACTCTACCAAGATTTGTTAGAAATTGATTTCATGACACTGTCATTAGGGTTGACACTGGAATATTCAGGGTCTGTGGATTAGTATGATAGTCAGGATATATGAATTGTTAATAGATAAGTTCAGAATGTGCCACATACTTAAGTATTAAGGTATGTGACGAACTGTAGATAATCCTATGCAGGAGAACCGATTATGTGATGTAAATATCTTGAATATTTATTGACTCACCAAAAGGTTTTACAGAGAGCTTGGTTTTTTATGTTAATGAATTTTTTTTTTCGTGAGGTGAAGAACAATAACCACTGAAGTGAGAGTAAATAAATTTATTGATTGGTATTGTGTCAGTCGTTAAAGAATAATGTTTATTTTAATACATCAATTTCAATTGTCACATACAACAATACAAGCAAATGGACATACCCAAAAAATTAATAGTTACACTTTAGGTGAATTTAGCCATAGTAAAAATTTTCCTTTCAAATACTTAATTGCTGACATTGTGTAATTTATATTATCCAGGTTTGGGCATTGTACTTAATGAGGTGCTAACCCACAAAAATCAACTTTAACCACATCACTGCACAACTTATTCTAGTTAAATTAAAATTTTAAATAAAAATCAATTAAAATTAATATAGAAAATGTGTGATTAATAAGTAGATATTTGGCCTGGTATCTATTTTATGCTTTGTCAGTTCAGTCATGATTGGTTGGTCGGTAAGCTTTATAAAACCTGTCAACCTGAGAAATGAAAAGAATATTGCTTGATGCTCATTTGCTAGATTATGGAGCAATAGTGGCAGGTTAGTATGAATCTCATGATAAGTTATATCAGATATATTGTGGTTCATTAATCTATATCTTTTATATAAACTTGCCAATTCAGAATTTTGTAGAAGACATATACTGTTATGTTAATATTATAACAATATTTTGTCACTAGAATTTTAGTTTGGCCAAATTTAGTTTCAGTAATCATGAAAGCAAACTAAGAAATATTTTCCTAGCTAATAAAACCTACTATATATAATTACAGATATACAATAGTATAATATACTGTTAGCTGGTGTTATAGATGACTTGTGTCTTTGTTATGTCAACATGATGAAGATAATGCCATTACCAATAACGATTACTTGTTTATGTTAATCCTTTGCCTTCCAATTAATATAATATTATCCTTTTCTCCTTATATTATCTTGTAGGTATGCAACTTGCAGATTCTTTTTTCTAGTCTAGATCACGAACCAATTGGTATGTATGTCAGTAATGCATGCACTCTCATTTGTCAAATTTTGTCATGCCTCATTGAACCATGAAGGATCAAAAGAATATGGAATATTAAATTCTATACAAACTACATAATTATGTATTGTTCAATCCAGTAACATGTTAGAATTATAGTTGACATTGTAAAGCATTTTAAATAGTTGGACATGACAGGCCATGACTTATAAGCTGTAATTAACAATATCTGTAATTAGGTAATATTTATAAAACATTGCCTTAAGGGTGTATTGTAAATACATTCTATGTTGTTTTAGAACTGGTAAGTACAACAGTCATCAGTTGTATGTTATATAATTATTTAGACATATGTATTAAATGAAGTATTTAGGACATTCTGCATGACATTCATGCATGATGTTATATTATAGGGTTATAGAAATAGAGTTTTATGTCTTGCTATTGTTGTTTAACCTAATTAGTTTGCTCGTATCTATTATAACATCACCAGTGCTTTATTTCAAGCTCAAAGTCTAACCTAGCAGGCCACAACATGTATATGTACATGTATGTACCATAAATCCTTAATTGTTTTGTGTTATTTAAAAATTTGTTGTGGTTGGTTATAATAATGACTTGATGATCCACATTGTTATATTATGCACAAACCACAAAGGATGAACATAATTTTCATTGCAATTTCAAAATTTATTTTATAGCTTGTCATTTTAAGGTATCACTAGGAGTGCATGAGTGTTGTGAAGCGTCACGAAGAAGCATCAAAGTCCGTTAATGAACTGTTGTTGAACCAAGGCTTGAAACATATGTCCAAATATAGACATAACTGCTAAGTGCTTTGCATTTTAATAGCTAATGGTCTGTAACCTCTTAGTAAGGTGCACTTTAATTATTTAAAAATTAACAACAAGAGCACTCCTGTCCAAGCTAAAGATCTCATCAAGGTAACTCCAAAGTGTGCTGGTGCTCTGTGTGTTGAAATTATTGATCAATGCTTGCTATAGCAATGTGCTTACCATGAGTTTATATCCATCACCTACTCTGTGAATATTTATATTTATACACTATGTTGACTTCCACCAAATATTGAGTCCCTGAAATGTAAGAAAAATATTATAAGTCCACAGACATAATTAAAGAAGCTAGAGAATGCAGAAGAAACACAGATGAAGTTGCTAGATTTATGAAATTACTGGATTTATTGTAGACTAAGTTACATATAAAATCTAATATTACTTTATGATTACCATCTAATTATTACAAAAATTTAATGTTCCTTTAATATATATTACTTAGGTCGTCCACCTAATAATCAACTGATTCCCAACCAAGGTTAAAATAGAGATTTAAGAGGTATGTCCACAAAAAGGGTTTACTTTGTATATTACTGCTTTACTATTGTAATAATAAAGATATTAGATAATATTAATATGATGTAAGATCATGCAAGATCATGTTTCATCCACAGCCGCATTTTGAGTTTCCATTATCTATAATTAACTATCATGTAAGATCATGCCTCATCTTAAGACTAGATATATTTGTTATACATGTATCATACAAGGTTTTCAAGTTCTTGTAATATTGTCCATCATAAGATTAACCAAACAATTTGGCACATCTTATAAATCCTTGACAAGGCTTACAAGATCTTCAAATCATGCTGGCATTTTTCACTAGGATAAGTAATTATTGATCAGCTATAGTATAGTATCAGCTGATTGACTAGCACACTATTATACTTCTAAAGTACATTCTTATAATACATTTTAGTAAGTAATAACCAATTTTGTTATCTAACATTTGTGGGAGTACTAGTATACAAATAATGTTATAGTATTTTCTGTAATGTGACTGGGACTTAAGTCACAGTATTTTTGTTCCAAAAGGCAAAATTGCTCTACTCATAGACAGGATATGGATTAGAACATGTTCTCAGTATATTCATAGACTTTGTCTGATATCAAATGTTGTAACATAGGTGTGTTTCGCCTTTATGGGTTTGGTTTGCTGTGTGGGCATGCTTTGATGGTTTGTTGGTATGGTCTTTCATCAGTACATGTAACATGTCAATGTCAGTGTATGAATTAGCATACATTGTAAATATTATGCATAGACTTGTTTAGTCTTGTGATATATTATAGTTGTGGGTAGCCTTTTTGGGTATCCTTGTTTTATTCATGTGTTTTGAGACTTTTATGAGCATATTTTGTCTTATTGGGCTTGTTTTAAATCTTAAGGTTTGGGTTTTGACAGTAAAAGGACTTCATAGTGCCATAGCCATCAACACACACTGTAAGTATAGACTCTGTGTTGTCATGCGCTGTATATCAGGTGTGGCTTACAACTGGGAAATATACATTATACAGTAAAATGTTGCAATTTGTAAACCTGGTAATTAATATACATTATATATATATATAGATATAGATATAGATATATAGATATATATATTATATATATTCTGCATACAGTCCAACTATGAATTAGAGATAGTAATGGCACTTCAGCTGGCATTGTTGACAAAGGAACATGTGGTTGTCTAGTGGATGGATCTCTGACCACTTTTTGCAATTCTACAATACCTGGCCTTGTAACTAGAACTTGTTTTAGAAATGGAGTACTATTACCTGAAACAGGAAATAACATTACAACAAATAGTAATGATGTTGGTGCAACATTCACTTGTGTAATCAGCAACATGTGTGGCAATGATAGTGCTATAGTACTATGGTAAAAGGTTAGTAAAAATGAACAAAATTAGCAGATAAGTGGATAATATAAAATAAATAATATTTTATTATGAATATTTATATTTAAGTTAATTGGATTTATAGATGAGCAGATGCACTAATAATAACAATAAATATGATTTAATTATGGTTTAGTGCTAGTGATGATTATACCATTGTTTTTAGAGAACGTGATGGTTCTATAACAATACTATCAACTAATAGATCAGCGATTGTAACTATCAACACTGATTCTTTTGGAACATATGTAATTCTACTAATCCTTGTGGATACAATATATCAACCTTAATATTGGAATCAGCAGGATGCGGTATGTGAGTTAAAGAGTACTAACTAGACATGATAAAACATTTAAATTAATGTGTTTCAACATGCACTGTTAGTCTCATATAGGTATCACAGCTAATGTTTCACTTCAATTATTGATGAATGGTGATCCACTTCTTAACAATTGCTCTAGAAATATAGACAATGAGATACATTCTGGAGTTGAAGTTACTTTATCTTGTGTACCTATGCCAATACAATCTGATGTTATAACTTAGTTTCGTAATGATGTCAACATTAACAAAGAACCATCATTTAACTTGATGGTTAGTGAGACATTTGGAAAATACAAATGTATAGAAGGACCATGTACTAATTTTTCAAATTTTGTTAACCTTCCTAAAGGTAAAATCACGTTGTGGTGTCAATTCATTACAAATCTTATAATAGACAACACAAATGGTCCAAATGCTTGCTCCAAATGGTCATGTAATAATTGGACAAGTCACATGTATTAACAGTAGTGCAGGTTCTAATTATATGTTTATATACATATACATATATATATATATATATATATATAATTATATATATATATACAAGTAAGCTATGAACTATGACATACTGTTTGGGCAAAAAATGGATATTGCTTTATGTGATCAGCATACAACAAGTTTTCTTAAGCTTCTTAAGTACAGAAAGGAAAAATTCAAAAAATTCAAAAGCAAACATGACATTTACAGCAGTTCTCCCACACAGATTCATTTTTCTCTAGACTTCTAATCAAAGTTCGAGTCTGTGTGGTGAGGGCTGAGTACTACTAAAGGGAAGGAGTCACCTCTTGAGGTAAAAGATTCTTGAGCTGAATGCACCCCCTGGTGATAGAAGAATCCGTTAAATTTGTCACTTCTCTAGTGTTGGTAGTCCTGCCGTGAAGGGAATAAGGGAGGCCTTAGGAGTCACACACCAGTGATAGGTACAGGCAGGTGGGTGAGAAGTGTTTAGTGGAGAGCTAGACTAATCCGTTCCCCCTGTTCTAGTTCATTGTATTTTGTTTGTAGTGGTAAGGACGGTACCCCCTGGCCACTCAAAATAATTCTTTGCTTTAGTCATTTGAGTTTCACTCCGGAGAGCAACTGAAGAGAGGATCCGTCAACATCTCGAAACACTCCAATGTTGAGCATGCCTTGTCATGGCCATCGTCATTTTAGATCTCGTCGTCATCGCGATGATTCCAGACAAGAGAGATATGACAAAGATTCTAGAAGAGATGAATCGCTTTCCTCTCCACCTAAAGTCGTGTCTAAAGCTGTTACTAGACTACCTATTGTCCAACTTCCACCAACATGGAACGTTAAAGTTCGCTGCACTGCTAATAATGGAGGCCTTAAAAATTACTCCAAATGCTCAGTCGTCTAATATGACCCTACAGGTGGCTCCTTATACTATCTCTGTTGCCTTATATTCAGGGAGCACTAATCAGATCTCTTATCCAAGCTGAGGAGGGGGAGATTGTGCAGTCAGATGATTTTGAAGTTCTGTCCTAGATATGACGTTAAACTGTCTATTTTGAACTTTGTTGACTGTATTCTAATTGTATATTTACTATGTTACTAATTACTTGTCTGGTTAGACTTAGTGTCTACTCTTGTTTTGCTATATAAGTAGACTGTTTTTTGGTTGTGTTCTTTAGTGTATTGCTCTTTTGACTTGTTAAATAAAGATCTTTTAACATATCACATTTACAGTCCTAAAACCACATAATAAGTTGGTCTTGGAATTTTGCAATTAACATAGGTTAAAATAGTCTCATCTCCAGCCACTCACTCGCTAATGAAGAAAAAGGCCTGTGGTACGTACACTTCGAATATTTTCTTGGCACCTGTGTTTCAGACGTGCTTCTAATCCACTGCACCACTTTGTCTTTTCTTCAATTTTATGAGCTTAAAACTTGTATTTATAAATACAAGTAAACTTCCTCTCTGTACATAAACACACACACACACATACATACGGAGTATATTCCAGAATGTTCTTTTATAGTGATGTCATGTAAAATGAGTCAGCACAAAGATGATATATAAACAGGCACTGGAGCCAATCACAGTCCATTCAGATCAGTAAAGAGACAATAAAAGAAGAAAAGAAAAGAAGACAAAGAAGAAAAGGTAAGTCAGCCATTTTGTATAAAGAAAAGTCTGCCATCTTAAATAACTTACTCCTTCTCTCTCAATACAAGAAACCTTCAGAAAACTTAGATAACCCTAGAGAACCTTTGAGAACCTTTTGAGAACCCTAGTGGTATGCATGGTATGCACGTTGGAATACATGGAATGTAGATTAGAATACAGCCATCTTTAATAACTTACTCCTTCTCTCTCAATGCAGAAAACCTTTGGAAACCTTCAGAAGCCTTAGAGAACCCTAAAGAACCTTTGAGAACCTTTAAGGACCTTTTGAGAACCCTAGTGGTATGCATGGTATGCAGGTTGGAATGCATGGAAAGTAGATTAGAATACAGCCATCTTACATAACTCATTCCTTCTCTCTCAATGCAGAAAACCTTTGGAAACCTTCAGAAGCCTTAGAGGACCCTAAAAAACCTTTGAGAACCTTTACGAATCTTTTGAGAAGCCTAGTTGTATTCATGGTATGCACATTGAATGTATGGAATGTAGATTAGAATATAGCCATCTTAAATTACTTACTCCTTCCCTTTCAATGCGTAAACCTTTAGAAACCTTAGAGAACTCTGTTAAAACCCTAGAGAACCTTTAAGAACCTTTTTAGGACCCTAATGGTATGCATGGTATGCACATTGGAATGCATAGAATGTAGATTAGAATACAGCCATCTTTAATAACTTACTCCTTCTCTCTCAATGCAGTAAACATTAAGAAAGCTTTAGAAACCTTAAAGAACGTTTTGAGAAGTGGTACCCTAGAAATCTTTTGAGAACCTTTAAGACTTTTTGAGAACCCTTGTGGTATGCATGGTATGCACATTGGTATTGATGGCATGTATATTGGAATGCAGATTGGAGTCAACCAATTTTAAATTACTTAACCCTTCTTTCTCATTTTCTAGTTACAATGGCTCAACCAACACAGTCTCTTAAAAGAAAACCTGATGATGACCCATCTCCACTTTCTAAAAAGGCAAAGTCTTCTTCTCTCATTGTCTTGTTTGATTTGGAAACAACTGATCTCCTTAAAAGTGATATTGTACAAATCTCCACCAAAGTCTTCAAAGGAGATGAAGTCTTCAATGTCTATGTCATTCCCAGATATTCTTTCTTCAATGGCTTCAATAATATGGAATGTTCCAATGGCAAGCTCTATCATAGAGGAGGTGAAGTAGAGAATGCACATGAGTATCAAGAGGGATTGCTACTGTTTCATCAATATCTTCTACATCTATCAGGAGGAGAACAAAAAATTGTATTGGCAGCCCAAAATTGCAAAAGATTTGATGCCCCTACTCTGATCCATGCTTTCAAGTCTATTGGAGTGACTAGAGATGTCTTAGAAGATCATGATATTTGTTTTTCAGATACAGCTGAAGTGCTACCAGAAAAAACAAAAATGGAGGACTTATGTAAAAAGCATCTTGGGAGAGAATATCTTCATACTGGAGAAGAAGATGTCCAAGCTTTGAATGATTTGCTTCTTCATTTTAACATTGGTGCTAGTCAAATAGAAAAGAATGTGTTTTATCCATTTTCGGTTTGGTTAGAAGGTGATACTCCCTATCATCAAATAGGAAGAGATGGTGCCCCCAGAATAGCATGTGATATATGTGGTTGTGATTATTCTGGCAAAAAAAGTCAGACGGTTTGAGGAGTTTGAGGCAACACTATATTAAGAAACATGCCCAGGATAAATTGAGACCATATAAAAACTAACTTATTTGTATCATGTAAAAATTAGACAATATTATTGTCAGTAGTGTAATTATTTTTAGTTTTGTAGACAATATTGTTTTTGTAGCAATTATTATCATTGTTAATTTAACAATAAAAAATTTATTTCAGTTACATGATGCAATTAAAATCTAAATGATTCCATTTGTAATGTTCCTCCTTCCTTTCACTGCTAACATCTTTGGTCTGTATTGATGTCACCAGCGCACCAAACACCATCAGCAGCCAGTATGTGAAGTCCATACTTTTCCTTGACAATCCTCCTACATAATCACCAATGTTTTCTAAAAGGGGCATCCCCTTTCTAGCTAACAAGAAGAGACTGTTTTTGCCCATGACATCCAAAGCAATGAAGCAGGACCAACACAAGACAAAGTGCCAAGGAGAAACAGCCCTTCGACTTGTGAGATGCTGTTGTGAATCCATCCACTACATTGAAAGTGTTGTAGTGAACAAATTGATAACACTGCAACATGTACCGGTTGATGCAACAGCACTACTACTTCAACCAACATATCTGAGAAACCCATTGGTGTGAGCAATGTGCCCAATCCCACTGTCAAATGGGAAACCTTACCACAACTGCCACTGCTACCAATGCAATGACAACTGATGTGATTGCCAATCCAAGGCAGAATATTGATGTTATTGATCCCACCAGATTGCCTTTACCACTGTTGATCGATGTGGAACAATTAAATACAGTCTACTCATTTGAAAATTGGTTGATTCTGCAAAATCTAAACAAGTCTCTCCAAAAAAACCTACCATTGTCTCCAAAGTCTGCACTTACAATATAGAAGCTATTATTTGGCATGAACATCTCTAGCCTCATACCCAGGAGTTCCCGAAAGAAAAGGACGCCTCATAACTACAGCTTGCGCATGTGCGTAATTATCGTAGCTTATGCAATATAGTGACATCATAATTACAACATTTTAAATTAAATGACAAATAATGGCTGGGTTTATATTGATGACATTTCATTTACTACATGTGCATGAGTTTAAGGATGGCTAGTCAAGTTGTCAGTTGTGCAGAGATTTAGCAGAAACAAAATGCGCAACAAACTTGTTCAGTGTGTTGGGATACAAAACTACACGAAGACATCTTTTCTGTAATAAATAGCTTCAAAAGACAAGAGTTGCTCTTTTTAAGAGATAGATTTGGCCCTCCTAGCTGTTTTAGAGGGTATAGTAAAGCAGCAGAAATGTTTCTATCAGTGCTACAAATAGTCATCACTAATAGTCTAACATTGCAGTAAAAGGAATTTTTACATCATAGTTGTATACCATTTTCCAATAAATCTGTGGATATAAACTGCACACGCAAACAGTAGTAAGCAGGCGTTCTTTTCTTTCATGAACGCCTGAGTACAAGGCTAGAACATCTCATAAATATTGACATTTTCACGAGATGTCCACACATGTTCTTTTTACTTTTTATACTACAAAAAAAAGGAACTGGAATGCCCTATGTCTTGCACAAGAAGCAGCTTCTAATCAACTGCACCATTTAGTCTTTTTGAATTGATTGAGATGAAAACTTATATTTGTAAGTTGCCCTCCTCTCTGCACAGACAACGCAGTATATTCCAGAATGTTTTTTTGTAGTGACGTCATCTAAAATGAATCAACACAAAGTGGGGATATAAGCAGGCCCTGAAGCCAGTCACAGTGCATTCAGAGAAGTAAAGACAACAAAAGAAGACAAGAAAACAAGACAAAGAAGAAGTAAGTCAGCCATTTTGGCTGAAAAAAAGACAGCCATCTTAAATAATTCACTCTTTCTCTCTCAATGCAGAAACCTTTAGAAAAGACATCTAGTCATAAAATTGGACAAAGTTCAGTATGTTCTATTGCTGCCGTCTCTAAACCAACTCTTAAGTGATACTACAGTTATTTAGGAAGTTGACCGATTTTCTCAGCAAGTTCATACTTGTAGATGTAGCTGTTGATGCAGCAGCACCAGTACTTAAATCAACATATCTGAGCAACACATTGGTGTGAGCAATGTGATTAATCCCACTGTCAAATGGGTAAACATTCCTGCAACTGCCACTGCTACCATTACAGTGGCAACTGGTGTGATTACCAATCCAAGGCAGAATATTGATGTTATTGGTGGTGCCAGCAGATTATCTTTACAACAATTGATGAATGTGGAACAACTAAATACAGTCAACTTATTTGAAAATTGGTTGATTCTGTGGAATCTACAGAATTCTTTTCCAAAAAACCACCCTTACTTCAAAAGTCTGCACTTACAGTATGCAGCTTTTATATAGCATGATCATCTCATAAATATTAACATTTTCATGAGATGTCCACACACATTCTTTTTACTTTTTATACAATAAGAAAAGGAACCAGAACACCCCATGTCTTTCAAAACAAGCAGCTTCTAATCAATTGGACTATTTAATCTTTTTGAAAATTGCTTGAGATGAAAACTTGTATTTGTAAGTACCCCTCCTCTCTGCACAGACACGCAGTATATTCCAGAATGTTCTTTTGTAGTGATGTCATCCACCACAAATAAGCAGGTCCCGGTCACAGTGCATTCTGAGAAGTAAAGATATCAAAAGTAGACAAGAAACAGGACAAAGAGGAAGAAAAGTCAGCCATCTTACATAACTTACCTTTCTTTCTCATTGCAGAAACCCTTAGAAAAGACATCTAGTTATAAAATCGGACTCATTTCAGTATTGTTCTATTGCTGCAGTCTCTACACCAACTCTTAAGTGATGATACTACAGTTATTTAGGAAATTGACCAATGTTCTCATCATGTTCGTACTGATGGTTTGATTGAGAACTTTTGTGACAGTAATCAATTGAGACAGCACCTGTTTTTCTCACAAGACCCTAATGCTTTACTAAATTGTTGTTTACTTTGACAAGATAGAGTTATATAACCCTTTGAGATTATATGTTAAGAAGGATAAACTTGGAATAGTATTCTATACATTAGAAAACATTGCCCCAAAATACCGATCTCAACTGAGGCTAATTAACTTAGCGATTGTTGCCACTGTCCCTGTTATTGAAGGACATAACCTTGACAAGATTCACAACCTTGGTTGATGATCTAAACACTGTCAACAACTGGAATTATTGTTTCTTTTGAAGAAAGAACATGAACATTCAAAGTGGAATTATTAACATTTTTACCAGATAACTTAGCAAGCAATGACACAGTGGTTTTAAGAAGCCTTTTTCATTTTCATATTGTTGCTGTCAAACATACCTAGTAACATGTGACACATTTTCAAATAATTTTGTATCTGAATCTTTTGATGTCAGTGCTGATAATAGTCATTTGAAGCATATGGAAATTCTGGTTGGTAATGTAAGTAATCATTATAAAAAAATAAGGCATCAATAGACAGTTGTCTCTACTTGATGTAAAGTATTTTAATATGTTTGAGGATGAATTACCTCACAAAGCTATGCACCTTGAAGGGATAGCACCATTGCAGATTAAACATTTGTTTTCACAACTCATTGCAAATGGTTTGTTTACCTTGGATGAATTAAATGATAGACTTTTGAACATCAATTTGGTCATTCTGAAAATGATAAGCCTGTGCCTATTCTCAGTCACTGTTTAAATAGTGATACCAACAAACCATTAAGAGCAACTGCATCACAAATGCTACTTCTTGTTTTAATTTTATACCTTACTTAATTGTTCACAAATTCCTGAAGGTGAAGAACACTGGTCATGTTTCTTGTTAAGGAAGATACTTAATATTGTTCTTTCCCTAGTTGTCTCTACAGATTTTTGTTCATCATTGAAACTTCTAATTAGAGAGCATCATCTTCTGTTTGTAAACTTGTATGGTATTTGTACATCTACATTGTATTTCCTAGTATGTCATCCTACTCAAATGGTAATGATAGGTCCATGGTGTGGACCTGGACCATTCACCATGAAGCAAAGCTTAATGTTTTCAAAAAGGCCTCTTGCCTATCTAACAATAAGAACATTTCTTTAAGTTTTGCTAATCTCATCAAAGAATGATGTGTTACGAATTAGCAGCAGTTGCACCTTTACCTTATCCTCTTGAATATTGTCCAGCTAGAAGTGGAATAGTTTAGATCCAGTAAAAGATGAGCCAAAAAATATTTTTCCATTTCCTAATTAGTGTTGTATCGAATTTAACTTGGATTGCACAATTTCCAGACCAGCATAGGGACGTAAAAATGGCATTATGTACTAAAACAGCATTGCCTATCTTATGACAGGTACAAGATGGATTAGATCCTTTATTTTTTGTCATTTAAACAAAGTATTGGTGATTGGTGGTAACATGCCTTTTTTGGTTTTGTCATGTACTGTACTTTATTTCAATAGCCATTATCATGCCTATGTCATTTCTGTTTCTTCACATCAGTCATTAATATCTGGTTTATTTGATTATATTTTTTTCATGGCTATGAAGTAACAGATGGTTTCATTTATATTAACTAAGAAACCATGTTATTTAAAATAATATTGTTGTTCACCCTTTTACCAATTTGTAGATTACATTGTTATTTTCACGTTAAGCCAGCTCAGCTAGTTATAGTAAGCCGGTCAACATGGTAGCTTCAACCAATTTAGTTACATTAACCAATTTTAGTTAAAGTTATCCAGAAATGCCAATTCAATTACAACTTGGTTAAAGTAACCAATTTGTATTGTAGCTGATATAACCATTGCATATATTTTTAACCCTGTGATTTTTGCTTTCTAGCTTTACATGTTGATGGATGCACAGGAAATGGAATAATATGTAATGATAAGTGGCTTAATGACTCATTGTAAACTAATTCTTTTAACTAGATATCAATGAATGTAGCAGTGGAGAAGACAATTAACTCTCATGAAAATGACATCTGCACAAAAATAAAAGGTATAACTTTAGATGTCACTGTCAAAATGGATATACTAGAAATGAAATAACATGTAATGGTAAGTGACTTAATAACTCTATTGTGACAGTCACAATGCATTCAGAGAAGTGAAGACAAGAAAACAAGACAAAGAGGAAGAGATAAGTCAGCCATTTTGGCTTAAGAAAAGTCAGCCATCACAAATAATTTTCTCTTTCTCTCTCAATGCAGAAACCTAGAGAAAGCCTAGAGAACTATTTCAGAACCCTTGAGAACCTTTTGAGAGCCATAGTATGCACATAAAAATGCATGTAGAGTCGGTAATTTTAAATTATTTACCCCTTCTCTCTCATTGCAGTGATGGCAGAGGTTAAAAACAAAATCCTCAAAAGAGGACAGTAAGATGTTTGCAAATAAGGAAGATCTGGATTTTCACATAGTATATGTGGGGTTTAAAACAAACCACAGGAAAAAGCAATGCATACAACACTTGTATTCCACCCAAATCCTTCCAAGAATTTTTATGAAAAGTGGCCATGTCTATTTTGCAAGAACAAAATTTGCCAAGGATGAAAACCTACATGGTCATATACCATAGGGGCATTATGCAAGCAAGAAAGCGAAACAAAATGAATACTTGCAACAAGCAATGTGGGATAGTGCCATAATTATCCATCAAAAAGATTACTTTGACTGTCCCGTCAGCCAAGAAGTATAAATAATCCTGAAGAAAATCACTACCAACTTGATGATTGGTCTGCATTGGAGAAAGCTCATTATAAAGAGCACCAGCCTGTAACAATGGAAAAAATCTTAAATTATGTCACTGGGTTAGAGTTTGAGCGCAAAAATATGATATCTCATTGGAAGCCTAAAATAACAAAATACAAACAAACACTTTACTCTGAATTTGACTCACCATTTGCCTCTTAAATGAATTACAATGGAAGATATGATGAGTACTACAAATGTTTCAAAGGAAACAGGTTCTTTGCTTTTAAATATGAGGGACCAGAGCCTGAAGTTTGCCAACAATACAAAATCAAATCATTAGTGGTTATCCTATCTATTTTGTTGGCTCCAAGTATGTTGGCAAGATCCATTGGACTATTGATATTTAGAGATTGCATTTATGTCATTCTTGAAGTTTAGTTGATTTGTAGTTATTAAAAAATTTAAATTGTGTTATACAATACAAATTACTTAATGGAATTGAAGTTTAAATGCTTCCACTTGTCATGTTGATTCTGCCTCTCGTTGCAAGCATCTCTGATCACTACTGATGCCACTCAAGAACCCACTCCTAAAGCAGCCAACATGAGCAGTGCATAATTTCTGTTGGACATAGTCACCAACATTTTCCTGGGTTGTGTGGGATTCTTGTGGTGGGATTGATCTATTTGGTGTTGGTGGTGGTTGATTTCTAAAGGTTAAAATTGCTATTCGTTAAATCTGGAAGTTGTACAATTTGAAATATGTCAAAGGTATGCCATTGAAAATGTATGGAGTTTTATAGTTTGATACTTTCTCGTAGCACTAGAGAGCGAAATTTTATATATAATATGCGTGTTTGCAAGCTTAATTGATTGGTGCAAGTAGTTGCTATGTTCAACTAATGACTATTATTGCATCCTTTGTTTATTTAGTAATATGAATCTAATTACAGTACTGTATAAATAGTCTTGACTATCCTGATTTTTGTAGTGTTGTTATCATCTGAGTATCTTAATAATATTTGTTATAACATAAAGGACATAACAAATGGCGACGAGGCTTGTTGGTGCTCAAGGACCTTTCAATCAAGGGACGACACAATGGTCATCCTATGCTGAAAGGATGGAGGAATATTTACTGGCTAATGGTGTAACAGAGAAGAGAAAGAAAGTGGCTACTCTCCTCAGCACTATAGGTAGTCAAAAGTACGATCTACTGAAAGATTTGTACACACCTGACAAGCCGAACACGAAATCTTTTGAAGAAATAGTAACGAAATTAATGGAACATTTAGAACCAAAACCAACCATAATAGCAGAGAGATATCGACTGCATCAAAGACAGCAGAAAGCAGGGGAGTTAGTTATTACTTATATGGCAACAGTACGTCGTTTAGCCAAAGATTACAACTATGGGGCATTTTTTGAAGAAGATCTCAGAGACAAGTTTGTATGAGGGCTAGCAAACGAGAGAATCAAGATGAAATTTCTGCAAAAAAAAGACCTGACATTAGCTAAGGCCTGTGAAAACGTAACTGCTATGGAAGCAGCAGAAAAGGATACTTCAACGATGCACAATAACAAGGGAGAAGTGCACTGAATTGGAGGAAAGAAAATAAGCAGAGTCCCGAGAATGGAACAAGCCACTAAAGACAAACCAGTCAAACGATGCTACCATTGTAACAAAAGATGGACATCACCCAGCAGAAAGCAAATTTAAGACAGTCAAATGTTTTCACTGTGGAAAAGAAGGGCACATTGCCAACACATGTAGAAATAAGATGAAACGAGAACAACCAAGATCAAAAATCAAGCAGATACAAGAAGACTCTGAATACAGTGACAGCGAGAGTGTGTTAAATGAACTGCAAGAAAAGAGTTCACAACAAAAAGCGATTATCAATGTAAAAATAAATAAGATGGAAGTGCCAATGGAATTGACACTGGAGCTGCAGTCACGATTGTGCCAAGAAGTACTTGCAGTGTGAAATTGGAACTATCAACATAAAAATTGAGATCAGCATCTGGGCAGTTCATGAAATTTGCTGGACAAACAACTGTCAAGGCCCAAATTTGTAAAAGCACCAAATTACTTACACTGTATGTAGCGAAAGAGAAATGCCCATTGTTGTTTGCTAGAGACTGGATACAAGCATATTTTGGAGAAAATTGCATGAGCAATTTAAAAAACCAAGTAGGACATTCAGTTGAAGAGGTGTCAACAAAGCTAAACAAAGTCCTTCAGAAATACACTAACACAGTCTTTAGAGCAGGACTAGGTAAGTTGAAAGGTATCACAGCTCATTTGAGAGTTAAACCAAACACACAAGAGAAGTTCTACAAACCACAAGCAGTACCATTTGCTGTAAAACCAAAATTAAAGAAGGCATTGGATGCCATGGTAGAAGAAGGAAATTTAGAAAAAGTAGAATTCAGCAAGTGGGGAACGCCAATAGTACCAGTAATAAAACCTGATGGCACTGTGAGAGTGTGTGGTGACTACAACATTAACCTCAACCCATGTCTAGAAGTACAGGAGTACCAATTACCTAGGGTAGAAGAGTGTTTTCAAGCAATGAATGGAGGAAACAAATTTACTAAAATCGATTTAGCTCAAGCTTATAACCAAATCACGTTGGATGATGAGTCTAAACGTTTAACCACCATAAATACACATAAGGGATTGTGCCAATGGACAAGATTGCCATATGGAGTAGCAATCTTCCAAGGGATAATGGACAAAAGTTTACAAGGACTGCATCAAGTAATGTGGTACCTGGATGATATACTCATCACAGGAGAAACAGAGGAACAACACTTAGCAAATGTGGAGGAAGTTTTGAGCAGATTAGAAAAGTATGGTCTTCGAGCTCATCATAGCAAATGTCAATTTTTTCAAGATTCAGTACAATATTTAGGCCATGTCATTGATAAAGAGGGAATTTACCCAGTCAAAATGAAAGTAGAAGCAATTTTAGCAGCCAAACCTGCAAAGAATATAAAGCAACTACAATCATTTATGGGAATGGTAAATTATTATGGAAAATTTATGTGTAATTTGTCAACATTTGCTGCCCTCCTTAATGAATTAAGAAAGAAAGAAGTGAAGTGGAAGTGGACAACGAGAGAGGAGAAAGTATTTGAACAGCTCAAGCAACAACTAGCATCAGCCAAGGTACTGGTACATTATGACCCAAAACTACCATTGAAGTTGGATTGTGATGCTTCGTCAGTAGGAATTGGAGCAGTGTTATCACATGTTATGAAAGATGGCACTGAAAGACCAATAGCATATGCTTCAAGGTTATTATCAGAAGCTGAAAGGAATTATTCTCAGATAGAGATAGAAGCTTTAAGCATAGTGTGGGGAATTAGTAAGTCTCAAACCTATCTTTATCTAAACAAGTTTACATAGGTCACAGACCACAAACCTTTGACCATACTGTTCAATCCAATACCAGTATTAACATCTGGAAGAATCCAGAGATGGGCACTCTTTTTAATGGATTATAGGTACCACATTCAATTTCGTTCAATCACCAAACATGGAAATGCCGATACATTGTCAAGGTTCTCATTAGAGGATACAACACAGAAAGCAAAAGATATTGTTGCATCAGTACAGGAGCAACAATTTGAGGAGATACAAGTCTCAACAAAACAAATTGCAGAGAGCATCCACAAGAACCCATTGCTAGCAAAGATACTCAGGTGTGTAAAAACGGGTTGGCCAGAAGAAATAAGTGCTGAACAACGACCATATTACCAATACAGAGAAGAATTAACCATTGAAGAAAATTGTTTACTGAAAGGAATGCTAGTAGTTATACAACCATATTTGCGAGAGAAAGTGTTGAACATGAAACACATCCAGGAATAGTAAAGATGAAAGCACTGGCCAGGTCTTATGTGTGGTGGCCTAGCATAAACAAAGACTTAGAGGATGTCGCTCATAAATGTGAGGACTGCCAAAAGAACCACAAGGAGGACCAAAGAACCCCCCTTCACCCACTAGAATAACTCAGCAAACCATGGCAAAGAGTACACAATGGACCACAGTTTGTCTCAAAGGAGTTTGAAGACTTCCCTAGTCAAAATGGTATCAGATATAGCAAAGTAGCACCCTACCATCCAAGATCAAATGAACTAGCAGAAAGATTCGTGCAGACATTCAAAATGGCAATGAAGAAGATGTCAAGAGGAGGAGGTGATATTAACCAAAACCTAACAATTTTTTTATTAAATTATCGGAAAACTACACAATCAACAGTCAAGGAAGCACCAGCTATGTTATTGATGAAGAGGAAACCAAGGAGTAGATTTGACTTACTGGTTCAAAATTTAAATAAGAAGATCATTGAAAGACAAGAGAAGCAAAAGAAATATTTTGACAAAAAAAAACAGAGAAAAGAGTTTTCAGGAACAAGAAGAAGTTTGGGTGAGAGACTATCGAGGGACTACCATGTGGGTACCTTGCATTATAGTGAAGAAAACCGGCCCTGTCACTTATCATGTAAAGGTACGAGAAATGGTTTGGAGGAGACATGTGGAACAATTACGTCCTTGCAATAAGGAAAGTTACCTAGCACCAGTTAGCAGTGACACTACCGAGATTGAATTAATTCCTGCAGAGCCAGAACACAGAGAAACACCTACAAATATTGTGTTGAATTAAAGGCGGAGAAGATGTTATGTTCAACAGTGTTTGCACTATTATTACATCCTTTCTTTATTTAGTAATATGAATCTAATTACAGTACTGTATAAATAGTCTTGACTTTCCTGATTTTTGTAGTGTTGTTATCATCTGAGTATCTTAATAATATTGTTATAACATAAAGGACATAACAGTAGCACTAAAAACAGCAAAGTTATTTACATGTCTGGGTAGCTCTTCTCAACTTGGACAAAGACTAGTATATTGCCATTAGGTTTCTATACAGACAAGGTTTATCTCTCTCTTATTTTCTGCTATATTAACATTTAGGTCTCTGTACAGAGAGAGGAATATTACTATTATGTTCTATATTTGAGATTACTAATTTTAGTTCTCTCATTGTCCTATATAATATCAACAAAAGGTTTCTATATAGAGATGTGAATATTATTATTCTATTATATAATCATAAAGCAATTTGCTTTGCTGTGCTTGACATTGTTAGCTTTATATTTAGTGCTAATAAATACTCTTGAATGTTTAATTAAAGATTGATAATTGCAACTATAGACCTTTATCATTTAAAGATATCTTACTGTCTTCTAAAATGACATTTTCAGCTAAACCACATGTAACTTGACCAATTCAATATAAGAATTTGAGTTCAAAAGATGTTGAACTAGCTGGTAAAGCTGTAAGCAGTGGTTTGACGATCATAAGACTAGCTGAAGAATACCAAATTACTTAAGTCCACCATTAAGGACCATGTTTCTGGTATAGCAGAGGAAAGAGGAAAGAAATGTTCATTTAGCAGAGAATATTAAAGGTATATTAACAAAATACATAGCTTTTTACTTTATCTATTGTAGATCTGAGGTCTAGGATATTAGAGGTAAGAGATCTCCTTAAGACTAGTCATCCACTCCTAAGTCAAAGACTCAAGGAACCACTCGATGGCAAACAAGAAGGTAAGCACACCTGTACATTCTTTAACATTCATATTTCAGACACAGAAGCATATGAGCTGGTTGACAAGATGAAGACACTATAGTACCTCACATCTGCTGTCCATGAAAGAGAAGGTATTATAATTACAACTACTCAAAATGTAAAACATCTTATATTGTGTACTGTGTAGCTACTGACAGACAACAAGAGATCACAGAATTACAGGAAATGATTAGTTCACTAACTCTTCAATTGACAGAGAAAGATAAAATCATTTCTCAGCTAAAATCAAAAGATACAGAAATTAAGGAGGACAGTCAACAGGAATCATCATCAGATGAAGAACTACCTTATAAGCTCTCATTATAACTTTAATATCTTTTGAAACTACAAAAATTAAAAACTACAAAATTAAACTACAGTGTATTACAGTATGTACTGGCTTTTCGCACACTCTTTCAACATATGATAACTCATCAATTTCACATAAAACAATTGTATGTGAAATTTAGTACATGAGTAAGATTGAGTAATTGTTTCATTACTGATGACTCAGTAACAATAAAAAAAATCAAAATTAAGTATTTTGCAGTATTCTATAGTGGATCTCTATGATGATCTCTGTCATAATAGTTCCTACACATTTACAAATTAATGTAATGTTCAAGTTATACTTCAACATAACTTCAGATATTGAGTATAATGTGGAATCTAAGATATCATATTCAATACTACACTGTATGATTTGGTTAGTGTGAGTTTTAAAAGTCAATTGATAAAATGCAAATGGAGGAGATTCCTGTACCTCTGCCATTAATTGACACAACAAATAAAGTAACATTTAAGCCACATGATCACTGTAGAGATCAAGAAATCAACAACAATCTCATTATCAAATAATGTAGCAATAGTGACTCTTGACACCAGTGCCTAGTACTGCCACTGACATTTTAAAATTTGAGAATACAATTTGAAGTCTATATTGTGTCACATAGTTCCATAAGGCACTAGCTAAGCAAGAATTCACTCATATAAAGAAAGTACCAGTATCATGTTTTATAGTTAATAATGTTATTATCATGTATTGACATGAATGCATAGTACATAACTGTACTGAATATAGTGCATGGACATATTGGAGAGAATAAAATATAAAGCTTAAATTGTATTATGTTGAAATAAGTGTAGCATCAAAGTTGTAGAATTTCAACAATCATCAACATGATCAAATTAATTTCTCACAAATATTTTCAGCTATAATTTATATATTATATATATTATATATTATTATGTATGATAAAAATATAAGAAAAAGGAAAAAATGGAGAGAAAACAACTAACTACCAAAGGAGAAGTAATCTTGAGCTGATATAAAAATATAGTAATGACATATGGGAGTTAACTGGTGTTCACTAGCTGACACAGAAATATGATGTAAATGTTATTAGACACATGTTCCAGCTTCAATGTTAATAGTATATTTTCAAATAATAATTATTGTTTCAAGTGAAGTACATTACACATAATATAACTTACATTATACTATTATATCACAACACTACATTTAATGTTTTATTTCATAATCACATTGTAAAGTAAAAGAAATGTTAATGAAGTTAATATAAACACACAAAAGACAAGTCAAAAAAACTCTATTACCAGACATTGTGATGATTTATGCTTGAGCTTTGATACTTAATTGGGAATCATCTTGACTAGTGATAGGACTGAAACATCATCATTGATGGCTATCTAACAGTTCAACACCTTGTGTGTTGTCTCAATAGTACACATTCACATCCCCATCCTGGCTTAGATCATCTAATAGAGCAAATCATTATAAGTCCCTTTTGTAGATTCCATTCATTTCCATCCATCATTGCTACAGTAACATAACACTAGTAATGAAATCATCTTCTTCGTTAGGCCTTGACAATCATAATTGAGCATGTAAGAGTGTGTGTATATATATGTGTAGCTATTGTTGTGTGTGTAATATATTATATAGTAACTATATTTCATTATAGGAGACACTGGAAGTGTTACTTGGGAGAATGATAGAGTTATACTTACTTCATCTACTATGGCAGGATATAAAGAAGTGATACATCAATTAAAGACACAACAACTCAGAGCATGGAGTATTGAACTCATCAGATTATCACCTCAAAGTTTACTAACACTATTAATGATATTAATGAATGTCAAGTGTGGAGATTTCAGATAGGGAACACTCATTTTGACAGTAACTATGTCAGTGAACTATCACAAGCAGTAACTTATAACAAAACAATGGAGGTCCTACGCCTTGACTCTTCATCTCTCTTACCAAATACTTATCACTTATTAACAACAGCTGTAACTGAAAATAAAATAATCAAGGGATTATACTTGTTGCATGACACTAACATTACTGATAAAGATATACCTCATCTCTCTCATCTTATCTTTAACAATAACACATTACAAGTACTATATCTCTTTCTTTGTCCTAAAATTACTAAATTTGATATCCCAAATTACAAAATATTGTTGTTAAAAATAATATTTTGAAAAAATTGTATATTAATGGTAATAGACTCCGTTAATTATTAGTTATTTTTGTCTTATTGTTATTGTATTATTACTTATTTCATTTCCAAATAACTCAATTATTAGTTAAATACTTTAGTTTTCAGTTCTTCTTCTAACAGTTTTTCTGTCTGCGAAACCTATGCTCTTGTACTTACAGCAATGTAATCCTAGATAAATTAAAACGATATTGCTGATTGGACAGCACTTGTGATAGTAGTCATTGATTATTTAATAATTGGTAAACAGTGATATGTAGCCTCCAATAAAAAAATATTGCATATATTATACCTAACTTACTGGCATATAATTGGCAAGAATCAAGTTTACCTTGCAGTATGTGTAATGTTACTCGTAACTCAAAACAACTCTTTTTCAAACAAACAACGACCTCTCTTCTTACTAAAGACACACATGATTATAATCAAAACTGAGCATGCTCAAACATTACAATAGCCACACAATATGAATAATCATAAGATACATGCACAAGTATATAAATAACCATAAGATACATACACAAATGCAATCCATTACAGTATGATGCTACTGAATACTGCCTCTCTATTTAATGACAAAAGCATACTTAAAAATTAGATTCATATAATTGCAAAGATATGCTAATGTAAAAAGAAAACAGTTATGATTTCTAAACAAAGATAGAAATTATTTAAACTGTTTAACTCGATATGGCTTATAAAAAGTTGTTATAATACAAAGGTTATTATAGTACGTCATGGGATAACCATATAGTTTGGCAGTCTAACATATGTGGTTAATTATCCCTGAAGGGATAATTAACCACATATGTTAAGTCTGAAGATTATAAATATCAAAACCAATTCACAGCAATTTTTAGTAAATACAGTCTGTGACGTTTGAAAAAATTAAATTAAACTATTAGCAAAAGCTTGTTTAAAAATCTTCAGCAAGATTAATAACTACATACAGTACGAATGTTTATTGAAAACAAAGTAAGCCAAAAAGAATGAAAGCAAAAAGCAGTTAACGAATATAAAGTTCTATTGGAGTGTCTTCCTCATCTGAGTCTTCACTACAACATATTCTCAATTCTCTATCTACAGTGATAGTTTCACTTAGAGCCTTTATAAATCATAGCATGTTAGGATTTGTACAACATGATCCTTAATTTCCACTGCATTCTTGTCCATCCCATAATGAATTGTTGTATTATTGATTTTTTATACTAGCATGGTGTGACAGATTCACAATAATATTCATTCCCACAAACATAGGTACAGTTATTTATGTACTGCTAATATTACATGGACATGAATATGGTATAACATCTAACCATTTTTCACTATAATACCACAAGCATAAGTCAAGATATGTTTACGATGATAACAACTATAAGTAATAGTAACACCATTAAGACACGATTGTTAATATTTGGACTGACATTACTATCATGTAAAGGTGGAAACTAATGAGGTGCATGAAACTGATTGCCTTTTAATTGACCACAGACTTGCTGCAATAAAGTTCATGAGCCATGTAAAATATAAATGAAGATATAGGTCTACCACAGACACCATGATCTGTGTTGTTAAATTGTCATAATGTTTGTACTGGAGAACAAGTAGCATTATAGGTTCACTATTGTTAAGGTAGCCTACTCTCATTCAACCTCCCTTACCATCACAGTTACTACCATTCATATTACAATATACTGATATATGAGAAGCTTGTATTGTATAATAGCCTTATTTGGCTGAAACATCTTGTTTGAACACTTCTGAACAGTTTAAAGAAAAAGTTTGACAAGAGGAAGGAAGATAGTTAGGACAGAGAATAATTCTTACCACATCATTTTCTCTTGTCTTGGACTTCTTTCCACTGTTACTAGGAATACAACAGTACTGGTTAGAGAGTGAAGGAGGATGTGGAATTAATAGACTAGTATGTACAGTTAGCCATACATCAGATGTCACTTTCCAGGTAGTGAAAGCTACTTGTACCCAAAAGATGATCATAATATTTTCCATTTTTACACACAGTTCACATGATCTAGTAATCACAGTGTATATTTACTAGATTTTTTACTGGTTGATATAAGTTGTGTAAAAGATGGTTATAGTTTTTGATTGTTGATTCTACACTTAATTGTA
The DNA here is from genome assembly GCA_963965975.1 of Xestospongia bergquistia. Lineage (NCBI taxonomy): Eukaryota > Metazoa > Porifera > Demospongiae > Haplosclerida > Petrosiidae > Xestospongia > Xestospongia bergquistia. Next base: position 6,217,048 of record OZ014414.1, read on the forward strand.
ACTTCAGAATAAAGTTTTATTATGCCATAAATACTAACATATTGACACTTGTAATCATCCTTTAAGGTCCTGGCAATGGTTTCCAAATATGGTAGTCAAAACTTACTAAACTGTTTAGGACCAAGTAAAGCAGCATAAGACTCAAACACTTGTACAAGTCGAGCACCAGCCTTTACCTGACCCTCAAGTTAATTCACAGATAGCCAAGTATTATATATAACTTGTTAAATTTTTACAAAACAAGATAACAACAATGAAAAATAATCCTAATTTTTTCTTGTTGTTGATAATGTAACTCATAATATTGTAAAGTATCACTAAGATATGTATCATTGAAAAGAGAACGAATAGAAACAAGCAAGAAGTAAGGAAGTAGCTTCAACATTATCATCAAAGGGCTTTGGATTTGAATTGCAAGAGTGTATAGCTTAATTCATTCTATTTATTCAAGCATGCAATCTATGATTCTGTATATAACAATAAAGTAAACAATTGGAATGAAAATAGTGATACATAACATGTGGTCCAAAACAATTTTCGGATTGCCTTGTACAGTCAATATTTATGGCAGATAAACTTATGAGGTTGAATTTAAGTACCTATTCTCCATTTTGTTAGACATTGTATTTACAAAAGATCAAAAGAATAAAATATTAGAATGCAAGAGAACATTTAAGAGAAAACACGATTTATATATGTTGCTATGTTTTGTTAACAAAGCAATTTATTTTGACTTACTGTTGTACATAATTATAGTTTGTTTGTTTTATTCCAATTATCAGTACATTTGTCTGAAATCACTTCTTTTTATAATTTCACAAATATAATTATAGATTTATTATTGTGTATATCACATGAAAATAAAAGGCCATGTGTCTGTGTGTATAGATTTGATTTTCTTTTTTTGTAAGAACAAATGTATTAACTACAGTAGTAAAGTACTTTAACCTATATCTATATGATTAAACTTTTACAGTTAGAATGTATTTCTTACCATACTGATTTCTCTCTTTAAGCAACAGCCATTTTAATGATTTAACGAAATTCTCGAGATCATATTCCTCGTGGTTAATGGCATCTCTTATACTTTCTTTATGGAAAATATAATAAATCTTGTTCTTGTAGGTCATATCATATGTGACCTTATTTGCAATAAGGGCTACTTCCGGCAAGATATCTCTGATGTGATTTATGAAAAAAAGACTACTGTTAATAATCATCTCAAAACAGTTTTGTAAACATACAGCTATTATATATCCCCAACTATTCATGGTAATTGCATTCATGCATAGAAAACCGTTTTTGATATGTTTTAACACTGTTTTGTTTTCATAATTGTATCACAAATGTTTTGACAGAAGTAATTTCTTATTGCAAATCAGGTGACATTTAAAACATGTCCAAAGAACCAGATGGTCATCAGGAGAAACTTAACTATGAATTTTTTAATTTGGTCAAGTTATTTGGAAGTTATGAGTTTTGTCAGTAAAGTGAACGCAAAGACACTATAGTCTGTAGACTATTGTTGTTTTATTGTAGTTATCAATACAACTGTGTTAAAAACTTCCTTTCTGTAATTTATAAATATCCAGGGTATAGCAAATTAACACATAAAAAGGTCAACATGCTATTCTTATTGTTGTTATTATTATAATATGATTTATTGGTATGTTGTATAATATGTCTTTATAGATATTGAGTTCGACTTGTTATAACTCAGTATAATTTACATCACATTATATTGATTAGTTTACAATAACTTTTATTTTCTTCCCACATTCAACATTTTCTGAGTTCTCAATCTTACAAACATTATTTTTTGATGTTTCATCATGGTCAAATAATTCCCAAACTTAGTTTGCTTTTGGTCTTCCCACTGACATAGCAGACATAACTGTAGTATCGACTTCTTGACTTCTTACTGCTCACTTATTAATGCCCTCCACATGATTGCATTTTGCATTGTGATAGCTTAATATACAACCAAGGTGAAAGGTATACATGTGGATGCATTGAATAGTGCTATCTTTAGTATCAGTTACCTTATCAATGGTTAACTTATCACTTACAAGTTGTGACAGTTATTTATTGAGTAGAGGTATCTATTGTTTTACTTCAGTACTAACTATAATAGTTAACTAAAAGTCAAATAGGCTAAACTAAAAAAGATTTAGTTTTAGTTATAACTAACTACAAATATCACTACTATAGTCACAAGTGGTGACATAATGGCATAGTAAATTTCATAGGATAACTCTTGCAATTGTTGCTAGTTTTTACTAATGTTTTTTTTCATTTCTTGCATTGAGTGTATTACTTTTAAAGTGAAATTGAATTGTGAACATATAATTAAACTTGTTGAAATATGAGCACTATGGTGTCAACATCAAGATAATTATTTTATGTGATTACATCACTTAAGAGAATTTATTGAAATAAAAACAATATTTCTAATTGTAAGACAACTAGTCAGCAAATATAATTAAATCACTAAGCAAATTAATAGCAATGTTACCAATTTAGGTTCAGACTCTGTTGCAGGGTCATTAACCTTCTTTGCTTTAACTTCATTGATCATACCACCAGCATATTCTCCATGGACATCAATAACTCCATTATCAATATGAACCTGTTAACACAACATGTAAATGACCTATTATATTATAAAATCTTACTCTGAAACAGTATATATCATTATTATAAAGATAACAATAAACTTGTAGACAGTGTATTTTTTATTATGATTTAATATCTTCTCTGCATGACTTTTCATCTAGACAATTCAAATAAACATTACGTTGCATTCAATGTGATTGTTTATATTCAACCTTGTTGGCTATTTTTCTGCTCATCATTTGGTTTCTTTGGTGTCAAGATAGCCTCTGGAGGAGATACCAGTGAATCTGGACCATAAAAGTCAATATAATCTGTCATGTCGATGTCATTTGAAGATAATCAGTACTAACTTCACAAGAAATTCGATATATATATATTATTACGTTTTAAGCCACGCCCTGTTTAATATTGATCAGTTTTTAAAGTGTACAATTTTACACGATTATGTTTTAAAATACTAGTTTTACAATATTTGATGCTTTCTCTATCACTCATTTAATTCCTATTACCATAATGTACAGCTAGAACAATGATATTTGACATGACATATTAACAGTAGCAGTCATTACACAACAAGAAAATAACAAGTATATTATATTACTAATCCAAATATATATATTGCATGGATTCTGTGGAAAGATAATTAAATTAGCTCTATACATTAGGAGATATTCAACAGATGACATAATATGACATGTTTAGGGAATACGTTTGTACATATAGAACTAATTAACTATCAGTGACTAAGTCCTTTTTTATATTACAAAGAGGAAGTAGGTATGTTTACTTTACGTGTACATTGTGACCTCATTGAGACTAATTGTAACATATTAATATAATAAAGATGGTGTCAGTATCCTCAGACTGTCAACAATGGACTTGTTGATCTGTAAACACTTTTGTGTCAACAATACAATGGTTTATCATCATTATTAAAGATAAAGGATGAGGAATAAAAGTGTAGTGTAAAAAAATGATTATAATATAAAATAGTGATGTACTGATGTTCAGTGGAGTATTCCATTACCGTTTATAGGGTCTATTTTGTGCATACAAATAAATAATGGTAACTCTCTTAGTAACTAAATCTCATTATACACTAGAGGAAATGAATATGTTTATTTGATGTTTACAATGTGACTAGAGACACTAATTGCACTGGATATGCAAAAAGAACCACTTGAGTTATTTCTGTTATTTTGACATTAAATTTTTTCTACCATTTTAAAGTATTTATAGCACTGAATATGTGTTAAAGTAATGATATATAACATTGGCTACTACACAAAATTTAATTTTGAGTTAAATGGAATTTAATGTATTCATCCCACATATCATATACATTCAATTTACGTGAATAACTTCATTCAGATTCTTTTGTGTAAGTATGAGCAGGAGCGCATGAGCATCGCAAAGCGACGAGAAGGAGCGTCAAACTCTGTTGTTGAATCAAGGCTTAGAACATATGTCCATATATGGACATAACTGCAAAGTGTTTTGCATTTTAATAGCTTCTGGGCTGTAACCTCTTAGTTAGGTGTGCTTTAAATAGATAAAATTTAAAAGAAGTCACTTTCTGAAGACATGGAAGTCCCTGCTACACGAAAACAGCGGCTTACTCTGTCAATGGACCCAAGAATGGCTGAACAAATGGGACATTTCAGGCTTACTGTTGGCAAACCTGGGACTTACTCAGGCTCATGTATTATTGCTTTAAGAACTCATGTGCTGATTTCACTTCTGCTCACCCTGGGTACACAATATATCCAATATGTCTCAATGGTATTGCAGTTGAGACTTTCTTTAGCCAGGTCAAGCATGCCACCTCAGGCCAATTATCATCACTGAACTATGCTATTGCCAGAGGTGCAGTAATAACTAGAGGGAGTGTTCATGACAAGCTGAGGCGTCACCGTGGAGACTATAGAAATGCACCAGTCTTTATATAAAAACATGATTTGAAACATAAACCATACAAGTAGTAAATGTTCATTTTATTAATAATGTTATAATATCAGATAATATTATCCATCATAGCAAAAAGGAGGTTTTAATAACACAGGTAAATAAAGATATATGTTGTTCAACTGTTTCCACCTCTTTAATGACAAAAGCCTCCATAACCTACCAGTCTAATTCTTTTTAACGTTTCTCGATGTACATAACTTCTTTCTTTTTTAGTTTTTTTCACCATTATAGTTGTAATAATGTTCATTGCTCCGTCACGTACTTAACAGTACTTATGCTACTTAAGTGTATTTTCCTTATATGGAATAATCCATGACTGTGTTTCGACAATGGTTAGAATACTACGGAAGCCGCAGACGGACATTCCAATTCTTATTTCCAATTTCTTCCGCGTACGTTCGCGTTATTTGAAAATTCCAATTAAAAACCCAGTTGATGGGTCCAATTCCAATTAACGACCAAGTTGGTGGTTGCCAATTCTCTTTTCCTTATTCCATTCTTGGCACGTGCGCCATTTCTAATTTTTATTAACCTTTTCTAATTTCAAATTTCCATTTTAAACATGTGCTTACATTTTTATTTTTACTCAATGGCTAGTAGAGAGCTTGCTATTTTCAGTGGCATTCCTATGTCTCCTGTTATGAATTCCTCTGAATTTTCAAGAGACGAGCTAATACACTATTTTGCTATGTTTGGACTTTCTACCGATTCAATTTAAAAAATACTGACAGGAAATATGGTTACTCTCTTACTAAGAGACATATAAGAAGGATTAGAGCCAAATTAGGTGTCAGAAACACAAAAACTTACTTAAATTTCATTTACATGAAATTTAGGTAAGTTTTTGTGTATTTAACAACGAGATTTAATTCAATTTTATGAATGTTAATTCAATGAAAAATTCAAAAACTTCTATTAATTAGAATTACGGTATTCGTAGGCAAAACCGTACTTTTGTGTTAAAATTAGAGTAGGCGAACCCGGAGTAGGCGAACACGGAAGAACCCAGCCGAAAATCAGAAGAGTCATCTCTTTTGAAAATATGTGATACTATTCAGGTATAAGCAATATATTAATTACTTACTCAGAAATTAAAGTATTTATTCTATTAAAAGAAAGAATTGCAATTTTCTGGTGGATTATTGGGATACAGATGTATGTGGAACCGATTGCGTATAACTCATCAGTTGAATGTCAAAAGGTTATACCTTATATATAGGCATTGTAGCTATTACAAATTATAATATTATAGAGACACAGTCATGGTTTTGTTACCTTTAATGGATCCTGAAGGTTCCGAAGAAAGGAGTAGGCAAAGATTGAAAAGAAGGATATATCGTAGTAAAGTAAGAAAATTGTTTGCTACACTTTCAGTATAACTAATAAACATTCAGGGTCCAAATTATATTTGGCACTGTGATGGCTATGATAAATTAAAACCATTTGGTATCACTATTCATGGCTGCATTGATGGGTATGTTGATGATATGCATGATTATTTTATTTTTAAACTTTTTAACAGGTACTCAAGAGGAATCATGTGGATGAAATGTGCAAGTAGTAACAATGATCCACATATTATTGCACAGTATTATTTAGATACAATAAAAGCAATTAATGGTATAAGTTTTGAAATAAGCTATAGTACAAATGAATAATATTTAGGTCTTCCTAAAGTTGTAAGAGCTGACAGAAAACTCAATAATTGCCTTTATTCATCCAACATTAAGAAGTATTCATAGTGATAGCTTGTCTGCTGAAATGAGTTTTAGATATGGTCGATCTAGCTCTAATCATGTAAATGCTTTAAATGAAACTTAAAAATATTGCTAATTATGTAGAGAATTGAAGCTTGGTGGGCCTTCTTGAGATGCAGATTGACTGACTGGTGGATTCAACTTTCCATGTAAGTTAAGTCTTGCATATAGAAGAGATATAATTTATTATAATAAATTGCCAGGATTTGCAAATCAATGGCTGCTTTGATGATTCTTTGGAATACACACTGTGAGTTAATGATGCTAATACTTAGCAATTACTCAGACAATTCTTGTTCAATTTATAGTGAGACATCACGTTATTGCTTTGGACCAATCATTGAGAAGGAACTAGATGTTCTTGTTAATGAGTGGAATCATCATTATATTAGAAAAAGCAAATATTGTGAAACTATAGGTGGAATTCCTGAGATACTTTATTGTTTACCAGAACAATATGTAGGTGCTATATATGTTTCAGTCAAAATAAATTTAAAACTTAAACTAGGGACCTCAGACTACAAATGCATACTCTATTATGCGTTGTTACAGTATGAAGAAACTAATTATGGACACAAATCATCTTTTGTCTCAGATGAATTTAGAGTCTATGCTGAGAAATTCAAGCTTGATGAAAATATTAGTACACCCTCCACACCAAATGAAGCACTCCAGTTATTTTTGTAGTTATTACAAGACATTGAAATTATGAAAAACTAATTTTTTATCAATAACTCAATGATATTAAATAGAATATAGTACCGAGCCATGTCTCTTAATCAAAATACTTTGCTAATGAAGTCTCTCTAATTCTTAAAGTATGCCAACTCTGGCATAAAGTCCAGATTCAATTGGAACCCAAACTGCCTTTCGTCACATAATGGGGACTCAAGAATTGAATCTCGGTAATAAACAATTGTATCATCTGGTATTATACAATCTGTCTCCTCTAAAGAAGCAAGGAATTCCTTGTTACAGCTGACATAATTTTTTATAACAGGCTTAATGTATCCTGTTAAAATTATATCATCATTTATATATTACATAGTATTTACATATTCTTACTGATTGGTTCTGTCTTGCTTAGATCTTCTTGATCTGATACAGGAGAATCAGTGACAGTGTTTTTTATATGTTTCTTTAAAATAAAACATTATAATAGAACCATTTATTGTATGTCACTTACTTCAGAAGATTTAAGCATTACATATAATTTAAATTTACTAGGTTGGTAGCCATGATCTTTCATAAATTCATAGATATTCCAACTATCTTTGTCTTCAATATGAAATGGTATTCTTGAAGTTCCACATAGGCAGTATAATTTAAGGTCATCAGTTTCTTCCTTAAAGAAAAGCTCTTTCCCAATTTTAATAACATCTTCGTAGTTTGATGATCTCATAAAATCTACAATATGAGGTGATGATAAATGTTTCTTTTTTACTCCTCTGTTGGGTTCAGAAACATAAATCATTCCTCCAAAATGGATCTATTATGAAATGTAAACAATATATAAATATATATATATATATATAATATATATATATATATATATATATATATATATATATATATATATATATATATATATATATATATATATATATATATATATATATATATATATATATATATATAATTATATATATAATTATATATATACACACACATATATATATATATAGAGAGTAAACGGCCAATTATCGGACATGCCCATCAATCGGACGCACTAGCACTAACATAGTACATCGTCCAGACATTCTTTTACTATTTCCAGGTAGAAATGAAAGAAGCAATATAGTATCCACGATATTGAAATGAAATAGCTCTGGGTGCCAGAGATAAACGCTTTCAAACCCTAATTTTCGGACTGCCCCTTGTTCGGGCAAAAACTCCAAATGACAGACATGGACTTTCCTCTCGCAAGGAAAGAAACAACTGCATGGTTGCTACCATCAGCAGGTAGGAATGTCATTGCACTATAACAACAGCAAACAATAATAACTCCCTTTCACTCTGTTTCTGCAAAATTAGCACTAATTTGGAGGCATCTACCGTGACCAATATTCAGACACCCGATGTACGGACGGAAAACGCTTTTCTTTTTTTCCTGTCAATACCACTAGGAATTTCAACACAAAGACGTTACTACTATAGTGGTAGGTATTATATAAAGTGTAAACAAACACTCAAATACCAAGTATAGTCTGATTTTTAACTTTTCTTCACTCCACCTTCTTACTGAGCATGCTCAGTACCTTATGCTGGGAGAGTCAAGTGTTAAAATTTGGCGTTTATAACTTTCAAAGGATTTCTAGTAAGTTATAACTAGTTTTACATGCATGTGTAAAGTTACACTAATAGAATGACATGTAATGTATGAAGCCAAGTTTTTTTGAAAGCTCAATATCCTAACAGAGTAGTCCTTCAGCCTGTATTATTACTTTGTCTTATTATTTGCTTTTAAGTGTTTAAAATATCAACCATATGATAATGTGTAATTTTAATAAACTTATTAGATCTATTTTGCAGTATGTTATCTGCTCCTTTGAACGAATGTATATTCCGATCTACATGTGTACCATCACATACTGTTTTTACTAAGAATGAAATTGGCCGACCTCAGACCTATAGAAACTGGACTAGTGACAACTTAAGAAGAGCATGTGATGCTATACATGATGGTATGCCTGTTAGGCGAGCAGCTGAAGAGTATGGTATCCCACGTTCAACCTTACATGATTATGTCACTGGTAGGGTGGTATTTGGTGCAAAGAGTGGCCCAAAGGCTTATTTAACTCCAAGTGAAGAAGAAGAGCTCGTAACCTTTTTATCTGGCATGAGTTCAGTTGGGTACTCGCGTAGTGTGAAGCAAACACTTGAGATTGTTCAAGCAGTAATTAATAAGAAGGGTATTAATGTAACTGTAACCTCAAGCTGGTGGAAATCTTTTAAGTCAAGGCACAAAGATGTTGTCCTTCGTAATCCAGAAATGCTTACTCATTGTCGTATAACAGGAGCATCAGATGCAAATATTGAAAACTATTTTGATCTTCTAGGAAAAACTATATATGAAGCCGAAATAAATGAAAGACCATGCCAAAGTTTTAATCTAGACGAATCAGGGTTTCCCTTAAATCCAATACCATCAAAAGTTATAGCAAAAAAGGGTACAAGCACCCATCATCTGTCACTAGTTCTGAGAGAAGTCAAATAACTGTATTATCCTGCTGTAATGCAGGTGGATACGCTTTGCCACCACTTGTCATTTTTGATAGAAAGACGTTGAAACTTGACTTGACACATGGAGAGGTCCCCGGCACCATGTATGGTCTTAGTGACAGTGGGTGGATGGATGCAGAAATTTTTGAGTGGTGGTTTACTACCCACTTTTTGGTTTATGCTCCTCCTGCTCGACCACTGCTTCTTCTCATGGATGGACACTCTAGTCACTTTTCACCAGTATTTGTCAACAAAGCAGCAGAAGAGCAAGTTATTGTCTTTTGTCTTCCTCCACATAGTACACACAAGACTCAACCTTTAGACAAAGGTGTATTCGGTCCGCTGAAGAAAGCATGGAGAGAGGAGTGTCATTCATACATGGTTAATAATCCTGGCAAAGTTGTGACTCGATATCAATTCTCTCTGTTGTTTAACTGTGCTTGGATGAAAGCAATGACTCCACACAATATCATATCTGGTTTTAGGGTTACTGGTGTTTACCCAATTGACAGGTGTACAAATTAAACTTTTATTATTATTTTCTTTTCATTAGGTTCAAAGTATTAACCAAGAGTCCACCCAAGCACCCCACCATGTGTGAACGAACTGGTCTGAAGTTTATTCCACTGTTCACTCCTCTTCGCCATTCAGTGCAATCAGCAGCTACTGGTATTACACCTGTCTCAACTCCTTATGATAATGTTCAAAGTGATGAGTCAATGTCTGTTGAGTCAGAAAATGATTATACAGTGCTTGAAGAGTCATTACTATGCCACAACTCTAGTTGTCATCAACAGTCTTCTGACACTGTACACCAACCCTTTACTCATGATGAGATAGTGAGATTCTCTCGACGTAAGGCAGAAAGATATAACATCAAAACTGATCCCAGATACAATTATTGGTTGTCACTTCAGAATGCAGCAACAGAACCTGCACCTTCATCTCCTACACCAGTTCTACAACCTTCATCTCATTCAGTAGTGTCTAAGCTAATTGCTGCAATGCCTCCTGAAAGAGTAATTCCAAAATTTACAGCAAAGTCAAGTGCACGTGTGTTGACCAGTGAAGAATGTAGAAAGGAAATAAATGAGAAAGAAAGGAAAAAAGCAGAAGCCTTGAAGCAGAAAGAAGAGAGAAAAATTGAGCATCAGCATAAACAAGAGGAGAAACGAAAGATTTTAGAAGAAAAGCTGAAGAAAAAACATAAAAGTAAGAAAGTAATCCTTTTTTTTACATTTCAATACTTTTAGTTTGTACAACTATGAGTCAGAGAAGACAAAAGAGTAATACTGAGACAGGTAATAACTTTCAATAACTAGATACTAATATTGCATATATAACTGTAACATTAGGAGCTACTGATACTACTGTAAGAAGTAATGGAACTGCAACTCATAGAGGACAAAGAGGTAATACTGAGACAGGTTATAACTTTTAATAACTAGATACTAATATTGTATATATAACTGTAACATTAGGTGCTACTGATACTACTGTAAGAACTAATAGAACTGGAACTCGTAGAGGACAAAGGAGTATTACTGAGACAGGTTATAACTTTTAATAACTAGATGCTAATATTGTATATATAACTGTAACATTAGGTGCTACTGATACTACTGCAAAAAGTAATGGAACTGGAACTCATAGAGGACAAAGGAGTATTACTGAGATAGGTAATAACTTTTAATAACTAGATATTAATATTGTATATATAACTGTAACATTAGGTGCTACTAATACTACTGTAAGAAGTAATGGAACTGCAACTCATAGAGAACAAAGGAGTAATACTGAGACAGGTTATAACTTTTAATAACTAGATACTAATATTGTATATATAACTGTAACATTAGGTGCTACTGATACTATCGTAAGAAGTAATGAAACTGGAACTCATAGAGGACAAAGGAGTATTACTGAAACAGGTTATAACTTTTAATAACTAGATACTAATATTGCATATATAACTGTAACATTAGGAGCTACCGATACTACTGTAAGAAGTAATGGAACTGGAACTCGTAGAGGACAAAGGAGTATTACTGAGACAGGTTATAACTTTTAATAACTAGATACTAATCTTGTATATATAACTGTAACATTAGATGCTACTGATACTACTGTAAGAAGTAATGGAACTGCAACTCGTAGAGGACAGAGAAGTAATACTGAGACAGGTTATAACTTTTAATAACTAGATACTAATATTGTATATATAACTGTAACATTAGGTGCTACTGATACTATTGTAAGAAGTAATGGAACTGGAACTCGTAGAGGACAAAGGTGTAATACTGAGACAGGTTATAGCTTTTAATAACTAGATGCTAATATTGTATATATAACTGTAACATTAGGTGCTACTGATACTATTGTAAGAAGTAATGGAACTGGAACTCGTAGAGGACAAAGGTGTAATACTGAGACAGGTTATAACTTTTAATAACTAGATGCTAATATTGTATATATAACTGTAACATTAGGAGCTACTGATACTACTGTAAGAAGTAATGGAACTCCAACTCATAGAGGACAAAAGAGTATTACTGAGATAGGTTATAACTTTTAATAACTAGATACTAATATTGTATATATAACTGTAACATTAGGAGCTACTGATACTATTGTAAGAAGTAATGGAACTGGAACTCGTAGAGGACAAAAAAGTATTACTGAGACAGGTTATAACTTTTAATAACTAGATACTAATATTGTATATATAACTGTAACATTAGGTGCTACTGATACTACTGTAAGAAGTAATGGAACTGGAACTTCGTAGAGGACAAAGAAGTATTACTGAGACAGGTTATAACTTTTAATAACTAGATACTAATATTGTATATATAACTGTAACATTAGGTGCTACTGACACTACTGTAAGAAGTAATGGAACTGGAACTTCGTAGAGGACAAAGAAGTATTACTGAGACAGGTTATAACTTTTAATAACTAGATACTAATATTGTATATATAACTGTAACATTAGGTGCTACTGATACTACTGTAAGAAGTAATGGAACTGGAACTCGTAGAGATACTAGTGATACTGGTAATAACTTTTAGTAACTTCATACTATTTTTAATGTGTTAGATTCTTGTCTTAGTGGTAATTGTGCTCATCCTCGTGCTAGTACTTGGATTATGTGTTCACTTTGCCAAGAATGGATGCATTGCATTTGTGTCTCTATACCACAACAGAAAGCCAAGTCTAAGAGTTTTGTTTTTATTTGTAAGAAATGTGAATGATGTATTAGCTCAATTACTATGATGTTTATGAGTATGACTATCTAATGTTACATATTAATATTTCTTTTGAGGAAAATAAACAACTATATTAGAATAAAGGTGGACCTATAATTAAAATCAGACTATACTTGGTATTTGAGTGTTTGTTTACACTTTATATAATACCTACCACTATAGTTGTAACGTCTTTGTGTTGAAATTCCTAGTGGTATTGACAGGAAAAAAAGAAAAGTGTTTTCCGTCCGTACATCGGGTGTCTGAATATTGGTCACGGTAGATGCCTCCAAATTAGTGCTAATTTTGCAGAAACAGAGTGAAAGGGAGTTATTATTGTTTGCTGTTGTTATAGTGCAATGACATTCCTACCTGCTGATGGTAGCAACCGTGCAGTTGTTTCTTTCCTTGCGAGAGGAAAGTCCATGTCCGTCATTTAGAATTTTTGTCCGAACAAGGGGCAGTCCGAAAATTAGGGTTTGAAAGTGTTTATCTCTGGCACCTAGAGCTATTTCATTTCAATATCGTGGATACTATAATGCTTCTTTCATTTCTACCTGGAAATAGTAAAAGAATGTCTGGAGGATGTACTATGTTAGTGCTAGTGCGTCCGATTGATGGGCATGTCCGATAATTGGCCGTTTACTCTATATATATATATATATATATATATATATATATATATATGTATGTATGTATGTATGTATGTATATATGTATATATATATTATATATATATATATATATGTATATATATATGTATATATATATATATATACATATATACATGCAATCAATTAGGCACGAGAAATACGGAAATAGCACGGAACTATCGAAGTATGTTTGGCAATTGAAGAAAGAAGGTGAGGAATTCAAAATTACCTGGTCAATAAATCGAAGGGCACAAGCCTACTCCAACACAACAAAGCGGTGCAACCTTTGCCTAACGGAAAAGCTCTCTATCATCAACGCCGACAAAACCACCACCCTGAATAAAAGAACCGAACTCGTTTCAAAATGCCGACACCAAAACAAGTACTATTTAGCACATTTCTAGGGATAGGACATAGTTAACACCTCGATGCTATATAACCAGCCTGTAAATAGAGTAGTATCCAGCTGTCTGACGATCGCATAACGCGTGAAACTCAGCAACACAGCGAGAGCTCTGTTCTTTTGTCCTTTAATTCTGTTATATATATAATTATATGTATATACACTAATTCTAATTTGTACCATTAAACTACAACAGTTGCCTACAGGATATGACTGCATGTAAATTAGTAATTACTACTTACAGCAATTAATTGCTTTTCTTCAGATTTCTTTATACAAGACTTCATAGAATGAGTTTCTTGGTTGTACTTTTTTGACTTGATTGTTTTCATTTTAGCATGAAATAATTCAAACAGCTCTTGTCTTGAGAGTTTACCTTAATTTTTTCATAATATAGCAATTATAATTACTTTTACATACTTGTGCCAAAACCACTTGTCCCAATGGTACTGCTAGTATCAGAAACCAAGCCTGATGTATCTTTAGTAACTACAATATATAAGATACAATACTTCATATGGACGTCAAGTTGCTATTTGTATATAAATATACCTTACATTTTTTCTTCCCAGAGCCTAGTAATGATTGAGTATTATCCAATCTTTATTCCTCTATCCAGAAACAGTTTAAGATCATCCATATGAAGGTGAAAAAATTGTTCTTCTCCCAATATATATTCTTTTTAAAGCAAATCTATACTTTCTCGTTTTACACCTCTCGTGACTAAAGATTCCCTGAATTCAGGGTCCATGCTAACAATCTGTTTACAAACAAACTAATGAACCTCGTGCTAAAACAGGAAAATGACACGCGTGAAACCTCATGTTTTTTAAACGGAAGTCTGCTATTCATACGGAGGCCAAAAAATAATTATAAAGGGTAGATACTTAATTTTTCAAATGCGCGAATGTGCTCGGAAGAAATAAGAAATAGGAATTGGAATGTTCGTCTGCGGCTTCCGTAGAATACAAATATAATAGCATTTTGACGCTCCTTCGCGTCGCTTCGGGACGCTCATGCACTCCTGGTATGAGGAATACTCTACCATTCTGCTGTTTTCATTAATTTCAAGGTTTAGTTTGATCTGAAATTGTTGAAGAAACTGCCTTAGTGATCTACAACCATTATAAGAAAAAGCAGAAAGACTCAATTATTGGTGAGTATTTTTCTACTGTGAAATTGGAAATCGTGAAAATACATGAAAATTGTATAAATTTCAAAGATTTCTTTTATTAATGTTATAACTATTAGTTATTACAACTAATTCCATAACATTGTCTATTCAGTAAAATTTAAAGATTAATTTAGACGTGGAGTCAGTTTAGCCACATGGTAGGAACAATTATACTATTTTATTATTCATTCTCTGACATACCCTGCACAATTTAAGAGAAAGTTAACATTTTTACTAAGTTTAGATTATATATTTCATAACAACAGTATATACTTCATCTTCATTAGTAACATTAAAAATAATTTTTCTATATAAATCCAACTACTTGTCATAAAGCTGTATAGTTATTTTAATGATATCAAATCTACATGATATATTACTTACCAATATTGTATGCTCATGTTTTACTAACAATCTTTTCTCATATTATTATAAGCATTTTTTACTCTTTAACATCACAGAAGATGTAAACATAATAATAAACAGTTGTCATTGATAAATAAAATAAGACAAGAATATTATTAGCTTGGACTTCACTAAAACTTTTTTTATATACTTACAATGGTAGCTGTTTGTTAGTAAACTTAAATGTTCAAGTTCCCTTCATACAAGGTATAAACTCCATAAAATTGGTATTTAGTATATCATATTGTTCCACCAGCTGCTATAATGATCTTATGACTGTTCTTGCTAATATCAGCATCACTTAATATAACATCAACATAGAGTTCTAGATAGACAAACAGTTGTTGTGACAGTCTTTTTTAGACTATCAGTTTCTACAGTATCCACACAAAGTGGACTAGTTACCAATTTAATCTCTCCTCTTTGTAACACTGTGGATTTACTATGTTCAGTACTACTTGCAGTTTGTGTCTTAATTACTCCACAGAATTTAGAGATAACTCTAGATATTGATTGTAAAACACAATATTAGTATCAGTATATTAATAGTCGCATCCCCACCCTTCAATTGTACTAGACATTAGTTTCTCTACTTGTCCTTTCATAATAGGGGACAAAGTTTCTTTGGGGTTGTAGATTAATCTATTAAGTTTTCAATACTGATTTCATTCTCTAGTCACACCTATACAAATGTCCACCTGTGGTTGATTGTTTACTCAACTGAATATGTCAACACAAAATTACCTAATATGGCACAAGAAGATACAGAACTGGTAAATGAATTATTATTGGAATTATGATTACTGATATATAAGCATGTCTGTTATCATTAATTTGAACTATTTTTTTTTTCTCCATTGACCACAATAGGATTTTTTTTATCCTTATGGATAATTGTTATTGCAATAGTATGTTAAAGAAAATATGTGTAATCCAACTAATGGATGTCATTAGGAAATAATATTCAAATAGATATTGAATGCTATTTACCAGCAGTGGGTTTTGAATATTGTTCAACTAAATTACTTTTAGCCTAATCATCTGATATTATTACAAAAAATGGAAAGGGGAAACTTAACACCTATGATACAGTATGTTTTGCCATTTTTCCAATTCCTTCTTGAATGGTTGTCATAGCAACACTAAGTATCTTACCTTGCTCATCACAAGATGTCATTATCTCTCTTTATACATTTAATGTTAAATGGATACATAATATATATGTACCTGAATAAATTCTGTATGAGGTCAGTGTTTGGTTTTTTAATGAGTTTTATTAAGTCCTTCATAGGGTTTATCATATACCATTATCAGTGACGTTACAAGATGAGACATATAGTTCTTTTAGAGTTTTACTCAGAGTTAACAAGGTGGATCATCTGTGAAAATGGCACTCCAAAATGCTAACTGCTAAATTGCTGTATTTGTGAAGAGAGCATCACTGACGTCTTTGATATCACCAGTAAGTGAAGAAATGTACGCACTAGTGTCTTTATTGTTTTATTAGCTTTAGTACCTCTAACAATATTAATACACACCTATTGTCCAATGGAGTCTCTTCACTGTACATTTATTAAAATTGCAGTACTTTCAAGAGATGATAAATGCCAGAGACTAATACTCCATTCTTTTACTATATGTTGTTCTCTTGCTAATTTTCTCATAACATCTTCACATTCTATAACACTTGCTCTAGTGGGTCTAACACTATTGTCATATCTACTCCATACAACATGTCCAGTGTCTTCTGTAATAAACACAGTAATTAAGTGCTATAGTACAATTATATTCATAAACACACTAAAATACACAGACAATGCACTCAAGAAAAAGGAAGCCATACTCTCTACTAACTGTAGTTAATATGGCACAACCCACCCCCCCCCCCCCCAGAATGAAACAGATATTTTGAACTGATTAAAACTAGAAGCCTATTAGTGGGGTTTTCTATTTTATCAGAGGAAGTAATAAATTATACAGACCTGTAATTCTACTAATCAGAATTATTGCACTGCTATGGCAACAAACGTCCCAATAGGTTAATCCAACAATCACAGTAGCAACTTGTTATGATCATGACAACATGTTTTATCCCAAGAACATGTGGTATCAAGATCAACTATGATACTGTGTGTTCTTGGGATAAAATGTGCTGTTCAATGGAAACATCAGAAACTTAGTCACCTTACATAGCCTCTAGTACAGCATATATTAGAGAAGGAAGAATACTTGGGGACTCTTTACACAAATATTTCACACTGGGACAATTAAAACCACTATAGTCTTATCTTCAGCCATTATGTCACTAGTCGTATTCTCATTACTTCAGTCAATGACCATTTTTGACCATTTACTGTTTTCTTAACATCAATTTTAATTTTTTCCTATGGAATAAAATTAACGACATTTAATGTTTATCTCGTAAACTTTATAAATTTTGTTGTGTTCATTCTTTAATGTGAAAATATCAATTATAAAATCATTACTAATATAGATAATGAACATAGTTGAATAACACAAAGCAAATCTCTAAATATTGCTTTTGTATGTATATAGTGGACTAGCAGAAGATTAAATTCAGCTCATCTGTTGTGGAAGAGTTGGCATTTTTTATGTTCTCTTATAAGGTCTTTATTTACATGTATACATCATCAATGTATTAAGTTATCATTTCAACCAAATAAACAACAATTACAAACAATGTATCAATTATTTCATGCCATGACACTAGAAATAAGATTGCAGTAAAGGCAAATGTGTTGACTGGATAAAACAAATGACGATTGATGTTTTATGTAGTGTCAGTCATTACAGTAGTAATGTCACTTAGTATTGACCAAACTATATGACTTGATTTTAACAAAGATTATAATAAAAGATACACAAAAGTGCTATATTTTACATGGAATATACCATTACATACATGATTGAAGTCAATTCCAGTGCTGTTAAGATTGCCAATCATCTTTTCTACAAATTGAAGTACTACTTTTTATAAGTCCAGCTGGATTGAACAGTTTTTGTCTCTTCACTTCCTTCTCTGTGTTTATATGTCAGAAATAATAGAGGTTGAGGCTGCACTGGGCTTTGTACTCCATATATAGTGTACATCCATGCATGAAAATATAAGTGATGATATATACTGATTGTTAACGGTTTAAAAAAACTATTTACTAAGTAAAACAATTATACCAGTGTATAAAAGATAAAAAGAGAAATACTGACACAATCTGTTGGTATGAGGTATGTGACCAAAACAAATACATCAACATCATATAATAGACTAAAGCATATAGCTTTATTAAGGTAGTAAAACTTTAATGATGATAGTTTTACATAAGACACTTACTAACTTGACAACACAACCAAGTGAACATAAACATAATTAAAAGGCTTGAAATGTCTACAACTGTTTATTAATAAAATGAAATGTTGTGAAGGGTTTCTTTTGATATTTATGATGTAGCTAATTCTGCAACAGAAAAGAGTATTTTATAAAGAAAGCATTAAAGCTAATATATCATACCCTTATATTTTGACATTATCTTGTCAGCTAGGTCTTGTCGATTTAAAGTATCATTTCTTAAAATATCCAAGAAAATTATGAAGGCACTAACATTGTGTTTAACGTGATCCTTTAGATCATCAAGAATTAGGTCAAGACGATCTGCACTTGTATCTCCTGTTTTCTTATCTTTTATAATCTTGTAAACAACCTCAGAAATAATTTCTTCTGAAACTAGTCTCCTTGCTAGAACAATGGGATCAAGAGTTGATTCAACAATAGCACTGGTACATTTAACTAAAGCTCTTCTAGCTACATCAGAGTTTAATGCATCATCTAGAGTATAGAGACAAAACATGGAGTTGTTATTAATGTATTAGAGACATCACCTATAATAAGTTAATGCTTATATTAATGTTCTAGTCAGATGACTTAACAGTCTTGATAATAATAATGATTATTATTATTATAGTAGTGATGACAATCTAAAGTTACATTCATCACTTGAAATGTAAATACCACAAGATATTAGCTTTATTGTCTAAATAAACAATGTCAAGAAAATAAGAGTCGTAATATGTACCCATCACTAGCCATTTCATCATAATTAAGTAATAATGTATTTATATAAATATCATAATTATAATTATAAACATACTTCTAGTATCTGATGTAGTAACAGCCTTATCAGTTGACAATGATTGTGTTGATATTCCTACTTAGTGAAATAAATATTCTGCACTATTATTAGTTCAGTACTTACCCTCATTGCTAGGAAGAGAACGTATTATATTAATCATTCTGTTTTCTGGTTTAATTCCTTTCAATGGTACACTACATTTTATTCTAGTAGTTATATTATATCCACTATCAGCTGACACTGTGATCAGTATAGAAGGAACAAATGGAGGATTTTGTAGACCAAACATATCCACATCACTTTGATAGATCTATCAAGCATTGTATATATACATATAATATTAACAATATATAGTATACTTACCACTGCAGGAAATATGTGAGGACAAATACTCCATCCATTATAAGAAGTATCCTCTTCATTAAAATCTAATTCAATGTATCCATCACTATCTTGAAATGTAAATGATAAGCTAGCATCCTTCTTTGTATTAGCAGGAAGAGAGGTCTTTATATACTGTATATATTGAAGGATTAACTATACAAATGCTATAAAGGTATTTATGTACTTCCACTAGAGCATTAAGACGTTCAGCTACCATAAAGTACATTAACCATTCTCTGCTACTACATGTTTCATATACCACTTGACCTATATACTTTTTATTAGGAGATGATCTAACAGGAGGTTTAGCTATAATATATAATGATATTAAGTACAGTTAATAATACAATGTACCTAATTCTAAACTAGTTAGTAAAGACTGTTCACTAGATACAGTCATAGTACTAAGTTGTGGAAAAGGTTCTAAAAAAGATCCAGTAACTGTCTCATCAGATAACTTACTAACAGAATACTCATCTATAGTAATGATAAGGAGATGTGTATGTAATTTATTATAATCTAATGTACCTTGATTAGTTATTGAGGACAGTTCTCTATACGATACATTCAGTGAATGAGTTATAGTAGGTTGTACTAGACAAGGTTCTAAACTAGATCCAGCTTGTGTCTCTACAATAATAGGTTTATTATTAACTGATGAGGAGTACTTGGTTATGTCTACAACTTCTTGGTCTGTTACTGGTGAGTCATCTATAAAATAGAATTAATAACTTGAAATAACATATTTTAATTAAATTACCAATTGTTGTTTTGTTTTGAATGTTACTACTACAAATAGGTAGTTTTGTCAAAGTATGTTCAGTCATATCTAATGATCTTTCTACAACTATCATTTTATCATCAATTGTTGAGGAAACTACTTCATCTGTTATCTCCTGGTGATCAAATTGTGTCACTGAGTTATCTATAACAATTACAAAAGGAGTAACAAATTCACATATATATTTACCTTCAACTGAACTAATGACATGGACTTCAATATTAGACTCAATTGGTGGTTCTGAAGTGCTAGAAGTCATTTCATCATCAGAGGAGGATCCATGGGGGCTGGCAACCTCTTCTGAATCAGAATCACCAGTAACATTGGTTGAGTCAACATTGGAATCAGTTTCTTCTGACGAATCTGGCAAACATGAAATTGGCTTAGTGCTTGATTTGACGACACCTTTTAAAGAGAACTCAGAGAGATAAATACTGCCATATTGTTCACCGGGAAGGAACTGTCCTCCTTCTTCTAGCTCAAACTCATAAGGCAGTACAGATTGGTTAACAGAGGCTGTAGCAAAACTGAGATAACTAGTGTGATCTTGAGTGACTATATCTGCACAGTGTTGTATCTCTAACTTGACTGATTGAAGCAGTGGTTTAGAGACTGATATAGCATATACAGCACTGATCAGTTCAGTTCCCTCAGGTAACTGAAACTGTCCACCAACCAGTGCTGTAACAGCTATTTCATTGGTCTCTGTTGGAGATATAGTGCCTTGTGAAACAGTAATTTTCAATCCATACTCTTCCCAGTTGAGAAACTGAGGAGAGTCTCCTTGAATTAAGAACAACTTTTCACCTCCAATACACACACCATGTAGAATATCTAAAAGATTGTTAATAAAAAAACAGTTCATTATTTAAAACATTACCATTGGATGGGATAAGATAGTTAAATTGTATAGACGCATCTCTTGTAACTATCGATAACTCCATTGACTCTGTCTGCACAGCTACCGTATTTTTCTCTACCATAGCCAGATCTTTATGAACAGTCATCTCATCTTGTAATGATAGATCTATAGTTACATTAAATACTAAGTAAGGACTTGAGGTATTAGATTTTTGGAACATGTCACATATGAAATAATGTATATTGAACTGTAATGTTATTTTATTGTGTTACAATAAATGTCATTCCACTAATGAGGTAAGAGAAAGCTAGCAAAATAATATGGTGTGTCATCTGTGTCAAAAAGTACATTACAACAATGAGAGTGGTTCAATACTGGCTGTGCGTCAAGCATTTAGGATTTAGGTTTTGGGATGGGATCTAGTAACAGTCTAGTATATTCATAACAATACTATTCCTACAATTATCTGAACATTTTTACACAAATGTTATGCCATAAAATAATAATAACATTGCTAATCAAAGAAACTGTAGCCTTGCAGATCCAGTCCTTCCCCTAGTTTAAGGGAGGAGCTGTAAAGAAAGTCTATCTATATATGCAGTAAAAAACCATCATCTCTATTACTAATAGATAAAGTAAAATATGTTATATATAGATTACCTGTACTGTCCTGATTAAATTTATCAGTAGAGTCCTGTACACTGATATCAGTATGTGTACTCTCCTTGTCTTGTAGAGCAAGTAAACCTGATAAAAAGAACACAATAGGAATAATGTTGTGTTTAACTCATTGACAAATCACATAGTTAACACTGTAATATAACATACTAGGAATGACATCTTTCTTGCCAATATAAATCAGAGCATCCTCGAGTTGTGTCAATGTATCTCCTGTTATGGACCATTCTTTTAACAAGCATTTCATCTGTTCAGTAGAATCTCCTTTACTTCTGATATCAGTCAGTACAGACTGATCTATATTAAGTTGATGACCCAGTAGTTCCCAATCTTCTTGTACTGGTTCTAGAACAACTGCCAGTTTAGGAAGATAACTGACAATATCTGTGATATATGATAAATGAAGTAATGAACTGTTATTATATTTACAGTAATAACAAACCTGTAGTCTTTTGAGGAGTCCTAGGTAAGTTCTGTTGTTTATATTCTTGTAGTTGTGTTTGGAGTATTGTTATCATTTCTTCTTTCTTTGCCTTCTCTTTAATAATAGTGGATAGTTTACAAGTGAGTTGAGCTATATAGCTATCTTTCTCACATACTAAATCAAGATGACTTGTTGTAATAGGAACTATAATATAAAACACAATGGATATATCATCATCTGTCACTATATGCCTTATTATATCAATCCACCTGTCTTTCTACTTGTCCATCTATTCATCCATTTAGCAATCTCCCAACTATTTAACTATCCATCCATCAATTGATGTATTCATTTCTCTTTATATCTATCTATGTACACATTATTATTCTAGTAATCCATCTCTTATGTGTCCTCAAGTTCATCCATCCATTCATCCTTCCATCTATCACTCGATTCCTATCTGTTTATTATACATTTATCTGTTGTCTCTTAATATCTAGTCCATCCATCTTTCCAAATGACAAATGGACAGATGAATGAATAAACAGAAGAATGGACAGATAGAGATATAACAAACATCCATTCCCTTGTACCTATCATAGATCAATGGACACATGAATGTATTAGCATAAGAACAAAGTTTAACATACAGAGGATATATGGACTATCTGTCTATTATCCATTCACTTATTTAACTATATAACTACCTACATCATAATATTTAGGTTACCTTGTTGACTATCTTGTTGTGACTCTAGCTCTAGTAGTCTTTCTTGAGCAACTAAAAGGTCATCTTTGTAGATAGTTTGAAGACCTATTTCCTTAGTTGACAAGTTTTCTGGAGTTGTTGTTTTTTGTTGTTGTTCTATATATTCTTCCTTTACTTTTGTGAGTTGTTTTATTACTCTTTGTTGATAGTTGTCAGTTGAGGTCAGTTCATTAGAGTCTAGTACAAATCCTACTGACCATTGATCATCATTGAGGACTATATCAGAGAACACAAGAGTACTAATGTCAGTATATAATGTGGTAGTCTACTACTAGTATAACATGTATGGAAGTAATAAGATTATATTAAGTTGTAGTACATAACAAGGTCACCTATATAACAGTACATGTACTAAATGAACACTAAAACCACAACTCCAACTATATATAAAGAATACATAGAAATAATATGACATTGATTGTGTATTCCTCACAAGAACTTAATAGCTTGTTTGTGTAATGACTTACTTACCTAGTTCTATTATCATAGTTATATTGGAGCCTGTAACATATGGACCATAATAATTTACTGTACCTCCTACTATAACTATCCATACACAGTATGGTCCCATAATGTAGGTTGATACAGAGTGACCATATCTCTTGGTGACAGAGTCAGGTAGATTAATCTGTAGTATGTAGAGATATTAATATCATTACATCATTATTTGTAAATATTACAGACAAGATACACTACAATATAGTAACTTAAACGTTATCAAATTATAACTATAATCATATAAGTATAGATATATATATAAATCACCAATACATTATAAAACATTTGTCATATTAAAGTAATATAGAGTGTAATTATTAGTAATTGATATTGTTAAGACACTGCATGAGACATCTTATTTACAATTATACAATTAACACTTCGTTCTACTTGGCAGATACATATTATCATAGAACTGGTTGAAGTAACACATCATGATATACCTTTGTCCATGACTTCTTACTAATATCCAGTATCCAGCAGTCTTTTAGTATTGTGAAATCCATTCCACCTATTACCACTAGTATAGGTGACGTTGATCCAGTGATAATACTGGCAGCATGGAGGTACTTTTTCTTTGGCCACTGTACTACTGAGTCAGGTTTAGTTATAGCCTGCCAGTGCTAGACATAGACAAATGAACTCAACTAACATTTACTATAACATGTTATTAGTCACTGTATAATGATAATAGAACATACCAATGTATTGTTGATGATGTCCACTATATATACACTATTACTAAATGTGTCACCTTCAATTCTACCACCAAAGATGACCCCTCTTGTATTATGCATCATTTCCATAATAAAGCTACTATTAGGTGGCATACACTGGCCACTGATATCAGGTATTGTCCATTCATCTAAAAATAGAACAAACAGAACACTCATCATCATACTTGTATCATAGTAGTAATTTGGTCATAATATAATAATCAATAAAATGACAGTTTGTTAGTACAACTATAATATTAATATTAACATTATTATAAATACTCTACTAAAATTATTTCATAAGTGATGTAGGTAACAGGTATATACAATCTAAGTTGTTGTGTAGTGAACAATTGTTTAGTTTCACAATAAAGTTAACAAAGGTCATATGACTACTGGTGATTAATTAAATTCATACATCCACTTATCATACAATAATTACTGTTACATGTACTATAAAGTACTGCTGTAGTGTTCATCTACAACACAATAGCAGTACTCTATCATAGTAATATGATGTCTAATAGTATAATATGATATATTAATGTACTTACTAGTGGATATGTTATATAGGTTCTGTTCATTAGTGCATATTCTAACACTGGGAAACTGAATATATTGAGCTTGTGGTAGTTTTATAGAGGGTGGGGATCCAACACCTCCTATAACTAAAAGACAATGTACTCCTTCATACTCAGTCAACATTATACCACCATAACCTCTCTTCATCACTGGTCTCCTATCATCTGTTGGTGATATCTGTGTCCAGGTTAGCGTGGAAGTATCTAGTTCATTAAGACTATTATGGTAGCAGATGTCATGATAACAATCTCCACCAAAGTAATAGATCTTGTTGTTCAATGTAGTACAGGAATAGCCGACCACTCCTAATGGTGGATTACCTCTGGTTGGTTTAGTATTCCATTTACCAGAGGTAATATTGAAGATTTGTATTTGAGATGTGAGTCTCCTTTTCTCATCGCTGTTGTGTACTTTAGGTAAGTTTGGTTGCTCCCCACCCCACAAATATAGAATGTCACCAATCACTTGAGTGTGATGATAAGCTCTTCCTTTAAGTTTATATTGTCCTGTAAAGAATGATATATACTATATCTTGAGATCAGATAAAATTATATGATAATATTCGACTACATAACAAGTGTAGATATTGTATGATATTACCTGAAGATACGTCAGTGGCCATCTAACTAACAACTCAGGTAAAGAATAGTCTTAGCAAAGAAAACCAGGCTAATGTTGAGCCACGCCCAAAGTTTTTGGTGGAGCTCAAAATGTCACGTGATCGCTCACGCACTGACTCTACGTATGGACGTATGAGCTCTTGCATGTGACGTCATGCGCATTACGTAACCACTTCCGTATGGCAAGAAGTTGAGTAGGTGCTACTAAGAAAAAGAATGGTCAATTCCTGCTGTGCCTTCAATTGAACAGCCAGGGACACGAAAGAAAACAGAGATAGAGGCATTAAGTTCTACAGAATTCCACTTAAGGAGCCCAAAAGCATACTGTGGCTGAATGCTATTAAAAGAAAGAACTTTAACCTGAAAGCCCACTCTGTCATATGCAGTCAACATTTTATTGGAGGTTAGCTAATTTTTTTAGTGTAACATACCCACAATAGTCATGAAATAAAATTACAAACAAAGAATTCTTTTAAGAGTACTGAAACGAACAAGAAAAACGGGTCCATCTTGGTGTAACTTCTATGATGATGTAACTTGTACTATGATGATGACATCACTATGTGTCATAAGGTTTGGTTTAGGGTGTAGGTGATGGATTTAGATGATGTCATCATATATGATGACATCACTAGGTGTCATTTAATGATGATGTCATCAGAGTGAAGTTACACCAAGAACCACCCAGAAAAACACTTGCCTATGTTGTTGACTAGGCTTAGTTTTGGGTGGAGCTGGTCCACCACGTGTATAAACATGGCATTATTTTGATAATTTTTAATTCTACAGGCGTAAAGAATGATGACCCACAGTCACCTGCATACATTCCAAGTTTTTTTTCATTTACATCATCTCCACTCAAGGGGAAGGCTACTCATGATTTATTGAGGTATGAGGCAATGAAACGAAGGGAGCAACACAAGGCTGAATTAGAACACGATGAAAAGAAAGATTTAACTGAAAGTCATGCCGAGTGCATACAACCTAGTAATACTGTGAGTATTGGTATACAAACTGATTTGACTATGAATGATATAGCAGCTTTAGAGGAGGATTATCAGTGTAGAATAGATGAGCCAGCTAATCAGAAGAAAGTGCCGAAAGAATATCCATCAGTAGATGACTTTAGTGGAAGTAAGAAAATCCTTCGTTTCTACACTGGAATCAGTAGTTTTACTGTGTTAATGGCAATATTTAATCTAGTAAGTGCTGGCATTCCTGACAAAAGGATTTAAGTTGTGGTAGATGGTCACTCATTGTAACAAAATTGCTCATTATATGGCTTTATCAGAGATAAAACCAATGCCATTTTGTTCATTTCTTTTGCTATTTCTTTGAAGAAATTTTCCTTCTCTAGGTTGGTTGGCGTTTGAATGTAGTTGGCAGCTGCACTACTTTGTTGTGACTGCTGATCTTCTCTTTTTGGCAGTTTTTAAGGGGTACTGAAATTAATTTGGCTCAGTTTTAAAAATGGGATGTTCTCCTTTGGTGTTGGTATAAGCCAAGTATTTTCTTTTGAAGTACATGTGGCACTCATGTTAACACGGACAGCAGCTTCTACCCAATGAAGAACAGCCCCTATGTGAGAACATGTCTCAGCTAGTCCAGCCATGCATGTACAATGAGCCACTATGACTGCCTCATTTCTCTTAATTAATACCCATGGATGCAGTGGAGGCTTGCTTGAGGCATAGCTGTGCCTCACTTTACCCAAAATCAAGATGATTTCTTCCTCAGAGTATGCCTTCCATTCAACTTCCAACACCCAACCACTGGTGAAGTACTTGTAGCTCTGTAAACTTTTATAATTCTTCACCTCCTCAAACGTTACAAAACTAGTTGTATGAAGAAGGTAGAACACAATATCTGGGTAGCTATAATGACAATTAAAACATAATATTGATGGTAATGAAGATCTCACAAGAAAGAGCCACTTACCCTAGTGTTGGCAACTGAAACCATGTCTTTGGTGAACTCATTCTTTTTCATTAGATAAGGATCCTCATTTCTTATGCAAGCTATTTTTTCGCAATATCTTGCTTTCATTTTGCCATCTAACCTATAGAAGTGGTCTGAGTACGGGGAAGCTTGTGTCATTCCTTTTTTACCAACTCAGGCCAAGGTGTAACTGTCTAGCTGAATAGAATAACGTGGGCAGCTGAATCTTTTGCCATACGGAAGTAACGTGATGTCAATTTTGTGATGTCGATGCAAGCGCTCTATGATTGTATAAATGGATGTATTAAGATGCTGGAATAATACGTTCTTATTAGTCTGTTTATCTCTGTCATTACAACTCTACAACGTCGTTGACACAGATTATCAAGACGGAAGGTAGATACTTGATAAGAATAAAATAGTTAGGTTGTGGAAGAAATGGAACTTCTGTACTAAAAGTTTAGAGAGTGCTTATTGGCAGTTTTTGTCTGGTACTACTGAAAAGAAGGTATGATTATTAATAGATGAATTGATGGATGAACTGATATTAATATTGAGACTCTCCACCCTCGATAAAACTACCACAAGATTAACAAGACAGACAAATAATAGTGTATATGTAACAGATGATGGCAGTGAGCATTGTGCTTTAATTGACATATTTCAACAAGAAAGGACACTTGTTATAGTAACAATAGCTTCCTTGAAAACCTTAGTTAAATCATACCTAATATTAAAGTATTTGAATGTATTTGTATAATGTATGTTCATTTTTACTTCAACACTATTAACAGATTCTTCAATCAAAGTTGAGCTCATTTGTTTAGAATAAAGAAAATACATTCACATGACTTTGTTTCACGAATTGTACCTTGCTAACATTCCAAATAACTGCCCAACTTATTGATGTAATACAACAAACAGCATATAAACAATATTGTATCATGCAACATCATGCATCATGCAACTCTTTTTAAATAATATTAAATACTTTTAATGAGAAAAATTACTATCACTTTCCGGTTAAAGAATGGAGGTAAAAAGTCTGAAAAAATAATTATTAAAAGAGAATCAGATGGCAATAACTTTTCATAACAACATAAAATATTAGTTAAAAGATTTTGACCTGTACTTCTCTTAAATTATGTTAAGTATGAGTTTGCTTATTCACATAAAGTAAATATTAGTGAAAAAATCACTTTACAACAGGACTTTGTGAATGAAGAAAACTTATTTTCTTGTTACAAAGGAGATGAGAATTAAATACTTATTACATTGACTTCAAACCATCCTCGTTCTCAGGCATTTCTTAACTTTATGTGACACCAAATTACAACACGGTTAGGTTTGGTGTTGTATAATTATTTGTATTTCATTTTTATATGTTACTGTGGGCAATAAAAAAATAACTACTCATCCACTAGCTAACTACTGCATGGATTAATTATACATGGTTTCATTGTGACATTGTCTGCTATTATTGTTCAAGAGGTTAACTTTATATGTATTTTTATTTTCTAAATGTTCTTTAGCTATACAAATGTGGACATTGGTCTGCTTTGTTCCAGTGGCTGTTGTTCATAGGAATGTTGGTTAAATTTGTGTACTTACAACACAGATATCTTATTCTCTAAAGAGGTTCCACGAAATCTCTATGGATTCTTGGAGTCCTTAACTTCTGATTACATGTCATTTAAGTCATTGTATCTAGAACATCTATCATCCTGAAAATGCTTTATCTGGTTCACTTTCCATGCTTCATTTTAAGGTAAGACCTTATAAGGCTTCTGTTTTTAAGAGTCATATGTGTTAGTATAAGCCAATGGTACACAAATCGTTCAAGTGTTTGTTAAATGTAAGATTACTATTCATAGTTATTCTTTAGCTGTCTCGCATCAACTTTGTTGTTGTTACTTGTCTCTGAATTGTCAGTGTCATATGGGAGATTGGCCCAGGTAATAAATATTAACATATACTAGCTATAAATTATACATATATTTTAGGATGTAGCACAACCATTCCTATGCTGTAATTTTGGTATGATGATTAACCACATCTGCCATTTGATATTGACAGTATTTTCCATAATTGTGACTTTAAGTCAGCTATACCTTAATAAAGTATTATATTTCTATCCATTCATTTATATAGCAATCTATAGAAATAATCATTTTTTTGTTTATATTTTTTTCATTTCTTCACAGTACATATACTGAGGTTAAAGTGGATTATATTTTTGTTCAAGTCACATGTGCTGTCATGATTAGATACAAAGATGAGCAGCCAATATTTAGACAATTATTTCCATGCTTCATTTGTAGACTAGAACTTTGCATCATAGATGGATGCATGGTCTAATGATCTAGACTTATCATGCCCTCTTCAGGACAAAATGTTTTATTCAAGTAGCTCTTTGAAGCTCATCTATGCATTAGGAAAATGAAGAGCTTTGCCAGATGCTACGTCTGGTCGCTAGGGTTATATATATTCAGACTTGGGAAATGACTTTAGTAAATGTCATTATAACTATTTAACCTCTTCAAAAACTCTACTTCACCTATGGAAAGGGCGACATAGACCCTAGTCAAGACTACACATCTACTTCATTGGACAGTAACTCAGACACATGTTCTTCATTCTTGTAAATGACCATTAAAAATGGGTAGATACCCATGTGTTGTCATTTCTAGCTCATGAAATAATAAGAAACTGATGGATATCTTTTGAATACATATTGTCTCTGATAATGGCCCTGATTTGATAAACCAGGAATTTAATTGTTCTGTGAACCAGAATGTAATGGAACATTCTCACTTCATTGTACCACCCATCTAACAGTTGCCATTACTGAGTAAATGATATATAAAAGGTATTTTCATTGTATATAGTTGAAATCTGCCCTTAATCAAACGTCCAGACCCAAATGTTACAGATATAATAATTTTCTAATCAATCTCCACCATTATGTATAAAATCTACAAGTAACAATAAATGTTATTCATTATAACAAAGAAAAAGTCTACAAATATTCCAGAACAAAACAAAACAAATCAAACACAGGAATTATTAACGTGGAGGTTTCTTCAAATACAAACATGGTTTTTTTTCAAACTCTTCTTTTGTAGATGGATGAAATACAGGATTATCTGCAGAAAAATCCCCTGTGAACCAATAAACCTTACCTTTAGGCACGTATGGCAAATGGCGTACATTTCCATCTTGATTATTAAAAGCTACAACTGAACTAATGAAAGTAAATCTATCTTTTAAAATAGATTCTATATGTTGTTTCACATCATCTGTCATCTTGTTTGATCTAACACACTTAGTGTTGGCTCTTTGTTTTTTTTCTTTCCATTGATCATGAGCATCAGCTTTCTGTCTTATAGTCTCAGCCTCAGCTATATCAGCCTTAGCTTCACGATTTCTTTCTTCAAAATCTGTTACCATTTGCTTCAGCTCATCAATGTTGACATGAATAATAGGAGGGGTATGGGTCAATTGTAGTTCTTCATCAGACATAAAAAGTAAACCTTCAAAATCTCTCTTTTGAATTCTGTCTTGTAACAATTTTATATGATATTTGTAGTCCTCCATTCTCTTCCATAAACTCTTATACCTCTCGTATAATAGCTCGTCATCTTGGCTGGTCTCACTTGGTGGACAAATAGCAATCTCAACACTTTTATTAACTAGGAGAACAATAAGAGGATGTAAAAGTTTTTTATATATATAGAATATTCCAGAAGGCATTACTGATTTTGGTTGTATTTTGTACGGCTGTTATTTACGAAAGCCAGGGCAGACATCCAATCCATATAACCCTGTTTGATTAAAATAGGATAAGGAATTGGAATGTCTGTCCTCGGCTTCCTTATACATAACCATAATGTGTAGGCGACTGACTCTAAAAACAATTTTCCAACCAAATAAAAAAATCTATTTTGACTACCATTTAACCTTTAATATGACCCCTCATATCAAGTTTGAATTAGATCTTTGACCTCTGTGCAAACATTATTGGCAGGTTCACATGTACCTGTAGCACTAGATATACTGGAAATGTATAATCATGTACATGTGTGTAGGTCACAGTCACAAAGAACAATGCAAGACTTTAAGTCAACCTTATTCATTTTCTAGGTATAAATATTGGTCTACTGATACTAATGTTGGATGTACCGACACTGCTGGAAGCTTTACATGTACATGTAACACTGAATATACAAGAAATGGACAGTTTGTACATGTTTGTAGTTTATTATAAATATACCACAATCATTTGTTTTTTTTAATGTGTCCACTTATAATTAATTACCCAGAGTAATAACCATTTATTAATGTAGCATCAATTACATACATTCTTTAGATAGAAATGTATGTTATATTATTATACCAAAAGCAATAAAATATTATAATACTGAACTCTTGCTGAAGTTTGTGAAGTGATATTTCTTTATTTTGAATTGCCATGCTACCACTATATGACAAGTTACTAATTAAAATTTAGAATAAAATGAATTGCACTAAAGTGCTTAACCTCGCTGCGGTCTGACTTTCTTCTCCTCAAGTGAGGTAATCTCACGTGACGTGCAAGTGCCTCAGCATTTCTCGTTAATCAAAGGGGGAAAAAGCTTTGCCTTTTAGTGCGTCTACTGGGTACTTTGCACTCTAATTGACCAAAGGTCCAATACTTTCCAACTTATTAGTAAAAGTTAGTGATTCTCAGATGACAGCTATGGTACTATTATTTTTAGTTCACACTTAATGTATTAACAAAGTTAATTACCAAAACTTAGTAAAACTGTCATAACTTTCCAAAGAAGTATTTTTGCAAAAATTCTCACTTTAAAAAGTTGGAAAATATCATAAGCTGTAAGCAGGAGGTTTTTATTGAATTCTAAACAAAATACAATTACAATATATTACACCTATAAACAACTCATATAACTTAAGTATTAAAGATTTATCTCAAAATATTCTTAGGATTACACAAGCTATGAAGCTTGCCTGGTATAATGTTACTATAACATACCTTGTCCACCCATGTGAATTGTTATATTACCTCCAGCAGTAACTCCAGACAGGTTTACCTGATGATGACCAGTCTGTGTCAAACTGTGATGTTCTGACTTATCTTCTATAGAAATGGAGATTTTTTTACCAAGAGAAAAATACCAGTAAAGGAACAACTAGCTATATAATATGCAGCATAGAATGTCCCTGTGTAACAGGTCTACTTGCAATGTGATTATTTAAAAATCCTCTGAGCAGACTGGGCACAGTTGTATTCATTGTTATAATGCCAGTGGTTAAACTTTGTTTGACTACCTTGTTTGACTTGGAAGTAATGGTACAAAAGTTAATTGTTGACAGTAGGTTGGTTATTTGTGACCTAATTTACAGAATGGACCACTTCTTTTTAAACAGTAAAGCATAGAAAAAGTGATGAATTAAAGATTTCGAAAATACTAAATTAATGAAAAAAAAAGAGAACAGTACCTGACATCTGTATTGAAATATCATGAAGTAAAAATTCTTTATAGCTTCACATCATCACTTGTAAAAACATTCATGTTATTCAGACGAGTTGTATATGATTAATACACGGAGTTGTGGTTGTATTAGTAGTATCATTGATGGACAATATAATGTGTTTTTCATTGATTATTTCAAATTAGAGACTATTTGTTATGGCAATCATGCTCTTTTACTGTTATACATTTGTGAACTGTCAGTTCAGGCAATATTATCAACGTATAAACTGTCCATTGAGTTTTCTCAACTAGTTGGAGGTTTACATGGCTAATTTAACTAGATCTGTAAAAAGGGACCATTTAAATCATTTCTGTCATTTTTGATCTTCCTAATAAAAGCACAGACCAAATGCTAACTAGCGCTTCCTTGTGCCATATACTGCTTTAAGATCAGAGTTTCCAAAAATTTCAAGGACTTTACTATCCATCATCAACTCATGTGTAATAGGTGTAATAAGTGAAAAAGAGGAGCTCATCACTATAGAAGCCGAGGATAGACATTCTAATTCCTACTTTCTATTTCTTTCGCACACTCAATTGGGTTGTTAATTGGAGTTTTCAAAAACGTGAAAGTGCATAGTAGAAATAAGAATTAGAATATATGTCCTTGTATTCCATATTGAGTAAGACTACTTTAGATGCTGTTTGGTAACATTGCATTGATGAAACTATGGTAATAGAGACCTCTGTCAAAACCACTAGTGTATGCAAATTAATACAAATAAGATTCCAACAGTATTTATGTTTATTAATTACCACAACTGCAATTGCCATATTGTCAGAATATTTTAACTTTATTTTGGTGCTCAATAACATAGCTAGAAATACAGTATGTTTACCTGATGTTGATCCTCTGCTAGTTTCATCTTTAGGTCCAGTAAATCATTAAATTGAGTAAACCAAGAACAATGTCATAATTTATTATAGTTGATTACCTTGTGCCAATTCATGACTAGTAGATGGTACAGTTAATAATTGATCTTGTGGTCCTTCTCGGTCAATACTGTGTGCTAATAATAATAAAATATACTCATAATACAATGCCAATTATACAATTAGCTATCAGTAAAAGTAATCATACAGAATTTAGAAAATAATATGATGACGTGAGGGAAACTAGTAGTTATGTGTGTAGTAAATAACAAAATGTAGTATAAGTCAAAACATATACATATAAAACAACTTACTTTGTTTTGTTTTTTCTCTCTCTAAAAGTTCATTAAGAGAACCCTCTTTGTCATGAAGCAAGTTAACAAGTAGAGATACTTCTGGTTTGTCAGAATATGATCTAATGTGATCATAAAGTGAGAATATATTTAAAATAATACTTACAATACAGTCATTAGATCAACATTAACTTTGCAAGATTGACTTGACTTGTCCCATTCAATGTAAGTGAACAACTTGGATTCAGGAGAGCTTTTCTCCAATACTACTGTGGGAAGACTAAATACTAATTCAATACAGCCTTCATTGTAATCATGGAAGTGTAAGATAGCACTACTTTGAAAACCCAGTAGTTAGGCAAGGTTACGTTGAATAGCTTTTATTTCTCCTCCAGTTATGACAAGATCTGCAGAAGAAGTTTAGTACGTTGAGATTGAGTATGTGGAGGAGTACATGGTATTTCAAAAATGGAGCGTTTTAAATAAGGAATGAGATGTTTATCTTCATATTCCTTTAAACACTTCTTTTCATATTCATCTCCCAAATTTTCAACTATTACTTGAAGTGTATCATAGTTGAACCATGTGCAGTGTTTGGACAACTCAGAAAACACATCAGACATGCTGTCATCTCTTCTAAAATGAAATAACATTGATTGTTGTTGGTGACCTTCTGAAGTGCCAAAACTAGGCACGATTGACTGAATATCTCTTGGATGAACTTCACGTTTTCTAAATAACTTTATCAGTTGAACAACAAAAGATGTATAAGCTTTACGAACATCACGATTGTCATCCATTAGTTGGTTTCTTACTGCCTCCTGCTCACTCTCTGTTAAATCTTTCCAGTTTGGGTAACAATTTTCTGCTTTCTCCAGAGATAAGTGATATGTAATTGTTTGTGGCAATGTTGTCATTCTCTTTGAAAGATATTTGAATATCGATTCAGCTACAAAACGATCTTCGATTTTCAAGAAAGCTTTTACCAATTCTTTGTAAGTAGCTACACTACCATTCTTCCTTTTCCATGCCCACAACAACTCAATCTTCTTTTGTACATCACTTTTATCACTTTTTGAAATACTACACACTCTTTTTGTTGATAAATTGAGACAATGACCAGCTACTGTATAGTCATCATTCATATGTTGTGAGACCTCAATGAAAACTCCATCATCACATTCTCTATCTACTTCTTCATATGATAAACCATGTTGATTCAACAAACTTGAAAGATCTAATTTAAAAAGACATTGCGATGTACGTAAGACATATTATTGATACTTAATATTTTTTAAATTAGAAATTTTAGTAGTTATTTGAGAACTACCATTATTTTAAAAAATGGGGGGAATCAATGTCTCACTAGACAAAGCCAGGAGCATTGACACACACCCTAAGTACAATATATAGTGTATAACGTGAGAATAGATCAGTATTTTAACTGATTTATAATGTTGGTAGAACTGATCAATGTCTCAATAATATGATAATTGTTTAACTGCTTGTGTATATTTTTGTTAGTAACAATTTAAACTAATGGTTTGTACTATTCTAAACACCTTAAAAGTCCACAAATTTTATCAGAAAACTAGAGCACTAGTTATTTAGGAAAGTCACCAACTAGAAATCACACATAAAGTGTTTGCATTCCCTGACCTAATGTCATGTATAATTTGCATATATTGTTAATGGATGCTGCATTGTTTTTCACAGATATTAACAGAAAAGTTCAGAAACTGTCGAAAATACTAAGAGCAAGATACATTATGAAGAGACAGTGATAAAAAACCACAAAAGTAACTGTTTACTATAAGTATTATAATGTACTATATAATGCAGATATTTAAGACTGTGTCCAAATAAGAAAATAAATGTTTATGAAACACTTTAAAAGTGTATAGAGTTAACATAAAAGGGTACAAATTAATTAACTAACAAAAATAAGCATAATAATCTTGTTATTAACAAATCAACTGGCTATGACCTCAACTACAAAAATGTACTCCTACATATAACTTTAATGTATATTATTAAAAATTCTTTTTCTGTTTTTAATCTCTCAGTTTTTCATTGACTTGTCAAAAATTTTTAACAAGATATTAGCCTACCAATGTCTTTGTAGCATTCTTTGTGTGCTTGTTGATATCGTTACTGCTTAATTAAATCATTTCAAACCAATTATGATAACTCATAATAACATAATTATGCAAAGACTTACTAGTAGGTCCTGATGCACATGTGGTAATAGCACTGCTTACAGTTTGTTCTACACCTTCATTTCTTGCTACCTGTTTAAAATAAAGCAATAATTATATTTATATTACATTGTTAATACACATTCATGATATCTAGTGTATAGTCACATTGTTACAAAAATTCAATAATGCATAATAACAATATAAGTCAAAATTAAAATTGAATTAAGAATGAACTATGTGTTGCTGTTTTAGATCACTCATCTCTTATGACTAGTATTAAAGTTTGATATGAATTATAATGTAATGTATCACTCATATAAAAAGTTTATACATGGAAGTCTTTATGAATATTCATTATCTTATAAATGTTCATATCTCAAACTAAAAACTTTCACACTTCATTTTAACAAAAATTCCTTGTTTAAAAGATCTATACTTGTGGCTTAAAATTCAAATTCATGACGTATATTCTTTGAAAATGTCAGATATTTTCATATACACAGCATATGTAACATGAAGCTAGTTCTTCATGTTACATTAAAAGAATGCAACCTAACCTAACACAGAGTTCCAAAAAACATTGGTAGTGTGTTAATTAAACTACACCTATATATTGCATGTCTGCATAAAATGATAAAGCTCTAAAATTCAATTAGAACTAAGAAATCTGTATTTCAAGTCTGGAGTATTGGACATCTCTTTACACACAAAAGATAGACCACTGGAATTTAATCAAAGCTGCTTTCAACTTATGGCAATCCTCACTCATGGAATCACTACAACTATCTGTGTTTTATTCAAAGGGAATGTTTCACAAATTCTCTACAAAGAAAGGATGGCATGTCTTGGCAAGTTCAAGGAAGCATAGAGTTCATATAAAATTATATTAGTTTTTGAAGCATTTTATAGAGCTAAAACACTAATCTCTGTTGATTCTCTCTACATCTAAATCCTTAAAGCAATGATTCCATGGATAAAAGACACACTATGAATGGTTTGTTATGTAAAGTTAACCTTAGATCTGATAGTAATAGCTGTGAGATCACTTGGGTGAATACACCTTAGTGTCATTGTCTTATTTAAAAAAAATAGGTTGAGTTAACTGATGCACAAAGGTCCACAACAGTTGTATCTTCTGCGCTTAGAGAATACTTGATTTCAAGAATACCATATGAATCAGCTGATGAAGGGTCATAAACTAGTCTGTTCAGAGAAGTACCTAGCCAGCAGTAATAATAATCAATGTGAAAACCTATTGTCTTTATAATTCTATCAGCTGCTTTGCTCTACAGATATTGTATGTAATAAGTGCATTGTAGTAACCTTATTATCTTGATCATGATGTTGTATAGTAACAGTACTTTTGGTGGAACTTCAAGATACTAAGTAATTAGTTGTCTTATTATTAAAAATCTTTCAATTTTATTAAATTATTGTTATATATATTCAGCAATTGTTTACTCTACTTAAAACACTGTGGAGACTAAGACTTGTCTAGCTTCTATAAGTTACTGTTTCTTAAATTTAGAATATCCTCTAAATTTTTTTGTCTTTCCATGATATATGTAGCATGCTAAAATTCACTGTAACATTTTGTTACTATTCCAATTCATGAAATATGATAGGAATGACTTGTTATGATAGAGGATAGAGAAGAATAAGCTATGAATGTGTTTAAAGAAGCCTGTTTGTCTGGATTCCCAACCTCCCCACCTTAAAAAATATCTGCCAGGTGTTAGATATCGATGTCAACTAACTTAAAACAGTTGCCTATATGTTCTGGAAAATTTACAGGATTTCCTATGAAGAACCAGCTGATTAATTAAAACTAAAACAGAGCTGTACAAACAACTTATAAACTGTCACAAATTTTAGTCAACAAATTCTTGTGTGTTTGGAAAGAGACAACATATACTTTTTTCTTTTGTAGCTGAGATATGTTTTAATCTTTTTAGGACAAACACTGAAAGTGTATAAAAATCATAACCCTAAATGTTCTCCAATACAAATTTTATATCTCAAACATAGATTATTTATGCAGTGCAGCTCCACAATTAACATGGGTGTGGCTATGACCTTGCTGTACCTGATAATTAGAAATGTGCTTAATTGAATCTATCTATAAGAACATGAACAACTTTCTTATAATTAAATTATCACTAAATAACACAATGCTGTTATTTCTATATTGGTGTAGGTCATTACTATTATGTTGATATTTACAGTTACTTTATAGGGCGGACATACATTGGTGTAGGTCATTACTATTATGTTGATATTTACAGTTACTTTATAGGGCGGACATACAGTACCTATAATGGATGCTTGGGTGAACTATTTCAAAACCTATATCTGGAAGGGGCTTCTATCTCACCAGATCTTCCTTGATTCATATATACATATGCTAACCTTTGTTTTTAACCATTCTTCGTATTGCTGTCCAACATTTGTCTCTCCAACATAATCACTTTTCAAAGCATTGATCAGTTTCTGATGAGTTGCATCTCGACCTTTCTTCTCAATCCATAACTTGTACATGGCCCTTATCTTGTCAGATTGAGCAGGATTTTTCTGAATGATGTCTAGATCCACATCACTTAGGTCTAGTTTTATCCCCAATTCGTACCATTTAGGACTTATAGCGTGGTTACATAATTCTTCCAGTTCACATTGCTGATCTAAGAGACTAGAACTAGCCATTTCAGAGTAGACGAGTGATGGGCGATATCAACTAGCGACGATTATATTTGATACTTGTACGAATCGTTTACTTTCTGATACTATGTAATACCATTCGTAACGATTTCATTACGTGTGTACAATACTAACATGGTTTATTATACTTGTTATATTAAAGATATTGAATATTGATAACTACTTCCTGTAGTTAGATTTCTTCTTTTTCGTTCAGGTTCTGAAAAAGGATTGGTAGAATCAGGAAAAAGGTGTTTCTGTAGCAACTTTAGTATAATTCATTATGTTATGCATAATGTAATTCAGTGGACATAGTTATAGTCATATCTAGTAAAAAATTAAAACTTAAAAACACTTGCACATATTGTCATTAATATTGTTACCTGATACTCACAGCTTGTGACATATATAATAAAGTAGGATGTTGAAGCTGAATTCATTTTACTGTATGACACTTGTAGCATGCCAAGCATTCGTACAGTCCTATTCTAAGGGGAGCTTTATTTAAAATGAGGTTTATAAATTAGATGATGTAAATGAAATTAGACTTTATAATAGCAGCAGTTGTGATCTCCCGAATTCATTATACTGACTGGTCGTGTCTCCAAATCCTTTCCATACATCACAGACTCTGTGGATAAGATTATTTATCTACTTCAGAATGCACAATATATAGACGGGTCTTTACTGATTATATATAGCCCATAAAACTGTAGTCAATGCAACAGTTATCATGCAGGTCAGTTCTGTTTGATTAATCATACAGCTTGTACTGATTACCTGAGCCCTTTTGCAAACTACAGGTCTTTAATATATCTTTCTGCTTTGAAGTCTAAATTTTAGTTTATATTTAAATAGAATATATGGACTGATATATAGATCATTTACTCTGTATCAGCTCACATATATAGGGATTGATTGGGCTGGTTCCAATTATATACATAGTTCATAAGCAATGTGCTAAGGTTGATCAGAAATCTACGTGTATCCTTGACAGGTCTGTCTTAGAGTAGTACTACTTTAAGATATAAGACCACAATCTAGGGCCATCTTAATTTTTGCACTGTAAAAAAAGTTAAGTATATGCCAGTATATGCACTATATTATACTTATATTTTCTACATGTTATAAGGCATAAGTAATCATTTCATCAGTCACAATGTTTTTTATATTATGTTCACAGAATCAATAGTCAACACAATTCTAAGGTTGTTGAGGAGATTATTCGTGCAATTGGTAGTGACAAATTTAATGATGACATGATTAGAAGTAAGATTATCTAAAAATATGAAGTATTATATTCCTTTTTTTTGTAAAAGGGGCTGTAGAACTTATAGTAAAACTCTTTCAGAAAAGAGCAAGCACAGAAAAAAACGAGAGATCTAGAAAACAAAGAGTAAGTATGGAGTAGTCACTTGTCTACCAGTGACAAATATTTATGCACCCAGAGCTATGAATGTGGAGCCAAAATGGTAAAAGAAGGGAGAGAAGCTGACCTGTGGGCTGATGTTACTCTGGAAATGACGTCAGAAGAAGAAAAGGTCGGAGAAATGTATATACAACATCCACCAGCCTATCAATCACAGTCCTTGGATAAGTTTATTTCAAAGTTAGATATCCGTCTGGATTCAGCCAAAAACAAAGACAAACATCCTCAGGCAGACAGTAAACTTGGATCTCCACGTACTAAACATATTATTGTGAGATGCAAAAAGTGGATGATAAGGAATGTTGATTGTAATGACATAAGTGATCATGAGCATGGAACATCTGCTGATCAAGGAGAAATGGAGGATGATGTGTCTGAAAATGAAGATAGTGATACTTGTTGTAATAAACCAACAATTTCACTTAATGTATTTAAGATTTGTTGGAATGTAATTTATTAATTAAGTATTTTACTGTGGTTAATTAAACAATCCGGTATAAGCAAAAATAAACTGGCTATTTATTATTCCTATACCTGAGGTTTACGAACCCTTATAACAGGTCTCTTATACTGAACCAATAAGCTTGATATAAACCTAGAATAACAGTGATATAAGACTAGGTTATACCATTCTTATACTTTTAAAAAAGATTCTAATAAGCCTGGTATATGACTACTTATACTCACACTTTAAGAGGGTGACACACCTTGTAACAGTCCAGATAGGATTACTGATACACTCACCACAACAAAGGAAGGCCTGGCAATGAGACAAGATAAGGAGTTATATGGAGGTCAGTTATTATAATTAGTGTTAAGGCTAGTTCACAATACAGTACAGAGCTTTCTACATTAATTTGTATAGATATAACACTTGATGTAACACATCACAATATTAGGATACTCTAGAGTGTTATTCATACATTGCTTAAGTTGCATCCAACCAATGAGATACCATCTATGAAGAGCAAAGATAGGGCACACCTGCAAGCTTCTTTCTTTTTTCTTTGAAAAAAAAACAAAAATAAAATAAAATAGGAACCAAAATCATTAGTCATTATTGATTGTGTGCATATTGTAGTGGCTATATCATATTCCAATTGTCATATCAATGTCATAGTAATAGTGATATTAATGGAAGTCAATGTCAAAGTGGCTAAAGGGATATCTAAAATGTATATATCATATTCTATTCACTTTATTTCTATTTCCTTTTTTCTTTTTCTTTTTTTTTATAACAATAGTATCACTGAAGGTAACTCTATTATTATCAGTTTGTAGTTATACATGTGATATTATATATCTACTTACAAAATGTTTGTCCTACCAAAATTACCCACTATATTATAGTGTATATTGTCACTGTCATGAGTTCACTTTATAATATAAACATTATAGCTAGTTAATTTTTTTACATTTCCTATACTTCACTTAGTAATAATAAGGTTATGTATGATAAAGAGGTAGCCATCTACTCTCATTGGTTTAAATAGCTTTGGACCTATAACACTTCTTATTCTCAAGCCAGAAAAATCATTACATCAGCTATAATTATATGTCCAGTACTAGCACATATTGTTCCATGACATCATAACACTATGGATGACATATTTGTACTCTAAGGACCATCCCAGTTTGTTCAGGGATCTCTAGATACTTTGTATTAAAAGATATTGATACTCTCTTATATCCTAAGAACTATTTTATGATGTACTAAATATATTAGGTTACTTATACTAGAGGCTTTAGCATTATCTTTAAATAGACAAGACAAAATATGGTAGTACTGGACATCACTTGTGTTTTAACTTATTATATTTAGTGTTGATAATTATCAGTGACAGTCAAGTACTAGATACACTACTGATTTAGTAAGTAGCATAGTACAATATTAATATTCAACTAGGTCTAGTATGAGAAACCATTGATAGTCCACCTAATTACTGCAATGGTACTGTTATGGATACAATGTCTTTGTAGTGTTTATATAACATTGAACTTGTTATGTCTTCTAAACTAATTAACACATACTTTACAGTATAATCACTCTGTAGTAATGTTATTACTACAAACTGTAAGTAGAGTAAATTACACAAGAATGGACGTATCACTTTCGGCCGCATCTAGCAAGATAAACTACCAAGAGAACAGGCATTTCCAACTTACTGTTGTAAATTACGACCTGATTAATTAATATATCAAGTGCTTTGATAGTTTTAGGAAGCTTCTGTGAATAGCGACAAGGTTTTGAAAAAATTTTTCGGAGGCAGCAGTAAGCGGACAAGTATGATGTAAAATAGTTCAATCGTCAAAATTCCTTCAATAACCAAGCAAAGCGAGAAGACTATGGCTGTTGTTATCAAGTAACAATGGAACTACAACAGTATAATCAAACTTTTTAAATCTGCTAACACATCGTTATTTTTCAGAGGAAATTTGCTAAGTAGGTGGGGCTATGATTATTCGACCACACTTGCACGTGTCAATAGAAGTCAGATAAGACTACTAAGCGTCATCACAGATACTCTGAAAGGTACGATAAGATTAGATACTCAATAGATTTATTTGTGGCATGTCACATAGTCTATAATGCTAATACTACTGTATTATAGTGACTTGAGTAATTGGTTCAAGTATAATTGTACTGATGTATGATTCTCACCTTGACGTCTCAAATTTGAGACGTCAAGGTGAGAATCATACATCAGTACCTGAGTTGTTTGTGGATTTAACCTTCCATGCATGAGTGATTTTCTAGTTATTATAGTTAAGCTTAACTAGAAAGCATGCTTACAGCTAGTATAGCAGCTGGTCCTGGCAGGCCAAGAAAAAGTGGAGTATGTATCTTCCTGAAGAAAGAAAGTGTTTTGCTTGTTAAATATGACTATAACTAATGCTATAACTAAATTAAATTTCACATTAATACTATAACTAATGCTACTAAATTAAAATTAGTATTAATACTATAACTAATACTATAATTAAAAATAAATTTTACCTTTTGCTATAGCTAAACTAAAACTAAAACACCTTATGTCTACTATAACAACACTAATTGTCTTCATAAGTATAAAACATGGCATAAGACACCTTGGAGATTTTCCTATCTCCATATTCAAACTATTCATGCGCATACCTTCAAAAGAAACATTTTTCATAATAAAGTAATTAACTATGACAATGTTCCCATTACTTTAAAGGAAAACTAGAATAGCCATCTGATAGAGTTGAGGCTAATTAACTTACATATTATTGATGTCTGCTTTCTTATTTGAGATATACC
Source organism: Xestospongia bergquistia (assembly GCA_963965975.1). NCBI lineage: Eukaryota > Metazoa > Porifera > Demospongiae > Haplosclerida > Petrosiidae > Xestospongia > Xestospongia bergquistia. The sequence goes on from OZ014414.1 coordinate 6,261,201, forward strand.
CGATTGAAGTACTAAAGTTATTGGCAGTGTTCTCAAGTATGGCAAAACAAACTGGAGAGCTTTATCAGACTTGTAGTTGCGAAGAAACCATAATTTTTATGTTAAGGTCTTTTCATTTTTTGTAGCCATTAGAACCAAAAGTGCAATAGCAAGTTATAGCTTTCATATTAATAGCCTAGGGCTTTCCCCATATGACTTTTTAGTAATATTTTAGCCCAAAAAGGGCCTTTGTTGTGATGGTGACCAGCACTGACAAGATTACAGCAGGATAACACCATACACTGCCAAATTTTCAAGGAAGAATATTTTTGACAAATAGCTTCTTTGGGAGCATTTGCAAGTGGAAATTTTCAAGAATTTCCTATCGCTCTCTTCATAAAATTTGTACAATTTATAAGTTGCAAAATTCACAAATATTCTTCAAAAATTTTGCAGTGAATGATGGTTTAACTTATCATAGTTCTATATCTAAATCTAATCCCAAATTATACAAGCATAGGGACTAGCATATATTATGTCCTTGTTATTTGTGGTGTCATTCTATTTGTAAATCCTTGGCAAACCCAATGAGATCTACAAGTGTACATTACTATTTTAAGAACAAAGTGGATGTACCTAGTCCTTAATGCACTAGTGTTGTAATAGCCTCTTGTTAAATAATTTTTGTTCAACTGAAACTTTGTCTACTGCTGCTACACTTAGATTATTACAATCATTTATGTTTAGATCAGTCTTCAAATGTTTGATCTGGGCAACCAAGTACATATAGAGGTAAATTCTATAGTGTTACTTATCCTGCATCAACCGATATTATCGCTATAATAACTCAAACACATTCTCTATCTGAAAAGGTATTAAGTCTGCAATAGGTCAGTTTCCTTTTGTATTTTCCTTTGATGTTGTTATGCATCTAGTGTCTCACTTTAACTCAAGTACTCTCTTTCAAACACATTCTCAATATCTCAAGACAGCTAGTAACAAATCTCTGATAGGTAGGTTGTGTATGTTATTCATCTATCATTGACGTACTTATCTGTAGTCTTTGTGTTCCATCAAATGGCAAGTAAATCACTTCCTCTTAGTGGGCATGTACTCTATTCATCCAAGTTCACACATGACATTCCACAATCTTGTTCTGCTCGACCTCTAAAATAAAAAACTTGGACTTCTGAGAACTTAGAACGGGCATGTCAAGCAGTTGAGAGTGGATTGTCTTTGAGACAGGCAGCAGAAGAGTATCAAATCCCTAAATCTACTATTCAAGATCATGTTTCGGGAAAAGTTTTAAGTGGTAACAAGAGTGGTCAAAAGTATCTAACAGATGAAGAAGAAGAACTGGTAACATTTTTATTGGAAACTGCAAAAATAGGATTTCCACATACAAGGAAGGAAGTGATATCGATAGTACAAGCTACAGTTGATAGAAAAGGGTGGAATGTGACATTTTCTAGCGGTTGGTGGGAGGGATTCAGGAAACGACATTCAGAACTTTCTCTCCGAATTATTGAGCAAATTGCTAACAATCGTGCTTCAGCCTGCACCCCAGACGTCTTGAGTAATTATTTCGATATTTTAGAGCAAACGATTCAGGAAAACGACCTTGTTTCAAAGCCCACCCAATTATTCAACTGTGATGAAACTGGAATGCCACTAGGTCCAAAACCTCCAAAGGGTGTGACTGCTAAAGGTGTCAAACATCCAAGAGCAATAACAACTGGAAATAAAACACAGATTACAGTTCTTGCATCATGTAATGCTGCTGGATATTGCATGCCACTCTTTGTGATATTTGACCAAAAGTGTCTGAAACAAGCAATGGTTGATGGAGAAGTCCCCAGGACTATGTACGGTCTCTCAGAATCCGGGTGGATCAATAGTGAATTGTTTGATTTATGGTTCGTCCATCATTTTTTGCCTCATGCCCCAACTGTACGACCAATTCTACTCCTACTCGATGGTCATTCTTCACACTATAATCCTTCAGTAATTAATAAGGCAGCAGAAGAGAAAGTGATCATTTTTTGTCTACCCCCACATTCATCACATGAAACCCAGCCTCTGGATAAAGGTCCATTTGGACCATTAAAGTCTTCATGGAGGCAGGTATGCCGAAAGTTTTTAGTGGATAATCCAGGCAAGGTAGTCACAAGATTCACCTTTTCAAAACTATTTAGTGAGTCATGGGCATGTGCAATGACGATGAAAAATATTCAAGCTGGATTCAAATACACAGGAATCTACCCCTTGAACAGGGATGCTATTGTTCCATTGAGAAAAGATGCCACAAGCACACTTGCACAGCGCACAGGACTGAAATTTATATATACCACTATATAGCCCTGCACAGCGATACAGGCCTCCCATTACTCAAGAAGCTGTATTCACAGAAGAGGAAGAATCAAGATTTCAAAAAAGGTTTCAAGAAGGTTATGATATTACTTCTGATGATCGTTATAACCAATGGAAAAAAAAGCATCAATCAACTAATGATGGTAGTGGATTCGTTGATCAAGAGCTTGATTTGAGTTCCCAATTCTCCCACAATGACACAGTTGCTAATGATGCCACCACTCTTATGTTTTATCAATATCCACAAGACACTCTTCCATAATTTCCATTTTTTGTGCCAGCATTTGATCCTCGTTTTCAAAGTTGTCCTTCCACTGCAAGTGCTGAAAGTAATACGTATCCTTTTGTCTGTCATCCTCCTGAACAACCTTCACAATCTGCAGTTCTTCAAAAATCATCCATTTTTTCAAAGATTTTAGAAGAAGAAAGATCATTACCCTTATGTAAGCTTCTAGTTTTACCACAAAAGAAGTCTGGAAAAGTCTTAACAAGTGTAGAGAATCGTATGGCAATTGAAGAAAAAGAGAAAAGGAAATTAGAAAAAATGAGAAGGAAGGAAGAAAAAAAAGAAAAAAGAAGTAAGTATATACATAGATACTGCAACTTACACATTCTTACTTTGATTAGATCAACCTAGGATAGCTCAGTTAAAAAAAGTGAGAATGACATGCCCAAATTATGATTCCTCCATATTGTTATAGAAAGTTCTTGCTCTAAAGTGTCCTTACTGGTTCAGGCCCTATTAGCAGTTCTCAATCTACATCAAATAATCTCACTGAAGGTAGGTATTTGCATAATTTCATCTTAAGTCTAGCACCTTTTCAACCATTATCAACGATGGTACTGTTATATTATACTGTAATTAGGTTGCTCATTGTTTACAATGCCTGAAGAACTAGTGAAGAGTTTAAATGAAGGTATAGTGTTAATTTATTGAATTAATTTATATACCACATCAGGTGCTGCAGGTATCTCCAAGTCTCCAATAGGTTTGTTTGTCTGTTATCCTCTATATTATTCATTGTTATAATAATCAAGCCTCTAGTATTCAATGTATTCAATCTTGGACACATTCTTGGTCTCAAAAGTCAACCACTGTCAAGTCTCCAATAGGTCAGTTTGTCTGTTATCTATTCTATTATTCATTGTTATAATAATCTAGCCTCTAGTACTAGGTTAGGGACATGTTCTCAATCTCAAAAGGCAACCAATGTCAAGTCTCCTATAGGTTAGTTTGTCTGTTATCTTTTTTGTTATTCATTGTTACAATAATATAGCCTCTAGTACTCAATCTCGGACACGTTCTTGGTCTCAAAAGACAACCACTGTCAAGTCTCCAATAAGTCAGTTTGTCTGTTATCTTTTCTATTATTCATTGTTATAATAATCTAGCCTCTAGTACTAGGTTAGGGACATGTTCTCGGTCTCAAAAGGCAACCACTGTCAAGTCTTCAATAGGTCAGTTTGTCTGTTATCTTTTCTATTATTCATTGTTACAATCTAGCCTCTGGTACTCAGTCTCGGACTCATTCTCATTCTCAAAAGACAACCACTGTCAAGTCTCCAATAGGTCAGTTTGTCTGTTATTATTTGTATTATTATTGGTAGAATTATTTAGCCCCCAGAACTATATTACAGACACCTTGTGGGTCTCAAAAGGCAACCAATGTCAAGTCTCCTATAGGTCAGTTTGTCTGTTATCTTCTATATTATTTATTGTTATTATAATCTAGCCTCTAGTACTCAATCTCAGACACATTCTCGGTCTCAAAAGACAACCACTGTCAAATCTCCTATAGGTCAGTTTGTCTATTTCTTTTATATTATTTACTGTTATAATAATATAGCCTCTGGCACTCAGTCTCGGAAACTTTCTCAGTCTCAAAAGGCAACCTCTGTCAAGTCTTCAATAGGTCAGTTTATCTGTTATCTTTTATATTATTTATAGTTATGATAATCTAGCCCCTAGTACTCAGTCTCTGAAACATTCTCAGTTTCAGACAAGTTCTGAATTTCAAAAGACAACCAATGTTGAGTCTCCAATAGGTATTATAACACATATATTGCTCACTTGCAATAATATTTAATGTAGAAAAGTACTGCATTTGCAGGCAGGGGGAGTTTGGCAGAATGATTTATTGTGACAATGCAAATTGCTCAATTGGCTGGTGGCATTTTGAATGTGCTAATCTTAAGAGCAAAACCAAGAGGGACTTGGTATTGTTCTCTGTGTGATAATGTATCTAAACTAGATGAACCAAACTCTTGAATGTCATTTAATGAAACTTTTAATTGACCACCTGAAAAACTGAGTACATGTTACCATATATCCTTGCATAATGTAACACCTTGTCAGTTATTGAACCTTTTAACAGCCTTTACTTTATTATAATATACATTACCTACCTAAATGTGTTAGTGAATAATTATGGCCACACCTATTCAGCTGATTTCCTGAATAACAACTTGTTTTCAGATAATAAAGTTTTAATTGTATGACTTTTATAGTTCACATATTACTTGATAAAAATAGCCATAGCTTATGACTGTAGACAATATATTTAGATTATGAGACTATTATAAATAGATCAATCAATAATAATAATGAATAAAATTACCTATAAGAGGAATCTTATTAGTAATCAGGTATTATTCAGAATTTGAAAAATTAGTAAATATAATTTCGTTATGAATAGAGTGCAGTTACAGATAGTGAAACACAATAAGTTCTGAACCAATGATTCAGTAATCATTTAAAAGCAATCACATCTAATAAAATGCACAAATAAATGCCCAGAAAAGCACCTTCAAGCGTGGACGATTTTATCAACCATACCTACTCAACTAATTTTTGTCGAGAAACTCTCATCAGTTAACAGAAAATAGAACTTTGAGTATACTGTTATAGCTCAGTCAGTACTTGATAGCAACGACCATAGTTCTCTTGCTCAGCTTTGTTCTTCAAGGAGTTTGAGGAACTGGATGAATTTACATGATACTTGTCCGCGCACCCATGCTTCCGATTTATTTTTTTTGAAAAGACTGTCGCTGCTCAGAAGAGCTTTCTGAATCTTTTATAATTCCTTAAATGTGTTTTGATAACAGCGAAATTCATTTCAGTATTTTAGAAATGCCAATTCTCTTGGTAGTTTATCCTGCTAGATGCGGCCGAAAGTGATATGTCCGTTCTTGCTCTACCTTTAAGATATTCCACATCAAAAAAGACAAGAAAATTTAACCCATATCCATCTAAGAAACTACTGGTACGAAATAATTTAGCATTAACATATCTTAAAGAAGAGTTTGTACCAGAAATTTCTTATTTATGTTCAAAAATTTTTTCACCACCCTAAATACTTCTGTCTGGTTTATGGCCGTCTTTTAAAATTTTGAAAGAATATGCTGATTTAGATATAGATGTTATTGGTGTAAAATTAGACTGTGTTCCTGATCCGGTTTCTTCTATTGTTTATTTATTTCAAAGAGAAAAATTCATTTCAATTTATGTTGGCGAATCTATAAGAAAAAAAGGAAGCTGGACTTTACGAGCCACCAGATATAATAGTTTAGCGAGCAGACAGGATTTGTTGATCAAGATTGCTGACAAATTTTCTTTCACTCTAAAGGAGATTTACTGCTTTGTTTCAGATAATATTCTGGTAGGGTTTTGGTGTGAATGTCAAGCTAATAAAAGAGATAAATACGAAAATTCACTAATCAGACAGTTAAAACCATTAGTTAATACAAAAGTACAATTCAATCAAAGCAATAAAAACAAAGATGATGAAAAATCATTAGCAATGATATACAGTTATGTCATAATTAAAAGAAAATATCAAAAAAAATTGAAACAAAATGGACAGTTGATCAATTTGTAGGGAGACCACCAAAAGAAAAGTAACTATATCACCATCTAACACCTTGAGTTTGAATCATGTCTACACCTTTTTCTATTTGGTGGTTCTTCTGAAACACGTATTTTAAATATATTTTCTGCTTTCAACTACATATTTTTCTATTTTTTTGATATGCATGACATAAGTCCACTATATTTTTTAAAATCTTTTCTATTTTCATCTTAGAATTTCCAATTACAATTTATTCTCTGCAAAATTGCTTTAATTTTTTGAATGCTGTAAAAATACTTTTATTAGAAAAAATAACGTTTTAAAAATAATATTTGGTTCAGAAAGTTCCCCTATATCTTGTGAAATGTACCATACTTTCCTTAATTGTCTAGATATTTTCAAACATAACAGATCTGCTATATCTGGGTACAACACAATGCGAGCTCCAAATGGTTCTTTAATATCTGTATACTGTGATGACAATGCCTTTGACAACTGTTCTCAAGTCTTCAAAGAAAACTGTTCAGCTTTTTCTGGGTACAACACAATGCGAGATTCTAATGGTTCCTTAATATCAGTCTATTGTGACCTTTCTTTTCTTAGCTGCTATGAGATTGTCCACGTAAACAGCTCAGCACCATCAGGTTGTTATATTTTCAAAATAAGTTTATAATAATGAAAACAACTCAAAAACGTTAGACTGACGATAACAACCAAAAAGCACTATTTTATGCATCACGTGCACACAACTAATACATTATTCAACATACAAATACAACAGTTCTTCCCCCTCTTAAATCAGTCAATAACAAACATAAATACCATAACGATCTGATGGATTGCGAATCCGACTAGGATAACGTGATTGTGGTACTGACGAATTCCGGGTTGTGATATACTAGGTAACTTGATAAACCTTGAACCTACATGTATAATTATATATTCATTATTGTGTATTATTACGTCATGTATCGACATATAAATACCGCATGCTTTTAGTATTTTGTCAGTTGTCATGAGTTGTCATTAGCTGTATTATTTGCTACAGTTGTTATAGTTATCATTATTATTACTATTGCCATTGGGTCGGTTGTTAGTTCTACAAATAGCTGGTTCTATAATTCTTCACTCGGTCACCACAATAATCAATAACAAGTATTGTTAATTATTTTTAACATTAATTTTTATAATAGTTAATAAACCATTATTAATAACTAGGATAATTATTTTAACTTGTGACCAGCCTATTAAAATTTTAGTGAAAAATGAGTCGAAAGTCGGACAGGATCTTTAGAGATAAGTTCGCTGATCTCTCTGAAGCAATTAGTGAACCGGGTACTATGAAATTATAGTACATAACATATCATTATATCATTACAAAACAGGTCCCATTGCTGACAGTTTATTTCAGGCTGGAGTGATTGTCAAGCCATCTAGAGATCGAGCTACACAGAATAATGTCCCTGCTTTTGAGAGGACCAGTACTCTGTTGAGTGCTGTATTGAATATGATCAAATCAGATTTTAACAAGCCTGACATTTTCATAAAAACTATTAATGTATTAAAAGGCTTTGCTGAAACAGTTGGATGTGCAAGACAAATGGAAAGTGAATTTTGTAAGTGGCTTATTACATTTAACATACATCTCTTACTTAGCTAGATAATTGCTAGATGCTTGAAAGAGTAGGAAGCCTTCAATTTCTAAAGTGAAAGTTTTATGCCATTACATATTCTATAGTCTTGTTCCCACAAAGGAAGTTTATATAGTTACTTGTAAAATACATGGAGTATACTCAAAAATAAATTTATTTTTAGCAAAGTGGGTAGTGTCCTATAACAAAAAGCATTTTAATTTTGAAAATGATACATTTTAAAAATAAAAGTCTGAAGTAATACATTTACATTAAAGCATTGTATTTTGTTGATACTCTAGATCCAGCATATTAATAAAATTAATGCAGATTAGTTGAGATTTTAGTTTTAGTATTGTATATGGAATATAAAGTTATACAATATTGTATACTTGCAATTGCCATTGTTCCAATGTTATCAATAAATAGATAAATCTAGAATAATTAAATTTGATCCTTAGTTTATAAATTATCATAGTTAAGATAATTATAAATATTAATCATTATATTGTTATTGATTATAGATGGGACTATTCTTCCTGAATCTCATCCAGCTTCTCTCCCTCCAGTCAATTCTACTGGCATTAAAAAGAGTGTCTCCTTCACTATTGGAGGTATACATAACATAATATTGTCTGTAGCAAAGTTAATCAGAATTCTTTTGTGTGCATATCATATTATATATAATTATATAATATATATATATATGTATATATATATATATATATATATATATATATATATGGCTAAGCGTGACAGAGCATCAACATTGGTATTCTGACTGCCTTTGCAGTGTCATACTGTATACATATTATTATTATTATTATTATTATTATTATATATAATAGAGTGCTTTCTTATATAGTTTGCTTAATGTCATAATATCATGACATTTAGTAAAGAAAAAATAAGTTTTTCAATATGACAAATGCTTTCTTAGTGATTAGGTTTCATTGTTTTATGAATAATCTGAGGATTATCCTGTATATCACATAGCACAAAAGGAAGTGTTTTAACCAAATTATCCAGGCAATGTAGTTTCAAAGCTAAAATTACACTATCAAATTTCATATGCATACAACTATTACATATTCATGCCACATGATTTTGTGTTGGAAGTTACCTAGCTAATATTTCCCATAATTAAAAATAGTCTCATTTACTGTCTAAATTGAATACCACCTGAGTAAGATGAAGTCAGCGTACTGTCTTGTCTATTGTTGGTGGTGGTTCACACTTGTACAAAATATGTTAATAGATATATTTAGATCAAATCATAGATTCAAACTATGTTGCACTTAATTTAGTACTGTAAACAAATAGAGTTCTGATTAATTTTGTTGAAACAACTACGTACATGCAGATAGAGTACATTCATCTTAACTATTTTTATTTCAGTATGTACAATATTGGAATTGACATTGCTCTTTCTTTTAAGAAATTATCATGTTATTTAGATGAGGAAACTGATGCTCCTCCTTCAACTAGTCCAGTTCCTCTAGAAGAAATACCAAGTGTCGGTAAGTAACACACTTACATCCTCTGGCATGCTAAGCAAGTGAGGTAAATCTATGATTGTTTTGAGCTGCCTGTATAATTATTTCCATTGAAATTATTCTATTTATGTGACTAACAAGGTGCCACCAGTGTCTGACCAATTACAAGCTTCATTATAGTAGGTATGACTGGTCTTGGTCAAATGCTCCTAGCAATAGGCACTACTAATTATTTGTTATTTAATTACATTTTGCCCGAGGCAACTGCAACTAATTGGAATAGCGTAGATATGTTTGTGCTATCTAGGTTAGTTGCCTCTGGCATTTATGTGCCGTTGTTTTAGTTTGCAGGTTTACATAGTGCATATAGATTGATGACCCATGACACAAGTGCATTCAAAATATATGGGCTATAAATCTTATTATTTTAATGTGGCTTGTTCAGGAGTGCATGAGAAGCGCATAGGAGCATCCAACTACCATAACTAACTGTTGTGGAAATCATGGCAATATCTATTTCTATATATGGATATAACTGATAAATGTTTTATGGTATGCTTTAAAAAGAGTACTAAGACCATGTCCAAATTGCTCTTGTAACAGGAAAGAAAAAACTGGCAGAACATTCAGCAAGAACTCTAGTATCTTTCCAAGTCTAAGATTGGTTTTCATGTATTGCCAGAGAGCCCATCTTATAAAACAATGTTGTTTAATTGTTTCTACCTCTTTCGTGACAAAAGCCTCCATAACCTCCAAGTCCAATTCTTCTAAACACTCTTCAATGTACTCAACTTCTTTCTTTCTTAGTTCTTTGTTTTCCTTGCCATTCTAATAGTGATTATATTCATTAATGCTGTCATGTACTTATGATAAGACTATGAACTTAATTCCTTATATGGAATAATCGATCCCTGATCATGTTTTACAATAGTTAGAAGACAACTGTAATTCTTCTTCACAGTGCTTATGCACTCCTGGTATAATTTTATATCAATAAAAATTAATTATTCAATTAAAAAATGTCAATATGTACATCATATCATCCTTACCATCCTTTGTAGTAACTAGTAATAGTAATGTCAACACTAAGTATCTTTAAAATTGATACTGGGTGTGTTTAGTACATGTATCTTCCTTAATTGCAAGTATTCCTGGTACATCTTGGTATGACCTCAACTTTGAGATACATCCCTTAGTGCTTAATAGTCATCCTGACTGTAGTAGATCATGTAATGGTCCACTCAAGACTGTAGTGCATATGTATCTCCAAACAATGCTATCACTGGATACTTAATACATCTTGCGATGGTAAGTTTCTGAAGCCCAGTGCATACCCATGTATTACTAATACTACATGTCCCTTGATACTTAGTACATCTTAGTATGTCTTATTCAAGAGTTCATTTTTGAGTTCATTGTATATGTATCCATTAATACTATATTCTTGATACTTATTTCTTCCTAGAATGGTCCTTATTAGCCCAGTGCTTGTTTATTTGTCCCTTACTAAGTAGCCTTTGCTGCTTATTGCATCCTATGATGATTCATTCAAGGGTTAATTTTGGAGTCATATCCCCTATTACTAAGCAATGGATGATAAAATAATCCATTGATGTGCTCAAAAATACATATCCATTAATGCTACAGATATCTTTGATGTCCTTGGATACACAGTACTCAACCTTACTGTAATAACATTATAACAAAAAACCTGATATAATAATATTATAGTTGGCCTGGTCATACACTTCTTAAAAATTGACTTATGACTATATCTTTAGATCTAGAGTTAACACTAGAATCTTCAGTACCATTGATTGTTGTGCTATATTAGGATATATGTATTGTTAATGTTGAGATCAGATATGCCACATGCTAATTACAGGGTATGTCACAAACTGTAGATAATCTTATGAATGTATCAGAATACTAAACATTACGTAACATTTATGATGGCTAGATGGGTTATCCTAGGATATACTACGATTCTGAAGATGTTAACTATCAGGTTATATGCAAGATATGGGTATATATAGTAGTAAGTACATTATTGGACATTCACAGGATTTGTCAGGATTACCTAGGATATGCTTTAGTTCTAACTCCTAAGTATTCTGAAACAATCCAAATATATACATACAGAACCTCTAGGGATAATAGGATTATCCCAATGATTTTTTTGAATAAATTTTCCATATTTGAGATATTTTGGAAATATACATGGCAGTGCTGGAAATGTTTAAAAAGCATTTTCTATAGCTTTATTGTGCTTATAAATTTTTTAATAATATAGTAGTGGGTTATTATCACAACAATTATCATAACATCACACCTACTGATTTAAATCAACTATACTTGTCACCTTAATATGAACATTACCTTATAAACCTTGTTAACTTATATAAAGCAATGAGAGCTGAAACATTACATACCTTACTACTGCAAACATGTTGTTTATAATATCATGACTCTAGTCAATTGTACAAGTGTCCATTTTTTATGGTAGCCAAACAAATTTATGTCTTGTGACCACACCCACAAGTCTTATCTATTTCCTTTACTCTATTATCTATTGTTCATATACACAAAGTGTTACTTGTCTTCTTATACTGCAAGATACAAACTAACTATAATGTAGCTAGTACTAAAGGATTAGATTGGAAATCTAAAGTATCTATAATTTATAGCTACCAAATGAAGAAGGCTAATCAGTATAATGTGTTATATAATCCTTGTTAACATTGTTTACTTAAATTAAAGTTTGAAATTTTATTTCTATCATATGTTAGGTGCTAACAAGAAGTTACTGGACAAAGCTATGAAGGAAGGTTATGTCACTGTTAAGTGGACCAAGTATTCTGTCTCAGGTGCTCCTGGAACTGGCAAATCATCCTTTCTCAAACTACTTTATAATGAAAAGCCTCCAAATAGCCATACCAGTACTCCTGTAATTGAGACGAAAGAAGCAAGGATCCTATTTACCACTGCAGATGATGATTTTATGTGGAGAGAGATGGACCATGAGTCTCTTAAAGCAATAATTGCTCGAGGAATTAAACATAGCATCCGACCCCACAAACCAAAAGAGTCGTTAGAGGAATCAGTTAATCACCCAACAGAAGAGACAACAGACAGTGACGACTTTGAACCATCAACTTCTAAACCTACTATAACTCAGGAAATTATTGAGCTATTACCTCGTGTGCTGAAATCTGAAAAGCTTTATCAATCTCATTGGATATACGGTATTGATACTGGTGGTCAGCCTGCATTTATAGACATTGCTCCTACTTTGTTACGATACAACTCTGTCAATATTCTTACACACAGGCTAGATGAAAAGCTTGATGACAAAGCTAAGTTCTTCTTCAGTATTAAGGGAACGCAAATTGGTGAGCCAGAAGAAAAACAGATTACAAATTTGCAACTTCTTGAATCTTCATTTCGCTCAATGTTGTTGTTAGATTTTAAGAAGTTACCAAACATCAATATCGAACATGTTCAAGAACCATACTACATAGTACTAGGAACATTCTTAGATAAAATGTTGGAGTCTGACGAGTCTCTCCAAATTAAAAATTCTATTCTCTCATCAGTTTTAGAAAAATATAGGGAAGTCATAATTATGCATCGCAAAGCTGGGAATGAAGTAATATTTCCGGTCAACACTACTGCTAGAAATAAAGATGAGATAAATTTGGCTGCTAGGATTCGGAAAAAAATTTGCCAGTATTTTATTGAGGCAGATATCCCTATTAGATGGTTTTTGTTTAAACTTGAGTTAGATAAACTTCATAAATCTTCTGAATCCAGCATTGTAAGTCTGTCCAAATGTTTAGACATTGGTATGACCTTACAAATGAACTCTAAAGAAGTTTGCACAGCATTGATGTACTATCATGACCTTACCATCTTTCTATACTTCCCTAAAATCTTACCTAAGGTAGTATTTCTTCATCCACAACCATTATTTGAGAGGCTCTCTGATTTAATCAGTATATCTCTTGCTGATGCTGTTGATCGTTTGGAAGAAGTAGGTATCTCTCTATACAATCCTGCTGCTCATGAAGAACTAAAAGATGAAGGTACATTTATAGAAGACTTGTTGACATCACCCAAATCGCATTTATCACAAGGATTCTCTCCTGAGTTTACGCCACAAGATTTTCTCAAGTTAATGACAAGTTTATTCATAATGGTCTCCCTACCTGAGAAAGGAAAATACTTTCTACCAACTGTCCTTCCTACTAAAGCATCCACTGACTATAAGTCTATACCATCTCCTTTTAAGGAACATGTAGATCCTCTAATTCTGTCGTGGGACATGAAGCCTCTTCCTCGAGGTGTATTCCCTGCATTAGTTGTGAACCTTTTACATCGTAAAGATCAGCCAACATTTCAACTTAAACGTCCTCTACGTTCCACACCACGTTATCGTAATGTCATCACTATACACACTAAGTATGGTGATGTTCTTTTAGTTGATGGAATTTGTTGGATTGCAATATATTATTCAGATCCTGACAAAAGATGTAGTACTATACGTGATGTTGTTCATGCAGGTATTAGTGAGGTGATTGATAACATTCAATATATGTGTAACAGAGAAAAACTTGAGGAATATTTTTACTGTACCTTATGTTCCAATAAAACTACAGAACATTTTTGTCATTTAAAAGATGACAAGAAAACAGTTATATGTTGTGAAAGTTCTACTTCTAATTTTATTGATAAAACTCGTCAGCAACCTTGGTTTTCTATGAATGGTAAGTTTTATTTATTGTAATAAAACATGTATTACTAATATAATTATGATTATATTTAATTGTGATAGATTCACTTAAATGCAATAGACACATGTTTGTGTTAGAAGGACTTTATGATATATTTAGTTGTGTGCAGCTACAGAACAATTTCCAGATCATTATTGTATCAATAGCTAATGTAAGCAAGTTATTTTAGTTATTTTACTTATACACATTCCTTGTAAGTTAGGCAACCTTGGGAAAATGCATGTTGTCATCCATGAACTCTATGATGAAAGTAATATAAAATTTTCACTATGAGAGAACCCATTCACAGAATATGTGAAATATTGTAGATATATGGCTGTAAGTTTAATAGACTAATCAGTTTGTGTTCATTAATGGTCATTAATGTTGGTTAGTGGTTCTTTTAATTTTGGCATTTTAATAGGCACTAACCTCATTTTTTCACCTTCACAGCTTGCTTATGAAGTGTTACCTCTATTATTTTCGATAGCTGCAAAAGTTGGCTACAGTATTTTAACACAAGATTATTTAATATATTATGAAACACATAAATTAAATTGCTAACTTAAACTGCTGATATATATGGCAGCACTGATTTGAGGATAAAATTGATTGTAATTAGTCTTTGAATCTTTGAGGCTTTGAGGTGGCTCGCTTATAACATTTCATAGCTACTTCATATCATACTCTAGTCTGTTACCAACCTAATCTTTGCAACTTAAGTATAAATTGTGAGATCATTATTATTCAAAAATAATTATAGGGCAATTTTGCAATTTGATACGCATACATATATATGTGTGTGTGTGTTCCTTTTTTATCATTTATTATAAATGAGCTTAAAAGTCAATGTTAAAAAAATTCAATTAATAATAAAAAACAATATATTTTAATAATAAATAATATATGTCAGCCTTTTACATACTATTTGTTTGTCTATAGTACCGTGGAAATCCAATTGAATTATCTCATTAATCTAATTAATTATCATATTAGTGTATCATGCTACTTTCCATTTACCTTTTTATAACATTCTCTTGTTTGTTTGATCATAAACCTCTAACTTTGACAATGCACATATGAAATGTGTGGAGTCATGACAACCAGATGAATTAGTACTGAGCTATGATACCTGCAAAAATATTATATCTTGTGTCTACACTCTGTGTTCTCACCTGTACACCTATTTGAAATATATATAGGTTATACTATAGCCGTGTGTTGCTTCTAAGTTTTTTTAAAATAATTATTGAACACAACAAATAATTTTACTAGCAAATTTGGCCTTCGCACAGACTAGTTACATGTTACATATACTAGTTACATTTTTTGCAGAAATAATGTCGAATAGCATTTTCCTTATAAATAAAAAGGAAACAAATAGGCCTTACAATATTTGGAACCTCCTACTTCTGTATAAACAAAAGTCCATTTTTTATGAGTTATTGCAGTTCAAGAAAAGGAATAATTGGACTACATGATAAAATCCCTACATGTATAGGGAACTGTACCATGTGCGTCTGATTAAGGCTCAAAATATTTTAAATCCTTATTCAAGCGTTCATTACTTTTGCAACAGCATAGCTAAATAAGCTATAATAGGTTATTAATAATGAGTATAGTATTATCCATGGTATATATAGAGTAGCACTGAATAATACACATATATGAGAGACGTTATTAGTGCAAAATTTAACTTTGTTGTGTTACTCCCATGTCAAACAAACTTCAGCCACTGGCATTATAATATTGTGTGATAATGACTTCCTATTAAACAACAACTGTGGCTAATCCATTTTTTAATCAATCACATTGTTAATGGACCTGTTACATAGGGACATTCAATGTTGCATATTATTTAGCTAGCTGTTTCTATACTGGTATTTTTCTCTTGGTAAAAAATTTTTCCATTTCTGTAGAAGATAAGTCAGAACATGGCAGTGTGACACAGACTGGTCATCATCAGGTAAATGTGTCTGGAGTTACTGCTGGAGGTGATGTAACAATTCAACTGACCATGGGTGGACAAAGTATGCTAAAGTATTATTATACCAGACAAACTTCATATTTTATGTACTCTTAAGATTGTTTTGAGATAAGTCTTGACTACTTATGTCATGGGTTTTTTATAGGTAATGAAACAGCCCTTCCATAAAAAATTATTGTTAAACAAGCAGTCATTTGTTACAGGATAGCAGGATATTTTTTTGACTCTACATGTTTAATAAAGCATGGAGTGATGCAAGGATTTTACTCTTTTCTAAATTATTGCTAGTACATTTTAATAGTGTTGTACTGTAATCCAAGAAGGTGTCTTTGGTCCATTATTCCTATTAACTCTGTATTTATGAATATAAAAATCAAACATGCCATTAAAATAATTTAAGGACATTATAATCTTATAGAGTCTAAGTGGACTAGATAATCATTTTATATTCACAAATATTTTCCTTTTTATAGATAATAATAAAAACTAGAATTTACTCCAGTCAGAGAAGCACTTTGGGATTATAGGTGACTTTACTGTATGAAGTCACCACTACTTCCTGTAGTAATTTTAAGACTCCCTGGCAATTTCATCTATGACAGATAAAATTTTAAAAAAATGACATATTTGCATAAGTGGCTTACTTTGCTAGAAACATTGTTTTTAATTGATTTGATATGATAAATAAAATTGTATTTTTTCTAAAATTAAGAATTAATATGGTAGCATGGTAGAAGTCAGAAGCTATAAGATTCATAGATGTATGGAGAAAAAGAGCAGTCTACTGGATAGTTTTAAGGTCCATTTTGCTAAGCTGTTATTGTAAAGACAACTTCAAGACATTTTTTTAAAATGATATTTTCTTTGTGAAGTTTTTCAAAGTTTCAACAACTATTATCATATTTCAGTAACAATGGCAGTAATCACTGTCTTAAAGATATTCTTAGGAAAATGTAATTTTGTTTTAACAGCTGTCTCTTTGATTCAATAACTCAAGACTGCTATTTTCAGTAAAGTCAAGATCATTGATATGATGTTGTAGTTAAAGAATTGTAGAAAAATAATACAAGATATAAAATGAAGCTAAATGTAAACACGACCATACTGACACATTAAGGCAGTGTAAAACTATATTTAAAATCAATTCACTTAGATCAATCTGTTTAACTAGTCATATGAAATATATTATAGTCACTTGTACATAAACAGAATAAATTAAATTAATTCAACCACACATATTTATATGTATGTTTGATTTTTTTGTGTTAGAGTATTTAAGGAGATTAAATAAATATATTGATGTAGTTTGTAAGCAATATATGTAGACTGGATTGGATACATAAGAACTGAAAAAAAGATTGTAAACTACAATGGACCGGATTAATAACTATTAACAATATAAGATAAAATATACTTCAAGAAATATTGGAAGACATTTGCTTTGATCAGTCACTGTTAGCATACAAACATAGTGTCCGAATTGACGTCCGAAAAATGATTTATTACTATATATTTAACAAAAATCAAAAGAGGAAGTAGTCGATGCAATTGCAAAAGAAGATCATCTATTTTGTGGTGCTTATTTAAAGGGAATGACAGCAATTATGTCCTTATTGATTTCAACTGTATTCAGTGTCACATATGATCTATATGGATTCATTTGTCATGTACTGCAACAAAACATATATGACAATTATACATATCACTTTCATAATCAAGAAACACTTATGAACTATAATTAAGTATAACATATTAACATTTGGTTACCACTATAGTAGTTGTAATCAGTTCATGTATGATAGGCAGATTGTTGCATATTGTATTTTATAAAGTTTACGTATGTTAATATGAATATTAGTTATATTGAAAACAAATGTTAATAAAAATACGCATACCTACACAACTGGAGTCAATTCAGTATTGAGTACCCTCAGAAACTTTCTTTGTGTTCTAAGTAAACACGTGTAGGATAAGTGGATAGACCGATTATTAATAATAATTTAACGCTAATTGATTAATAAACTGAACCTATGACGTAATTCGTTGTTAGTTTTGATGGGCGGGATTTACTGCCAAACATAAATCAGCTGTCATTGAAAGGAGATGATGAAGCTATACATCAAAAAAGGTGAAGAGAGTCAGTTTCTCTTCGAGTTAACAGTAGAAATACCGAAAGAGGAGCTCATTATTCAGCTAGTAACACTGTCTAATGGAAGACAGAAAGTAGAAAGGTTATTTTAAGGTAAGAATTTGGATATACCCACTTACAATCTTAAATATATATATATAATAGAACATCATCTGAAAAGAAATTGAGAGCATAACCTAAACATTTTGTCTACAAGTATATCAACTAAACAATGAAGTAGCAATGATTGATATATTTAGTGAATGTGTATATTATGTATTTATTGTTTATATATCTCTTATTGATAATTCATTTACACAGAGATGGAGTTGTTATCTGAACATAGTGTTTTACTACCACTCCCATGCATGCATGGATTGACAAGTGATCAAATCAAACACCTCAAAATCAAAGATGAACATGTTGAGACATGTACTCCTAGTGGTAGAGTCTTAGAAGCTCCTGATCCAGTTGGACATAGGAATACAAAGGTAGAACAGTAAACTTTGTACCTTTTGAGTACTTTAGTTGATAATACAATATGTACATGTATGTTGCATGTATAAAGTATTATTTATAATATTTATTAGAGGGCATGAGGAAGGTGAGAAAAGGCTTGTTTTGTTCCAAGTAATTTATAATGTAGGTCATTGTGATAGCAAGCATTAATTGATGCTTTGACAACATACTTTCTCTGTTAGTACTTGTACATTAGTATTGTTTTAACAAAATAGCTACATGTAGTATATTGAATCATACAATGCTTCACAATAGACTCTTTATAGACCTGTATTTTAAGTATATATGTACTAAACGTATATGTATTAGATTATTATAACTATTATTTTTATTATCAGGTATTATAATTAATGATCTATTACTTATTTTGGTTCCTATTGATAAGATGAAGGAGGTTTAACAAGAAATGGTATCTAAGTTAAAGCTGCCAATATCTAAGGTAATAATGTATAGTAATGTCAAAGACATATGTATTGTAAATTATAATACTAATATTCATTTGTTATTATATTATTAAGTATTAGGATGTTACATGACATAAATGATTTCTCAGCTATGGCTTGTAAATTTGTTTAGTAAGATGATTTTGTTTGGTAGGGAACAATGAAAATACTTTTAAAGCATTATGTATATTTAGTATTACCCACTTACTCAATATAATGTTATTTTAGTAAAAGTATTCTTTTCTCTGTCTCTCTCACTGTCTCTGTCTGTAACTCTCTCTCTTACTATCTCTTAGACAATAGTAATTGGTAAGGTTTGGAGAAATTGAGAAGAGCTATTATTATTGTATGTTCAATGATCGTACCAACTTATGATCCTATATGATTAGAATTTGAAGGAAAAGAAGACCTCAGTAGTACACAAGTAAAGAGTTAATGTCTCTAGTTTGTAGATGTAATATAATAAAACATCAACAAACATAATGACTATAACATTATCTATTGACACTTACTTGACCTTTGAAGGTGAGGAAAACTATAGTACATTATACTCATGTAACTGACCACTAAGTGGTAAATGGTTGTCCATTATGTGGAACAATGATGTTCAAAGTCTGCTCCTTAATGCTAATTATAAACTTAACATTATTTTTTGAAGTACAGGCATCATTGGCTGTGTTGGAAGAATCTGCAACTCAGCTATGGTGGGCAGATAAAGAAATGATTTGAGGCTAAATCTCTATGTTTTTATCAACAACTATGAAAAAGACAGCTGCTAAAATTAATTTTGCAATAATGGGACTGGCCACTACTGATTGTAGATCACATAATAAAGTGTTATTATTTTCAAGTTTTGAGTTAGGCTCTTGTAACAGAACAAACTTATAATGTTTATCGATATCACTCCCACAATCATCAGAACATATAGAGACAACTGGCACATCATTACACTGAATATGTCATTTAATTCACCTTATCACTGAACACACCTCAATAAATGACATGTATGTTTTATAACAGACCTCTTGTAATTAATTTTAGTAAAAACAAAAAATTGTAGCTTATTGTAATGACAATCTATTATATGTACATGTAATCTAGAAATGTACATTTTAGATATAAAGATAATTATTCTACTGACAAAATAATTTATTTTCAAGGAAGGTCAATTAAGAAGAGAACATGTTTTCTCTGAATAAGAAAAGAAGCACATGATGGCTTTTGTATATCTCAAATTAGAAGGAATAGAGGTCAGCCATATTATAGTAAATACAATATTATATATTTTAGTAATGTGTACACTGTACAGTCATTTAAATAACATTAGATTGACAAATATCTTGTATTGAGTCAATGTTTCAATGGAACTTCTATAATACTGTAATACTTGGGATCAAAATGTCTTAATGTGGAAATTACCTAAATGTTCTAAAAACACACTTGGATTGATAACTCTCTAATATGGCTAGAAATTGGAAGAATGTACACTTTATTTGTGAGAGTCCTAATAGCCAGCCGTCTAGTGAGATGCTGTGAATAAATCCTGTACATTTGTTTATATGATATCTATTCCAAGTGATTTTGAAACATACTAGATTATAGTTAATGCTATTATCTGGTCTATAGTTTTTAGATCTAGAATTGACCCTGTCATTCTGGAATATATAGAAAAGACACTCTTTAAGTCTATTTCTTGTTTTGTCTTAATTTGTCTCTAAAAGCACTAACTATTGCACAATGTACACATAGATTGAAATGTTTTGCATAAATAAAATGTCTTTTTTAATCCATTGTTAGTATCATTTCATCTTATAATGATATTGTGTAATGAAGTACTTCTCTTTGCAATAATGTGTTATTGTCCATTTTGGCTAGTGATAAAATATATGCTTACACTACAGAGCAGCATTTACTTAAGAGAAGCGCTTAATTTAAGATTTTGTCTACAAAAGAGGTTCCACTGTATTTATGTGTATTGAACAACTTGTATTGTAATGTAACAATCATTTTTACATAGAAACTTGAAGCTAACAAGGAAGATGGTTATATGAATAGTCACAGTCTCTTAAAAGAGTATTTTAAGGATTAAATGATATCAGTTGGAGACTGAAATAAAACAAGTTATCCTACATACACTATATATGTTCATAGTAAACACTTAAGACACATTTATTTTACTATATGTGTAATGAATTATATAAACTGTTACTGAAGTTTACAGTATTTGTTCTAAAATAATTGCACTATAGCAAAATAAATCCTTCATTAAAATCTACAAGACTTACATAGCCACTCTAATTGTGGTAGTTTTTCTGTGCACACAATCATACAATCAGAGGGGTAGGAATGAAGTTTAAGTTGGAGGGGGGGGGGGGGTGACCTTATATTTAGTTGTGTTATATTATTAAACATCAAATACGACCCAAAAAATTAATTCGTCTGTTGTTAAAGGAAACAACCTATTTAGCTATTTCTAATAAGTTTATGTTTTCAGTATGGTGGTGATTAATTGTTAATGTCCACAAATTAACACAATAACCACTTCAATTAAGAGGTTATTGTGTACATAGTCTTGAGTGCAAATTAAGGGGGGGGGGCTTCAGCCCCCCCTGCCCCCCTTTCTCTAATAGGTTTATGTTATTAGTACAGTCCTTATGTGTATGTAACAACATGACATGGTTTAGTTGTTCTTGGGTCATAGTACTTTGTAGGAAATTTTTTAGTCGGTATAAGGTTGAAAAAGTGTGTTCCGTTCTATTAATACCTTCGTCATAGAAATGAATTTTACAGAAGGTAGCATGACCACACAATAATGTGGTGATTGACTGCTAATGTACACAAATTAACACAATAACCACTTCAATGAAGAGGTTATTGTGTGCATGTCGCAAATCGGGGGGGGGGGGGGGGGTGGGGCTTATCCCCCTGTCCCTATGCATAGAATATTAAATGTCACTAGTAATATTTTCTTTTTAGCCATTGTTTATAGATACTATAATTAACACCCATGCTAATGTTCATGTACACTAACAGGATGTTACAGGAATGTAAGTTTATGATAAATCAATAATGCCATACATGGAGTAACTCAGTCACAAGTATACATTTATTGTGGAAGTCATTTAACATAAATTTCCTTCACCCCTATATTAGATAACAATATATACCTTAATAAGATTATAAAATGTTAACATGTGTGATATGTGTGATGACTGTTAACAAGTGTGATATATGACCTTACAAGATTAAAATAATTATTATAAAAAATAGTACCAAACATGGAGTTTGTATTAGGAAGTTCAAAGAAAAACAAACAAAGTAGTATTAGGAAGTTCATGTTAATTTTGCATAGCATCACTTTTTCATTTAAAGTACTAAAATCTTATTAATATATAGCAACAAAGTAGCTTCTATAGAAACACACAAACATGGTTCTAGCTAAAACAAATGGAACATAATCAAAAATTTTCTCAGTAATTATTGCTTAATCATAATCTTTTAATAAATTTTAAGGAACTTTGATAGCATTTATTTGCTTTGAGTTTCGCTTAATTGTCCATTAAGTTTTATTAGTGCTTTCAAAGTTAGATACTACGTTCCTGTGATGTCTCCTCATACAGTATGTAATGTGTGTAATATATTGCCTTTTACTGAACATATTACATGTACGTTATAACTATCTCTCTTTCTCTCTCTCACTCAATATAGGTATTTCATAACAGTACACAAATCTCAGGTCAGATGTGTGGTAACTATACTTTACATTATGTACATGTACAACACTTATTATGATGGTATGTATTATTATTACCATTATTATCATTATGGTTATTATATGTGTGTATGCACTTAATTATTATTTCCTGTTCTTATTCATTTCCTATATAATATGCATGTTTTTAGATTAGATTAGATTCCCTTTTTCATACTATTCAATACTACTCGAGACTCTGCTCGGTTTTGCTATACTATTCCACTTTCTATTCTACTCGAGTTCGGTCTTTCTCAATTCTTCTATTCTAAGCTGGGCCACAGACACAACAAGATGTTCTTAACAACAGTCAATGCTTTATTGACAAGATAGTCTTATTAGATTAGCTTTTCATCTATTTCCGACATCTTAACATCTCTACCAAATTGTAAATACAATAATCTTTATGTACAAAATTGATGATGAGTGGATGAATGGATTAAAAGATACTCATGTATGGTGTATATTATCTATATGTTAAAGTTAGGTGTAAGAATACATACATTAAATTAATCTCTCTTTTTCTCCTCTTCCATAAATAACCCACAATGTTAATAGATTATTTTGTCTCTGTCTAGTTTGTTCCTATTCTCTTATTAGAAATAAGAGAAATGGATCTTTCACTTTAAACTATAAACTAAATTGTTTACACGCATTTCACTTGAGCTTCATTCTGCAGCTAATCACGACTAGTCATGGTGAGTCTTTGGTTACCATGACAATTATCAAATAATACCACCTATGATATTTGTAGCTCATGTGATCATTACACTTGTACTAATGTAGATTTGGATTTGTTGATTATTTCCTACATAACATATTCAGATTGGAAATATTATGATATAATTGTAATGTCTGATTAGATCTCTCTCTCTCTCTTTAGTAATCAAGATGAATTCACTATATAAAGCTACAGCTGTAGATATCATATGTTAAGGAATATGTCCCTGAGTAATTGCAGTATACCTGATGATCAAAAAAGCTCTTGTCAGAAGCAGCTCTAATGAGGTAATCATATTTTAATTACATTCTACTGTTCATTTATTCTCTCTGTTTCAAGAATTTCAATCATTAAAATATTGTTAAAGTATTAGGGGTGTGTCTTGATAATGATCATATGTATGTCAGTATGGGATTAATGTCAGGGGATTACTTATTGGAATTCTTAAGAGAAGCTCAAGATAAATATGTGACTGTCACATGATTAATAATGTCTCTGATTGTATACTCTTTTAAAAGATATATCCATCAATTAATTCATTTTTGTTGTCTAATCACTTGTCAATTATAGTCAACCATACCCTGGTAGAATAAACCAAGTTTTTATCCAGTTTCTAATAGGAGGAGGAAGATTATATAGAACTGTTTAGGAAGATTGTACATTGAATGGAAGGACATATTAATGTATAGATGAATGTTTAGATATTAGGTAGATGAATGGACTGATAAATAGTTCATAATGAAAGGATGAATGAATAGATACATTAATAAATACATTGACAATTAGATGGTACCAGTGTTTATTTTTAAATGTTAAGTGAATGAATAAGATAGTGGATATACATATACAAATTCATAAAGATATGTTGGAAGAGGTATGCTATTGAGCGATCTCATTTTGTATAAATAGTAGACATTGTAGCATCATTTTTAGCACATGTAGTTATTATTATAATGGCTCTCTCTGTCTCTCTCTCTCTCTCTCTTTCTCTCTCCATCTATTCAGGGGTTGATTGATCAAAGTGAGCTCAGTGAAGTATATATGAATAGGAAATAACAGCGCAAGTCATCTCTGGAGTAAACATTGATGAAAACTTAGTAGAGGTAATGTACTTAATGACAACACACAACATACACACAAACTTGACATAAGTTAATAATACAATTATAGTTTAAGACTGCCTTCTGTTTGGATTACTAACATTTCCAGATAATGCACTTATCCACAATAAAGTATACATATACCAACTAAGTAATTAATCTATCAATCTATCTATCTATATGATTATAGATAATTCTGTGAATCCAAGTAATCCAAACTAAAGGTGGTCCTAGATTGTAATCTTATATCTTAGGGTGGTGCTAATCTAAGACAAACCTGTTAAGGACATACACTTATCCACAAAAAGTATACTATATACCAACTAAGTAATATATACTCAACACCCTTGCAAACAAGTATGATAAAAGCAAGATAGGCCTGTACAGAGACAGGCCTATCTTGGGCTGGCAGCTTTCAAAAACATCTCGGGCAGTAAAGCAGACAAAATCAAAAAGGATATAACTAAGATCTTCAAAGAGACTGGCCTCAAAATCACCATCCAAGCCAACCTAAAAGTTGTAAATTTTCTAGACATCACCCTAAACTTGAACAATGGTAAGTACTACCCTTATAGAAAGCCGAAGGACAAACCAGTCTACTTCCACAAGCAGTTTAACCACCCACCTAACATCATCAAGAACCTACCAGATTTGATCAGCAGACACATCTCCGACATCTCGCATGACAAAGAAATCTTCAACCAAGCTGCCCCCCTCTATGAAGATCCACTCAAATCCTGCGGCTACTCGGAAAACCTACATTACAGCGACGAGCAACCAAAAAAGAGCAAACATAACCAACATCGCAACATCATATGGTTCAACCCACCATTCAGCAAAAACGTATCAACAACGTAGGCCAAAAATTCCTAATGCTGATCACCAAGCATTTCCCGGAAAACTCTAGGCTACACAAAATATTCAACAAAAACACTGTTAAGGTCTGCTACAGCTGCATGCCAAACCTAGCCAGCATCATCAAGGCACACAATAATGAGGTCTCAAAGGACACCAGCACGCCTACGCAGAAACCCTGCAAATGCCAAAAAAAGACTTATGCCCACTAAACGGCGAATGCCAGTCCAATAACATCATCTACAATACGGAAGTCGAAAACATGAGAAGAAATGAGAAAAAGGTGTACATAGGCCTAACCGAACACGCCTTCAAGCAGAGATATTCCAACCACATGCAATCAATTAGGCACGAGAAGTACGGAAACAGCATGGAACTATCGAAGTATGTTTGGCAATTGAAGAAAGAAGGTGAGGAATTCAAAATTACCTGGTCAATAAACCGAAGGGCACAAGCCTACTCCAACATAACAAAGCGATACAACCTTTGCCTAACCGAAACGCTCTCTATCATCAACGCCGACAAAACCACCACCCTGAAAAAAAGATCCGAACTCGTCTCAAAATACCGACATGAAAACAAGTACTATTTAGCACATTTCTCTAGGGATAGGACATAGTTAACACCTTGATGCTATATAACTAGCCTGTAAATAGAGTAGTATTCAGCTGTCTGATGATCGCGTAACGTGTGAAACTCGGAGTAACAGCAACACAGCGAGAGCCCTGTTCTTTTGTCCTTTAATTCTGTTCTAACCCGCTCTGTTTAAACGACATCGAGCACTCTTCAACAGACTTAGATACTTCAGTATAATATATATATATATATATATATATATATATATATAATATATATATATACAGGCAGATAGATAGATAGAATAGCTTAAGATGGTACTAGTCTACCCTGTTAAGGATATAGGTAGGCTTCTGATCAACCTTAGCACATTGCCTATGAACTAAGTATAATTGGGACAAGCCTGAACAATCCTTATATATGTTAGTTGATACAGAGTAACTGATCTATGTATCAGTTCATACACTCTAGTTAAATGTAAGCAAATAAATTGAGACTTCAAAGTAGAAAGATATATAATTATATTGAATATAGTCATGTTAAGGACTTGTAGTTTGTAAAGGGGCTCAGGTAATCAACAAAGGCTATATGATTGATCAAACAGAACAGACCTGCATGATAACTGTTGCATTGCCTACTGTTTCATGGGCTATATATAATCAGTAAAGACCTATATATAATATATATATATATATATATATATATATATATATATATATATATATATGTATGTATGTATGTATGTATGTATATATTGTGCATTATGAAGTCTTATCCACAAATGCTTCAAAGTTTGGAAGGGATTTTGAGACATTACTAGTCAGTATACTGAATTCAGGAGATCACAACTGCTGCTATTATATAGTCTACATTCATTTACATCATATGATTTATATACCTCATTTTAAATAAAGCTCCCTTTCGACTAGGACTGTATATTTTGGAAGGCTACAAGTGTCATACAGTAAAATGGATTCAACATCCTACTTTATTATATACATCATAAGCTGTGAGTATCAGGTAATGATATTAAGGACAATATGTGCCAGTGTTTTTAAGCTTTATTTTTTAGTAGGTGTGACTATGACTACATCCACAGAATGTATTATACAAAACATAATGAATTATACTAAAGTTGTTATAGAAGCACCGTCTTCCCTTAACTCTACCAATCCTTTTCAGAACCTGAAAGAAAAAAGTGACTACAGGAAGTGTTATCAATATTCAATATCTTTAGTATAACAAGTATAATAAACCACATGTTAGTATTGCACACGCACATGGTATTACTTAGTATCAGAAAGTAAACGATTCGTACAAGTATCGAATATAATCGTCACTAGTTGATATCGCTCATCACTCGTCTACTCTGAAATGGCTACACCTAGTCTCTTAGATCAGCAATGCAAACTGAAAGAATTATGTAACTACGCTAGAGCTGCTAAATGGTACGAATTGGGGATACAACTAGAGCTAAGTGATATGGATCTAGACATCATTCAGAATAATCCTACTCAATCTGACAAAATAACTGCCATGTACAAATTATGGATTAACAAGAAAGGTCGAGATGCAACTCATCGGAAACTGATCAATGCTTTGAAAAGTGATCCTGTTGAAGGGACAAATGTTGGACAGAAATATGAAGAGTGGTTAAAAACAAAGGTTAGCACTTTTATGAATCAAGGAAGATCTGGGAAGACTGAAGCCCCTTCCAGTTATTGATTTTGAAATTGTTTGCCCAAGCAGCCATTATAGATACTGTATACACACCCTATAAATAATATTAACTGTAAATAGCTACACAATACGAATGACCTATACCAATATAGAAGTAACAGCATTGTGTTAGTGGTAATTTAATTATACTGAGCCTGAGAAAGTTGTTCATGTTCTTATAGATAGATTCAAATAAGCCCATTTCTAATTATCAGGTACAACAAAGGCCATAGCTACACCCATGTTGTGGAGGTGCATTGTGTAAATGATCTATACATGGGATGTAAAATTTGTATTGTGAACATCTAGAGTTATGATTTTATAGACTTCTAGTGTTTGTCCGAACAGGAATAAAACAGATATCAGCTTCTACTGTAAAAAGTAGTTGGTCTCATTCCAAACACACAAGTATTTGTTGACTAAAATTTGTGACAGGTTATAAGTTGTTTGTATGGCTCTGTTTTAGTTGTAATCAATCAGTTGATTCTTCATAGAAAAGTCCTGTAGACTTGCCAGTAAATGTAGACAATTGTCTCTAGTTAGTTGACATCTAACACCTGGTGAATATTTTAAGGTGTGGTTAGGAATCCAGACAAACAAAGCTGAGCTTCTTTAATCATAATTATTCATAACTTATTCCCTCTATCATAACAATTCATTCCTATCATATTTCATGAGTTGGAATATTAACAAAAATGTTGCACAGTAAATTTTATATGTCATAGAAAGACAAAATGGTTTAGAGGATATTCTAAATTTAAGAAACAGCAATTTATAGAAGCTAGTTAAGTCTTAGTCTCATGTTCAGGTAGAATACACATTTGCTATAGGTGTGGTTTACCTAGTTTTTCTTTTGCAATCCTATTATGAGTTGATCGCATTATTTGACTGTAGCATGAAAAAATAATTATCTAGAAAAGATATAATAAAAAGCCCTCAGTACATTTTTGGCTTCTGTAAAATAAGTCTCCATAGCAAGTCTCACATCAATATCAATCAAGGATAGGTTATAAAATGTGCCTATTCTGCGTATATGGGAATATCTGACATTCTCGGAGAATATTCTTCATAACTTGAATTTTAAGCCACAAGTAGAGATCTTCTAAAGAAGCAATTTTTGCTGTGAATTTTTTTATTTTGAGATATGAACATTTATAAGACTAATAAATATCCATTAAAAAAATTAAAGTGTAAACTTTTCATTTGAGTGATCCATGACATTATAATTCATATCAAACTTTAATACTAGTCATAAGAGTTGAGTGATCTAAAACAGCCATATATAGTTTATTCTTGATTCAAATTTAATTTTGGTTTAATTGTCATTATGATGTAATCCATTATTGAAGTTTAATAATAATGTAACTATACACTAGATATCATGAATGTGTATTAAAAATATAAGTAGCTTGATAATTATTGCTTTATTTTTAAACAGGTAGCAAGAAACGAAGGTGTAGAACAAACTATAAGCAGTGCTGTTCCCACCTAGTAAGTCCTTACATTATTATGAACTATGACAGCTATCATAATTTGTTAGGAATGATTTAAATAGTAACAATATCAACAAGCGTACAAAGCATGCAATAAAAATTTTGTTAGGTAATAACTATTTTTGATTAATTAATAGGAAAACTAAGAAACTAAACGGTAAACTAAGAGATTAAAAACTGAAAGAGAATTTATCAAACTTGTATGTAGGAGTACATTTTCTTAGTTCAGGTCATAACCATTTGGTCTGTTAATAACAAGATAATATGCTTTTTTAGCTAATTAATTTGTACCCTTTTAAGTTAACTCTATACACTTTTAACTTTTAATGTGCTTCATAAACATTTCTTAATTCTATTTAATAAATTTGGACACAATCCTAAATGTCTGCATTACACAGTACATTATATGACTAACAATAAGCACTGCTGTCATCATTATACTCACAAATCATGTTTGAATTTAAAGGTTGTACTAATATTACAATAGTACACCATAATAATTTCATAGTTGCATTTTTGGTAGTATTAAATTCCTTTTATAATTCTTTATCAACACGTGCTTTTTTGTCACACATATGTGAGTTAATAAAATTTCATTGTTTGTTTATTGTATCAGTAGCTAATGTATGCAAGTTATTTTAATTATACACATTCTTGGGCAACCTTGAGAAAATGGATGGTATCATCCATGAACTCTATGATGAAGTTCATATAAAATTTCCACTATGTGAGAACCTGTCCACTGTATATTTGAAAGATCGGTAACATATGGCTATAAATACAGTTGGCTAATCAATTTGTGTCATTAGTGGTTGGTAATATTGGTTAGTGTTTCTTTCAATTTTTTGGCATTTAAATAAGCTCTACTCTCATTTTTTTCTTTCACAGTTTAGTTTCAATTATTCAATTTGGATTCAATTATTAATAAAGCAATAAGAATATATTTTAATTAGTAATAATATGTATCAGCCTTTTTACATAGTGTATGTTTGGCTATACAATATCAGGAAATGCAACTGAATTATTGCATTAAGTTAATTAATTTTATTAATTATTTCATTAATTATCTTATTAGTGAATCGCACTACTTTCCTTTTACCTTTTTATAATATGCTCTTGTTTGTTTGATCATAAACTCTAACTTTGACAGTGCACATAATGAAAATGTGTGTAGTCACGACTGAACAAAGTGAATTGGTACTGAGCTAGTTTATATAATACCTACCAAAACATTATATCCTCTATCTACATTCTGTGCTGTTACTCTGTGCACCATTTAAAACATATATAGGTTATATTATAGCCATGTGTTGCTTCTAAGGTTTTTATAAAATAATTATTGCCCACAACAAATTTTTTACTAGTAATTTTGGCCTTCACAATGACTTTTTAAAAATATACTAGAGTTACATTTTTTTTAAAATAATGTCATTTCCTTTTAAATGAAAAAGGAATGAGAAGGCCTTACATTATTTGGAACCTCCTACTTCTGTGTAAGCAAAAGTCTACTTAGTTTATTACTTATTGTGGTTGCATGAAGAAAAGGAATAATTGTACATATATGAAAACCATCCATACATGTATAGGGAACTGTACTGTCTGTGTCTGATTAAGGTTCAAATATAATCTTAAAACTTATTTAAGCTTTCATTACTTTTGCAACAACATAATACTGCAAATACTGTGATAAACTCTACGCTATATTCAAGATGTTAGGTTATTAATAATCAGTATAGTATTTTCCATTCATGGTATATAGAATTGCAGTGAATAATACACATATGAGAGAATTTGTTGATGCAACAATTAACTTTGTCATAATACTCCAAGTCAAACAAATTTTAGCCACTGGCATCATAATCATGAATGATATTGCCTACCTATTAAACTACAACTGAGGCCACAGGATTTTTAATCAATCACATTGCTAGTAGACCTGTTACACAGGGACATTATATGCTGTATATTATGTAGGTAGCTGTTCCTATACTGATATTTTTCTCTTGGTAAAAAAATTCTCCATTTTTATAGAAGATAAGTCAGAACATTGCAGTGTGACACAGAGCGGTCATCATCAGGTAAATGTGTCTGGAGTTACTGCTGGAGGTAATATAACGATTCACATGGGTGGAAAAAGTATGTTATATTATTATTATCTCAGGCATACTTCATATCTTGTGTAGTCCTAAGATTGTTCTGAGATAAATGTTTAATATTTATGTCATTTGGGTTGTTTATAGGCAATGAGTAACATTCAACCCTTCCTTATAAAAAACTTGCATAATGTTGTTGAACAAGCAGTCATTTTTTGCTGAATAGGAGGATATTTATGTAACAATACATGTATAATAAAATATGGAGTGATGCAAGGATTTTGAAAGTCCTACAATCATTTGGAGCATGTGTTAAGTATGAATTTCTCTGTATATCTATACACTATCATTAATATAAAAAATTTAATTCCTAAATGAGCAGCTATAGCTTCATTGAAAGATCATCATTATTCACTATACCTAAACATTATAGTTGATATTCACAATTTAATTTTTGGTTGCATTTTATTGTCTAATATATATATATATATATATATATATATATATATATATATTTCATCATTTCTTATAAATTAACTTAAAGTTATTTGATTGTTGAGAAATTCATCTTAGTTGAAATCTATGTTGTATACATGCGTTTGTAGACAATCATCATTTTTCTGTCTGACACAATACACAGTGTGTTTGACAGTCCTATAATCATTCAGAGCATGTGTTAACTATGCATTTCTCTGTATATCCATTCATTTAAATTTATTTTATTGTTGTATGTGACAATTAAAAGTGATAAGTGAAATTAAATGGTATCCTTTGATTTCAATAACACTAACCGTCAATTTTTGATGATGGATGTGACTGATCACATTAGTTATTTGCCTATATTTCTAGCATTCTATAAGATAGTAGTCTTCCTTAGACATTGCTGCTAATTATTCCAATCTTATATCTCTAGTCATTGTTTCACAGTAAAGTCAGTAAGTATCTTGATAATTTTCAAATGTTTGGCAGATATATGTGTATTGTTGCATGATACATGTTTTTCAAATGACTTCCCAGTTTTCCATGTGTTTACATTGTCAAATATGACTTATGACTATTGTGAATACATATAAATTAGGTAAATTGATAAACCCAAATCAATTGTCTTCTTTTTTGTTGGACCATTTCTGTATGTGTCCTAATACCAATGACATGATTACATTTGTTTTATTGCCTATAACAAAGAAAGGTTGATATGTTAGATCAACACTAAATATATTTTTCTGTTCATATCAGTTAATATGGCTGAAGGTGATGTATACAAATTTGATTTACGAGACCAAGTGTCCATTTTTTTATGGTAGCCAAACAAATTTATGTCCTATTGTAACCACACCCACAAGTCTTATCTATTTCCTTTACTCTATTATCTATTGTTCATATATACAAAGAGTTATGGACTTGTCTTCTTATACTGTAAGATACAAACTAACTGTAATGAAGATACTTTATAATATATTTACATGTAATGAAGGTACTTCACAGATTTGTTATTATACTTATAATTTTAGGCAATCAAGAGAAATAGCGTTGACAACAATAGTTTTTGCTTAATTTTTATGTACTATGTATTACATTGATCATTGTATAACATGTCAATGTTTTTAACTTTGCAACTTATATTTTACTTTTAACATAAATCATAGTATTGATAATTTATATTAACAAGTTTAATGTGATTCATTAGGGAATTTAGTTTGTCATATTGTTCTTTTTATATAGGTTATAAACAACCCAACCAGATGGACGAAATATCACCATCAAAAAGTGAATCTACTACTACTGCTACTACCATTACTTCAAGTCAGTATTTGAATTTAAGAATTGCATCTCTTATATAACTTTAGATAGTAGTAGTTCAGTCACTGTTATTATTGTAGCTGGTAGTGACTGCCTATTAAGCTAGAACTGTGACAATTAGTAAATGTGTTTCATAAGAAAGCATTCTATCTTACATATATACAGCTGTTCCTATATATACTGATATTTTTCTGTTGTTAAAGAGTCTTTATTACAGTAGATGATGATAAGCCAAAACATGGCTGTGTGAGACAGAGTGGCCAGCAAAACTTGTCTGGAGCTACTGTGGGGGGTCATGGAAAGATTCAACAGGGTATGTTATACTGTTCTTGTGGCTGGCAAATGCACTTTATGTCTCATGTAGTTCTAAGATTGTTTTCAAGCATCTTTTTAATATTTTATCAATATGTCCATATTGTTTTCTTCATTTTACTTGCTTTCACCTTAATTAATGGAGATTGTGTTATTATTGTTTGAAATAGAAGATGTGCATGTCATTATAACTGATGACAACATGCAACCCATCCTTGCATAAGAATGAAACATAAACAGGTGGACATAATTTTGTTGTAGGATGGAAGGGTATTTACATAACAAAGTATATTTAATAAAACATTAAGTGATGCTAGGATTTTACTCCTTTTTAAAACATAGCCACTTTGTTATATACCTTATTGTACTGTAATTCTAACAAAATGCCTTTGCTCTATTCATTTGATTCTGTCAACTCTGTACTTTTGAATATAAATAATCTATCACACCATTAAAATAATGTTAGGGTCATTTTAGTGTTATAGATTTTCTGTGGAATTAAATGCTTATGTTTTTAATTATAAATATTTTCCTTTTTATAGGTAACAATATCTTTAATCTATGTGTAATTCTATAAGTATTTGCACATCATTGGATAAAAGTATGTAGTTTGGTTTGAAGATTACAGAACTCTATATGTAAATAGCTTTTATTGCTTTTGTATATCTGCATTTTACTATACCATTGTTTCTATTTACATCATTATCCATAGTAACTACATTCTTTACGTCAAAGAAGATATTTTGTAAATTCATTTATCATTCTTGTTATGTATCATTTGAATATATAACAATGTTAAGTACACACACCTTGATCTACTGGAGATGACTAAACTAACATTTTAAGTGGAAATAAAGTTTAGGGGGTTTAATTGTTTTGAAGAGACAGGTACTCTTTATAGTGAGCATAATGACAAAATTAGAGAAAATAAATGAGGGTGTATTATTTTAGTAGCAGGTAATTTAGTGTGTATATATTTGTTGCTAAGCAGGTCATCCTCAACTGACCTAGTCTCGTCCCCAGACCTACTCACAAGCGAAGTAGGTCTGGTCACACGAGTTGTCCCCAGTAAGGAATGTGGCGCGAATGTTGGTATGCAATCAGAGGTAGTGTGAAATATGAATATCAGTAAATTGAAGTGTGTCTACTACAAACGTTTCATTAAAAGAGAAAGGAATTTAATTATTTGTGACGTCACAGCTGGATGCTGGGTGGATCCAAGTCAATGGAGAATTTACACACTGGATGCTTCAAGCATACGCCTATTTTACACAATTATGTGTTATCTATTTATGCGAATATCAAATGAAAATATATTTAAAAATCTACCTGCTGGTTCTTGTCTGGAGAAAATACCTTCTGTACTTCTGGAGATATGAGTAATTTAATTGTAGAAATGGAGGAGTAAGAGGGTAGTTCTGATGATAAGGAAGAGGTTCGCCTTACTGCTTGCGATATTCCTGGGGCTGAACTATCAGAGCCTTTGGAGAAGCACCATGTTGCTGCCTTACGATGGTAGTTACTTTGTAGGGGAGTAATAGTGCCAACATCTGTTAGAAAGAGAGCTCATAGACAGGTTAGCACCCTTTACTATAATACTTTAGACCATGAATGATAAATACTAAAGTTTAGACCATACTGAGTAGCTTTTATAATACCTAGTTGTACCAGCTAAATTCATTATCTTTCCAACTCTTGGCATATAGAGTAAAGAAGTCTGAAGCAGAAGGAATGCCAGTTGTTGATGTTGACAGATCATACCTCTATAAAAAATACAAGTCATTAAGTGACACAGGCAAACATGTGTCTCTTCCATCTATCCAGTCACCTCCTATTTCTGGTTGGACTGTACTGAATAGTGAAAACTATGAGACTCTTGCTTCTTCCATACCGTGTGTCACTCCAGGTACAATGTACATGTATGGGTATATTCGTGTATGTACACTACCTTACAGGTTTAGTTTACTCATACTTGGCTTGCCGTGTTGGTCATGCTGGAGATGGTGATTTCCGAGCATTAAGCTGTGGTTACATACATTGGGAACTGGCAAGCTAAATGAGATACAGATCAAAACTTGCAACCCTCTGTACTGTCATGTAAAATGTAAAACGAATCCCTCAATGAAAAGTGGTGTGTATATTGTTTATATTCTGCTCTGTAAACTTCACACTGTGGGCGACCTCCAGATGGTGTCTCCTTTCTAATTGGCTCAGGAAATGCATGGTCGCTTAGCCTCATAGCCAGAACTCCTGTTGGTGCTACATGTCTCCTATCAACAAGATGCTTATTGCCTTCTAATAGACTTGCAACTAAGGAGAGATGAAAGTCTAATTGAGTAAGACTTTTCTCAGCCACAGTATTGTACAAGATGCTTGCATTTACAATAGCTAGGTCAAGTAAATGAAAGAATACTCTCTTCCACCACTTTTGAGATCTATGAGAATACCCGTAATATAACACCAACTGATAAGACTTATCAACACCTCCCATATGCAAATTGTAATCATCTATCATCACTGGTATTTGTACTGTCTCAACTCCTTCTGTAACTGCTTTGGTTCTACATCACTTTTCCATCATATCATCTATGTGAAAGGTAGATATCATGTGTACCATTCTCTTATCTTTCCACTTCAAACATATTATGTTACCATCATCAGTGATATCACTGTATACTTCACCTATACAATGGTAAGGTAATTTATTGTTTATTTGTTTTTATTACATTTAGCTAAACTGGTTGACTTAAATGTCTTGCTAAGTCCCTTCTTATCCTTTCTAATTGTTCTAATCAAATCCATTACATTTTAAATCTAAGAAAAGCGTAGGTGATGAGAAATAATTATCACTGAACACTCTGTAACCCATATTAGAGGTGATACTAGTTCCATGACTACTTGATGAGAAAGTCCTTTCTCAACTGAGCCATCTTTCTCTTTCCGTAGTAACATCAATGATATTGTTCATTGGAAGGTATGTAATAACTTACCTGTATATAACTTGAAATCATACACATAACCATTTTTTGCATCAGCTAACACCCGTATTCCATTTTGTGGTTTTTGTAGGCATATATTGAATCCATGAAAGCCTGCTTTTATAACATATTATGCTCTCATCAGCAGATAGTTCTTGATTAGGGATGTACACGGACTGGAACGCCTTTATTACTAAATCAAGGAATGGCCTAATTTTGTAGATCTTATTGTAGTCATAACTGGTATGATTGGGTTGCTTCTCTGCATCATGAAAAACATAATCAATAATTCAAATCTCCATCCAGACATAATGGTACTGAACTTTCATTATAAAATGGCCACTTGGTGCTCCAGTACGATCTGTTACACATAAATTGTTAGATGTAATTGTAATATATCAGCATATGTTTATATGTATTATGTGTAAACAATAGTAAACTAGTACATAGCAAAAAAAGCCACCTTACTGTAGGGAAACCCATTATTCCAATGATAATAATAATATCCAGTAATGAATCTACTTCTTCTCTTCTCATAGGAGTTCTAATCCATTCATGTCCACATACTTTTGGATGTTCATTCAGATATTGATGGCATGCTCAGTTTTTATATTTAAACTAGACTTGACAGAAGCAATTGAGCAAAGACACGTTCTTGGATTACAGTACAACATTATTTGATTTTACTCTTTTCTAAAATCATTGACAGAATGCATGTACTGGCAATGATTTAGAAAAGAGTAAAATCCTTGCATCGCTTTATATTTTATTAAATATGTATTGTTACCTAAATATCCTGCTATCCTACAACAAATGATTGCTTGTTCAACAAGTTTATATAACTTTTGTCGAAGTTAACAATACAAATGTAAAGACATACCTTTGTAGCAACTCTTTATTACTAGTTACTATTCTTTAGGTGTCTTATGGAATTTTGTTAGCTATTTTCACTGATCTGGAAGCATCCAATTGTATTTGTATTGTAAGGGAGTTGAAAATGCAAACCACAATAAATGGATTACCTCTACTTACAGAGTTTGATTGTCCACTTCTTGAACTCACAACAAGTTTGTTTGTTTTATCCTCTTCATCTATTGCTATTGTGTCTTCTGTGTCAGTAGTTCATATGTGTAATAGTTTGTGTCAGATGGTAGACAAATGCTTTGTACATGACTATTCCAATAATTTGTTTTGCTTAAACATTTATTGTATTTGCATAATTATATTTTGGAAAGAAATGAATACTATTAAAATGTTATGAATATTCATTAAAAGTGCGTGACGTCATTACTTGCACGTTCTGAATTCTGATTCAAGAATGTAATCATACCGTATCAGTTCTGATTGTTCGAGCTGGATCAGGACACTGCCCCAAGTTGCCGAAATGGAATCATATGTAACTGATACGATTTGAATCGTCACTGACATCAGACATGACACAAAATTTAGTTCTTGGATATGAAATATTTGACAACAGATCAGACAACAAGAGATAAATACAATACTAACCTGTACTTAACAGTTCAAATTTAACACAGCCATTTGCCACTCATGTTATGATTATTTTTGATATGGGTGTGGTCATTGTATCCCATGTGATAACCACCACCCAAAAGGTCACTAAATTCACTAGAAGAGAAACTAACACTTGATGAATTATGTGAACATATTTGTATTGGTAGTAAATGGTATCAGTTAAGAAGTTGGAAGATATTCACAAGCTACCAGATGACCCCATATACAAAAAAACAAAAATGTTTGAGTTGTGGTTAGATACCAAACCTGATGCTACCAGAAGACAAGTGATAGATGCTTTGAGGAAAAAAGAAATCGTTGTTGGCCATGAGTATGAGCAGACATTGTGGAAATCCTGCAGTCTTTCTACTAGTAAGTACAAGAGCCTTTTACATGTATATTAAATTATTAATGTTATATTACTAGTTTGTTTATGGATTGTATACTGTTCTTATTATAGGAATGGATATCCCAGGTATTGAAACAAGTGCTATTTTTCAATCCCATACACACATACTGCCTCAAACCAAACAACCAGGTAACATACACTTGATATAATTGTTGTTCCTTTTAACATGTACATCTTACTACATTTAGATATTTCCAATCTTTTGAGGAAGACTCCCACAGAACATGAGCTACTTAATCTATTAGCTGATATTAGTAACTTGTGGCTTGAGATTGGCTTAAGTCTCAAAGTTTCTCGCAGTATTTTGGATGGTTTAACACGTAGCCAAGAGAGCTAGAAAAGGGAGGAGTATGTCTTAATTGAAACCTCAGTATAAAAATTATCAAGCGACAATTAGCACCTGTAGAACCTTAAATATG
The DNA here is from genome assembly GCA_963965975.1 of Xestospongia bergquistia. Lineage (NCBI taxonomy): Eukaryota > Metazoa > Porifera > Demospongiae > Haplosclerida > Petrosiidae > Xestospongia > Xestospongia bergquistia. The sequence goes on from OZ014414.1 coordinate 6,300,115, forward strand.
AATTAGACCTGTGTGTTTGGGTAAGTTTACAGTAGTAATGTTCATTTTATAATATTCACCAAACAATTCTTTTATTCACCAAACATTTCAATAGTTCATGCAACTATTATCCTCTGTGGCTATATAATAATAATACACAGTGAAAACAGTCCTATTTATACTCTGTACATATGTTATGTTCAAAGGTTTATTATGTTGGTAGAACTTCTTGAATTGATGTCGATGTATCAGAACTAGATAAAGTGCCTGACACATGCGATGCGTGGGTGGGAAGCTGCTTGTGCAACTGTTTACGGAGCATTAGGTAAATCTGTAGGATAAGGCCTAGTTCTCGGTTGATAGTATATTTTTGATTGTGAATGCGCCATGACTCAAAGATACATCTCTGCAAAAGGTAAGGATGGTGAGCTAGGATAGTGGGTTTATCCCAGTTGATTTTGTGCCCCTTCTGCCAGACATGTTCCTCATATGGATGGATCAGATGATAATGAGGATCCCGGAATAGACTAGAGATGATGACTGATGACTATGTATCAGATGATAATAATGAGGGGAAAGAGACTAACAAAATAGAAGGAAGAATCACTGAAGAACAAAACAAGTAAATTCTTGCTTGCCTTTATTATTATCTCCATAATGTAGCGAGCTCATCTCCAACTTACCTTCTTTATACTTCTTACATTAAGGAACGATGGAGGTCATCTCATGGTCACGATCAACCATTCAGTTTGAGGGAGATACAGGATCAGTTTGTATAACAACAATATGAAGGGGTTCTTTTCAAAGTTCTGGACAAAGATACAAGTAATCATGTGTAGCCCTGTTTCTTATATACAGCCCTGTCTTTTGAAATCATGTGTAGCCTCAATACTTACATACAGCCTGGATTTTTATAATCATGTATCATCATGTGTGACATAACTTTCAAATACAATCCTTTTTGTGATCAAAGTTTGGTCATAATACTGGCATTAGGAATGGGATGTGCCACTGAAGGGAGAGTATTTGATTTGTGGAAGGTTCCACAATTACTACCTGTGTAAAGTATACATGTATTGATTTGTATGCGCACCTCTGAATTATTACTTGTCATACAAGACTATCTGGCTTTGAATTTGTCTGACCACAAAGTTACATGTGTCATATCATTACTCATGTTGGTTTATTTTAGGAATTAACTTTAAAAGCCATTGGTTGCCATAGCAGGATAGTACCCTCAACATACAAAATAGTATAATATTTCGCCAGCTACCTTTATACATACAGTTTAGTTCAGTTACATATGTACTACATTAACATGAAATTATATTGTTACCTATATAGTATTATGTACATGAACAGTTATATCTAAAACAAGCATATAACATAATAAATCATATATAAACAAAGAAAAATAGACTCATGTCAGGGGCACTTAAAATGAATTTGGCTGCACCATGTTTTCAAACAAGTAATAGTCTCAACACCCACTTAAATCACATAAACTTTGTGGTTTGCAATAAGGTTTTTAACAATCTTCTACTAATTGTCATAGCTTTGTATTTAAGATACAGAGAATTCTAGTTCTATGTATAAAAGATAGAAAGACTCTAGCTCATTGTAGTGTACTATAGGAATATATGTTTACTAGTATGCTTAGTATGCTTGAAGGTATACATCTCTTCTCTACTTCATAACAAAGACTATACATTGCACCAATGACCACATGTGATATAACTATATACTGCAAATATTTAGAGCTTTTGATCATATCATGAATTTTGAATAAGCAACTCATTAGAACTCATCTCTCTATCAAAATAATGACTAGTGACTTTAACATGTTATCTGCCTACCCTTCCTCCTATTCTTGTGACTATAACATCATACCTATAGTATAATACATGGTCTATGACATATTTTAGTTTATGTGATGACCTTTTTTTTCTCAAACGTATTAAAAACAATAATATAGTCATATAGTTAATTGATTATCATTTAAAATTTAATTATTTTACTCTGATTATTATAATTCAAGTATCTATCATTTGTTTACCTAATTACAGTAAAGTCAGTCATAAAGTTAAGCAGCTATTATGACACTCTTATATACATACATATATACACAGTATAGTATAGTACATGATATAGTACATGAAAAAAGCAATGAATTTTACATTTGTGTGGTATATTTCAAAGCACGGATGGATGTGTAGTAGTGTTTTCAAGATTTTACATTGAAATTGTGTCTGGGATCGTTTTTTTTTTCATCTAGCTCTGTAAACTTAACACTGTGGGCGACCTCCAGATGGTGTCTCCTTTCTAATTGGCTCAGGAAATGCATGGTCGCTTAGCCTCATAGCCAGAACTCCTGTTGGTGCTACATGTCTCCTATCAACAAGATGCTTATTGCCTTCTAATAGACTTGCAACTAAGGAGAGATGAAAGTCTAATTGAGTAAGACTTTTCTCAGCCACAGTATTGTACAAGATGCTTGCATTTACAATAGCTAGGTCAAGTAAATGAAAGAATACTCTCTTCCACCACTTTTGAGATCTATGAGAATACCCGTAATATAACACCAACTGATAAGACTTATCAACACCTCCCATATGCAAATTGTAATCATCTATCATCACTGGTATTTGTACTGTCTCAACTCCTTCTGTAACTGCTTTGGTTCTACATCACTTTTCCATCATATCATCTATGTGAAAGGTAGATATCATGTGTACCATTCTCTTATCTTTCCACTTCAAACATATTATGTTACCATCATCAGTGATATCACTGTATACTTCACCTATACAATGGTAAGGTAATTTATTGTTTATTTGTTTTTATTACATTTAGCTAAACTGGTTGACTTAAATGTCTTGCTAAGTCCCTTCTTATCCTTTCTAATTGTTCTAATCAAATCCATTACATTTTAAATCTAAGAAAAGCGTAGGTGATGAGAAATAATTATCACTGAACACTCTGTAACCCATATTAGAGGTGATACTAGTTCCATGACTACTTGATGAGAAAGTCCTTTCTCAACTGAGCCATCTTTCTCTTTCCGTAGTAACATCAATGATATTGTTCATTGGAAGGTATGTAATAACTTACCTGTATATAACTTGAAATCATACACATAACCATTTTTTGCATCAGCTAACACCCGTATTCCATTTTGTGGTTTTTGTAGGCATATATTGAATCCATGAAAGCCTGCTTTTATAACATATTATGCTCTCATCAGCAGATAGTTCTTGATTAGGGATGTACACGGACTGGAACGCCTTTATTACTAAATCAAGGAATGGCCTAATTTTGTAGATCTTATTGTAGTCATAACTGGTATGATTGGGTTGCTTCTCTGCATCATGAAAAACATAATCAATAATTCAAATCTCCATCCAGACATAATGGTACTGAACTTTCATTATAAAATGGCCACTTGGTGCTCCAGTACGATCTGTTACACATAAATTGTTAGATGTAATTGTAATATATCAGCATATGTTTATATGTATTATGTGTAAACAATAGTAAACTAGTACATAGCAAAAAAAGCCACCTTACTGTAGGGAAACCCATTATTCCAATGATAATAATAATATCCAGTAATGAATCTACTTCTTCTCTTCTCATAGGAGTTCTAATCCATTCATGTCCACATACTTTTGGATGTTCATTCAGATGCACTCCAGATGAGGTAAGCATTTGTTCAGCATATCTAAATGTCTCATTATAGATTAATTTTTTTTACTTTTGATGTGAAGAAAAGGTTGAAGAAATCCACTGGTAACTTCCCACTCATGTCAACAATTAGACCAGGTGTAGCAGTAAATGGATGTACTGAGGAAAGGAAGGAAATAAGAAGAATAAAATAATAATTATTTATTTATAATTATATTATGTATATATACCTGTGTGGGTGGTAGAATTACTAGAGTGGCTGAATTAGGTGGAGGACTGGGAACAGAAGTGATGGAAGAAGTACTGGTTTTGTTTGGAAAGCCATTACGGTGATCTGTTGGAGATTCTTTGTCTTTGCTGGAAGAGTCATCAATGTAACCATCAAAGTAGCTGCATCGCTTGACAGATGATCAAAATAATTAAAAATGAACTCTGGATCGGATCGTATATATCTCGAGCAGGTATTGCAAGCCATTAAAAGTTTAAAGTGATATTAATTTCTATATGTTGTAAACAAACATACAGGCTGTTAATGTGCTGCTGCAGCGCAAAATTGCGCAACCGCCCAAACAGGAAGTGTTAGCGCATGCAATATTGCGCAATTGCATGCTAATATCTTAATTAAAGCTTAACAAATATTAAGACCGTCTCTTCAAAAACAATACAATCACAATAATATGATCATTGATTACAATTACAATCTTGTTTCAACAATCAACAGTTTAAGTTAAAATAAAATGTCTATATAACTTTAAATATGCTTTCATTCTAGTTCTGAAGATACCCAGTTTTTCTAAATGAAATTCTATGTATATTTACATGCAACTATTTCCACTATCATTCATGCTTTCAAAAGTAGAAGCCTTGTGCCAAACTATAGCTACTTCTGGTATCTCTGGTAAATGATTATTAATACTGGGAAAGGAGACAACTGTACTATTAATCTAGCGAGCTAGCTTATTCGCCTTTTTGGGTCTAGAAGCATACTGCCCCATTAGAACGTGGAGCCGTTCAACGAAGTTGTCACGGTGGTTATGAATATTGTCATTACGCTTAAATTTGCATATGTGCGGAGCCGAACGTCGATCGAATTATTCTCGTTATCGCAATATCATTTTTACTGTTATTCTATCTAGCCAGACACCCTCCTTTTTGATATGCTAACGCCTGTCAGCTTATCAAAAAGAAGGAGGATCAAGCTCGCCCGTCAGCTTATCAAAAGGAAGGAGGATCTAGCTCGCCCATCAGCTTGTCAAAAAAGAAGAGGGTCAGCTCGCTAGACTACACTATTTGGTAAACTGCTGTAGTAAGCAAGCAAGTTTTACTCTGTGCTGTTGTGATGTTACCGACATTAACTTTAAGGCCCAATCGACAGATACTACCTCGATTAGTTACTGTCCGCAAATACATTGCAATACATTCCTGTTTGACGGCTGCAACGAATGGATACAAAGTGAGCGAGTCTGGTTATCTTCACGCGTGAGTGCATCGGTTTCATTCGTCTATTGGTTGTTCTAAAGGATCTAGTTACAATGTAATAAAGTGTATGGACGTTATTGGATAATTTCATAACAGCATCTCTCCATTGAAAAAGCTTAACTATGGTCATTAACTTATATTATAGTTTTAATAATCTAGGTGAAACACTACTTTTGAATATATTATGGATGTATGTGCATTACTAGGCAGTCTATTATACACGTGACCCTTTTGAAATACTGACTTTTTGTTATAAATTGCTTGATAATTAAAACAAGCTCTGTTTATTGATTTCGATTTTGTCCAAGTGCTTTTGTGGCAAAAATCAAAAAGTAATTCTTTCTAATTTAATGGTCTGGTTACTTCGACTGTGAATGTTGTTGACTTAGATTAAGGAAGATCAGTATATTGTTAAATGTTAGTTTAATGTAAGTACAATTGATAACAATAACATAGGGTGTAATAAAATTGATGATTTGCCAACCCAGTTGTTGTTTCTTTGTATAGTAGCTATATGTGTAGCTTATTTGAATACATTTTTCTTTAAAAAATGCTTTATGTGTTCTTTATAGTTTTCTTTTGTACAATCTGTAAACCACATACAATGTAGTAATGTATTGAAGAGAGATAATTCTGGCAAGGAATTTTTTGCAGCTGGCATTATATATTTCTATGTCTCGATTACAGGTATCATTAACTGGTCCTGCTTCTATTCCTCCTATGACTGTCAATGAAGCCTTTAAAAAAACTGTCTCAAAGTTTGGACATTGTCCTGCTCTCAAAGTTAAGCGGAGTGATACATGGAAAACTTGGACCTACAATCAGTATCTTGATGATGTTGAAAAGGTGGCAAAGTCTATGATCAAACTTGGTTTGGGAACTCATCATGGAGTACCTATTTTAGGCTTCAATTCACCTGAATAGGTTATCACTTTCATGGGATCTATAATGGTATGACTGCACTCATTCATCACAGAATGTCATTTAAGATATCTTAGTCTGTTATCAAATCCGTTGGCTGTTTTGTTGATATAATTACATATATATAGAATAACTTATCTTTTGTAGGCTGGTGGTATTGCTGCTGGTGTCTACTCTACTAACAACAAAGGTATAAGACATCATGTCAAACATGTGATATGAACTTTCATAAGATGTAGAACATCTGATGACTAATAGTTCCTAAATACCTATAAGACAAATATTAATACACAATATAAATATGATAGTGTTGTCTTACTGTAATGAAGCGTTACTAAACTCTAATCATGTTTACTTTAACACATATAAATCAGTTTAATGGCTTTGTCATTTCTTAATACATGTACTATACTGTTGGAGTAATTAGTTAACATATGTAATTGTAAATTGAACAAGAAAAAATGGTCAAAAGTAACATGAACAGGCTTTTGTCTCATCCCACATATCATTTTAGGTATAACAGTGGTTTATTTATTGCATAGCTATTGTGTACTACTATAGTATGAATAAAAATGAACACCTGTTAATTGACATTAAGATAAACACTTATTCTGATGTCACAATGATCAACCTTCCTTTCAGAGATTTGCCAATATATAGCTGAAAGTTGTCATGCTGAAATGTTTTTTGGTGAAAACGATGAACAACTGGACAAGATATTGAAGGTATTGACATTAATGTGAATAAAACCATGTTCTTCCATAGTTGAGCAATCAGATCGATCCATTTCCAGTCAGTTAATATCTCATACACCTCCCAGAGGGGTGTATAAGTACTTATACACTCGTTTCTGAGGTTATGATTTCCATACCTTTAGCAAATTAGTATAAAATTACTGCCTTATATTTCTATTCTCTACAAATCAGTATTTTTTGTAACAGACATTGTGAAATTTTAGGTTTGTAATAAAACTTATTACTAACCTATTTAGTAGGCCAGCCAAATGTTTAATCAGCTCATAATTGCTTCTATAATACTCTTCAAAGAGCAAAAACTGAGATTTAAAGAATGAACTTGATGAATACTGAGTAGGTTAATGGCAATCTAATGGTAGTCAGTCTCATGAGACCTTCCTCTCAGAGGGGACTGCTGGCATTGTGAAACTATTCAGTGGTTCAATTTGCCCATCAATAGAGTCTTAGTAAAAAAAATTCCATAAGTATAATGCTCTACTGCTACCGAACCAAGTTGGAATCTCTAGCTAATGGATACAATGCTTAGCTGAACATCAATGTAGGGGACAGGGGTAACAATGGTATAATACTAACAGAATAATCTTACATGCATTGTAAACAAAATGTAAATTGAAAAGTCCATTTCTTCTACAGCAAGTAAAATGGTAGGCGTTCCTTTGTTAGCTAAAGCTAAATAGAAGATAATGTCACACATGTTGCAATTGAAATAAAAAAATGTGATTGGTCAACATGGTACAATTTAGTTATATATACCTCAATCTCATTATCTACATATTTATGCACCTCTGGTCTGTGACCATTCGTGTATAATCGCATACCTACTTTAACCTCAGTATATAACTTATACTGGTGTGATTAGAGAAATATTATATTTGTGACTCCTTATGATCTCATGTCAAGTTAGTCTGTTTACAAACACAGTACATTTTTACCTTTTAACTTTTTTAGGAGAAGAATAAGTTTGTTGACTGTGAATGATTATGGTCTACTAGAAAATGTAAAAAAATAATAGTAAAAGCATAGTTTAGATCACATTATAAGATTTGTCCATACAAGGTTCTTAGAGTTTTCATTGCCATAGCTATCACTTAACGGCATTATAAGGTGTATGATATATCTATTCCTAGAACTTTGGCACTTTGTAAAAGTGTTATTTCATCCTTTGTAACTTAGTTTGATGTTTTTTCTGCATGTACTAGTTTAATATGATAGACTGTATTTATTAATTGTAATATATGAAGTGTCAAATCATTTGATATGTGATATTGCTCAAGTGATAACTTGGGTTTGTATAGTCCTAGTGGGATAAGAGTGATAAAGTGTGAATGGAATATGTGGTTTGGACAGTCTATCCTTTATTGAGTTAGATCATTGTCATTCTCTTTGAGCTTTAGCTTTAATATTTATAGACCAAGCAGTAACGACTAAACCTTGACATTAACCTCTTTAAAAGCTTCATTTAGAAAAGCAAGTGAAAAATGTAGTAAGCATCATCCAACATAATAGCAATATAGCATTGTTTAAAGAAATGCACCAATATATCATAATTATCCTAGTAGATTTAGGTCTACATTTCAAGTTTACTATGCCTTACATTGTGCCTGTGGTATCATATAGAGATGATTCAACCACCATCCCTACTATCTTGTTTGCATTGTTTGTAAAGTGCTGATACTAGCCATCCCTACATTTTCTTCCTTTTTTTCTTTGCTATAATATTAGGTGAAGGATCACTTACCTCATCTCAAGGCTGTTATAAAATATCTTCCTGAACCTGTTACACCACGTATGAAAGAAGCTGGTGTTTTATCTTGGGAAGAATTTTTAGACCTGGGGAAGGTAACAGTATGTAGTAACTGCTACTTGACTTTGCTATAACTAGAGTTAACAGCTGATACAAGATATGTATATGTATTAAAAATGTTGGCTATGAGAATAAGTGTGGTTATTCATGTCACTATAATATGGGTAGTTATAAGCTGTCTGTTTGTTGCAAGTGTTATTTGATGTGTTACTGGATGCACTAATTTGTGTATGTACCAAAAGGTGTGTTTTTGAAGGAAGGAGGTGTCATACACAATTAATTATACCTGGACTACTACATACTGTATCTTTGTTTGTGTTGTCTAACGGTTCTCCTGTTACAGTGAGTGTTTGTTCTAATTTCATGTAGGATGTGCCTGATTATGAGTTGTCTCGGAGAATTAATGCTCAGAAGCCAGGTCATTGTGCTTCACTTATTTATACATCAGGAACAGAAGGCCCTCCTAAAGTTAGCACTTGTGACATTTGGTTTCAGTTGCAAAAGACATTACCATAAGATATATATATTGAGATGAAGAATGGTTCTGGTATTTTTACTAAAGGCCAACTTAATTCATTTTAATAGGGTTTGTAAATACCATAGACTGAGGATGTCTATACCTTGACAATTTAAAACCTGTACCTGGGGATATTGTGTTTATAATTAGTACTAAATAATGACATAAAAATGGGATAGTGATTCGTAACGCTTGAACAATCAGAGAAGTCAAAGCATGATGTTGTCTTTTACAGTGTTACATAGAGGTATATAAGAGATTTAACTTCTAAAGCTACCCTCTCATTTGTCAATTGACAACATGCATTATGACATATGTTTAGTCTTTATACAGTTTTGTTTTGAAATTTAACTTTGTTGTAACCTTAACATTATGTTTAGAATTCTCTACCCATTTGTACTTTACAAAAGTATAATCTGGTTTGGGATGACTTAACAATTATTAGACAATTCATAGCTTGGTTGGCTTAATGACCTGCTTTCTTTATTTTTAGTGGAACCAAATTATAAAATTTATACTAATGAAAGTGATGGTATATTTTGTCAATATGGATTCCTTCATGTCTTTAGCCTTTTACTGTTTCTTTTTGTATAGGGAGTGATGTTGAGTCATGACAACTTAATATGGACTGCTGTTACTGTGTCCCATACTTACAACCTCAACAAAGTGAGCTTTTAAAAACATCACTTTGAATTGACCTTTTTGATAGACAATGCTTGTTGCTTGTACTATGCTATGCCTTAATTGATCAATCACCATTTCAGGTCAATAAAACGCTTATGTTCCTTTCTCTGTGTATAAGTTCTTGTACACTCTTTTCTGAGGCAATGGTCTCCAAAGTTATAGCAAATCAGTTTGGCTAAAATTGCCTCCTTATATTTCTAACAAACATTGTAAAAGTTTAACTTGATTAATAATAAACATGTAACCAATATCAAATTTACACAAATCAAGACTGTTTTTATATGGAATACAATGTTCCTGAAAGTGTGAAACATGCAAAAGTTTAAGATTATAGAATGAACTTGATGAATGCTGAGTAAATTTCTGTGGTAGTGTTGTGAGGCCTTCCTCTCTAAGCAAAGGGGTGGCCTTGGGAGACTGTTTCAGTTGTTCAATTTCCTTGTCAATTTAGTCCAATGCTCATTTTTTTACGAGCTTTGACAACATTGTTGACTTTGAAATGTAAATGTCTGTTTATAAGTAAAAACTATTGCAACCAAGCCAATTTGGATGTTTTAGCTAATTGGTTTGATGCTTGGCTGAACATCAAAGAAGAGGGTGGGGTAACAAAGGTATAGCTCTCTAGAGAATAGTCTTATTGTGTATCGTAAACAAAAGTGTAATTAAGAAAGTCCATTTCTTCCACTGAAAGTAAAATTGTAAGTGTTTCTTTGTTACCAAAAGCTAATAAGTGTATTTACACATGCATATCCAAAACAGCTGATGCAGTATGCCTAATATAGCAATTGAAATGAAGCAATTTGAATGGTCGGTCAACATGGTTCAAGTCAGTTATACACCTCAATCTTGGTAGCTACATGTTTATACACCTCTGGCCTGTGGCTATTGTGTATAAATCGTACATCTGTTTTGATCTTAGTGTATAACCTTTACATATATTATCACTCTAATGAGTTTTTATACAATATATTATAAAATAATAATAATGTGACATATAATAGTAAACATGTACTGTTACGTATTATTTATAGGAATATTGTATTGTCAGTTTTCTACCATTGAGTCATATTGCTGGTCAGATGGTGGATATTTTGTCTCCTGTTGTCACTGGTCACTGTGTTTACTTCGCTAAACCTGATGCTTCTAAAGGCAGTCTTAAAGAGACTCTACTGGTATAGCATGCATAATAAAATTGCCTTATTCCCTTGTTGCTTTATAGGAAGTTAAACCCGATGTGTTGTTATGTATACCTCATGTTTGGGAAAAGTTTAAAGAAGCTATTGAGATTCAACTGACTGAAGTAAAAGGAGTTAAAGCATTCATCTTGCAAAAATCAAAGGTAATGTTTATTTGTCATCATTATATTCACTTAACATTGATCTAATAATCTCAGTGTTAAGTTGCTATAATAAACCTAACTGTGTCATTGATATAAATGTTTGTAAACATTGAATATTTTTGCTCCCCTTTCATACCTATAACTTTAGTTATTTCATGTTAGCATATTGGAAGGAAGACTTATAACAATCGCTTATCTGGAGGAGGTGCTGCATGGGGTTACTGGCTAGCTAATAAGTAATTATTTATTTTATTTAGTTATGATGCTATATTTACTGTTTGCACCATGTCTGTTACATATTGAATGTGTTACGTCATTATTATGTATTAATTATGATTTATGTATGCTTATTTATTTTTATTTAGTTATTATGCTATATTTACTCAATTGATGTATTATTGGTTGTAAATACACCACTCAGACATGGCAGAGTTATTTCATTTTAAAGGCTATACAATTCTTTATAGACCAATAAACCTGAATTACATATATAGATAATATGGCTCTATACTTTTATGATGAAGACATATTTGTTATTACTTTCACTAAAATAATTATAAGTATTTTTGTTGCTTCTTGTAGACTTGTATTCAAGGGTCTTCGTGAAAAACTAGGATTGGATCAGTGTCATATAACTGTAAGGATTTTTATAGACATCATAACTATAAATTCTTTAAAGAGAATTTACATAGTCAATAATCTATATCGTGCTCTTTCCCTAACCTTCCTATTTAACCTGATGTTTGAGTAGTTACCGTAGTAATCATCTAATTGTTTAGAAGTTAATTTCGTATTGTCTATTGCCCATACTGTAAGTGAATTTTGAAGTGATCATTGAGTAACACTGCAGTCACTTGTAGTAGGCAATTATGTACTGACTGACTTAGTGATATGATGTCTGTCATCATAATCAAAGTATAAGTCCATTTGGTGTGACTTTTTCTAGGTTTCAGGAGCTGCCCCTTTGCCTACTGAAGTGAGTGACTTCTTTGCTGACTTTGATATTCCTATATATCAGGCATATGGTTTGTCTGAAACAGCAGCAGGAGGTTGTCAAAACACATTAGGTAAAAAATACATTTCATTAGTTCTTTTGAGGATAGTCTAATCGAAAACTTGAGTTAGTTAACTATTAGCTTGCTAACCAAAACTGTTAGCTAAGAAGGGACTAGTCCAAGTGATTAATTATTTATACAAGTTGCTTGTGTCTCACTCCACTGTTTCTTTATTTAGTGGACTTGAAATGTTACCTCAATAAATGGGACGTGTTATACTTTTGTATTAATAATTTGATTGACTATATTTTATCTTAAATTTTTACAAGCAACTTTCCAGTGTTGATAGGATGACAGGATAAACATGTTTATGTTGAGTATTTTATGGACAACAGATTATAGTTGTGATGCTTTTTACTATATCTGTCATATATAATACCTGACATGTTGTAGAAGTAAATTTGCTTAACAACAGTCTAACCAAAATGTCAAAATATTTCAACATCGTTTTCATAATACTTTGATTGGTATTTTAATTAGAGCTAATAAAAGCCATAGTAGTAGTTTTGATGTTTGCAATAAAGTTTGTTAGTTGCAATGTTTATTGTCTGTTACAGTATGTGATAAATTGCTTTCAAAAGTTGCATAGGATAACAGAATAAAGTAATACAAAAACTCCATAGAAGTATGTACTGTAAATAATTATAGGATTGTCAGACATGTGAATCAATCTTTAGCAAGTTGAATGAAGCTCTCACGTAATAGTTGACTAATGTTGCTGATACAATTATGTTCTTTTTATGTTGAGATTACACTTAGTATATAGCTAAGTATTGCTTGTCTCCTTAGATAATTTCAAACAGAATTCTATTGAACATCCACTTGTGGGTGGTGAGGTTAAAATTGATAGTCCTGGACCAAATGGTGATGGAGAAATATGTCTTCGTGGACGTCATGTGTTTATAGGATATCTTAATGATGAAGAGAAATACAAAGCCTGTCTTGATGAAGATGGTTGGTTTCACACAGGAGATATTGGAAATATGGATGATGATGGTGTGTTCAATAAAGTTAATATAATTCGTTTATCAAAATAATGACAAAGAATAACATTAACATCATTCCACATGTAAAAGGAATAGATTACAGATGAAAATGGACATTACTAGTTACCTAGAAAAGCCACTATGACAGCCAAATGTCAGGGAGAATATTATAGAACATTTGAGAACTTTGCTCTTCTGAGTGTTATGAGCAATGAAGTTTTTAACATGCTTAGAAGTTAGTTTGCAATGTTGCTCCAGAAGTCTCTAAATGTTGAGAAAAGAGCACAACTTAGTGGAAGTTAGCATTATCCATGAGTCATGACACACATATATGGCTCATTGCAACATCTGACTGGCCAATTAGATAGGAAAATAAAATTATTTGCTACTAGTTAATTTACATGTTATATTACACTTCTAGTATTCATTAGTGTTTTAGGACTCAGTTCATGGTAATACATTGCAGGGTTTTATTATATCACTGGACGATCTAAGGAACTGATAATTACTAAAGGAGGAAAAAATATCGCACCAGTACCTATTGAAAATGTAAGTACAATAGAATTTGTTTAAGGTATTGTATGTGTAATGCAACCATAGAACAACCATCCATCCTATGAATACAATGTAAATTATATTATTGTTGTCTTCTTCCAGTGTATGTTAAAGTTGATGCGACTTCTAAGTAATGTGATGGTTATAGGAGATGATCAACGTTATCTCACTATGTTTGTGACCATCAAATGTCAGGTAAATGTTGCTCTATAATTATAGTACACTATATCTTCCTCGTTTGTGATTGTCATTGTTTGAATCTTTTATAGACTAATGGCTCTGGCAATCCTACTGAAGAATTACATCCTCTTGCTAAACTTGTGTTGGATGAAATTGGCTCCAATGCCACAACAGGTAACAATCATCTTTAAATAAACATCATAGTTATTGAGATATCATTACATTAGCTACCTATGTCATTTTGGTTCAGATTGCTTGTTTACATCAATAATGACAAGAGTTATAATATAACTCTGGCTAGAAATAAGCTAAAGAGAAGTGGTTTGCACCATTTAAAAGGCCTTGTAAATCTGAAACTATTATTAAATAAACTAGAATGCTAGCTATTTAGAAAAGTTGCAAACCATATTTTCCATATAAAGTGAATAGTGTTCTTTGCATTCCACCACTAATGTGGAGGGTATACTCAATCTATACTCACTATAAGAACTTATATTGTATGAATTGTGTCCAGTTGGTGTATGTAAATGATATACTACTTTCTGAGATATGAGAATTAGTTGCATACAATTTCTTCATTCTCCTCCTCATTCAGGTAACAATACATCACTTTTGTATATCTCTTAGTCATGGTTTATATAATAAATTTTGATTTGCAATTTGAGAATGTTTTCTCTTTCAGTTTCTGAGGCAAGAACTGATGATCTTGTGAAGGAATACATTCAAAAAGGCATGGAAAAATGTAATAAACAAGCTAATAACAAATCAGAAAAAGTTCAAGTAAATCAAATATATATTTGTTCATTTCAATAGTTTTGTTTGTACAATTCATGTACTGTACTGTCTATATACACTACATCTCTTTGAAGCTTTGGATGTTTCTACTGCTTCTATTTTAGACATTTCTGCAATGATACTTGAAATAGTATGATCACTCTACTTTTTTGTAGAAATTTCGTATTCTACCTTGTGATTTCAGTATTAATGGTGGTGAACTTACTCCTACACTCAAAGTCAAGCGAAAGACAGTTGTGGAGAAATATCATGATTATATTACTGAGATGTATGCTGAATGATTTTATTACCTTTAGAATAAGTTTATCCTTATTAGTGGACACTGCTAATATTTCATGCTATGAATGTCGGTTGTAATATTAAAATATTTAAAATGGTAGACTAATAATTATGAATTGTACCAATTGTTTACTCATTCGCTGCTACTATTATTTGATTTTTCTTAATAATTATTTTGACCTTATTTTCCTGCTAAATTCATAACATATTTTGAATATTGCTAAACATAATTATTATTTGCTTATAAAACAAGATCTGATAAATGCAACTAAAAGCTTCAAATAAAATAAATAATATGATCAATATAAAATCTGCATCATGTCCATATACATGTCTTAACAATTTTCTTTGTCAATGTCTTCACTTCCATCACTTGATGTATCAACAAGACCTGTACTCTGAAAGATGATGTGTACATACATCTAGTGATGGTGATTACTTAACTTGTTATTCATGTTCATCATCATCTTCACTTTTTTTAGATGAGGTAGAGGATGATTCATGGTCTTGTTCAAGGACAGGCTCATTTCAAACATCTTTTCTAAAAGGAAGATTACTTATATTAGTAAGGTTTAGGTCAGCTGACCCAATGGATGTAATGGACAAGTCACAAGTTAACGATGGTTGTGGTTGAGATGGCTTAGCAGGCATAAAATATCGTGTCTAAGCAGTAGGAGTTTGTGATATTGCTGATGATCAAGCTCTTGCTTATGAAACGTCTGACCTAACTGCTGTTATGAGTATGTGTTTGCTAGTTACTAAGAGCACTCAAAGGAGAAAATTAGGTTATGATTTAATTCTGAGGCTTGTAATCATTGTATCATACAGGCTGATTTAGGCTCTTGTATATGTAAATAGATTGTTGTTTCAATTCTTGATAATGTTCCTTAGTTACAGGACATCTTTGGCCTGTTAGTAATGGTAGTGGTTGTATTATTGTTGCTGTTCAGAAAGGGGATCAATATGACGATAATGATCAATATAAGCAGAATGGCTTATTGTTGAGAGAGTCAAATAATTCAATCAATTCTGGCATTAATACTCCACAATGTGAGCCCTTCTCCATCTCTAACAATTGAATTACTCCAAGTGAAATTTTGCTGTCATCTTCAGCTGGTAGAGCTGGTTCTTCCTCTACAAGAACTTTGTTTTCTCTACTAGATGTTAATGCTGCTATTCTTAGTTTCTTATTATACTTCTTTCTCCAAACACTGAATGTAACCACAATGATACTTGATGTGAGAATGATCATAAAGAGAACAACAACTACTACTCCAACAATCACTGGACTTGGGTTATTAACAATGGGAAAAAAAGAGGCAACTGGAGATGACATCATCACCACACGTGATTAATTGTATTTGATGACGCCTTTACTTTTGTTTGTATTCCTTTCAAGGGATTTATTTTATACTTAAACAGATTCATATGCAAATACATTCCTTTGGTTCTTAGGAAAATACAGTACTTTAGGGAGAAATTGTGGAATTATTTTATCAGCAGGTATTAACTAACATATTACAAGCAAGTAAAAAACAAACACATAAGGTTTGTTTTTGCTCCTTTTTGTTAAAGTTCAAGGTTAATTGTTATTGTTGTAATGACATAGAAAGTAAGTAAATTATGACAGTTCAAGACAGATTTTGTGTTGTCATTTTATGCTTTAATTTAGCTACTACATTTGCTACAGTTGCTGCTAGATGCTAAGACAGATGACAAAGAAAATGATTCTTTATCTGCTGAAATTTGTAAATGATGAACAGATTATTTCCACAAGTTTCAATGTTCTCTTAGCTGTTTATGACACAACTAGTAACTTTCTTGGTTTTACTGCTTATGTATTGGCTACAATCTAGATAAACAGGACAAGTTATGTCAATGTATAGGGGAGTATTATCTGGACAATGAAGTATGTTTACCAAAACAACGTAAATAAAGTATATATGACAATAATAGTTTTTATAGCAATTTATATTTCCTGGCAAACGTTTATGGATGTACATAAATTTTTACTGATTTTTAAAAAAATTACATTATAGGATGTCTCTCTCTACGATGCAGCTCATTCTATAGAATATTTAGAATGGATTTTTCAGAAATCATTAAGAATCTATCTTCCTGCAGTAATTACTTAGTAGTCTTTATTATTATGCACCTTCGTAATTAATTGTTATAGCTAGCTGTGTGTAAATAGTATTATGTGTTTAAATTTCTATACTAGTAATCACAATATTGTCATGATACTTGTACCATTGATGATTTAAAAGTTAATACCTAAGGAATGTCATGTTCTCATACCAATACATGTCGTACATATGTCTCACGAATACTGGGATCAACCTGAACTCTTTAGACCAGAAAGGTATACATCATACTTGTACAATGTCATACAATGCATAGGAAGTCACATTTTTACTGCCTGGCACACACAGCATGTCAGGCAGTCATGGACCCACAGACTTCATGAACCCAACAGGAAGGCTCTACTAGTCATTATAGTTAACAAGATGACTCCTCATTTGCTAGACAAGTTATAAACTATATTATTTATTGAGTATTATAAAAGCATCTCTTATATTGATGTACAAAGGTAGTAATTGCAAATATTGAGTGGAGAGAAATGGTACAAAGTAAGACTTGATACTAGTGAGCCACACAGAAGCTACATATTCTATACAAGTGTCTAGGTATATCCCAGGCTTTCAATGTTGTCTTAAAACATAAAATACTACTACTCAGCTACTAGGGCCATTAATGCATGGCTCCATATTTAAAAATAGGCGAAACATACACGAAAAGATTTCAGTCTGGGATGAGACTTGCACAAGCCAATCCAGGCAAGGATTTTGATAACAACAAGAAAATACCTCACATCTACTAATAACAGGTTTCTGTGCACATAAATTACCACTAGGCCCCCACAATGGACTACTAAAGCTGACTTAAATGGAGCTAGAACTAGATCTAGCTAAAATACTACAGAAGTAAGCTACTACATGAGGTCAAAGGTCACCAAATGTCTTAAAATAAAAGAGACTATAAATATGTGAAATGACGGCAACAATCTGGGTCCAGAGAGATGAAAAGCTTTGTGTTAGGCTTTCCATGTATAAACATGGTGTAGGTTTACTCTGACCTGAATGCCTTCTCTTTCTTTTGTGCTGAAACAAAAGGATATTTTCTTTGTCATTGGTCTTGGCTTGTGGGATTTTTTCAAATGAAGTGAGTGAGGTTGCAGATGAGCCTGAATAATTTTTACATAATTCTTGTCTCCTACTGAAAAGGTATGAATCTTTTGGCGTGGTTGATAAATTTTATCTTGTTTCAGTTCAATTTTCTTAGGTATATCTGGATGAAGGAGATCAAAAACTCTACTTAGTCACCTACCCACCAGCAATTCTGAAGGAGAGATACCTGTAGTGGACTGGGGAGTAATATGATACTGTAGAAGTAAATGAGAAAGTTTTGTTTCGAGTGGTCCGTCTAATTTCTTTATGGCAGTTTCTAAAGTTTGTACTGCACGTTCAGCTAGCCTACTGGAGTGGGGGTGGTATGGTGGAGTAAGGGAGTGCTGAATACCATTTTTGTTCATGAATACTTTAAAATCATGACTGGTTAATGTCCGACCATTGTGCGATACCAATTGTTGTGGTAAGCCATGCATCGAAAAAATACATCGGCAAGTGTTTATAGTACTTTCAGCTGAGGTAGAGGTAACTACGTGGACTTCCATCCAGTGTGAATAGGCATCAATGAGGAGGAAAAAATATTTGCCGAGAAATGGACTAGCAAGGTCAATATGAACTCAGCTCCATGGAGATGATGGGCATTCCTAAGGGTGAATAATGGTTTGGGATGGAGTAGGGAGCTGTATCTGGCAGGTGTTGCAGTGCTTTACTACATTCTTGATGTCTTTATCTAGACCTGGCCACTAAACATAGGAGTGAGCAAGCCTTTTCATCCTGCTGATACTGTGATGTGTATCGTGAAGCTATGAAAGAGCATGTTTTCTACCATGAGGAGGAATAAAGACACGAGAACCCCTGAGAAGACACTCATCAATGACACTGAGTTCTGTTGTAGCATTGCATATACGGTTGAAATTCAAGGGAGTTTATTGACGATGACCAACCAGTCAGAACTAGTCTACAGACACCCCAAAAGTTGAGGACTTTGATCTGTCCATGTTTTGATTTGTGGTTCAATTTTGTCATTCGGGGGGCACATATGTAACATTTTAACATTGTTTAGTTTAACAGTGAAGTATTTCAATACCAACCAAAATAAACCTTCTGTCGTTTACACTGACAAAAATTTGTAAAATGTTTTTACATAAAATGTTCATCTACAGGTGAAAATTGCATTATGAGGATAGGGATTGAAAAGTGGCTAATCTAAATCAGTTGATTGTGAAACCATCTCACAATATACCAAAAATATTGGGGGGGGGGGGGGGGGCATGTGCCCCCTGTGCCCCCCCTGTTCCTACACCTATGAGGAGTAACTTATATCAGTTGGTACAGGTGTCAAATTTGGGATTGTCTTGTAATGGCAGCCTGCTTAAAGATCAGTGTTTGCTAGCTGGGATCCTGATTTATGTTTGATTGTATATGAGTAAGTTTAGAGGGTAATGGCCCACCATTGTATACAAGGCAGGTGTTGGTATCCAGTTTGATTCACCAAAGATGTATTTGAAAGGCTTGTGATCAGAATATAATCTGAAGTGTCGTCCATACAAGAAGTCATGAAATTTCCTTACAACGAAAATAATTGCCAAGGCTTCTTTCTCTAGTTGGGAATATTTCTTTTCTGGTGTGGTCAGAGTACATGAAGTGAAAGTAATTGGTTTCTCCATGACTTAGCACTGCACCTAACCCATAGGGAGGTGCATTACAGGATATGATTAGGGGTTTCTTTTCATCATATTGGACAAGTAAAGATGAAGACTGAAGTAGAGATGTTGCTTGCTGAAAAGCTTTATCCTATGTTGGTGACCAAATCCATTTAGCATCCTTCAGGAGAAGTTGATGCAGCAGGGCTAGTGTAGAAAGATCTGGTAAAAACTTGTGGTAGTAGTTCAGTTAGCTGAGAAATGATTTATGTTCTGTGACAGTTGTAGGTGAGGGTGCTTCTTTGATAGCTTTGACTTTTGATTTAATGGGTGAAGTCCATTTGCATCGATTAAATGGCCCCAATATTCTACTGATGAGACCTTGAACTTGCACTTTCATTTCTTTAAGGTGAGGCCTGCAGTTTCCAAACATTGTAGGACAAGGTATAAATTTTGGAGGTGGTCTGCTTCACTTGTATCTGCAATAAAAATATTATCTAAATAAACACAAACATAAGGTAAGTCACTTAGAAGGGTTTCCATGATTCTTTGAAAGCTGGGTTTACGGTGACATTATAATCTCCACATAGCCAAGTGGATCCATCTGCTTTCACAACAGGCACTATGGGAGTTGCCCAGTCAGAGTGTTTGACTGTAGTAATGACTCGTAAGTCCTGTAAACATTGTAGTTTCTTGATAACCTTTTCTTCAGAGAATAAGGAACTGAGTGGGCCTTTAAAAAGCAAGGATGAGCTTCAGGATTACCTAGGATCTTTGCTGTAATGTCTTTTAACTTGCCGATGCTTGAAGTAAACTGCTGAGTGTTGATCTAGGACCTGTACTAATGGTATTATATAAGTCTGATCAACTTCAGATTGCCATGATAGCGAGAATGTGGTGGTGACATTATGTATTCAATTTATACTTCATTGTTCAAGATGTTTAGGAGCACTCCAAACACTTGAAAAATGGATTAGAAGGTTTTTTTTAGCAAGGGGAGTCTTCAGTTTTGAACTCATTTTGCTAGTTAATTTAAGTCATTGTCTTTTTATGCATACTCTGACTGAATGGAAACACTCTATCCTCTGTGTAGAGTTTGGGCAGCATTTCTGACATTTGAGGAACAAATGTGTGATCTTCAATTATGTACATTGAGGAATATTGTTGTTTTGAAATAACAAATCTACATGTACATGTACCTGTGTGCTCAACTAGAGATAAACACTGCTCTTGGAATGTTTACATTTCACTCTGAAAACATTCAAATTCCCTAATCTCTAAAGCAACCCCCTCAACAAAATCCCTCTATTTATCAACTATACAATCTTTTAGCAGTCTTACTTTGCTCAAAAGACTTTATCTCATTTCTAAAAGCTCTGACCTATTTCACACAATTTAAAAACTACTATCTTATCACTTTGAAAACACTATTCTGATTTCTAAAAACACTGCCCTATATTTCTAATACACTATATCCTATTTGAATGTTATCACTCAACAGTATTGCATTTGTAAAAACACTACTCTTGTTAATGTTCATTATAGTTTGTTTATGTATTATCATTCATTTCCTGTTTGACCATCATTTATACTAATTATCACTTTCTTAATTAATTTGATCTTGTATAATTGGAAACAGACACTTTTGAAAAGAAAGTTTTTGTTGAATGTCAATTTTTGTGTCTCGTTCAATCCAGGAGAGAACTCGAACATGTTTGGTCCACCAAACCGGATTCTAGCAAGAACATCAATAGTTTGATGGTTCTCTCTCAAAACTTATCTATCTCCGTCGTATTCATCCTTTCGTACACGACCATGTGCTCTCTTAGCACTTCCATTTTTGATTCCCATTTTCACCTCATTGATAAAAAAAATAATGGCTCAAGATCCTACTACACTTAAGAAGAGATGAGGTGTCATTCTTGCGTCGATAACTCGACTTTTCACTCGTATGAAGGATTTGGAGAGCAAAGCTGATCAGCCCACCATCCTTGATCTCGCACGACAGATGTCGCAGAAACTGAAGCGTCTAGACTCCGACTTCAAGCTTCATCACTATGCACTTATCGATCTCATTGAAAACACTGAAAGTGTGCTCAAAGAGCAGAACATTCTACATGGACATGATGACGAGTTGGCCATATTGTCCACTTGTATTAAGCGGCTGATTGTAGTCGGTGACTCCTCCTCCGAATTTGGTCCCCGTAAGATAGCTTCCCGAAGTTAGTTCGCCTTGGAAGAAATTTATCTACTGTAAACGAAAGAATTGGCTCCTTGTCTGGAAGACCTGATGATATTTGTCTTTTTCGTCAATATGAAGAGCAACTTCGTGATCTCAATGTTGAATTGGGAGACATCTGTAGCGTTCTTTTGTCCCTTGGTATAGAGGAATCCGATCAGCTCTTTACCTCGCAATTACAACTTGATAAAGAGCTGTTTGACTGCTCTCTTAAAATCAAGAGGTTGCTATTCCCATCTGGTCAAGCCCTTGACTCAACTCTACCTTCACCTGATAGCAAAGGAGTTGAGCTGCCCAAATTGGACGTACCTAAGTTTGATAGGAACATCATAAACTGGAGGACCATTAGGGAGCAATTCTCTATTTCAATTCATAGCCGATCTGGTTTGTCTGATGCAGAGAAACTGCTGTATCTCCGACATTCGCTTAAGGATGGTACAGCAAAGGGTGTCATTGAAGGTCTGTCTTGATCTGGTGATTCTGAAGTCATTGAAAGCCTGAAAGCACGCTATGATCGCCCATGGCTCATCCACCAGATGCATGTTCATATGATCCTTGAGGCCACTCCTCTCAGAGATGGAACTGGCAAAGAGCTCTGCCGACACTATGATGTCATTCAACAACATCTCTGAGCTCTCAAGGCAATGGAGTATAAGCCATCTGGTTCCTTTATTGCATCCGTGCTTGAGCTCAAGCTAGATAGTAATACCATGTTTGAGTGGCAAAAGTACAGTCAAGACTCGGTTGATGTGCCTCACTACCAGAGGCTCCTTGAGTTCATTAACCTATGTGCCCAAGCTTCTGAAGCTTCTGAAGCTTCAGTCTCAGACCATAAGAGACCCTCTAGAGTTGAAGATCACTCAGTAAAGAAGGGTTCTAATGCTGGAAAGTCAATAACCTCGTTTACAGCCAGTACTGTGAATTCTACAAGCCACAGCATGTCTGCAATTCAAGTCACTACCTCATGATGAGATGGTCTCTACATTGAAGTCACACCACCTTTGCATGAATTGTCTTTGACCAGGGCATTTTGTGAAGGAGTGCACATCTCTGCATCGATGCAGGAAATGTCAGAAGCCACTTTTTACACTTGGAACACAAGGATAATGCATCAACTTCCACTGGTACCACTAGTACTTCTCAATCTGTTGTGTCGAATACTACCGCTGAACTTTCTTCCAAATCTTTGCCGACCTGTCGTGTTTTGGTTGATGCTCCTGATGGTTCCTCTGTGGAAGCTAGACCCATTCTTGACTCTGCCTCGTCAGCCTCCTTTGTATCAGAGCGTTTGTCTCAAAGCCTGCATCTTCCATGCTCATGACTAGGTGTGCAAATCTCAGGCATCGCTGGTCTCTCTCACAACTCTCCTCACCAAGCCGTCGCTAGTCTCACTATATCTGCTGTTCGATCTCTTTTGAAGAAATTTAATGTGACAGCTGTTGTTGTACCTCGTGTGTCGTGTGACCTGCCACTTCACCCCATTTCTTTTGATTTGAAGTGGAGACATTTGCAGGGCATTCCCCTAGCAGACCTAGACTTTGGTCTCCCCAGAAGAATAGACATACATTTGGGAGTTGACATATTTGTTGAAGTTCTACATCAGGGCCGGCGGACTGGTGCTCCTGGCTCTCCATCTGCATTCGAGACAGAGTCTGGTTGGGTCCTCACTGGAAAGCTTGATGTCTATGCCTCAAGTCATTCCATTGCCCCTCATCATGTTTCTGTTGCCACTGGAGATACTTTGTTGCAAAAGTTCTGGGAGATTGAGGAATGTTCAAAGGATCAATGCTATTTCACTCCAGAAGAGTGATTAGTTGTGTAACATTTCAAAGATAATCCCTCACGATCAGAAGATGGTCATTTCATTGTACCTCTGCCCAAGAAACCACATGCTAAGTCATTGGGTGAATCCAGATCTCAGGCTGTGAGAAGATTGCTCTCATTGGAGCAATCTCTATATGCCAAGGAGCAGTTTGATGAGTTTGATTCTGTGACGAATGAGTACTTTGAGAAGGGGCATACTGAACTAGTTCCCTTGGATGATCTGGAGAAGTTTTTACAAGACGTTTTCTATCTTCCCATCCATGCAGTAAAAAGGGAGTCGAGCACAACCACAAAGATCAGAGCTGTGTTTGACACTTCAGCCAAGTCTTCTACTGGAATCTCCCTACATGATATATTGTTGGTTGAACCTACCATTCAGCCACTTCTCCTTGATGTACTACTTCGTTTTCATTTACACCGTGTGGCTCTTGTTGCTAATGTCAGTCGCATGTACCATGCCATTGAACTCATTAAATCTAAGAGAGATCTACATTGGTTTGTTTAGAGGAGGAATCCCAAGGATCCTCTACTTTACTACCGCATGACCCAAGTCACCTTTGGTGTCTCTGCCTCCTGGTTCGCTGTCAACATGTCGGTCAAGCCGAACACCCTTGATTTCGCCATGGACTACCAACTGGCCATTGATGCAGTAAACAGAGCTTTCTACGTAGATGATGCATTGACTGGTGCTGATTCCACAGAAGAAGCAATCGAGTTACAAAAGCAACCAACCACAACACCTATTCTCTCATGGTGGCATGTTGTTGCATAAGTGGAATTGAAATGACAAAGTGGTTTTACAGCACATATCTCCTGTGCTACGAGACTCCCAGTTGATGTATACAATTCACGAGTTGTACATAGAATATGTTAAAACGCTTGGAATAGAGTGGAATGCAAACCTAGACCATTTCCGTCAGACTGTTGCTAAGCCACATTCTAGTTGTCCTATTACCAAACGCATATTTGCATCTGATATCGCCAAAACCTTTGATGTCCTCAGGTGGTTTTGTCCTTCCATCATCAAGATTAAGATCTTATTGCAACAGCAATGGGAGCTGAAAATCTGTTGGGATGACCCAGTACCCGACTCAGTTCATGATATCTGGTCTAGATGGAGATCTGAACTCAACCTCCTCTCTACAAAATACATCCCTCGATGCTAGTTCTCCAAGG
Source organism: Xestospongia bergquistia (assembly GCA_963965975.1). Taxonomy (NCBI): domain Eukaryota; kingdom Metazoa; phylum Porifera; class Demospongiae; order Haplosclerida; family Petrosiidae; genus Xestospongia; species Xestospongia bergquistia. Next base: position 6,325,197 of record OZ014414.1, read on the forward strand.
AAGCTCACATTATCTCCATGGAACTCCATGGCTTTTGTGATGCATTGGAGCAAGCATATGCAGCTTTCATTTATCTGCGTATGATGGACCTGGATGGAGGAATACAAGTTTTATTAGTAACCCTCTAAGACCAAAGTGGCCTCCATCAAGCGATTGACCATCCCTCGTCTGGAGTTATGTGGAGCGTGCATTTTAGCTCAGCTACTTCATCATGTCCAGCAGGTTTTCAATTTGTCGCTCGTTCAAATATATGCCTGGACTGACAGCACTATCATTCTCAACTGGCTAATTGGAAACTTCAAACGGTTTAACACTTACGTCACCAACCGAGTCTCTTACATAGTGGAGTTGATCGTTGGAACCATGTCCATGTCAACCCGACCGTTGGAACCATGTCCATGGAACCGACAACTCGGCTGACTGTGCATCAAGAGGTCTGTTTCCAGTCGAGCTGTTGGAACACCAGTTATGGTGGAATGGTCCCAATTGGTTGACCCAGCCACCCACAGCTTGGCCTCATCAGTCAGACCACCCTCATATTGAGACAACAGAGAAAGGGTATATACACTCCACACAGTAACTCAGAACAAGGTGCCAATCTTTCCTATTGATCATTACTCCAGTTATACCAAGTTGAAATGTGTCACAGCTTGGATCTTTCGTTTTGTCAATAATTGTCGTACCAATAAGAATGGTTGTTCTCTCCAGTCATCTTCAATTCTGACTACTCAAGAGCTACACACAGCTGAAACCTATTGGATATCCATTGCTCAAAAACATTGCTTTCCTGAGGAAATTGAGACTATTAAGGAAAGTAAAATCGTATGTAGCTCTAGTCCTTTGCTATCCCTCCACCCAATCCTTGACTCATCTGGCAATCTATGCGTGGGTGGCAGAGACTGCGTCAAGAAGGTGTCATATTCAAGTCAGCATCCTGTCATCCTATCTGGAAAACATCCTGTAACTAAGCTGATGATTCGTTTTGAACACCTTCGCTTACTTCATGCTGGTCCTACATTACTAGCCTGTTCTCTGAATCACTGTTTCTATATTTTCGGAGGACGTAAAGCAATTCGATCAATCACCCGCAGTTGTGTCATTTGTTGACGTACCTCAGCAAAGCCTCAACATCAGATGCTAGGTCAATTACCTATTGAGCGTCTCACTCCTGATCTTGTTTTTGACAAGGTTGGTGTGGACTATGCTGGCCCTTTCTACATCAAATATGGACATGTGAGGAAACCTACTGTAGTTAAAACCTATGCCAGTGTTTTTGTTTCACCTTCAGTGAAAGCTGTGCATTTAGAACTGGTGTCAGAGTTAACAACTGAAGCCTTCCTAGCCTGTCTAAGGCGCTTCATATCTCGACGGGAGAAGCCAACTCTTATATGGAGTGACTATGGTACAATTTTTGTGGGTGCAGCTCGGGAGATTAAAGAACTTAATGCCTTTCTGAAAACCCAGAGGTAACAAAATACTATCTCTGAGTTTTGTTCAACACAAAATATACAGTGGAAGTTCATTCCTGGACATGCTCCTTATTTTTGGTGGCCTTTGGGAGGCAGCAGTGAAAAGAATGAAAACGCATTTGAGACATGTAATTGGCAGTGTGAGGCTGACGTTTGATGACTTTACTACTGTTCTCGCTCAAGTGGAATCATGTCTCAACAGTAGATATCTCATATCTCTCCCACTTGATGATGATGGAATAGGAGCTCTCACTCCTGGGCACTTTCTCATCAGCAGACCATTGGAAGCTCTGCCTGATCCCTTTTTTTAATACAGTTCCTTGTTCTCCTTCATCGCTTGCACCTATGTCAAGCACTTGTACGTCACTTCTGGCAACGTTGGTCATCTGAGTACATCACTAGTCTGAAACGCTATACAAAATGGCACTATCCATCAAGAAATATTTATGTTGGAGACATTGTGATTTTGCAACAAGATAATTTAATTCCCTCGAAATGGCCACTTGCCAGAGTGATTAAGATTCATGCAGGCAAAGATGATCTCGTGCGAGTAGTCACTGTAAAGATGAACTCAGGAACCTACAAGAGACCAATCTCTAAAATAGCCTTGTTGTTACCCTCTCAAGATGATTAATTATGACTCTTTATTGTTGTTAAAGACCATCCTGTCTTGGCCAGAGATATGTTAATGTTCATTATAGTTTGTTTATGTATTATCATTCATTTCCTGTTTGACCATCATTTATACTAATTATCACTTTCTTAATTAATTTGATCTCGTATAATTGGAAACAGACACTTTTGAAAAGAAAGTTTTTGTTGAATGTCAATTTTTGTGTCTCATTCAATTCGAGAGAGAACTCAAACAGCTCTTTTTAAATAGACTATCATTTTACACAAAAGACCATATTTTACAATGAAAGATATTATCCAATTTAAAGAACACTACTCAATTTACAATTTAATCAAAATGTACTACCTTTGCTTAAATGTCACTAGACTGGCACTAATTGACTGCCCTATTAGAATGTTATCCCTTTAAGAGACACTATCCTACTTCTAAAGACACTACCCTTTTCGAAACAGACTATCATTTTGCACAAAAGGACTACACTATTTAAATGCTACTAGTTTAAAAACCATTGTCCTATTTTAAAAAAATCACTACCTTATTTTAAAAAACTACTACCCTATTTAAGACTTTAGTACCTCTCTAAGATTTCACTAGCCTCTCTTTAATGTGAGTATTTAGGCACTAATCACCTATCATATATAGCATGTAATTTATGCCTTGGAAACTCTCGAAATTTCAAGATCATCGATAGCATGTTATCTATGCCTTTGAAAGCAATTGTCTTGAAATTTCAAGATCACTGATAGCATGTACACTATACCTTTGAAACTATTTTCTTGAAAGTTCAAGATCATTGATAGCATGTAATATATGCCTTTGAAAGCAATTGTCTTGAAATTTCAATATCATTGATAGCATGTACACTTTGCCTTTGAAACTATTGTCTTGAAGTTTCAAGATCATTGATAGCATGTAATTAATCTATGCCTTTGAAACTGTTGTTTTGAAATTTTAAGAATGTTGATAGCATGTAATTAATCTATGCATTTTAAAGCAATTGTCTTGAAATTTCAAGATCATTAATAACATGTAATCTATGCCTTTGAAACTATTGTCATGAAATTTCAAGATCATTGATACCATGTACACTATGCCATCAAAAACTGTTGTCTTGAAATTTCAAGTTCATTATGAGCATGTACTATGTGAATTTAAAAACTATTTTCGTGAAATTTGAAGACTGTTAGCATTAACATTATGTGCTGATACAGTCATGTCTTTCAGACTATGAATTTTGGTTTAATTTATACTAATTGCTGGTTTATATTGGTCAAAAAAGAAGATGAGCAACCTGGCCAATTAGGAGTGCAACAGACCAAGACCAAGTAGTAGAATATGTTGACCAATGTATTGATAGGGATCTGCAGTTCCTGAGTTACAACAAAGAGGACCACTTATAAAAGTTGTATCATCCAATATTTTCAAAGAAGGCTCTTTTGTTGCAATACATCATGATAAGTGAATGGACTGATGAATCTGTCATTGGTCAAGTGCTGGTTGCAGGTGGAAAGGATGACAGTCATATACAAGTGAGGTGGTATGATGGCATTTACTTTAGAAAGCGGAAGCCATCAAGACAAAGACTAAGTGGTGATTATGTCCCTTGTATTGATACAATTCATGGAGGACAAGTACTTCTCAACTTCACAATCCCAACAATTGAAGAATTTTGTCTTCCATAAGACATCGTGACACTAATAGATTCATTGTACCAAAATGATTAAAAATAATAAACATTTTGCAGATTGGAAAATTTTTCTGACAATTTTTGTAGTTCAGATTATTTTAAAGCAAATATTTCTTTCTGCTTAAAATGTTAATTTTAAATCAGTTTATACACAATTAACTTAAAATCTGCGTAAAATTACTATAAGCATTAATTTCTGCAGATATTGTGACTTTTTCCTGCTACAATATCTATAAATTGACATTATTTGGCAGAAAAAAAGCAAATTGGAATTCTACAGTTAAATTAGAAGGAGCTTGTTGCTTATATGTAATGAGGAGGGATTGAAAAGCTATGCATTCCTTGCTCTTCTAGTGAGTAAAATATCAAAAAGTACATAACGATGCACTCTAACATAACTGGTAAGATATATAGAAGTGTGTATGTATTCATTATAAAAAATGACTCTCCAGTTACTGAACCAACCACTGTACTTCAACAACATATTAATACACTATCACTGTGTCTCATTAATCCTGTAAAAGTGTCTCAGCTCTTATTTAGTGAGAGATATATCAGTGAAGTTACACTTGATAGATGTAGACGTTAGAAATTGAAGGGACATTACATGAGAAAATGACAACTCTGTTATCTGTTATACATACAACTGTATACTCAGATCACATAAAATTGAAAGTGGTAGCTACAATACTGTCAAAGTTTAAAGAGATTAAGCATTTATCTGAGATATCAGTGAATATGGTAAGAGGTCAAATAAATAATTTACAATTGTTTCTCATTTTAATAGGCCAAACATTTTCAGATGACCAGACAACATCAGCACTGTTCAAGAGGTAGCAATGAGAAGTCATAGTAGTCCTGAAGATCATGCAAATGACATTTTATGAGAACATACAAACAGCAAATTGATGTCAAAGAAACTCATCTCCAGTGTCTACATCAAGTGTGGGAATAAACTTCAAGTGGTGAATGTTGGCTCAATGACTATGTATGAATCCAATAGATTACTAATAAAAAATAATAAAGCTGATACATGTCATCCCTGGTTTGCTCTTCAATTCTAGTACACTGTTGATTGTGCTTTTCGGCATTCCTTAAATTGGTAGATGATTCCAGAAACTGCCAAATAATAAAAAATTTTACTACATTATAAATTGCTTACCTTAGATTGAATATCAGTGTCAGTAGAAAGACAGTGGAAACACTTATTAAAAAGCAGTATGACCTTGTTTAAATCCACCTAGTTCTTGACTAGCTGGATTATTAGCTGATAAAACAATAATGGTGCCCTTAAAATTGTTCTCTTGCTTTTGATATTCATAACAACACCCTACATAATGAATAGTAACATAAACTTACAGATTATAGCAATCAATAATTCATCATAATAAATTATGTATTAATCTATTGTATAGGTTCTTAGTGGACATCAATTGTCAACTGCATGATGTTCTTTCAGATTACTGTGATGTTTTAATATATAAACAACATCCTCTTTTCTCTTCAGATCCTTCAAGGTCTTCAAATAATTTTGTATTATGATGTACATGCTAGAACTGCACAATGGAATCTTTTGGATATGAGTCTAACTGAATATCATGACTATGTCAGTATGTATCAGTTAAGGATTATGGAGAAAGCTGAAAATGGCACTAGAAGAAATTTGATAACTGCACTAATAGCAATAGGACAGAACAATACTGTAAGAATATGTAAAGAATATCTGAAAAATAAAGCGAGAACTATTGTAAATTTTAAACTTAATTGAATAAAAATGTTAGCTGTTTAAATATATTATACATTAAATTCTTATCTAGATTTGTCATCTGTTGATAAAGCAAGTTTTTTTATATTTAAACTTTGCTGAGGTGAGTTATATATATTTTTTGTCTTTAAATGATAACAATGAATTGTGCGTACAGTGTGAAATAAGGCATCATTATAATACATAAAACATTATTTATACTCATGTACATTTTTGTTTTTACTTTCTGTATAGAGATAAAGAGGCTCAAGATATGTGGAAATGTTAAACACTAAACTGTTTATTCCTATCAAATAGTTTATAAGCAATATTAGGTATCTCACTCAATTACTGTAATTAGCTTTCTTGCATACTAATACATTGAATTATTTGTAATATGTCCCTTTTTATTTTTGGGTTAATGAATAATTGTTTAATTTACTTCAGTACAAACAACAACAGGTAGCTAGGTAATATATTCTACTGTAGACTGCCATGTCCCCTAGTGCTACCATTGACATGATACAAACATTATAGTATTAGTAGTATTACATGTTAACTATGTACTAGCTGCCATATTTGTCTAATAGATTGATCAGTCGTGATCAATGCTGCTTTAATATGATATGGCCAGAGTGTCTAGTAACACAGTATTACAAAGTCAAACTAATATTATTCTCAAGTCTTTTTATTTAAACTACATTATTGTACAATGATATGACATTTGCACAGATTTATCAAAAACGTATGATCTTGTTAAAAATGACGCTAAATAAAACAATTTATATATACTTGTACATTGTAAATGTCTAACAAGAGTATAGTTGATTACAATCATTGTGCTGCCATAAGTAATGGTAACACTATCAACATATGTATTACAGTTCTCAATGTTGAGAATGGCATTATGAACTATACAAAGATGAATATCCATCTGGTGTACCAAATTGATAGCCATTTATTTTGACTACAGACTTCACTATATTGAATGAAATGAGCAGAGTAAACTATAATGAAGACATAGGTTGACCACAAACTCCATGATCTGTGTTGTTAAATTGTTGAAAAGTTAGTCTAGAAGGACAGGTATACCACCAGGTTCACTCAATGTTGAAGTAGCCTGCCTTCATCCAGCATCTCTTACCATCACAGTTACTGGCTTCCATATCACAATATACTGATATAAGAGAACCATTAGGAGATAGTATTGCATCATAACCTGATTTGGCGTAAACATTTTGCTTTAAAATTAGTAAGTACAACAGTCATCGTTGTGTGTTATATAATTATTTATTCATATGTATTAAATGAAGCATTTAGGACACTCTGCATGACATTCATGGTGTTATATAGTAGGGTTATAGACATAGAGTTTTATGTCATGCTATTGTTGTTTAACCTAATTAGTTTGCTCGTATCTATTATAACATCATTTGCCTTATTTAAGCTCAAAGTCGAACCTGCCATGCCAAAACAAATATGTACCACAAGACCTCAAATGTTTTGCGTTATTTATAATTATGTTGTGGTCGCTTATAATAATGACTTATTGATCCACGTTGTTATAATATGCACAAACCACAAAGAATGAACGTAATTTTCATTGCAATTTCAAAAATTATTTTATAGCTTGTCAAATTTTCGTTTTAAGGTATCACCAGGAGTGCATGAGTGTTGTGAAGTGACGTGAAGGAGCGTCAAACTCCCTTAATGAACTGTCGTTGAATCAAGGCTTAGAACGTATGTCCATCAATATATGGAACTCATCTATACACACTATCAGTATGACCTTGATCAATCAACTCTGAGTGGCTTTTAGTGAATTTATTCACAATGTTGCACCTCTCATTGAAGCTGATATTTGTGATTAATGTATAGAGGAATCTTCATGTAGTTTGGAATTTGAAAGGAAATTATATTAATTGACTAGTCAATTTCTTTATAAGATAAAATTTATCTTTTCTTTGTTTTATAACTTTGTTAGTCATAATCTATTTACTAATTATATTCGTTACTTTATTTGTATTCATATAATAACTTTTATCTTTTATTACGATGACCAACACTGTCTATAAAATTGCTATCACCACCAGATATAATTATTTGTAACTGTGTGATTAACGATTCTTTAGTATAAAAAATTAATGATCTCCACCCAAACGTACATTGTACACAGCCAAAAATTTACAACCTGAATCAATTCCCTATTGAATATAATATTAATTCACCAATGTGCTATGGTGTAGTATCATCCTGGATGAAGGTCTATAACTGTAACAGTATTGCATTTTGATGTTGTAGCAAGATGTAACCTACAATGATGATCCACTGAATGTTTCCACTCATGATTGAAAAGAAAATTTAAATATGACTTTTATTAGAAAAAATGGCAGCCAATAATTGTATTGAAGGTAAAATAGATAAATCTATTTGTGATTATGATTACTACTTCAATCACTGTCATAGTGTGTACTTCAGACTTAAACATTCATTTGGTATCCTACTCTGACCATGCTACTTGTCTGGATATGGCTGTGCTCATTACATGAACTCATTCAGTTAGAAACATCTGGTATTGAAGTTTATGATGGCTTCCTAAAGAACATAATAGTTATGTCACCTGTTATTTGTATAATTTGTGATAAACCATGACCAAATATGTAACCATTTAGATAGTTTGACAAGAAGGTTTTGTCGAATGTCCTTAGTGGATGTGAAACCTAGCCATGACTCAATGTTCACTGTTTCTTTAGTTTGCATTTTGATAAAGAAAACCTAGTTTGTCTTGACATATTGAGAACTTCTAACCAATCTATGATATTTTATGAATGATATCAGATCAAAGAAGTTTCTGGCATTGCAAGCATTCTGCATTTTGACCAAGATAATATTGGAGTTGGTGACGCAGAACAAGGGACTAGGTAATATTTATGAAGTTACCAATAATGTGGGAAAGTTGCTTAGAATACCGATGCTCAGCCTCAAATCTCATTGTCCAGTGATGTACAAGTGGACCATATCTGGAATCACAATCATCATTTGAATATCATGTGTGTACTTACTCTACCATTAGATGTGGCATATGAACCATGCAGTGAAGTTTCGATGTTATCCGAATATGAGAGTATAAATGTGTAAAGATTATGTGGTGATCACTAATGAGAGTTTCTAAATAACCATAGTCAGATATGTCAAATTTTGGAGCAAAGAGAATGTGCATAATTGCCAAAAAGTTGAAGAAATTCTTCCAGTATTCATCATTGATATCCAAGTATTAACCATGAAAGTAGCAAACTAACAAAAGTGTACCTTCAGGAACTTCACTGCCAATGACAACAGGCAAAAAACAAGCTAGAGTCCACATCTGTGATGCTAATATGTTATTTTAATGGCAACAACACAAAATGCATCACTGACCATTTTGCTTGAAGGATCCATCTATAAGACATGATGGCTCAAGTGGAGTAGGTATGTTGTCATCAGTATACTGTAAACTCAAGCTTTTGATTATGTCATTAATCAGACACAAAGGGAAATAGTTCTTGTCATGAATCAGCACCAACAGATAGAGTCATCACAAATACAGCCAATAATTAATGCCTTGAACATTTTTCATTTTTAAAGGTAATACACTCTCCAAGATATCATGCATTATGTCAGGTATCATAGCTCCTTCAGCAACTTCAAAATTAGAGAGCGAGTTCAAAGGTGAACAATAGTTAATTCCATACACAGTTGAGTAATGATCAGCTAACTCTGAAACTGTCTCAATGAGATCACAATGGTGAGAATAGGATGCCTGTGTTCGTAATACGAAGTACTTTTCCATAAACTGCATGAGTACAGTTACAAGTCATTGAAAAAGAATGTCACTAACTTTACTCTGGATATCAGATTCTGTCACCAAACAGTGTCTGCAAACTTGAAATGATGGTCCACCCATTTTAAACCCACCCAGCTCTTGACTGCCAAGGTTATCAACAGCAAGACAGCCTTTTAGTGGCTGTCGAATTCCATCCAAATAAAAATTCCCTGGTCACAAATATACAATAGCTGAAACCTGTTTACTATACCGGTTCTAGTTCATTTGAAATCTTTAATAACATGAGGAAGGACAGTCTTCATACCGTATTCTTTAAGAACTGATGACTTCACCAATGCCAAAAGTTGGATAGTCGAGAGCTGTTGTTGATATTTTGGATGCAACTTTCCAAGAGTATAGTAAAATGCTCCTGTAAGTGTCATAAAAATTAACAAATCAATTATGGAGATACACTTACCAATTTTGTGCTTTGTTCTTTTTGATGTAAGAGGATTACAGACTTCTAATTCATCAAAATAAAGGAAAATCTATAATGATGAGTGATCCACACTAAACACAACGTGAATACAATACTTTGTCCAATCACAATAGTCACTAATAATGTTGTTGGTGAGTTGCAGGTGGCCATTCATTACCTAACAATTTGTCAAATATGATACGTAAGCACTTAACCGACCTATCCCAAAACAGATTTATTTTGAAGAAGCTGTACAGAGTTTTTAATAGTGGAATGTACATGATCTCATCCCTTTTGAGAATAACCTTAGATTTCCTACCAATTCTTATCACTGTTCATTCATCCCCAATATTATTCTTTCTGGTTCCTATTAATGTTAAGTTGTTAACACCAATACGTATATGCTGTAATACTTGCAATTAGGTCAAATGTTTCTCTGTAGTACCTTAACTGAAGTGGAAAGCTTGAAAGATTGCAAAATGGTCTCAACAATTCATTCTCAACTGAAAAAAATGAAGAAAGGTCAATGTCAACACCATGGCTTCTAAGTGATGCATGAACACTTGAATCATTTTTTAACTTTAATAACCTATTGTCAACTGTAAGTGATGACATAGTGTCAACTCTAACTTCACATGTCAGTCACTGGGAAGAAACAGTAAAGATCCCCACAAGATTCTCCCATGTAAGTAAATTTCCCTTTTTATTGTATACATATACCCCACTCCAGGGAATGAGCACAGCCTTGAAAGATGGAGTATTGACTCCACAGGCTAGAAACAAAATAACTAACACATTATCAACCCTTATATTGCTGTACGCAACTCATCCTTCAGCTAGAAAGCTTAGTAGGGTAGCATAAAGACTTGTATCACAGTATTCTTGCCTTTTTGACTCAGTTGGAAGTGGCTATGTAAGTGTATATAATTTGGAATGAGTTGACATAATATTTCTGTACAACTCTTGGAGGAAGAGATTACAAAACAAATTTAAAAACTTACACAGGCCTGAGAGAGCAAATGCTTATGGCATAATCGTTGTAGGTGGACCTGAAATGAAAGTACAAAAGGCATCATATAGATCCACACCGACTGAGAATACAACAAGTTCAGATATGGATGAGTACCATTGCCAATTAGAGAAACTGAATCTTTGTACCAGTCCAAGAAATGGACTTTGTCGGCACTAAAGTCACTTATAGCCTTTTTTTTTATAGGTGAAGATTTAGACATTGGTCCTGGTAAATGCATGTTCTAGTGGGATTTGTGATATAATATTCTTACATATGTACAAGTAACATCCTTCCTACATATCCTATGTGGAAAGTAAATATTCTGCCATCTTTTATAGGAAAGAATCATTTCAGGTGATCCAAATTTTCTGTCAGCACATGTATTTCTAATAATTCATGTATAGAACTAATTGGGTTAAGCATAGTGGCATCAAATTTCAAGGAGGTGCATGTATAATTCTTGGTACAGACTGTGATGGATTAACATTTGGGCAAATATCTGATGTGTACATTGTATCAAATGAAGTACTATTATAAGTACGTCTTCTTCAGACTTTATTTTTCAGTGAACACTGGCATGCATTTGTAGTCCATAAAATAAACAAATGTACTTTGTTTGGTCTACTAACATACAAGATTTTCGTGTTTATAGACTGTGTTTATTAACTAATTCTGACACATATGAAACTTCTTTTTATATTGTGCTTAAATATAATATACTTTAGTTCTTATTATTATACTTCTTTAAAGACAATTTTCAACATAGCACTTTACTGAGTAGGTTACATAGCACTTTACTGATTGATGACACACCAAAGCACTGTTGTAATAAGATTATCAGATGCTGACATAACACCAAGGTGCTAAATTAACATACTGGTGCTAGTATAAGACCATAGAATTTGACACCATTGTGTTCTGATAGCACCTCCAATTTTACATTGTATAGATGTGAAACTTTCAATGGCTATATAAGGACAATGAGTCTGTTTAGTAATAGATGATGCATCAGCAGAGACATTGCTACTAAAGTTGCTATATCTGAACAGTTTGCACACATTTGTTTAGGAGCGAAACTAGCACACGAAGACAGACAGTTAGTTATTCTCACTAGTATTAATATTGTTATATATTTGCTACTTTGTAGAGATGGGGATCGTTTAGAGAAATTATATGCTGATCTAGAGTTACAACATTATTTCAGTCATGCTTCATCTAAAAATCTTTGTTCTGATAAAGCCATTCATCAGCCAGGGGTACTCAGAAAGGTAATCCAGTGTTTTGTGACTTAGTTTCAGTTTTCATACAGAAAAAAACTCCATATGGCTTGGCCAATATTTTCCTAAGAAGCTTTGGTTATTTTATAGTAAGAGAGTTGATGGTCATACCAGAAATTCAGTGGATGAATTTAGGGCAGTCATTATTTGTTGCTCATATAGGAGACTTCATTGCTATAGAGAATCCAGACTAACAGTAATATTAAGTTTACAATAACAAATTCAATATAAACTCATTGCAGGTTACATTTGCTGAACTTCTTACATGTATTAAATCTATGATTACATCATGGGTAGTTGTGAGACCTTTTAAAAAACTAACATCTGACATAGAAATGAATGAACCAACTTATGATGAGTTTCAATGCCCTCTTGGATCTCAGCAATATTGTATACAGTATTACTTGTACTGTCACCTGTGTCTATTGTACACACTCGTGCTCAAGGTCGTGGACTTTTAAAACTAATAGAACAAGACAAATAGAACGTGAAAACATTCAAACAGATAATCTTGACTTTGAGCATGACTGGAGTAATTCATTGTATTCTTATAAAATCAAAATACTTGCTTGTTTTCTATTGAAAATGGTCAATAAAATAAATATTATTGCGATCAATAATTCATTAATTATTATACATACCTGTTACAGTAGTGAAACATCATTGTTTCAACCGTGATTTACAACAGCGTACCAACAATGTACAATGTTAGTGATACGGGGGGGTTACCCGAGATGACTGTTACAACACTGTATCTGTTCCAAGGTCGATTCAGTATCGGATCAAGCGTATTATTTTTTGTGTAGTTTTGTGACAAGTAAAAATGGCTGCACTAAATCTTTCATTCGAGCAGATAATAGAAGAGAAACCAACACTTGACGAATTATGTGAATATATTGATATTGGTGATGAATGGGATCATTTGGGAATCCTGCTAAAACTTAATCCCAAGAAGTTGGGCGATATTCATGGGCAATCTGGTGATCATACTTACAAGACTTCAAAAATGTTTGAGTTGTGGTTGGGTACCAACCCTTGTGCTACCAGAAAACAAGTTATAGATGCTTTAAAGAAGAAGGTTATTGAAGAAAACACTATTGCTCATGAGTATGAGGAAGAATTAAGAAAAATGCCTTCTATCACTATCTCTATCTGCAGTTAGTAAGTGAATATCATCAGTGATTTACTATTGATTTATGAGTTATTAAAATATATTCATTTGTAATCTAAGCCTACATAATTGTAATGCATATAGAACATGTGTTTCAAAATATGTAATGTTAAGTTTGAGTGAATGAACTGATGTTAGAGTTAATTGTAGTTTATTAATATTGTACAATTTTGACAACAAATTAACTAACAACTGTATTAACTTGTAGTTAGTATATCTAAACATTAGGTCATTACTAAAAAATTCATCATTTTGTTTTACATCATAAGTAAACAATGTGATGATACCAAGGTCCTAAATTCTTAGATTAGAAACTATTGCTCATGTGAAAGGTAGCCATATTACTTAATTTGTTTTAATTGGTGGGCAGTCTTATCATGTTTTTCATCTACTTTGTTTCACTGGTTTCAATATCTAGTTTCAAAAAGAGTGGTTTCCAACAATGCTACATCATGTCCTTTGTATTACCTATCAATCCTATATATTCTATGATACTAATAAATCACTAAGATTGGACCAATGTAAACAATGAGTATACTAAAAGTTGATACTGGCTGTGTTTAGTACATGTCTGTTCTTTAATATCAAGTATAACTGGTACATCTTGGTATGACCACAAGTCAAGAGATGTGCATTTGATCCTTTAGTGCTAAGTTTCATATTGACTATAATCTAACTTGTGATGGTCCATTCCAATACAGTGGCAGAGGAACCTATATGGCATCAGCGGCACGTGCCCCTCCCAAAAAAATTTACAACATACTCATTGTGCCCCCCCCCCCCAAAAAAAAAATTACACTGAAGTATCCAATATAGAGAGAACAATGAAAAACACTCATTGTAATTATAATATAATTGTGGCAATTATATATTACCACATTCATTGTATATAAACATGTGTAGCAATGGTTACAGGCATTAATCAAATTCATTGTCACATGGGTTATCACTTGGCCAGTTAAATAAAGTAAAGTCAGTGAACAGCTGTAAAACAATTGAGGGATAAATCTTACCTCTAGAAATCACATAATCATATTATATGAAATTATAGCAAAATTGAAGTGTATTTAAAGGATTAAAATCAAAAACACTCCTCAGCTTCTAGGGGACTGTGCCCCTGCACCCTGCAATATATATTATAGTTTATTCAAATATTCCTGTACACTATTATCACTGAATATTTAGTGCATCTTGGATAGTGAGTGTTATGACCCCAGTGCATTCATAATATCAATCCCTTAAAACTAAGTAGCCGTTGGTATTAAGTGGATCCTGGGATTATGTAGTCAGGGCTCCATTTTGTCGCCCAGTGCATATGCATCCTTTAATTAATACATAGCATCCCTGAATATGGATTCTCACCATTGTCACTAGAAATCAATTCAGTTTAGTATATCAGTAACTCTACCAAGATTTGCTAAATATTGATTTCATGACACTGTCATTAGGGTTGACACTGGAATATTCAGGGTCTATGGATTGGTATAATAGTCAGGATATATGAATTGTTAATAGATAAGTTCAGGATGTGCCACATACTTAAGTATTAAGGTATGTGACAAACTGTAGATAATCCTATGCATAATAAGAGGAGAACCGATTATGTGATGTAAATATCTTGAATAATAATTATTATTGACTCACCAAAAGGTTTTACAGAGAGCTGGTTTTTTATGTTAATGAAATATGTTGTTTTCATGAGGTGAAGAACAATAAACACTGAAGTGAGAGTAAATAAATTTATTAATTGGTATTGTGTCACTGGTTAAAGAATAATGTTTATTTTAATATATCAATTTCAATTGTCACATACAACAATACAATAAAACAAAGCAAATGGACAAACCCAAAAAATTTATAGTTAGCACTTTAGGTGAATTTAGCCATGGTAAAAATTTTCCTTTCGAACACTTAATTCCTAACATTGTGTAATTGTTTATATAATCCAGGTTTGGGCATTGTACTTAATAAGGTGCTAACCCACAAAAATCAACTTTACTACCACATCACTGCACAACTTATTCTAGTTAAATTAAAATATTAAATAAAAATCAATTAAAATTAATATAGAAAATGAGTGATTAATAAGTAGATATCTGGCCTGGTATCTATTATGCTTTGTCAGTTCAGTCATGATTGGTTGGTCGGTAAGCTTTATAAAACCTGTCAACCTGAGAAATAAAAAGAATATTTCTAGATTATGGAGCAGTAGTGGCAGGTTAGTATGAATCTCATGATAAGTTATATCAGATATATCATGGTTCATTAATCTATATCTTTTATATAAACTTGCCAATTCAGAATTTTGTAGAAGACATAATATTGTTATGTTAGTATAACAATATTTTGTCACTAGAACTTTGCTTTGGCCAAATTTAGTTTCAGTAATCATGAAAGCAAACTAAGAAATATTTTCCTAGATAATAAAACCTACTATATATAATTACAGATATACAATAGTATAATATACTGTTAGCTGGTGTTATAGATGACTTGTTTCTTTGTTATGTCAATATGATAAAGATAATGCCATTACCAATAATGATTACATGTTTATGTTAATCCTTTGCCTTCCAATTAATATAATATTATCCTCTTCTCCTTATATTATTTTGTAGGTATGCCACTTGCAGATTCTTTCTTCTAGTCTAGATCATGAACCAATTGGTATGTATGTCAGTAATACATGCACTCTCATTTGTCAAATTTTGTCATGCCTCATTGAACTTTGAATGATCAAAGGAATATGGAATATTAAATTCTAAGCAAACTACATAATTATGTATTGTTCAATCCATTAATATGTTAGAATTATAGTTGACATTGTAAAGCATTTTAAATAGTTGGACATGACAGCCCATGACTTATAAGCTGTAATTTACAATATCTGTAATTAGGTAATATTTATAAAACATTGCCTTAAGGGTGTATTGTAAATACGTTCTATGTTGTTTTAGAACTGGTCAGTACAACAGTCATCAGTTGTATGTTATATAATTATTATTACATACGTATTAAATGAAGTATTTAGGACATTCTGCATGCATGATGTTATATAGTTGGGTTATAGAAATAGAGTTTTATGTCTTGCTATTGTTGTTTAACCTAATTAGTTTACTTGTATCTATTATAACATCACCAGTGCTTTATTTCAAGCTCAAAGTCTAACCTGGCAGGCCACAACATGTATGTACCATAATTCCTTAATTGTTTTGTGTTATTTAAAATTTTGTTGTGGTTGGTTATAATAATGACTTGATGATCCACATTGTTATAATATGCACAAACCACAAAGGATGAACATAATTTTCATTGGAATTTCAAAAATTATTTTATAGCTTGTCAAATTTCATTTTAAGGTATCACTAGGAGTGCATGAGTGTTGTGAAGCATCGCGAAGGAGCATCAAACTCCTTTAATGAACTGTTGTTGAATCAAGGCTTAGAACGTATGTCCAAATATAGACATAACTGCTAAGTGCTTTGCATTTTAATAGCTAATGGTATGTAACCTCTTAGTAAGGTGCACCTTAATTATATAAAAATTAACAACAGCTGAGACCAGAGCACTCCTGTCCAAGCTAGAGATCTCATCAAGGTAACTAAACTCTAAAGTGTGCTGGTGCTCTGTGTGTTGAAATTATTGATCAATGCTTGCCATAGCAATATGTTTACCATGAGTTTATATCCATCACCTACTCTGTGAATATTTATATTTATACACTATGTTGACTTCCACCAAATATTGAGTCCCTGAAATGTAAGAAAAATATCCACAGACATAATTAAAGAAGCTAGAGAATGGAGAAGAAACATAGAGAAAGTTGCTAGATTTATGAAATTACTGAATTTATTGTAGACTGAGTTACATATAAAATCTAATATTATTTATGATTATCATCTAATTATTACAAAAATTTAATGTTCCTTTAATATATATTACTTAGGTCGTCCACCTAATAATCAACTGATTCCCAACCAAGGTTAAAATAGAGATTTAAGAGGTATGTCTACAAAAAGTGTTTAGTTTAAATATTGCTGCTTTACTGTTGTAATAATAAAGATATTAGATAATATTAATGTGATGTAAGATTATACAAGATCATGTTTCATCCACAGCCACATTTTGAGTTTCCATTATCTATAATTAACTATCATGTAAGATCATGCCTCGTCTTAAGATGAGATGTTTTTATTTTGTTATACATGTATCATAGATAATCATACAAGGTTTTTAAGATCTTGTGATATTGTCCATCATAAGATTAACCAAACAATTTGGCACATCTTATAAATCCTTGATAAGGCTTACAAGATCTTTAAATCATGCTGGCATTTTTCACTAGGATAAGTAATTATTGATCAGCTATAGTATAGTATCAACTGATTGACTAGCACACTATTATACTTCTAAAGTACATTCCTATAATACATTTTAGTAAGTAATAACCAATTTTGTTATCTAACATTTGTGGAGTACTAGTATGCAAATAATGTTATAGTATTTTCTGTAATATGACTGGGACTTAAGACACAGTATTTTTGTTCCAAAAGGCAAAATTGCTCTACTCATAGACAGGATATGGACTAGAACATGTCCTCAGTATATTCATTGACTTTGTCTGATATTAAATGTTGTAACATAGGTGTGTCTTGCCTTTATGGGTTTGGTTTACTGTGTGGACATTCTTTGAGGGTTTGTTGGTATGGTCTTTCATCAGTAACATGTCAATATCAGTGTATGAATTAGCACACATTGTAAATATTATGAATAGACTTGTTTGGTCTTGTGATATATTATGGTTGTGGGTAGCCTTTTTGGGTGTCTTTGTTTTATGGGTGTGTTTTGAGACTGTTATGAACATGCTCTGCCTATTGGGCATCTTTTAAATCTTTGACAGTAAAAAGACTTCTTAGTACCATAGTCATTAACACACACTGTAAGTATAGACTGTGTGTTGCCATGTGCAGTATATCAGGTGTGGCTTACAACTGTGAAATATACATTATACAGTACAATGTTGCAATTTGTAAATCTGGTAATTAATATACATTTATTTTATTGTTCTTAGACAATACTGAGAGACAAAGAAGACGATGACGAAGAAGGTATGAAAGATAGTGATTACCTGTATATGATGGATGGTGAAATGGATGACTTAATGTGTGTTAAGTTAACTTGTCAGTTTGATTTGCAAATGGTTTCAAAAATGAAACTAATTTTTAAGCCATTGTTAACTGATTTTTGTCAACAAAAATGCCTACACAGATATAGAAGTTGTTTGTCGGTGCTAAGACAATGTCATTAACTTTGAAATGTTTTTGTGCTATGTTGTATGTTTGCACTAAAATTATTGTTTCTTGTTCCCTTTTACTTATTAAGTTTAATTCTTTAGGTTGAGATAGACCACCACCTTACGTTGAGGCTGTCAACAATGGTTAAATTGGTATGTGAAGAATTACCATTGTCACTTTCTTTCAGGCATTATTTGTATAGCTTTAAGTTAAAGATTTAAAATAGCTTAATAACAGAGCATCTGTTCCATTGCAGCAATGTCACAATTGTTGAAACTTTTTAGTAAGAATACATTTTGTATGAATGAAATCTTTTTTAGCATTAAAATATTGAATTAAAGCATTAAGTTATTATAGGTCTGGGTTTCTCCATTGGCTTGAGTGATTGTTCTTGACTGTATATGTAGAATGTGGTAAAGAACTTTTTGGATCAGTAGTCCATCAATTTGCTTCAAATACATCAACAAAGCATTCCATCTGCTACAATGTGACATGTGCAAAAAGATCTAAGTGTAAGAAAATCATTTGTAACTATTCATAAGGTATATTTCTGTAGAAGGTATTATGTAATAATTTTTATAACAGCATATAATTTCTTGATTTTATGCATGGCCGAATTGGTGAGCAACTCCACCAAAGAAATGTTAACTAATATGTATACCTGCTGTTTGAAATCAGCTAAAACAGCTAAACTGCTAGACATTTGTACTCACCCTATGTTAGGATTTTAAACTATAGAAGCAAAATGTAGCTGGAGTGAGGAGTAAGGAACTCAAAAGTCTCGATGCAGAAAGTTGTATTACTTAATACTATGTATATGTTTCTAGATGTGTAATTTTGAGTACTTTTATACTAAAAGTTAAAATTATATTGGGCCAGAAGTAATTTTTCCATGAAAAGATATCATAGCCAATTTTGTTATCTAACATTTGTGGGAGTACTAGTATAGAAATAATGTTATAGCATTATCTGTAATATGACTGGGACTTAAGTCACAGTTTTTTGTTCCAAAAGGCAAAACATTGCTCTACTAAAAGACAGGGTATGGATTAGAAAATACTCCAAGTATATTCATAGACTGTCTGATATTAAATGTTGTAACATAGGTGTGTCTTGCCTTTATGGGTTTGGTTTGCTGTGTGGGCATTCTTTGAAGGTTTGTTGGTATGGTCTTTCATCAGTAACATGTAACATGTCAATATCAGTGTATGAATTAGCACACATTGTACGTATTATGAATAGACTTGTTTAGTCTTGTGATATATTATTGTTGTGGGTAGCCTTTTAGGGCGTCCTTGTTTATGCATGTGTTTTGAGACTGTTATGAGCATACTTTGCCTATTGGGCTTGTTTTAAATCTTAAGGTTTGGGTTTTGACAGTAAAAAGACTTCATAGTACCATACCCATTAACACACTCTGTAAGTATAGACTGTTTGTTGTCATGCGCTGTACATCAGGTGCAGCTTACAACTGTGAAATATACATTATACAGTAAAATGTTGCAATTTGTAAACCTGGTAATTAATATACATTATATATATATATATAGATATATACTGAAGTATCTACGCGGTTCTCGCTTTGTTGCTGTTACTCTGAGATTCACGCGTTATGCGATCATCAGACAGCTGTCTGATGATCGCATAATGCGTGAAACTTGGAGTAACAGCAACACAGCGAGAGCCCTGTTCTTTCATCCTTTAATTCTGTTCTATATATATATATATATTTTATATTCTGGATACAGTCCAACCAGGAATTAGTGATAGTAATGACACTTCAGCTGGCATTGTTGACATATGAACATGTGGTTGTCTAGTGGATGGTTCTCTGACCATTTTTTGCAATTCTACAATACCTGCCCTTGTAACTAGAACTTGTTTTAGAAATGGAGTACTACTACCTGAAACAGGAAATAAGATTACGGCAAATAGTAATGATGTTGGTACAACATTCACTTGTGTAATCAGCAACATATGTGGCAAGGACAGTGCTATAGTACTATGGTAAAAGGTTAGTGAAAATGAACAAAATCAGCAGATAAGTGGATAATATAAAATAAATAATATTTTAGTATGAACATTTATATTTAAGTTGATTGGATTTATAGATGAGCAGATGCATTAATAATAACAATAAGTATGATTTAATTATGGTTTTGTGCTAGTGATGACTATACCATTGTTTTTAGAGAACGTGATGGTTCTATAACAATACTATCAACTAATGGACCAGCGATTGTAACTTTCAACACTGATTCTTTTGGAACATAACATTATGTAATTATACTAATCCTTGTGGATACAATATATCAACCTTGATATTGGAATCATCAGGATGCGGGATGTGTGTTGAAGATTACTAACTAGACACAATAAAACATTTAAATTAATATGTTTTAACATGCACTGTTGGTCTCATATAGGTATCACAGCTAATGTTTCACTTCAATTATTGATGAATGGTGATCCACTTCAAAACAATTGCTCTAGAAATATAGACAATGAGATACATTCTGGAGTTGAAGTTACTTTATCTTGTGTACCTATGCCAATACAATGTGATATTGTAACTTAGTTTCATAATGGTGTCAACGTTAACAAAGAACCATCATTTAACTTGATGGTTAGTAAGACATCTGGAGAATACAAATGTATAGAAGGACCACGTACTAATTTTTCAAATTTTGTTAATCTTCCTAAAGGTAAAATCATGTTGTGGTGTCAATTCGTTACAATTCTTATAATAGACAACCCAAACATTACATGTGGAACAGGACTTGTTGTTTCTTCAAATGGTCATGTAATAATTGGACAAGTCACATGTATTAACAGTAGTGCAGGTTCTACTTATATGATTAAAATTTCTTGTGAGGTGAACAACGACATAAACAGCATACCATACAATATGCAGTTGGTTCAAAAATGGAATGGGTCTTGGAAATGTATATGCTGCAACAGAGAATGGTACCTACACTTGATAGGACATTTCAGACTTTATGTTTGTCTGTACAACCAATACTAAAAATCAATAAACAAAACCAAGCTATATATACAATACAAAAACCAATTAAAATACATCTAATGAGTCCATAGCAACAGCCAATGAAATAGCTGGAATAGAGTCTTCGACAGATGATAATTGGTTGAAATGAGCAAGGTTGATTCGATCTTCTAACCGGAGATCTTCAGACATACAAAAATCCTAGATATTTTTCACCCTCCAGTAAGCTGGTGAGATAGAGCGTCCCATTGTTGAAATTATTAACCATGACAACACGTCGATGGTAGCCAGAGGTAGCCACGCCTATGCGTATATAGCTACGTAACATTTCTCCAATAGTTGTTGAAAAGGCTTAGGTAGGGAGGTAATAGGTATGATATTGTATATAGCTACGTAGCTTTTCTACCTACACTTGACGAGTACAAAAGTATTGTGGTATTAGTGAAAAAAGTACCACCATGGTCAGTAAGTAATTTCATAAAGAAGAATTGGGTAGTCTAATACTTTAAAATAATTACAAATCTATTACCTATTGGTTATCCAGTTATTAGGAAAGGTAGTGGTGAAAACAACACAGTAATGGTTGACATAGGAGGAAATACCTGTCTAATTAGCGGTCTTGTGATTATATGTGATATCATTATTGGTGAAAATGCAATCAGTACTTGGCATAGAGATGGACGACAATTAACTGAAGGAGGACGAAAACTCACATTATTTGCTGATGATAGAGGCACAAATTACACATGTGTACCAACAAACCAATGTGGTTCGAGTCATATATTCATTGCTATGTAAAACAAACTATAAAATAGAGTGATACATATCTTTATTATGTAGGAGCTCCAATAGTTTCACTTGGTGCTGTAACGGTTGGTATGTCATCTCCTCAAGGTAGCAAGCAGATACCATCAGCTAAAAAGGCCTCCTCCAGGTCCAATCTACTGTGGCTTTCTTGGAGACATATTAACAATTCATTGTACTGCCAATAATTCTGATATTGCATCTCTGATTTATCAAGATGGCACTTAGAGTACATGGATATTTTCACCTATCATGGTATCTCAAGAAGGTTTATACTTATGTAATGGTACTAATAAGTGTGCTTATGATGTAGACACATTCAACTTAACAGTTTATGGTAAGTTATAACTAAAAATATTGATTTACATTGCCTAATATTTCATAGACCCAGCAAGAATTAAGAGAACATCACCACTTCCAATTCCCAGACCTAATGAAGTTATAGATGGTGCTGGATGAATGACTTGTGTCAAGGTGTGTAACATCATACATTTCTATTTCTTGTCTTCTCTTAATTACACATCTTTTCTTAGCTATAGTTTGCCATTTTAAAATTAAAATTTGTTGGCATTGTTACTTGTGTGTTTAGTTATGTCATAGAGAAAATGTTACTCAATGTTTTATGATATAAAAGGGAAAGGGCAAAAGAATCTTAAACAATTTAAAAAGTAGAGGTTACTTCACAACAGCATGTCACAATTCGAAGGGTTGTTTTTCCTTGGCACTTTGTCTTGTGTTGGTCAATGCTTTGGATGTCATGGGCAGAAACAGTCTCTTTTTGTTGGCTAGAATGGGAATGCCCCTTTTAGAAGACATTGGTGATTATGTTGGAGGATTGTCAAGGAAAAGTATTGACTTCACATACTGGCTGATGATGGTGTTGGTGCACTGGTGATATCAATACAGACCAAAGATGTTAGCAGTGAGAGGAAGGAGGAACATTACAAAAGGAATCATTTAGATTTTAATTGCATCATGTAAATGAAATAATTTTTTATTGTTAAATTACCAATAATAATAATTACTACAAAAACAATATTGTCTATAAAACTAAAAATAATGACACTACGGACAATAATATTGCCTAATTTTTACATGATACAAATAAGTTAGTTTTTATATGGTCTCAATTTATCCTGGGCATGTTTCTTAATATAGTGTTGCCTCAAACTCCTCAAACCGTGTGACTTTTTTTTGCCAGAATAATCACAACCACATATATCACATGCTATTCTGGGGACACCATCTCTTTCTATTTGATGATAGGGAGTATCACCTTCTAACCATACCGAAAATGGATAAAACACATTCTTTTCTATTTGACTAGCACCAATGTTAAAATGAAGAAGCAAATCATTCAAAGCTTGGACATCTTCTTCTCCAGTATGAAGATATTCTCTCCCAAGATGCTTTTTACATAAGTCCTCCATTTTTGTTTTTTCTGGTAGCACTTCAGCTGTATCTGAAAAACAAATATCAAGATCTTCTAAGACATCTCTAGTCACTCCAATAGATTTGAAAGCATGGATCAGAGTAGGGGCATCAAATCTTTTGCAATTTTGGGCTGCCAATACAATTTTTTGTCCTCCTCCTGATAGATGTAGAAGATATTGATGAAACAGTCGCAATCCCTCTTGATACTCATATGCATTCTCTACTTCAACTCCTCTATGTAAGAGCTTGCCATTGGAACATTCCATATTATTGAAGCCATTGAAGAAAGAATATCTGGGAATGATATAGACATTGAAGGCTTCATCTCCTTTGAAGACTTTGGTGGAGATTTGTACAATATCACTTTTAAGGAGATCAGTTGTTTCCAAATCAAACAAGACAATGAGAGAAGAAGACTTTGCCTTTTTAGAAAGTGGAGATGGCTCATTATCAGGTTTTCTTTTAAGAGACTGTGTTGGTTGAGCCATTGTACTAGAAAATGAGAAAGAAGGATTAACCCTTTCACGGGTAATCAAATTAATTAAGATCAACTTCCTGTGGGTGGCCAAATTGAGTTGATTATTCACGTTTTACTCGAGGTCACCTTTGATCAGTTTCTGTCTTGTTGAGAGCTGTGCGCTCTAATTTTGAGAGGTTAGTTGTTGTATAATAGTTTTTGGTTATATTCTTTAGATTAAAACAAAAGCTTCGTCATACCAATTTCATTCGCGGGTACTTCACCTAGATTTGTGACAGTTTTTATAAGTCTATTACTCATCATGAATTATTTTTGGACTGGTTAGTTGTTGTATAATGGTTATTGGTTCTGTTCTTAGAGTTTATGGAGCTGGAGATTGCAGTGCAGCTGGATTCTTCGCCTTCCACATCTTCATCTGTAATGTAACCATCGAATTTTTTGTCAGATTCATCGTCACTAGGCATTTCTTCAAGATAATTTAACAGGAAATTAGGGTCTGAGGGTAATATATCTCTTCTACAAGTCATAATCTCTCTTTTATAAAAATTGATTTTAATAATAATTTTGACATATGTTGCGCAAAATTATGCAACCACCCACTCAAAAGAAAGCCACGCCTGCGCAAAATTGCGCAGCAATCCGTGAAAGAGTTAAGTAATTTAAAATCCAATCTGCATTCCAATATACATTCCATACATTCCAATGTGCATACCATTGAGAGAGAAGGAGTAAGTTATTTAAGATGGCTGTATTTTAATCTACATTCCATGCATTCCAATGTGCATACCATCCCTACTAATGTGAATACCATTAGGGTTCTAAAAAGGTTCTTAAATGTTCTCCAGGGTTTTAGCAGAGTTCTCTAAGGTTTCTAAAGGTTTACTGCATTGAAAGGGAAGGAGTAAGTAATTTAAGATGGCTGTATTCTAATCTACATTCCATACATTCCGATGTGCATACCATGCATACAACTAGGGTTCTCAAAAGGTTCACAAAAGTTTTCTAGGGTACCGGTTCTCAAAAAGTTCTCTAAGGTTTTTAAAGCTTTCTTAATGTTTACTGCATTGAGTGAGAAGGAGTAAGTTATTTAAAATGGCTGTATTCTAATCTACATTCCATGCATTCCAATGTGCATACCATGCATACTAATATGCATACCATTAAGGTTCTAAAAAGGTCCTTAAAGGTTCTCTAGGGTTTTAACAGAGTTCTCTAAGGTTTCTAAAGGTTTACTGCATTGAAAAGGAAGGAGGAAGTCTTCTAATCTACATTCCATGCATTCCACTGTGCATACCATGCATACAACTAGGGTTCTCAAAAGGTTCTGAAAGGTTTTCTATGGTCCTCTAGAGGTTCTGAATATTTCCAAAGGTTATCTGCATTGAGTGAGAAGGAGTAAGTTATATAAGATGGCTGTATTCTAATGTACATTCCATGCATTGCAATGTGCATACCATGCATACTAATGTGCATATCATGCATACCACTAGGGTTCTCAAAAGGTTCTCAAAAGGTTCTCAAAGGTTCTCAAAGGTTCTCAAGGGTTCTCAAGAGGTTCTCAAAGGTTCTCTAGGGTTCTCTAAGTTTTTTGAAGGTTTCTTGCATTGAGAGAGAAGGTGTAAGTTATTAAGATGGCAGACTCTTCTTTATACAAAATGGCTGACTTACCTTTTCTTCTTTGTCTTCTTTTCTTTTCTTTTCTTCTTTTCTTGTCACTTTACTGCTCTGAATGTACTGTGATTGGCTCCAGTGCCTACTTATATACCATCTTTGTGCTGACTCATTTTACATGACATTACTATAAAATAACATTCTGGAATATACTCCTTATATGTATGTATATGCAAGTTTTAATCTCATAACATTGAAGAAAAGACTAAGTGGTGCAGTGAATTAGAAGCTGTCCATCGTGCAAGACACTGTGAGTTCCAGTCTTGTGCCTGGTAACTACAGCTTGCGCATGCGCGTAATTATCGTAGCTTATGCAATATAGTTACATCATAATT
This sequence comes from Xestospongia bergquistia, assembly GCA_963965975.1. NCBI lineage: Eukaryota > Metazoa > Porifera > Demospongiae > Haplosclerida > Petrosiidae > Xestospongia > Xestospongia bergquistia. Next base: position 6,351,491 of record OZ014414.1, read on the forward strand.
ACAACATTTTAAATGAAATGACGAATAATGGGCTGGGTTTATTGATGACATTTCATTTACTACATGTGCATGAGTTTAATTAAGGATGGCTAGTCAAGTTGTCGGTTGTGCAGAGATTTACCGGAAATAAAATGCCCAACAAACTTGTTAAGTGTGTTGGGATACAAAACTACACGAAGACATCTTTTCTGTCATAAATAGCTTCAAAAGACAAGAGTTGCTCTTTTTAAGAGATAGATTTGGCCCTCCTAGCTGTTTTTAGAGGGTAGAGTAGAGCGGCAGAAAAGTTTCTATCAGTGCTACAAATAGTCTAACATTGCGTTAAAAGGAATTTTTATGTCATAGTTGACGGAAGATTCCTAGAGTATACTATTTACCAAGAAATCGGTATAAATTAAATGCATGCGCAAACAGTATTAAGCAGGCATTCTTTTCTTTCGTGAACACCTGGGTACAAGGCTAGAACATCTCATAAATATTGACATTTTCATGAAATGTCCACACATGTTCTTTTTATTTTTTATACTACAAAGAAAAGGAACTGGAATGCCCTATGTCTTGCACAACAAGCAGCTTCTAATCAACTGCACCATTTAGTCTTTTTGACAATTGCTTGAAATGAAAACATATATTTGTAAGTAGCCCTCCTCTCTGCAAAGACACGCAGTATATTCCAGAATGTTCTTTTGTAGTGATGTCATCTAAAATGAATCAACAAAAGGTGGGGATATAAGCAGGCCCTGAAGCCAGTCACAATGCATTCAGAGAGGTAAAGACAACAAAAGAAGACAAGAAAAATAAGACAAAGAAGAAGTAAGTCAGCCATTTTGGCTGAAGAAACTCAGCCATCTTAAATAACTTACTCTCTCATTGCAGAAACCTTTAGAAAAGACATCTAGTTATAAAATTGGACACATTTCTGTATGTATTTATTGCTGCAGTATCTACATCAACTCATAAGTGATACTACAGTTATTTAGGAAGTTGACTGATATTCTCAGCAAGTTCATACTTGTAGATGTAGCTTTTGATACAGCAGCACCAGTACTTAACCAACATATCTGAGCAACCTATTGGTGTGAGCAATGTGACTAATCCCATGTAAACCTTCCTGCAACTGCCACTGCTACCATTACAGTGACAACTGGTGTAATTACCAATCCAAGGCAGAATATTGATGTTGTTGGTGCCAGCAAATTGTCTTTACCACTATTGATGGATGTGGAACAACTAAATACAATCACCTTATTTGGAAATTGGTCAATTCTGCAGAATCTACAGAATCTACAGAATTCTTTCCAAAAAAACCACTATTACCTCAAAAGTCTGCACTTACAGTATGCAGCTATTATATAGCATGAACATCTCATAAATATTAACATTTTCATGAGATGTCCACACATTCTTTTTACTTTTATACAATAAGAAAAGGAACCAGAATACCCCATGTCTTTCAAAACAAGCAGCTTCTAATCAAATGGACTATTTAGTCTTTTTGACAATTGCTTTAGATGAAAACTTGTATTTGTAAGTAGCCCTCCTCTCTGAATAGACACGCAGTATATTTCGGAATGTTCTTTTGTAGTGATGTCATCCACCACAAATAAGCAGGCCCCTGTTACAGTGCATTCCAAGAAGTAAAGACAACAAAAGAAGACAAGAAAACAGGACAAAGAGGAAGAAAAGTCAGCCATCTTACCTTTCTCTCTCAATGCAGAAACCCTTAGAAAAGACATCTAGTTATAAAATCGGACTCATTTCAGTATTGTTCTATTGCTGCAGTCTCTACGCCAACTCTTAAGCGATGATACTACAGTTATTTAGGAAGTTGACCAATGTTCTCAGCAAGTTCATACTGATGGTTTGATTGAGAACTTTTGTGATAGTAATCTATTGAGACAGCGCCTGTTTTTCTCACAAGACCCTATGGAGCTGGAGATTGCAGTGCAGCTGGATTCTTCGCCTTCCACATCTTCATCTGTAATGTAACCATCGAATTTTTTGTCAGATTCATCGTCACTAGGCATTTCTTCAAGATAATTTAACAGGAAATTAGGGTCTGAGGGTAATATATCTCTTCTACAAGTCATAATCTCACTTTCTTTTATAAAAATTGATTTTAATAATAATTTGACAATATGCTGCGCAAAATTGCGCAGCCACCCACTCAAAAGAAAGCCACGCCTGCGCAAAATTGCGCAGCAATCCGTGAAAGAGTTAATAAATTGTGGTTTATTTTGACAAGATAGAGTTATATAACTCTTTGAGATCATATGTTAAGAAGGATAAAGTTGGAATAGTATTCTATACATTAGAAAACATTGCCCCAAAATACCGATCTCAACTGAGGCTACTTAACTTAGCGATTGTTGCCACTGTCCCTGTTATTGAAGGACATAACCTTGACAAGATTCACAACCTTGGTTGATGATCTAAACACTGTCAACAACTAGAATTATTGTTACTGTTAAAGAAAGGACATGAACATTCAAAGTGGAATTATTAACATTTTTAGCAGATAACTTAGCAAGCAATGACTCATAGGTTTTAAGAAGTCTTTTTCATTTTCATATTGTTGCTGTCAAACATACCCAGTAACATGTGACACTTTTTCAAATACTTTTGTATCTAAATCTTTTGATGTCAGAGATGATAATAGTCATTTGAAGCATATTGAAATTCTGGTTGGTAATGTAAGTAATCATTATTAAAAAAACATATGGCATCAATAGACAGTTGTCTTCACTTGATGTAAAGTATTTTAATATGTTTGAGGATGAATTACCTCACAAAGCTATGCACCTTGAAGGGATAGCACCATTGCAGATAAAACATTTGTTTTCACAACTCATTGCAAATGGTTTGTTTACCTTGGATGAATTAAATGATAGACTTTTGAACATCAACTTCTGTCATTCTGAAAATGATAAACCTGTGCCTATTCTCAGTCACTGTTTAAATAGTGATACCAACAAACCATTAAGAGCAACTGCATCACAAATATTACTTCTTGTTTTAATCTTACCTTTCTTAATTGTTCACAAAATTCCTGAATGTGAAGAACACTGGTCATGTTTCTTGTTAAGGAAGATACTTGATATTGTCCTTTCCCTAGTTGTCTCTACAGACCTTTGTTCATCATTGAAGCTTCTAATTGGGAGCATCATCTTCTGTTTGTAAACTTGCATGATATTTGTACATCTACATTGTATTTCCTAGTGCGTTATCCTACTCAAATGGTAATGATAGGTCCATTGTGTGGACCTGGACCATTCACCATGAAGCAAAGCTTAATGTTTTCAAAAAGGCTTCTTGCCTATCTAACTACAAGAACATTTCTTTAAGTTTTGCTAATCTTCATCAAAGAATGATGTGTTATGAATTAGCAGCAGTTGCACCTTTATGTTATTCTCTTAAATGTTGTCCAGCTAGAAGTGGAATTGTTTAGATCCAGTAAAAGATGAGCCAAAAAATATTTTTCAATTTTTTAATTAGTGTTGTACCAAACTTAACTTGGATTGCACAATTTCCAGACCAGCATAGGCATGTAAAAATGCCATTATGTACTAAAACAGGTAAGTCAGCCATTTTTGTTTAAGAAAAGTCAATCATCATAAATAACTTACTCTTTCACTCTCAATGCAGAAACCTAGAGAAAGCTTAGAGAACTATTTGAGAACCCTTGAGAACCTTTTGAGAGCCATAGTATGCACATAAAAATGCATGTAGAGTTGGCAATTTTAAATTACTTACCCCTTCTCTCTCATTGCAGTGATGGCAGAGGCTAAAAACAAAATCCTCAAAAGAGGACAGTACTCCCTGCTGTATATTGTGTTACAAGATGTTTGCAAAATAAGGAAGATCTGGATTTTCACATAGTATATGTGGGGTTTAAAACAAACCACAGGACAAAAAGCAATTCATACAACACTTGTATTCCACCCAAATCCTTCCGAGAACTTTTATGAAAAGTGGCCATGTCTATTTTGCAAGAACAAAATTTGCCAAGGACGAAAACCTACATGGTCATATAGCATAGGGGCATTATGCAAACAAGAAAGCGAAACAAAATGAATACTTGCAACAAGCAATGTGAGATAGAGCCATAATTATCCATCAAAAAGATTACTTTGACTGTCCCGTCAGCCAAGAAGTATAAATCAATCCTGAAGAAAATCACTACCAACTTGATGATTGGTCTGCATTGGAGAAAGCTCATTATAAAGAGCATCAGCCTGTAACAATGGAAAAAATCATAAATTATGTCACTGGATTAGAGTTTGAGCGCAAAAATATGATATCTTATTGGAAGCCTAAAATAACAAAATAGAAACCAACACTTTACTCTGAATTTGACTCACCATTTGTCTCTTAAATGAAATACAATGGAAGACACGATGAGTACTACAAATGTTTCATAAGAAACAGGTTCTTTGCTTTTAAATATGAGGGACCAGAGCCTGAAGTTTGCCAACAATACAAAATCAAATCATTAGTGGTGATCCTATCTATTTTGTTGGCTCCAAGTATGTTGGCAAGATCCATTGGACTATTGATATTTGGAGATTAATTTATGTCATCTTGTAGTTTAGTTAACTTGTAGTTATTAAAAAATTTAAAATGTTTTATACAATACAAATTACTTAATAGAATTGAAGTTTAAATGCTTCCACTTGTCATGTTGATTCTACCTCTTGTTGTGAGCATCTCTGAAGCATCCAACATGGGCAGTGCATAATTTCTTTTGGACAGTCAACTGATATAGTCACCAACATTTTCCTGGGTTGTGATTCTTGTGGTGGGATTGATCTATTTGGTGTTGGTGGTGGCTGACTTCTAAAGGCGAAAATTGCTATTCGTTAAATCTGGAAGGTGTGCAATTTGAAATATGTCAAAGGTATGCCATTAAAAATGTATGGAGTTTTATAGTTTGGTACTTTCTCATAGCACTATAGTGCGAAATGTTATATATACTATGCACGTTTGCAAGCTTAATTCATTGGTGCAAGTAGTTGCTATGTTCAACTAATGACTATTATTACATCCTTTGTTTATTTAGTAATATGAATCTAATTACAGTACTGTATAAATAGTTTAGACTTTCTTGATTTTTGTAGTGTTGTTATCATCTAAGTATCTTAATAATATTTGTTATAACATAAAGGACATAACAAATGGCGACGAGGCTGGTTGGTGCTCTAGGACCTTTCGATCAAGGGACGACACAATGGTCATCCTATGCTGAAAAGGATGGAGGAATATTTACTAGCTACTGGTGTCATAGAAGAGAGAAAGAAAGTGGCTATTCTCCTCAGCACTATAGGTAGTCAAACGTATGATCTACTGAAAGATTTGTACACACCTGACAAGCTGAACATGAAATCTTCTGAAGAAATAGTAACGAAATTAACGGAATATTTAGGACCAAAAGCAACTGTAATAGCAGAGAGGTATCGACTGCATCAAAGACAGCAGAAAGCAGGGGAGTCAGTTATTACTTATATGGCAACACTACGTTGTTTAGCCAAAGATTGCAACTACGGGGCATTTTTTGAAGAAGCTCTCAGAGACAAGTTTGTATGCAGGCTAGCAAACAAAAAAATCAAGATGAAATTGCTGCAAGAAAAAGATCTGACGTTAGCTAAGGCTTGTGAAAACGCAACTGCTATGGAAGCAGCACAAAAGGATACTTCAACGATGCACAATATCAAGGGAGAAGTGCACTGAATTCGAGGAAAGAAAATAAGCAGAGCCTCGAGAATGGAACAAGCCACTAAAGACAAACCAGTCGAACAATGCTACCGTTGTAAAAAAGGTGGACATCTCCCAGCAAAATGCAAATTTAAGACAGTCAAATGTTTTCACTGTGGAAAAGAAGGGCACATTGCCAACACATGTAGAAATAAGATGAAACGAGAACGGCCAAGATCAAAAATCAAGCAGATACGAGAAGACTCTGAAGACAGTGACAGCGAAAGTGTGTTAAATGAACTGCAAGAAAAGAGTTCCGAACAAAAAGCAATTATCAGTGTAAAAATATATAAGATGAAAGTGCCAATGGAAATTGACACTGGAGCTGCAGTCACAATTGTGCCAAGAAGTACTTGCAGTGTGAAATTGGAACCATCAACAAGAAAATTGAGATCAGCAACTGGGCAGTTGATGAAACTTGTTGGACAAACAACTGTGAAGGCCCAAATTGGTAAAAGCACCAAATTACTTACACTGTATGTAGCGAAATGCCCATTGTTGTTTGGCAGAGACTGGATACAAGCATTTTTTGGAGAAAATTGCATGATCAGGTGAACAAACCAAGTAGTACATTCAGTTGAAGAAGAGGTGTCAACAAAGCTAGACAAAGTCCTTCAGAAATACACTAACACAGTCTTTAGAGCAGGACTAGGTAAGTTGAAAAGTATCACAGTTCATTTGAGAGTTAAGCCAAACATACAAAAGAAGTTCTACAAACCACGAGAAGTAGCATTTGCTGTAAAACCAATCTAGAGAAGGCATTGGATGCCATGATAGAAGAAAGAAATTTAGAAAAAGTAGAATTCAGCAAGTGGGGAATGCCAATAATACCAGTAATAAAACCCGATGGCACTGTGAGAGTGTGCAGTGACTACAAGGTTACCCTCAACCCATGTCTAGAAGTACAGCAGTACCCATTACCTAGGGAAGAAGAACATTTTCAAGCAATGAATGGAGGAAACAAATTCACCAAAATTGATTTAGCTCAAGCTTATAACCAAATCATGTTGGATAACAAGTCTAAAAGTTTAACCACCATAAATACACATAAGGGATTGTACCAATGGACATGATTGCCATATGTAGTAGCATCCAGTCTCGCAATCTTCCAAGGGATAATGGACAAAACTTTACAAGGAATGCATCAAGTAGTGTGGTACCCGGATGACATACTCATCACAGGAGAAACAGAGGAACAACACTTAGCAAATGTGGAGGAAGTTTTGAGCTGATTAGAAAAGTATGGTCTTCGAGCTCATTGTAGCAAATGTCATTTTTTTCAAGATTCAGTACAATATTTATCCCATGTTATTGATAAAGAGGGAATTCACCCAGTCGAAAAGAAAGTAGAAGCAATTTTAGCAGCCAAACCTCCAAAGAATATAGAGCAACTACAATCATTTATGGGAATGGTAAATTGTTATGGAAAAATTTATGCGTAATTTGTCAAGAGTTGCTGCCCCCTTAACAAATTAAAAAAGAAAGAAATGAAGTGGAATTGGACAATGAGTAAGGAAAAAGTATTTGAACAGCTCAAGCAACAACTAGCATCAGCCAAGGTACTGGTACATTATGACCCAAACTACCATTGAAGTTGGATTGTGATGCTTCCTCAGTAGGAATTGGAGCAGTGTTTTCAAATGTTATGAAAGATGGCACTGAAAGACCAATAGCATATGCTTCAAGGTTATTATCCAAAGCTGAAAAGAATTATTCTCAGATAGAGAGAGAAGCTTCAAGCATAGTGTGGGGAATTAGTAAGTTTCACACCTATCTCTATCTAAAGAAGTTTATATTGATCACAGACCACAAACCTTTGACCATACTGTTGAATCCAATACCAGTATTAGCATCTGGAAGAATCCAGAGATGGGCACTCTTTTTAATGGATTATAGATAGCACATTCAATTTCGTTCAATCACCAAACATGGGAATGCCGACACATTGTCGAGGTTCCCATTAGAGGATACAACACAGAAAGCAACAGATATTGTCACATCAGTACAGCAGCAACAATTTGAGGAGATACAAGTCTCAACAAAACAAATTGCAGAGAGCATCCACAAGAACCCATTGCTAGCAAAGATACTCAGGTGTGTAAAAACGGGTTGGCCAGGAGAAATTAGCGCTGAACAACAACCATATTACCAACACAGAGAAGAATTAACCATTGAAGAAAATTGTTTACTGAAAGGAATGCAAATAGTTATACCACTAGATTTGCAAGAGAAAGTGTTGAACATGAAACACATCCAGGAATAGTAAGGATGAAAGCACTGGCCAGGTCTTATGTGTGGTGGCCTAGCATAAACAAAGACTTAGAGGATGTGGCTCATAAATGTGAGGACTGCCAACAGAACCACAAAGAGGACCAAAGAACCCCCCTTCACCTACTAGAACAACCCAGTAAACCATGGCAAAGAGTACCCTTAGACTTTGCAGGACCTTTATTAGGTCAGATGTGGTTAATTGTGTTTGACGCATTTTCTAAATGGCCTGAAGTCATACCCATGTCAACCACAACAACTAAACATACCATACAAGAGCTGAGATTAATATTTGCTTGTTTTGGCCTGCCATAGAATATTGTTACAGACAACGGACCACAGTTTGTCTCAAAGGAGTTTGAAGACTTCACTAGTCAAAATGGTATCAGACATAGCAAAGCAGCACCCTACCATCCAAGATCAAATGGACTAGCAGAAAGATTCGTGCAGACATTCAAATGGCAGTGAAGAAAATGTCAAGAGGAGGAGGTGATATTAACTAAAAGCTAACAAATTTTTAATTAAATTATCGGAAAACACCACAATCAACAGTCAAGGAAGCACCAGCTATGTTATTGATGAAGAGGATACCAAGGAGTAGATTAGACTTATTGGTTCCAAATTTAAATAAGAAGATCATTGAAAAACAAGAGAAGCAAAAGAAATATTTTGACAAAAAGACCAGAGAAAAGAGTTTTCAGGAACAAGAAGAAGTTTGGGTGAGAGACTATCGAGGGACTACCAAGTGGGTACCTGGTATTATAGTGAAGAAAACCGACCCTGTCTCTTATCATGTAAAGATATGAGAAATGGTTTGGAAGAGACATGCGGAAGAATTACGTCCTCGCAATAAGGAAAGTTACCCAGCACCAGTTAGCAGTGTCCCCACTGAGATTGAATTAATTCCTGCAGAGCCAGAACACAGAGAACCACCTACAAATATTGTGTGTAGACCCATGAGGATTTTAAGTCCTCCACAACGGCTAATTTACAAACCTGGAGATTCTGTTATATATAACAATTAAAGGTGAGGGAGATGTTATGTTCAACTAATGACTATTATTACATCCTTTGTTTATTTAGTAATATGAATCTAATTACAGTACTGTATAAATAGTCTTGACTTTCCTGATTTTTGTAGTGTTGTTATCATCTAAGTATCTTAATAATATTTGTTATAACATAAAGGACATAACAGTAGCACTAAAAACAGCAAAGTTATTTACATGTCTGGGTAGCTCTTCTCAACTCGGACAAAGACTAGTATATTGCCATTAGGTCTCTATACAGACAAGGTTTATCTCTCTCTTATTTTCTGCTATATTAACATTTAGGTCTCTGTACAGAGAGAGGAATATCACTATTATGTTGTATATTTGAGATTACTTATTTAGTTCTCTCATTGTCCTATATAATATCAACAAAAGGTTTCTATATAGAGATGTGTATATTATTATTCTATTATATAATCATAAAGCAATTTGCTTTGCTTTACTTGACATTGTTAGCTGTATATTTTGTGCTAATAAATACTCTTGAATGTTTAATTAAAGATGATAATTGCAACTAGACCATTACCATTTAAAGATACCTTACTGTCTTCTAAAATGACATTTTCAGCTAAACCACATGTAACTTAACCAATTCAAGATAACAACTTGAGTTCAAAAGATGTCAAACTAGCTTGTAAAGCTGTAAGCAGTGGTTTGACGATCATAAGACTAGCTGAAGAATACCAAATTACTTAAGTCCACCATTAAGGAACATGTTTCTGGTATAGCAGAGAATGCCTTTTGAGATCTTTTCTTGAAATCTGCTTCCTGTTGGACTTTACCCTAGAACCTCCGTTCCATCAACAAGTTGCCACAAACACTTTACCAAAAGAAGATGCTTCATCTGCAATTTCCATCTTGACCAGTTTGACGAATCCAGCTTATCTATCGACCACTTGTCGACTTCAGCCATCCTTCTGTTAATCACAGTAGATTAGTAAAGTATCACGATCTCTTCTTGGACAGACAGCTCTTCACAGTGGTTAGGCATTTAGTGGGCTCATAACCTGTTAGAATTTACTGAATAACGAAAATGGAATAAACAGATAAACTGACAGAACTTATATATACAACAGAATGTTAAGAGTTCCAGAATGTTCTCAAGCAAGTTCTAGCAGACTGAAAAACCACGTGCATATCTCTCTCTCTCTCTCTCTCTCTCTCTCTCTCTCTATATATATATATATATATATATACATAAACAATTACTAATTAATTAATAATCATTAATAATGATAAAGTCAATTTACTATTACAAAAGGATATTCAATGAATCAAATAATAATAAAGATGGAGGAGATGGTGTTTGTACTTTAGTTGATGTTTGAATGGTAGGTGGCAGTGATGAAGTGGATGATAAAAACAGTTGGACTGTGGACAAAATCGATGATAAAGACAGCTGGTTAGGAGTTTATATTTGGACTAAAGTTGATCGAATGGTAGGAGGTAGTAATGATTGAGATGTTTGGATAGTAGAGGGTAATGTGACAGTGCATGACACATACAATGGATATTTGTTTGTTTGTTGTGATGTAATATTGCAAACTGAGGTAGATGGATGTGAGATATAGTTAAGGTATGCATTTCCTAAAAAATAAGAAAAACATGTTGCTATACTGGTATAGATAGATTTGTTTTTGTGATATAATTACCTTCTTTATTATCATGCTCTTGTGGATCATCTAGTTCAAGAAAGTAGCCATCTCCATCAAGCTTATGAATTGCAATGTCTGCTGTCAAAATCCTTGGTCTTTTTGCCATGTATAATTTACTATATAGTAGATTGATATTTATATTCTAATATTTTTAATTTATGTTGTGTGTTTTGTGCAGTATTCATACATATTGATAGTCATATAATTAAAATACTAGAGTACCACTCATCAAATGCAAACAGTAGTCTCCTTTTACAGTGCAGATCAAGTTCTTTGCTAAAATATTGGTGATAGCTTTCATATTTTAGATGAGTTAGACCTACCACAAATCTTAGACACATTCGAAAGTGATCATTATCAAAGTGTTTTGCAAGCACTTTCTCTGTCTTCTCTTACTTAGTTATCCACAATTTGGCTAGAAATTCCTAGATTCTCAAGTCAAGAAACTGATAAATCTCCATGTTATAAATAGTGAATGCTGTTATTAATCCAAGATAGCCTTTTTGCACTGACAGATGAAGACACTGATGAAGTTCGTCTGAAGAAACTGTTCTTATATTGTTTTCTTTTAGGGTGAGATGAGCAAATTTAAAAATTACTTTGAAAGGAGTATCAAAGTTTGATGGTTAATAATGCAGACTATCCAAATCATCTTTATTTTCATCGTCTTTTGATAGTTTGGACAATAAAATTCTCAAATAATTCTGTGAGAGTTGTTGGTAACTGTGCATCTAAGACACAGTAAATGAGATCACTCTGAAACAGATTATTAGTACATAACCCAATAACTAGATCGATGTTACCTTGTACTTTAAGATCTTAGATAATTTTATCTGCTAAAAGTAGTAGCGACGTAGTCTGTCAGTCTGTGTGTGTCTGTTACCCGAGCAAATGGCTTTGAACTGCTTTAACTCAGCAAACACGGCACTGGAGCGTCACACGAACAAAAAGCTTTCTGAAAAACATTTGAAAAAAAACACAGCTTTCAGTGAAGACTCGAAATTCAATAAAAACCTCCTGTATACAGCTTATGACATTTTCTAACTTTTTAAGTGAGAATTTTTGCCAAAATACTTCTTTGGAAAGTTATGACAGTTTTACTAAATTTTAACAGTTATCCTTGTCGATACATTGAGCGCGAACTAAAAATACTAGCACCATAGCTGTCATTGTAGAATCACTAACTTTTACTAAGAAGTTGGAAATTGCCCCTACAGTAGAATTGTTTGACAAGAACTCAACTCTCACAGCATTTTTGTATCAAGGGATAAGTACTCTAATGGTACACCAGCAATGAATCAAATTCAATGTGTTTTTCCATCTGGGTGATTGCTGTAACGACAGAATGTTGAATTTTTGTACTTTTGTCAACTAAATCATATCAGTACTGTTTCTAATTAGTCTTTGGTAAAGGTTTACATTGGCATACTATTGTTTATATTGCTGTTGTTTATTTATTTATTTAAGGGTAAAGAGAAACATGGCCAAGCCAAATCTCAGCAAAGGTTCTGCTGCTACTGCTGAGGTGACTCAAAGGACTGTTGCAGGTTAGTCAGAACTCCACTCTTCTGATTATTTACTTGTAAGTGTTTAGCTTTCAAGAAAGCTACATATGGGGAATTAATTGACCTTTTTGAACAATCAGATAATGCTGAACAACTCCTCTCTAATTTTCTAATTTCTTTTCCTGATATGAAATCTCAGATTGGACGGACTGACCGTTTTTGGGACACAGTGAAAAGATTGGCTGCTCCATCCCAGCCATCATTAACAGGAAAAATTGCTTCAGAAGGAACACAACTTAGCCATTACAGAAGCAAGACTTGGGAACCTCGTATAAGAAACAAAACAGGTTTGTGGTGGCTTTATAACGTTTCTCTTGTTTATTTCCCATATGTAGGTTCTGACTTTACATTTCTTCTCGAATTGAATGAATATGGCTTAGATGAAGAATTGTTAACTGCAGTTTTTGACAAATTCTATCAGGAACAGCTGTGGTATTTGAAAGGTGTTCCATGTGTTGCCTTTTATCAAAAGCGGCACACTTTTCTAAAGAAATGGTCAGTAACTTCTAAGCTAACGAATGCCACAATCGGAAAATTTTACATGTCAATTGACAAGAATTTATCAAGCAAAGGATTATGTGTTGATTACGTACATAAATTTATCGACAAACTTTGTAAACGTGGAAAACATGATGAACTAGTGCCGTATGGAATGGACAGACAAGTTATTGAAACAAGAGCTGCACACATGGATTTAGAAGAATGTACTGATCATGCAGAGAATTTGATGTTGAAAGTTAGTGATTTGATGAAACAGCTTGCTGTGTCAAGTAAAAGACTACATACAAGTTAGCGTCTCCTCTCAGCCTTCTGGGACAACCTTTCACCTCTTAGCCCAATTACTAACTGTAAACAATCATGCATTGCTATAAAAAGCGTGACTTTTTTGCCTAGTTTCATACAGCTGATGAAGACCTTTGGCTGAAACGTTCTGTACTTTTTTCAGAATATATTTTATCACGTTCATAAAGCTCAAATAATCTTTCTTCTTACAAACATGAATAACGTTGTAAAGAACTCCCAACTTCATGCAGTATTTCAGTCTGAAGACAGACTTTATGGAGACAACAAGAAGATAAACCATTGTCTTCATAAAAAGTCAGAGGTTTTGTATGAGAGATAGTTTAAGGAGTCAGCGAGTGATAGCGATGCCTAGTTTCCTTTTTTGAGTTCTGGAGCAGCTTTAATGAAAGAAAAGTTATATGTGTATGCTCAGAACAATCTTCCAGGCAGAATTTATTGGGATCCGCCTTAGCCAGAAGTGAGAAAGGTACTTGCTGAATTACAGCCCAGCAATGACCTTTGTGAGTCAATTCTTGAATTGAATGATTATCTGACAACAGGGCTACCTAATTTACATCAAGTGGTTCGTTCTAATTTGGTTGAAGTGAAAAAGAACAAGACTATGAAATGGCTGGATAGTCTTCCAGATGACCACCAAGGAAAAGTGATTGACTTAGCAGTTGAATCAAGGCAAGCTGTTAGAAGGGAGCACGTTGAAGCAGAGAAAGAAGTAGCAAAGAGAAGACAAGAACACTTGATTAACTCTCATTTACGTCACAAAGCTATGAAGAGAAATCAAAATTATAGAGAGATCAGCTGTCTCAACTGCACTTGGTAACAACTTCCAGAGAACTTCATGAGATACTTTCAGACATAAAGAGTAAGTCAGCAACTCCCACACAAAAGAAGATGGAAAAAAGATCCTTTTAAAGTGGACAAGTAAAATTGATGAAAAAGCTCCTTGGACAAAGTATTCATATTTCATTTAGTCGTTCAGGTAGACAGCGACCTTTATGTAAGGTTATTCAAGAGCTGAGTGATTATATTAATCAGGATCCCTCTTCCGCTGAATTTTCAACTTACATTGAGGATGCTAGTGCTCTTGTTGGGAAGCATATTAGTCACAAATTCGAGTTAGAAGATACAAACGACGTAAAATGGTACAATGGTATGGTGGTAGATTATGATACATACACTAAAGCCCATGAAGTTTTGTATGATGAAGAGGAAGAATCCTGTTTCTTGATTTGATCCTTAATTTACTCAATGAAGACTTGAAAGTACTTGCATAATTTCATCTTTGTAAATAACCACAATAATCTTTAATTAATTGATAAGATTTTTTGATGTTATGTCAGTTAAAAAGCAACATGTATAATCTAGTTCTTTTAATACTGCTTCAACTTCATTTTATATTTTAGTGAATTGTTCATTTAACTTTGCAATCAGTTCTGCATAGCGCTTCATTTCCAAACGTAATGCTTGAACTTCATATAAACAAAATGTTCCAGAAGTTTCAACTGCATACAACCTAAACAATTCAATAATATAGTGCCATACTGATTTCTAATTGAATTTTGTCACCCATAATAACACAATTAAAATTTAGGAGGTGTGGCTTAGGAGGGGTGTTTACTATACACAGAGGTATGGAAATGGACAAATCACACTGTGTCAAAAATTCTCTATAATCACTGTCCATTATGTTCTACTACAAGTGAGATCACGTACTGGCTGAACATGGTGGCTTGGCTATACTTCTCTTTACCATGAAATAAATAAAGAACAGCAATATAAACAATAGTATGCCAATCTAAACCTTTACCAAACACTAATTGGAAACAGTACTGATATGATTTAGTTGACAAAAGTACAAAAATTCAACATTCTGTCATTACAGCAATCACCCAGATGGAAAACACATTGTATTTGATTCATTGCTGGTGTACCATTAGAGTACTTATCTCTTGATATAAAAATGCTGTGAGGGTCGGGTTCTTGTCAAGCACTTCTACTGTAGGGGCAATAATGTCACCCTTGATCATGCTTCATATACAGTTAGCACCAATCAACACTGGTAAATAAACAATTTTATGTGCTAGAATTATCACCTGATATCCTCGACCTTTCAGCCACTATCAAAACGAACTCGTTCTTGAACAAAGATAAGGACTGACCCAAGAGAGAAATGAGCAATTTTAACCCTTTGTTCACCAACATTACAATTAAGTGCTGTGCTGCTCTACTAGAATTTTTACTGGAGCTGGAGCATTCGTTTAGAAAGGTAAGCATGCTGAGATCCTAATCTTTCCATATCATGAACATCAGTTTTTCACATTAGAAGCCCTATCAAATGATTTTATATATTATTGGACAAGTACAAAGCTTAGCATGGCAACAAAAAACAGTAACACAACAGAACGTCACTCAAACATTAATTAAAGTTTAATTGGTATTTAGGTCACTCCCACTATAATTAATTCACATAATAAAAGTTCAATAACTGATAAAAACTAAAGCAAAATTTTTGGACTTGCAAGGTAATTTTGAATGGTACAAGCCATTTCTCTGTAGATGATTCATAACCAAAGATATAATACTGAGTTATTGCTCATCTCAACATGAACAGACTACAAATATATACAAGTTAATTACATTTTGATAATCTGTTATTTTTGGACCTAGCAATTTGCATCTGGCATACAAATTTTAAATAAGTTATTTGTTTTATTTTGACAACTTTTTATTTTAACTAATAAGAAATAGAAAAATTAGCTAGAACAAATTTAATGTCTTCTCAATCAGAATAAATATGGTTGATCATAAGTCCTGACTGGTTAGTCAGCTGACATTAAGGGTGGTTCTTGGTGTAACTTCACTCTGATGACATCATCATTAAATGACAGGTAGTGATATCATTATATATGATGACATCATCTAAATCCATCACCTACACCCTAAACCAAACCTTATGACACATAGTGATGTCGTCATCATAGTACAAGTTACATCATCATAGAAGTTACACCAAGAAGGACCCGACATTTATTTGTATTAAAAATAATGCTTTTTAGTTTGTGTAAAAGGAATTTTGAAATGACTTGTTGATTATAATGAAATAATGATATTAAAGTAATATTATATGTATTAAAGCAATCATGATATAATATAATACAGTATAGTACTGATGTTCAGTGGAGTATTCCATAAACGTTTATAAAATCCATTTGTGCAAATAAATAGACAATCATAAGTATAATGAAATAATGATATTAAGGCCACTGCAATTAAATTTATAGTTTCCTGTTTCAGACGCGGGTAGGAAGCGGGCGGGCGCAAAGTCTATTATTAGAACAGTGTTTTTATTATAGCCTTACCACAAAGCCATAAAAAATAATTGTACCATGCAATGAGAAAAGAAATTGAAGAGAAAAAAGAATAAAAAGAGAAAAGACAATATAAAAATATTTTAGCTATTTTTTCCTTATGGGTTCCTTGTTGCTGCACTGTGGGTACTGATCATCTGATGTAAAAGGTTGATCTGCTGCACAATAAATGCAAATAGGGTCAAACTTTGCAGAATAATATAATTTCTCAATTGGATCGTAGCAATCATGGTCATGAACATCCACAAACTGGAACTCTTCTGGTAGATTCAAATCTTTTAATGTTGCACCACATGTGTACAGGCCTTCATCTAAGAGGTCTTGTAAATAAATCCTTTGCTCCTTTGTAAGTTTATACTTTGAAAATATTAATCTCCAAAGATTACACTCTGTGCATTGTACCATAAGTTGGGTATTTTTGATATGTTGCACACTGGCATAATATGGAAGCTTTCTCTTAACTCTTTTCTTTTTACCTGAATCAGCTTTTAAAAAAAAAGGGCGATGTTCCTCACTTGTGGATGATCTGAAAACATGAGAGAATGGGAAATAATGACCATCTTCTTGAGGAACAGGATGAGGAATATGGTGGAGGTTTTGAAAGATATTTAAAGGAAGACGTATTGGCTTGCAAATAGTACAGTCATCTTTTCCACACTTTAATATATATCAAAAGTATAATGACTACTCTGACAGCAGTGTGTGATAAACTCCATTACTGTAGGGTGCCGATCCATCGTCTCCTTCCTGTAGACTCCATTCTCTGTTAAGGTACTATCAAGTGCAATTATCGCAGACCAAAACTGACTTTGTTCATCAGTAGTCGCAGAGATAGACGGATGAATAAACTCATTGTGGAATTTTAAACGAGAGAAAAGGGTGCATAGTAGTACTTTCACTGAGGATAGACTATCATAATACGTTCCACGGGATTTTCCAACTATGATAAGGGGCTGTACGACTAGCACATAAGTAGTCTAGATCTAACTTCAGAAACAAACAGATTAACGACAGTTTTACAGAAAAGTAGGTTAGTCTGTGATCGGGACCACCGTCCGAGTATAAAAAGAGAATAGGTTTGTTGAATGACGTAGACTGAAGGGTTTGATATAGCATGTCTGTATGGCGAAGATGGTTCAAACACAGCATTTTTTAATCCAACAAACACAGACCCTACATGTAATACAAAAATACCTCCATCATTACTGCACACACAGATAAAAAAAATATCACTCTTTATTCCACAAATAGGAAGGTGCACACTTGTTTACTGGACATAATAATTGTAAGAAATAATTTTCATAATGATGTAATATTTATTTTTTAGAATTTAACATACCATATAATTCAATTTACATAAACTATATAATTTTGTTAAACAGCAACATACTTGTTAACACATCAATTTACATGTAACACAACTTAGTGATTTACATGAACACAACTAAAGTTAGTAATTTACATGTAACACAACACATCATAATTTACATGTAACACAACTTAGTGACACTCACAGGTCCATGTACTATAAATAATTCAGAAGCTAGCTGTACAGTGATAAACAAAGTTTCAGCGATTAAAAACATAGTTAAAATAGTAGTAAGTTAGCATTATTACAAGTAATTTTCCCCCATCTATGTACCAAAACTACTTACCAGTAAACCATGAATCAGATATATCTTCAGGTATATTAACAACAAACGTAACCGAGGGGATCAACGAGAACTTTGTAAAATCATGATCTCCAACTTGCAATCGTTCGTCAATATGCACAGGTACATGCCTCCCTCTCTCAGTGGCCGCAACAGGGTAACCAGGCTCACCCACTTTAATCTTATGTTTATCGTCTAAACAGACGAATGCACAATATTCACGGACAGTTATGGAATACTCTCGCATATAGCGGAAGGAAGTAGATGCATAATGGGAGTCAACATGATGATGACGCCATTGACATTGCTGTACATTGAACTTTAATTTAAACCTTCCAGTGTGTTGAAGAGCTTTAGTAGCAGTAGGAGTTTTAGGCCAAAACTGCAAACAAACCTATTCATTGGAAGGTATAAGAGTATGAGGTGGACAACGTTGTTTGACTTGTTCGACCAAATCTCTGATAGAAATAGCACGTGCAAGATGAGTTATTAGATCATGACGGCGATCATCTACTGCAGTACCAAGATCCTCATTCAAAAACGTTTGGCACTCATTCCAAAATACATCAAACCTGCTGTCTTGCCGTCCATTAGAAGCTCGAAGGTCTAAAACGATATCAGTATCTTCCATGTCAATGATCAGTTGAACTCATTCATCAATTGCTGATTGATCAAGGTTTGTAGATGATGAGTGGTCACCTAAATAAAATTACATTACATTTAGTATGAGCAAAAATTAATACAATAATTATACATACATGTATACCATAAACTACGCAACACAGCAACATATCAATTTTACAAATATGATAACATGACATCTTACCAGTTAAGTCTTTGTAAAAAAAACTCAAAACAGCTGGCTTAACTGAAGACGATACTAGACCAAACTTTCGATACATAGCATTCCTCATTGCTCTTGTGTGATAAGTCGGAATGAGTTGTTTTGCTTGCTCAATAGCAGGTTGACTGTGTTCAAAACACTCGGTAACTTCTATGTGGTCAGGCACCTTCCAGAGAAAGTGTAGATTACCAACATTACTGCCTGGCAAATACACAAGGAGTAAACATGGACATTTTAATCCAGTTGATATAAGAGAGTTCAGTACTCTGTGTTTTTGAACATTGTCATTTGGCAAGAGATCTGTTATGAAAACAGGTTGATAGATATCATGGGATACAACTTTCTCCTCAAATACATATAATGAGAGTATGGTATCTTCTTCTGATGCTGTAATGAATTTA
This sequence comes from Xestospongia bergquistia, assembly GCA_963965975.1. NCBI lineage: Eukaryota > Metazoa > Porifera > Demospongiae > Haplosclerida > Petrosiidae > Xestospongia > Xestospongia bergquistia. The sequence continues at coordinate 6,370,848 of OZ014414.1, forward strand.
AGATGTAAGTTGGCAGAAAGGTCACGGACAGGAGTTAGTGATTTGTGGTTATTTTTTACTCTTTTATTCTTTGCAACGAGGTATTCCACATAACTAGATATACTGTGAAGAAGGGAGAGAAAGGTGGGTTTTAGTTCAACCCAGTGTGGCCTATCCCAAAAACTGCAATGGAGGAGAGTTGAGAGTTCTAAAGCAAACTCACGCAGAGAATCAGATGACATATTCTTAGTTAATCTCTTCCTGTGTTTAGAAAGCTCTGGATTGTTATAATCAGTAAATGATTCAAAAACAGAAGGAATGGGCTGAGAACGTTGTTGAAATACATGTTGGTGATCATCAATATGCCAAAATATATCTCTCATGACAGTAACTAATCTTTTTCCCATTGGCAACTCTGATGTATTGAGGCTAACGGATGAAGAATTGAAGAATTGAACGAGATCATTAAATAGTTTGTCTTTCTTTGTTCGTTCCCTAATTGGTTCAATGAATATTGGAGGGGTGTATTCATTTACTTGTATTACTGATTTGAAGAGTAGTTGACAATGTTCCTGTTACACTGTCTATATTTACTGTATATTTTAAGAATGGACTAAAAGAATTCACCACAGCAACTAACAGAAGAGTAACATCGACAAGATCGAGAGTGTTCTTGTCCTTTCCTACTTGAGCTGACATCAATTCAAAATTACCTTGAAAATTACTGTCTGAAGAGATTCTAGGACGAACGGTTTCTGTGAAAAACCTTGATATAGTCTGTTCCTGATCATCGACTTTCAATATTGTCCATGGAAGTAACGTCTTTCTACACAGGGATGCTGCTGCAGTATTGACCAAGTGAAGCATTGTAATTAGAAAAAGTGAGTGAAATTGCAGAAGAGACAAAACTGAAATTAACTAAATACTTTGAAGATAGTTAGAGAGATCTAACCAAGTCACATGACTTACCAAAAACGCTTAATGACTGGGCATCCAACTGGTTGAACAGCAACCGGACCAGACCGAGTAAAAGCAGCTGAGTTATGATTTAAGAGACGGAGGATGGCGAGTAAAACGTCTAATAAGGTAGTTTAGTCGGTAATTAAGTAAATTAACGCCTGATTATCGAGAGAGACAACGCCACGAGGCTAATAATATACGATAATAAACGAAATACACAAATAAGGAAAAATTTTGAAATTAGAAGCGGAGGAGTGCGGGCGGGAAACGGGAAACTATGAATTTAATTGCAGTGGCTTAAAGCAATATTATTAATTATTATTACTATTATTATTGTTGTTGTTATTATTATAATAATAATATTAATAGTAATAATAATTTATACATTTTATTTAACTATTCTAACCCCGGAGAAATCACTTATCAATAACCTGACGTTAAGTGATTCATTGCCTTTAATTAATAAAAATTGATTATTCATTATCAAGATGGCGACTTTTGCACTGTTAGATACTGTTGTTGTGATTTCTGATTCTATGGGTAATGTAACAACTTGCTGACAATTTCAAGAACGAAAATGATCAACTGTTAGTACTTTTACGGATGCATTTCTTTGTACGATTTATATAACATGTAATAATAATAGTGATTAAAGTAAGCAAGGTTTATTGCTTTGTAAAAATGTCAAATATTTTTGTAGAAATAAATCCATCCGCATAATTGTAGTAATTGACTTCATCTTTAATTTTCATAAGTTTCAGTCCTCTAGGTTTTTTTAATATTATAATTTGACGTCTCCAAAGGATTGCAGATATTAAGGAATCAAACTACATTTCTGCAAAGTACTAGGATTTTAAAAAAAATTTAAAGTATGATCAATTATTAGAACAAGTATCTTCATGTGACTGCATCCAAAAAAGCCTGAAAAAAATTTCAGATATTTCTACCTTAAGTATCACTGAAATGAGAAGACGTAAGATTTACTCACAATTATTTAATATACTATACAATTAGTAAATGTATACATGTATTTTAGACAAACATTTATAAATACTTTATCATATTAAAATATGTCCTAATATGGTAACAATGTTATGTCTTATTTAATTGTAGTATAATTGTATCTCTCTCTTTCTCTCTCTCATTCAAGTTTATTGATTGAGGTGAATTTGGTGAAGTATACCAAGGTACAGCTGTTGATATTCTAGGTCAAGATACAGGCCTCATCCCTGTGGCCATTAAAATACTGAGGGCAGGCAGTACAGCTGAAGATCAGAGGAAGTTCCTATCAGAAGCAGCTCTAATAAGGTAATCATATTTTGTTTATATTCTATCAGTTCATTTCCCTCAATTATAGTAACTTCAATCCTCAAGACATTGTTAAGGTGTTAGAGGTGTGTCTTGATAATTATGTTGTTAGAGGTGTGTCTTGATTATTATGTTGGAATAATGCCAGGGGGTGACTTATTGAAATTCATAAGAGAAGCTAAACGAGAACATGTGAGTGTCACAAGATAAATAAAATCACTTGATCTGATTGTACACTGTAAAAATAAATAAGTGATTTCCAACCAAACTTTTAGGTAAAATCTACTGCAACTCAGGCAACCCATTCAATGGATTATATTCACAGACATAAATACTAGTAATTGTAATCCATATATTTCTATGTAATTTTCAACTATTAAAATGTTTTTTTTTCTTTTAGGATGTTAACTTCACCTCCAGTCATCTAAGTAGTTTTCAACAATGGACTAAATAAATTTATATATACTACATGGTAAAATCACCTCCAATTGATTTTATAATCTTTAGCTATAAATGAGTGAAAACTGACTATCATGATTGTGTAATAATTACTATGTGTCATAACGAATATATGTTGTTAACTGTCATAATTATTAACACAACAAATTGTTTTTAACAAAATGGGGCACAATTAATTTTATAGAACATTTTTAGTTCACTTCAGTTTGGTAATGTCTGACGTAACAGCTAGATACGTCCCTGGGCGTTTTAACGAATCAGGATAAGACAATATATTGTCTTGAAAAAAAAACAAAAGAGTTTCTACAGGTTTAGGATATTTAAGGTGGAAGACATAGTAAGATGAAAATGTTAAGAATATGGCTGATTGAATGTTAGGAACTTGGCAGAGAACCTTCTTCTCAATGATTATGAAGAATTGAATTTGTTCACCAACAAAGATGATGAAGTATGGAGATGTGTTGTCAGTCTGTTCAGCTATATTTTCAGGAGTATCATCAATCTATTTGAGAATGATACACTTTAAAAAATACTATATACTTCTGACCTGACATTCTTTGAAAAAGTATGAAGAAGTACAATGTAGTGCTTCAACAAGTATCTTTAATGCAGTCACCTGCTTTGAATAGTCATCTGTGTAATACATTAATATTAAAATTATCATTTAATATAATGAGTACATAATAATGTATTTACCACAATCCTTTAAGATAGCATTAGCACACGGTACAGTGCTAGTAAATTTTAATAATACACTAGCAAAGATCATCAGATTATGATAGTTGGTATGTACAGCATGACGTACAGCTCTTAACAACATTAATAATGCTTTATTTGTTGACAAAGACTTGGCTGTATCTTTTATAATTGCTAGTCTAGTTTTTGTAATAACTCCCTCTCCACACAGGTAATGTGCTACTCTAACAGGATATTGGAGAGACTGAGAGAGAGTACCATAGTGACAACGTAAAATGTCACTGGCATGATCTTCATGACTACTATAACTTGTCATTACTATCTCTTGATCCATTTCATCCATCTATCCATCCATTCATAGGTCATCTTCAAGTGACAGAAGTGGGTGGAGTCATAAGGGTGTGGTTGCTAAGGAAAATGGGATACATCTACTTCAAACTAATGGGTCAGTCTCACACAGTGTCTTTAATGATGATGTAATTGATAATAGAGAAGATACACCACCAATGTCAAAATATTCACCTCATAAGGAATCCTTACCTGCTAGTCTTAATGTCTTAAGAGGGGTCACCAATAGTAACGAGGAAAAAATCCCTTCCTGGTAAATTAAGCCCACCTATAATTTGCCCTATAGCCAGTCCTGAAATGAGGCAGAAAGTAGATATGTTAACACAAGTTGTATCTCAAAGTTCTCATGATTCAGAAATTAATGTGTTCAGTTTTCCTGATCCACTTGAAATATTGAAAACTCACAGACTCCCAATAGAATTAACATTATTTAATGGCATTAGTGACCTTTTAACAGATGATTTCACACCGGTCGATCAAAACACCTATTCATATGGTCAACCAGACTCACAAAGTTTCAAACTGGTTCTAAAAACCAGCCTAGTCCACCTCACCATTGTCGGGCTTCCAGTCCACCTAAGGGTAGTTCTCCAAGACACCAACCAGTCTATGTCTGTGAGCAATTCTAGTCAGGAGAGTCCACGACCTCATCTTAAATCTCAAGGTAGTTTAAATGGGAGCTCAGCACGTTGTACATCTGACCAAAGTCTCAAAATGTCACCTAGGATTCCAAAGCAAAAAGCTCTACCTCCTCCATCCCCAGGAAAGAAGAAAAATAGCTCTAGACATTTAAGTTTAGAAGGAATTCCCACTTCTATCACTATTGACAAATTTAAATATCCACCTGCTCCTACTGTACAAGACAAGGGTTCTGAAATTATTAAAAATAATCCTTCATCCCCTATTAGGGGATCTGTAGAACTTCAGAGGGAGCTCTCACAGGAACTGCTAAGATCAAGTAAGTTACTACAACAAGAGGAACATATATACCACATGATACAGGAGAAACAAATGAGTCAAGAAAAAGGAGCAGATTGTGTTGTAAAGATTGGTGACTTTGGTCTTGCTAAAGATCTGTATAGCCAAGGCTACTACCAAGTTTGAGAGAGAGGGGGGGGGGAGAGAGGGAGGAAGGGAGAGACTAGTACTGTACCAGTACGATTGATGGCACCAGAGGCTCTCCTTCAAAGGAAGTTAACAATTGAGTCTGATATTTGGTAAGTAAAAGTTGCATGAAGTGGTTATAATAAAGATATCATTATTGTAAAGGTCTTATGGAGTACTTCTGTGTGAGATTATGACATTTGGTAATCAACCATATCCTGCTAGAATAAACCAAGAGGTTCTCCAGTTTGTAACAGGAGGAGGAAGATTAGATAAACCAGAGAATCGTCCAGGAAGATTGTATGTTGAATGGATAGACAGATGGATGTATGGGTGGATCAATGGACTGATGGATGAATGTTTCGATATGAGACAAATGAATGGACAGTTAAATAATTCAAAGATCAATGGATGAATGAATGAATCACTAGATTAATATATATTAATAAATCTATTAATCATTAGATGATATCAGTATATTTATGACTAGATATTATATTTTAAATGAATGAATAATAAAGTGGATATATTGATAGTCTGACTGACTTAGTTCTAATATTATAATTGTTAATTCTATTATTTGTAGATACAAACTCATGATGATGTATTGGAAGAGGTATGCCAGTGAGGGACCTCACTTTGTACAAATAGATGTTATAGCATCATTCTTAGAACATGTTAACAATAAAAGAGACTTATTATTCTAATGATGATGATGAAGATTTAGAAGAGGTCCTACAACGAAGAAACCCTAGACCTTCAAGAACATCATCTGTATGATCAGGTGAGACCATTTATTCATCTATCAACTTATATATATATATATATATATATATATATATATCTGTCCAATCTGTCCATCTACAACTCCATCTGTCCATTTCTTCTCATCCATTTGTTCATAAATCCATGTACTCATAAGTATCTATTCATCAATTTTCCATCCATTTAGTCCTTTCATTTGTCCATTCTTTCCTTTATTCATCCATTTTATAGGTATTGTAAATTTAGTTCATCAAGGTAGTATGTGAATTCGCAACAGTTTCCTATGGAGAGGTAGTCTCCATAAAAAAGAAGAACTTGAGTCACATTAGAATCATACTGGAATGAACAGTGATGAAAATTTAATAGAGGTAATGTACTCAATATAATGAGGTAATGTACCCAATATAATGAGGTAATGTACCCAATATAATAGAGGTAATGTACCAAATATAATGAGGTAATGTACCCAACATAATAGAGGTAATGTACCCAATCTAAGTGCTATTTGGAGTACATTGGACTCTAGCTGTGAACAAGATGCTCACTCAATATTGTATAGAGTGCAATATATACTGTATAACAAAAGAACAGAATGGTGATTTATAGTGAAGTTTCAGTAGATCATTGGTTATAGATAAAACTTCAGAGAAGTATTAACTGTTCATGATAGTTATAAATACTGCAAAACAATATAAAAAGGCCATATCTATATATGCTATACAGGTTTCTATACAGCATAGTCAGCTCTTTATGGCATATACAGCACTGTTATTGACCTTGATATACCCAGACACATTAAAACATGGTGGTAATATGACAGTTAGTTCAACAATTGTACTTTCTTTTAGATTAAGTAGAGAAATGTCTTCCATGTTAGACTCAGACCTATCAAGTATTTACAATATAATATGAATATAAAAATGATGGTTGTAATTTCATCTCCATTATCAATTGTAACTATATATATTTGCTGACAAGTATATATTTTGAAAGGTTATATTATGAATTATCTAATGTTTGATTTAATAAAATATATACATTAACTTTTATATTGACTACCTTCAATAACTGCAGTAATAGTAGGTTGTCCTTCTACAGCATCATATTCAAAAATAACCTCGTACCCAGGCTTTCGCAAAAGAATAGAAAGCCTGGTAACTACAGCTTGCGCATGCGCTTATATAATTATTATAATTTATGCAATATAGTGACATCATAATTACAGCATTTTAAATTAAATGACGAATAAATGGGCTGAGTTTACATTGATGACGTTTCATTCACTACACGAGCTTAAGCGTGGCTAGTCGAGTTTGTCGGTTGTGCTAGAAACAAAAATAGCGTCAAACTTGTTCAGTGCTGTTGGGATACAAAACCGCACGAAGACATCTTTTCCGTGATATATAGCTTCAGTGGTCAAGAGTTGCTCTTTTGTAAGAGATAGATTTGGTCTTCCTTGCTGCTTTAGAGCTTAGAGTAGAGCAGCAGAAAAGTTTCTATAAGTACTACAAGTAGCCATCAGAGTTTGACATTGCGGTAAAAGGAATTTGACGTCATAGTTGACGGAGGATTCCTAAAGTATACTATTTTCCAAGAAATCTCTGGAAATTAAACTCTTGCACAAACAGTAGTTACCAAGGGTTCTTTTCTTCCCGAACGCCTGGGTACGAGGCTAGTAGGCTACTTCAAATAATATTCTCTCTATAAAGAATGACTTTTATTGAAGAATTATATTTATAACTAATATTCTATATTTACTGCAATTCTTTAAAATAGCATTAGCACATGGTACATTGCTAGTAAACTTTAACAGTATGTTAGCAAACATCTCCAGGTGATGGTAGTTGATATGCACAGCATGACGTACAGCTTTTAACGCAAGAAAAATTGCTTCTTTTTTGGAATAAGACCATGCAGTAGTTTTCACATTAAATAATGTCGTCTGTGAAATAACTCTCTCCACCGAGTAACTCTGCTACTCTAATGGGATATTGAAGAGACTGAGAGAGAGTACCATAATGATATATAACGTAAAATGTCACTAGCCATAGCAGCTTTTGCTATGAAATAGATTTATTAAGTATATATCAACTATTATATTCATATACCATTAGAATCAGATGTTGGTTCCAAATCAAGCTTATCCTTTTTTCGTTTTAAGTCCTCATCAGATATCTCTTTGTCGTCGCTTTTTTATATTTGATGTATTTAAATCTGCCATCTGACAACATAGTTAAACAACAACATGAACATTGATTTTATGAACAACATTGTTGCCAACAACCTGATATTCCAAGTACTCCACTGTATGATCACATTCTATACCTTCAATTGAGTCACTAGTAGCTTGTTGATATTGATGACCACTATGACCTGTCATTGTTATCTCTTTAACTACTGTCATCTGATCATCTGGACATTTTTGAGCTAAGCAAATAAGCAATTTTACAGTAGATTAGTAGTGAGTATAGTGATTACCATATTCACTGATCATTTTTTCAGATAGCATTTTGTCTCTTCAAACATGGACAGTACTGTTGCTAACACTTTCAATTTCTTCTGATCTGAAGATATTGCTGTATGTATAGCAGAAAATAAAGTTGTCATCTTATCTAAACTGCCTTCAAATGTCTCCATCTTATCAAGTGTTGGTTCATCTATACATCTCTCACTAAATAAGAGCTGGGACACTTTTACAGGATCAATCAGACACTGTGACAGTGTCTCAATGTGGCTTTGAAATATACTAGTTGCTTCAGTATTCAGATGTTGTGAGTCCATTCCTATAATAAGAACAGTACACAGTACACAAACAAACTACTAATATAACATTTATACTTAGAAGCATATGTAAAAGGTTCTTGTAATAGTGTTTTTCCATTAGCTCTGCGCAAAGTGGAAGTAACATCCATCAGATGGATATAAGATTCCTTTGGAACAGCTGTTATGTATAATTCATAGATAGGTATATGTCCATTTATTGTTTATTTATTATATTGTCAAATGAAACTATAAAAATGGACAAATAAATTCTTTCATATAATATATGTGACCTGATTTGCAATAAGGAACCACTTCTAACAAAACATTTGTGACCTGAATTGTGAAAAGGGACTACTGTTAGAACACCTCAAAAATTTTGTTTATATACAGTTGTTGTATATGCACGACTAATTATGATAAATGTATATATACAAAAGATGTTTTAACAGTAGTTCCTTTTCACAAATCATGTCACAAATGTTTTGACAGAAGTGGTCCCTTTTTGCAAATGGGGTCACATATAGTAACAACAAAGGCCCAACTCAATCAACTACTGTTATTATGCAATTAATACACAGGTTCATGATATGTACTAACTTCAAAATAGGTCTTCATTAAAATGGAAACTTAACACAATACAGTCTACATGAAAATTTGTAAATAAATTAATTACAAGTAAATGGCTATTTAGAAAACTTTAGTGTTTATTACTTCATACAGTGCAAACTATAATCATCAGTAAACAAATAAGCATAAATGGATGAAGATGTAAAGCAGTTACTGAATATAAAGTTCAATAATATCCAGTGGAGTATCTTCATCATTTGATGGATTTTCACTACCACATATTCTTAATTCAATATCTTCAGTGGTAGTCTCATTGAGATTCTTTATAAACCATGGCATTTTAGGGTTAGTACAACATGGTCCTTCACTTCCATTACATTGTTGTCCATCCCACAATGTATCATTAGAGTATAAGATGAATTGCTCATATTGTACTGAATACAATCCAGATTCACAATAGTAATCACTACCTACCCACTCTGGTACATATGTACCAATACTATTACTATTACATGGACAATTATATTGACGAAGTAAGTCATTTTCTAGAACTGTTTCTCTCGCACCACAAGCGTAAGTCCAAATGTGTTTATGAGGATTACTGCCATAAGTAATAGTAACACCATCAACATATGTGCTGCAATTATCAATGTCTGGAATGGCATTACTAGCATATAAAGGTGGAAATCCATCTGGTACACCAAACTGATAACCTCTTATTCGACCACAAACTTTACTGTAATAAAATCCACGAGCAGAGTAAATTATAGATGAAGACATAGGTCGACCACAAAGTCTGTGATCTATGTTGTCAAATTGTCTTAGTGTTAGTCCAAGTGGACAGGTAGCATTAGGTTCACTCATGTTGAGGTAGCCTATTCTCATCCAGCCACCTTTACCATCACAGTTAGTAACCTCCATATCACAGTATACTGATATAAGAGAACCATTAGGAAGTCGTATTGTGTAATAACCTGAGAGAGAAAGATTATTTTGCTGTTTAATATCAAGACATGTAGTTGGATACAAGTTAATGAACTTAGAGATTGCTTCTAATTGTTCCATCAATTTTCCACCAAGATCAGTAACGTTGTCACATTCATAAGATTTTTCAACACAATGTTGTGATGAATAAAAGTTTGTAAATGCAATATCCTTGACGTACTCCTTTCCATTACAGACCATACAAGTCTCAGTGGGAGGAACAACACGGGAGAGTATATTTAAGGATTCAGAAAGTCCCTGCTCAGCACATTGAAAGCTACTTTGATAGACCTTAACTGGAACATCTGTAATTGTAATATTTTGAAATGGATGCTTTTTGATATCATCTCCATAACACCCAAAAACAAGAGCTCCAAATAAAAGAAAGCACTTAGCAAAAAGGAGAACCATTGCTAAATCTAGTTGTGAGGCGAGCCTGAGCGACAGTGGGAAGTTATTGATGGCGTTCGCTCTAAAATATTTTCATCTAATTAATATTACTTAATATTTAATCTAATTAATTAATATTAATATTATTAATATTAAGAGTACTTAATTTTTAATTTAATGTTATTCGGAGATAAATGATCAAGACAACACTATTCTTCTGTTATCGCACTTAGCTATAAATTGGCCAATCACAGCATCTAAATGTTCTTTGATGCCTCCTTCTATATAGACATATTTACTAGATACATTCGGCTATTGTTGAACAAAGACAGGTTTTTGATGTTTGAGGGCAGAAAAGATCTTTCACAAGCATGATTTGCTGACTACAATTGTGATTGAAAACAGCTGTAATGAGATTACACTTGGAATTCTGCTTGAAGAGGATTGAGTTGACAATCACTTATACTTTGAGAGAAGTACTGGTAGTGCTAGAACTACCATACTGATTGTGAACAAATATCTTCACTACCTTTTGCTAATGTATTGTTATAACTTTGGGACAAAATATGTGGGCCAATACCAACTACCCTTCATCACACTAGTACACAGTAGTGTGCCGAAAGCTAGTCACTACATATCCAAATTCTTAGGGATGCTATTGGGAATGGATTTGTAAGTTCTTGCACTTCATAAATTATAACACCTTTGATTTTGATTATATATTCTTATTAATTTCATTATTATTGCTATGCATGTTTTTCTTTCGCTAGGGAACTTGGAAAATACAGCTCAGGCAGAAAATGAGCAATGTGAGAAGACCATCTTCATCTAATTTGGATGAGGTGAGATAATTATTATTGTATTATGATTAACATACTTTGTTCTTTCCATGTGGTAGATAAAGTATTGTGAAACATCAAAGTCCCAAACTAGGAAATGCTCGGTAATAAATTAGTCTTTGTAAACTAATACATCATCATTATGCTGTGTTTATCAATAAAACTATAAGTGTTATGTACCTCCATTTATATTGAAGCAGGTGGAACCCCTAAGTGACAAAAAGTTTCTGATAAGATCAATTTTGTGAGTATATGTTGAGGTTACATGATTTGTATTAACTGTTTTGTAATTTTAATGTTTACATGTAGTTTAATACTGAACAATCCCAAGAGACTGACAATGATGTTCATGAGAGTAATCTTGCTCTCCTCCAACAGCAACTGGCAAAACAGGATCATGAAGTGTCGGACATAAAGTCTTTGATGCATGCAACCGTTTCCAGTCAAAAAAAATGGATAATTGAAGACATTCCACCTGTCTATCAAATCCTTGATTTGTTTCCATCACTAAAAAAAGTGAAATACGTGGGTAATGAAAACTACTATGTACAATTATTCTTTATCATTATTATATTTAGTTGATGTATGAATTGAAGTGTATAGTGGAGCAGGATGACTCACTAGAGGCTTTCCCGACTATGTTCAAGGATGGAAAAGCTAACTTCACACAGTTGCAATCCAAGATCCAAGCTGGAAAGTGAGACGTCTAGTTCTTTAGTAGTATTACTTGAAAAACAGAGTAATGAGTTGTCCTTTTGTCTTGGTGAGTTGATGATTGGTACATATTCCAACAAATTTGTAAATATTGCTTTTCTATTTAATGATCAGATGCAGTTGATGATCTAGAATCCACCAATGAAGCCAACGACACTAGCAATCTTGAAAGCATGCATGCCTTTAAGCAGAGCATCTTCTTTTACCAAAGTTGTTTACAAACACATCTGTTATTAATGTTTTAACTGTGAGTATCAAGTTACATTAAAGTATCAGGTTACTTACTTTTTTTTATTACACAAATTTCTTTTCATATCCTCTATCATGCTTGATATATTTTTTGTATAGGATCCATGTGATGACTTAGAGGAGCTGGCTAAAAGAGACAAACGAAATTATCCCTATATTACTGCTGTGAACAACAGTGGTACAATGCAGTTCTTCCTCGTTGTTGAGCGCATTGTATTCACAAAAACATCTGACTTTTTAAAGCTTTGTGGGGACTAATTATAGCATATTTCACTTTTAATATTCAATACCCCAAAGCACTTACCAACGTCCTTGTTTTTACACAACATTTGCTGTTAGAAATCAAAAACGAAGGTCTCAAAATCCCTCCTCTTGTAAACCGAGTGTACAGTGCTGTGGTGAAGACTATGTCTGAATGAATGTCATTATATATAAAATATATATATATATATATATATATATATAATTATACATCTCTGAGCATGCCTGATTTAGATTAATTAGATTATAATATACATTATTTTTTTTGGTTTTGTTTTGGTTTGATGCAGTTTCTCACAGTTGTTGATTTTTAAGGATAAAAGATTTGTTGAACAACTATATTTTGCTCTACATACAATGCAGAATTGTAGCAGCTACAACCTTGGGTTGTTACTCAGTAACAACTTTTGGGTTGTCATATTTAAACCAGTGGGCGAGCAACCTTAGGGTTGTTAAGACAACAACCTCTTTTTTACAGTGTAGATTCATTATCATACTTTGCTTTCTTCATGGAAAGAAATCAGTCAAAGACAAAGTTCATGTACTAATTTTAATTAATTTAAAATAAAACAAAATGGTCTATAATTTTGAAAATGCTTTGATCCTTCAGTTGTATGGCTATTCAGGTTACTCTAATGTATTTATTTCACTTATTTTAGTAAAATAATTACATACACTGTTGGCTGTACTTAAAATATAGACAAAATGCGTGTAGACAATTAATAAAAGTAGATCAAATAAGAAGTATTATAATAAATGACAAATAATGAAAAAATAATTAGCTACAACTCAGTGTGTTTATGACTATAAGACGTTAAGAAATGGATAAACTAATGACAAATTATTTGCACATTATATTTACATATGAAATATATTTCTATTATTAGTAAGTCGCAATACTTACTCAACATATTTGTAGTATATAATTCAGCCAATAAAACAAGATATTTATAACCACTTAGTATAGTACACATAATTTGAATAATTTAGTAATTAAATACCACTAGCGGCTATCACTAATAAAGGTGTAACATACTAATATTCAATCTGTACATATTGATTATTTAATAAATAACTAGATTAATATTGGTGGTTCAGTTTCTTCTTTGTATACTATTTACATATGAACATGTAAATGTATCTAAATGTATCAATTGATGTATAAATATTGGAATGTTTCTGTACCATTTGACAAACTGGAGCAGACAAGAATTCTAAAATAAAGAAAAGGGCTTTGAACACATTTCTAATAATAAAATGACTTAATTGTTATAAAATAATAGTAATATACTCACTAAAATCCTTTAATATTTGAGTCAAAAGTCACATATAAAAGTCACATATAAAAGTATAATAAATTCACCAAAACAAGGACAAGGTTGTATGTACATTACACATAACAGGTAGTCCAAAGCAATGTTAGGACAGTCTGGTTCAAATAACATGTCAAATTTAAAGTAGTATTCATGGTTTATAAACTTTTCTAATATAATGACAGCTGAATCAAATTCTTTTTGATTGATGTTTGTATGCTATTTACTAGATAATACTATTAAAGTGGTATTACAACAAGCAAACTAATTAAAAATAGGTAATAATCATTAATTTAGACATATGTGTAGCAAGTAATGTATAATAATGATATTAGGCATTAACTATAATCAACAATGTAGACAATTTAGACAACATTATTTCCTGTAAACATGTTTTTGTTTGATCAAAGACAACAATTTGGAACAACTTTAATCTAAGAATGACAACAATTAATTTATCTATAATTATACTTAAACCTATGTGCATGTGTCTAATAGTGCTTATAACACAGTACATGTGACTTATCAATATATTAATATGTTATCAGACTAGGTAATCATGACATCATTCTAGTCTATTCATGGCAACATTGTTAAACATGGTACTATAATCATTTCACTTCTTACATACAATCAGATAATAGAAGGTGGATATATAGTCACTGTGACTTTGAAAGAAATCTCAGCCTATGCAGAAAATAGTGGTATACTGTATATAGTTGTGGTGTATTCAGTCTCTTAATATTAGCTAATAACTTTTATTGAGTATAAACACACCTACATTTAAAACTTAAACAATGACACAACTTGGACATTTTATACTGTAAGTTGTATAGATCACTTAGGGGACAAGAAGTTTAAATAGAATAATGAATTCATAACTATAGATAAAGGATTCTAAGTAAACACAAGACAATATCAAACAGTAATACAGTACAATAGTAGTATGTACTGAAATAGTCTTTGGTTATTATATTATAGAATATGATCCTTGAGTTAACCCTTTTTTAACGAAGTAATTGCGTGGGCGGGATCACGCGATGACGAAATAAAATTCCCCTCAAGCTCATGAGCACACTGTTTTTCAAGAAGACGATTTAGAAATGTTATAACGTGTTCAAATAAAGCTATAACTAGTTTCTAACTCTCATTTTAACCTGTAAGTATGTCAGTACAATTGAGTAACGACGAGCGCTATTATTATAGTTGAGTACACGTAAGTCCAATCTCTGGAGGTCCCTCATCATCTTCTTCCTCACATATAAGTTGTAAAACATCTCGAGTAAAAGTTTGTCTATCATCCATTTCTATTCAAATATTTGTTTGTTTTATTTTATTATCAAGTATAATATCATATCACATAAGTGTTGCGGTTTATCGTGTGTGGGTGTTTAGCAGCTCCAGCAGCCTTGTGCAAATTTTGTAAACTAGGTACAGAACTACGGTGTTGAGTTAACAAGAAGGTAGAATATTGATATCACTCCTTGCAATGTAAGTTATAGGGCCCAGCAGGTGTTTGGAAATGTTCCAAACAAAGCTCCAAATGTGGAGCTTTGTTGATGAGTGATAGTGAAAAAGGAATATTTGATATTTTTTAGAAATTTTCGAGGTTTACAAGATCAAATTACAGTTTATATAGATTATGTTACAATAATATCTGTAGATCTATTCATTCATGTATATATGGATCACTCAATAGTAATGCACCATTTCACTGATCTATTTCTGTCATATCCTGCCTTAGTTAGTAACTTACTACTCATTAATATTCACAAGTTAGTTTTGTATTTAAATCTTTTGTTTTTGTATTTCAGTCAGTTAGTGAGTGAATGAGTTTTGGTAGTCATATTTTTATTTTATACTGTTATTTTGAGTCATTTGTGTTGAGTTTCGTCTGATGTTATTTAGTAGTTCTTTGTTGACTGTGACATTTTTTGCAACTGCTTGCATCTCGGTTATTTCAATTTCTATTCATCCATTGTAGAGAACTACTGATGGCATTAGCGACCTTGGTTTAAATACTTATGAATTAATAGTTTAAAAGTTAATTTCTAAATTTGGTTTAAGTAAAGAAAGTTAAGACATATAGTCTTGTAGTTTTGGTAACTACATATACAAGCATAGATTATAGATACTTTATATTTCCATTTAAATCCTTCAATGATAACAATAGTATAGTCATTTCCTATTGCAATTTGAGAAGTACAAGGACATAACTCTTTGTGTACATGTATATTGACAATAGTGTAAGGAAAGAGATATAAAAAGCTTGTAGGTGTTGTCACATTTATACTACATGCTTATACTAACACATACATTATCTGTAATTTCATAAACATTGTAAACAAAATTAAAATCGAAAAAATCATCCTATAATTGTTTTGGATGATACTGACTTCACAATGAAACATTGAATAAAACTTCAAAGGGTTATATTATTAGCAACAGAGTCTGTGGAGACTATAGAATGGTAAGAAATAATTCTGCCAACTATGCTATTATCTGTGTATGTCAGATTTCATAAGATTGGTTTGGAAGACTTGTTATGTATTATACATACATAGGTATATGTTTATTTATAATTCATTTATTATATTGTCATATGCAAATATAAAAATGGAGAAATAAAATACCTGCATATAATAACAACTAAGGCAAAGCTCAAATAACAAATTATATTAATGTTATTGTGCAATTAATACACAGGTTTATGATATGCCTTAACCTCAAATTATTTCTTCAATAAAATGGAAACTTAACACAAATACAGTCTATATGAAGTTTTGTAATTAGATTAATTACATGTAAATGGCTATTTAGAAAACTTAAATGTTTAGAACTCCATACATTGCAAATTATAATCATCAGTAAAATAAGCAAATAAGCACAACAGTATGAAAATGTAAAGCAGTTTGCGAATATAAAGTTCAATGATTTCCAGTGGAGTATCTTCATCATTTGATGGATTTTCACTGCCACACGTTCTTAATTCAATATCTTCAGTGGTAGTCTCATTGATATCCTTTATAAACCATGGCATCTTAGGATTAGTACAACATGGTCCTTCATTTCCATTACATTGTTGTCCATCACACAATGGATCACTGGAATATAAGACTAATTGCTCAAATTCTTCTGAAGGTAATGTAGATTCACAATAGTAATCACTACCTACCCACTCTGGTACATATGTACCACTACTATCATTATTACATGGACAATTATATTGACGAATTAAGACATTTCCTTCAACTGTCTCTCTCGCACCACAAGCATAAGTCCAGATATGTTTACGAGGATTACTACAATCAGTAATTGTAACACCATCAACATATGTGCTGCAATTATCAAAGTCTGAAATGGCATTACTAGCATGTAAAGGTGGAAATCCATCTGGTACACCAAACTGATATAACCTCTTATTCGACCACAAACTTTATTGTAATAAAATCCACAAGCAGAGTAAATTATAGATGAAGACATAGGTCGACCACAAAGCCTGTGATCTATGTTGTCAAATTGTCGTAGTGTTAGTCCAAGTGGACAGGTAGAATTAGGTTCACTTGTGTTGAGGTAGCCTATTCTCATCCAGTCACCTTTACCATCACAGTTAGTAACCTCCATATCACAGTATACTGATTAAAAGAACCATTAGGAAGTCGTATTGTGTAATAACCTGAGAGAGAAAGATTATTTTGTTGTTTAATATCAAGACATGTAGTTAGATATGAGTTAATGAACTTAGAGATTGCTTCTAATTGTTCCATCAATTTTCCACCAAGATCAGTAATGTTTTCACATTCATAAGATTTTTCCACACAATGTTGTGATGAATAATAGTTTCTCCATAACACCCAAAAACGAGAGCTCCAAAAAAAGAAAGCACTTACCAAAAAGCGGAACCATTGCTAAATGTAGTTGTGAGGCGAGCCTGAGCGACAGTGGAAGTTATTGATTGGCGAGCCAAGGCGCGCGCTCTAAAATATTTTCATCTAATTAATATTACTTAATATTATTTAATATTTAATCTAATTAATTAATATTAATATTATTAATATTTAAAGTGTTTTTTTTACTCAATTTTTAATTTAATGTTGTTCGGAGACAAATGATCAAGACAAAACTATTCTTCTGTTATCGCACTTAGCTATAAATTGGCCAATCACAGTTATATCTAAATGTTTTTTGATAACTTCTCTATAATTATAGACAAAATTGCCATATTTACTAGATGCATTCGGCTATTGTTGAACAAAGACAGGTTTTTCCATGTTTGAGAGGAGAAAAGATCTTTCACAAGATGATATGCTGACTACGATTGCGAGTGAAATCAGCAGTAGTGGGATTACACTTGGAATTATGCTTGAAGAGGACTGAGTTCATAATCTCTTATACTTTGAGAGAAATACTGGTAGTGCTAGAACTACCATATTGATTGTGAACAAATATCTTGACTACCTGTTACTAATGTATTGTTATAACTAATACTAGATTTAATTATCATACTTTGTTTTCTTCATGGAAAGAAATCATTCAAAGACTAAGTTCCATAGTTAATTATTTAAAATAGAACAAAATGGTCTATTTTTTTAAAATGCTTTGATCCTTCAGTTATATTAGTAATATAATTACATACGCTGTTGGCTGTACTTAAAGTATAGACAAAATGGGTGTAGAAAATTAATAAAAGTAGACCAAATAAGAAGTAACTATAAATAGCAAATAATAATTAAGTACAACTCATTGTGTTTATGACTATAAGACATAAAGAGATGGATGGACTAATGACAAATTATTTGCACATTATATTTACACATGAAATATATTTGGTATTTTTTGGTATTTTGTGTTGCCACACCTACAATAAGAATTTCTTCAAGAGACATGTTGTTTCACATTCCCTTCATTTATTATGTGAAATATGTAAGTGAGAATAGCTGTATCTGTATTATTTTAATCAACACTATTTAGATGATCAAAGCATTTGTAGGTTTTAAATCAGTGAATATCACAGTCTAATATCACAGTCTTTGCAGTTATATGTTCCCAATATGAAATTGCTAAGTTGTGTTGTCATTCTTTTAATGTAAATAAAGTATATGTTATTGATTGGATTGCTATGCATATTGAAGTTGTCATAATACACAATAAAAATGTTATCATTATCTGATCTGAGTGGTAAGACTATATACACATTAACAGATATAATAGTCAAGCTACAGACAGGGCAGTAATCTTTGTTCTCTTAGAAACGATACATGTGTAGGAATATCCCTTATGATATGACCACATACAGTAGTGAGAAGCTCTACAATTCTCTGTTCTACATTGCTAATAACCTTTTGATTTCTAATTACTGAATGTTTTGTAGTATGCTATTATAATAGTAAGTAAATGTGTGTCTCTTAGACTGACTATGTGCTGGTAAGTGTTGTATATAATTCATAAAATTCTAGATTCCTACTGTACCAAGTGGATATGACATTACTATATTCAAATCTTATTTCTTAAAATAGTCATTATTTTGATGTGTCTTTTCTTATCTTACAGATTAAAACACAGTATTATCTAAAACACCAGTTATCACTTTATAATGGAAGTATGTGGTGTTTTTTTCAATTCTTGTCTCTGAAGCTTTGACTTTGTTGAAACTATTGCTATACAATTATCATTGAGTAGTCATCCTCTAATTATATTTTTAGATGGTATAGTTTGAAAAATGTCAACTTCATGTATCTAATATGTGGTGATCTTGGTCATTGACTACTGCATATTCTACAAACATGACTTTAAATAAAGACATCTATCACTGTTATTGAATTATAACTTTTTCATTATTTTATTTATGTCAGTGTTAATCATTATCTTTGTTATATTGTTATAGTTTTATATTGATACTGTTAAACTAATGTTATGTAAAAATGTTTAAACTATTATTCATTGTTTAACAAAGAATATGGTATATCAGCATATGTGCATTCTTCAATTAGTCTAAAGCTATAGGGCGGTCACTCAGCCCAGTGTAATTAGTCTCGTCCCAGACCTACTCGCAAACGAAATTAGGTCTGGTCACACGAGTTGACTTTTGCGTCCCCAGTAAGGAATTTGGCGCGGGTGTTCATCATTTTTCAATTTTTCATCAATGTATTCATCATGTTTGTTATTATAAGAAACAAAAATGATGAATATGGTATGCAATTAGAGGTAGTGTGAAATATGAAATAAAGTAGGTGTGGAAGTGTATGCATGGCTACTATTCAAGAAATCTGCTACTCCTGCTGTTCTGACCTAATCTTTAAGCAATAAACCCAAAGATTATGTTATTATAAGAAACAAAAATGATGAATATTCCTGTCTATACTCCATAGTTGTAGATGTGCTAAGTAATGAGAAACTTGAAATGTAACCAGAGAAGATTCACAAAGAAATAGACAAACTATTTTGTAATTTTTTTGTTTCTCTTTGAGAGTAAATCAAAATTCTTTGGTAACTTCGTTGATTTTAAAGAAAACGTTTGCAGTAGACATATCTCCACGCTTTAAACACTTCAATTTAATGATTTCACACTACCTCTAATTGCATACCAGCACTCGCTACACATTTCTTACTGGGGACCTACTTTCACTTGCGAGTAGGTCTGGGGACGAGACTAAGTGTAATGAGATGATGAAATGCTGCACTACAATGGCAAACTCCATGTAATTTTTTTTTGATAATAAACCTGCATTCACACTGAATATCTACAAGGTTAAATAATACGTGTGTATATTTTTGTTGCTATGTGCTATCATGGTGCATTTTGATGATCAACTGAGAATGCTCAGCCGCTCTATTGTTGTACTCGAAAAATAAAATTAATCGCCATAATTTCATTTTAGGGAGTAGTTTGCAGGAAAAGGGAATAGGAACCAGTGTCTATTCGGTTCATCAGTCTGACAATGTTCTCTGCAATTAAGACAGATGAAGCTTTTTCTGGCTAAAACAAAAGAGGAAGGCAGTAGTAACAAATACAGTCAGAATAGCAGTACACCGTGTGTGTTGGTATATAGCTTGTGTGAGTTGTGTCACTTAGCTTTTGTACAAAGTTGGTCTCCTCACATCTCTTCTGTGTGCTCCAAGTCTCGTAAAATTCTTGGCTACATCTTTCGTAACTTTTATCGTTTCTCCTCTCCATCATCACTTTTTACATTATACTCTTCACTTGTTCTTCCACACTTATCTTACTGCTCATCTCTTTGAGATCCTCATACTAAATCTGATTTTAAAAGTCTTGAATGCGTCCAGAAATTTGCACTTAGAATATGTTCTAAACAGTGACACTCTAACTATGACAGACACCTTGAACTTTTCAATCTTGTCCTCTTATGCACTCAAAGAGCTATTTCTAAACTTACTCTTCTCTTTAAATTTATGAATGGTTTCACTTTTCTTCCAAATGGTATTTTATCACTTCAACCTTCTTTTTCAAGACCTTCCAGATACTACCATACTAACAACATCTCAATCCCTTTTTGCCATTCATCTGCTGCCTTCTACTCTTTCATTCCTTCTTCTTCTTCTCTCTGGAATTCTCTACCTCAAGAAATTAAATCATGTGACTCAATCTTAAAATCAATCTTAAATCAAAACTAATAGATCATTTTCACCATTCAAACTAGTATATGTATGTGTATATCTATTCATTATTTAAGATACTTTTTATCTAATTATTGTTCCATATTTGTGCACTCATTCTATTAGCATATGCTATTGAGTGTTTTATTTATGAAATAATAAAAAGTGAGCTTTTTTAGTCAGTTTATTTTCTTTTTATTCAGCCCTTAGTCTTAATGCATCAATAGTCTTGAGCAAGACAGTAATAGAATCATTTCTAAAATAATACTCGAGTAGTTCTTTTGTATGTGTTATATGGACTGTAGTAATCAGTACATATGCTGAACTTTTCCATACAATGAAGTAAATCCAAATAAAGCCAGTCAATTGTCTTTAGTTCAAGTTTATTCCTCTTTCATGCGTCAAATTTTGTAATAAGCTCATCCTCTCTAGTACTTAAATTGTGTAGTGCAGTACAAAATAACATATAACTTGTTATCATCTTGTTATTGTATATTCTGCTCAAAGTATATCTTCCAACTTACGTCCTATATTACTTGCTATATGAACAGTATAAATATAATTACATGTACTCTCATTTGGTCTATTTTGATAACCTTCCCACATCTATCCTTTAATTTCTTGTATATCAATGTAAGTCCTTTGTCTATCTACTTACTACCTATTGTATATAAATATGACACATTATATATAATTATCAAAGGAGCATATGTTATAACTAAATATCAGTACATACAGAATGTAATAATATCATCTCCACACGTTCACAGAATGTACTTACCTAATAATGATGTCACCACACTTCAGCACATGTTGTATGCATTATAGACAGATATAACTAGTAAAATGAATTGTTTTCACCATAATTATAGCTAATAATTAATAACATGACCAAACTGTAGCATTCCAACCAATGAGGTAATATACAATGCAACATAATATTATATAGTGTTACTAATATCACCATGACAACTTGCAGACATGTTCCATTATTATTATATTCATCTACATGTCTGCAGTTAACACATCCTATAATTTGGTCATGTCATTGTTTGTTAGCTATGCTGTAAACATTCTGTGCTGATGATGTCATCCAGTATTGATATATAATAGGAGAACATTAGTTTTTACAAATTATTTTGATATAATATATTGCCATATTGAAAGTAATATATATCACACACACAAATTACAAATACCTAATAAATTGTCCCATACATTCAGTTTGAAATATTGACTTTATTTCAATAACTAAAAATTTATGAAGCAAAACTAACTACAACAATACACTTAACAAAACAATACAAGTTATATATAATTAATATAGGTAACTGCATATAGTCATACACTTCTTTCTGCTGTAGTATGTTAGTAATAAAATATTATAACTTGTATAATGGCTGCTAACACCAACACTGCAAAGAGTGAAGAGCTTTTAAAACCAACAACTCCAGAAGGACAAGGATCAGTATTGGTAATGTGACATATTGTCAAATTAAAAAAACCATCAAGCAGAGGAGCACCACAACATTCCATGTAATCTATAAACCTTGTCACGTTATTTTGACAAGAACCATCAATACAATAATAATAAAAGTAGTTGTTAAAATCATAACCGCAAACATGAGCAATTGTAAGAGGAGGTATTTTCACACCTGAAGTAATCCCATGTAAATAACATACCATACAATATTGTTGATTGATTCTTCCACATATACCATCATTATAAAATGAGAAAAAATATGCAGTATCATTAAAGCAACTGTAGTAGGCAACAAAAACATCTTTACATTTACTAGAACAGAACGTATTCACAGCACTTTTTAGTTTATCTTCAAAGACATTAACATTGGAGAATGTATCTGAAATCAGATCAATAGAAAATTCCACATCAATACAAACATTAATTTTGTATTGTTAATCAACTGAAATAATTCAGCACAACTCAGAGCTTCAAAATTTCGCTTCGTTACATGTGACCCACCAGTAGTAACAGCATCTACCAATACAAACTTATGGTAACAGGTTAAAAGAGGAACGAAGAAAAGAATAAATTTGTGCATCATTGACATAATCAGTCATAATAAATAGGCAGTCTGTTAACTTTACACTCTATCTTGATATAAATAAGTTCAGTATATAACAGCAATATATATACTAAAGAAGATTAACTCTGCCAATGAAAAACTTACCTGTTCTTTGTTTATTGGATTGAAAAATGAATAAAGAATTTGCTGTTGTATTTGTTGTTTATTGGATGATTTAACCTATATATGATTATACAGATAGCATAATGTAAATTGTTAGAAGAAACAATTAATTTATGCATGGAAAATAGTAATCAAAACAGTATTGTTTACTATCAGTTTACTACATACAACCTATATATATTGGTTTAATCAACCAGTCAGTTTTTATTTGATCCATCATCAAATGCACGTCATGTGTCTGAATATGTTTTACGAGGATTACTATCATTTATAATGGATATGCCATCAACATAAATAGCATCAGTATTAATTTTAGATTAAAATTATATGGAAGAAATACATCAGGAGACCCCAAATTGATATCTCTTACTTGTACACATACTTTGTTGTAACTATCTCCACAAGCAGAGAAGAATATTGGAGCTTGACTAGCGGATGATGACACTGGTCGACCACATATTATCATGTTGTTTTATTGTTAGTCCAGATGGACAAGTAGCCACTCTCATCCATTCTCCCTCCTTTACCATCAATTGAGGATTATAACAAACACAAATATTTATAAGAGGCCTCACTAGAATTAAGAACACCATTATTAGCAAGAACACTAAGACTATAGCTGGTATTAGGTGAGAGCCCTGTCTTATTAATATTAAAGTTACTCTTTTTTGTTTGTTCAGTAATGATATTGTTTAGGATAGCAAAGAAGCTCTGATTTACATTGCCTCTTAACTGAGTCTCATTAGATTATCCCAATAAAGGAAAATGTTATCAGGTCCATAGACAAGAGATTTGAGTCCAGTTATTGGATCAGGTACTACAGATAAAGAACAGACATGTTTTATAACTTGATATGATCACCATTTATAAATTTAATACATTAATTTTGATAAGCTCTTACAACTATTATTAACATAACATTATAATAGAAGTAACATTACTTCACCTAATCACATGTTAGCCCATTTTTAGTATGTGGATGACTTTGAGGTCTACTATTTGTTGTTTTAAAAGAATATTAGATTATTGATCTTTTGTACTTTGTACACCTGTTATAATATTGTGTCATTGACAGGTAGTGTTTGCAAAGTTTGTTGCTCAAGTCCAATGAAGTAGTCTATAAGAACATATAAATGTATGAACATGTTACTGTCTGACCATTTGTTTTCTTATTCTATTTGACTGTACATTAACATGTTCCTATATTAATAATGTATACACTGATCTGTCCATTATCTTATTCATTAAATGGATTAATGATGACAGACATTTGAACATCAAAAGGAACATCATTACCACTAATTATTCTTGTAATACCATCATGATATAATTTGAATACTCTCAATATATTAGTTTCCCATGAGTGGTTCGGCCAACAATGTATAATGTCTGTGTAATCCAATCATATATATCCAAATCCATATGGATTAAAATTAGACTCCATTTTAACAAAGAACTATAAAATAAATTGAATAGAGAGAGAAAGAATACGTTTACTGACCTCATCTTCACTAATAATATCTAATGTTCTCTTATAAACAGCATGTTCTAATGAGTTATAATAGTAGACAGTCCTATCCAATGTATCCAATGTAATAGGAGGAGTGACACAAGAGATTGTGACATTCCCACGTTCATCTTGGATTGATCCATCATTAGATGAAGAATATTTCAAGAAGTGATGTGATCACTACAGATTAAAAACAGATGTATTATTGTCATAAATATAATAGTCCTGGGTCAATTCAAGGATAAAGTCCTTACAGCCAGTAATGAACAATTGAACATTATAATATTAATATAATATAGTTACATGTTAAAATACTAGGTACATAATATGGGAGGATAGATTAGACAACAAGGAATGAATACAATACTAACCTGTAATACATAACAGTTCAAATTCAACACAAGCTACTGTCACTCATGTTATGATTATTATTAAAATGGATGTGGTCATTGTAATGAGCCCCACCCAAAAGGTTACCAAATTCACTGGGTGTGTCACCTTACAAAAAACAAGGAAGCCTATCTTTTGAGGAGATTCTAGAAGAGAAACCAACACCTGATGAATTATGTGAACATATTCGTATTGGTAGTAAATGGTATCAGTTGGGAATTCAGTTGAAACTGAACGCTAAGAAGTTGGAAGATATTCACAAACTACCAGATGACTCCACATACAAAACAGCAAAAATGTTTAAGTTGTAGTTAGATACCAAACCTGATGCTACTAGAAGACAAGTGATAGATGCTTTGAGGAAGGAATTAATGACTGTTGCCCATGAGTATGAGCAGACATTGTGGAAATCCTGTAGTCTCCCTACTAGTAAGTACAAGAGCCTTTTACATGTACATCATGTATATTATATTATTAGTTTGTTTATGGATTGTATACTGTTCTTATTATGGGAATGGATATCCCAGGTACTGAACCAAGTCCTATTTTTCAATCCCATACACACATACTGCCTCAAACCAAACAACCAGGTAACATATAAAAGTTGATATAATTGTTGTTCCTTTTAACATCTTACTACATTTATATATTTCTGATCTTTTGAGGAAGACTCCTACTGAACTTGAACTACTCAATCTATTAGTTGATATTAGTAACTTATGGCATGAGATTGGCTTAAGTCTCAAAGTTCCTCACAGTATTTTGGATGTTTTAAAACGTAGCCAAGAAAGTGGTACCATCAAACTCTCTGAAGTCATTCATAGCTGGTTAACCACTACTGAGTCACATCTTGTTACCTGGGAAACAGTGATTGATGCCATCAAGGGTCCTATTGGTAAACATATTGAAAAGGTTAATGCATTACATCAATACTTAACTAAAGGTAAGTTGATATAACATTTATTGATGCAGTCAGTGAATATGTGTTTGTTCCTTATAGTGAAGGAAAATACTCTCCAAAGTTTTATTGGAGAGATGTCACAATCTCATATCAATCTTGTAAAAGTGTCCCATCTCCTATTTAGTGAGAGATGTATCAGTAAAGAAACACTTGATAGAACTGAGACATTGAAGGACATTCTGGATGAGAAGAAGACAACTCTATTATCTTCTATACATACAGCAATATCTTCAGATCATAAGATAAAGTGTTAGCAACTGTACTGTCAAAGTTTGAAAAGACTATTTGAGAGAATTATCAGTGAATATAGTGAGAGGTCAATTAGATAATTTATAATTAATACTCATTGTTAATAGGTCAAACATT
The DNA here is from genome assembly GCA_963965975.1 of Xestospongia bergquistia. NCBI lineage: Eukaryota > Metazoa > Porifera > Demospongiae > Haplosclerida > Petrosiidae > Xestospongia > Xestospongia bergquistia. Next base: position 6,397,598 of record OZ014414.1, read on the forward strand.
TCCAGGTGACCAGACAACATCAAGTATACTCAATGTTAATAGGTCAAACATTTCTAGGTGACCAGACAACATCAAGTACTGTTCATGCGTTAGCAATGACAAGTCATGAAGATCATGCTAGTGACATTTTACGTTGTCATTATGGTACTCTCTCTCATTATGGTACTGATATCCTGTTAGAGTAGCACACTACCTCTATGAAGAGGGAGTTATTACAAAAACTAGACTAGCAATTATAAAATATACTGCGAAGTCTTTGTCAACAAATAAAGCATTATTGATGTTGTTAGGGGCTGTATGTCATGCTGTAGAGACCAACTATCATCAACTGATGATCTTTGCAAGTGTACTTTAAAAATTTACTATCAATGTACCATGTGCTAATGCTATGGATTATGGTGAGTACACAAGTTATTCCTTGTTTGTTAAAAAATAATTAATATTTTGATGCAGATAAAGCATTTCTTGAAGACAAAAGTTGTGACGTACAACATGTTATTACTGGAGTTAGTGAAGGTATATTTACTGTAGTATAGTAAGATCATGATATCATTGTATCAATTAGATAATTCATTGACCACTACATCAGGAGCTTTAACTGATACCAGTTTAACTTCAAGTCAAAGTTAGTAGTGATACTATGAGTATCTACAATGTTCTTAATTGTAGATGAGTTTGTAAAAGAAGTTGAAATTCCAATCTCGCAGAAGTTTAAGTCAGTACTTGCAGAAATGAGAATGGAATATGCAATAACATTCAGTAACATTCGAGAAGCTATTAACACCACACCTCCACCTCTGGATAAATTAATGCCAGTGATTTTAAATAAGGTTGTTGTAATAACATTAAAATGGTACAAAATGTTTGAAATACACATTAGTCAATCAAATATTGACAACTTAACACTGTTAATTGATTGGATATTTTAACCAATATATATATATGTGTGTGTGTGTGTGTGTGTGTGTGTGTGTGTGTGTATATATATATATATATATATATATATATATATATATATATATATTTATATATATATGTAATATTATATATTGTAATATAGTTATTATGGTTGCATGTAGTAAAACTCTGATATAAACTGAAAGTAAACATAACACTGTTTTACATCATGGTTGTTACTATATAGTAAGTTTCGCCTACAAGCTGTTTCTGTTTTACACGTATATGGACATTATAACAGTAAAGATATATATATATATATACGTAACAAGAGTCTAGTATAACAGAACAAATACATGTCAACAAGCACTAAGCGTACATGTCAGTGTTTCTTTAATTAGATATAGAAAGTTCGTCACAAATTAATAAGATAAAACAATAACAATATACTTGACTGCTTTGAAGAGCAATGTAGCCTTTGTGTACACATTTTTGATACATATAAAGCACTATGAGTCCTTGAAATGTCCCAACGTTGCAGAACAGAATGGAAAAAAGCCAATATGCTGGGCAGCAAATGTTAATAAGAAAATGTTTATCACTTTCTATTGAATGAATCAGGATATATCAATAGTGTTTTGTTGTATATGAGGAGGTTAGAATCATTTAATAAATATATTGAGTTGTACTTTATCATTTCATTCATTGTCCAGTAAGTATCAGTAGCAGCATTGACAATAGTTGTGATACAATTAATATGATAGAGTATTTTGAAATTCAGCTATAGATGAGAGAAATGGCCAGTTGACCGATGAAGTTACTAAAACACTGACCAATATTTAATAGATATTAGAATACCTGACAATGTCTGTATACTAATTTCACTACTGGCAGGTCCTGGTACAGTACTTTATCAAGTATTATTAGGCAAGAGGTAGTAGTGCGTATGTAGGACTGCCCATATTGTCATTGAAACAAGTAGAAAACAGGAATATTTCACTCATAATATCAATCAAAAACTTTCAATTCTTTTTTCTATAATAATCCTTTCATTATAACTTAGTTATAGGTTGAGACAAGGTTTCTTAGCATTACAGACATAATTAATCAAATGTTGGATTTATTAATCTTTCCTCTGTTTCTACCTCTGCTTTATAGTTCACAACAGCTAAATAACTATAAGCAGTTGGACTCCAATTAACAAAGTAACACAATCAACTATGGTGTCTTTATTTTGTAGGTCTCATTTATATTGCTTCAGAAACAAAACTAGTGATTTTAGCAGTTTACTGTAAAGAGTTACTCTTAGGATGCCATTTATGAATAATTAATATTATAAAAAGCACCACTACTGGTGTTATATCTTATAATAAGTCTTATTATAATGATAAATTTGGAGATAGTGTTTGTCATGATAGTGAGTAGGAACTACTCTATTACTTAACGGATCTGGCACAAGATTTTTTGCAAAATATCTTCATTCATCCCTCTTTTCAATACATTATAATTGATAACTTGACAGTCCAAAGAGATACTCTTAAATCACAAAAGAAGACATTAATTGACATGCACAAACAACAACAACAACAGCAGAAATCTCTACCAATAATAGATTAGTTCTATTGTTGAAATTAATGTATGGTGCATAATTGTCTTAGAATATTTTCTATATATAACCCTTTCTATTTATTATTGTGTTTATCTCAAAATGTACTTTTCCATTATATTTGAAGACGTTAATTGACAAACACAAGGTATGAACTGCCACATTCAAAAATATATATTCAAGTGTGTTGTTGTGATCATAACCTATAACACATAACCGTTGTACCTTCAAGATTTATAATACTACTATGTTACTAAAAATAGATTGTCTAACTTGTACTATAGTTTATAATTATACAACTACCAAATATGGTTGCATATATCTAGTGGTATGAAAGTGATATTACTAGAGCTAGATGTTATTCTTGTAGCCTAATCATGTCGCAAAAATCTGTTAATATGACCTAACCATTGTAACATCCTGTTAAAAGAGACTTAGTATTGGAGTAAGATATTGTCATCATAAACCGTATAGCACTAAAAAGGGAACTACTACTAATATCTTAGAATGGGTGGAGACATTTGTATCGCCTGGAGGATCAGGAGATAAAATGTTGGTAACCAGATTTCTCTAGACTTGTTTTTCTTACTTTTCATCATTTTATAAGATGATATTAAAATCAATTCTGACCCTAAAACAGCTAAACAATACCTGAAATTATTACATCATTCCAAACACAATTAAATCAATATAATTTGAATTGTAATTTTTATGCCAAATTATCTCTCAGTAGACAATGTACAAGCATGTATAGTGGTAAGATAGTTTGTATATAATAGTGAATACGAATTGACTCAACCATCGAGTCATTTATATTTCTATGCATTTCATAACTAACCTATGTTACAAACTCTCTGTAATAATAAGCAATGTTTAAGTCTATATAGCTGAAAAACAGAGGACCATGTAACAAAATATTGAGAGAACTAAATCTAAAGTTAAAAAATCATAATTAACTTCAATTTTCATTTTATTTTTAGATTTACTGATATTTTAAGGGAGCTCCTGATAAACATAATCCACTAAACTTATTAACTGACATTGATGACAAGTGTTATGAAAAAGGAAAAATATTATTGATTTAATGAAATATATTTTAAAGTTGGACGACTACTAAGTTGTCTCCTGATTGTCACTATGAAGGAACATTTGGTTAATAATATACAGAAAACTGAAGATATTTGAATATCTCACTAAAGGTAAATAGTTTAAAAAACATCTTTCCTTTTATATAATCTGTAACTTAACTACACAAGTCTTGTAGATGTGTTGTGTGTTTTGTCACTTTCAATGGATTATGTACTTTGAGCTTATTATGTATTAATTTAAATCAATATTCACTAGAATTACAAAGACATATTATCCAATATCACTTTTTATAGTACGTTGCTAGGTGGTTGCTATGATTATAAGGCTGCATTAAATCAACTAAAACATTCTCACCCAGCCTACAATGCATTTATCACAAACCACAGTGCATTAACTGAAACCACAGTGCATTAAATGAAAAGAATGAATAAATGATAATATGAAATAATGATCACTTCATAGTTGTTCAGTTTACTGTGTTCTTTGGTTGGAACTGCACACTTAATATATCTTTCTCGCAATTACCCAGATATTGGAATCTCCCCTTTCCTTTAGACCTACTCAAGCTCAACTTTCGACGCTTCTCCTGTGGTTCTCCCTCGGGTTCTCCAATTTGTGGATCAACATTCTCTTTTCCAGTCGCCATTTCACAAACACGTGCGCGTCGTGCGTTGTAATCACGTCACGATGTTGCCAAGCAACCACCTAAACGTACTATAAAAACCTATAACACATCCGGTCGTGCTGTGGTTGTATTTATAAACACTCCGTCCTCGGGCCTGCGGCCCTCGTGCGTCGTGTTTATAAATCAACCACAGCACTCTCGGATGTGTTATAACTAATACATATTGTACAGTATATTGCTATGTGGTTATTTATAATAACTATTAGTATTATTGAATTGGCTACTTCTTCATATATAGTGCACTATTGCTTATCATATATTACATTTTCTAATATATGACCAATCAAATCTGGTTTACATAACTATTATAGTATATTGTGATAAGTAACTCAGAATTTTTATAAATGTTTCCACATACATTAAAGCATCCAGGAACACTAACTAACCTTGCATATACATGCTGCATGTTAGATGTCATTTATATACAAGTTCAAAAAAGAAATGGCAGGATGAATATCCCTACATAGTAGCCACACAGAAGTACATGAGACAATATTTAATTATATTTTAAAAGCTTTACTTTGCTGTGTTGAGAACACATTACTGAAACAATAAAACTTGCTATATCTAATTTAAACAGTCATTCACATCTTATGAAATTGTTACCTGAACTTTCCTCCACCACTATTATATTATATAAGCATTATTGTGTCCTTGATCTTGTGGCTATAATATAGGGATAAAAATATTACCATTCCCACCTTTGTGCCTGATTGAGATGTATTTACTGCCATTCCTAGATTTAATGAATTTTTATAATTTTTTTATTTACATGTTATATACTGAGTGTATGTGTGCTGATCTGCCAATATTTGATTATACCTATTATCACATATCATTTATATTTCTTTAAAAACATGTTCATGATGAACCTCTGCTTGTAGATAATATTCTTTATTGATATAGTGATATATGTGAAAAATGGAGAGTTTAGTTTACACATTGACCACAATATGGTGAAAAAGACTTCTTTGGAAAATTAGCACAATTACAAATGCAAGACAGAGATTTCACTCCTCATACAATGGTACAGAAACAGTGGTATATGCTAACAAACTTCCAATTGCTCCATGTATCTATCACATGACAGATATTCAGGGGTCCTTAAGCTGAAATTAGGTGTTTCTATCATTGGTGTTATAATAAATCACCTTCATAGTTGTCTTAGAGTAGTAGTTGAAGGTCCTTCTGGTATTGGAAAGTCAACACTTTGTTGTAAAATGTTAAACATAGATAAAGCCAATATACCTTTAAACTTTACTGTCCTCTGCAGACGATATGTAAAACATGAGCTTGATAGAGATGACTACTTTCTTGAACTAAATGATCCTAGGAGCCTATCATACTGTGAAGTGATGATGAATTCCTTCAGTAGTCTCCGTAGCTTCAGATTCAGCGGATCCATTTGTTCAGCTTGGTATGGTTTGCTCTGGTCACCGTCGTAGTAACGTCTACAGCCAATTTTCAAGATATAAATATCTACCTTTGGAACTCGAACAAAGCTTCTCTTTACCAATTCTGCTTAGTTCTTTCGGTACAAGTCACAATTTGCTGGAAAACCAAAAAGGTCATTTTCTCGAAATAAATTTTGCTGTCACGTGCACTCGCGGATTAATAGAATTTTGCTTCGTTTCTCTGAGTAGTGAGTCGCTTCCTTTTCTTAGGAAAGGGAGTCTATGATGACAGCATCAGGTTTGATAATAGTAGCTATATATTGATGTGTGAGTGTGTGATGTTCTACAGATTATTATGTACCAACAAAGAGGTCTCATCACTCCACACATATAGTTGGTGACAACCTCTACATGTGGGGTGGTGATATAGATGGTCTTCCGGAGGTGCACAATATTGAAATGAAACAGAAGATGACCTCTGTTATCGAGATATTCCACTTACCTACTGGTATGTGGGAACAAAGGCCAACCAATGGGAAACCTCCACTGGGTGTCATTGACTATGCCTCTACCGTTTTTGGTAACAGCATCTACTACTTTGGAGGGTATTGTAATCATAGTGGATGTTTTCACAATAGCCTTAACACATTAACAACAGACTCACTCTTATGGAATGAATTGTACACAACTAGTCAAAATATTGGTCCGATGATGAAGAGATCCAGTGGGATGATATCTCTTACATTTAATAAAGTGGAATTGCTATTGGTATTTGGTGGTATTGGTCGACGTCCTACTTCACCACAACCTAGTGCTCAGTATAAGAAAGTGTATGGTGAAAATGTTCATACTAATGAGCACCACTATTATCACTTAGCCAATGGTAAAGACATCAATACATCATATTATCAATACATTATATACCAATCACACTTTATAGCTGTTTGTATTTTAGGTTATTGGGTAGTACCAGATGTCACTGGAGCAGTTCCACCTCCTTGCAATAGCTTCACTCTTACCTCACTACCAAATATGAGAGCTCTATTATTTGGTGGTGATACACCTAATGGTTTTGCTAACAGTGTATATATTTGTCAGTGTACAAAGACTGCAGTGGTGAGTACAATATGTATTAAGTTAATTTACTTACTTACTGTATAATATGGAGTATTTATATTAAAACTTGAGATTATTATTCGAATTAAATTTACAATATTGTGTGTTTACATTAGTATTAGGAACTGTTTATTAAAGAACACAATGATTGACTTTTTGTTGATATTTGTTTAGCTTTAGTCAACTTGGGTGTTCGTTGTTTTGATAAATGAATCATGTTTTTAGTCAACTATAGTGATAACATATATCCTTGACTAAATGCCGCCCTTGAATAGTGGCAGCTTTAGAGTAGTATAAACTCCCTTTTTGTTATATGTCAGTGAAATTAATGCTGTTGTCCTGTAAGAAATATTGCAATGGTTATTCAACGAGATTGTCTATATTTTAAGTTGTTCTAGAATCAATTCTAATTCTAGTAGCTTTAATGACTCATAGTTATGTTTAAATGCTGTTCTTAATTATGTAACACACTCAAAACAACAAATTTCCCTATTGTTGATGAACACTCAAATTGATACCATACATCTTATTCAAGGAAATATGATAACTAAATTAAATTTGCAATAATTATAAAATGAGTAATATTCTCAAACATTTCCAAATATACAGTAATAGTTATTGCTTTATTAATTATAAATATGTTAACTTGAGTATTACCTGTCCAGCACTGGGAGACGTTAAGTGAACCACTTCCCAATTCAGTGAATTGGCCTCAGACTAGACAGGATCATGCTGCTACTATTATTAGTGACCTACATATAATGTTTGTAGGTGGATCTGGTACATATGACAGCTGGTTATTCAACATTAATACAAAAACATGGACAAAGGTTAGTTACTAGTTATCCTATGACCCCAGTTAATGCCTATGATATACAGTATGAGACCACATAATATAGTTTGACTACTCGAACTTTGACCTCTAAAAGTACCCTTCACTATTAAAAATTCATAAGTCATGATACTTATTTTTATGACCCTAGTTTTATAACTGTAGCCTTCCGACGATAGTATGTCAAAACTTATGACAGTATAATCTTTTGTTGTATATGATTTGTTTATAGTTATAATTTATTAAAAAATGTATGTTCATGTTTTAAGTATTGTAACATGTCAACTATTGCAGTTCATATACAAAACTATTTTCAGTTTATATATTCTGTTCAATGATGATAGGTGTTAGACACTTGCTAGGAATGAGTTATAGAGAGATAGTCTATATCTTTCATAAGGCCTTGTGAATCTATAAATTTAATCAACAAACTAGAATACTAACTTTTCAAGAAACCTGGAAACTAGGAATCCCGTATAAAGTGAATGGATTTCTTCACATCCTGTCTGATGTCATGTTAATTTTCATATAATTAACGAATGCTTGCATTGACATTAGTCATTATTGCAATTGCACTAATTCTCTATATGAATAGAGTATAGGATGCATATATCCACTAATGTTAAATGTATAGTGACTATTTTTTAGTAATAATATAACGTAACTATTATTATGTCATATAATTCATTATAATTATCTATCTCATAGCTCGCTTTACAAGAGTCAGTAACTAAGAGAGAAAGACACACCCTCTCAGCATGGATTTTATCACCTAACACTGTGTGGGTTATACAATTTGGAGGATATAGATTATTTGATGAACTCAATGATACTACAGTCATAGAACTTAGTAAGTACTGTCATTTGATTATAGAATTTGTTGTATAGTACTCACACAGAGTAAATCATTATTATCATAATATGATATAGGAGTGTGGACACTAGTGTTGTTTTATTTTTTTCTAATTTTACTTTTACATAGAATTGGTTAGTTATTACCTTTTGCAATTGCATTTAGTTAGGTATAGTTAGTTTTAGCCATTAAACAATACTTTTAGTTAGTTATAACTTATTTTCCTCTTAGGAAAATATTTTAGTCAGTTATTTCCTTCACTATATGCTGTAGTTATTGCATGTGGTTTTAGTTAATGTATGCTGGTCAGTATCAACTAACTAGTAAATATTATATGAAACCAATAGATTGTTCAGTGTGTTTATTGACTATAGACTAGGTTATACTGTGTACTAAGTAAAGCAAATTCTTATTGCAAGTGCTAATGGATGATGAAGTTAATTGAATGAAGTGAATGTATCACTTAAAAGAAAGCCTTAAACTATAACTACTTTTGTACAAATATAAAGATCATTTCAATTTAGCATTGTAATCTAGTTACTAAATGTACTATATGGTGCTATTTGACAGATGTTACAAAAGATGCATTACATTTAATACATACATGTGCTACTAGGCTCTATTGATTAATTAATTCCATTGAAATATTAGTTATTTTATCGTTATATTTCAACCTCTGTATGAATCTTTTTATTGACATAGTTTTAGTTAGTTACAGTTAATTATAGTTAATTACAGTTAGCTTTGATCCCTCAGCAGACACTTACTTAGTTTTAGTTAGTTTTACATATTCATTGAAAACTTATGCTAACTCTACTATCTGTCATAACAGTTAATTAAAATACCACTAGTGGATACACTAACAGTTTGTATTACAATCTATAGTCTTATGACTGAGTTAGTATTAGAACATAGTATATCTCTCACTGTAGTATGTAAAAATGAGGAGTGGTCTGTAGGAAATGTAATAACTAACCTGAAGCCAACGAAAGTATATCAACGAAACCTACAACAGAAGAAACAAAAGATATCTTTACAGTCTTCTGGGAGACATGGACAAAATCCACTTACTGTCCAATTTCCGACACATCTTCAGGATTCTTTTCCACCACATGAAGGGTCACAAGGGAATAATATAGAAATCGAAGGTTTATTGCAACAACTAGAACTTACCAACAAAGAGCTACATGATACCAAACAAGTGGCAAGTGTTCTTCAAGAGGATGTTCAGACAAATGAAAGGCAACTACAACGATTGCATCATGATCTTCAAGAGAAACAACAATTAATTACAGAGTTGCAGCAAACTCAAGATACACTTCAACTTGACATAAGACATCATGAAAATAGGGAGAGATTACTTCAACAACAGCTACAAGACCAAGAAGAAAGGGGACAACAACAGCTACAGGAAAGTCAAAAGAAAGAAATAGTACTACGTCAAGCTAATGCTACTCTTCAACAACAAGTTCAAGAGAAACGACAATTAATTACAGAGTTGTACCAAACTCGAGCTACGCTTCAACTTGACATACAAAATCATAAAAATAAGGAGAGATTGCTTCAAAAACAGCTACAAGACCAAGAAGAAAGGAAACAACAACAGCTACAGTATAGTCAAGAGAGAGAAAGAGTACTACGTCAAGCTAATGCTACTCTACAACAACAAGTTCAACAGTTACAAGACCAAGAAGAAAGGAGACAACAACAGCTACAGTATAGTCAAGAGAGAGAAAGAGTACTATGCCAAGCTAATGCCACTCTACAACAACAAGTTCAACAGTTACAAGACCAGTCTCACTGGGTAGTAAGGAGGGAGGAGATTGAGATGACCGAGGAAGTCCTTGGTAAAGGTGGTTGGGGAGAGGTCAAGGTAGCTAAGTTTCGTGGCCTTAGAGTAGCTGCTAAATGTCTTCATGAAGTTATCCTGTCACCATATAACATATCAGTTTTTACACGAGAAATGGAGATAGCTGCTAGAGTACGTCATCCCAATCTCCTTCAGTTTATTGGATCCACTCGAGTGGGTACTCCTATCATCCTTTCAGAACTTTTGCCAACAAGCTTGCGCAAAGAGATTGAGAAATCTCTATTAAATGGTCCTCAAATTATCAAGATTGCTCAAGATGTATCTACTGCTCTAAACTATCTTCATCTCTGGAAACCACACCCTATACTACATCGTGATGTTAGTAGTCCCAACGTCCTCCTTGAACCATATGGTAGTGTAATATGGAAGGCTAAACTGTCTGATTATGGCTCAGCTAATCTTGTTCAAAGTATCTCAGCTAACAGCGTAGCTCCTGGTAATCCTTTCTACTCTGCACCAGAAGCTCCTTTTCCAGATCAACATTCCCCATCAATGGATGTCTTTAGTTTTGGTGTCCTACTTATGGAGATGATCCTACATCAACCTCCTGCTTCTAAAACAGCAGATAAAATGGCTCAATCAGAGATTATTCAGTGGCCAGCTATGAAACATCTTGTTCGTAGGTGCATATCCCCTGCAAGTCAAGCTCGTCCATCAATTGCTGAAGTACTTGCTGACCTTGAACATCCATAGTTCTAAGTAATAATATATTTATAATGTCCTGATTATGGAAGAACACTCAATACTAATAATAATTAGTAATACAGTAATATTATATAGCACAATAGTGATATACAAAATACTTAATAACAGTAAAAGTACATTGTAGGAAAATTATACTAAAGGAACTGTTTACATGTATAGCATTTGAAGAATATCTTTTTAAGGGTGACATTTTCATTTATTAATTTGTAATTAAAAGTTAGTATAGTTTGTTCATTATTTAAAATGGGATAGACTTGTGATATGGAGATGATATGGATGAACAACTTCCATATGGATGTCTTTGAAATAGCTGCTTCAAAATCATCATTAGTTGCTGTAAATATGGTGGAATATCTGTTATTTCAACAATGTGTCTAGTTTCACTATTAATTGGCACCTTCATTTTATGGGATACAGTACATATTACAACCTTTTAAATGGACACTGTGACAATTTATTTAGTGGAGATGTCCTTAATATAGATGCTGTATATTGCACTAAAGTATTAGTATGGTATTAGAACTAATGTTCTGAATATAGCTGATGTACATTATGGTAGTGTGTAGGTATGAATATAGCAATCATCTCTTGCTTTCTCTCTCTAAGTTCACCACTTCCTGATGATGTTTTAACAGGTCTACTGGATAGTGCATTAGATCAGTTAACCTTTATAAATATGACCTTTTGGATAAAGGTCTCAGAGAAGGTGTAGATCAAACCAGGACGGTACTGTCAATTTTAGGTAATCATATACTTTGGAAGCTTGGATACTGAAGTTATATAAATACACATAAATTAGTATAGAACTAGAACAATCATTTTTAATATAGAGGGTGTCCTTTATTCTGTGTAATTTTATAAAGGGTTACTCTAAGTAGTATTTTAGTATTAATAAGCATTGCTAATAGCTCAATCATTTCTAATCAAGATAGGTAATATATATTTGTGCTACATGTGGTATCCAAGGAGTTAATTTGTTCAAATAAATTTGTAAGTGAAATTTCTTCCACTCTAAATTAGGTAATGGATATATTGTTAAAGTAACTGTTAGGATACATTGATTGCTATTTTTATGATAAACTAGTCTCTGGTTGTAGTTGATGGTACTTACTGTTGGTCAATGTAGTGCCCTACTCTCTGGTTCAGTTTGTTTTAGTTGTATCAGAAACAAATAATTCAATTTGAAATAATCACATATGTCAAGCTTCTTGTAGTCAACTCAGTGTTTATCTACATTAATTCCCAACCTACTCTCTTGTTTCACCTGTATTCTCGTGTGAAATTTATTAACTTGAATTTTACTAGGAGCAGTTTACAAAGCCAGTGTTTTAACAGAGTAAGTAACAATAATATAAAAGTACCTACTGTGTAATACTTGTCATGTGCATTTACATCACTATATTTTGTTGTATGTGCTTGTATTTATAAAAATTGTTATATGTAAGTTTATATTCTGATGCATATGACATTGTGAGATTGTAGGCACCTAAAACTGAAAGACCAAATGATTATAAAAAACAATCAGATCTATTTATACTATAATGGTCAGTTTAATAAGTTAATTAAAACTTTAATTAAAGGGTATCCCTCAATAGCTGAGTTCTTACTTTGATTATAACATTTAGAAAAAAATATTACAAGCAGCTAGCTAATGTAGAAAAAGTTAGAATATGATTATGTGATTTGGGATGCTGTTACTATTAATAGTAACAGTCTATTTACAGTAACACACAGTGTTATAGTATCAATTGGGAAACACTTAAAAAAGAAGCACATGAATTATGGAGAAAGATGGAGGACGAACACTTATGGCTGAGATAGAGGCCATATCTCACCAATACTTTCCACTATCTAATGTTTCTTCATCAATGTATTTTACACGTAAGTCCTTAAATTATATATATACATGTATATATGTCTCAAGTCATAAGTTAAACTAGAGTCTAGTACATTTACTCAGCTTTCTTAATCAGTCCAAATATAACAACTGTGTCATCAGACAACATTTAACATTAATACTTATTAACAACATAATTTTAAACATAGTGTTTGCATATTAGTCTTACACAGCCCTGATAATGATAAACATCTTACACTACACTTATTATTTGCATTGATTAATTATGGCAATATTTACAAAGCTAATATTTTGTAAGAAAGATTTCATTTTAAACTCTCCTGTAGTAGTTCAGTTATTTTGATATTACTAGTCTCGTTAATGAACAGTTTGACTATGACATGTTTGGATCATATGGAGGGTGTGGTCAGTATAATACACAACAACTTTTTTCTTACTAGACCTATAAACAATGTCTTGTCATTCAAAGTAACAATTTCATATAATTAGATTCAATTAACTTACAAAAAGAAAATGTACCAATGTAACAAATACCACAAGTCTATGATTAATTTGCTTGAGATTCTCAGTACAATCACTATTACTAGTATACCCTCGTAAATTACATCTTTACTCCATTTAAAAAACCTGGTTTCTGTTATAGCTCCATAATTTTGTTGCCATAGTAACCATATTCCGTAAACAGTTATGGCTTCCCTTCTTCTTCACTGTGTTGTCTGTGTATTGTTGTATGTTATTGACTTATGGTATATATTACTATGTGTGTACTATACTATTATATTATTACCCTGTTTTATAACAGGAAACACTGGAAGTATTCAGTGGTATGATGATGATAATAGTGTATGGCTCTCTAGTCCAGTGTAATAGAAAATGAAGATGTTATAAGTAAATTAATTGAAGAATAACAAACAGGAAAAGAATGGAGTATTCAACTCTCTTCATCATCTCCTGAAAGTATGCAGTTATTATAAACAATCGTAATAATTGTACAGTGAGGAGTTAATATAGCAAACAGTTCATTGGACAGTAAGTATTATCAAAGATATTAAAAACTAATAAAACAATAAAGAGACTAGAGCTGTACTCCTCTTCACTTACTGGTGTAATCAAACAAGTCAGTGATATAGTCTCTTCAATATTAAATAACTTAAAGAGTTATGGTTGTATCATGTTTACTGATATCACAGATGAAGATATGACTCACTTATCTACTATGTTGTCAAGTAATGCAACTTTAAAAGAACTAGAACTCTACAACTGTGACATCACTGATAATGGAGTCCAATATATCTGTGAAGGACTTACTAAAAATCAAACATTTACTTTGTTGAACATTGGACATATTCCTCAGATCACTTCAGTTCATATCAGTACAATAACAGATCTAACACAAACAACTACATCACTGACAATGCTATACTTCACTGAACAATGATGATATCAAGACAATATGTACATCACTTACTAAAATTCTACAGTACAGATGCTACACATATAAAGAAGACATGAAGAGTATTGTAAATAGTTAGACAGTTATGAAGTTATTAAAGACAGACTTGTGTTCTGGTAATAGTAAGTAGTTTGTTGTTTATTCTTAATCTGTCTTCTGGCTCACTTTTATTTTCTCTTTAAATTTCTCTTGAATTTATTTTCCCTTCATTTATTAACATTTTATTTCTCTAACAAAACTAGTAGACAATAAAAATAGAGCAGTTTTACTTGACACTTTCTTCTCTAACGTCGCACTTTTCGTTTCTCTTACAGATGATCAGTCACTTGGTCCATGTAATGATTTTTTGTAGAAGTGCTTTAATTTTAAACCCTTTGCAGAAGTAGCTATGTTTTCTGGTCTCTGCTGAATTCCAATTTCTTCAGAGATTTAGTAACATATTTATATCACTTTTTAGACTACCTCAAAAAGTCAACATGACCTGTCTTATATTCAGAAGAGATGGAAGACTACAATTTTACTATAATACTGAGATCAGTTCAATTGATTCACGAAACAATTATTTGTGACCTGCTAAATTCAACAATAGATATTTATGAGACAGAGAAATTTGCTTAATCAGCTAGATCTAATGAATGTTGAGATGATGTTAATGGACAAACCTAATATATTGTAAACAATATTTATATCCCTTATATAAAGTAGTCTCTATTGAAGACAAGAGATGGACAATTGATAAACTGAATACGGTATAGTATGTGGAGATGAAATACTATGTAAAAGTAAGATGTAATATTGAAGACAATTATCACCTCTCCTGTCTTCTTTCCTATAGCCATCAGCCAGACTAGAAATAGAGATCACTAATTGAGTCTTCTTTTCTATGGAGACCACCTTTCCGTTGAAAACTATACAAATTTCCATCACATATAGGGTCAAATACATTGCAAAGTATTTAATTACAAATATAAATACTTTGAAAAGGCCAAATACAAATTCAAATACAAAATTAATACTGTTTACCACATTGTATTTGAAATATAATTACAATTGTATTTCAAGTACAAATACAAATACAAATACTTCCATTGATGTGTCCCAATAGTTTCATAAGTTAAATTGAGCACAATCTCAGATTAGTGTTATTGGTTACATCGAACAAATATTAGCATTTCAAAAGTTTTAACACTTAAACAGCACCTTTATGGGTGAAAAACCTGCAACACTAAAAATTATTTCAAATGGACATCAAAATAATGATAAACCTTCCTTAATTTGTCATTTCTCACATTTAATGAAATGTATTTCATAAGTATTTAGTAGCATTTGAAATACTTTTGCCGTGTATTTCAGTTACAAATATAAATACCTAGAATTGTCAAACTTAAAAATACAAATACAAGTACAAAAATTTTTTAAATGTATTTAAATATGACTAAATACAAATATTAATTTATTTGACCCCAAGTCTGTTACTGTGTGTGTACTATACTATATATTAATTCTGCTTTATAACAGAAGACAAGAGATATATAATTTATCCATCCTCTTCTAGGGTACACTGTAACATATTAAAATTAAAAATAAATTGATCATTCCATGTCTATGCATGTGCATGTGTGTTGTCATTATATTACCTCTTTTAAGTTTTCATCACTGTTTATTCAAGTATGATTCTGATCATCTGATGTGAGCCAAGTTCTTTTCTATGAAGACTACCTCTCTGTTGGGAATTGTTATGAATTTGAATACTACCTTGACAAGTTAGATTTACAATACCTATGTAATGGATGAATAAATTAAAAATGGACAAATAGTTTAATGATGGATAAAATGAAAGGACTGAATGGAAGGAAAAATGGATAAATAGATACATGTATGAGTACGTGAATTTATGGACAAATGGCATGACTATATCAATAACACATCAAAATAATAGCTATCTTTTAATGTTTACATGTTCTAAGAATGATGCTATAACATCTTTAATTTGTGCAAAGTGAGGTTACTCACTGGCATACCTCTTCCAACACATCATCATGACTTTATATCTAGAAATAAAGGAATTAACAATTATAATATTTGAACTAAGTCTATAAGACTATCAATATATTCACTTTCTTATTCATTCATTTAATATCTACTAATACATATACTGGTATCATCTAATGGTCAATGGATTGATTAATATATTTATCTAGTAATCCATTCATTCATCTATTGATCCTTTGAATTATATATCATTCCATCCATCTGTTCTTATCTAAACATTCATCCATTAGTCCACGGATCTATCCATACACATCCTATTGTCCATCCATTCAACACACAATCTTCCTTGACAGTTTTCTGGTTTATCTAATCTTCCTCCTCCTATTACAAACTGGAGAATCTTTTGGTTTATTCTACCAGGATATGGTTGATCGCCAAATGTCATAATCTCCCACAGAAGTACTCCATAAGACCTTTACAATAATTTCTTTATAGTAACTATTTCAACTTTCATTTACCAAATATATTATTATATATTTACAAATATAATAAAATATAAAAATAAATAAAAAAAATAAATTAGTAAATATATTTACAAATACATTACCAAATGCATATATTTTATATATTTTAGAGTTGTATCAAAGTTAATTGGACTATGTCATGACAGACTAGTTCTTGTCATCAATAACTCTACTACTGGAATAGATACCAACAAGATATTATCTAATGTAGAAGATGAAATTAAACGGACATTGTGATATCAGAGCGTAATCATACTAAGATTTTCCTTCAATTTATAATGCGCCAACATTGGTAAAATTTATTTGTGAGTTCATATCAATATATGATCCATTTCATTATCTAGTTCCTATATCAGTAACTAGTCTCTTAGTGACTAATATAGATGAAAAAGATTTAGTTAGTTATAGTTAGTTAACTAAAAGTTAAGTAGGCTAAACTAAAAGGGTTTTAGTTTTAGTTATAGTTAACTAAAACAACATTAATATATATATATATATATATATATACATATATATATTACATATATATATATATATATATATATATATATTATATATATATAATCATCTTGATGAGATCTACTTAGAACTTACAGTATGGGTAATTACTGACAAAGTATATGAGGTGGTTCTCCTATGTCAGTATATTGACTGAGTTTTCAATTACTTTTCATAATGCCTAAGAAACAAAAATACATTATAAGCACCAAAGATGGATGAATAACAAAGAATTTTATAGTATATGGTATCATGAAGAGTCATGTAGCCATGAAGTGAATCAATAAATTCCAACTCTGATGAATACGACTGAAAGTTAATGACTACTAATTGTGTTTAGATATGAGTGTCATGTATTATCTGATGACAATTGTAACTCTTATCACAAAAGTTGATTTTGTATTTATTTTTAGCTTTCAGCAAACAAGTATCACTGCTATAGCAAGTTGATTATATCATGTTCAATACACTTTTTTATACACAAAGCAATAACTTTGTTTTATTACAATGTCTTGCAATAAACCTGTTTTTCAGAGGATATTATTAAGGCTCAAAACGTTGGGGCGCCATTTGTTTCAAAATTGAATGCATTCAATGGTGCAAATAACTAGTTCTGATTTTATTTTTGGTGCTATTTATTTGTTAAATAACTTGTGACTTAATAAATAATACTTGATTTACTAAACAATGCATGATTTATTAAATAAATAAGAAGTAAGTGTTATTTAATGTATCATGATAATTTGCCAATTTTGATACAAATGGTGCCACATACAAAACACATACTCATTGCCTATAATTGTGTACTCATTTAGCAAGACATGCATTCAGAGTTAATGCAATATTTTCCTAATATCTTGGAAATTGAAGGACAGGCTCACAATCATGTATACAGTACAAACACTTCTTTACACGAAGTATAATAATTATTTATTTATTGTGTAGTTATAAAAACTGTATATGCTTGAACTCCACAAACACTTACAAAGGCAACCAATCCACCAAACACATACAATCTGATAGCTACTACATATACAGTGTTATGGAATTATAGTTGTGTTTGTATGAGCACTTACTTTAATGCCTGTTCTTAAGGTGAGAATATCAACATCAAAATATTGTAAAATATTAATTAGTAATTATTTGATGAAGAATATTTAGTGTTATGATATTTGTTCAATCTCAATAATGAACTGATCCAAATAAAGTTATAAGACCAGTAGTAGTACTGACATGACCACTGATCATTTTTATTATGATATATAATTCTTTCCTTCAGTCAATAGTTCTGCATGCCTTGTGTTTAAGATTCAAACCATTAAATTAATTGGATATAATAAAATCATTAAAATTAATACAATAAAAATAATGATCAATGGATCAATAATAATTATGTAATTAATGAAATAGTAATTGTTGTAATTACAACTATAATAACCTTACCAGTGTATAGTTTTCATTGATTTTGTTATTAGAATACAATCATTGGATTAATGAAAATTAATATCCATCAAATATAAAATATAAGAATACCAAAGAAGATTAATGCAATGGTTCAATTGATATTACATTGTTGTATTGTTGATACATGTAATTTGATTATTGATAAGTAATTTCCAAAGCAGCAAATTCAACTTTAAGAAAATCAATGTAATATGACAGAGATTGCTTCCTTTGTAATTGTGAAAGTCCTCAACATAAAATAACTAGATATGTCACATTTTTATTACGTTAATCCATTTCAGCTAGATGAAGACATCCAATTTTGTTAGTGAATTAAAGAATATATCTATGAACTTGACCAGTTGTCTTCTTGTAATTAACTCTGTTTGTGGTTGGTGCTTGCTCTGCTGTTGGTTTTAACATGGTAGTCTCCTTGAGTACGTCAGCTGAGATGTCTTGTTCTAATCCTGTTCCCAATATTAATTGAAGCCATATGTTCATCACATCTACACTACAGTTCATTGTATTTTGTATTCTCTATCCTTTTACTGGCTGGTTTGCTGACATAAAGATTGGTCGTAAGAAAGCAATTCATTTGAGTCTGTGGTCCTGTTGGTTAGGAGTTCTCCAAATTGTCAGTTATTGATTTCAGTTTCAACTATGTGGATTACCAGTTAACTTAGCCAAATATGGAATATCAAGTGTTACTCTGTTGTTGATAATTAATAGCTCAACTGGGTTATTTACTAATATTCCACCATATGGTCTAGATCAGTTATAATTATGATAATTCAAACACATATTCTAGGCTTTTATTCACTGGACTGTCTGGGGAATTTATGTTGGCTACTCCACTGATTATATTGTATTTGATAATAAATCAATTTATGAGCAAAACTTGTTAATGGCAACATCAATAGTGATCTTTGTTGTGTCTTCTTTTTTATTTTGTCTATATTCTAAAATTTGATCACAAATTTAAATTTACAAGACTCTTGTCAAAAACCCATGTGAATGGTTTACTGATCTACTAAATTTTTGATCTGATCATTTTTAGTATACTGATCATAGTTGAATTGTTTTTGAGAGCAATGACTTGACTATTGTTATCTTTTTAATTATGAAGTCTCTATAGGTTCAGAAAGTATCTGTAAATAAATGATCACAATTTACGAAGACTTGGCGACACCAAAGAAAAATTAATGCTTTGTTTGATTAACACTAACTATAATAATTATAATCCTTGTATGACAAAAGTGATAGAACATTTAAAATCATAATTATGCCTTGTATTTAAGAACACATTACTATGTTTATTGTTTACATAGATAATAAATCTGTCTATATGAATCCATAGTACAGCCTTGGCCCAATTAGCATCAAAATAAAAATAAAATCATCATTATATCTAACAATTAGCTACAAAAACAATCAATCCAATTAATAGTCAAACAGTATTATATTTGCCTTTTTGCATCAAATTATAAAGGAAATCATCATTAGATCTTACAATTAGCTACAGAAACAATCACTCCCACTATAAAGTACATTGAGAGTCAAACTGCAGTATTGTATTTGGATTGCCTTTACCTTCTTTTGATCAAGTTACTTTGCTACATACAACCACGTACACATATTGGTTAAATAAAACAATCAATTTTTAAAGTGATATAAATATCAGTTACCATAATTTTTTGTATCCGAAAATATGATTTATTTCTTATTATAACTCTATTTCTATTGATGTTTGATTTTGTTCTGGCAGATAATACAAATTATATACAAGTAGTTGATGTCCATCTTTCATCATTTAAATATGGTCAAGATCTGCACAGTTCTCTCAGTAAAATCTTCAAATTGTTTCTTCTTCCTAATTGTAATGATTTTATTGGAAAGGGGTACATGAACAACAGTATTAAGTTCTATGCATTGCAAAAGTGTTCTGAGATTTCTGACAAATGTCATAATAACTTTAATCCTAACAATGAACTAGTAGGACAGTTACAAGAATTGTCACAGTTCATAGACATTTTCAATTCTCTATTCAGAAACTGTTCTTGTGTCTTTAAAGAAAACAGTTCAGCTCTATCTGGGTACTACACAATACAAGCTCCTAATGGTTCTTTAATATCAGTCTACTGTGATATGGAGGGTAGTAGCTGTGATGGTAAGGGAGGCTGGATGAGAGTTGGCTATCTGAACATGAGTAAACCTAATGCTACATGTCCACCTGGACTCTATACTTATAACTTCAATAGTATACATCATCCATTATGTGACAGATTTAACAGTAGTAGTGGTGAATGTAACAGTGCATTTCTTAATACTCACGGTATTTTTTATCAACGTATCTGTGGACAAGTCAGAGGATATCAGTATAGAGTTGCAGACGACATTTATCCTAACGATAACAATAACAATGACAGTATTGATGGATATTATGTTGTTGGTGTCTCAATAACTCATGGTATTAATCCTCGGAAACACATATGGACTTATGCATGTGGTAACAGTGAACAGGGTAAAAATCATCAAAACTGTCCTTGTAACAGTGGCTCTGAAGCTACTCTGCCTTCATATATGGGTAATGACTATTACTGTGAATTAGCTGGACGTTTTTCAGCACTGTCCATGGCATAACGATCTGATGTACTATGGGATGACAAAATTGTCCTGGTAATGAAGCCAACTGTTGCCTGTTGCAATTCTCCCAAAATGCCTTGGTTCTTGAAGACGTTAAATAATTCTATTACTGTTAATATTGAAGTGAGATTGTGTACCAGTCAGGGTTATCCCGATGAAGCTACTCCGTTAGATATTATTGAGTTATTTGTTCGCTAAACAAACACAGTAGTTTCTTTAGTGCCAAGTATATAATGTGAGGCTGTATTAATATATTCATATAACTGTTATTGCTTTTATGTGTTCATTTAAAATTGATGTATAACAATAGTATTATAATTCATTACTACTGTCTTTAGTTGATCAAGTAAATCCTCTTTAACTGAAATGACATTGTATCTGATCAATTAGAACTACAGAAATGTAATGATTCCATGCACATGAACAGAGGATGTTGGAAGAAACCTTAAGTTTGTTTATATACTTTTGTGGGAATATATCCTTCAAATATCCTCAATCAAATTACAACTTCTAAGGTTTTGAATGAAGGATTATGACAAACAGGATGAGAAAGTACTTGTTCAGATAACAAACAGAGTCTATTTGAAATTATTAAACTATACAGCAACACAATAGTGACATTTGTTGTGTGAGTTAATATTTTCTTTGTAGCATATCTTATGATAGTAATTGAAACTCTACCCACACACACTGTTGTGTCAAGTTAATTTAAACATTAATTAATACCATATTTCTCACAACGTTTCCACTGCTCATCATTTCACTATGCACTAGCAAAGCTTGTCTGAAAGCTTGGATAAATATGTGATTTAATAAATGTTTGAACCTTACATATTCCACTATATTTGATGATACGCTTTGGGAGGGCATGTAATGTAACTACTTAGAGTCTCCATGCTGTATATCTCCCAACATGCCATGGTTTGTTAAGTCCCTTATCAACCAACTAGTGATGATATTGAACTAAGACTGTGTACCAGTGAAGGATATCTTGATGACACCACTCCAGTAGATATAATTGAGTTGTGTTTGCTAAGTTCTGTTATTAATAATTGCGCATATATATATATATATATATATATATATATATATATATATATATATATATATATATATTTGTGTGTGTGTGTGTGTCTTTTCAATTTTGGTGCTTCATTTGAACATGTACATAACAATTGATAGCTATAAAGTGTTATTTTTATATAGTACTACTGATAATACTCAGACCCCTACAAAGTGGCCAAAAATTCAACAATTTACACAAACTGACATTTCCACCACACCTCCTGATACTCCAGCTTTTGGAATTCTAATCAATCCTGTTGACATACAATAGAGGATTCAAATCACCACCATATTAAACTTCATTTTGTTGACTTTTTTATTAACACTACATAATTTTGAATTTTTTAAAATAATTATTAAAATAATTTTCTAATTTTTTTCCTTTGAAACAATGTTATTGATTTCTACATGATATTTATATCCAAGAGAAGCCATACCAGTAAAATAACTAAATTTTTTCTCCTTTTCTCTGAGTTTCTAATGGTTCCATAATATCTGTCTACTGTGATGACAATGCCTTTGACAATTGCTCTCAAGTCTTCCAAGAAAACAGTTTAGCTCTATCTGGATACTACACAATACATCAGCTCCTAATGGTTCTCTTATATCAGTCTACTGTGATATGGAGGATAGTAACTGTGATGGTAAAGGAGGTTGGATGAGAGTAGGCTACATCAACATGAGGGAACCTGGTGTACCTGTCCTCATGGACTAACATTATATCAGTATAATAACATTGATCATGATCTATGTAGTTGACCAGTCTCATTATCTGGTAGTTCAGCTTCTGTATTCATATCAACATATGGAATTATTTATTACAAAGTATGTGGACGAGTGATAGAATATCAGTACGCGTCACCTGATGGTTTTCCACCAAACTTAGGGGGTCTAGTTATTATTAATGATACAAATATTGATAACATTTATGTTGATGGTGTATCTATTACATATGGCAATAATCCTTGTAAACAAGTATGGACATTAAGTGTAGGTGTGGTTGCAAATAATATTAATCACTTTTTTTGTTCTCCATGTAATACTAATAATACAGGAACAACTGTACCAAGTTTTGTTGGTAGTGATTATTACTGTGAATCAGGAATAGTTAGTGGACATTGGAGTAGTGTCCTCCTATATGCTAATGATCCATTATGGGATGGACAGCAATGTGGAGGATTAGAAGGACCATGTTGTACTAACCCCAAGATGCCATGGTATATAAAGACACTCAATGAGGATACACCTGAAGAAGGTAATGTCAGATGAAGGTACCATTAATGAAGACACACCACTAGATATTATAGAACTGTACATTAGCTATATACAATAACATACTCTCCTTATAATGATTGAAATGAATACATGTTGCTCCATTACTTATTACATGTAGAAACAACCTCATTATGTCATATATAGTAATAACAATGTGTTGTTAAATGTGAATGTATCTGACTTACAGCAATATTATAAGAAACATCATGAGATATTAATCACAATATTACAGTAACTGATGAATGAGTTGTGTCTGTACACAAGCATTTCTCTATACACCATTGACATCTAATATTAAATGAATCACATATAATGTTTATAATTAGTGGAATAGGAAATCTTGATCAATGACATTATAGCGTAGTAGTAAATAGTGATGTTATTGATCACACTAGTATTGTGATCATTACATGAGATTTACCAGCACATTTATATTAATGATGAATATATATTACATAAAAGTCATTTATTATAGTCGTTAGTAAAAGATAGAGTCTTTTTATATGCATATAGTTGGATCAGATATGCAGTTTGAGAGAATTGTTTTTCTTTTGTTGTTTAGCCTATTAATAATTGTACCAGTCTGTTGTTCATCTACTTGTATGGCTAAATGTACTAGTGAACTAACTCAACGTCCTCCCTCACTCTATGAACAGTACTGTTGTAATGACAATAACACTGGAAAGACTTTCAAGATAAGACAAAATAATGTTTTAAAAATAATATTTTGATCAGAAAGTTCCCCTATATCTTGTGAAATGTATCATATTTTCAAACATAACAGATCTGCTTTATCTGGGTACTACACAATGCGAGCTCCTAATGGTTCCTAAATATCTTTCTACTGTGATGACAATGCTTTTGACAACTGTTCTCAAGTCTTTAAAGAAAACAGTTCAGCTCTTTCTGGGTTCTACACAATACGAGCTCCTAATGGTTCTTTAATATCTGCCTACTGTGATGACAATAACTTTCGCAACTGTTCTGAAGTCTTCAAAGAAAACAGTTCATCTCTTTCTGGGTACTACACAATGCGAGCTTCTAATGGTTCCTTTAATATCTGCCTACTGTGATGTTAAAGGAGGTTGGATGAGATTGGGCTACATCAACATGAGTGAATCTGGTGCTACTTGTCCTCCTGGTTTGACACAACAACAATATAATATCATTGATCATGATGTGTGCGGTCATCCTAACTCAGGTGTGTTTAGTTATACATTCTTCTCTACTCAAGGAATCGGTTACAGTAAGGTGTGTGGTCAACTAAGAGGGTGCCAGTATTGATCTGATGCATTTTATGGCAATAACATTGAGTCTTGTTATGTTGATGGTATATCTATTACATATGGTAGTAGTCCACGTAAACATATTTGGACATATGCACGTGGTTTAACTTCTGATAATGTGCCCTTCCTAGGAGCTTGCTGTCCATGTAATAGTAATAATACTGTAGCACCTGAATATAAACCAAACTTTATTGGAGATGACTATTATTGTGAATAAGGCATTCCTCCTTATGTAAGTGGAAGTACACAAAGATGGCCACATTTCTTATATGTCAATGACCAATTATGGGATGGACAACAATATGATGGAAATGAAGAACCATGTTGTACTAACCCTAAGATGCCATGGTTTATAAAGACGCTTTCAGAGATTACCACTAAAGATATTGAATTAATAGTATCTGGGAATCAAGTTTATCCTGATGAAGATACTCCCTTGGATATTATTGAGCTTTACATACGATAATTGCTTTACTTTTTTTCATTAAAAGAGTATGTACTACTTTGTATGTACTTAGTATTTAATATAGGCACAACTTGTTAAAACTGTATTAAGTGGCAGAAAACTTGAAACTATTTACTTTACTACATGTTCATACAATTTGCAAAGAAATATCTTTTAGTTGTGACTGAAAAATGTTGACTTTATATAAACATTGATGTTTTAATTTATAATAGTACTGCTGATGAAACAATAGGTGGGGTCAAGTGGATTAATCTATTCCAAATTTTGTTTGCTTGTGTTCTTGTTTTTTGTTTTGTTCCCTTTAGTATATTAACAATATAAGTTTTTGCACTTGCTGATAAGTCCATGTACTACTGAACGTCTTTGCAAAGACAAAGGGTCAATGCAAAGTCTGTAATATGCTCACCTTTTATTCTCTGTTCAATTGTGGCTTTGAGTAAATATTATAATAACAGTTTGCCCAGTGTTAATATTTTAACAGGAGTAATTATATATGACAAACATTTGGTAGTTTCATAACATATTCCATCACTATACAGAGGGTGGTTCTTGGTGTAACTTCACTCTGATGACATCATCATTAAATGACTGGTAGTGATGTCATCATATATGATGACATCATCTAAATCCATCACATACACCCTAAACCAAACCTTATGACACATAGTGATGTCATCATCATAGTACAAGTTACATCATCATAGAAGTTACACAAAGGAAGGGGGTATTGCTGTAGACATATGAGTGGTCTACAGCAATACCTGACTGTTTTGCAATTTGGTTACTTAATTAAGGTGTGGCAATTTGTAGTATTATATAATAATACTCATAATGGATGGTATGCTAACTACCTACCACAACTAAGTATACATCTAAATACATGCCTATATATTGTAGCAGTCCCTTCTCTTCATATGAAGGGAGATATATAACACACTTACTTTTTTAATAATTTAAACTTAAAAACTCTGATATTTCTTTCACTCTTTATTTAAATGTATGACTTAGTTTGTGTACAATGTACTTTATATAAGTGTTTGATGACATGAACATTTTATTTGCTATTGCAAAAAGCACTAACTATTTCTAAGTATATAGTACTCTTCTCCATGTATGGAGTTATTTATAACTAAGTATATGGACGAGTGATAAGATATCAGTATGGGTCATTTGATGGTTTTCCTCCAGACTTAGGGGGTACATATCTTAATAATCCATAATATTTATGTTGATGGTTTATCTATTACATATGACAGTAACCCTTGTAAACATGTATGGATATTAGGAGTGGGTGTGTTTGATTATTCTGTATATTACTTTTAATTTTTCATGCTGACAATGCTAAAAGCTTTTGATTATTTTTTGTCCATGTAATACTGGTAATACAGGCACTGTACCAAGTTTTGTTGTCAGTGATTATTACTGTGAATCAGGAATAGCTAGTGGACATTGGAGTAGTGTCCTCCTATATGCTAATGATCCATTATGGGATGGACAACAATGTGGAGGATTAGAAAGTCCATGTTGTAATAACCCTAAGATACCATGGTATATAAAGACTCTTGATGAGAATACAACTCAAGATATTGAATTGAGGGTAATGACATATGAAGGTACAAGTAATGAAAACATACAATAATATATTATTATGTTTAGTAATTGAAGTGAATATAATACATTTTATGCTGTTATGTAATGTGACCTT
The DNA here is from genome assembly GCA_963965975.1 of Xestospongia bergquistia. Taxonomy (NCBI): domain Eukaryota; kingdom Metazoa; phylum Porifera; class Demospongiae; order Haplosclerida; family Petrosiidae; genus Xestospongia; species Xestospongia bergquistia. Next base: position 6,424,853 of record OZ014414.1, read on the forward strand.
GTACTGATAAAATTACTATATAATTATATATATATAAATGGATATTTTTGTCAAAAAATAACATAAAAGGAGTATACAATTTTTTAAAAGTTTTAGCAGTGATGGAGCACTCTGAGGTATAAATAATTATTAATCATGATTTATTATTTGATACATTAACAGACGATGTTTTTGCTCCATGTTGGTAAAAATTTAGTTAGTTGAAACAAAAACTCTTATACATCTATTTTTTGAAAGTTTAAGTAGTATTTCATTTTTTCATATCATTTGTCCAATTTTATTATAATTATACTAGTGTAAATTAAGCTGAAAGAAATTTGATGGGAATCAGAATCAAACCTAGAGGTCCAGGGCTTCAGCCCTCTGCCTTCACTCTTGTCCATACCCTCATCTGTTTAATATGCTCAAGATATTAATCAGAGAGTGTTAGCCATCAAATGAGGGTATGAGTAATAAACGTCTGTCATTGATGGTAATTATAAATGCATGCATTTCAGGTATATTTTATAAGTTATAGCTTTCTTAGCAATAACAATAACTAATGTGTTGTACCTTTTTATGTACAATATGTAATGATAATAATAATATAATAATATAATATAACTCCATAAATAGACAATGTTGTATTATCTGTCTGATAATGCATGCAAACAGCAACAAAACAGAAAGAAGAAACTTCACCATTTCTTTGCCTCTAAATAAGAACACTTACAAAAGTGCTTAAACATCACCACATGCAAGCACTATAATAAACATGGTCTATGATTATCATGACCATGGCTAGTAGCATATATATATACAGGTATTATGTATAGATATCATCAGTTATTCTAGTAATCGCAATTACTAATCACTTTATTGATAAATGTTTAATACAAGCTATTCCTCAAAAGCTTAGCTTAAAACTTAAGCCTTAGGCTTGGCCCCATCCCACAAATAGGATTAATTTTGCAATTGTTGATTTTAAAAATATATATATAAACATATTGTATGTTTCATAAATCATTATTTATTGTCTCACCGAACAATTAAAGTTTGATGAACAAGTAACTACTACATATTCGAGTATCAAGTTCTTTATAGACAAGCTTGGATAAATATATAATATTTAATAAATCAGCCTTGATTTGTATGCAATCAATAATAATTTCCAACCTTTGTTAAGACTAAAATAATGGTAATTTATATTATATTACTCTGAAGACAAATGGATTATTTTAACCTATTCATGGACATCATCATGAATCCATAGTAACAGCACTGGTCCAATTAGCATCTTATATTTTGTCTAAGATTGTAAATGATAATTAGTTCAAGCCATTAGCTACAAAACAATCAATCCCCATTAGTACATTAACAATCAAAACAGTGTTATGTTTTCTTTTTTGAATGAAATAATTTTAATACCTACAAATTGTATAGCCATTAACTATATATGGTTAAATCAACCAATCTGTTTTTAAAGTGACATAAATATCTGTGATCAAATTTTTTAAAATCATTTTCAGTTAGCATATAATTTTTTGTACCTGCAAATAATGTACTTTCTCATTGTAACTCTTTTTTTCTCAGAATTTGATATTGTTCTGGCAGATAATACAACTTATATGCAATTAGTTGATGTCTATCCTTCATCATTTAAATGTGGTCATGATCTTCACAGTTCATTGAGCAGAGTCCTAAAATTGTTACCTTTTAATGATGCTATTGGAAAGGCATATGTGAACAATGATATTAAGTTCTCTCCACCACACAAGCGTTCTGAGATTTCTGATGAGTGTCATGATAACTTTAATCCTAACAGTGAACTACTAGACCAGTCAGAAGAGATCTCTCAGTTCATTGGCATTTTTAAACCTGCATTTTCCAACTGCTATCATGTCTTTAAACAAAACAGCTCAGCTCTATCTGGGTACTACATGATGAGAACTGCAAATGGTTCCTTAATATCTATGTACTGTGATCTTTCCTTTTTTAATTGCTCTCAGATTCTCCATGTGTACAGCTCAGCCCCATCAGGTTATTACACAATACAAGCACCCAATGGTTCTCTAATATCAGTCTACTGTGATATGGAGGGTAGTAACTGTGATGGTAAGGGAGGTTGGATGAGAGTGGGCTATCTGAACATGAGCGAACCTGGTGCTACTTGTCCTCATGGACTAACATTACATCAGTATAATAACATTGATCATGATCTATGTAGTCGACTATCCTGTCATTCAGCTTCAGTATTCTTCTCCACATATGGAGTTATTTTTAACAAAGTATGTGGACGAGTGATAGGATATCAGTATGGGTCACCTGATGCTTTTCCACCAAACTTAGGGGTCCAGTTCTTGTTAATAATCCAAATATTGATAACAATTATGTTGATGGTGTGTCTATTACATATGGCAATAATCCTCGTCAACATGTATGGACATTAGGAGTGGGTAATGCTGCTCACAGTGCTAATGAACATTGTTGTCCTTGTAATACTAATAGTACTGGAACAACTGTACCAAGTTTTGTTGGCAATGACTATTACTGTGAATCAGGAATAGCTAGTGGACATTGGAGTTGTGTCCTGTATGCTAATGTCCATTATGGGATGGACAGCAATGTGGAGGGTTAGAAGGACAATGTTGTACTAACTCTAAAATACCGTGGTTTATAAAGACACTTAATGAGAATACAACTAAAGAAATTGAATTGAGGGTAATGGTTAATGAAGGTACCTGTAATGAAGACATACCATTAGATATTATAGATCTGTACATTCACTAATATACAATAATATATAGTTACTATGTTTAGTGATTGAAGTGAATATGTATAATGCTTTTTTACACATATATCTTTTATTACATTATGTTTACATATTATGTCTTCTCCCAGTATTTACTTGTAGAAAAACAATTAAATTTAATTTCTGTCAATTTTTGATGTATGTTTGCAAATTCCTAAAATGTATACATCACACTATAAATAATTAGAATAACATCTGTTTGTCATTACTATTAATCTCATCAGCATTTTTAAAAAAATATTATGTGCTCAGAGAATATAACTGTGCTCTGTTATTTTCCAAGTCATGATTCTTTGATGTCACAGTGTATGCTGTGCTAATTAGTTGATAGTAAAATTACGGAAGCCGCAGACGGACATTCCAATTCCTGTTTTTATTTCTTCCGCGAACCTTTGCGTATTAATTAACGACCCAGTTGATAAGGAATCCTACGGAAGCCTCAGACGGACATTCCTATTTCCAATTTCAATATAACGGGGTTATACGGAGTTTTAATGTCCGTTCTCAGCTTCTCTAAATAATCGAGCTACAATATACAACCAAAGTCAGGGACCCAACCTAACTGGAAACATCTCCCTGGCGCTCGATTCTAAGAGACGGCTCGTGGTACTCGCGCTCCGCGTTTAATTAAGTAACAAGAAAAGCCTAGAAATGGCGCGCATACCAAAATTGGAATTAGGAATGAGAAATTGGACTCGTCAGCTGGATCGTTAATTGGAATTTTTAAATACGCCAAGGTTCGCGGAAGAATTAAAAAGAGGAATTGGAATGTCCGTCTGCGGCTTCCGTATAAAATTGATGTGTAGTGGAAAGATTTTGAGAGATAGGATATTAATTACGGTAAAAATAGAAAATTAAATTAGCCTAGTCTCATCCCCAGACTTACGCAAAAGCTGAAACTACTTTTTCTTATGTTTAGGTCTGTGGATGAGGCTAATGTTAGTCATATACAATTTGTCCCTTAATAGTCAAATGATTAGAGTTCTGTATCTTATGTTTGAGTTCTAAATATGAATTACATTGGAACCAGATACATACTATGACTTGTTTGTATTGCTAATTTTAAATGTTTCTGTTACATGTAACAGTCAAGAAAGTCACAAAGTCATAAAAGATGGCAGCTGTCCAATGTAACATGAAGATACTACAAAAAGAGTAACAAAAGTGTTTGTGTCATATATTTTACAACTAAGTATTAATCAAAGTAAGATGAGAATTCCAAAAGACAAAAACTGAACAAACATACACACAATATACTCAATAATATAAAGGGAGGTTACAATAGTTATAACTACTAATTAGCACTGCAATTCTCTTCACAGTTAAAATAGCTTATAGTCTATCATGTATTGTTAACATAACAATAATAAAATGTTGTTACATTTCTTTACTTCATACTTTGTGATAATAAAATATACTATATGAATTGAAGCAGTAACATCCTAATTAAAAGTACTCACTTCCTTCTATTTGCAGTGTTAATTTAAAACTTCCTAATTATACTGGTATATACAGTGGTGTTAAATAGAGTTTGGACACCCATGTGTTGTTCATTAAAACTAGTACATAAGCTTATAAAGTGATATTAATACATATATAATTGATATAAATAACTTCCTAAATACATTTAACTAACTTCCTAATTACAATAACATGGTTCATTGTGTAATAATACATAACTTACATATAGGTTATGTATCTATCATACATATACTTTTAGTAACTGTTGAAGACATAATGTTCTGTTTGCTTTAGCCATTAATCAAAGATAGAACCTTCCTGCAACTGGATCACCCATGTAGTCTGAAACCTTTGTTTTTCTTTTGTTGTTTAGCCTAATACTTATTATACCAGCCTGTTGTTTACCTACTTGTATGGCTGACTGTACTAATGAACTAACTCAACGTCCTCCCTCACTCTATGAACAATACTGTTGTAATGACAATAACACTGGAAAGACTTTCAAGATAAGACAAAATAATGTTTTAAATATAATATATTGTTCAGATAATTCACCTATATCTTGTGAAATATATCATACTTTCCTTAATTGTCCAGATATTTTCAAATATAACAGATCTGCTATATCTGGGTACCACACAATGCGAGCTCCTAATGGTTCCTTAATGTCTGTCTACTGTGATGACAATGCCTTTGACAACTGTTCTCAAGTCTTCAAAGAAAACAGCTCAGCTCTTTCTGGGTACTACACAATGCGAGCTCCTAATGGTTCTTAATATCTGTCTACTGTGATAACAATGCTTTTGACAACTGCTCTCAAGTCTTCAAAGAAAACAGTTCAGCTCCATCTGGGTACTACATGATGAGAGCTGAAAATGGTTCCTTAACATCAGTCTACCATGACCTTTTTTTTCTTAATTGCTCTCAGATTCTCCATGTAAACAGCTTAGCCACATCAGGTTATTACACAACACAAGCACCTAATGGTTCTCATATATCAGTCTATTGTGATATGGAGGGTAGTAACTGTGATGGTAAAGGAGGCTGGATGAGAGTGGGCTATCTCATCATGAGTGAACCTGGTGGTACCTGTCCTCCTGGACTAACATTACATCAGTACAATAACATTAATCATAGTCTATGTAGTCGACCAGTCTCATCATCTGGTAGTTTAGCTTCAGTATTGTTATCAACGTATGGAGTTATTTATAACAAAATATGTGGACGAGTGATAGGATATCAGTATGGGTCACCTGATGATTTTCCACCAAACTTAGGAGGTGGATATCTTTACAATCCAAATATTGATAATATTTATGTTGATGGTGTGTCTATTACATATGACAGTAACCCTCATTAACATGTATGGACATTAGGAGTGGGTTTGTTTGATTATTCTGCTTGTCTATTCTGTTGCCCATGTAATTCTGGTAATACAGGAACTGTACCAAGTTTTGTTGGCAGTGATTATTACTGTGAATCAGGAATAGCTAGTGGAGGGTGGAGCAGTGTCCTCTATGCTAATGACCCATTATGGGATGGACAACAATGTGGAGGATTAGAAGGACCATGTTGTACTAACTCCAAGATACCATGGTTTATAAAGACACTCAATGAGAATACAAATAAAGATATTGAATTGAGGGTGATGACAGATGAAAGTACCAGTAATGAAGACATACCATTAGATATTATAGAACTGTACATTTGCTAACATACAATAACATACTGTCCTTTTTAGTGATTGAAATGAATACACAATACACTTTTATGCTGTCATGCAATGTCCCTTATACTGAATTAATATATATGGATAATTTTGTCACAAAAACTAACCTGTAATACAATTTACCTTAAGCTACTATAATAATATAGGATATTTACACTATGCATGGTGCATGGACAGTGAAGGTGTGCTACACATCAAAGAATCAAATGGAGGATTAAAAGGACCCCCAAAGTTTATAAAGACACTCAACTGATGATATAAAGATGAAAAACCTCAAGTAGCAGACAGTCACCTAGAGGAAGAGGACCCCAATTAGTAAGCAATGGAAGACACTAGTTTGCTCAGCCGATAATTTTTGTTCCTAATAAAATATATAGATATAAGTTGATTATTTAAACATGTTACAAGGTCCTTTAAAGCATGCTTCCGTACAATGTGCTTAAGACATTGAGTTGAGAGCAATATGCCCATCAATGAGGCTATCAGTAATGAATACATGAATTATACATTGCTAAATATGTAATGAGTATTTCATACTGTTACTGATAACAGTATCTTCTGAATAATGTCACAATTCTGTCATAAAATAGTATACTGGAGTCCTTGTGCATGAATCAACACAGTTGATGGTTGGATGTTTTGAAGATGCCATCTACCTGGTTGTTTGTCCTCCTGATCCTATTTCTGAAAAATATATTGTTCTTAATCACTATATATACGATATTTGTTAAGTCAATGTCATCATCTTGTCAAAGTAGTTGATTGTCATGTAAATGATGTCAAAGTATTGATCTAAAACAGTATCAATTTAACATATGACTATCTGTTGACACTTTAGGATTAATAGTTGCTGTTATTGTAGAAATGATGTGAGTAATTTTGGGATATTCTTTGTTTTATCATTGTTATCAATTTTTATAACTATTCTAATCAGGATACATTATTAAATAATCATTCAAAAATGGATGATATGTCCCAAGAGAGTAATAGTCCATATTTTGTGTTATTTTTACTAGTCAAAATATTGACATCATTTACATTCTTAATAATGTCAATAACAAAGTATTTTAATGGACAATATATATATATATATATATATATATATATAACAATGTACATTACAGTAAGCTTTTTAAAATTAAACTTCTCAATTCTTTTGGTTTTCTGTACTGCTCAATATCAGTTATGCCTTTTCAATTTGAATGACTGACTGTTCTATTTTATTAACTCCACATCCTCCCTCACTCTATGAACAATATTGCTGTAATTCTGACAATAATGGAAAGACAATCAATTTAGAAGAAAACAATAATTTCCTGATATTCATTTTTTGTCCAGAAATACTTCCTACCTCTTGTCAAAAGTTTCCTACCATTTTAAATTTTTTTGAACTCATTGAAGCAAACAGTTCAACTCCAATAAAATCAGGATATTTTTCTATGCAAACTAGTAATGGCTCTCAAGTCCTTGTCTACTGTAATGTAGAGGATTATATTGATGGTGACAGCTGTTCTCAAATGTTTCAAGAAAACAATGCTGTAACATCAGGTTATTATAAAATATGTTTTTCTCAGCACTCTCTTATTTTTATGTACTGTAATGTGGAGGACTATAATGATGGATACAATAATTGTTCTCATATTCTCCAAAAAAAAATAGTTCTGCTCCATCAGGTTATCTCCTAATGGTTCTCGTATATCAGTCTATTGTTATATGGAGGGTAGTAATTGTGATGATAATGGAGGCTGAATGAGAGTGGGTTACATTAACATGAGTGTGCCTAATGCTACCTGTCCTCCTGGACTAACAATAAAACAGTATAATAACATTGAATATAGTATATGTGGTCAACCATTGTCATCATCTGGTAGTCAGGCTTCAGTAATCTTCTCTACTTATGGAATTAGGTATAACTAAGTATGTGGACAAGTGAGAGGATACCAATTTGGATCACCTGATGGGTTTCCACCTTACTTAACTGGTTACATTCATACTTATCCAAATATTAATGGCATATATGTTGATGGTATATCACTTACATTTGGTAGCAGTCATCATAAACATATATGGATATATGTGAGAGGTATTCATGCAAATGAACCCAACTATTGGTGTTGTCCATGTAATACTGAATGTACAGAGACATTAATACCAAATTTTGTTGGAAATGGTTACTACTGTGAATCTGGAACTAGTGGAGGGTGGAACTTTGTCTTGTATCCTAATGACCCATTATGGGATGGACAATAATGTAGATGATTAGAAGGACCATGTTGTGATAACACCAAGATGCCATGGTTTATAAAGACACTCAATGAGACTGCAACTGAAGATATTGAGCTAAGGATGATGGCCAGTGAATGTACTAACAATGAAGATACTCCCATTGATAGTTTGGAATGATATATTCTTTAAAAGTTAATTTTTGGTAAAAGTAAATAGATTTCAAACAATGTATTGATGTCATGTAATATTATATATGAATAATATGATTTTACCAATTTTTGTAAGTTGATAATTTTTATTTTTATGTGAACATGTCAGAGTTGCTACTAAATGATACACATTTGGTGTACTCCTCAAATTAGATACGTCTAAACTAGATGGTATCAGAATAATGAATGAAGACAGTAGCTTTAAATCTTTAAAGATGTTTGAATTGTGGCTGACTTCGAACCCAAAAGCTATAAGAAGAGATATAATTGAAACACTACAGAAGCTAACTATTGCTGAGAACGTTATTGCTGAGGAATACAAGAAGGTATTATTAGAAAATAAGTATTTTATAGCACCATCATTAGACTATCTATGCTCATGACAAAAATAGTGCAAAAAAGGTACCCAATCAAATACTGCAGAAACACTCTTCTCAACTTGCACTTTCAGTGAAACTTGTTCAGACATTGTACACAGAGGAGGTCATTTCTAATGAGATGTTTAAAGAACTAGAAAGATCTGGAGGCTTGCTAACTGATCGTCTATTGAGAGCACTGTCAGTACAGTATCTGAAGATCCCTGTCAGTCAAGAGTATTCGGTACTGTATTATTACAATCAAAGGAGACAGTACTGGTAGCAAAAAAAAATACTCAAAGAATATGGTAAGTTGGTTCTGTATATATATATATTATATATATATATATATATATATATATAGTGATGTGATTGATATGTTATAATTTATACAGACCAAATCTTTCCTCAAGAAAGTTCACCTGAAAATCAATCAGGTATAACTATGATCTGTTGTATTTTACTATACATCAATCTAAATAACATTAATGATTTAATACTTAGCATTTGGATTCCAAGACAAGCTTTTATATTTTAAAAGTACTAAGTGTTACTTTCTTATATTCTATAATATTCCAATAATGTTGCAACATTATTATGTTACAAATATAATAGTTATTACTATATCTCAATATATAGATGTTACAGCACTGGCCACTCCTATACAGAACACTACATCAACAAATGCTCAAAGAAAGTGATTAAAGTAATATTTATTATTAAACTACCAATTAGGATCAACAACAGAGGTTCTTTTTAATTTGATTATGAGTACAAATTTGATCAGATGAAAGTGACCTTTGGAAATTTTATTGACACTGTTGCTCCTCTCATTGCAAAAAGTATACCTTCACTACAAAAGCTTAAAACATACCTTTGAAGATGCTTTGAGGGCTGAAACCACAACTTAGCATCGCTAAATCATTTGATGATGTCATGGATTTAGTGGAAGAGGAGTGCACGATTAACAATGTTACATGCTTGGAGGATATAATTAATCATTACAAGATTGAAGAAGCTAAAGCTCATGTCATTACTTACAAATCATCAGTTGATACATTTTGTGATGAAGTAAAACTCAATGTTTTTAAGAACAAGCTCATGACAGTCCATCGTCTCTTCTCAAATGTCAGACAATTAAGTTTTTCCTAGAATGGAAGACAAGTGAACACACATTAAATGAAATAAGAGAGTTGTTATGTAAAACATTTGGAGATATTGCTGACAGGGTTTTAGTTAATGAAGCAAAAGAAGGCAACTCCATCATTGTGACCTGCTATGCTCCAATATATATATATGGGATATTCTACAAATGGAAGCTAAAAAAAATCTTGATTTATTAACAAAACTGGGATTACTTAAATTAGAAATTGGCTACCATGTTATATGGGATAAGTCTAAAAGAGATAAGGTAAGAGATGATTAGTATTAAATTAAATTGTATATATATTATTGATATTATTTAGAAGGTAAGAGGTCTATTGGAAGAGGTTAGAATTCTTGAAGAGAAGGTTATATCACAGCAAAAGGAGAAGGATGAGGAAATAGCAGATCTAAAGTCTTCTCTAAATAGTAAACATTAGTACGATAAGTATGATATAAAGGATCACTTTGTTTTTAATTTGAAACATTAGTTTATACCAACAGTATGGACAAAGAACAACAAGATCATTTATTAACTGATACTCTATTTGGTAACTAATTATAACGTAGTAATATACATATATGACAACACATATAATAAAACTAAATAGTTAGATGAGGTAAATACATTAAAATGGACATTAAATATAAAGAAGGTATTTGCATATGTAGGCACATTGCATTGTCTGTTTTGTTCGTCCATTAACCAATCCATCCTTTCATGTACTCATCTATTCATTCACAAACAATGAACTGAAGAAACTAACAATAACTATATTTTATTATTATTAGCACACAGTATGGACAGAGAAGAATCACAAGATTAATCATCAACTGACACTTTATCAGGTACATATACATTAATTGAGATATAACTATTTGCCAAATGTAAACAGAGAAGTTGAAACTATTAGATAGAATAAGTAAAGCAAAGACCTTAGAGATAGAGAAGTTAATCAGATATAAAGAAGGTAAGCTATAGTACTGTTAGTAGTACATCCATATATGGTTATGTTCTATAGTTACTGATAAAGTATCATTAGAGAAACAAGAAGAGATTGACATGCAAGAAAAGATAATGTTACTAACTTTAGAGTTAATGAAGAAAGAAGAAAAGATTAGTCAGTTGATGGAAAACATTAAAGGGAAACAATTACTTGATATTCTATTATGTCATATAATCTGTTTAGCTCTAAAGTCTGAGGTGGTACAGTTATGTGATCAAAATAGAAGTGATGATCCTCGGTTAAGTGAAAAGTTTGAGAAGGTACTAGCAAGCAAACAAGAGTTATCATCAAATGACAAACTAACTCATGAAGAGCCACATGACAGGGTGGACAATAATGACATCACTAGCCAAAGTAAAATATAAAAATTTATATACAATTTGATTGGTCAGTCACGTACGGTATTCTGTCAAACATCTGATATCTGAAAGATCGTACTATATTATAATTTCTAATTGTATTCATATACACAGAGACAAAATTACTCTATCTTTATTAAAACAATGTTGTAGTTAGCAATAGTACCTATAATGATGTGGCCCCAAATTAAGGTACTTAATGAGATGTCAGGAAAGATAACAAAGTGAACTGTTTAGAAGACACTTTCAGTGTTTTAGTACAGTACTCAGCTGCTTTAGAGATGGAATGTCAAAAAAATGCATCATTCTTTATAGTCATTATCTATACATCAATATGATATCAATATATTGTACATGTATTGTAAATGTAAGAGACTACAATATTACTGGAGATGATTAGTGTACTAAATCTTCAATTGACAGAGAAAGATGAAGTTGTTAGTCAGTTAACATCAAAATATACAGATGAGGAGGACAGCCAACAGGAATCATTAGATGATGAAGAACTACCAAGTAAGCTCCCATTATAACTTTATTATCATTTAAAGGACTGTGGTTAAGTATGTACTAGCTTACAGTTATATAGCACATTCCTATAACACATGATAAGTTTGGATGATTTCACAAGCAGCAACTGCATGTGAAATTAGTTCCATTGACACATAGTCTATTTCATTAGTTGCTTACATCGTCATACCTGTCTTTGGCATTGGGTAAGAACTTGCATTCAAGTAATGGATTCAGTACTGATGGCTCAGTAACAATAACAATTTTAATTATGAAATATTTCCTCAGAATCTATTGTAGATCTCTATGATGATCTCTGTCATAATAATACCTACACATGTACCAATTAATGTAGTCAAAGTTATTGTTTACTTCAAGGTAGAAATTAGGACATCAAATTCAATACTACACTATATGGTTTGTTTAGAATAATTAATTTTAAAGTCAATTTGTAAAATACCAAGATTCCTGCACCTCAACTATTTAGTGCTATATATATAATTATATTTGTATCAGGGTTACAACTGTAATTATACATGATTAAAATCAATTATATTTTTGCTATAATCATAATTGTAATTGGCTTTCCAAAAAAAAGTAATCAGTAATCAGACAAAGTAATTACTGTAATCACAAGTGATTACAGTAATTACAGTAGTTTTTGCAAGTAGTATATGGAACAAGTGTATGTTGTCTGTATTAGCATTTGTTGGTGTGTATTTGTGTGTCTGTCTCAGTAGTAGATAGTGACGTTCCCATTCTGGCTCAGATCATCTAATACAGTAAATTATTAGTATAACACTCAGTAAATGCAAGTCCTTTTTGCATGCAGAATCCATTTATCTCTGTACATCGTTGCTATAGTAACCTAACACTAGAAATGATGTTGTCTTCTTTGTTAGACCTTGACAATTGTAGTTGATCATGTTAGAGTGTGTGTATAGCTATTGTTGTGTGTGTAAAATATTATATAGTAACTATGTTTTATTATAGGAGACACTGGAAGTGTTAAGTGGGAGAATGATAAAGTTATACTTACTTCGTCTACTATAGCAGAGTGTAAAGAAGTGATACATCAATTAAAGAGACGACACCACACGACATGGTGGATTGAACTCAACTTATTATCTCCTCAAAGTTTACTAACAGTATTAACTGATATTAATGAATGTCAAGTGAGAAGACTTGATATATATAACACTCATTTTGATAGTAACTGTGTCAGTCAACTATCACAAGTAGTAACTTATAACAAAACAATGGAGGAACTATATCTTTTCTCTTCACCTCTCGTAACAGATACTTACCACTTACTAACAAAAGCTGTAACTGATAATAAAATAATCAAGAGATTAGGCTTGTGGTTTGACAATACCATTACTGATAAATATATACCTCATATCTCTCATCTCATCACTAATAACAACACATTACAATATCTACATGTCACTGACTGTCCTAATATTACTAATTTTGGTAAACAACAATTACAAAATGTTGTTGTTAAAAATAATAGTTTGAAGACTTTGTATATTAATTATGACAGACTCCATTAATTATTAGTTATTTTTGTACTATTATTGTTGATATATTAAAAATAAATTATTTCAAATTCAAATAAGTCAGTTATTAGTAAAATACATTAGTTTCCAGTTCTTTGACTTCTAACAAAGTTAACAATTTTTACATTTCACGTCATCTCTAGAAAAAATTCAACTCTACTTAACAATTGACCACGCCTACAATAATTAAGCTTCAATACTGTTATTTCTAATATTTACAAATATTTTTATAACAAAGAAACTAGAGTAAATTGTACATTAATAGTCCTCTAGTTAGTAGCTACATAAAATTAAATATTATCATTACGTCTAATACCACTAGTTACTAATGGTAATAAAAACCCCATGCCATTGAATTTGTCAAATCACCTAAAACGTATTTCCTACGCACACAGTTCATTTAACAAATAAATGTTACATTTAATAGCACGTTCTATCTAATAATACACTCATTATTAACAATTCTATGAAAGTATTGATCCATACAACATTAGAAGATTTTCTTGATAACATATTACAACTATTAACTTACTACTAAACAAACTTAGTTTCTATTAACAGTAGTAGACTTAGTTGAGAAAATTACTCGATGTCCTATGACCTGTGAACCTGATGCTTAATGGAATGTAACAATTTTGTCTTTTCTTCCTCAGAGATCCAGTCAGTTTGAGCTCTAGCGAGTTGTTCAGTTATAACATGATGAATGTAACTTTCATCATATTGTCTACAAACATGACCTAGTGACAACATCAGTAAAAGTCTATAACATGTTTACTCTTGACTAAATGTAAGTTTGTCCTTCTAATATTACCTTGACATATATATACATTATATATGTAGCTTTTCAAGTGATCTCTGATCCTGTAATTAATTGATATCAATGATCTTGAACAAGTGAATAGAATCTTTCTTGAACATAACACAGACACACTTCAATATCACATAAAATAAATGTAGGTCTTTATATACCAGTACTGGCTATTGGGTTAAATCAAGTACTAGGTCCAGGTGTCATTTTGTCTGTTACTTTACTCTCTTCTCTCTTTATATCATCTCTTGTTGTCTGTAATATTATTATAATGTGATTTATTATTATATTTGAACTTTATTAGTATAAAGTAGAAATATCAAAAAAAGTTTTCAGCTTTTTTGATACAATTATATGTGCAGATATTTGTTGTAATATTCAATGACGTTTTTAGTTTTAATTTTAAAGTATTTTGCAGAAATTGGATCCTTAATAACTGCATATTTTGAGACACCAATTAATAATATTAAAGCATCTAGAAGGCTGAAACTTTAGAAAATAAAATATGAAGTCAATATCTACAATTTTACAAATGGATTTATTTCTACAATACTTTTTGACACTTTACAAAGCTATAAATTTAATAATTATAATTTGTACAAATTGTACAAGGAAATGCATCCGTAAAAGTACTAACTATTGATGAATTTCTTTGCTAAACTTGTCAGCAGGTTGTTATTATCCATAGAATCCAAAATCACAACAACAGTATCTAAAACTGAGAAAGTCGATATCTTGATAATGAATAATCAATTTAATTAATTAAAAGCAATGACTACACTTAGTGTCAGGTTGACAATAATTACTATTATTTTTTAATATTATAGCATGTGAACAAATGAATAAATAAATAAATTACTTTCTTGGGGTTAAGAACACAGTTAACTGTTCTAACACGCGAAAATAACTTATCAATAACCTGACACTAATTGTATTCATTGCCTTTAATTAATAATTCGATTATTCATTATTCAATATTGCAACTTTCTCACCTTTATTCACAAATGTACTTTCCCAAGTTTATTCATCATATGATAATCATGTGACTAGTGAAGGAATAATATTATTATTTTTTGAATTTATTATAATTTAATAAACATATAATTATTTAAAATGTTAAATACTGTGACTAAGTGGTTAAATGTATTTGTCAAAACATCATATCTGCAAGCCCTTCTTCCAAAAATTGTTTACAAAGTCTCATAAATTTTGCTGTAAATGCCTCCAAATGGAAAATAATTTTATTACCCAGATGTACTTGATGTCGATATTGTGTAGCTAATTCAATGAGATTAGCTTTTAAATGAACATCACAATTAACAATTAGTTCAGGTAATAAATGCTGAGATACAAAATGAATGAAGTACAATATTATGTTACAATAATTGATTTTTTACCTTGAATATAATATCAGGTGGAATACATTGAGTTAGAAGTTCATAAAATCAACCTCTTACATCAAATAATCTAAATAAAAAAGTATTCCTATTATAAGTCATTTTATCTATAATGTCCATTTATTGAGTACTTTATATGTCCATTAATCCATCCATTTGTCCATTTATTTATTGGTATGTCCTTATATCTACCCAAACATCCATTTAGAGTTATAAATGGTGTGAAAGATATGAATGGATTCTGTGAGACAATGAATCTCACTAAAGTAGATGAATTCACAAATAATTCTAATGACTCTGAATTTCGTTATACTGGTAGTGATCAAAATGAAAATGCTCTACTTGTAAAGTGATTCATATCTGTCCATTTCTGAAGTTTATCTGTCCATTTGTTTAGGGTCAAATTGTATCCTTATTTTCTGCTTCTTTGATACACACACGCCTGGAGGTATATGTATGAATCATGTGACTATCATGTGATGTCTCATAGCAATTTTTTATTGATATAGGTTTTACTTGGTTGTAAATATACCATCATATTAATAGGTGTGGTCTTTTTGATTGGCAGAGGAATGCAAATAGCATTAATATATCTTTGGTAAGTGACAAGACTAGAAAGTCAGAAAGATACTTTCTCTCTAGGATGGTCCTTGTTGGATGATTAGTTGTAGGAACTGGTGTACGGTAAGTTCAAAACAACTGATATGCATATGTTAGTTACAATACATTGTATTAGTGCTTTTTTTTTATTTTTACAAGTAAAATAATTACTTATTTAGCATATTAAATATGGTTGTACCAGTTTATAATGCAGAGATTGCTCCTAAGACACTCAGAGGTCAACTAGGGTCTTTAAATTAGTTATTATTTCACAGCTGGTATTATGGTAATTGTCACTACAGATCTGTAGTGACACTTACCATAATACCAGCTGTAAAAAATAACTGATTTAAAGATGATACAATATAGTCAGTATATAACATATGGTGTTTATATTAGGTTAGTTTTTGTGTGAGTTTAGCTGTGAGGAAAGCTATTTTTGGTTGGAGAATTGCACTAGGATTACAATGTATCCTAGCAACCATACTCATTGTAGGAATGCTATGTCTTCCAGAAACACCAAGGTTTGTAAAAGTGACTACAAGCAGTCAGTTATATAATGATCATTGATTTGTAGATGTTTAGTAAAGAAAAATAGACTAGATAAAGCAAATCAAGTACTACACAAAGTATGTCACAGAGAAATGGAGGAAGGTATTAAAGAGGAGTTAGCAGATATTGAATTTACCATACAAAATCAAACAGCATCATTGTTAAAACTTATGAAAGAATTTTTAAGATAGAGAATATTAGAAAGGTATGACATATACTGTAGTAGTATTACAAGGATTAATGCTAGTACATGTACATATGTTGTAGTGATAGTACAAGCATTGATAGTGATAATCCAAGTACATGTACATATGTTATAGTGATAGTACAAGGATTGATAGCGATAATCAAAGTATACGTGTATATATTGTAGTATTATTCAATATATACTAGTTATACAAATATTGTTTGTGGTCAACTGTAATAAAATTAATTATAATAATGTATCACATGATTGACTTGATGTAGTAGTAGATATTGGGTCATGTCTCTCTATTTCCCTCTTCCCATCAAAATTATTTACACAAACCAAGTTTTGTAGAATTCTTAGAGCTTCTTAAAGTATATAATAATGAACCACAAAACCATATAAAACTATACAACAACAGGAAATAATACACTTAATTTAATGATGGTTTATACAAGTAGACAAGGTTTTAAGAGATATAAGGTGTCAGATGATGTCACTAATACCAATAATAGCAAAAGTCATTGCAACTTCATTTTTCTTTAGCAACCAACAAAGGCAGTATAAAATGTATGTATTGTTAAATACAACATTCGATGTCCTTTAACATGGATGGAAAGACACCAATTTTGTTTATTATATGATCAAGTTTATATCTCTAGTCACTACTACTGTACATGTATTTGAATTGATTCTTGTGAGATACAATCATTAAATGGAAAAACATTATCCACAAATTACTAAGTTATTGTTATTAATTCAACAGAACAAGCTTACATGAACAAATCCATATAACATGTATATACTTAATTGTATTAATTAACTATACCATCATAATATTCTACACCTTACTTGGCTTTTTTCATATCAGTCAATGACTGAAAAACACAACAACCTTCAGCCGGTTCTTCAATACTCATCAAGTCTTCATATAAATGTTTCCATGCCATTTTCACAAAAGCAAACAGAGCAATGGAACTGAATTTCGAGTAAGTTGCATTTTTATATACCAGTGGTTATTTTGCATGCCTTGCAGTTATTAAGGCATGTAAGTATACAACCAGCAACCTTTTTTTATATCACTTGAGCAAGCTTGAACCTGTTATTCTTAAACTACCCCCAGTTCATCTTTAAGACCACCTTTTCTTTATATCAAGCTTGAACCTGTTATTCTTAAACAACCCCCAGTCCACCTTTAAGACTACCTTTTGTTTATATCACTTGAGCAAGCTTAAACCTGCTATTCTTAAACTACGCTCAGTCTACCTTTAAGACCACCTGTTGTTTACAAGCCATTTGGGCAAGCTTCATCTTGTTAACTTTATGCTATACCCTTATAAATATCAAATACCATTTAGGCTGGTAGTAATAACAAACAACCTTCTATATATTAATTCATAAATGTTATTATATCAAACAGCCTTGTATTATTAAGAACTGCTTTATTAAATTTACTATCCTGTATGTACAATTATGTCCTACCCTCTTTAATTTCTTGCATGTTTAGTGCTGCTTTTTAAATGTAAATGTATGAGCAAGCTAGTGCTGACAAGCACTTACTAGTAAAAGGTGATTTCCAGTTGAGTGTGAATGTTTACACTATAGTTTATATGTTACTTTTCAAATATATACTTCAAATGATGTGGTAAAATTCGAATTTGAATTTGAAACTTTAAACTTTGCTATTACTGACAGTATCAATATTAATATGTCAATTAATTAGCATTATCAAATCCAGTTAAACAGTAATAATATTAACAATAACAATAGTAATGATAGAATGAGTTAAAATAATTATTAGTTAAATTATTAATGTTCCTGTTCAGGTACAGCTGGTGAGGAGTGCTACTACTGGAGGAGGTGGTATTGACCATATCAGTTACATGGTCCCCAGAACTCTGTGTTGTGTAAGTCATAAATTATGTGTCAATAACTACTTACTTTGCTGCCCTTTAGGTTGTTTCAGTAGTTTCTCCAGCTCTATATAAACATGAACTTGATATTTGTTATGACACTCTTACTTACTTTCATTGATATCATCTAATTTTTGGTTGATCCTCCATACATCATCCTCAACTCTTTCCTTTTGTAGATCCTTCCCCATTATTTCTATTATTTTTATTGTGATCAGTCAATCAATTCCATTCCTTTATATATATAGCATTCAGACTTACAACCTGTGTCAGCAAATACACTTAAGCCTGACCAAGCTCCTCCTATGTATATAGTTTAAGGCACTTAACAGTTAAGCAAGCCTGATCCAGCACTGTGCTGGTCCTTGAACTAACTTGTATATACAATTATTTGAACACTGTATGTATGTAGTTCAGGTCTTGACTTTGACTATATTAACCTTTATAGTTACTTTCTTTATATTGAATGTCTGACATTCCACCTTCACTTATAATTTGGCTTGAAACATAAATTGGTAAAAAAAGTGCCATTTTTAGCAATCGGTTAGAATATTAAGTTCGTTGCATGCACATGCACACATAATAACAACAACATTAATGTTGTTATGTGTATAAAAGATCTTCTAAAGCACATAATATTATAAGGTGTGACCTCTCTCCTATACCTGCTCAACTCTCTTCAATTGTTATTTTTTGTCATGGCTACTAATGTGATTGAAACTAATAATGATGGTGAGTGAAGTCACGTGTATGCTAAGCTTGTATATAGGTCTATAATAAATATATTGGCTTTTGGTCCTTGAAGAGTTTGTTATGAGTATTGATGATAAGAAAAAGATCATAGCTGAACTGTCAAAGTTAGATTACTAAGAGGAGAAGGAGGATGTAGAAGTAAGCATGCTTTAATTTGAGGACTAATTTTCTTTCTTTAGTTGTTGGTGAAAAAGATTTACAGATTATTGTGGAGTTATGAACTCTGTTAGTAGTAAATCTGAAGAATTATATAAGAACGTTTATAAAGGTACATAACAAGGTTAATTAATTTAGTACATATCATCACAACAATTATGAGAATAGTAAGTAGTATTAACTAAAATATATTCAAATGCTATTGGTCTTCCAGTACTATTTTGATAATGTAGTACATACAGTGTTGTACACAGTGTTATGATTCTAATCAATAAGGTAAAGAGCAATTCCTTACTTTGGAAGGCTTAGTTATAGTGAAGTGTGCATCAGTTTATTTTATAAACAGGAGAATGATAAAGGTGAAGAAAATGCTACCACAGTAACAGAAGGTGAGTGGTAGTGTTTATATTTAGTACAGTTTTTGTTTTATGTTCTAATAATTTTAGCTTTGTATTAGATCTAGTTCTGATAATTAGCAACAAGTACATTTAACATACTTCATGTGCTTCTCTTGATGATCATGAACCAAAAGCCAAAAAACCTAAAAAATTAAGTTCAAATTTTCACATGAAAGTAAGATATTAACTTGTAGTGTCACCAATGTTAACCTTTTTACAGGTACAGCAACTAAAAGAGGGAAAAATTATCTCCATCTGATTGCTCGTGGGAGATAATTGAGTATGTAAACTTTCTCCAACCATTTCTTATTTATGTTCCAGTCAGCAACAGTACAGGTTCCTGTGCTTGATTTACCAAATTTCTCAGACATAGCATTACAAAGGCTGCAAACTGGTACCATTCCATTAAATGAAGGATACCCAATGGCTGCTTGTAGTATTATCCTTTCACATGTTGTAGATGAACTGAATCGTCAGGATCTTAGTGAATCAAACTATAAATTTGGTATATACCTGATCGTCAAGAAAGAAATAAACCAGTGAATGAATAACATAGGAGTAGGAACAGGGGGGCCAGGAGGCCAGTGGCCCTCAATAATCTTCCAGGGGGAGCCTGTCCCCCCCAATAAATATTTCTGGAATGATTCAATATTATTCTGTAAAATGTGTGAATTGCACAAATGCACATAATGATTGTTTAATTTGCTAAGGTAGCTCAAGATTTCATTGAATGAAATGACAGAAGAAAAGATTTTTTTGGAAGATTCAATTTCTGATTTATTTTTTAAAATAAAATTATGGCAAACTAGTTGAAAGCTCAGACATGCATGTATTATAGTAATTTTTTATGCCCCCCCCCCCCCCAAAGTAAAATAGCTTCCTACTCCACTGAATAAAGTTTACGATTTCAATATTTTGAGAGTAATGGAAGAACTTTTGTAATTATTGAAGTAAAACTGGAAATAGCTCCAGATATTACAGCTGGCAGTAAAACCAACCTATCTCAATTGTTTTTTGAAGCAAAATATGAGAGAGAAAAAGAACGTTGTCTTTACAATGAACCCCTATGTGTTCTAACCAATGGCAAAATATGGCACTTCTCTTTTACCAATTTCAGTTACCAACCATATGCGACAAAAGAATATGTGAAGGTACAATGTCAGACATTCAATATAAAGAAAGAAGCAGAAGTAATTTTACATTACGTACCAAAGAAATTTGGCAGGCAAAATATAGTCAAACTCAAGACCTGAACTACATACTGTGTTCAAATAATTGTATATATGTTGAGTATACTTACTAAAATATTACTTGGAATAGTGAACTTGTTTTGAAATATTGGTTATAAACTCTTATAAAAATAAAAGAATTATCCTCTGATCCTAACGGAGCATCACAAGTGAGATTACATCACTTGAGGAGGCTAAAAAGAATAAAGAAATTCTCTGGATAGGACCGCAGCGAGGTTAAGCACTTTAGTGCATTTCATTTTGTTAGAGAAATAAATTGTTAATAAAAGAAGAGATAGTCAAGGGTAAGGAGAAAATAAAAGTGAGTGAGAAGACAAATTAAGAATAAACAACAAACTACTTACTATTACACGAACACAAGTCTATCTTTAATAACTTGATAACTGTCTAACTTCTTACAATACTCTTCATGTTGTATTGGTAAGTATAGTTCCCTTATTGTAGTATTTTTATTAAGTGATGTACATATTGTCTTGATATCATCATGGTTCAATGAAGTATTGTAAAGAGATAGTATTGTCAGTGATGTCGTTGTTTGTATTAGATCTGCTATTGTACTGGTACTAACTGAAGTGATCTGATGATTATATCCAATGTTTAATGTAGTCAATGTTAGGTTTTTAGTAAGTCCTTCACAGACATATCGGACTCCATTATCAGTGATGTTACAGTTGGAGAGAGTTAGTACTTTTAAAGTTGTATTACTTGATAACATAGTAGATAAGTGAGTAATATCTTCATCTGTGATATCTGGAACATTAAACAACCATAACTGTTCAAGTGTTTTATTATTAAAGAGACTATCACTGACTTGTTTGATACCACCAGTAAATGAAGAGGAATCTAGCCATAGTGTCTTTATTGTTTTATTAGTTTTTAGTATCTCTGATAATATCAATACACACTTACTGTCGAATGAAGTGTTCCATATATTAAGTCTCCTCACTTTGCATTTATTAAGGTTGTTTATAATAACTGCAGTACTTTCAGGAGATGATGACCAGAGATTAATCCACCATTCTTTTCCTGTTTGTTGTTCTTTTATTAATTTACTTGTAACATCTTCACTTTGTATTATACTTGGTCTAACGAGACTAACTCTATTGTTATCATCATTCCACTGAACTCTTCCAGTGTCTCCTGTTATAAAACAGAGTTAGTATATAGTATAGTACACACATAGTAATATATACTATAACACACTACAATACACAGACAATACACTGAAGAAGAAAGGAAGCCATTACTGTTTACTGAATATGGTTACTATGGCAACACATCTAATAGGATGCAGGGCTTATTATTATCCTGTCAATGGAATTAACTGAGATGCCTCTTAAATTACTACCTTTACTCTTAGTTGGTTTTTAAGGTCTAGCTACAGTAAGTCATGTTGTCTGGAACACATATACTTTAGTTGTTAATAGTAAGTGAAATGTGTAAAGTTCATTTGATAATAGTTGTCAATAGGTAAATGATAGAGACTGAAATGAACAGTCTGAATTGTCTTGTCTTGTGTGGTCCAATGTTACTGTAATATCAGGTGACACAAGACTACAGTGTCTTAATAGTATGTATTGTAAACATTATTATATTCTATTTCATTGAGTCCAGAATTGAGTTGATATGTTTGTTACATGAGAAAATTATGTATCTCTTTATCTACTAATGTTGTACATAGGAATGCTGTATCATCACAAAATGTTTGGTGGGTGTGGTTAAGTACAGTAACTATATTGAGCATTACATGTTAATAGATATAAACAAAAGTAGAAGATAAAATGACTTATCAATTAATTTGACTCTTTGATATTTTATTTAATGAATTTATTGCAGCTATTAGTAACAGATAAGGCCAGCCCCTTTGCTTAGAGAGGAAAGATTTGGTAGACCATACTATAGTACAGTTGTGTCTTTCACTAGCAGTCCTGATACAACCACAGTCTATTAAACTTGTATCTGACAAACCACATTGTTTTTATAATGGGTGTGGCTGAAAACTGCTTTGATCTAAAAAGTGTAGGATCTATAAAAAAACTTCATTAGATGTTTCATTCTGAAATATGGACTTCTTTGTCCTTTTATTGTTTTATTTGTATTACAATATCTTTCATTTAGTCATGTTGATTTAACTCAATAAAAACATTATGTTGTAGTCTTATAAACAAACTCAAGAGAAAGGGGAGAGTTGATTATGTTGCTTTTTGATATTAACATTATAATAAAATTAACCATAGCTTATATAATATTAAGTTCCTTATTTGGAAACAAGTAACATCTCATGATCATTATGTTCTATGGTACTAGTTGAGATAATCTTGTTTTAAACTGTAATAGTTTATGTTGACTCCACCCATAATATTATCATCATATTATGTATATACTAATACCTCAAGTATTAACTTATTATAATAAACTTGAAGAAAAAGTACATTATTAATGTTGACATACATTGTAAACAATTGATCTTGTATTATACAAGATCCATTGTTTACATATTTCCTAGATTTCCAGTAATTACTAAGATGACTAAAGCACTATTATGTTTACCTCATTCAAATGCTGATGTGGAAAGACTTTTCTCAGGTGACACTAATTAAAACTAACATCCAGAATCAACTAAAGTTAAAACCAGGGGTTTGAACTTTGGGAGGAGGGAAATTCAGTCCTCTTATGTCCCATGCTGTACTATATATGCATATTGTATTTCATTTTTTTTCTTTAGAAAAATATCACTTATTGTATTACACATCTACATAGTCAACTATCTGGTTCAAATCTTGAACATTATTTTAATGAAGGTTGCAATAGAAGGACCACCATTAAAAGATGTTGACTTTAATGCAATAATGGATATTTTCAAACCAAAAAACAGGTGGATTTAACTTTTTTGAACTTTAACTTAAATAATTATAAAAATAAGAAATATATAGAAAATTCTTAATGTGGGGAAAGTATCTTTGGGGGATATCCCAGGGTTCTCCCTCTCCCCCCCTGTATGAACCCCTGGAAACAGTTGATACATTGACTTTGATCCAGATTTGGACATGTATAAAATGGTAAACAATACTATGTATGACACAGATAGCTCTGAGTGGCTAACTATACTTATGTTTACTGCAATAATGAGTGATTTGTGAGTATTTATGACAAAGATATTCTGGGGAAATTATATATAGGATCTGGGAAAATCTGGGAAATTTTTTTCCTTTCTTGGGGGAAAAAGTAAATTTTGGACATGGAGACCCTGCTTGTATAGCAGATTGTCAAAGTAGGAGGGACTAGTATATTAGACTTTGACTGATTTCTTGTTTGAAGTGTTAAAAATATAACAATAAACACTTACAATATTATTATTAACATGTCATTACAAACTTTGTGGACTGGTTACATTATTGATTACATTACGTACTGGTTGTGACATAACTTACAGCTTACTATAAGTATATAATATGGTATGGGTTTGACTATAATGTGTTTGTGCTATGTAGTCTTATCTGTAGACTGCCATGTACCCTGAGTAAAATAGATAGTCATATCATTTTACTAAAATGTCTTTAGTCTCATTCCCAGACTGTTAGGTCCCCAAAGCAAAAAAGTATCATGGTCAGGGAACATGGCAGTCTGGGGACAAGACAATGAGGTATGATGTTTAAAATATTTTGTTGATATTATAAACTTTTACACGTGTATGTATCATAATTAATACAAGAAATAGATCTATGTGGACACACCCACATAACATGACACAAGAAATAGATCTATGTGGACACACCCACATAACATGACAGATGACAACTTTTGGTACAAGAAGGTCACATACTGAAATGTGATAGAGGTTTCAGCTTCAATTGCAAATTCTAACATAATCAACAATAGACACTTTTGTGCTTTATCAAATATATCAAATATATTTATAATATATTTTATAAGAGAGATGTTGTGTGAACAAACCTACTATAGGTTTTAGTATTTGTGGCTCAATAAATCATTTTATCAAGTTAAAACTTTAAAATGGGTATTATTATAGAGACCAACCCTTTTCCATTGTGAGGGAGGTTTATCATAAAGACAAACCTACAAAGTATGCCACAAGACAATAGTCATTATATTGAACATACAAGGAATTTTACCAATGATGTCATATGTAGTCTTGTTATTACAGATACTGAGAATTATATGTTTATAATATGATATACCTTCTATATCTGATTGTTTATCATCTGATTCTTTGACATCATTAGTTAAACTCTTATCTTTTAATTCTGATAGTGGAGAGTATAATATGAAATAATCATAAAATATAATTTGCCTTATTACCTGTAGTTTCAATGATAGATGGTGTGGACTTGTCTTCTTCACTAGATTTTGTTTGGGTCTCCTCAAGTCCTTGATCAGTTAGTGATTTATGAGTCTTTGAGGTAAGTACTACATCAAGTAATATACAGTGACAAGTGACAACCTATTTAGAGGACCATCACTGATTTGACAGATACAACCCTTTTAGATGTACAGTAACTGTATTGTTCCATTTAAAGCATTTAAACCAGTGTATTAGCTGTTATAATGTAAATCTGCTGTTTTTACAGGCCAAGTTAATAATTCCTTTTAAGAAATTCTTACGAAGTAAACCAAATCTGTTTACCTCAAGTCAATAAATTCTGTAATTTATTTTTTTACTAGTACACCTAATTCCAATACAGTAATCTATGAATATTTACTACAACACTATAACTAAACTCACTGTACTGAGACTATATAAACTGACCACATTCTCACTTGTTTAGATTCACTCAATAGTATAATATCTACATGTACATACTATAATAGTTACCTTTTAAACTCTGCTTTAATTTCTCAATCTGTTCATCTCTCTCTTGTAGTTGTAATATCAATGATGTGGTTATGTCTTGTAATTTCTCTATTTCTTTCTGTCTCTCATCAGCCATTGACACTAATTCCGTCTCAATAACTAAGAGAAAACAAGTGATCACAATGCATATATAACTATTGACAAATATGTAACATGAACTATGTTAATGATAGCTATTGTATTAATTTAATAATACCTTCCTTTCTTTTTGAAAATGATGTCAAATCTTCAACCTGTTTTTCTTCAATTTCTATATATAACAACATTGTACAATATATTATTATACATGTACTATATGTATGATAAATTATATTCAAGATTTCAAATAGAATAAGTTAGAAGCAAAATTTAAAAATACATATACCAATAATATATAATATCTACATGTACATGCTATAATATTTACCTTTTAAACTGTGCTTTAATGTCTCGTTTTCTTTGTCTTTATCTCTTAGTTCTAACATCAAGGTGTTTATTATCATCTGCTGTTTCTCTATTTCTCTTTGTTTCTCAATAGACTCTTTCTCAATAACTAAAAATAAATTCACAATATACTAACAAATAAATAATACAGAGCATGTGTCAATGTTACATGTATTAATTAAATCTTCCTTGATTTAAAATGATGTTAAATTGTTTGGATGTCAGAAAAGTTATAAAATATAGACCCTTTCTACTCACAAACTACATCAGACTAATGTCTATTGTATGAAAGCTTAGTGAGACAGTCCTATATTAAGATATTTATAATGATCTCTACCTCCTAAACGCAAAACATTAAGCATTAAAATATATAGTCTGATACTTAAACTGTCCCACTAGTCTTCTATACTACTGTGAAATTAATGAGTAACATAATGTTAGCTCCAATTACTCTAATAGATTTAGTCTCTTCCTTTTTAGTGTTACTTTTAGTTCCCCACTCAATTATTAATCTATTTTATTAATATAATTACCTTTTAAGTTCTGTTTTAATGTCTCAATTTGTTTGTCTCTATCTCTTAGTTGTAATGTTAAATCTTCAACTTCCTTTTCTTTTATTTGTCTCATTTCTATGTGAAGTATTGAGTTGTAAAACAGTTGTACTATATTTAGTAAATTAGAACTAAAAATCAAATTCATAATCTCATGAATATAGTTAAGTAAGTATACACCCACCCACACACTCACACAATAGGATAATAGACAGTTTAATTGTGGTTATTGACTAAATACCTTCACTTTGTTTTTCAATAGATATTTGCATAGTCATCTCTTTACTGATGGTTTGTAGTTCTAGTTGACTTCTTAACTCCTTTGTGTTCTTTTCTACAATAGTTCTAACATCCTATATACCAATAAACAACACATGTTATCTAATAATACTCATTTCTTACTTTATCTCTTCTATGATCGTAAATGACACAGTGTCCAAGTGTAAGTTGAAGTAATCCTCTTGTCTTCACTGATTCAACTGTCTCCTGAGCTCTGGCAATAAGTAAAGTTGTTAGATTGAGTGGAAAGAAACAAGTAACACTGATAGACTGGTTCTCTCTTATAACACGAATCTGTACATTTCCATTAACTGACTCAGCAAGAATATCCTTAATATCTTCTAATGTGCAACCTTTAGGATCCCAGTCTAAGACAAAGATGGCTGTCTCACATTTATGAAGAGAATGACTTTTGTTTTCTTTGAAGGTTTCATTCAAACAAAGAGAAGCTTTTGTTTCCTTGCAAAATGACTGAACAACATTTTTATATTCCTGTATATGTGTCTTTGCTTCTTTGATATCAAAACGCTCCACAATACCCTCCAGACAACTGATATTAATCAATGTACAATGATCACGTACAACATCTAAGACATCATTAATGGATTTAGAATGGGCTATTTGAGATTTAAGGTGAGGATAAGTATCAGCAAAAAAGCACATTAATTTATCCAGAGGTGGAGAACTTTTGTTAATAGCTTCTCGGATTTTGTTAAAGGCTATTCCAAATTTTTTTCGGATTGACCCAAATACAGAGTGTAACTTTCGAGGAATTGGAATAGGTTTTAAGGTTTTATCTATACATTAAAAATAATTTATTTGGGGTGAAATCTCTCCTAGTACTTACCTAATGTTTGACTCCCTTCACTACTTGCAGTACATGCTACTTGTAAGTCATAATTAGGAAATGTTTTACCTATTAAAATAGACTTATAACAAAAGTAAAGTCTATGTCTGTACTCACGACAATCCTGTATGATAGCATTAGCACATGGTACATTGCTAGTTTGTTTTAAGAGTACACTAGCAAAGACTTCCAGATTATGATAGTTGGTATGTACAGCATGACGTACAGCTTGTAATAAGACAAATAGTGCATTTTCTTCAGATTTAGAACGTGCCTTATCTTGCATGTTTGCTAATACTTCATAAGAAATAACACCCTCATCATGTAGTAACTGCGCCACCCTAATAGGATATTTGAGACATTGAGAGAGAGTACCATAATGACAACGCAATATGTCACTGGCCAGAAGAGCTTGCTCTATGAGATAGAATTTACTAAGTACATATCAACTATTATATATATATATATATACCATTAGAATCAGATGTTGCTTCCAAAGCAAGCTTCTTCTTTTTTTGTTTTAAGTCCTCATCAGGTATCTCTTTGTCTTTTCGTAATCTCTTTCTTGTATTTGATGTATTTAAAACTGCCATCTCATGAGATTGCTAAGCAATAACAAGTACATTGATTTAATGAACAGTTTTGGTATCAACCTGATATTCCATTGTTTGATCAAATTTTATGCCCGCCATTGAGTCACTAGTAGCCTGATAGTGACGACCACTATGATCTGTCAATGCTATCTCCTGAACTACTCTCATCTGATCATCTGGATACTTTTGAGCTAAGAAAAAGTAGTAACACTGTAAAAAATAATATGTCATTTTAACAATTAGTTTGTACTTTACATGGGTGGATTACTATGGAATATAGAATTTACATGAATTACTCATTGTATACTTTGTTGGTTTTTAAAGGTACAACATGCCAACAAGTTACATAGTGAGCAATACACAAGAATTCTATACTCCATAGTAGCTAATCCATTTAAGCTACAAATTAGTTGTTAAAATGACATATTAATTTTACAGTGAATTGTACAGTAAGTTAATAGTGAATGAAATTCTTACCATATTCACTGATAATTTTTTCAGATAAAAGTCTTGTCTCTTCGAACTTGGACAGTACTGTAGCTAGCACTTTTAACTTATTGCAGTCTGAAAATATTATCGTATGAATAGCAGATAACAGAGTTGTCTTCTTCTCATTTGCCGAGCTTTGCAATGACTCCATCTTATCAAGTGTTTCTTCAGTGATACATCGCTCACTAAATAAGAGCTGAGACACTTTTACTGGATTGATCAGAGACTGTGATATTTCTTCAATAAAACTATCTTTTTCATTAAAAAGCAAACACATATTCACTAACTGCACAAATGTCATATTAACTTACATTTAGTTAAATCTTGATGTATTTCATTAGCCTTCTTAATATTATTGACAATAGGACCCTTGATGGAAGTAATCACTGTTTCCCAGGTAACAAGATGTGACTTAGTAGTAGTTAACCAGCTATCAATTACTTCAGATAGTTTAACAGTGTCCCTCTCTTGGCTGTGCTTTAGACCACCCAAAACACTGTCAGAAACATTGAGTGATAAGCCGATCTCATGCCACAAGTGACTAATATCAGCCAATAGTTTGAGTAGCTCATGTTTAGTGGGAACCTTCTTCAAAATATCTGAAATATCTAAATGAAGAGAAGTAAGATATTAAAATGACTAACAGTTATATCAGGTCTTGTATCTTACCTAGATGTTGAGTTTGAGGTAGTTCCTTTGTAGCCATAGTTAGTATTATGAGAGCAAATAAGATATAGTCTACTGATTATTATTTGCAGTGAAGAGGAGGTGTCTCTCTGATATTTTGGGTGTGGCTGTTTAGTACCTTATGAAATTTATAGAATTTCCAAATTGATTGCTGACACGCACTATAGTTGACTTTTATTAGGTGGAGCTTATTATATAATATTGTTTTGTAATATTTAGGGTGGGGCTGATATAGTATTAACGACACTAGTTTCACAATAGGCAGTCCTATATTACACTGAGTCTCATAGTAATACAGCTATTAAATAGTTCCATCACGAAATACTAAACAATACTGGTACATAATAGCACTAAAGTCTCAAAATATGATGTAAATCTTGATTTGTTACTTCAAAGGATGATGTTGTTAATGGTAATGACTGAGTACATTGAGCTAAATGACCATTTATTAATATCATCATAATGAAGGGAAGTAGCAGGTGAGAGATAAATTAATGTATTTGTACTATTATAAATTGAAGAACTTGGTAATTTATAATATTGTGGTTGATATAATGATGATATATACTGTGTCATATTAATGGGATGAAAAGGATACTCTGTTCTATTTGGAGGCACCAAGGAATGATCTAGATAATTAGATGATAACCATATATTGGTGATTTATTAGATTAAAACTCACTAGTTTGATTAATAGGGGCAGATTTGTTGAAATGAGTAAGAGGAGTGTCTAAAATGAAAGACACCTTGATGTTTGGGTAAGTCTATAGTGGTAATGTTCATTTTTGTAATATTCACCAAACAAGGAGTATCTAAAGTAATAATAATAATACATAATTGGTATGAATGACATCATATCTATTAATAGTACACTATACTATAAATAATACAGTATAGAATACAGTTAGTATATAACATACTTTTAAAAGATAACCTTAAAATGAGTTGTTACTATTTTTAGTAACCCCTTTTTTTTACAGGTCAAGATGCATACAATACCTGGGAGTACCAGGTGGACTATCAACTACTTGGTTCTTCAGATAGCTTCAAAACTTCAAAGACTAACTCTACCTCTCTCACCCTCACAAATCTTGCAGCTGGTACATTATATGAGTTTACAGTCACTCCTATTGGACTAAAGTAACAGATGAAACCTTTGTGTTTAATACTTTGCCAGAAGGTGAAACATTTTTGGTAAGTCATGGATAGATTCATCTTTTCTCTTAGATCAGGCACCTGAAGATCTTATTGCTGGTAACGAAGGTATTATCAGATCAGAATATCTTGGTGAAAATTCCAGGTACATATCTCGTACTCAGACTAATCACTCCACTGGTAAGTTATATAATATGTATGACATCGTTACTGTATTTAGTAACTGCTAGTAAAGGTTAGTTTGTTAGTGATTGTAATCGGTATAGCAAGAAATTTTTGGTCGTACAAATTTTTGGTGAGATATGGCAAACTCCGTTAGAATTAAATATAAAAAAATTAAATTTCAAATTTTTATTTCACTTGACCACACCTTTGTGAACACATGAATTTGCAATGTAATTTTGGGGATTTGTAAGGTCACTAGTCGCATAAAGTATTGGTAGAGAGCATTATAGATCAAACACACTTCAAAAGTACATGTCACAAGAATAACAATTCATAGGTTTAAATTTTGCATACTCCAAGAAACCTTTGAAATATAAGAAAAATTTGCACTATATATGGTGATCCATATATACCTACCTATCTATCCATTTATCCATTATCAATATGTATATTAATACATTCAATAGTAATGATATGTAAGTAATATGTAGTGTTATTATTATTGTTTTTGTTGTTGTTGTTGCTGTTGTTGTTGTTATTCTATTGATATTTAAATTTTAGGTTTTTACGAGTAATGTACCTGGTAATGGAACTTCTTCACAGACTGTGACCTTTTATACTAACAATATCTGTGTTATATATTGTGTATTTATTATATGCCAAATGATATTTGTGTTGTCAGTAATGATAAAATGACTCTCTCTCTCTCTCTCTCTTGATTATTGTCTATCTCCTCATTTAAATGACTCTGCTGATTGTCCAGTTCCTATTTTTATCAACATTACTAATACAAGTATAGCTATCAGATTGGAAGTACCCAAAACCTCTAACATATTGTGTTGATCTAAGAATCACTTCTCATCATCCTCTTCCTGGCTACCCTGTGGTGAGTTTTACTGATTATTGTTGTTGTTGTTGCAGTGATACATCCTTTTTATCAATGCTTATTATATATAAAACCCTTGATTTTTTTGCAGACTTTCTTCAGACCAGAAGTCATCTTAACAAACTTACTACCTTATATTGAATATATTGTTAAAGTTGAAGCATGTAACCAGTTCACACAAGTTAGTACAGATGGTTAATTAAGTTTGTATTAAATTTATAAATGATAATTATACCAAGTTATATGATATGTCTGTTCTTTACCTGTAGTACCTGATCCAGTAACTGGACTCAAATGTCTTGTCTATGGACCTGATAACATTTTCCTTTATTGGGATAATCTGAATGAGACTCAATTAAGAGGCAATGTAGCAAACAGAACTTCTTTGCTATCCTAAACAATACCATTACTGAACAACAAAGAGTAACTTTAATTTTAATAAGACAGAGCTCTCACCTAATACCAGCTATAGTGTTAGTGTTCTCACTAATAATGGTGTTCTTAGTTCTAGTGAGGCCTCTACCATTACTAATACAACATGGCCTTTCCCACCTCAATTGAAGACTATAACAAACATGAATGTTTCTTAAGTTGCTATGGTAGAAATGTCATGATGTCTTGTAGACGATTGAGGCATACATTATGGAGGGTCAGGTATGTGTAATGGGGTGTGGTTTACATGTACTCATGTCATGTCTCTGAAAATATACATAATGTTGATCCATTTTATATCTATTGTTATATTCTATTTATAGTCCAACCACTGTAGTGACAACTCACATGATCTCTCCTCAGTGTCTGGCTATCCTCTTCAACTTAACTTCACATTCACTAATCTCTCCGCCTACACTAATTATAGGCTGTACATTCGGTGGACTGTAGAGTACAATGGAATGGAATATACAGCTGGAATCTTTGAGAGTTTAAGTATCACTGAAATGACAAGATGTAAGGTTTACTCAATTATTTAATGTACTATACATTTAGTAAATGTATAGATATATTTTAGACAAACATTTATTAATACTTTTTCATATTAAAATGTATTCTAATGTAGTAACAATGTTCTGTCTTATTTAATTTATTCAATAGCTGGTGTCTTTGAAAAACCTTTTATTAAAATATCTGATAATGGAAATGTGACATGGAATAAACCAGATAACAATTGAGAAGAAATAATTGAATATATATTAAGATATGAGTGAGTATCAAAATAATAGGAACTTAATACTTAACCCCTCTATATCCATCACTGAATATAAGTCCCTCTATAATCCATTACTCAATATAACCCCTCTATATTATTACTGAATAAAATCCTCTCTATGTTACTATTGAATGTAAGCTCCTCAATGTCATTCCTGTGTATAAGCCCCTATATATTATACTGAATATAAGCTCTATTTAATCATCTTGATATTGTTTACTAGAGTGTATCATAATAATTATGATATGTTGATAATTCTATTCAGATCAACAGATCATACTAACACTGAAGGAATGGATAATTCCCAATTGTTTGAGGACTTCCAATCAACTACCTACTTGAGCAATGATGTGTCCTACACAATAATTTATAATTTTGAAAGCACATAATTTTATTGGAGAAAGTGAAGAGAGTGAACCTATAATGTACACCAAAGCATCACCAAGTACCCAACAACCTTGTTAGTTGACAGCAATGGTAGTAACAATAGATGATCCTCTCTCTTTCTCTGTTAAGTATTTCTATGTGTGTGTGTGTGTGTGTGTGTGTGTCTCTCTCTCTCTCTCTTTCTCTCTTTCTCTCTCTTTCTTTCTCTCTCTCTCTCTCTTTCTCTTTCTTTCTCTCTCTCTCTCTCTCTCTCTCTCTCTCTCTCTCTCTCTCTCTCTCTCTCTCTCTCTCTCTCTCTCTAGGGTATCAACAAACAGTAATCATTGCCAATATAGGTGGTTGGTGGAGGAGCAATTTTTATAATTGTAATATTAATTTTATTAATATATAAGTTTTATTTATTTATATTTAATATGATAATAATAATTACATGTATTTATTAAGTTAAATAAATACCTGTAAATAAAATAATAACATTCATTTTCTCTCTCTCTCTCTCTCTCTAGGTTGTTGTTGTTGTCTAACTACAAGTAAGAGAAGTGGATCTTTCAATCTAGACTATAAACTAAATCATCTACGAGCACTTTACTCACATTCTCATTCTCATTCTCATTCTGTAGCTAATCTCAACTATTTATGGTGAGTCATTGGTTACCATGACAATTATTATTTAATATCACCTGTGATATTTGTAGGTCACATGATGACTACAATTGAACTGATGAAGATTTGGATCTGTTGAATAAATTTCCACGTAACAAATTGAGATTGGAAAGGTAAAATACTTCATATTTTGTGTTTAGTATGATTATATATCTCACTCTCTCTCTCCCCATCCAGGTTATTGATCGAAGTGAATTTGGTGAAGTATACCAAGGTACAGCTGTAGATATCCTAGGTCAACGTACAAGTCCCACTCCTGTGGCTGTTAAGACACTGAGAAAAGGCAGTACGACAGAGGAAGTTCTGGTCGGAAGCAGCTTCAATGAGGTAATTATATTTTGTTTACATTCTCTTAGTTCATTTTTCTCAATTACAGTAACTTCAATCATCAAAACATTGTAAGGTGTTAGGGGTGTGTCTTGATAATGATCCTATTTATATCATTATGGAATTAATGCTAGGGGATGACTTATTGAAATTCTTAAGAGAAGCTAAACGAGAACATATGAGTGTCACATGATAAATAAAATCACTTGATCTGATTATACACTCTTTTAAACTTATCTATCAATTTATTTAGTCTATTCATTTGTCTGTCTGTCCATTAATTTATCCTAATGTCCATTTGACTGTCTATCCATTCATCCATACACATACCGTTCATCCATATAACTATTTATCCATCCATTCATTCCTTTTTTAGGGTCCTGCATTATTGACTTTAGTAAAACTTGTTCAGATAGCATTAGATGTTGCTCAAGGTTGTCGATGCTTGGAGCAACAACATTTTATTTACAGAGATCTTGCTGCACGCAATTGTCTTGTGTCAACTAAAGGAGCAGATTGTGTTGTAAAGATTGGTGACTTTGGTCTTGTTAAAGATCTGTACAGCCAAGACTACTACCAAGTTAGAGAAAGAGAGAGAGAATGTGTATTTATATCTTTGTATTGTGTAGGTAAAAGGACAGAGGAAATTACCAGTATGATGGATGGTACCAGAGGCTTTTCTTCAAGGGAAGTTCACAATTGAATCAGGCATTTGGTATGTGAAAGTTGAAGTGGTTATTATAAAGATATCATTATTGTAAAGGTCTTATGGAGTACTTCTGTGGGAGATTATGACATTCATCCATTTTCCTTCCATTTAGTCCATTCATTTGTCCATTCTTTCATTTATTTATCCATTTTGTAGGTATTGTAAATCTAGCTCATCAAGGTAGTATGCAAATTCATAACAGTTTCTGACGCAGAGATAGTCTCCATAGAAAACTGTCTACAATTTAATTTTGTATGTATCTTTTAGCCCAGTACTTATTATTATTGTATCCAATATCCTTTATTATATTATATGATAATATTAATAATATTATAATGTAGATATAGTGTTTGTTAGGACTAGTCTCATTGTTTATCATTATAAATTATTTCTCTCTTTGTTAATTTTTTAATACTAAATAATACTAATTAATATTTTAATTTTACTATTTCTTGATTCAATTGATTTGTTAAAATACATGTATGTATTGTTTAATATTTTTTCGTTATTAATGTACATGTAATTTGTCTAATTATCAGTACGACTGTGAGAAATAATTTCTTTTTGTAACATCACAAATATTTAGAGTTTAGTAAATTAATACAAAACAGTCAAAATTATAATATTGTTATTATTGTATTGTTTGTGTTATGAGAACATTATAATGAGAGCAACTATAAACTTTGTTCATTAAAGTTGACTTATATTAGGATTAGTCAGTCTCAATGTGATTGTTCAGTATCTATTACAGCTGATATAATATTAATACTACTGATCTCTATACCTAATCTAGTTAATGGCTATATGTGGAGGAGACAGGAGAGGTGATAATTGTCTTTAATATTTTCATGTTACTTTACATAGTATTTCATCTCTATACAATATATTTTATTCAGTTTATCAATTGTTCCTCTCGCATCTTCAATAGAGACTCCTTTATGTTAGAGATATAAATATTGTTTATAGAATGTCCTTTAACTTCATCTCACTTTCACTAGATGTAGCCGAGTGAACAAATTTCTCTATCTCATTAATTTCTATTGTTGAACTTCAGAAGTTGACAAATAATTTTTTGTTGCTTATCAACTGATCTCAGTACTCTAGTAAAATGTAGTCTTTCATCTCTGAATATAAGACGAGTAAATTAATGCCTGCACACAAACAGGTTCCAAGTAACCAACTGCGAGAGGGACAAAAAGTGCGACGTGAAGTGTCAAGCAAAACTGCTCTATTTTTATTGTCCATTAGTTTGTTAGAGAAATAAATTGTTAACAGAAGAGAAAATAAAGTTAAGAGTAATTTAAAGAGAAAATAAAAGTGAGTGAGAAGACAGATAAAGAATAAACAAACAAACTACTTACTATAACCAGAATACAAGTCTGTCTTTAATAACTTGATAACTGTCTAACTTCTTACAATACTCTTCATGTAGTCTTGATAAGTATAATATCCTTATTGTAGTATTTTTAGTTAGTGATGTACATATTGTCTTGATATCATCATTGTAAAGTGAAGTATCGTAGAGACGTAGGTCTGAAAGTGATGTACTTGTTTGTATTAGATCTGCTATTGTGCTGGTACTAACTGAAGTGATCTGATGATTACCTCTGATGTTCAACATAATCAATGTTTGGTTTTTTGTAAGTCCTTCACAGATATATCGGACTCCATTATCAGTGATGTTACAGTTGGAAAGATGTAGTTCTTTTAAAGTTGTATTACTTGATAACATAGTAGATAGGTGAGTTATATCTTCATCTGTGATACTAGTAACATTAAATAACACTAACTGTTCAAGTGTTTTATTGTTAAAGAGACTATCACTGACTTGTTTGATACCACCAGTAAGTGAAGACGACAACAGCTCTAGTCTCTTTATTGTTTTATTAGTTTTTAATATCTCTGATAATATAGACACACACTTACTGTCCAGTGAAGTGCTGTATATCTCAAGACTCCTCACTGTACACTTATTAAGATTGTTTATAATAACTGCAGTACTTTCAGGAGATGATGAGTTGAGACTAATACTCCATTCTTTTTCTGTTTGTTGTTCTTTTATTAATTTACTTATAACATCTTCACTTTCTACCACACTTGGTGAAAACAGACTAACAATATTGTCATCATGATTCCACCGAACTCTTCCAGTGTCTCCTGTTATAAAACAGAGTTAGTATATAATATAGTACACACATAGTAATATATACTATAACACACTACAATACACAGACAATACACTGAAGAAGAAAGGAAGCCATTCCTGTTTACTGAATATGGCTAATATGGCAACAAAGTTACGAAGATGTAACAGAAATGCATTGTGAACAGAGTATAAGGTGGAGTTTGTCATTTTGTAAATATCCTATCAGTAGAATTTACTGAGTCCTTCTTAAATTGTTACCTTTACTCTTAGTTGGTTTTAAACTCTAGCTACAGTAAGTCATGAACACATATACTTTAGTTGTTAATAGTAAGTGAAATGTGTAAAGTTCATTTGATAATAGTTGTCAATAGGTAAAGAATAGAGACTAAAATGAACAGTTTGAGTTGTCTTTGTCTTGTGTGGTCCAATGTTACTGTAATATCAGGTGACATAAGACTACAGTATCTTAATAGTATGTATTGTAAATATTATTACATTCTGTTTCATTAAGTCTAGAATTGAGTTGATATATTTGTTACATGAGGAAATTATGTATTGGTCTACCTACTAATGTTGTACATAGGAATGCTCTGTCATCACAAATGTTTGGTGGGTGTGGTTAAGTACAGTAACTATACTGAGCAGTACATGTTAAACAAAAGTAGAAGGAATTACAAAAAATGAGTTATCAATTGATTTGACTCTTTTCTTGATATATTAAATTATTTTATATGTGAATTTATTACAGTTATAGTAACAGATAGTCCAGTAAGGCCAGCCCCTTTGCTTAGAGAGGAAGGGTTTGTTAGTCCATACTAATAGTACAGTTGTCTCTTTCACTAGCATTCCTGATACAGCCACAGTCTTGTGCCCACATTATTTAGTGGGTGTGGCTGAAAACTACTTTGATCTAAGAAGTGCAGGATCTAAGACAAGCATCATTAGATGTTTCATTCTGAAATATGGACTTCTTTATCCTTTCTTGTTTTATTCACAATAACTTTCATTTAGTCATGTTGACTTAACTCAATAAAAACATTATGTTGTAGTCTTATAAACCAACTCAAAAGAAAGGGACTGAGTTGATTATGTTGCTTTTTTTGGTATTAACACATA
Source organism: Xestospongia bergquistia (assembly GCA_963965975.1). Taxonomy (NCBI): domain Eukaryota; kingdom Metazoa; phylum Porifera; class Demospongiae; order Haplosclerida; family Petrosiidae; genus Xestospongia; species Xestospongia bergquistia. The sequence continues at coordinate 6,463,720 of OZ014414.1, forward strand.
AAATTAACCATAATATTATGGTTTACATAATATTAAGCTCCTTTTCATCAACTGTAATATGCTACCAGATCCTTTCTCTCTAAGCAAAGGGGCTGACCTCACCAGACTATATACGGTACTATATTATAAAATATTAATATATTAACTTTTTGAAAATATGTACTTATCAGTTAAAATGAATAACAATGGAGATCAAATTATAACCAGTTTTGTTATATTTATGTTCTATATAGTTAAAGAATCTGAGTTTAATATAAAGACATTTCTCTACTTAAACTAAACAAGTCTACATTTTGTTGAATTAGCTGTCATGCTTGTACTTGTGTCTAATATTATGTTGCTATGGTAACTGTTCATACCAGACACCTTGAGTTTTAATAGTCTCATTCCTAGACTACCAAGTAAAAGGTAGTCTGTTACATTTGCTTCATATTCTTGGTTCTAGTGTCATCAATGTGACTTGTTAACTCCATCTAATCATATATTAATTGTCATATGACAAGTAGCTGTAGTCACATTACACATGAGAAGTCAGTAATAAAAATCATGATAATTCTGAGACTAAATATTATCATTTCAGATGATATAATTGTTACAATTATAAAGTTTGATATGAAATCATCAGATTAAAACCAAGTAACACTCAACTACAAATTATAACATAATTATAACTATCTATTACTAGAACAAGAGATATCTCTATAAAATACACAAACAAGTTTGCTATATTAGTCATTTCTGAGAGACATCAAATTATAGCAATGATATGTTTTTCCACATGATCATATGATCACTGATGTCACACTGATGATACTAAGACCAAGAATTTGAATCAAACACACTAGACTACCTATTTATAATCCTCAAAACCACAGCATTCAAAATGTTTAGATCTATTATATTCTAAGTCATTGTAGTTATGTGAAAGGACATTGTGTTTGAGGATCTGAGAAGGAAATATACCATATAGCCAAAATCAAATAAAATTTGATTAACAGTTTCAGATTTTGCTAAATTTTATCATCAAAATACTTTCAATGTAAACATTAAAACAGTCACCACAAAGGGTTATTAATGAATCCCATATCTCTCTTATATACAAACAATGTGGTTCTATCATAACAAAAATAGTTTTAATGACATCATTATTACTTATGTCCATTATAGGTAGACACAGTCAAGTGTATTAATATTTGTCAGTTAACAATGTATGTAGTAGTTAGTCCATTTTAGTTACTATTCATGTCAATAAAGTTACATTAAAAATAACAATAGTGTATGTGTATTTTATTACATTATAATTTTAATAAACTAATATGACATTATCTGAGTCTTACCTCTTTTGTCTGACTCTTCATCCTTTGTCTCTTTATTATCATCAGAATCCTTTAATATATCATGTAATACTGGAGACTCTATATAAGATATTCATGTACATGTATATAGTGTAATATGATAACATTTAGTATAAACATTTTAGTATAAACATTATTGACTGTAAGAGATAGAATATTATCATATAAACTTTACTTGGTGGAGTGGTTTCATCTTTATTATCAACTGAACCTTTTAACTGATCTTTTAACTCTAACATTAGTGGAGACTCTACTAGTCACAATTAAGACATATATAATATTAACAATATTATATTATTACCTGTAGTTACATGTGTGGACTCTTCTTGGCTGGATTTTGTTTCAATTTCCTCAAGTCCTTGGTCATTTACTGGTTTACGAACCTTTGGTATAAATGCTAGATCTAGTAACAATGTCATATAATGAGAAGTCACTAATACCAATTACCTTTTAAGCTCTGTTTTAACTCCTCAATCTGTTGGTCTCTCTCTCTTAGCTGTAAGGTCAATGAGGTTATTATATCTTGTAGTGTCTCTAGTTCTTTCTGTCTCTCAGTAGACACTGACAGTATATTCTTCTCAATAGCTTTATATAAGATGAGAAGAAAATTGATCACTAATATATTATGTAAAATACTGACAACATTGGACTTGTCATTGATGTTGTATTAATTTACCTTCCTTTGTTTTCACAAGTGATGTTAAATGTTCAATTGTCTTTTCTTTCATTTCTCTTGTTTCTATATAAAGGAACATTAAGTTATTAATCAGATATATCATATAATAAACAGTAATTAAATAAACAATAGTTGTACAGAATATACCTTCACTTTGTCTGACAACAGATGACATTTGCATAGTCATCTTTTTCCGGATGGTTTGTTCTAGTTCTAGACGGCTTCTCAACTCCTTTGTATTCTCTTCTATAATAGTTCTAATCTCCTATATATCAATAAACAACGCATGTAGTAACTGTTGTCTAATATACTAATCATCTCTTACCTTGTCTCTTCTATGATCATAAATGGTGCAGTGACCAACTGTAAGTTGAAGTAATCCTTTCTCTTTCATCATTTCAAGAGTCTCCTGAGCTCTGGCAATAAGTAGAGTTGTTAGATTGAGTGGAAAAAAACAGGTGACAATGATGGAGTTGCCTCTTTGTATGTAACGAATCTCCACATTTATCTCAAGTGACATGGAAATAATGTCCTCGATATCTTTCAAAGTACAATCTTTAGGATCCCAGTTTAACACAAAGACAATTGTCTCACATTTGAGAAGAGAAGGACTGTTTGTTATTTTAAATCTTTCGTCCAGACAGAGAGAAGCTTTCGTTTTTTCACAAAATGACTGAACTAGATCCTTGTATGTTTGTATATGTGTCTCAGCTTCTTTGATTTTGAAGCGTTTCACAATACCCTCCAGACAACTGATATTAATGACTGTACAATGATCATTTACAACATCTAGGACATCATCAATGGAATTAGATTGAGCTATTTGAGATTTGAAGTGAGAATATCCATCTTCAAGAAATTGTTTCAGCTTATCCAGTGGTGGAGATGTGGTATTGATAGCTTCTCGGATATTACTAAAGGCTATTGCAAATTCACTTTTAATTGATCCAAAAATAGGACTCAAACTTTGAGGAAGTATAATTTCCTTTACTGTATCATCTACAATAAGATCAAGAAATAATCCTTCAAAATATTACACAAAGTATATACTAACCTTGTCTTAAAGCTATAGTGCTATCTACTGATTTAGTGGTCAATGGATTAACTCTGGTCTGTACTTCAGGAATGATGACATCAGGAAATACTTTCTCTATCAAAAATTAATATTAAAATTATCATTTAATATAATGAGTACATAATAATGTATTTACCACAATCCATTAAGATAGCATTAGCACATGGTACAGTGCTAGTAAATTTTAACAGTACACTAGCAAAGATCATGAGGTGATGATAGTTGGTATGTACAGCATGACGTACAGCACCTAACAACATCAATAATGCTTTATTTGTTGACAAAGACTTGGCAGTATATTGTATAATTGCTAATCTAGTTTTTGTAATAACTCCCTCTCCACAGAGGTAGCGTGCTACTCTAACAGGATATCGGAGAGACTGAGAGAGAGTACCATAATGACAACATAAAATGTCACTAGCATGATCTTCATGACTACTACAACTTGTCATTACTACCTCTTGAACAGTACTTGATATTGTCTGGTCATCTGGAAATGTTTGACCTATTAACATTACAGTAAGCATTAATTATAAATTATTTAATTGGTTTCTTACCATATTCACTGATAATTCTCTCAGATAGCATTTTTGTTTCTTCAAACTTGGACAGTACTGTTGCTAACACTTTCAACTTCTTATGATTTGAAGATATTGCTGTATGTATAGCAGATAACAGAGTTGTCTTCTTCTCATCTGGGGAGCCTTGCAATGACTCTATCTTATCAAGTGTTTCTTCACTGATACATGTCCCACTAAATAAGAGCTGGGACACTTTTATAGGATCAATCAGACAGTGTGATAGTGTATCATTATGACATTGAAGAATACTAGTTGCTTCATTAGCTAGAGACTGAGAGTCCATTCCTATAATAAGAACAATAAACAATCCATAAACAAACTAATAATATAACATTTATAACTGGATGTATATGTAAAAGGTTTTTGTACTAGTACTCACTAGTAGGAAGGCTACTGGATTTTCTCAGTATTTGCTCATACTCATGGGCAACAGTGATTTCTTCAATGACTTCCTTCCTCAAAGCATCTATCACTTGTCTTCTGGTAGCATCAGGTTTGGTATCTAACCACAACTCAAACATTTTTGTTGTTTTATATATGGAGTCATCTGGTAGCTTGTAAATATCATTCAACTTCTTAGCGTTCAGTTTAAGCTGAATTCCTAACTGATACCATTTACTACCAATACGAATATGTTCACATAATTCATCAAGTGTTGGTTTCTCTTCTAGAATATCCTCGAAAGATAGGTTTCCTGTAGCCATTGTTTCTTTGTTTACACGCTCAGACATCCGTCAATAAGTAAGGCGACACCCAAAGATCTTAATTGTTGGGCGTGGTATGGCCTGGAATTTACCTTTCCCCTTCACTTGCAGCATCAACAATTTACTATTGCGCCATATTTCATAGACTTCATAGACAGTACTGACTGTTATGAGAATTATAAACAAAGAACATCTTTAATGAAAGGTAAGATACTGTGCTTGTGTAATAATTATCATTGACTGTGTTTTTAAAATTACTTATACCAAGTTTTATTGTACACTTGTTTAGTGCCATTATGTAAATATTATATGTAACATGCAGCTGTGTCCATGATAATACATGTACATGTATAGTATTATAATATGTACATTTATTATAAATTCACTATATTTATTTATTTCAATATCATGTGATAAATTATTGTAAGTGACTAAATCCTTTGAACCTTGTACCAAACAAAATTAAGTTTATATTAAATAATACATTTATTGAACTTAATTCCTCTAGCTCTAGATAATGGAGTATTTGCTATATAGCCTATATAAATTTCTTATAGTAGTGTAACCAGTTTGAATATTTTCAAAGTATATATAATGATTTTAAGAGTTAATACATAGTATGTTCTCCCTTACTAGCTACACTATACTTGTGTTTACATATACTAATTAAGGGGAGTGGTCTTATATGGTCTCTACTTACCAACTTTTAGTATGACACTAACTTAGTACTGGCTATATATATTACATGTAGTTATATTAAAGATATTAAAATGGACTATGTGACTTTATGTACATTGTTTCACTGAATTTGTGTCATTTTCAATATCAATTAATTCCCAAATCATTTAGAAATTTTGGGGGCCTATTTAGAACATTTACCACATGTACATGTACAAGTATATTTACATGTATGTATTTCCCTAATATTGATGTCAGTTGTCATGTGATAAACAGTTCATAACATGAGCAAAAATATTGTCACAGCTACAATAAACTCACTCTATATTATTATTATATGAAATAATGTCATAATAATTTATGTAAATTTATATATTAAGAGAACAAAGAATTGAGTATGTTCTTACGTAATAATTATTAATAACTAGACATACCACAACAGTACATCTAATTACATGTAATAATTAAAACATGTACTTCATTAATACATTCTTTTAGTAACATAACGTAATTTTCATTATTAATTTTTTTATAGTTACTTTGTAATTATTACTTCCTTGGACAATGGCTCATGTCTCCTTACCACATAGTATATCTAGTGCTGACTTAGATCAAAGCAATCATTACTATGACTTTATCAAGAAGACATCCATTTTAAATAGTCATCTTAAGTCATCCATTCATTCATCTGTTCATTAGGTATCACACAATAGTCTGTAATGGATGGATAGATAGTCAACTAATGGACAGATGTTTTCAACATTACATTTAAATGTAATATCTATTGTTAGAATTAATCCATCTGTCTACACTCCATCTACTATTGATCCATTTCATCCATCTATGCATCCATTTATACATTAATCTGTAATCAATACTACACAATAATATTATAAGTTAATAACATTAATTTTAATGTATTATAGGTGAAAGTTAACGAGAAGTTGGTTCAACAACATTTTAGTGTCATAGTGGGGAAGGTTGTTGCACTGAAAGACATTAGCAACATACAGACTGGACATAGTCCATTTTAATATATTTAATGTAATTACATGTAATATATATAGCCAGTACTAAGTTAGTGTCATACTAATAGCTGGTAAATAGAGACCATATAAGACCACTCCCCTTAATTAGTATATGTAAACACAAGTATAGTATAGCTAGTAAGGGAGAACATACTATGTATTAACTCTTGAAATCATTATATATACTTTGAAAATATTCAAACTGGTTACACTACTATAAGAAATTTATATAGGCTATATAGCAAATACTCCATTATCTAGAGCTAGAGGAATTAAGTTCAATAAATGTATTATTTAATATAAACTTAATTTTGTTTGGTACAAGGTTCAAAGGATTTAGTCACTTACAATAATTTATCACATGATATTGAAATAAATAAATATAGTGAATTTATAATAAATGTACATATTATAATACTATACATGTACATGTGTTATCATGGACACAGCTGCATGTTACATATAATATTTACATAATAGCACTAAACAAGTGTACAATAAAACTTGGTATAAGTAATTTTAAAAACATAGTCAATGATAATTATTACACAAGCACCAATGTCAAAGTATTCATCTCATAAGGAATCCTTACCCACTAGCTTAATGGCTTAGAGGGGTCACCAATAGTAGCGAGGAAAAATCCCTTCCTGGTAAATTAATCCCACCTATAATTAGCCCTACACCCAGTCCTGAAATAAGTCGGAAAGTAGAGATGTTAACACAAGTTGTATCTCAAAGTTCTTATGATTCAGAAACTAATGTGTTTAGTTTTCCTGGTCCACTTGAAATATTGAAACATCAGGCTCTCAACAGAATCGACATTATTAAATGACATTAGTGACATTTCACCAGACAATTTCCCATCAAAACACCTATTCATATGGTCAACCAGACTCACAGAGTTTTCAAACTGTTTCTAAAAGCCAGCCTAGTCTACCTTGCCACTGTCAGGCTCCCATTCCACCTAAAGGTGGTTCTCCAAGCCACTGTTCTATGTCTCTGAGCAGTTCTAGTCAGGAAAGTCCACGACCTCATCTTAAATCTCAAGGTAGTTTAAATGGGAGCTCACCACGTCATACATCTGACCAAAGTCTCAAAATGTCACCTAGCATCCCAAAGCGAAAAACTTCACCTCTTCCATCCCCAGGAAAGGAGAAACGTACCTCTAGACATTTAAGTTTAGATGGAACTCCCACTTCTATCACTATTGACAAATTCATCTGCTCCTACTGTACAAGACAAAGGTTCTGAAATTAATAAAAAAATCCATCCCCTATTAGGGGATCTATAGAACTACAGAGGGAGCTCTCACAGGAACTGGTTAGATCAAGTAAGTTACTACAACGAGAGGAACATATATACCACAAAATACCAGAGAGACAAATGAGTCAAGAAAAAGAAAAAAACAAAACATGTTCCTCAATAAAAAGAACATATTTATCACAAGATATCTGAAATACAAGGTAGTCATAATAAAGTGGTAAAGAGAACTGGTCTACAAGAGAAAAATGCTGTTCATTCCAAAACCAATCTTGTACAAGATAGGAAATTAACTCACGATAAAGAAAAGAAAAAAGTCAAAAATGACAATCAAAATGTAAAAGCATTTGGTGTTAATAATGTTATCATATCTGAGCTTAGTAATCTTTTGGTAGCAATTAGACATGGCACCCAGATAAACAAAGTCAAAAGTGAAGAAGACAAGAGACACGAGGATTCTCCATGCTGTGAGATGTAGCAGCCATATTGGAATGAAGACAAGCATTAGTTAACTATGATAATGAATTTGAAGAAGCTGCGTTACAGGAAGCTGAATGGGAAGACATGTGAGCTGTTGCTTAGCAACTAGAAATGGTAAATAAACAAAAATAGCAAGCAATAAATCAAAACAAATAAATTTTAAACAGTTTGAACAACAACATTATCATCTCATCACATAATCTTTTCTAATATAATTCTGTTAATAACTTATCATGTTATTGATATAATATTATGGTGTCATGCCATTTCGTCTAATCCCATTTTGTCTAACAAAATGGACTTTTGTCCCATTTTGTCTAATAGTGTCTAATAGTGTAAAAGGTCTAACATAAGGCCAGTAAAGGTGATGGAATTCTAATTCCAAAGAACTAATAGTGTAATGGCTTTGATGTCTAGAGTACTTAAGAGGAGCCATTTCATACATACAACATATTAAATCAATGGAGTTTGTTACAACAACAAAAGGAGCTAGATCACTTATACACCAGGGTTATAGGTACACACTCAATCGAAGAACAGCAGATGGGCAGATAGAAGTTGGCCTGGAAGAGCAGCCACTGATGTTCATGACCAGCTAGTATCCTGCAATGTTGTTTTATCAGGTCTTCCTTCACCTTGCATGTTTTAAGCATGGACAACAGTTCCCTCTCGTACATGGATAGATGGCGACTTTCCTATTCATTTGTGGAATGTTTATACACAAGAGGGTCTTCGCACTAATAACAATGCTGAAGGATGGCACAGTAAAATGAAGAAACTTGCTGGGAATCACACCCAAACACTTGCGAGGCAGTCACCCTTTTCAAGTCTAAACAAGCTGCAACAGAAGTCAGTTTAATGCAGCTGGCTGCAGGAGGGCTTCCAAGAAGAAGGAGAAGAAAGTGCAGAAAACACAAGAACAGACAGAAAACTATTAAGGAAAAGCATGAAGCAAGAGATTATACGTTAAAAGAACTTAGGGTGTATAGCCATTGGGTATCTTTGTAATTACTGTTATTTAAATCATTTTAGTTTTTAGACGAAATGGGACAATTGCACATTTTGTTAGACGAAATGGCTATAAACCAATATTATGTCCATGTATGGAATTATAGTTCATTTACCTACTCTTCTCTCCATAGCTAAAAAAGGTAACCAATTCATCCAATCTCATCTCTTTCTAATTTGTATAACATTTCTCTTTCTTCTTTTTATTGACTATCTAGAGCTAACAAAATAACAATATATACTTACTATAAAAGAGACTTAACTAATATTCCACAGATCATTGCCACAAACATTGATAATGTCATTAATTAATTTTTTGTAGTAGCCACTATATTTCCGTTTATATCTTGTTTCTTTAGCAACGCATGCATTTATACAAGGTATCAAACAATTCAGCATTATCTATACTTTAAAATGGTATGAAAATGTGAAGACGACAGAAATGACTCAAGTGGTCCCTTTTTGCGAATCCGGTCACATTAGTCTCTCATATATCATATTATATTGACACACTCACAGATATATTGTATAATATATTATGTCATATTGTTATAACAATCAGTTTATTAAATTAAATATTTAATTATTAATATTAAATCAAATACATCTTTATAACTATTAATTTGTTCATTATAATTGTTATAATGATAATCATATTATTATAATAATATGATTTGGTTACATGTTTATATGTTCATGTAATTGATAATTACATGTACACATACATGTAGATCAATAGATTTATATAACTACATGTAGATCAATAATTACATTGTTCTAAATATGGATATTATGATCATAGTCATGATCATGTAGTCTAAGTGCATGTCTAAATAATGGTATCATGACTAGCTTATCATATAGATAACAATAAACTTTGTAAACAGTGTGTTTTTTATTATGATTTAATATATTCTCTGCATGAATCTTCATCTAGACAAAGAAAAGTTATGTTGCATTCAATGTGATCATTTATCTTATACCTTATTGGCTATTTTTTCTGGCATCATTTGGTTAGTTTGGTGTTGAGATAATCGCTGGAGGAGATACCAGTGAATTTGGAGCATGATAGTCAATACAATCTGTCATATCGATATCAGTTGAAGACAATCAGTAATGACTTCATAAGCAAGACGATGAAGTAAAAATATGCGTAACTCAATGTATATATTATTACGTTTTAAACCACGCCCTGTTTTATGGTAATCAGTTTATAAAATGTACAGTTTTACATGATGTGTTTTTAATACTACCTTTACTTAAGCTACATCTGAATGATATCATTTGATGCTCTCTCTATCACTGACTTAATTCCTATTACCATAATATGAAGCTAGAACAGTGATATTTGATATGAGATATTAACAACAGCAGTCATTACATGAGAACAAAATAACAAGTATACATATTAATCTATATAATATATTGCATGGATTCTGTGGAATGATAATTAAATTAACTATAATACATTAGCAGATGGTAAAGAGATGACATATTATCACATGTTTAGGGAATATTTTTGTGTATATAGAACTAATTAATTATCAGTGACTAAATGTTATTTTTATATTACAAAGAGGAAGTAGGTATGTTCACTTTATGTGTACAATGTGATCTCATAGAGACTAACTATAAGATATTAATATAATAAAATTGGGGTCAGTATCCTGAGACCGTCAACAATGGACTTATTGATCTGTAAACATCAATCAAAAATACAATGGTTTAATGTCATTGTTAAAGATAAAGGATGAGGAAATGAAAGTGTTGTGTACAATGTAAAGAAATTGATTATACAATATCATAGATTCATAGTATTGTGATGTACTGATGTTCAGTGGAGTATTCCATAAAAGTTTATAGGGTCTATTTTGTGCATGCAAATAGATAATGCTAACTCTATTAGTGACTAAATCTTATTATAACACTAGAGGAAATAAGTATTTGATGTTTACAATGTGATTACAGATACCAGGAATGCAAAAAAGGCTACTTAAGTTATTTCTGTCATTCTGACTTTATCATACTATTTTAAAGTATTCATAACGCTGAATTTGTTGATACTTTTGATAAACGCATGCGTTGTTAAAGTAACGATATATAAATAAGAAAACATTGGCTACTACACAAAATTAATTTTGAGAAGAAAAAAGGAATTTAATTTATCCACCCAGGCATACCGTATACCATTCAATTCGCGAATAAATTGATCAAGCGTTTCAGTTGCTTTTGTGTAAGGAAAGAGGAATTATCTACCATCCTACTGTTTGCATTAATTTCAAGGTTTGGTTTCATCTGAAATTGGTAAAGAAGCTGTTCTATCGATATTCAACCATTCTAAGAAAAACTGGAAAGACTCGATTATTGGTAAGTGTTATGCTACAGTGAAATTGAAAATTGTGGAAATACATTAAATTGTATTAACTTCTTTTAGTAATGTGCTAACTAATTGTTATTACAAGTATGTAAATTATGTTATCTCTTGTGACATATCCCACATCTCCTTTTTGACAGTGGTTATGTTTCAGTAACTGGAGAGAGTGGAAAGTTGTCTCAATTGGCTGTGGTACAGATGGAAGAGGGCACACAGCATTCTTACATAATATGTTAGGGCAATGTTCCCTAATATTATCAATAAGTACCACTGTCTCTTGGGATCTAAGCCTTTTGGGATAATAATTATAGGTGGTAGAATGTCTTGAAACAGAGTCCATGGTGTGATTAGTGCATTAAATGTATGTACTGTAGAATATGATAAAGTTTTTAATGCTAACTTTCCTATGGTAGATAATATTATAGATGAAGTTAAAAATTCTGTAAAATACCTTGTGTATTTTTGTTTGAGAAGTACAAAACAGCAGTCTGAGGAAAATTTTGTATGTCCAACCAGAAGGAAAGATAGGATGATGAAACTGTGGACCAACAAGAACTCTCCATAAAAAGGTACTAAATTTATGAGTGTTACTGTTAATATGAAAGTAGCTCATTATAGTGCTTCTCCAAGACCATATGTCTCAAAGAAGTGGTGGAGCATGCTGATCATCAATGAGGTGCATTGGAATACTTCACATTGCACACTAAATTACCACACTTTTCTGGTCTTTTGAAATAGATTGGCCCAGGCTGACATGGACATCATCAATGGAGGGAGAATGAGGTACTTGATATTTGAAGTGAGAGTAACCACCTTTAAGAAACTGTTTCAATTTATCCAGAGGTGGAAGAAGTGGCATTGATAGCTTCTCGGATATTACTGAAGGGTATTGCAAATTCTCTTCTAATTGAGCCAAAAACTGCACTCAAGCTTTGAGGAAATGCAACTACCTTCAGTGCATAATCTACAATAAGATCAGAAAACAGTCCTTCAAATGTCAAAAACAGCATATTAACCCTTGTCTTGAAGCTGTAGTGCTGTCAACTAATTTAGTAGTCAGCAGATTAACTCTGGACTTCATATTACTTCAGGAATGATGATGCCAGGAAATACTTTCTCTATCAAAAATTAATATAAAAATATCATTTAATATTACATGTAGAAAATAATGTATTTACCACAATCCTTTAAGATAGTAGTAAGCACATGGTACATTTGCTAGTAAATTTTAACAGCACACTAGCAAAAATCATTACCTTAGGGATAGGTTTAATAACGGGTACTATTAATTGCGAATTTTGCGATTTAGGTCAAAATCGCAATACTTAATACCCGCGAATATATAATATTTCATAAACGTAATTTCGAATTTTCGATTAATTAGGAACAACTCTGCATGGTCTATGTCAAGATCAGAGTTCGAGTCCGTATCTTCTTCACAGTCTTTTGGCTCCTTCAATCTTTGTAGTATAGAGTCTGTTGCATCTTCAAATTTGCCATCCACTGGCTCTTTGTACTTCTCGCCAACTAGAGTCTCGTACTTGTCAAGGCACTGTCGATTTGAATTGTTCAATTGCTTGTTGAATTGTTCAATTTTTTTACCTCTACCAGGGGCAAGGAAGTAATTGCTAGGGGGTGGAAGAAGTCTGAGATTGTAGGACTTCTTGATGGAAGCACAATCCTACCACCTGAAGACCCATTTCATGAAATAATGACACAATAAGATATTATCTTATTAACTGATTGTAATAATAATTATTGTTGGTTATACAATAATACTATTGTTGAAGAACATTAACTTTTGGTATAATTAGTGGGTGTAGTTGATTTTTTTGCAATTCCGCAATTATTAGTACCAGCAAAATGTGAGGGGGAACCAAATCGCAAAATTAAGTACTCGTAATTAAAACTGTCCTTAAGGTAGGTGATGGTGGTTGGTATTGACATACAGCCCCTAACAGCACATTTCTTATTAACAGAGATTTGACAGTATATTTTATAATTGCTAGTCTAGTTTTTGTAATATTGCCTCTCCATAGAGGTAGTGTGCTACTCTGACAGAATATCAGAAAGATTGAGAGAGAGTACCATAATGACAACATACTATGTCACTGGCATGATCTTCAGGACTACTATGACTTGTTATTGTTATCTCTTGAATATTTTTTAATGTTGTTTGGTCATCTGGAAATGTTTGACCTACTAACAATAAGCATTAATTATAAATTAATAGGCCTCTTACCATATTCACTGATAATTCTCTCAGATATCATTTTTATTTCTTCAAAATTGGATAGTACTGTAGCTAACATTTTCAAGTTCTTGTGATTGGAAGATATTGCTGTATGTACAGCGGATAATGGAGTTGCTTTCTTCTCATTTTGGGAGCCTTCCAATGACTCCATTTTGCATAGTGTTTCTTCACTGCTACATTACTCACTAAACAAGGGCTGCAGGGACACTTTTATAGTATTGATCAGAGACTGATATCTCTCTAATAAACCTTTGGAAATCTTCTTTCACTAAGAACAAAACACATATCCACTGACTGCATGAATGATAGATCAACTTGCCTTAGTTAAGTACTAATGTATTTCATTAGCTTTCTTCATATGGTTAACAATAGGACCCTCGATGCTATCAATCACTGTTTCCCTGGTAACAAGATGCCGTTGAGTAGTAGATAGCCAGCATTTAATTATTTCAGATAGTTTGGTGGTGTTACTTTCTTGGTTGTGTTTTAAACCATTCAAAACATTGTCAGAAACATTGAGTAATAACCCAATCTCATGACATAAGTGACTAATATCAGCTAATAATTGAGTAGCTCATGTTTAGTGGAAGTCTTCTTCAAAAGATTTGAAATATCTAAATTAATGAAGTAAGATATTAAATGAAACAACGGTTATATCAAGTCATACCTATTGTTGAGTTTGAGGCAGTATATGTTTATAGGATTGAAAAATAGGACTAGTTCCTGTACCTGGGGTATCCATTCCTATAATAAGAATGTCACAAAATCCATAAATAAACTAGTAATATATATTACATTTATAACTAAATGTACAGATAAAATGCTCTTGTACTCACAAGTACAGGATTTCCACAATATCATGGGAACTAGAAATTTCTTTCTTCCTCAAAGCATACACCACTTGTCTTCTGGTAGTATTAGGGTTGGTATCCAACCACAACTCAAAATCTTTTTGTTATTTTGTATGAAAAATCATCTGGTAGCTTGTAAATATCATTCAACTTCTTAGCGTTCAGTTTAAGCTGAATTCCCAACTGATACCATTAATTTACTACCAATACGAATATGTTCACATAATTCACCAAATTTTGGTTTCTTTTCTAGAATGTCCTCAAAATTTCTTGCAGCCATTGACACCTTGTAAGGTGACACACCCAATGATTCTATGACCTCTGGGTGGGGGTCATTACAAGGGGGGGATAATGACCACACCCATACTTTATTCTCCTGTATTAATGGTAAGTGTATTATATGTTTGTTATGCTTGTACATAATGAATTCATTAAAATCGTAATTGACCCCAGAACTTTTATTTTAATATCTTGTGACCATTTAATGATGGATCCATCCAATGTTAATGGGAGAATATCATGTTCTCTTGTTTAACTCCCCATTACATTAAACACATTAGATGTAGAGTATCTATTATTATAATTCCTTAGAACATATTGTATATAAGAGAACACTAGATATTAATAGTTTAGATTAGGTTAGTAGAGCTATCCTTCTCTCTGTCTATTCAGTTTGTTTTATAGTTGTTTGTTCAACTGTGGTCTGACTTTAATCCACTTAGGTTTAGCTATGATTGGATTACACAGACATTGTTGGCTGAACCACTTAGGAAGAACTAATATATTGAGAGTAATCTGATTATTTGTTGATAGTATTACAAGAATATTAGCAGTAATGATGACATTCCTTTGATGTTAAAATATTTTACACCATCAATCTATTTAATGGGTAAGAAAATGGACAGATTAATATATACACTATAAATGTTTGGACAGGTTCATGTATAGTTAAAATTAATAGAACATAAGAAATAGTCAGACAATAACTTTGTTTATACATTATATGTCCTTGTAGACTTCTTAATTGGACAGAATACTTCCCAAATACTCTTTCATTATGACGATACCAGATAAACATGAGCAATGACATGATTTTGTTGATTATTTCCTTGTTATCTAAGAGGAAAATTGATATCTCTCCTCTTGAACCGACTAGAGCACTTGTTTGGAATATAGTTACTGTGAGATTATAGCTAAGTGATCAACTGACAATATTGTATTATGTGACTTAAACGGGAACGTGTTGAATAATACATTATTACCATTTATGGACACTGGCAAGATATATCAACATGTATATGTATACGTGTTGACAATACAACCATCTGTCCATTCCTCCATCCCTCCTTCCATTGATCCATTTATTTATTATTACATCTGCTAGGTTTGCCAGAAGAGTCACTAACACTTGATAAAGATCACATTTATTGGATATAATGTAATGATACTTTCATCTACTATATCTCAAGAAATAATAGACAATTTATTAACTCTACATTTACCTAGTAATAATTCTGTAATACTTGCTACTAGTCCAGGTTTACAACTATTTCCAAAGAACTGGTGAGTAATGATAACTCTCCTCAATGTCTGACTATATTCTTCAACTGAACTTTATATTCACTAATCTCTCCTCCTACACTAAGTATAGCCTCTAGAGTCACTCTCTAGAGTTGGAGACTTACCAATAAGCAAAAATATAAACAATGATGATTAATACAATATACAATATAGTATGTAATACAATATAACATTGTATATTTGGCAATACATTATTATCATGTGATGTTAGGCCTGAACTGTTCCTCTTGTTTAGTTTCTTCTTCCTCTATGGTTTGTGCTATAACATCCTTTTCCGAGGATTCATTCTCTGCTATATACTCAATTGGTTCAACTTCTGACAGCTATCTATAATAATATATTTAGTTATATGTACTTGTCTGTCCATCCATCTCTTTCATCTATTCATATTTCATACAATCGTTTCTCATTTTTCACGTAACCTATATATCCTTCTTATTGTCTATCCACTATCCATCCATCCATCATTTGCTGTCCTTTGCATATAGCCTTTTATCTTTCTCTAATTGTTGTTGTACCTTCTGTTGACAAACCTAATCTATTGAAGTTGAACAATTTCCAAAGTCTAGTATGACAACTTTTTGAAAACATAGCATGGCTTCATAGTTCTGCATTTTGATATGCCTACATTGTCCAAAGGACAGAGGAAAGTAAAAAGTGATTACATATAGACAAAATACTTACTTGTCACTTTCTGAATTCATCCTTAATATTAGTAGAGTCTTCTAAAACCTGTAGTTAATGAGGTAATTTAGTAAACAGCTATTCAGCTTACCTGTCCATGCTCAACTTTAAATTAGAAGAGTTCATTTCTCTCAACACTAGATCCAAATACTTTTCCATCCTCTGGTCTTCTAAGAGACTAAAAATGTACAATCACATTTCACTGTAAATATATATAATTATTTGTGTATTAATAAAAGATGTCACACCCTTTCTCATGTGATACAGTGCTACCTATATATCATAATTGCATTTGGAGATGACAATAAAGATCATATATACTCATGTAACTAAAATAATAAAGTATAGTGGGTGTGGTCAATAATCGACATTATAACTTGGTTTTTACTGCAGTGACGTGTATTGGTGAGGACTTCCCCTTCAGATATTACATTGACTAAAAAAATATTATTTACTCCTAATAGCAGCAATATATAATATTACCGTGCATATTTACCTCTGTCTCCTAGAACCACCGGCGGATCCAGAGTGAAAAATAGGGGGTGCACATACAAAATTTTTAACCGTAATAAATATTCATAACAATTTTCATAGCACACCCTTTTAATTGTAAGGTGTGGCTGCAAGAAATTGTTATGAATATATTTAAAGTAATAATTATGTACCACAGGGTGTTACTGAATGATTGACTATGAATATCATTATAGAATAAAAAGGGGGTGCCTGTCCACCCAGGCATCCCCTATATCCGCCAGTGCCTAGAACAATAACACTTACATTCATGATATTGTTTGAAGACATTGCAGCTTGATCTAAAGGGTTAAAAATATCAGATGGTGTGGGTGGGGCTGTCACGTGTCACATGAACCCCATCCAAAAGGTCATGTGTTGTCTCCAACGAAGAAGCTATGGCTGCAATAAATCTTTCTTTCATAGGTGCTGGAAGCAGGGGGGCCATGGGGGCACTGGCCCCCTCAGTTTTTTTAATAGTGGGGCACAGTGGGGCATTCTATAAATTTACCTTGCCTAATGATTATTATTAGGACAATATGTGTTAAACAGTGCATTGCATATTAGATATACAATGCACTGTTTAACACATATTGTCTGACACAATGAACACATTCTGAACTAATTAATAAGAATACAGTGGTGAAAGGTCACATGTTGTAAAAAAATGTCTAAATGAGTCTGTCTGTCCTCCTGGCTAGTTCAACAAAAATCAAATGACAACTGATAGCAGCTTGAACAGTTATTCAGAGATTGAAGAAACAGAAGCAGATCTAGATGAAGAATCACTAGTTGAAAAAGAATTTCAACTAAGTGAAATTTCAGATAACGAGGATGAACCAATGGAGACTTCATGTAAAGACAATGTTGTGATATGGAAGCTGCTGTTGTGTCAAGTCAACCCTACCAGAGCACTAGTCAAAATGTCATTGTTAATACTAAGAAGCTTCAAGGTAGTAGATATCGTCAATTTTCTACTGAATGGTATAGAGCATATCCTTGGGTAGTTCTCTGTTCTACAACTTCCAGGGCATTCTGTTATATTCAGAGCCGGTATTACCTCGATATAGGCAAATATCCAAAAGGCTTGATGGTGGTTGTGAAACACACAGATATGAAGATCCTAGAGCTTTACATAGACAAGAGTATTTTGAAGCTATGGAAACAGTAAAAGGAGTAATAACTAGATGATTCCAACAACAAGGTATGCTGCTTGCTGCTTCTTTAGAAAAAACACTGCTTCATGCTTTTGACTGTGAATATTCTATTCCTGATGAAATATTTCTTTATTCAAAGGATGTGAAAATTGATAAACTGAAAATACAGATTCAGATGTTACCAGACTTGCTGAAATCTTGCAATCAAGCTAATCCCTCTCAAACAATCAACTCTGTCACTACTCTTAGAACTCTGTGTGACCTAATGAATTCTATGGAGAGTAGTAAGACAATGCTAAGTGAAGTCTTCCAACTTCTGCGTATTATTTTGACCATACCCATTACATCAGCAACTGCTGAACGTACATTTTCAACAATGCGTAGATTGAAAAACTTTCTGCGGTCAACTATGAGTCAGACACTTTTTAACAATCTTAAGTTATTACATGTACATAAAGATAAAACTGATCAGATAGATTTGCATAATATAGCCAACCAATTTATCAATGTAAATTCTAGAAGAAAAAACTTTTTTGGGAACAATTAAAAATTAATAATAACAATGCTCATGCATGTATGTAATATAGGGTAGATCAGTTAGTGTTGAGGGTGCCCCCCCAGTTGAAAACATCTTCCATCACCTATGTCTTTTAAGAAGTTATTAGAAGAGAAACCAACACTTGATGAATTATGTGAACATATTCGTATTGGCAGTAAATGGTATCAGTTTGGAATTCTGCTTAAACTTGATTCAAAGAAGCTGGATGATATTCACAGACAACCTGATGATTCTACTTTCAAAACATTAAAAATGTTTGAGTTATGGTTAGATACTAACCCTCATTCCACCAGAAGACAAGTTATAGATTTTTTAAGGAAAGAAGTCATCGAAGAAAACACTATTGCTCATGACTATGAGCTGGTAGTATTAAGGAAATGTTGCATCTCTGCTGGTGAGTGAATCTTATTGATAAATAAAATGTGTGTCATTGTTTTTTTACAGGAATAGACATCATAGCTACTGAAGCAATTATTATTCTTTGGCACCATAATGATACACTGTCACAGTGTCTGATTAATCCTGTAAAAGTGTCCCAGTTCTTATTTAGTGAGAGATGTATCAATGAAGAAACACTTGATGTAATGGAGACAATGGAGGGTATTCTGGATGAGAAGAAAACAACTCTGTTATCTGCTTTACTTACAGCAGTATCTTCAGATCCCAATAAGTTGAAGATGTTAGGTAAAATACTGTCCAAGTTTGAGGAGACGAAAGTTCTATCTGAAAGAATTATCAGTGAACATAGTGAGAGAACATTATTTTTTAAAATTTATTTTGACATTTAATTATTAAAAGGTCAAAAATTTCCTGATGACCAAAAAACAATAGCTGGAGTTCAAGAGGCAGCAATGACAAGTTATAGTAGTCTTGAAGATCATGCCAGCAACATTTTACGTTGTCATTATGGTACTCTCTCTCAAATTCTTCAATATCCAGTTCAAGTAGCAGAACTACTTCATGGAGAGGGAGTCATTTCAGATGCTACAATAACTGTTTCTACTGATCCATTAATGTCACTACTAAAAGCTATACGTGGTGCTGTTCATAGAAACTTTCGGAACCTAAAAGTGTTTGCCAGTGTACTTCAAAGATTCCCTGATAATATACAATTAGGTGATGTCATAATGAATGACTATAGTAGGTTTTAAAGTTGATTATGTAATGTAATTTTAAAATAATTATTTCTAACATTTTAGAGCAGTCATTTGAAGACAGAACAAAACAAAATAAACCACTATTCAGTGAAGGTATATTTTTAGTATAAATTTTATTATCCTGTTATATCTCTTACTGTAGTATCTACTCATAGTCTGTCTTGTGTAAGCAATGAGTCAGTTCAAGGTAATATGTAGAATCTCCTTTATATTCATCTAATAATATTTCCTATGTCATAGATGGGATTTTTGTTCCACGAAGTATGAGTCCCATGTTCCATTCTATGAGAGTAAAATTTGGAACAACTTTCAACAAAATTCGAAATGTGATTAAAGAGACATCTATAACTTCTGAAAACTTGAAGATATTTCTCCGAGATTGTTATCCTGACCTCACCCCTCAGTTAGCACGTCCTAGCACCTATACACTTGATGATGTACTAGAAATTGTAAAAGTAAAATGTACATTGATTGACATCAACATTTTAAAAGCTATTGCTGAGCAATTCAATGTTGAAAAAGCTGATGTTCACATTAAAGTTTACGAAGATGCTATAGAGGAGTTTTGTTGTATTGTAACAGCTCGTCTAAGCCTCCAGGAATCTTTCGTAGTATCCAACATTTCTCCTCTAAAATGTGAGACTGCTAAGTTTGTACTTGAATGGGATCCTGACAAAACTTCACTGACTGACATCAAAAACCTTTTGTCAGTTGCCTTTGAACGATTAAATAAAAGAGTTAAAGTAATTATTGTGACTGAGGGTAACTCCATCATTGTGACCTGTACCTTTCCACTCAGTCTGACAACTTTACTTATTGCCAAAGCTCAGGAGACTCTTGAATCAATGAAGAGGAGAGGATTGCTCCAACTTATAATTGGTTATTGTACCATTTATGATAAACATCAAAGAGATATGGCAAGTGATGAGTAGTATTAGACAACAGTTACAACATGTCTTGTTTATTAATATATAGGAGATTGGAGCTATTGTAGAAGAGAATACAAAGGAGATGAGAAGTCAACTGGAACTAGAACAAACCATCCACAAAAAGATGACTATGCAAATATCATCTATTGTCAGACAAAATGAAGGTATACTCTGTACAACTTACTGTTTTATAGCTGTCTAATGTATGATATATTTGATTTATAATTTAATGTTCCTTTATATAGAAACAAGAGAATTAAAAGAAAAGACAATTAAAGATTTGACATTGCTTGTGAAAACAAAGGAAGGTAATATAATACAACAGCATATCCAATGTTGTCATTAATTTATATAATAATATATTTGTGATCAATTTTCTTCTTATTTTAAATAAAGCTATTGAGAAGAATATACTGTCAGTGTCTACTGAGAGACAGAAAGAACTAGAGACACTACAAGAAATAATAACATCATTGACTTTACAACTAAGGGAGAGAGACCAACAGATTGAAGAGTTAGGTAAGAAGTGTTAATCACTTCTCATTACATGACATTGTTACTAGATCTAACATTCATACTAAAGGTTAGTAGACCAGTAACTAATCAAGGGTTTGAGGACATCCAAAGACAGCAAAGTCAGGAAGAGACACGACATACCGCTGAAACTACAGGTAGTACTATTCAATATAATATATAGTTATTCTTATGATATTCCTGCAGAATCTCTACCAATATCAGAGTTAAAAGATCAGTTAAAGGGTTCAGTTGAGGATAAAAAATACAATTCGTTATGTCATCCAAGTAGGTTATATAGCATTTTGTATTATTATAACAAAGTAAAAAGAATTTTTATTAATGTAACTTATAAATACAATCCATTAGATTCTTCTGTATTAGTATCATTACAGTAATTATTTTGTCTACTAAGTAAATGTACTGAATGGTGTCAAAATTCAGTCATAATAATATTATTACTACCACAAAGTCGTGATCATAGTGTTGTCAGTAATAGTATATTGATAATTCTTAAATCATAATTATTAAAATTATGAATGATGTTGGCTTATCCTAATGTAAATGCCTTTATCAATAGAGTCTCCACATGACATATTGAAGTATTCTGATGATGAAGAGTCAGAAAATAAAGAGTCAAAGAAAAGTATGTATCTTCGAATATATGCCATTGTTATTGCTTTGTCAAATGCAAACAAAATCATCCTATAATTGTGATGTTAACAGTTACTTCTTAATAGCAATAGACTTTTCTCATAACTTAAGACAATGACCTCTAAGGTTTGCAAAAGATGCTATGAAAGATGGTTGCTTCTTATATGCAGTCTATTGCTATCAAAAAAAAAAAGTTTGTAAACAGGTTTTCATCATCAATGTGCAGTCTGTGTATTGTCATGTGTTATAGTATATATTACTATGTGTGTACTATATAATATATACTAACTCTGTTTTAAAACAGGAGAGATTGGTACTGTTCACTGGAGAGATTATGACAATAGTGTTGAACTCATTGAACCAAGTGTCATACAATGTGAAGACGTTATAAGTAAATTGATAAAAGAACGACAAACAGGAAGAGAATGGAGTATTGATCTCAACTCATCATCTCCTGAAAGTACTGCAATTATTATAAACAATCTTAATGAGTGCACAGTGTGGAGACTTGATATAGTGAATACTTCATTGGACAGTAAGTGTGTATCCATATTGTCGGAGATACTAAAAACTAATAAAACAATAAAGAGAGTACTGCTGCAGTTCTCTTCACTTACTGGTGGTATCAAACAAGTCAGTGATAGCCTCTTTTATAATAAAACACTTCAGGAGTTAGTGTTATATAACATTACTTGTATCACAGATGAAGATATGACTCACTTATCTACTATGTTATCAAGTAATACAACTTTAAAAGAACTACATCTCTACAACTGTAACATCACTGATAATGGACTCCAATATATCTGTGAAGGACTTACTAAAAACCAAACATTGAGTACGTTGAACATCAGAGATAATCATCAGATTACTTCAGTTAGTACCAGTACAATAGCAGATCTAATTAAAACAACATCACTGAGAAGACTAGATCTCGACAATACTTCACTGAATAATGATGATATAAAGACAATATGTATATCGCTTACTAATAATACTACAATACGGACACTATACTTATCAAGACAACATGAAGAGTATTGTAAGAAGTTAGACAGCTATCAAGTTATTAAAGACAGACTTAAGTTCTGGTAATAGTAAGTAGTTGGTTGTTTATGTCTAATTTTTCTTCATTGTCTCTTCTTTATTAACAGTTATTTTCACTAACAAATGTAGTAAAAAATTAAAATGGAACAGTTCACTTACTTCTCTAGCTTTGCACATTTTTGGCTGAGAAATTACTTTGGGAGTGGCCTTATTTTAACCCCTTTCATGGAGATTAGTTTGCTGATTCTTAACTTTCTAAGTGCTTTACATTTTCATCCATATACTGTCAATCTTACAACACTATTACTTCAGAGATAATCACTACTGGAACACCACCTGCTATTGCAAAAGTCACTATTTTGTATCTAAATAAGTTATTGTCTTAATTAAAGGGTCATCCCTTTTACATTTTCAGGCCATCAGTTAATTCATGAGTATGAAATTGATGGTTTGAGTTACTGATGGTATTACTATTAAAGAGAAAGACACTGTTTATTTTAATACAGTAAAGTACAAGTTAGTACTAAGGTTTGTATATGATAGTGCAATCTAGTTAGATAAAGCTTCATTTATTTAAAGATGAAGATAAGGAAGAAACTAAAAAAGTCTCTAACTTCTTAACATGGCCATCTGGCATCTCAAGTCAGATAAGGCTCTAGACGCTAAAGAACAGTGTGATGAAGTTATAGGCCATGGACCCAATTGAAAAATTTAGAACTGAGTGTGACATCACATTGTCTTCTTTTAAAGGGGGTACAGGGTCAA
Source organism: Xestospongia bergquistia (assembly GCA_963965975.1). Lineage (NCBI taxonomy): Eukaryota > Metazoa > Porifera > Demospongiae > Haplosclerida > Petrosiidae > Xestospongia > Xestospongia bergquistia. The sequence goes on from OZ014414.1 coordinate 6,487,600, forward strand.
AATTAATAACTAATATTTTTATATTGTTATAAAGACTTTTTACCATCTAGTTCATTTTTTGCATTTTTCAGATTTTTTACTTCCTTATTTTACCAAGTGATAGTATTTGTCTAATTATAGTGCTCATTATTCATAGTATCTCCTCTTCTTTTATGAAGCCTGCCGGTACAGTGGAAGTGAGAAACCATAAGATTACATGTTTAAAAATATTAATATGTTAAAAATCGAAAAGACCATTCATGTCTACTGATTGTGTAGTCTTAAGAAACATCTGTTCAGCTCTAATAGCATGTACAGCTTCAATTTTTAAAAAAAAACATCCAACATTAATTTTTTAATGAAAATTAATAATAATTGTTTAATATTATAGAAACAAATTTACCTCACAGTTTCTGTCAAGGGGGAGTTTATTAGATAATAAAAAAAACACGACATAGACATGTAGGTGTAGACTAAACAGTGTTATAGTTTATAAGTGGGTGTCTTTTTAATAACAGTATATTGAGACAGTGTAAAAAATTCATCAGTTGATTAAAGCAATATAAACTAGGTTGCTTGATGCAAACATATTTTGATGCAAGAAAGTATAGACAACAATAAGGTAACCACACAACAAAGAAGTGCATAGTAAGTATGATAAGATCTAATTAATACACATACACTAACTAATGTTTCAAATTAGTGGATCAAAAATAAGCATGTGTTATTAAATATATAATAATATAATTTCTTGTTATTATTTCAACAAAAGAGAATCATTAATGCCTTTTAACAAATTTATTTAACAATAAAGAACTGTTTAAAAATTTATTAGAATTCATACTGCTTTTTCTATTTTTAATCTGTTGACATGTTACATCTACAATACTTTTTAGAGCATTCTCGTTTACTCTGACCTATAAATATTTGTGCAAAGCATAATATTATTTTATTACTAATGTACTACTATTTACATAGTTAATGAATGCAAACAATATATATATATATAGGTCTATATATGAATAAGCATAGAATAATTAACGTATATAGACCTTTAATCACATCATTAGGCATGAAGTCTCAAAAAGCAAATGGAAATAGATTAATGAAGTCTATTGATCAGAAAAATTAATGAGGAACTAAGTACTAAACCAAACCAAGAGAATATGTTAACATCAATTAGTTTAACTCATCAAAAGGAATAAAACTAAATAAAGGTAATATATATACCTGAAATGATTATTAACAATGAGCAGATATTAACTAACAATCAATATTTAAGTGCTATCATGTAAGATATCATAAATTGAAATGTAAAGTGCAGGGTTTTGCAAAACACTTCTACAGTGCTATGTCCAAAATGGTTGTACTGGGTGGTCCAGAACAATTATATTTCCAGTACTATATGAGTGATGAGCCATTTCTACTTCTGGCTAATTTCAGATGTTTTATCACCATCCATACTTTAATGATTTTTTGAGTTTCTTTTACTTGTTTGTGTTATTTTAATTTGAATTATAAATTAGTTGTATTTATCTGTCCATTTTGATAAGGATAGCAGTCACTCTGATGGCAAGGGAGGCTGGATGAAAGAGTGCTACCTCAATATGAGTGAACCTAATGCTACCAGTCCTCCTGGAATGACATTGTGACAATTTAAAAACATAGATCAAGGGCTTTGTGGTCAACTTATTGTAATGCAACTGTACCAACTGAAAGTATCGTGTTCTCAGCTTTCACTTAACAGAAAGCATATCATAAATAACAAAATACAGAACTTAAATAGAGTAAAGAACATGTACTAACCTTTGTACTTAGCTATTGTTCTTATTCTTGTTAAACATTTTTCTCCAACATAATCACATTTTAAAGAATGCATATATCACTTTCCTTTGAGTAGCACCTTGAGCTTTCTTGTTAAGCTGTAAGTTCAACAATAGATATCAGTTAATTTGTCAGTCTGAGCAGGATCACCTTTAATGATGTTTAAATCCATTTAAATATAATTCCAAGTATTTAGGTGTAGTTGTATTCCAAATTTCTACTACATTTAGCAGTCCTGGCATTGTTTCATAACTCAACCAGTTTACACTGCTGATCATCAATTTTTAAAACAAGGTGAGTTGTGTCATATCACTTATCAGGGAAGCCACCTCACCACATGAGATTCCTTTTATTGCTGGTAGCTATTTCAAAGGAATCAAAGCAGGCAATACTAGCGTCATTCTTGTATAACACCAACTATTAGGGGCTTACTACAGGGAATTTTCTTTCATTGTTGCACAACATGACCACTGTTATTGGTCCATTCTTCATTTTTAATCAATATTTAATATAATGTATTATTCAAGATGTTTATAGATGATTTTTGCTCTGTTTTATGATATCACTGGTAAAAATATGTTTATTGCAGTAGCTCTTTTTGCTTGTAACAATGTTAGATCATAGAGATGTAGATGACAGTTATCATAAAGTACCTTTAGATACTGAATTATCTGTGAATACATTATGTGATGTAACTAATTTTAAATAAGTATATATGCATATATAAGAGATGTATACAATATGTTTGTTAAACTTACTGATTTGTACTACTTTGCAATCACTACAATAGTAATAATTATAAAAAATAAAAGCTATGTCATTTCTTAACCTGTGCACAATAGTGAACAAAGTACAATAGACTAGTGTCTAAAAATCAGATCTACATACACATTAACTTCCATTAACAACAATAACAACAATACTTATATCCACTTCTCTTGCTTTTAATAAGAGAATAACAACAAAATAGATAAAGAGGAAATAATCAAGTTAATATTCTGGGTTCTTTATGAGAGAGAGAGAGAGATTAATTTAATGTATGTATCTTACACCTGACTTAATTTAACATATAGACGATATACATAATACATTGGTATGTTTCGTCCATTCATTCATTCATCATCAATTTTATACATAAAGATTATTCTATGTACAATTTAGTAGAGATGTAAAGACATTGGAAATAGATGAAAAGCTGATCTAATAAGACTATCTAGTCAATGTAGCATTGACAGTTGTTAAGAACATCTGATCTGAGATCTGTGTAGTACACAGTGTGTACTGTTATAAAATACCTGTATTGAGAGAGAGAGAGAGAGAGAGAGAGAGAGAGAGAGAGGGAGGGAGGGAGGGAGAGAGAGAGAGAGAGGGAGAGAGGGAGGGAGGGAGGGAGGGAGGGAGAGAGAAAGAGAGAGAGAGAGAGAGAGAGAGAGAGAGAGAGAGAGAGAAAGAGAGAGAGGGAGGGAGAGAGAGAGAGAGAGAGAGAGAGTGAAAATCAATATATTACACATAATACCATAATACATACTGTATGAGGAGACTTTATAGGAACATTAGTACCTAACTGTGAAAGCACTAATGAAACTTTATGGACAATTAAAGGTATCTAAAAGCAAAAAATGCTCTCAAAATTCCATAAAATATTATAATTAAGGATTAATTACTAAGGACATTTTCAATAATATTCCATTTGTTTTCGTTAAAACCATGAAAAGAAGACAAAATATCACTATATAGTCTTGTATATTTGTGACGCCATGTTCTGTACTATTCAGAATTATTATAATATTGTAAGGTGACATATCACTCTTGAACATTTAATTTCTCATCCTATCAAGAGATCATTATCAAAGGATATAGAGTGATAATTAGTTTACAATATATTATAATTATTAATGTTGACCACACATGATGATCTTCACAATCCAGGAGGGGTGGTAGCACAAAGTGCACTCGTCATAATTACTCACTTCCATATCACAGTAAATATAAAACTCAATACTTAAAATGAGACTATTAATATTATTTTTGCACTTTTATTATTGTTGTTTAATTTATTTAAAGGACAATATCATCCATTCATTCACACAACTTAGTAAGTCAAGATTAACTAGTATAATATATAACAAACAAAAGTTCCAATAGATAGTTCAAAGGTACCAAGTAGAGATGAAGTCAGTATGCAACAACATTAAACTATTTTTAACACGGGCAACCTTTACATAAACATTGACTATGTTATATAACATGATGATATAGTCTCAAACATATTCATTTTAACTTGTTGTTAGGAGGAAATATAGTGTTAATTGAGTAAAGCATGTACTTTAAAATATAAAGTTATAGGATGAATGTTTAATAAAGTAAAATAATCAATCTTGTACTCACTTATCACTATCACATACATATTGCTGGGAAAAAATTATATATAGCTATGCATAATATAATATAACTGAGTAAATTTTAGAATATTAAAACACTTTGTATTTGGCTGAAGGTGACAGTTGATCTTAACTAGCATGTCAACTAAGATGAGTATGTTTTAGACATGCATGTTTAAATAAGTATAAATTGATTAGTTGATTTAACTAATACTTAGGTTGCATGAATGTAACAAATTATTTCATGCAAATGAAAACAAATATCATACTGTTGTCATTCCTAACATACTATCACATTGATTAAATGCTATAAATATCCCACACCTTGGTCTATATAAACAGAGCTGTAAAAATCCATTGATACTATATAAATACTATCAAATTGACTTTAGTCAATGTAATAGAATGTTAGCAATCAAAACAGTATCATGTTTACTTTCAGATTACATCAAATATCTTGCTACATACATAGAACTTGTAAACTCATAAATCAACCAATTACTATTTATGGAATGTATTGGTAGTATGTTGAGTTTAAGGTGACAGGTTTTTCATGATTTAGTGAACGGTTTACTGTGAACACTGTTATCAGATAAAGTCTTTTGTTGTTGCTGAACAGTATCTAAGGTATTTCTAACTATCTATTATGGGTAAGAGAGTGATGACTGTACTTGTTGTACATAAAAATCAGATAATGAAAAGTATCAACCAGGAAAGAGCATGTATAACCATGAATTTGAATATGATATATAACAGCATGATTTACAGGTTATATGTGTGTAGTCCCTTGATTTTGTGTGATAACATCACCCTCAGCTCGTGGCCCTTAATTGGACTAAGGTTTTCCCTTTTTCCTGGAGCAGCTTTTGTTAGGGACGGTGAGGTGCAGTGGAGCCACTTGCAAAATGTCCCGGTTGGTGACAGTTAATACAAATTATTGATCAAGATAAAATGTTATCCACTGAGCCAATATAACAAAACGACTTGATCAAGAAAAGCTAACCAAGTAATTACACATCATGTAACATGACATGTTCTGGAATGTTCTGTAAACTTATACAAGTGTTGAATTTTCCATTGCCCACATCAAAAGGTGCAATAGCTTTGGATTGTCTAATTATGTTCTAGAATGTTCAGTAGACTATAATAAATATTGATACAATACAATATCTATAAACTGTTAACAAGTAATATAGGCAACACACTATATATAAATCCATTAATGACAAAACATTGTTAGAGAAACAAGTTTGTGTTATTAAAAAGTCATTTAACATATAATTCAATGATGTCAAGTGGAGAGCCTTCATCAAATGAACCAAAATCACTACATACTCTTAGTTCAATATCGTCAGAAGTATTGTCCTTTAGTGACTTGAAAAACCATGGCATTTTTGGATTAGTACAACATGTATTTTCCAGTCCATTACAGTTCTTTCCATCCCATAATGGGTCATTAGCATATAAAACAGACTGAGCACTATTGCTACTTACACCAGACTCACAGTAATAATCATCACCAACAAATGATGGAATAAAACCAGTACTACCATTATTACATGGACAGCATATATAACTCGATCTATTTTCATATGTTCCAACAGAATAGGACCATATATGCTTTCTAGGACTCATACCATAAGTAATAGATACACCATGGACATAATAGGTGTCTATTGAACGATCAGTGAATGATTCTGGGGCTCCAAATTGATATCCTCTTACCCTTCCACACACGTTGCTATAGTTACTTGAAAATGTGTCAAAGAAAGTGGAATAACAACCAGCTGAATATGAAAATGGTTGTCCACACAAATCATGATCAATATTGTTATATTGCTGTAATGTTAGTCCAGGAGGACAAGAAGCACCAGATTGACTCATGTTAAGATATCCAACTCTCATCCAGCCACCCTTATCATCACAGTGACTACCCTCCATATCACAATAGACACTTATAATACTACCATTACTTAAAGTGATGTTGTAATAACCTGATATAGCAGCAGGGAAGGCTTGGAGCAAGGAACTACAAGAATCATATGTATATTTGCTACAAGATGTAGGTATTGTAGATGGACAGAATATTATCTTCACTCGATCATCTTTTTTCACAGTAAATGTCTTTCCACTGTTACTAGGAATACAACAGTATTGTTCATACAGTGAGGGAGGATGTTGAGTTAGTAGACCAGAACAGTCAGCCATACAAACAGAAGAGCTCTCACTAGCCACAATATATAGACCAGCAATTAGACAATCAAAAACAATTATATTCATGATAACTTTTTCCCAGTTTAGTCCATAAACGAGTGGTGAAGTATAAAATTATATTATTTCTACAGCTATATAGCTTCTAATGTACTGCTAATTAACATTTTTGGAATATTTCGTAATTGCCAAGGCAACATCCTTCTAATATAAACAATCATGCTTACAATATTTATATCATGTTCAGTAGCATACTGATTAATTTGTTATTTTGATTAACATGTATCATTTCAAGTTGTTTTGTTGCCTTAACTGATTCATGTTTCTGTCATGCATTATTGCAAAGTACAATGAATTATATTAAGAATTTGTATATATCCTTAGTGTTTTGATTAGTAATTACTATGGAACAACATTTTGTATAGTTTAATAAGTATGTTTAATTCTGGAAATGTATATAGTGATAGCCCTACCTAAACAATAAAAATATTTAACTTATGAAATTAGTTACATGAACTGTCAATTTTATAATATAGATGTAATACTACTTAATTGACTATTTAATTTTATTGACAATCATCTACTGCTGTAAGTATATAAAAGGGGAAGTACAAAATTAATGATATTGTTGTCTTGTTTGATGTTTTATTTATAGACATCTAACAATAACAACTGTTTATCACATTACATACATACATTGACTAGTTTAATTGCATCCTCTTCTGATGTAGGGTAGTGACATTTAATATGGACATATAATGGATGCATAGAATAACATTTGGAGTGGCTTAGATGAAATGATAGAGATGAAAGAATTAGATGTCATTGTATAGCAATAGCAATAGTATTGTATGTATTATATAGATATACAGACTGATCGTGTTGATGTTACTGATAAGATGAAGTACATACTGATGAAATATACTATGAAATATGAAATTATGAAATATACTACACAATCTGATGTCAGTAAAAATGTCAACACTCTCTTTAACTGTGTACGGTATGTTAGAGAATATATAATATAAGAATAATAATAGTTCATAGCTATATGGATATAATAAAAAAGAGACCAGCTCCAAATGCACAAAGTGAAACTCAACTTTGATTTCATTCAACAAAGAAAAAGTGCAAAGTTAAACCAAAATTAGCTAAATCCAAACAAGAAGAAATGGCCAAATGTATTGAGGACTTTGAAGAAATTGACATAGAGGCGTGTGGAATATGTCTCAGTGAGAATGATCAACAATTCGGTTGTAACATTGACTGGATACAATGCCAATTTTGTGACATGTGGTTTCATCAATCATGCATTGATTGTCATGATTTTGACTTTGACAACTTTACATTTTATTATTGTATCATAGATTAGTTATGATATTCATAATCATCTGTTAATCAGCCTCTGTAATCAGAACACGTGATGGTACAGAATATCGGATCTATTATTGTAAAAATAACAATAACAAATAAGATATGGCTTGATTTAAGACCAAATGTCAGACATGCTTTATATGTTAAACACCAATAAACATCAGATCATTGTAGGGGCGTGGTATCCTCACCTCCTTCCACACATGCCTGGATACTTTAATTTACGGAATGATAACGTCCTCTCCCTAATGGCATGTTTCTAGTATATATTAAATCTACATTTTCAACTACAGTTTTTTCCTCACTTACCAATATAGAACTTATCCTATTATCATTAAAAGCAAGGAGTTTCAACCTTACAATTGGTACTTTCTATCGTCTTCCCAATTGTCCTTGTGATTTAGACCTTTTACTCGATTTTCTCTCTAATTCGCCACCTCAGCAGTTACTCAATCTTGCTCTCTTGGGTGACTTTAATAGGAATCTCCTCTAACTTGCAACCTCAGCAGTTACTCAATCTTGCTCTCTTGGGTGACTTTAATAGGAATCTCCTCTAACTTGCCACCTCAGCAGTTACTCAATCTTGCTCTCTTAGGTGACTTTAATAGGAATCTCCTCCCGCACAGAACTGAGAAGCTTACAAAACAAAGTTAGCAGCACATTCGTGCAGCAGTACATTCCTGTAGGCTGAACTTAAAACCGCAGTATGGGCTGCTGCAGAAGCCTAATTAATGTCTCATCACGACATGACACTAGCTATATACTACAAGCACATTTGTATTAAAGAATGAGACTGCACTGAAAAGATGTCTGAAGGTCAGTGTTTTTGTTAGAACATGGAGGATGAAGCATAATTATAGTGTACAAATGAAATGTTCTTCAATAAGTTACTTTACCATGGATGATCTTGGATGATATATACAGTCATTGTGCTGTCTATTATGTCTTTCAGCCCTATTATGATCATTTTAGTATTACCGAGGGACATTAAATGATTGTTGTATGTAATATCAGATAAATCATTGTCAGTAGGCTTTACAAGTTGTAATTCATCATCAGAAGAAAAAAACACTTGTATCACTGCATGTCCTGATCCTTAGGAAGCAATAGCAAACATTAGTTATGGTGTGTGTAGTGCACTCAGCTGAAAACATTATTGATTGTTTCTGTTGCTTACAACTATTATCTGGAATTACATTTGGCCAGACATGCAATTGATTTCATAAAATCACTTAAATAGAAAATAGGTTTTTTAGACAATCACTCACCAAAGCAAGTAAATAGTAATGAGTTTTCCTTTGCTACATGAAACTGTATGAAATAATTGTTTGTTAGACCAATATTCTCACCATATCATCAAGGTCAATTGACCAACCATCATCCACATACTGTACTTCAACAAAGTCACTACAACATTCTCCATTTAATAATTATCTGATTGTGTGCTATTTTGTATCATAAAAACATGAATTTTATATGACATTTGTAAACTTAATTCATTTGCTTTGATTGTTGTTCTAATGAATCCTCTTGTAATTATGCTGTCACTGATACAATGATAGAATATTATCTATAGTATTCACATATATGAATAACATACTGATCTGATTTGTCACGTCTAAAGTTCAGATAACTTTTAAGGTAAAACTCCTTGCCCCATTTTTATTCAGTACAAACTATATCATCCTTATCTATTACTGGTTTAGATATAAATGATGGAAGTAGTATGTCATTGTCCTCTAAATCTTTAGCTACTAAATATCAATCAACATAGATTTACAGTACAGTATGCTTATGATCTATTATATAATTATCTTCATTGTCTCCATCACAGCCTAAAGTTAACATAGATTGAAATTACAATGTAATAGGGGAATTGTGTTAATGATTCACATGAATAAACTGTAGATTTGTCCATGTTTAGGATCTTAATTAACAAAAAGGACATGATGAATCTAGATGAATACTGACCTCATTTTGTTACTATATTAAACAATGCACCAGATTGTATGATATTCAATGTGTTAATGCATTACACAACATATCAACTGTTACAATCAGACTTACTTTATTTCTATAACCATGCAGTGCGTGTCAATTGAGTTTATATATTGCACTGTAACCCTCATATGTTTCCCATTAATAGAACAATTAAAATGAGACAATTATAATTTTACATGAATGTACTACATGTGCACTGGTACAATGTGTTTGTTGTCATTTCTGATTAATTTAGAACAACCATATATCTTATAAAAAGGCAAATATTGTGTTCTTTTAACTGTTGTTGTTATTGTATATGTCTAGTAGATATACAATTTCCTCTTATAGCTGACTTTTGAGACTTTGAATGCAAACAATAATATGATATTGAAAAGTGTGTCAAGTTAGTACAAATACTTTTGTAACTTGTTTTGATGTGGGTTTGTCTTTCCCACCTAGCAATAAGACCATCTGTTCATTTTTAGTACATTTCCACTTATTGCTGGCTATTGAGACTTTGGATGTAAACATGACAATATGATATTGAAGTGTGTCAAGTTATAGTACAAATACTGTCATAAGGTGTTTTTATGTGAGTATATTATCTCCACCCAGTAATAAGACCATTTGTTCATTTTAGTACATTTCCTCTTATTGCTAGCTATTGAGTCCATTTTTTTGTGAATTGTTGTAATGATGTATATTAAGAAGTCACATTGAATGATGTTGTCACCTTGTATATTATGACAATCCATTATGATTTTATATTTGCACGTAAGAATGTGAAGCTTGTCACTGTGAGGTTAACTTAAACTACCATTTTTAACTAAGTAATAAAATTCATGTAAATGTTCATAATAACTTAACTTTTTTAGATTTGTATGCAAAACAATGTAGAGTAAGTATTGTGGACAAGCTTTCCTGGAGGCCAGTGACTGCAGTGCTAGTTTCTTGATTTTTATTTATACTAACATTTTGATGCTAAAATTTCTGTTTTTAAGAAAATATAAATTATTTATAATATATTAACTAAACCGGTGGAATGTTCTGTCCTACACACAATGTTGTTTAGCAATTGCAGCTCGACCCTATTTTAAATACTTGAAACCACAAATATTTAAGAAGGCGTTGTTTTCTCGTACCTACAACAGAAACTCATTTAATTTGAGTCAACTTGTCAAAGAAACCACTCGTGTATCATGTTCAGGTTCTTCTTCTTTGATTGATCTAGTGTTTGTCCCTTCCAATCTTACCTCCAACTTCTGTCATATCTTACCACCTGTCTCAACTTCCGACCATAATTCTATCCTTTTTTCAATTTGTCGAAGTGTTTCTGCCAACACTGATCTTCCTCGTCCTAGTCGTAGGTGGGTGTATGATCAAGCTGACTTTGAGTCTGCTAACCTTCTCCTTTCTTCCATATCTTGGGACTCTCTACTCTCTGATTTAATCATAGCTGGTCCATATTTAAAGAGGTTTTTCTTACTTATTATGAACAGAACTATTCCCACTAAAGTCAGTTATCCCACAACATATTCTCCTTAGATTAACAAAGCTTTTTTATCCAAGGTTAAGAAATATAATCACCTATTTGCAAGAGTGAAACACACTGGTTCTACTTCTCTATGGTCTGCTTGCAGAAAGCAATGTAACAACACCCTTTCACTTCTACATCATCTAAAGAAACAATTTTTTTATTGTTTATTCCTCTCAACTTCTCCTTGATCTCTTTGGTCATCTGTCAGAAAGCTTACACAAAAGTACAACCAATTACCTATACTCCATTATAATGAAGTTTCTCCCTCCACATCTGATGCCAAAGACAACCGCCTTAATAATTTTTTTCACACAGAGTTTTAATCCTTGTACAAGTTCTCCTTTATGTCTCTCTCACTCTCTCACCTTCATTGATCCTCCTCCTGATCTACTCTGTACTCCTGAACAAGTCTTACATCTTATTCATCAACTACCAACAGACACTTCACCTGGCCCTGATGGTATTTCTTCTAAAATGTTAAAATCCACTGCCTACTCTATTTTACATCCACTTTCACTTCTATTCAATCAGTCTATCTCTTTTGGAACCTTCTTATCTGAATGAAAATGCTCACATATAGCATTTATTCCAAAATCTACATCACTTTCATCACCATCTTGTTATCATCCTATTTCTCTCTTATCTTTTGTTGGAAAAGCATATTTATCTATGGATGCACAATTTCTGCTCTCAAAATAACTAGTTCAGTTGATGATACAGTTTTTACAGTTGCAACTAAGAAGTGATCTTTACTAGGATAACTGTACACTTGAAGCTTCAAATTTATTGAACTAAACTAAATAATGTTAAATTAAATCTTGTGTACGATTAATGTAAGAATAGCTACCACATTTACAATGGACTTTGAGAAAATTTAGTTTTTTTGTAGTATTATTGTGTAGCCAGAAAATGTTATTATATGAACATTGACCATTTTAATTACTTAGCTGCTCAAAAAATTAATATGTTATGTTATTTTAATTAGTTTGTACTTTACATAAGTCAATTACTATGGAACATAGAATTCTTGTGTGTTACTCAATGTGTAATTTGTCAGTATGTTGCACTATTATATACCAACCAATTACATAATGAGTAATTCACATAAATTAAATATTCCATGATAATCTACATTTATGTAAAGTACAAAATAATTAAAATAACATGACATATTAATTTTTACAGTAAATTTGTGAGTATATTTCAAGCTCTGTTATATAACTCCTGCAAACATTTTCTGATTATTGCCTTGACCATAATAGTTAGAATCAAGTATTTAATAGTTTATAAACAACAACTTGAAATGGCTACTGAGAAAAAAGTAGAGTACATGGACTATGAACATTTTGATCCTTTTGAGTACATCAAGGCTAAGTATTCAACAGTAAATGCTTAGAACTCTCAACCATTGAAACTATGATATAATATATTCCAGTCTTATGGTTCCACTCCTGCTGGATTGAAGGTATATATACTTATTGATTTAGGGTGTGGCTCTATCCCGATATATCAATGAAGTGCACCACTACATGCATTGGAGATAGTGTTTGCTGAAAATACTGTAAGAAATCGAAATATTCTACAAATGTGGCTTGACAATGATCCCAATGCACCAGATTTTACAGCACTATTCAAGTATGTTGTACAAGATTTAGAAGGCAAAGGAGAAGAGGAAGTTCTAAAGAGGCAGGAAGACTTAAGAAAAAGGAGCTATACCTTGTGATATATTAATGTGGTCCTCCTCTTCTATAGAGTTCCTGGTTATGAAGGACAGTATGACATTATTTTCTCCAGGTTATGTTTAGCTGTTGCTTGTTCTTCTCTCAAAGAGTATAATCAAGCTATAGGTCGACTAATTGATAAAGTACCTTAAATCAGGTCGAAATTACTTCTTCAGAGTGATGAGAGACTCAGAGTACCACTATTATTACATTGGATAAGGGAAATTCAGAGTTTTTTTAATTCCACCTTATGCTACACTTTTTTAAAAATTACCACAAAGTTAAGAAGTGACTATTTAGGATAATTATTGGTTTAAATTTCAAACTAGTAAGACTAGACTTAAAAGTGTCAATTTAGATATTGTGTACAAGTATTGCAAGACCAATCACTTTTATGATGGACTTTCACATTAAGATAAATTCAGTAGGATGTTCTCCAAAACACTCATACTTTTGGGACACTGTTAAGTTTTGGACTTCAATAATTCAGTTAGCAGTGAAAAAGATAGCAATCTGTATGTTGGTTTAGCGTATTACTTTTTACTATAATAACTATATTATTTCATTAAGTACAATATTAAGCATAGTGATTTTAGTCATTTCTCCATTACTACAGTGTAATATAAAGATTGTTCATTCCATGACAAGGAGTGTAATGGAAGTGCATCTAATTAATACGGCAGAGGACAAAAAAGGAAGATTAAAAATGAGACGATTGAGAGATAGGACAAGATGTCCAATGCTAAGTAAAGAAGAGAGGCAAATTTTCAGTGGAAAAGACAGACAGTTCATGAGTTATAAACTAAAGGGCATCATAAGTAAAGTTGAAATATTTTAATAGTATTGTTTTCTCTATTGTGATTTCTCTCTGTAAAATAGCGTATACATTAGGTAGTTGGATTTTTTAATATTGTAATTTAATACTGCTTAATTATCATTACGTCATTAGGTAGCTCGATCAGGCTCGCCCCACCAATTCTAGTTAGTATTCAATAGTTTATAAAACAATTACGAAAAACGGCTACTGACAAAAAAGAGGACTACATAGACTATTATCGTTTTAATCCTTTCCTATACATCAAAGATATATATGCAATAGTGAATGATTGGAACTCTCAACCAATGAAACTATTACACAATATATTCCAGTCTTATGGTTCCACTTCTGCTGGATTGAAAAGATTTTTACTTTGATGTGATTTTAACTAGAATATGTAGATCAACACTAGTTGAAATCTGTTGAAATGATTACCATATCATAATTGATATTCAATGATGAAATAGATGTGAATAAATTTGTTTTTCTAATAAAAATAAAAAAAAGTAAAAAATAGTAATATCCTAATAATATGATGCACGCAGTAGGTAACAACGCATACAAATTTAATATTATAGCTATCTTGTAGTTCTTACTGATATCAATTGAATACCTCTAGGGCCTTCAGCTCTTCTACTTGTATGTATGTTGTAATGTATTGTTAAACCAATAATGTGGATTTTCCCCTATTTAGTGTCCAAGAACAGAATTTCTTAAAACTTTACATGTGCTGATCTAAGGAGTTATCAATACAACCAGATGATATTAAATCCTATTGAAATTACAGCATTACAGTAAGTCTTTTGTTACACTTACTCTAAAGAATGTGATCCACCAGTCAGTTTATTGAGTACACAAATATGACCACCAAACCTATATTTTCTGTGCTACATTGAAGTAGTCCTATAACATTAATAAAAAAATGCAAACCTGATTGGACCTTGACCTTCATACCTAAAGCTCTTTTCACCAACAAATTCATTAGTGTAATTGCTACATAAAGATGGATTAATAAAACATATAATAATATTTTCTGTTCCATGATCAATGTGTACGATCCATACAAGGAAGACCTGTAAAATTTCAATAAATTTAGAGTGATTTACAAAACAAATTTTACCATTTTAACATTCAATAACATCAAAATGGTGTTGTGCAACTATTTGTGGATAATTATTAGAATACCCGCAAGACATCTATATGATTCTTCAAGAATATCTATAAATTAATTAAGATTATATGTAGTGAAACGTTAGGATAACAAATTGCCCTATCAATACAACCATGAATGGTGATTCAAACTGTTTTAGCTTGTCATATCTGTCACAATGTCAGATAAAAGTGGAGCCCTTAAAGTA
This sequence comes from Xestospongia bergquistia, assembly GCA_963965975.1. Lineage (NCBI taxonomy): Eukaryota > Metazoa > Porifera > Demospongiae > Haplosclerida > Petrosiidae > Xestospongia > Xestospongia bergquistia. The sequence continues at coordinate 6,502,785 of OZ014414.1, forward strand.
ACAATAATTATCATTATTCAAGCCAATCAAATATATGAATTACCTTGCTCGTATAAACTCTATGCTTCAATCTGCAATGTGCTCGATCAAGAGATCCCTGTGGATCTAAAATTGGCAAGAGCATCATCACGATATCACTAATAAGTGTTAAGAAACAGAGAGTCAAAAATTAACACCAACAAACTGTCTAACACTCATTTGATGTGTTATTTTTCTTGAGTCTATTCAACATACTTCTGTATCCTAAAAGTTAACCTGAGCTCTCTAGCTCTTCCCATAATAGAATATATATATATACATATATATTTCTCAATAGTAATTAATATAAGTTATCAGCTCTACATCAATGAGATACCTTTACACATACAACATATTAACCATCCAAAAAATTTCCCTAGTCTGGAGATGCTACTCTCTTGTCTTCAATAGAGACTCTTTATATAAGGGATATAAATATTGTTCATAGAATGTTAGGTTTGTGCATTAACATCATCTCAACATTTACTAGACCTACCTCAGGAAGTAATTTTCTCTGTCTCGTAAATATCGATGGTTGAAATTCAGCAGGTGACAAATAATTGTTTTCGTTGATCAACTGAACTGATCTCAGCATTACAGTAAAATTGTAGTCTTCCATCTTTTCTGAATATAAGATAGGTCATGCTGACTTCTTAAGGTGGTCTAAAATATGATACAATTATGTTACTAACTGCCTGAGGTATTCCAATACTCGCTGGAGAAACTGGAGTTCAGAAGAGACAAGAAAACATAGATACTTCTACAAAGGGGTTAAAATTAACACACTACAAAATTAATAATAATTACAGGCACAAAGTGACTGATCAGCTGCGAGAGAGACAAAAAGTGCTATGTTAGAGAAGTAAGTGTCAAGCAAAACTGCTCTATTTTTATTGTCTACTAGTTTTGTTAGAGAAATAAACTGTTAATAAATGAAGGGAAAATAAATTCAAGAGAAATTTAAAGAGAAAATAAAAGTGAGCAAAAAGACAAATTAAGAATACACAACAAACTACTTATTATCACCAAAACTGAAGCCTGTCTTTAATAACTTGATAAATATCTAAATTTTTACAATACTCTTCATGTCTTCTTGATAAGTGTAGTGTCCGTACTGTAGAAGTTTTAGTAAGTGATGTACATATTGTCTTGATATCATCATTGTTCAGTGAAGTATAGTGGAGATATAGTGTTGTCACTGATGTAGTTGTTTGTATTAGATCTGCTATTGTACTGGTACTAACTGAAGTGATCTGATGATTATGTCCAATGTTCAACACAGTTAATGTTTGGTTTTTAGTAAGTCCTTCACAGATATATCGGACTCCATTATCAGTGATGTTACAGTTGTAGAATTCTAGTTCTTTTAAAGTTGTATTACTGACTAACATATTAGATAAGTGAGTCATATCTTCGTCTGTGATACCAGTAACATGATACAACCATAACTCTTCAAGTGTTTTGTTATTAAAGAGACTTATACTGACTTGTTTGATATCACCAGTAAATGAAGAGGATCGCAGCCATAGTCTCTTTATTGTTTTATTAGTTTTTAGTATCTCTGATAATATGGATACACACTTACTGTCCAATGAAGTGTTCACTATATCAAGTCTCCTCACTGTACACTTATTAAGATTGTTTATAATAACTGCAGTACTTTCAGGAGATGATGAAGAGAGTTGAATACTCCATTCTTTTTTTCTTACTTTTTGTTCTTTAATTAATTTACTTATAACATCTTCACATTCTATTACACTTGGACTAGAGAGCCATACACAATTGTCATCATCATACCATTGAATACATCCAGTGTTTCCTGTTATAAAACAAGGTAACAATATAATAGTATAGTACACACATAGTAATATATACCATAAGTCAATAACACACTACAGTGGTATTTGTTACATTGGTACATTATCTTGTTGTAAGTTAATTGAATCTAATAATGAAAGGGCATCTGATGACTTTTATCCAATTCCTTGACATTTTATCCATATTTTCAGCTAACCAATCGAAATATTAAAATCTATGACATCATTAGTCACATGAATCAACATCAATAAAACGTAGAAAATAAACATTATGAAATTATGGATAAAAATATAGTTCTTTTCAAAGCAGTTCTTGAAGCTATCACAAGTCACTACTTATATTATCTGAAACAAATTTTTGACTTGGATCTATTGTCTTAAGTGCGAGTGACATTATTATGATGTCATAATGCCAAAAAATCTGACTAAAGTCACCAGATGCCCTTTCTCACATTAATTAAGCAAGTGGACATCTGGAGATGAGACTACATCATGTTAGTAGTTTAAGGAGTGTGTCAATATTAATACATAACAATATATGGATATCTAATAAATTTCTTTCCAATATATCCCTTTACGTCATTTATGATTAGGTTAGTTAAATCCTATATTGAATGGGAAATTCCTAGATGTTATAAATAGTTATGATCTATAAATGTACATTGATTGCTTCATAACTAGAAAATACTAGTAAATTAACAGTGTCAAAAATGTCTTAATGTCTTGATTTCTAACTCAAATTTCTCTGCTATATTAGGTAGACAAAAATTAGTTGATACTATTCAGACAATATTATTGGTAAAATGTTTATAACTTGAATATGTACTATGTAAAGTGGGTGTGGTCTTAAACAAATAGCTGATGTTTATCTCATCCCTAGATGTCCACTTTATAAAGCAAAGATCACTCTCTCCACGTTACCAAGTGGGTGTCTGGTAAGCTGATGTGTAATTCTTAGTTATTACTTTCATATACTCTTTATATATCTCTGGTTATGATAACTCACAGCTCATTGCATGCATAAAGTATGGTGTGGGTTGGGCTATAGTGTGTTTGAGGTATGTAGCCTCATCCACAGAGTGCCATGCACCCTGAGAGTAAAGGCATTTTACTTGGGGGGAATGGCAGTCTGGGGAAAAGACTATGAGATATGATGTCTAAAATATTCTGTTGGTATTTTAAAATTCTACATGTGTGTGTGTACCATAATACAGGAAACAGATCTATGTGGACATACCCACAAAAATGACAGGTGATGACAACATTTGGTACAAAAACGTCACATACTGAAATATGAGAGCAGTTTTCAGCATCAAATTCTAATGTGATATACATTTTTCTGCTTCAGCAAATGGAGCGTATGAAATATTAGCTAGGAGAGATGTTGCGTGAACAAACACAGTATAAATTTCGGTATTTGAGCCTGAATAAATCATTTTATCAAGTTAAAACTTTAAAATGAGTATCACTATAGTAACCAGTCCCTCTCCCACTATGTGGAAGGTTTATCCTGAAGACAAGCCTACAAAGTGTGCCACAAGATGGTAGCCATGATATAGATGATACAAGAAACTTAACCAATGAAGTCACACACAGGGTCTCTTAGTTTAAATTTAACCTATTTTGTTGTCTTTGTTGTTGACCAGTAGATAACAAGGAGATGTCATAATCTGTCATCAATAGCTCTTTTCTTTTAACTGTTCTGATAATGGAGGCCTTATAAAATTGAAACTCTCCAAAGAACATATTTCAACTGATAACCCTGAAGACAATCTCACTCATCCAAAAGAAAGATGCCAGTCAGCTATGAACTTATTACTACAACAGTATAACTAAACCTACAGTGCAAAGGCTATATAAACTGTCCTCCTCTTACTTGTTTAGACTCACTCACTTAATAATATAATATCTACATGTACATACTATAATAGTTACCTTTTAAACTCTGCTTTAATTCCTTGATCTGTTGATATCTCTCTTGTAGCTGTAATGTCAAAGATGCTATTATTTCCTGCTGTTTTTCTATTTCTCTTTGTTTCTCAACAGACTCTTTCTCAATAACTGAAATGAATTCGAAATGTATTGACAAATAAGTGATACAGAGTATGTCAATGTTACATGTATTAATTAAAACTTCCTTGCTTTAGAATGATGTTAAATTCTTTGGATGTCAGAAACAAGTTATATAACGCATGGAAGCCTAGTGAGACAGTCCTATATTAGGATTTTTATAAAAGATCTCTACCTCCTAAACCCAAAACATTAAGTGTTAAAGTATGTTGTCTGAGACTTACTATCTCACTTGACTTTCATAATAATGTGAAATTAATGAGTGACAGAAAGCTAGCTCCAACCACTCTTAGTTTCCTTTTTTAGTGTTTCTTTTAATCTCCCACTCAATTATTAATCTATTTTCTTAATACCAATTACCTTTTAAGGTCTGTTGTAATGTCTCATTATGTTTGTCTCTATCTCTTAGCTGTGATGTTAAATTTTCAACTTCCTTTTCTTTCACTTGTCTTATTTCTATGTAAAAATATTGAGTTGTGAAATATTCAGTATATTTGAACTACAAATCAATTTGTAATTTCATGTATATAGTTATGAAGGAGTTTAAGTATGTACACACACATACAATAGAATAATAGACAGTAGTTAGTCCTTTTTTCTTTACTTCTTCAAGTGTGTCCAGAGCTCTGGCAATAATTGATGTGGTTAGACTGAGTGGACAAAAACATGTGACAATGATAGACCTGCTCTCTCTTAAACAACGAATCTCCATATTTCCTTCAACTGATTCAGCAATAACATCTCTTATGTCTTGCAATGTGTATTTTGTAGGATCCCAGTCTAAGACAAAAATGGCTGTTTCACATTTGAGAAGAGAACGACTTTTATTTTCTTTGAAGGTTTCATTCAGACAAAGACAAACTTTTGTTTCCTTGCAAAATGACTGAACAACATCTTTATATGATTGCACATATGTCTCAGCTTCTTTGATGTCATATCGCTCCACAATGTCCTCCAGACAACTGATATTGATCAATGTACAATGATCACGCACAACATTTAAAACATCATCAATTGACTTTGAATGAGTTATTTCAGTTTCAAGGTGAGGATAACTATCGGAAAAAAAGCATGTCAATGCATCTAGAGATGGTGGACTTTTGTTAATTGCTTCTTCGATTTTGTTAAAGGCCATTCCAAATTTTTTTCGGATTGACTCAAATGCAGAGTCTAACTTTCGAGGAATTGGAATAGGTTTTAAAACTGTATCTATACATTAAAAATTATTTAAATGGAGGTTATGTTTCTCCTAGTACTTACTTAATGTTTGACTCCCTTCATTAGCAGCATATGCTACTTGTAAATCATAGTCAGGAAATGCTTTACATAATAAAATAGACTTGTAACAAAAGTAAAGTCTATGTCAGTACTCACTACAATCCTGTATGATAGCATTAGCACATGGTACATTGCTAGTTTGTTTTAAGAGTATACTAGCAAAGACCTCCAGATTATGATAGTTGGTGTGTACTGCATGACGTACAGCTTGTAACAGGACAAATAATGCTTTAGTTGTTGATGGAGATTTAACAGCATATTTTATAATTGCTAGTCTAGTTTTAGTAATAACTCCTTCTCTATAGAGGTAGTGTGCTACTCTAACAGGATATTGAAGAGACTGAGAGAGAGTGCCATAATGACAACGTAAAATATCACCGGCTTGATCTTCATGACTACTATCACTTGTCATTGCTACCTTTTGAACTTTGCCTGATGTTGTATGGTCATCTGGAAATGTTTCACCTATCAATAATATGTATTAATTATAAATTATTTAATCATCCTCTTACCATATTCACTGATAATTCTCTCAGAGAGTATTTTTGTCTCTTTAAACCTGGACAGTACTGTAGATAACACTTTCAATTTCTTGTGATCTGAAGATACTGCTGTATGTATAGCAGATAACAGAGTTGTCTTCTTCTCATTTGGGGAGCCTTGCAATGACTCCATCTTATCAAGTGTTGCTTCACTGATACATCTTTCACTAAATAAGAGCTGAGACACTTTTACAGGATTAAGCAGACACTGCAATAGTGGATCATTATGACACTGAAGAATAGCAGTTGCTTTAGTAGCTAGAGACTGAGAGTCCATTCCTATAATAGAGACAGTACACAATCCATAAACAAACCAGTAATATAACATTTATAACATGATGTACATGTAAAAAGTTCTTGTACTGACTAGCAGGAAGACTACAGGATTTTCTCAACGTTTGCTCATAATCATGGGCAACAGTGATTTCTTCGATCACTTCCTTCGTCAAAGCATCTACGACTTGTCTTCTGGTAGCATCAGGTTTGGTATTTAACCACAACTCAAACATTTTTGTCGCTTTGCGTGTGGAGTCATCTGGTAGCTTGTGAATATCTTCTAACTTCTTAGCGTTCAGTTTCAGCTGAATTCCCAACTGATACCATTTACTACCAATACGAATATGTTCACATAATTCATCGAGTGTTGGTTTCTCTTCTAGAATCTCCTCAAAATATAGGTTTCTTGTAGCCATTGCTCTTTGCAAGGTGATACACCCAGTGAATTTGGTGAACTTTGGGTGGGGCTCATTACATGGGATATAATGACCACACTCATCTTAATGATAATAATAACGCGAGTGCCAAATGGGTGTGTTAAATTTGAACTGTGAAGTACAGACTCTGTTGAAGTTAGCATGACAATTTGAAAATATGAATCATTTATAATATAATACCTAAACCGATGGAATGTTCTGTACAATGTCGTTGTAAGTTTTCAGTAAACAGCAACTGCAGCTCCACCCTATCAAAATACTTGAAACTGCAAATATTTTAACAAGGCGTGGTTTTCTAGTAATGTACTGGTGGTGAATGTGCTGCTAACTTCAACAGAGTTCAACAGAGTCAGAAGAAACACATGAAGACTTCCTTAGCAGTATTTGTTTCCTGTATATGCTCTGTTACGATAAAAATCTTGAATCATTTGTCTGAAGTAATTATTAGAAAGTATCAGATAAAATATTAGGTTTTGCTGTTGCCATCTATATTAAGAAATCCTAACTACTGCCCTAATGTAATAAAACGATTTGATCAACAATCACAAAAACTGACAAAGTAATATTATATAACGCGAAATGTTCTGGAATGTTCTGTAGACAATTATATAAGTGTTGAATTTTCCATTGCCCACATCAAAAGGTGCATGGTTCTGCTGTTCTAGAATATTATGTAATCATGTTCTAGAATATTATGTATTAATTTCTGATGTATTAGAATATCTATAAAGTCTAAAACAATTATATCAAGCAACACACTATATACTAATGCATTAATAACAAAACAATGTTAGGACAACATATTTTTAAGTGTGTGTTATATTAAAAAAAAAATTAACATATAATACAATGATGTCAAGTGGAGAGCCTTCATCAAATGAACCAAAATCACTACATACTCTTAGTTCAATATCATCAGAAGTATTGTCCTTTAGTGACTTGAAAAACCATGGCATTTTTGGATTAGTACAACATGTATTTTCCAGTCCATTACAGTTCTTTCCATCCCATAATAAATCATTAGCATATAAAAAACAGACTGAGCACTATTGCTACTTACACCAGACTCACAGTAATAATCATCACCAACAAATGAAGGAATAAAACCAGTACTACCATTATTACATGGACAGCATATATAACTCGATCTATTTTCATATGTTCCAACAGAATAGGACCATATATGCTTTCTAGGACTCATACCATAAGTAATAGATACACCATGGACATAATAAGTATCAATTGAACGATCAGTGAATGATTCTGGTGCTTCAAATTGATATCCTCTTACCCTTAAGGCCACACATGTTGCTATAGTTACTTGCAAATGTGTCAAAGAATGTAGAATAACAACCAGCTGAATATGAAAATGGCTGTCCACACAAATCATGTTCAATATTGTTTTATTGCTGTAATGTTAGTCCAGGAGGACAAGAAGTACCAGAGTCACTCATGTTAAGATATCCAACTCTCATCCAGCTTCCCTTATCATTACAGTGACTACTCTCCATATCACAATATACAGTGGTAATACTATCATTACTTAAAGTGACATTGTCATAACCTGATATAGCAGCAGGGAAGGCTTGGAGCAAGGAACTACAAGAATCATTCATATATAAGATGTTGGTATTGTAGTTGGACAGAATATTATCTTCACTCGATCATCTTTTTTCACAGTAAATGTCTTTCCACTGTTACTAGGAATACAACAGTATTGTTCATAGAGTGAGGGAGGATGTTGAGTTAGTAGACTAGTACAGTCAGTCATACAAACAGAAGAGCTCTCACTAGCCACAATATATAGACCAACAATTAGACAATCAAAAACAACTATATTCATTATAAGCTTTTCCCAAGAAACGAGTGGTGAAGTATAAAATTGTATTACCGGTATTTTTACATTTATATAGCTTCCAATATGCCGCTAATTAACATATTAGGAATATTTCGTAATTGCCAAGGCAACATCATGCTAATATAAATAATCAAACATACAAAATATTTATATTCAGAAGCATACTGATTAATTTGTTATTCAGCCATTGTTATTTTGATTAACATGTATCACTTAAAGTTGTTTTGTTGCTTTAACTGATTCACGTTTCTGTCATACATGATTGCAAAATACAATGAATTGTATTAACATTTTGTACATATCCTTTGTTTTTTGATTACTAATTATTATAGAATGACATTTTGTATAGTTCAATAAGTATGTTTATTGCTGGAAATGTATATAGTGATAGCCCTGCCTAAACATTAAAAATATTGTAACTCCTAAAATTAGTTACATGAGCTGTTAATTATCATTATCAAAGGATGTAATAGAGTGATAACATAAACCACACACCATCATCTGTCTAGTTCATGAGGACAGGTAACAGCAGGTACAATCAGTACAGAGGAGGTGGGTGGGGGAGGACGAAGCCACCTCCCTCAAGGCTGACAAACTAATCTCATTTTTCCAAATACCTCATCTCCAGATTATACATTCATTATGATTAGCAATAATTACTAAAGTGCTTTCAGGAGTGATTATATGAAGCCAAATATTCCATTGTTGTTCTTCCTTTAGTCTATTCACGTTAGGAGGAAGTATAACGATATTACTCTCAAGAGAGTCACTCAAAATAAAAGTATTTTTATAATATATTGTTTTAATGTTTATAAGAAGATAAATAAAAAAGGAAAAGTAAAATATAATATCTATATCTATATCTATCTATCTATATATAATTAGATGTTTCAAGTTATAGTGTGTCTACAACATCAGTTCTCATGATTAACTTATGACTAATGAACATTTGGATGTACTTGATTAGAATTCTAAAACATATTGGTGAACATCATAGTCTTAGTTTGTTATTTTGTTCATGTGTAATAGTAACTGTATATATAGTGTTATTTCTAAAATCAACTAATAGGATTTGTCCATTACTATTGTTTTCTCTAGATTATTGTGATTCATAAGATTGTCTATATAAACAAATCACCTATAATTGATCGTGACATGGCAAATTAAATGAGCTTAACAAAGTACATTAGTATAATTCAGGCTCATTAGCGTTCTGTGTTCATAATAGTATATGTTTCATAATATCAATTAAATATCTTTATGTAATTGTATATAATCAGATTAACATTCTGATTTTGCCAAGGCAAAATTATTTCATTTTTTGGAATAAAAGGATCATTACAGAAATAAAGAATAACTTTTGACTATAACCTTCTAGTTTTGTACTTCTTCACTAATGAAAAAAGGAGTTGGCTGAATCAGGAATTCCATGTCAGCTTTGACAATCTAGACTCAAATATATTTTCTTAATCATAGTATATCACATGTTAAATTACAATATAAATGTATGTAATAGCTAAAGAACTTCTCCATTTTGTTATTATGTACTTTTGATAATAATAACAAGTCTATTGTTATAATTAGTTTTATGTACACTTGCTTAATTTTATAGAAAGAGCATCTGATAAATTTTATCTAATTCCTTCACATTTTAGCCACATGTTCAGCTAACTAATCAGAATGCTTAAAATCTATTTACATCATCAGTCATATGAATCATTATCAATAAAACATGGAAAATAAACATGAAATTATGGATGAAAGTATAGTTCTTTTGAAAGTAATTCTTGAAGCTATCACAAGTATAAGACAGTCACTACTTCTTATATTATCTTGGACTTAATCTTTTTGACTGGCATATACCATTTTAACCACAAGTAACTTATCATGATGTCATAATGCCCAAAAATTTGACAAAAGTTACCAGTCAGACATCTGGACATGAGACTATGTCATAGTAGTGGTTTAAGGAGTGTGGTCAGTATTAATACATACCAATATATGGTAACCTGATGATTTTATATTTCCAATAACTCCCTTTTCTTTATCAATGATTTAGGTTAGCTAAAACTCTAGACACTGAGACATTTCTAGATATGATCTATAAATATACATTGATCAGCTCATACATAGAAGAGACTAATAAATTGAAGTGTAAAAATGTAATATATCTTGATTCCTTACTCACTGCTATAATGGGTAGACAAATCTTAGTTGATATTTGCTATTTGTTATTGTTAAAATGTGCATAACTTGAATATGTACTTTGTAAAATGGGTGTAGTATTAAAACAACAATACCTTATGTTAATCTCATCCCCAGGTGTCCCCTTACTAATGTATGAAAATATCATTTTCTCCATATTAACAAGTGGGCGTCTGGTGATGAGATTATGCTGATGTACAATTTTTATACACTCACTTCTTTCAAATACTCTTTAAATCTCAAAACTTTGAAAACAAGTTACATATAATGATCATTACGTTCTATGGTACTATTTGAGAAAATCTTGTTTTAAAATGTAATAGTTTATGTTGACTCCACCCATAAAATTATTGTAATATTATGTATATACTAATAATTCAATTATTAACATAAAATAATAGACTAGGTGAGGAGACAAAGTAAAAAAATTAATATTGACAAAAACCCTGCAACAACAGATCTTGTGTAGTAGAGTGTCAAAGTAGGAGGGGCTAGCTTACTAGACTACACTAGTGTTACATCAGAGACTTGACTGATTGTTGTTTAAAGTATTCAAACATAATAGGAAAGATTTATATGATTATTACAAACATGTTATATAAACACTGTGAACTAGTAGCTAATGACTGTCACACTAGCTAGATTTCTGTAGTACTGTCACAAAGCATCAGCTCTGGATAATCTGATTGAGTAAAACTTTTCTTTCTAGTTTAACCCCAAACTAATTATTAATCTATTATTAATTTTTTAGTACAATTACCTTTCAAGTTCTGTTTTAATGTCTCAATTTGTTTGTCTCTATCTCTTAGTTGTAATGTTAAACCTTTAACTTCCTTTTCTTTTTCTATAGTTATAAAAATGTTGAGTTGTAAAAGAATTGTACTATATTCAGTAAGAGGACAACAAATGATAATCTGAAGCCAGCCTGTACATTCATGAATATAATTAAGAAGGACATTTTAACATTAGTGAGCTATTGATTTATTCACTACATGTACAAATACCTTTATTTTTTTGGAGAACATATGACATTTTGATAGTCTTCTTTTACTAATGGAGCATTGAATTTCAAGTTGACTTCTCAACTCCTTTGTGTTCTCTTATACAATAGCTCTAATCTCCTATATAACAATAAACAACACATGATTGTTGTAACTGTTGTCTAATAGTACTTATCACGTACCTTGTCTCTTTGACATTTATTATAAATAGTGTGGTAACATGCAACTTTCTCATGTTATGTAGTTTGAAACCATAATGTATTAAAAAGATATTGGGGTCTGTTCATATGTCTAGTTTCATTTAGAATGCAAGAGAAACTTAAGATATTTAGTTCACACGGTGTCAATTAAATAGCTATTAAATTTCATTAACCTCATATGGATTAGAAAGCTCTTAGATTCATGTACCTGTGTGCCCAGAAAATCCATCTTACAAATAAATTAACTAAAATCTTCTGTGTCAATAGACTGATATAGTATATCGAGGATAAACTTATTATTAATAGACAAGATTAGAATGTGCTACAGTGTATGTTTTACAATATGTGACAAAACTGTAGACAATCCTGTGAATGTACCAGGATACGTGCTAAATGTTTCGCTAAATATTATATGGCCAAATTGTATACCTTCTTCTGATATGGATATCAAAAACAAACCTTTAGAATATATGATGTATTTTCTTACCTGTATCAAATATGAATTGAACATACCTGTGTGTATAACAAATGATCTTAGTGAGCTTGAGAAAACTGCCCTTTTGTAATTTTTCTCACTTTACTTTTGGGTAATGGTTGCTGTCATTCTTCTCTTAATTCCATGTTCCTTCAGGAATTCAAGATAGCTAACTTTATTATTGGGTCCTCTGTACAAGTACTTGTATAACATTGATGTACATTTCCTACTCAGATCTTTTATCCATTACTTGTTCTCACACCAGCACACATTTATTGTAATAGCACTAATGATTCTAGTAAAATGCTGGTTTGGTTTAGTGATGGCAGTGTCCATTATGGTCAAAATCCTTTCCACATTGTTCTACTTTGTGTTAGTATTGCAGTTTTATCTCCATTCATTTTACCTTTTACATTGATTGGATTGTTTGAAGTTAAGACTTTGAGGAGTCATTATTGCCAAATACTTTCATCCTTTATTGATGCTATTCACAGACCTTACAAAGACAATTTAAGATACTGGTTTGGTTTAAGGTTAATAGTTATGTCTCTTGTCTATATTGTATGAATGCTGTTCTTCAAGGTAGCAACACGACTCTACAGCTTGTACTGTCACTTATTATACTGGAGTTATTTGCTTTTGTTGAAGCTGCATTCTTATATCATTTAAGAGTAGGAATTTAAATGGGTTAGAGTAATGGTTTTTGATACATTTTTTGTCACTTTTATTTCACATCTTGTCTATAGTTCATCAGAGAGAACAATAATTGTAATTGTTCTCAGCTTTGTCACCTTCTTTGTCATCCTATTATATCACAGTTATTTTTTGTATCAGGAAATGTGTAACACATCCTTTTATAATTCATAACTGCAAGATGTTTAAGAAAAATGCAATATTCATCATTAGACCACGAGAAAATCTGATGCCACTGCTAAGAGATGATGATTATTTTCAGTATGAAAAATAGTAACAGCATACTTGAAATGGTTTAAGAATTAAACATTACTGGAATGATGAAGACTCTTTTAAAAGATCACAATCAATTAATAATATAAAATTGAAATAACATAAGCAATGACAAAATACAAATTATAACAGTAGCTTTAAGGGTCATTTATTACATTTAACTTTGCTTTTCTTCAATAGAGCTTCGTCTTCATCATCTGAAATTATAATAATGTCTTGTTCCACTGCCTTTTGTTGTTCTACAAAAATTAAAGCTATTAATGATACTATTTTTAGTTATGTACATGTTATTATTTTAGCATACACCAACACTTTATTAATTAACTTACTACACTTGTCAACCTGTACTAGTATATTTTCCAAATCCTCATTTAATTGATCTCTTTGTCGAAATATTTCTTTAATATTCAATGTATGTATTTTTGATTTAAATGTATTTCCAGTTTTAATTGCTTTAGCTATATCATCTAATATTTTATTACGATTATATGACGGTACTTGTTTCAATTCTCTCAACTCTCTTTGAAGTGTTTTTAAAATAGAAGCATTTTCGTCTGCTTCTTCCCATACTTCTTTTTTTCGACAATTTGTTTGATTATGTCCTTCTATCCCACACCATTTACAATGCAATACTTCCTTTTGGTGATGAGACATTTGTTTGTACCGATAAAATTTTTGATTAGGTTTACGATAACATTCAGGTACAGCATAGGGATAATAAAAAGGTAATTGATATAAACATTCAGTCAAATGTTTTTCAGCTTCAAATGGATCTTCCAATATCAAGCTTCTCAACATTTTAGCATCTGAAAGAGCATCATGTTCTAATTGTTTACCTCGATATTTAACAGCAAAATTGTCTAATTTAAATCTACCATTTTCATCACATTCACAAATTTCAGGTCGAAAAAGAGTTGCTCGATACATTATTTCAGTAGTATCCTAATAAAAAATTAAAAATCTACTAAAAAATTTTAACACTTACCATGAACCAAATATTTAAAGCATCTAACTCTTCAATACTATAATTTGCATCCATTCTCAATGCATTAATCAATAATTTAGAATCAAAACTTTTAGAATTATGAGCTGCCAAAATTAGTCTTCCTGATTTCTTCCTATGTTTTAAAAACTCATAGATCTTGCCAATTCCTTCAGTATAATTTTTAACAGCCTCTGATATTGGAATTCCATCTTTGTAAAGATTTTCACCATCAGTAGTTAATTTATTTGTTTTAGTAGCATCAGGATGAAAAGGACCATTAGGTACTATAAATAAATTAAAACAATCATTTTCATCTTCTTTAGAGACAAAAGCTATTTGGGCAATGTTATCATCGATGTATAATCCAGTTGATTCAATGTCAAAAAAGAACATAGAATCCTCTAAAAAATTGAAGAATAAAATATATCATTATATTAATACTAATTTACCTAAAATTAAAGGTTCATCCACTGATTTTAAGAAAGTTGAATCCATAGGAGTAGCCATTTTGTTGTTGTTGTTGTTGTTCTATATAGCAGGTAGAACACTGTAAAAATTAAATTGTTATTTTAACAATTACTTTGTAGTTTACATCAGTGGGTTACTATGGAATATAGAATTTATGTGAATTACTCATTGTGTAATTTGTTGGCATGTAAAGTACAACATACCAAGAAATTACACAATGAGTAATTCACAAAAATTCTATATATCATAGTAATCCACCAATGTAAACTACAAAGTAATTGTTAAAATAACAATTTAATTTTTACAGTGAAATGAAAGTGTTAAGTAATAATGGTTGAGCTAATGAGTAAATTTCAGATTTTATACCTTGATTACTTTTAAATGGAGCTTATACCAGTAAAACTACATATAGTAATAACTCTAAAATTTGGATACTCGGATTTCAAAAATAAACTATTATATTGCAAATTTCTGTCACATATACTTCTAAAATTGATCAACGAAATTATTTGCGGGTTGAACTCTAATTTTTGTAATCACCTCTAATTACAGCAAATGAGTTTACACCTGTATCATGGAACAGTGGCATGGTAAGTGATATAAAAATTATAAATTTGTAGTTTATTTGTTAGAGTTTTTGCAAAGTTGTAAACTAACAATGTATGTACAGAAATGACCAGTAGGTCATCCATAAAGTAGATAAAATGAAGATGAAACTGATGATGCTTTAAAAAACCAAGATACATGATTGTATCACAGACATATATATTTTGCTTACTATTACAACTTTCAAACATTGTATGATTAGAAGCCAAAAGATTGGAATAGGGAGTTCAAGAGTTAGCCAGTACTTTATGTGGCTTCACTCTTAATATACATTCCTACACATGCAAGATTGTTAAGGCACAAAGATTAAGGAGCTCTGTCTGGTAGCTGGAAAGTTATATTCATGAACTGTGATATGCTAATTTCTATAGCAATCCCATTCTAGATTTAAAGGAATTATGAACAAAAGAATCTGATAGCATGATTTTTTGAGAAGAGCTGATCACATCAGGAACCTATACCATTCAAGACTGTGATTTACACTGATTTGGAACCTACAAAATCATTGCTTTCATCATATAAATGGTGTTGATCAAAATTAATATAGTTATGCTTTTAAAAGCTATTCTAACTTACCCTTCACGTAATTAATATGACCTCTCTCTTGGTAGCCATTTTTTGTGGGAGTGATGAAAGAATATTACTCCACCCTTCTTAAACATCATATGGCTAACTCACACAGTTTCCTGGAAAGCACGTTTAGTAAAGACAGAACTAATCTAGGCAACAAAGCAGACCTCAGTGTTGTAACATATCAGTTATTTCATAGCAATGCATAACTCAAATGTTTATTTTGTGGATTTTCAACAATTCAAGTTTTATTATTACAATAAGGAATTTAATTGTGGATTGTTATGTATAGAGGATTGAAGTTCAGTCATATTGTGGTACTAGTAGGTATGTGAAATTTGGTTGTTCCCATTGGTCTATCACATACTGTGATTGCATATATTTTATATGAGAGTTGTATCAAAGTCAATTAGACTATGTTATCACAGACTAATGGGTATATGATCTTTTCCAGTAGTGAAAATGGTGAAATCATTAGTTAATATGACATTGGTCTATTACACCATTGGTCTATTTCATCAGTCTACTACAGCACTCAGTTATAATTAAAAAAATTGCCCATTGTTATGAATTAAAATTATGATATAAAGAAAGCTGGTGTTATAATTTGGTGTTAATATCAAGTTAAACAGACTCAACAGGTAGATAATACTTTTCTGAGAGATATGCCATTGTAAATGATGTAATATTTTGTAATGTATATGACATTAGTGTACCTGGTTTCAATTCTGTTGGAAGAGGTTTCATCAGTGATCCAGTTGAAATAAATCTTTGAACTGGTACAAATTATTATAATTCTTTTGCAAAAGATTGCCTCTTATAGCTCATTTATCACACTATTTGTTACAATTTTTAAAGGTATGTAGAATATTAGGATTTAGCACTTGTTTGTGATATCTCTGCATTCTTTTATCTAACATTATTGTACTTGGTGTACTAGTTAGTGTACTGTCGTCTAATACATCATTAACTATGATGTAACCATTATTACATTATAGTTTGGGGAAGTAATATTCCGAATACATCTATTCTCTTAACATACTAAAATTTTAATATTGATATTAATGGTATTAGTCATGTAGTATTATTATTGATGTTGTGTGTACTATTAATGTGTGGTACTAACAGTGTTAGTGTGTCTTATTATGTTATCAGAACTATAATAGAGTGTATTCAAATGTCATGAATATTGATATTAATGCTTGATGTAATATAATATACCATATATGCTTTATTGCAACAACATATAATGTGTTATAATGTTGAATATTTTTAATGTTACAGTCATCTACTGGCACTAGTGTATTAGGTAGTTACCTAATAAAATTTACTAGTTGTCCATTAGGTATAGTAGTTATATTGATATAACAATTACATGAATCTAGTAAAAATGATATCAACATAACTCTATTGACATCAATTGTCACTCTCTATACTAGTAGATAAATTTAACAAATTTGAGATTTTTAGACCAGTCATAAATACTTTGTGACCAAAACTTCATTGATAACAATGATATTACAATAGGAACAAATCTATGGAGGTCTAAATATTCTTGAATTCTAAAACATGGTACTAAATGTGTATTCTAGCTACCTGTGTTCAAATATTGGTAGTAACCATGCCTCATACATAATAACACCATTATATATTAACATTAAATAATGGATGGAGATTCCTATATAGTAAAGATTTTGATATCATCTACGTAGAACTTACAATATGGGTAATTACAGACAAAGCATATGAGGTGGTTTTCCTATGTCAGTATATTGACTGAGTTTTCAATTACCTTTTTATAATGACTAAGAAACAAAAATATATTATAAACACCAAAAATGGATTAATGAGAGAGTGGTTTTCATTTTTGAAGATATGGTATCATGGAGAGTCAAGTAGCCATGAAGTCAATCAATTAAATTCCAACTCTGATGAATATCACTGAACATTAATAAATACTATTGTTTTAGATCATGAGTGTCATATCTTACCTGATGACAGTCTCAACTCACAAATGTTTATTTTGTACTTATTTTTACCTTTCAACTAACAAGTATTACTGCTATAGCAAGTTGACTATATAATCATGTTGAATACACTTTCTTTACACACAAACCAATAGTTTTGCTTTAATACAATGTCTTGCTATAAACCTGTTTTTCAGAGGATATTGTTAAGACTCAAAACTTTGGGGTGCCATATGTATCAAAATTGAATGCATTCAATGGTGCAATTAACTAATTATGATTTTATTTTTGGTGTTAATTATTTGTTAAATAACTTGTGATTTACTAAATAATAATGTATGATTTACTAAATAATGCATGATTTATTAAATAAATAAGAAGTAAATGTTATTTTCGGCGTGACATACAAAACATACAAAGTGATAACAAATACTTATTGACAAACATTAATTTTATATTCTTAAAGCATTAAGCATACATATCAATAATAATTAATATCATGAACATCACTTAAGTATATAGTTGTGCCCTTAATCAATATTCATAGCATGGATTTTTTAATAGTATGCTCCATCATAGATAGTATAGTCTATGTAACCGAGATTGGAAACGCCCACGCACTTCCGATACACTCCTTGTCCATCTCACCTGACAAGCACAAACAGCATATAAACTATAGCTTGCAGTGCTCCTGTTTCTTCTGAAAAAAGCATGTATATTTTATAATTTTTACTTTACTTAAGTGTTACTTTATAATAAGTACTTATTTGACAGACAATTAATTTCACTGATAATGTTAGGTCACAGTCACAGTAAGACAGAATTTTTTTTGCTAGTATAATATACATTATACTACAAGAAGCTCTTTCAGATGTAGATTTTAAAATTGGTATACCAGTTGCTATACAAGTGTTAGATAGTGCAGACCTTCTGTTTAAATGGTGCTCTAGGCCTGAATCAGGGAAATTGTATCAACTTTTCCAGCCAATCTAATAAATGACCTGTATCTGATTATTTAAGTAATAATCCCAAGGAAAGAAATCTCTCTCTTACGTGCAGACAAGGAATGGAAAGGAGCATGAATATAATAAATTAACTTTGCGTTGGAAGAGACACAATTAAAGACCTGGGAATTGATCTGTGCTTTCTATTTGTACAGTCTCTTACCCATCTGAAAGGAAATTAATTATTAATAATTATTTAGTACTGAATATCTACGCATATTGTACATAAATATGACAGGAGATTCCCAAAGCAAATAATAACAAGCTAAACCAACGCATAAATTTTTCATCTTTAGATGACAAGCTGTAATTTATGTCTACATAACTTAAAACAATGGCTATAGTCCCAAAAGTACAACTATATCTTACTTTGTCTTAGTATTTCAATAAGAATAACGCGACTTTACTAACATAAACTAGTCTAAATCAATTTGTTCTTATTTGTTCTAAATAATTTGTCCTAAACCTTTTAGCGGTAACATTGCTGTAAGAAGAAAGAGCTACAAAAGTATTTTTAGTGCTATTTTCATCGTAAAATAACTAATTTAAAAGTGAATGTCTGTATTATTGACTATTTTTAATAATGTAATATAAAGAAAAATATACAGACAATGTGTTGATAAATAAAAATTACACTAATGCCTTTATAGGGTAATACAATACAGGTAAGAGTGTGTCCAGTTTACTATGTCAGGTAATAAAAATTAATTGATTGATCACGTGATCCATTTCCAATCCCAGTTACACGGTCTATACTATCTGTGGTTCTGTACTCTAAAAATATAACCCCTATGATAATGTGGTTACCACTTGTAACTGAATACTACAAAAAGAAGTTTCACTGACCAGTACATCATCCTGTACATTTATGTCTATTAATAATTAGATATTATAATAGTTAATATGGAAATCACAATTGCGCACACAAAAAGATTATACATGTAATTATAATAGTAATCTCTCTAAGATATCTTTGATGATAATTCTGTTAGTAACTACTAATATTAATGAGGTTAGTTACTATAGTAACTGTAAACATGACAGTCTAAAAATATGTGATTACCAAATATTTTAATTCAATTTTTTTGTAGACTTTTAAAAGTTATTTAACGATATATTTTGTATCTTTTAGATCTGTGAATTTAAGAAACGTCAGGCTTGCCTTGAGAATTTTTTAACAAGTCAGGTGACTCCTGACTACACTGTAACGTAGTACTGAGGGAGTATAAATACATCAAAATGGCAGCAGGTAAATGATCACTGTAATTATAGACAGTAACAAAGATAATTGTCCATGTATTCATAATTAATAATTAGCCCCATCCTAATGTGTTAATGTTCACTTTATTTAGTATTGTTTGACAAAGAAGATATACCACATATTCCATTTATATCTATTTATTAACATTCTATTGATTATTTATTTATGCCCAATCACAAACCATTGTATTATAAGTAGAAAATTTGTTAGGTCAATATCAGTAAAGTCATTGAATGATTAACATTAAATGTTATTAACAGTAGAAGAATAGTAGTACATGTAGATGTCCTAGTTAATTACATAAATATAATTACAATTTTTACATACAACTTTATGTATTAAATTCCATGTTCAATTATTGACAATTGAAGCGTTCATATGTCAACATTTAATTATACCACATATATATAAAATGATAATTTGTAAGACATTAATTGATTTATAATATGACAGTTTGTTAAATAACTATTTTGTTGTGATTTCAGATATTACAAATATTTTAAAGGAGACTCCTACAAAATTTGAACTAACAAATCTATTATATGATACTGATGACAAATGGTACAAGTTTGGATTGGCATTACAAGTGCATAAAGATGTTTTGGATGATTTAAAACAGAAAATCGGTGTCAATATGTTTGTTAAAGTAATTGAAAAATGGAAAGATACTCAAACATCCCCTGACACCTGGGAAAAATGTTTATGGTAAAATTGAACTGTTAGATTAGGACACAATATAATGTAACATTGGTATACATTAGGACACAGTATAAGGCAACATTGGGATGTAATGTTAGGACACAATTAGGAATATTGTAACGTACATAACAACACAGTAGGGTAACTTTGAAATATTACATTAGACACAGTATAGAATAACGTTGGTTACATTATCACCCATGCAGTATAAGGCAAAATTGGGACAGTACGTTAAGAAAAATTATAAAGCAACTTTGGAATGTTACATTGGAACAAAGTATTGGATTACACTAACATAAATAAAATTGCAACAACATTAGAATAGAAGAGGGCTTAATAGATAATATATGTATGTGTGGATATGTAGACAGGAGGGTCAACATGAATAGGTAGAAAGAATTAGTAGATAAAGAGAGATTGGATATGTGGATTTTGCTATGTATATGAGTTGAAGTAATCATTCAAGAGGTTATGAATGTTATGATACAATGAGAAAAAGGTTCATGGAGTAGAAAGAAGAGTTAGATATGAAAAATGGATAGGAAGCAATATTTTGTACATTAGGGAAACTGAGAACAGGAGGGTTTTGTTATGAGACTGTTATATTAAGAAACTGTGAATAAGATGTTGAAAATCTGAATAAAATCTGCATAAGATAGTAACAAAACCACAACAACAAAACAGATAGATACATGTGAGACTAGTGGGACAAAATATGATAAAATAAAGTTAAATAACCAATGGAATATCACGCAAAAGGTTATACTTTTTAAACAATTTGCTATGTATACTCAAGACACTATGCTACTTATTAAGACATGCATACAGAGGGTCATAGGGAAATCAGTTAATGTGAAAAGCATATGTAATTGTACAGCATTCATGTCAGATTGACATAATATAGGATGAGACTACTAATGATATGATTAGGTTATAGTAAAGTTTTCATCAGTTACCACTCACTTATTCGCATTAGTAAATGGCAGTGGTTAACTGGACGAAGAGTACATTACAGTTTATTCAAAAAATCTACTATATGCTATTAGCAAAAATTCTAATTCACAATATTTTTTATTTTCTAAATCATTATATTTTAGTTTAAGGCTCGTTCCATATTCCAAGCATGTGAACTAAACAGTATAGTATCCATACATACACCAATTCAAGTAAAATGAAATGATCAATAGAAACTAAGAAAAAGGCTTTGTGATTACATGTAAGAATACAGGGTTACTTACAGGATTACATTGACATTGGAACATAATGAGGGTTACATTAAAGGAGAGCAGATTGAACGATTGTACAGACACATTGAAGATGAGGATTACATTAGAATATACAGAGATAAAAACACAGAGGATGGAGGTGTATATTAGGAGGGCAGTAGGAAATCTAGAGTTACACTGAGATCAGAGTGTCATTGTGACACTAAAAAGACAAGATTATAGTGTAGGAAACAATGAATACAAAGAAAATATTTTGGAATAAAGATAGGATATTAAAGGATGTAATAAGATATAGTGACTATAGAATGAAGAAACAAGTATACACTACATTAGGACACTCTCTGTAAAGAATGGAGTGTTACATTCATATACAATAGGCAGTAAGCAAATGACAATGGACTTACATTAATACACAAGAAATTAAAGGATAGATGTTGGAGCGTTACCCAAAATAAACCAAATAGGTACACTGTGCTATATTTATACTGCTCATAGATGGCTGAATTTACAATAATGAGGGGATAACAGGTTATATGTATATATGGATGTACATTGGATACTTAATAAAGGGAAATAAAATTGTCAAATCACCTTCCTAATTCTTCAAAATATAGGACTACCAAAAAGAATTTTTTTCTGTTCAGTCTGTGAGACCTAATTGATGACAAAAAGCAAGACCCCATTTACTGTGACAGGCAATATGCCATGTGGATATATAGATGGCTCTGTGGTCATACTAATGCGAGCTTGGAGCAACTTGATGGTAATTTGTATTGCTTCTTTTGTACATTAGCCATTCAGCAGCAGCAAATTCATTCTCTCTCTGCTGTGTTTGCTGATCTCAGAGCTGAGCTGAAGGTGCTTAAAGAGAATGGAAATGGCGCTCATACTACCAACAAAGATCATTCTAGTTATGTCCAGGTAACTTCATAATCAACTCCAAACAAAGTTTTGCCTAATCAACCGCTCAACTCTGCTACCTCTGCTCCTTGTTCTAAGTAAGACAGAAAATTTAAGTTGGTGTTTTTTGGTATAGAAGAAATCCAAATGGTATTCATTTCATTAAATACTCACTTCAAGTCTGTAAAGTTATTGTTTAAGTGCTAAAGTCCTTAGATGATCTTTAGTTAATGTCTCCATTCGTATCTCTACAAGACTAGGAGAGTATAACAATTCACTTATGGGACCTTTATCTACTCTTCTTAAATTCAATGAAATAGGTGACACATTAAAAATTCTTAGTAAAAGATGTAAGTTACCACAACTAAGCTCCACTGTTTTGATTAAGCCTGATCTAATCAAAGAAAGAAAGAGAAATAGAGTCAGTATTACTAAAAGAGAGAAGATAACTGATCAATAAAGGAGTCAGCAGGAAGAACATCAAGATAAGAGGTAACTGCCTCTATATAGGGAGGAAATTGCATAGGAAAGGTGACAAATCAACTTTTACCATACACCCTGGCACCTTAAATTCTTCCACACGTTCAGTGTTGTCCCCTTATATTTATGATTATAAGTCAGTTTCTGCAGAGAACACAATTGACAACTATCCTAATGACCCTGATATATGACTATTACATTTATTATGTGCTTGTCTATGGAACATAAGCAGGTTAAGGATAAATTAACTGACTTCCAATCCTTTGTTTACAGCTGTTCTTTGGTCTAATTGTTATAACTAAACCTTGACTGTTGCTTCAATTTATGATAATGAAATTCTTTCAATCGAACAATATTTTCATGAAAATTTTCGGGGTGGTGATATTTTTGTAGCAGTAAATTGTAGAATTTCGAGTAGTTTAGTTTTAGTTTCAGATTAACTTTCTATTCATATTGGTTTTTCCACTAATGTCAATGTAACTTGTGTGTATTGACCTTCGAACTGTTCTGGCCAATATGATAGCAACTTATTAGAAGTTCTTCAAAAATTATCTCAATTGGATAATCATAATCTTCTGGGTAACTTAGATTATTCAAACATTAATTGGCATATCCTTTCAGCTCCATCTCTTGAGACAGCTCAATTCTGTAATTTTGTTTTTCATTCCAATATTTGTCAGCTCATTGATAAGCTAATGGACCAAAATGGTAATATTTTGGATCTAATATTATGTGACAATCCTAATTTAATCTCTAGTTTATCTATTTTCGTCTAGATGTTGGAGTCTGATCACTATTTCTATTTTTTAAGGTCTGTGGTATAACTCTTCATTAAGACACAAAATCTACTTGTTACGTTCTGTTAAGAAAAGAGCCAGACTACATCTATCTCCCCATATTTTACCAAGATGGGCTTATCTTGTAAATGTCTTTCTGGTGAGATCACTGATGCAAAAAGAGCCTATGAAGCTAATGTTATCACTCTGTCTTTTAGTAACATGAAGCATTGTTTGACTATTTCAAGTACTTATTTAGTTCTAAGGATCCAACCAGTACAACAATTTATAATTCCATAAACATATCAGTTAATATCCAAAAAGCTATAATTTTTAATCAGTATTTTCATTCAGTTTTTACCCAGCCTGTTATAAGGGAGTATAATAATCCAGTTTATTTGTATTCTGAGCTCAATTCACTTAGTTTTACAACCTTTGAAATTGTTGCCTCTCTTAACCCAATAGATCCTACATAAGCTACAGAATGTGACAATATAGGTCATAATATTCTCAAATTCTGTTCATCAGCACTGGCCAGCCCTTTTGTAAGCTTGTTTTCTATATGTATGGATCAACACTGCATTCCAACTGAGTGGAAACATCACAAAAATGGAGTTACTGGGAATTTCAGGAGATTTACTACCTTGGTTCAGATCATACTTAACTGGTACAATGCACTTGGTTAGGCTAGATTATGTTATTTCTCATCCATTGGCTGATATTTCAGGAGTCCCACTAGGTAATAATATATTGGGACCCTTACTATCTCTTCTTTATGTTAACAATAATTATTCCTATTTGTATCAATCACTCCCATTTGTTTATATTCACAGATGATACTAAGAACCTTAAAACAAATGAATCCATCTGTGATGCTGTCAAGTTTCAATATGATACAGATTAACTGTTTGACTGGAGTACAAAATGGAGACATGAGTTTAATCATTCTGAATGTGTCCACATGCATTCTTCTCAACTATTACATTCTAAGTCTTTCATTAACAGATTGAGGTAAGATCCATCCAAACTTTGTCTATTAGCTAATATATCAGTCAGTGTGTAATAGTCATCAAATGATCGTATAGGTACATGAGCTAAAGAGGACAATTGTACATAGTTGCTACCAGTATAGACACCAACTGATGAATACATCTCATTAACAGTTAGTTGAAAAGGACTATGGACAATTAAGAAGATAGATTACATTATAAGTAACCTAAAACCTTTAATTGTCACACCTGGGTGTCCAAGGACTCCATTTGTCATCAGCTTCTCCACCTGGTTTACTACTTACTTAACAGGTTTGAACTTCAACTACAGACAAACAGAGAGAGCAATTTCTAATAATATTATTTAGATGCTACTGACCTACATCATGGATTCTAAAAGAATCACTTAAACCTGAAATGTATGATTCGCTTCCCCAACATGTGACATTGATGTAATCAGTAGGAGTGTCCCGAATAGTAAAGGACATTTTAAATGATTACCACCTGATTCTACAGGCAAGAACAATTTAAGTATAAGAAAAATATTTTCGATATACTCACTCTTTTTATCAGGAAAGGAATGAACGCTTTGTTTTCTAATCACAAGTCCTATTACAACCTAACAACGAATCACTGATTACAGCAAATATAATTGTTAAATGTATTCTGCATATAATTATATTAAGTACGCGACATATTTCTCATTCACATTATGTGTCTTTACTGTGTTAGAAAGATGAGGTTGAAGGCTTGAAGCTTATATATTGCTATGCATTGTTGACTGGTGATATCTTCCATGTTGTTGTTAGGAGTGCTACCATATTGATTTGACAGCCGTTCAGCAATAGTTATTCTCATAACTCCCCCAACACCCCTACCAGCTGGCATGCAACCACAACCTCTGTTCCATTCTCTACCTCTAGTTGATGGGGTAGCCCTTGGAGTAAATGTAGCCATCTTTATTGAACACACAAATACAATAAATCCAGCTGGTACTAGAATAAGTTATACAATAATCATTTTTATAGAATGTTTGGGAGTGGCTATGTGACTTGTATCCAGCCCCACCCACACGTCTGGAGATGAATCCTATAATGGCAACTGGAGAGGGTATTCCACTCACAAACAAAGCTTCCATTTGTCTAAGCAAAAAAGCTAACTAGCACAAAAATAAAGATTTCTACTATAACCTCATTCAAAGGTGTTTAGCTGAGTTTATTGGTACAACATTGTATATGTTTGCTGGTATGACATCGGTCAGCAACTTTGTTGGTAATAATAATCCTCATTTGCCAACTATTGCACTCACATTTGGTTTTGCATATGCTGGACTATCAGGTGCAGCATTACATGTCAGGTCAGGATGTACAAATCATTTCATACTAAGTTCATTCATATATGCACATGTTCACTGTGTTCAGTCCTTTCCTCCTTTAATGTGAAAGGATAGATTACTTTTGTTGCTTGTATTTGTTACTAATTCCTATTAATGGCAGCACAATTAGGTTTGACATTGATCAACATTATACAATTGAATTCTAATAACTTCTTTACAATACTTACAGTCAATGCAATGTGAATAGCACAGTTCCTTATACTCAATATTGACATTACAGTGATAACTGTATCCTTGATCTCTATATACACAGTGGTGGTCACCTTAATCCTGCAGTGACATTAGGAGTTTTATAACTGGTGGAATCAACGTTATACCTGCAAGCCTGTACTGGTTTGCTCAAATTTTGGGTAGTATAACTGGAAGTGTATGTGTGCTAATAGGTTGTCAACAGACATGATTGCATGCTGTATAATTGGATTTCTTTAATCAGGCTTATGAACAAGGAGTTAGTTTTAATTTAAGCTATATTGAGGGACCTTCAGACAGCAATGTATCACGTCAAGGAAATATATTATTACAATATGCTGCTACGTTAGTAAAAGATGGATCTAATCCAGTAGGAGTAAGTTGTATAGAATAGTTTGTTTGTAGTCATGTATGCATTTTATCTCTGCAAGCAGTATTAGTTGAAATGTTATTGACTATGATGTTTGTAATGGTCTTTATACACACTAGCATGGAGAAACCAGAGCTTCGATCGACATCTCTTGCTTTGAGTGGGTTAACATTAGCAGCTGGTATTCTGTCGAGGTAAGTAAGAAAAACAACATGACTTAAGTTAAACAATATATTTAGCTACAGATTAACTGGAGGTTCATTGATCCTGCACGTAGCTTTGGTCCTACTGTTGTAGGAGGAGATAATGCACTCTGGAGACATCACTATGTTTATTGGATAGGTCCTTTATTAAGTGGCTTGATAGCAGGTGGAGTGTATAGGTTAATATTGTCATCGAAACCTCTAGTATCATTAGCTCCAAAAGAAACTAATAAAACTTACTGTGACAAACACATTCAATTCACATAAAACTATTTATAATCATAAAATTATATATGCTACTTTGACTATAAAAATCAATAGCAATGAAAGACAATGTATAGCAAAATATGCTGATCTAAGATGTTGTATAGCAAAGTATGCTGATCTCTAGACCACACTATATTACTATTCATACTTTGTGTCATAGTTTGTCACTGGTGTAAATTGCTAGCACCTTATGAATAATGATATATCACCTGTGAACATTATGAACATAATTATACTCTGCTGTGTTTGGAAAACAGTATCACAAGAACACCCTGAATCTGATCAGTAGCAGTCATGCACTCATTTACCACATACAGTACTTCATACTGTTGTAGCTAAATGCTAATAATTCAGTTTGGATGATCTTCTAAATTCACATCCCAAGAATATTAATTATAAAATGACATTAAAACCAAAAATAGGAATATGCAAGACACAGTATAGCTTTATAAAAATGGCTTATAATTAGTAAATGTTCAAATGATATTTCTTGACATCAACTGTACTTGTTGACCTCACTTGTAACAATAATAGTAATAAGAGTAGGAACTATAATAGCTATTGCTTGCATTACTTGCAGCTGACACTGATATAGCTATGACAATAATGATTAATGCAAGAATCCACCACACAATGGACACAATATTGAGGATCAAAGCAGCACGAGCTCTGGACTGAGCTCCTTCCAAATCACCTCGTGCCTCAGCATCACGAGCCTATAATAATTAATAACAATGAATGAAAAAGTTGCTAGAATTACTTACACTTATGGCTAAAAGATAGCTGGAATGGTTCAGGTTGGGTCTCTTCTGTTGTACTTTCTTGCGACAATCCATGATGAATGCGTTGGGATAACCATTATTACGTAGAGCCTTTATAATACGAGTCTCCTCGTCAGCTTGTTGTACAAGGCTGGAGGAATGTGTAGAAGCTCTAGTGAATAATGTGCGAGCAACAGACTGCTTATGGGAGGAGGGGCGATGAGAAGAATACTGCAGGTATTGATCAGTGTGACTTTTCTTTCGATAGACAGATGAACATAGGGTTCCATCATCATTTCTAATGACTAAAACATCTAAAAATGGGAGGCGGCCGTTTTCTTCTATCTCAACAGTGAATTGTATGGACGGTTCTATGGAGTTAAGATGTTTGTGAAAACGATCAATAACACTTGCTGGTAATGCTGTGAAGGTGTCATCAACATATCGTTTCCAAAATAAAGGCTGGTAATCAAAGGTGGATAAGGCTCTCTGTTCAACATTTTCCATCACCATATTTGCTACGGTTACAGAAACAGGAGAGTCCATTGCTGTACCGAAAATTTGCTTATAGTACTTTCCCCTGAATGAGAAATAGGTGGCATCTAAGCAGAATTCCAATAAGTAAATGATATTGTCGATTGAAAGAGTTGTCCTATCTGCTAGGTCAGTATCTTCTTCCAATCTTTGCCTGGCCACCTGGATTGCTAGCTTAGTTGGAACTTTGGTGAAAAGGGAAACAACATCGAAAGATACCATGATCTCATTCTCCAATTGGTGTGATGTAACAAAGGTCACAAAGTCACTGGAATTTTTTATATGCGAGATGCTGTTTCCAACCAAGGGAGATAGGATTAGAGAGAGATGTTTTGATAAATGGTAAGTGGGAGAAGAATAGAAGGAAACTATAGGTCTCACGAGCCACACCCAACCCACGCAACGCGTGCATCCACTCCTGGTACGTCGATATGTACTACATCGACTCCTGGGATGACTACCAACAACAAAAAAAGACGCTAACCTTTGAACCTAGTTTTGAGTATAAATAGGACTGTTTTTCATTCATGCATTTATTATTATGTAGCCACTGATGATGACAGTTGATCTAACTGTTGAAACGTTTGGCAAAGAAAATTGTTTTGTTTGGTGAAAGATCAAAAAATGAACATTACTATATTAGTACCTGTTGAGGTGGGTATCCACTGTAACCTAAATAAAGAGAATGATTTGATAATTAGAATACTTTATCAAAAAGAATCATGGTCTTCTTTTTTTGAAAGTAGCAACATTTAATGTAAATAACATTAACTATATATAAAAGTAGCAATTAGTCCTGTATGCATTTGCCTGTACAGACACTTCATGATGAGTGCAATATAAAAACAAAAGAGTGCTATCAGAGTGTGATGGTATCCAACAGTAATCTGATTTAATGCCGAACAAGGAAGAGTCTGGAGAAATGCAATAGAACAACTTTTTCAGCAATAACAACAGGCAAACTGTGACATAAAGTTAGGCATTGCATTTTAAATGTGTATGCATAATAAGCCAAACCAAGTTTGTGATAAATAAAACTGAGAAAAGACTGAATAATATTGGTTACTACCTCTCTTAAGAACAGCTTGATTTTAAAATAATAGTCATGAATTCTTGAGTTTGTTTGCTAAGACAAGTGTTATGATAACTACATGTAACATAACTGAACATTCTTTAATTTGATCGGCCAGCAAACTTTCTTGTAGAAAGAACAAATTGTCCTATGCTACAGACTTTGTTCGTAGAATGGACAGCCACAAAATCAAAATACAACTATTGATAAAGTAAGAATATACCTTCCATTTCGAGAAAATCTTCACTGTAGAGATACGTTCAACGATATACCAAATATGGTTGTGCGCATGCGCAACCGTCGACGCCCTTCATAACATTTCCAAATAATAAATATCATTCTCGTTTGACCTATAATTGTGTTTGTAGTACTCTAATAATATAAGAGTTATGAAATTTTGTACTATAGTGTGCATATGTTATGAATAATATCAGTAGTATTGTGTACCTGAGTTTTTTTTTAAAGACAAAAGGCTACCTAATTGCAATTTGCTAGTTTTAAGGGTACCAGATAGAGACACACATTATAATAACATTGGATACAACTAAAATGTAAAATGATGAATGATAGATAGTAAGTGATGATATTAGTTTGAGGACCTTAATAAAGTGAAAATCATTTCAAGCAATGATTTGATCATTAGAGTGTCCATTATATTTAGTGGCCTCCTTTTTGAAATCAGCATCCAAGATTACATGTACTGTCAATTGTTTTAGCTGATATTTGTGGCCACTTGGGTTGGCATAGATCCCCAAGAAAATTATTTTAACAATATATCCTGTTTGATTACTAATTACCATGGAACTACTACACAGATGGTTTATTTAACCACATGAGTTTTCAAAAAGGACATGCGTGTAGTATGCAGGGATGGGCTACTATAAATTCCATAGTGACAGCCCTTGTTTGTTATTTGCATCACTCTTTGTTTTAAACAGAATCTTCATTGCTACATAACTGTCAATCAGTAAATTTTACTACTAAATAAATGTCAATTAGTAAATTTTAGTACTACATAACTGTTAATCAGTAAACTTTAGTAATGATAGCAGTATGATGACGAACAGAGTGAAGAGTTCATTCACGTCAAGATCAAACCTGAAGAATTGGATTTTTTGTTGGAGTGGGAAGATTTTGGCTAAGTCAGTTTTATGCATTAGCTTGCTTGTTACTTACATTGCTGTTTTGTTTAACGCTTTGCATAGTCATAATATTATTTGTGTTTTGTTGTTGTTTTTGTTTATTTCTTTAAATTTTTTATGTTTAGCTATAATATGCATAAGTTTCTACTTTTTGTGCTTATCTTTAGTGTATTTGCTTTTAAAGTATTATAAACTCTACAGCATCTCATCCTGTATTACATATATATGTACAAATGGATTGGTTAGATCAACCAATCTATTTTGCAATGATATCATCTAACAAGTAAGAGTTTCTTATTTTGTGACAAGTGAGAGCAAAGGAAGGTATAAGAGTTAGTCATGCAGTTAATTGTTTAACAAGTTGAAGCAACATAGACTATTGAAGAGTAATAGATTATAATAAACAAATAATGGATTAATTTAATATTAAAAATATGATTACAATGTATACATCATATATTATAGGATGCAATGATGCTAACAAAGGACTCAAATTGAATAATACAACAACACACCAAGACAGTGTAATTATAACTGTCTACTTTTATGTTATATAATATTTAGACAAGAAAATGACATTGCATAATTTATGTCATTTATGCTATAAATAGGTATGAATAATTTTTATACTGAAAAATGTCTTTTGACACTAGCTACAAATCACAAATTGCTAGTCTATTTGTAGCAATAACTGCATGGTAATGTAGGAGTAAGTGTAGTAATAACCAGAAAAAGAGTAACTGGTATAGTAATGATAATAGTAGTAGCAATATGAGTAATAGCTATTGCTTGATGTTGCAGTTGATACCAAGATATATAGCTATGACAATAATGATGAGTGCAATGATCCACCATTCACACAATGAACATAATATTAAAGACCAAAGCAACATGAGCTTTGGATTGATCTTCCTCCAAATCAACTTGTGCTTCAGCATCATTAGTATGAGATACATAGTATGAGATACATATGTACCTATAGAGATCTAGAACTGGCTTTTTAATTTATTTATTTCACGTTAGTAACTTTACTTTTTATGTAATAAAAAATTATTGATAAAAAATGAACAGGTATTGTTTTTATTATGCTAAATAGTCTGTAGTGCTCTTTATGCTGGCAACAAAAGTAAGTTGCTAGTCTAGCAATAACTGCTAGTAGAGTAGTGATAATGATAACTATCATAATAATAACTGTAATAGCGGTAAGAATAGGTATAGTAGTATCAACTCCTTCATACTGCAGCTAATACTGAGATAGTTATGACAAAAGTGACAGTAGAAAAGATCCACCACATAATGGATACAATATTAAGGATCAAAGCAACACGAGCTTTGGATCGAGCTCCTTCCAAATCACCTCGTGCCTCAGCATCACGAGCCTACATATATATATATAGAAATTACACCATTAATATAAGCTATATAGTCTTTGAAAATCATACTTACATTTATAGCAAAGATAATAGCTGGAATAATACAGAACAGTGAGGACCAAGTCCCACAGAAAAAGCAAAGGAATGTCAACACAATAGACAATGTCAAGTAGTGGTCTCCAGTAGGACGAATAACAGTATGTGACACCACTGGAGTTGGTTGTGATGATACAACAACTACATTAGTGGACTAGAAAAAAGTGAGTTCTTTTTTATTTTATAAGAAAGACAACTTACAGATTGTTGCTGAGCATACGCAGTTGGAGCAACTGGGGCAATTTGAGGATAAGGTTGCTGTTGGGGAGGTGGATAATAAGGAGGAGGAGGATCTTTGAAAAAGTATAAATTACTCAGGGATAAAAAGTTTACTTTTTCTACCTTCACATCTTTCCTGGGGAGGGTATCCTTGCTGGGGTGGATAGCCTGGCTGTACATGTGGTGGATAGCCTTTTTGTGGAGGATAGGCTGGTTGCTATATGATTATATATTCACATTTATAAATAATTCTGTTCAGTTAATTCCCAAAAAATGATGCTAACTATTACACTATAAATATATAACTTTACTTGATTGTCAAATGGTCTAATTATATATAAATATGCACATATAATTTTGTGTACAACAATGCACTTGTCATGAATATTATTAAATATCATGAATATAATATAATAGTACTTGTTGAGGTGGATAACCACTGTAACCTAAATAAAGAGAATTGCTTCATAAATGGAATGCTTTATCAGATTAAAAAGAATTGTGGCCTTCTTTATTATTTGAAACTATAGCAACATTTAAATCTATAATAGCATTAACTAGAAAGTATAGTGTTCATACACCCTATAATATACTCCTAACAGAGTGCTCCCTGAATATATTTACTTGTACAAGTAACAGACACTTCAGTTTATATCAATGGTACCCAAACTTATCTGGGGGCAATCTATAACTAACTACTTTTGACAAGCAAGTGAAACATCAAGTGGAAGGAGGAGGTGTAGGAGTGAGTAAGCCAGCTGCTGATTTGGAGTATAGCGTGAAATATTAGTAAAAGAATTGAGTTTGTGCAAAGGGAATCCACACAATTCAACATACCATCATTATAAGCAGTACCGCGCTTAATGATACACCACTCCCACACATTTCAAGCGTGGGAAGACATATAAACAAAATAAATGTTGAGTATGAATTTACCTTCCATTTCGAGGACGAAGAAACTTGGAGATACGCCCAACGATAAGCAAATAATAGTAATGCGCATGCGCACTCGTCGACGCCCATACAATGAACAACATGAGAAGCGACATAGTGACAACAACAAATGACACGTAATGTAATACCTCCTGTAAATTAAACAAATGGTCTGATATTGGACACGTCAGGAAACAGTGTTGTTCACAAATCTTGTAATAACAATGATAATTATGTCTGTAAAATTAATTATCTGGGACTAGCTGTAGATCCTCCAGATCCTACTGTACTTTGGTTTTATGTATTAGCTTGTTTTATATTTCTGTTTTGTTTAACCCTTTGCTTAATTAGTTATAATATTATTCATGTATTTTGTTGAAGTTTTTATTTAGTTCTTTGAATTTGTTTAAGTTTAGCTATAATATGTATAAGTTTTTGCTGTTTGTGTTTATCTTTAGTCTATTTGCTTTAAAGTATTATAAACTCTGCAGTATCTTATCCTCTATTACCTAAATAAATATTTCAAACAATTCAAATGTGACATTTATATCTGTTTAATTTGAAAAAACACTATATTGTTCCCCTATTAATTGAATACTCAACTGTATTCCTACTCAACTTGCTAACACATCTGGTACCACTGGATATGCTGCAGGTCAATATTATACCCAGGCATCAGACAAGAGCTAGCCATGCCTGAAGTTATGATATAATTATTTAAGAAGCATCCTATGAGAGAGAGAGAGGGGGGGGGATCAAATTAACAGTAATGAAGCTTTAAGGGTAGCTATACTACATATGAACATATATATATATTATATATCGCCAATATTTTTATAATGAAATTCTTTTCCTCCCAAATTAGAAATTATGACTTAAAACAGATGTGTGATCAATAAACCAAAGGTTTACAAGTCAATACTTGATGTACATACTAATGTATCAAAGTTAGAGAGGCTAGGTGTGGAAATCCTCTTGTACCATGATTTATCTTCTTTGCAAATGAATATTATTATGGAGTTAACAAGCAGTCATTTTAAAACTGTCACAATAATATTACCTTTAGGTTTAGCATACTGTATTGAGGACTATTTAGAAAGAAATGAAAATATTGGTTATCAGGTCCTTTTATTTGCAGGACTGTGATTATGGGATTGACAGGAGTGGACCAGTGAGTAGTGATGATGATAGTAATACTGTAATTGTTCCTGATCTTCCATCTTATTTCTTAACTGAACATCAAAGAATCTTGTTAACAAAAGAACTTCAACAGTATCCAGACACAAAATTAGGTGTAGAACACTACATCTTAGCAAAAGCCTTCATCTCAAGTTGCCACTCTCCACCACGAACAGTTACATAAACATTTTCCCTTTTTTAAAAAAAAAAATTATGATTCCCTTCCAAAAATATAAACAGATTGAGTGTGAAATAAACTATTGATTGACAAAATGGTTTTCACCAAAAATTCATCAAGTGTATATATTGCAGAGAATATACTGTCCAAAAAAAATAAAATGAATACAATGAACGTAAGATAGATTGAGCATAAGATAAACTAGTTTTTATCAAGAGCATAAATATATTGAACATAACATTAATCAAACTACACCAAACCAACCATGACAAGTAAAGGCCTGATCCATTTTAGATTTAAATTGATTATAGTCAATGTATAGTATCGTGTAGGTAGAGTAAGTGAGAAAGTACATGTAGAGACTGTTGGATAGACTGCATTGTGGTTGAATGACAGAGTTGGATCTATATCAAACCCAAGTGGAGGTACAGCTGATGAACCAGTAAAAAAACTCAGAATGTCCTTTAAGGAAACTTGATTATTCCCACCTATAAGGAATGTGAAAGTATATAAACAGTGTATGCAAACTTTACAAATAATCTTAGTGAATGAAAATGACTAATGAAATGATATAAAAAAACACTAAGACAATGGAGGCTGAAACTAACTTAATCATGTCATTACTTAGTGAGCTATAAACCACAAGGCCAACCCCATCACCAGAAAGTATTGACATTATTGTTAGGAAAGTTATAAACAAATTATAAAGTTGTATTGTGGGAATAGTACTGTGATTCTTTTTTTAACATAAAATAAAGAAACTA
Source organism: Xestospongia bergquistia (assembly GCA_963965975.1). Taxonomy (NCBI): domain Eukaryota; kingdom Metazoa; phylum Porifera; class Demospongiae; order Haplosclerida; family Petrosiidae; genus Xestospongia; species Xestospongia bergquistia. The sequence continues at coordinate 6,538,535 of OZ014414.1, forward strand.
CACAACAAAATTAGGCTAGTTCAGTAAATCTCAGCTGAATACACTCTTAAATTAGAAGTACCTATAACATAGTCATCATGACTTATTTACCTTGCTTACTAATAGCTTGATGTCATAATCAGGTATAATAGTATAGTCAATAGTGATTTCGTTAAGCTCCTTGCCACAAAGGTAATCGTAAACCCCTTTACAGATATAAGGATAGCCTGATCCTCCTTGACTAAGAGATACAGATATCAAAGAGCCAATTTTGTAAAAAAACATTTGTCTACAATAGAGTTGAGAGAAAATCATTAGCAGCAACAGACTTTATACATTTAAAACTGTGAACATCATTCAAATGATTTCACGCATTATATACCTGAAGACCAAAAATATCATGTCGAAATACTTTTTTATTTTCTTCCCCCTCAAAGTAATATTCCTTTAGCTGTAATGAGAAAAGGGGCCAAAGTTCTCTTCCCAGTCCTCCACCATCTTCACCCTGTTCTCCTTTGAAGACAACCTATCGAAGAAAGTCTTGTTTGTGTGAAAATACAACTTGTACATACTTTGATAAGTTTAGTGGGAGAAAAGGCACAATTGTTCATAATTTTAAAACAGTCTGCAAGTACACATTCTCAGTCAACTTCCAATAAAATTTCATCATATTGCTCCACTTTTCTGGACAACCTTTGTATGATGTCTTCCATTGAATAACTACAGAGACAAGAGAGGTGTAAAAGCTCTAACTATATGCACCATTACCTGCCAACTTCATCAAATTCATTAATGCTTAGCTCAAGTGCATGTGTGACAATTGCATCTTCTGTCTCTTCAATTTCCAGATCAGACTCTTCATCAAGAAACTCAACATTACTTGATGACATGGAAGGATGTGGAAGATAAACAAAGTTTGGTGGAGGTAGGTAAAAATCCTCATCACTTGATTGTTACATATCCTCCTCTAGCCCTCTCCTACATGACATATAATCAACTCAAACCATAAGCATAGTAGACATCTCACCTTGACTTCATACATGATGACAAATGATGACAAAACACCGTAACAGGAATGTCTTTAGCACATGATAGGCACTTTACCACAGGCTATATGTACATGTATGATAAATAAATATGTTGAGATTAATAATCAGCAAGCCTTACCCCATGTGGAAGATGGCAGGGTGTCAAGTCTAAATCTCTTTCCAATGGAATAATGTATGTTCTAGAGTTACCAATTTCTTCTTTTAAAATTCTTGGTGAGGTTAAACACATTGATGAGAGTGGTTCTAAAAACCACAAATTACACTTGCATTTTGCAAATATGAAGCCACCAGGATCTTTTAATTTTGGAAATGCTGCATGCAATAGCTCACGAAACTCTCCCCCTGAGCAGTCAACATTTTCAACAAAAATCTTCTTTTCCCCAAGCCTAGCTCCCAACAAAGTATCTTTCTCTGCATCAGTAGTTGGTATGATATCTTGAGCACAATGACTTAAACAAACAAATTTTTGTGTCCATGTCCTCGCTGCACGTTTACATGGTCACTTGTCCAGTAGGTTCACAGAGCTTCTCTTCTGTCCTGAGAAAGATGATGCTCGGGTAAATTCTCTGCTAAAAGAACTTTCATTTCTCAATTTCTATTCATTGCGTTGACTCCTTGGGACTTGAAACTAGGCTACATAGAACTCTGATTGTTGGCAATATAATGTTGGCACATTGATGGATATCACAAAAGTATAAGGTGACGATGAGTAATACATTGCAGTATAGATGGACATGGCCGAGTTCAAGTTTACTTAAATATAGCCTCTAGTGACAAAGCTGTGACTGTTTTTAATGAATTTTTGCAAGCTGTCGAGTGTTATGGATTACCAATTTGTGTACCAAATGCTTTCAATCCAAACATCCATCTTTATCAAGCACACACAGATAACCCACCTTGAGTTTAAATTGATTATAGTCATTGTAGTATTGTGTAGGTAGAGTAAGTGAGAAAGTGAAAAGTACATGTAGAAGCTGTTGGATACAAGGTTGCTGGATTACTGAAGTCCTTAAATAGTCACCAAATGTACATACGTTGATATCTCTTTCTCCTTTCTATGACTTGAATTCTCAGAGTAACCAACTCGGTTATGAAACAGTGACTTGATAGTCCTAATTAGGAATAGTAGAACAAACACATTACCACAGATCACACATACTGTTGACTCTTCTATTCAATCAATACCTGGAGTCAATTTAGTAGGGTGTAAAGGATCAGTACTAATTGGGTGAGACTTCATGGCATCTGTCACACCAAGAGTTTGAAGTCTGTTCAATAGTTGATCAAGCTCACCTTTTTATCAAAGTATTGTATAGTTTGAGTTAAGGACTGCCATAGACTTGTTAAAGGTTAATGTAACTAAGTTGGTTAAAGCTACCATGTTAACTGACTGTTACTATAACTAGGTTAGGTAGTTTAACACCAAAATAACAATGTAATCTAGTTATTAAAACAAATTGGTAAAAGGGAGAAAAAGCAATATTAGTTTATATAACATAATGTTTTAGATAGATAAAAGTCAAACCATTTGTTAGTTTATGACCATGATAAACATTGTAATTAAATAAATCAGATATTAATGACTGCATGGTGTGAATAAACAGAAATGACACAGGAATAATAATACACTTAAAATAGAATTTTGTCATTTCAACCATTGTCTTCATTACCAGAATCTCATCAAGTTCATGTAAGCCAAATATTGAGTTACCACAAAGCTAAAAACTGGTCTAACTTAATATTTATAAAGTAAACTAGAAGCCAAAAGTACTCTATAACTGAAATTATGAGGGAGAGGTAGATATGATTTCAACCTAACTAATTAGGTTAATTAAGTTGAAATAGTATCTGCTTATAGCTTCAATTTAAGCCATGATTCGACTACTATAAAGTGTGGGTGTAAAAGCAATGTGGTTGTAGATGCAACTAATTCGCTTCATGCTTATTGAGTTACACTAGTATTGGTCTTGTAGCAACTTTGAATTGGGCTTACATCATATTGATGTAACTGTAGTAATGAAGACCTTAGTTAAAATGACAACATTCTTTTTTCAGTGTGGCTATCAAAATAAAGTACATTACATGATGAAACCAAAAAAAAAGAAGCATGTCACCACCAATGATTTATATTAACAATATTAGTTATAACAATCAATTTGGCTAGTTATGATAACCACAACATATATTAGAATCAAACCCACTAAGTGTTACAGTAACCACAATGTACGAAGTTAAAGTAACAGCAATTGTTACCTCAACTACTTATGTCAGATGTTACTTTAACTATAGGTGTGGGTTAAAATCACCAATACATTTGACAGTTATAATTTTCATTGAGCTATTTTAACCAAAGACATGGGTTACCTGAGTTGCAGGTGTTTTGACCCAAACGTTTGGGTACTTTCTACCCATCACTTTTTACTGAGCATTAGTCAGGAATAGTTGGTGGAGATGTCATGGTTTATAAATACACTCAATGAGACTACAACTGATGATATAGTGGAGAAACTCAAGTGGTAGATGATCACATAGAGGAAGAGGACCCCAATTAGCAAGCAATGGAAAGCACTAGTTTGCTCAGGTAATATTTTTTGTTCCTAATAAAATCTATCTATCTATCTGTCTGTCTGTCTGTCTGTCTATCTATCGTCTAAGTTGATTATGTAAGCATATTACAAGGTTCATCAAACCATGCTTCTGTAAAATTTGCTAAAGATATTGCACTTGATAGCAATGGTCAACAATGAGGCTATCAGTAATGAATACATTAGTTATACATTGCTAAAATCTGTAATGAGTATTTCATATTGTTACTGATAACAGTATCCTGTGAATAATGTCAAAATGTCCAGTATAAATTAGTACACTGGAGCCCTTATACATGAATTGATGCATGTAATGGTTTGGATGCTTTGAAGATACCATCTCAGCTTTGTCAGGATACTACACAATGCGAACTCCTAATGGTTCGTTAATATCTGTCTTCTGTGATGACAATGCCTTTGACAACTGCTCTCAAGTCTTCAAAGAAAACAATTCAGCTCCATCTGGGTACTATATAATGAGAGCTGAAAATGGTTCCTTAACATCAGTCTACTGTGACCTTTCTTTTCTTAATTGCTCTCAGATTCTCCATGTAAACAGCTCAGCCACATCAGGTTATTACACAATACAAGCACCTAATGGTTCTCATATATCAGTCTACTGTGATATGGAGGGTAGTGACTGTGATAGTAAAGGAGGTTGGATGAGAGTGGGCTATCTCATCATGAGTGAACCTGGTGGTACCTGTCCTCCTGGACTAACATCACATCAGTATAACAACATTGATCATGGTCTATGTAGTCGACCAGTCTCATCATCTGGTAGTTCACCTTCAGTATTCTTCTCCACATATGGAGTTATTTATAACAAAATATGTGGACGAGTGATAGGATATCAGTATGGGTCACCTGATGGTTTTCCACCAAACTTAGGAGGTGGATATCTTTACAATCCAAATATTGATAATATTTATGATTATGGTGTGTCTATTACATATGACAGTAACCCTCGTAAACATGTATGGACATTAGGAGTGGGTGTGTTTGATTATTCTGCTTGTGTATACTGTTGTCCATGTAATACTGGTAATACAGGAACTGTACCAAGTTTTGTTGGCAGTGATCACTACTGTGAATCAGGAATAGCTAGTGGAGGGTGGAGCAGTGTCCTGTATGCTAATGACCCATTATGGAATGGACAACAATGTGGAGGATTAGAAGGACCATGTTGTACTAACTCCAAGATGCCATGGTTTATAAAGACACTCAATGAGAATACAAATAAAGATATTGAATTGAGGGTGATGGCAGATGAAAGTACCAGTAATGAAGACATACCATTAGATATTATAGAATTGTACATTCGCTAACATACAATAACATACTGTCCTTTTTAGTGATTGAAATGAATACACAATACACTTTTATGCTCTCATGCAATGTCCCTTATACTGAATTCATATATATGGATAATTTTATCACAAAAACTAACCTGTAATACAATTTACCTTAAACTACTATAATAATATAGGATATTTACACTATGCATGGTGCATGGACAGTGAGGGTGTGCTATACATCAAAGAATCAAATCCAACAGATCAAGTAAATTCAGGAAATAATGGATTTCCTGGACTACAATGAAACAGTATAAGAACATTGGCTATAGTGTAGTTGATTAGTGTTATCATTTGATAGTCAAGGTTCAGTATTCTTCACTACTTGTAGAGTTAGTCACAGCAAAGTAAGTGGACAAGTGAGAACTGCATGGGATATCAATTTGGCTAACTTGACCATCTAACTTAGCCAGTAAATACATAAGAATCAATACTACATATGTTCATACTATTATACTTTATATGTTGTAACAGTCCTCATAAACATATATGGAAATATTGTGCTAGTGATTATCAGTTAACCCACTAATGATTGTTGTCCATATAACATTGATAGGACAAGTTACATTGGAAACAACTACTACTGTAAGTTAGTAATAGTTGGTGAAGGTTCAAGCAGTGTTATTTATCTGCTTGATCCAATATGGGATAGGCAATTATGTGGAGGATTAGAAGGACCCCCAAAGTTTATAAAGACACTCAATGAGGCCACAATTGATGATATAAAGGTGAAGAAACTCAAGTAGCAGACAATCACCTAGAGGAGGAGGACCCCAATTAGTAAGCAATGGAAGACACTAGTTTGCTCAGCTGATAATTTTTGTTCCTAATAAAATAAATAGATATATGTTGATTATTTAAACATGTTACAAGGTCCTTTAAAGCATGCTTCCGTACAATGTGCTTAAGACATTGAGTTGAGAGCAATATGGCTATCAATGAAGCTATCAGTAATGAATACATGAATTATACATTGCTAAATATGTAATGAGTATTTTATACTGTTACTGATAACAGTATCCTCTGAATAATGTCACAATTCTGTCATAAAATAGTATACTGGAGCCCTTGTGCATAAATCAACACACTTGATGGTTTGGATGTTCTGAAGATGCCATCTACCTGGTTGTTTGTCCTCCTGATCCTATTTCTGAAAAATATATTGTTCTTAATCACTATATATACAATATTTGTTAAGTCAATGTCATCATCTTGTCAAAGTAGTTGATTGTCATGTAAATGATGTCAAAGTATTGCTCTAGAACATTATCAATTTAACATATGACTATCTGTTGACACTTTAGGATTAATAGTTGCTGTTATTGTAGAAATGATGTGAGTAATTTTGGGGAATTGTTTGTTTTATCATTGTTATCAAATTTTAAATTTATTCTAATCAGGATACATTAATAAATAATCATTCAAAAATGGAGGACATGTCCCAAGAGAGTAATAGTCCATATTTTGTGTTATTCTTACTAGTCAAAATATTGACATCGTTTACATTCTTAATAAAGTCAATAACAAAGTATTTTAATGGACAATATATATATATATATATAACAATGTACATTAGAGTAAGCTTTTTAAAATTAAACTTCTTAATTGCTTGGAAAAATGAAGATTAATACTCAATTCTTCTGGTTCTCTGTATTGCTCAATGTCAGTTATGCCTTTTCAATTTGAATGACTGACTGTACTAGTTTATTAACTCCACATCCTCCCTCACTCTATGAACAATATTGCTGTAATTCTGACAACAATGGAAAGACAATCAATTTAAAAGAGAACAATAATTTCCTGATATTCATTCTTTGTCCAGAAACACTTCCTACCTCTTGTCAAAAGTTTCCTACCATTTTAAATTGTTCGAACTCTTTGAAGCAAACAGTTCAACTCCCATAAAATCAGGATAATTTTCTATGCAAACTAGTAATGGCTCTCAAGTCCTTGTCTACTGTAATGTAGAGGATTATATTGATGATGATAGCTGTTCTCAAGTGTTTCAAGAAAACAATGCTGTTACATCAGGTTATTATAAAATACGTTTTTCTCAGCACTCTCTTATTTTTATGTACTGTAATGTGGAGGACTATAATGATGGATACAATAATTGTTCTCATATTTTCAAAAAAAATAGTTCTGCTCTATCAGGTTATTACGCCATACAATCTCTTAATCGTTCTCGTATATCAGTCTATTGTTATATGGAGGGGAGTAATTGTGATGGTAATGGAGGCTGGATGAGAGTGGGTTACATTAACATGAGTGTGCCTAATGCTACCTGTCCTCCTGGACTAACAATACAGCAGTATAATAACATTGGATATAGTATATGTGGTCAACCATTGTCATCATCTGGTAGTCAGGCTTCAGTATTCTTCTCTACTTATGGAGTTAGGTACAACAAAGTATGTGGACAAGTGAGAGGATACCAATTTGGATCACCTAATGGGTTTCCACCTTATTTAACTGGTTACACTCATACTTATCCAAATATTGATGGCATATATGTTGACGGTATATCACTTACATTTGGTAGCAGTCATCATAAACACATATGGATATATGTGGGAGGTATTCATGCAAATGAAGCCAACTATTGGTGTTGTTCATGTAATACTGAATGTACAGAGACATTAATACCAACTTTTGTTGGAAATGATTACTATTGTGAATATGGAACTAGTGGAGGGTGGAATTTTGTCTTGTGTTCTGATGACCCATTATGGGATGGACAACAATGTGGAGGATTAGAAGGACCATGTTGTGATAACACCAAGATGCCATGGTTTATAAAGACACTCAATGAGACTGCAACTGAAGATATTGAGCTAAGGATGATAGCCAGTGAGGGTACTAATAACAAAGATACTCCCATTGATATTTTGCAATTATATATTCTTTAAAAGTTAATTTTTGGTAAAAGTAAATTCATTTCAAACAATGTATTGACGTCATGTAATATTATATATCAATAATATGATTTTACCAATTTTTGTAACTTGATAATTTTTATTTCTAATAATTAATTATAGTACAAGGTAAATGTCATGAACTTCTATACTTATTAAAAGTTTTTCCTTTGTAGTTACACAATGATAATTATGATACACTTGACAACTCTAATGTAGGTTATTTGATGTATCATAGCTGTTAATTTTCATGTTATATAGCTTTGCTTGAGGTTCAAATTTGCTGTTGAACTGAATGGAACTCACTATTGTGTCTTAATTGATTATTGACTGTATACATAAACTCAAAGTTTATCTACTGTAGTCTACTGTAGTCTACAGATGTAGAAATGGAAAGTGTCAACCATTGTAAACTATGCTGTAAACTAGAGTTTGCATTATAGTTTACAGTATTGTTCCCAAAGTATTTTAGCCTTGTGTTTGTGTTAAATTTAAAATTAGAGTAGGCAAACTCGTACTAACTCATAATAACACCACAAGTATTTATGATGTGTTGTATGTGTTTAAGTATACTACTTACACCCACTACCAAATTCCGGCAGAAAGGTGAACGCGAACAAACTATATACTTTTGCTTTAATACAATAAGTATCAATATTTTTTGATAGAAGGTATGAGAACAAGAGGGTATGATCTAACTAATTGAGAACCATTAACACAATTATTAATAGTAATAATAGGAGGTATACATAATTATTATGAACAAGAGCAATGGTACATTTACATAAAACACTTCAGTTTACTACTATTATTGGAATCTATATCATTCACTGTCTCATCTCCCTTTTCTTTAATAAGGTCTCTCCTGTAGGTTCTTTAACATGTGGTTTAGTTGATTGATCATTTAAATCTACTTCAATGTCATGTGACCTTGAACGTTGCTGTTTGATATTACTAGTTGTAGTATTATCATCATAATCAAAGTCCTCATCTCTTTGTCTCTTGTATTGTCTTCTCTTTTCACTTTTTTATGTTAGAGAATAAAGATCCAGTTCAACTTTAAGTTCTCTTCTTATTATTTTAGTCCATTCATCTTGAAGGACACTACTGAGAGTAGCAAAACGACCACCTACTTTAGTTAAACTTGATATGAATTTAATTAAATATTCCTGTAATTCACTGAGACTTCTCTTAAAACTCATTCCTGCTTCAAATTCTTTAATGATATTATTAAAGGTACCTAGGTACCTTTAGTATTCCAATAGTAAATTTACTAGGAGAATATAATTCAGCAGCTACTTCTTCAAAGCAAGTTTTTGGCAGATTGATTAAAGGAACATAAAGTTTATTGAGAATTCTCATAATTAGTATCTTCATTTCACTGATTTCAATATCTGAAATGTACAAATAATTATAAATAATATTAATAATGTGTATATTAAAGTATCTAGATGCTAACAGGAAGCTCATTCTTTGCATGTTAAAATTATCTATACAATGAATTTCTTGCTAGACCTCTAGACACATGGTAATTAGCTACATTTTATATAACAGGATCTGAAGAGGATTGGTCTTGAAAGCTTTGGTCTTGTTGTACTTGAACAGGAACTAAAATAACATTATGTAGTTTTATTACATATTAGGATACTGTATAGGATACTGTACTAGATTATTTAACAAAAAGTATTTTAATATCATACCTGACATTACATGTTTCTTTACTAGTTTATGATAAATTTTTATTGTCCTATGAGGATATATGCCTTCCAATGAGATAGGATAGATCAAATGTTCAGCAGTCCCTGGTTCATTTTGAATACATACAATGGAGACATGGTTCAGATATAGTATGTTGTGTTGAGCCAAACTTATCAATATCAGTTTGCCATAACTATAATTATTGTGATAATTACAATGTTTAATAAACTTAATATTTACATACCTTGCATGGTTCAACCATTGGTGTAATAATCCATCCTTGAGATGGTGTTTCCTTGAAAACAAGCTCAACAAATCCATTTGGGCTGATAAAGTTAAAATGGATAGGTTCATCTTGATCTGCATGTTGATATACTTTTTTTAAACACTAGAATATAGATACAAGAGTAAAGAATGTAATAATCCACAAAGTGAGTGACATTATAAAGTTCATTGTTTATATATAATTACCTCTAAATGAGCATTAAGATCTTTTACAACAGCAAACCTCACTATCCAATGTCCATCATTTGCCTCATAATAAGTCATCCCAGTGTACTTGAATGATAATAATTTTGCTCCTTAATTTATAATATGATGTGTGATTACATTAGTATTATAAAAATACCTTCACTTTCAGGCTGGGTACTAGTATCAGTATGAGTTGATGAGAACTCATGTTGTCCAGAACTTGATGAAAATTGTGGACTGTCAGCATTTACAGTGATCTCTAAGAAACAAAATAGATATGATTAGATTTAATGTTAGTTATGTTTTATTTTACCTGACATAACTGTGGGAACAACTATTTGAAGGTGATCCACTGTCTTTGAATAGTTCTCCACAAGATTGAGTTTTTCAGTATCACTAGTTACCACATTAGTCTCCTCACAAATAGCAATTTCTTCTTCATTTTCATCAATATTTAATTCATTATACTCATTACCTTTACTCCTTCATTTTCTAACTCTCCATGTGGTTCCATTGGTATTATACCTATAGCATGAAAATGATCACATTTGATAGATCCATAACGATTCCTTGGATAGAACTCCCCTCCATCAACTAGTGTGAACTCATAAGGTAATGTAGAAGTAAGAGGAGCTCTAATAAAGTAAAGACGGTTAGCCTGAGCCTGTGTTTGTATGTTGACACAATGTTGTATCTCTAATGTTAGAGGTTTGAGAAGTGGTTTGGTGACAGAGACAATATAAAGAGCACTCGCTAACATAGTTTCTTTAGGGAACTTAAAATGACCTCCAACAAGTACATTTATAGCTACTTCACATCTATCAGTTGAATAAATGGTGTTTTGAGATGAATGAAGTCTCAAACCATATTCTTCCCAATAAAAAGACTGAGCTTCATTACCTTGAATGTAGAAGAGCTTTTTCTTTGCTACAAGAACACCATATAGATGATCTGAAAGCAGAAGATTATTAATTAGTATCATTTTTTTTATTCATTCAAGTATAGTACTAGTCCTAGATTAACTTTGGTCAAAAGTCAATTCTAATATAGCACTAGTTCTAGCTCTTAGTCAAATGTTAATTATCATAGTATGTTCAAGTACTGTGATGTTATCAGAGTGCTTGTGATGTCATACAACAAATAGGCTATAGCCTTATATATACAGTATGATAAAATGTTTAGTCGCAAAATATTATATGTACACTTTATAGCCATTGTGGTTGGGCCATCATAAGCTTAACTAATCCAATATTACTACAGTATAACTAGTCCCTTCACTCTCTTGAGATTGAGTACATAGTACTTTACTTGATACACTAGCAGTAGTGAGCTCTGATATCTAGTAAGTGTTACATAATATGTAATGAATGCAAGGGAAGAGACAATATATCTTTGTTGACCACAGCAGGTGTCTTCTCTCTTGTGAAAACATAACATCATCAGTTAAGACATATCTTGTTTGCATTCCTTTTTTGTCAACCACAGTAGGATGAGGAGGAAGTGAGTGACACTCACAACAACTACAAGGAAAGCCAAAGAAGTGATGAGATCTGTAAGTGTAGTGTAATGATCGTGTGACTGTCTTTAGACCTCTATGTAGTGTGGAGATAATTTGTTTACAGAGGTCATCTAAGGATAGCTTTGGGGTCATTTGGTCAACCCATACTTCAAGATAAGTAGCTCGACTTATAAGAGTGATAAGATCATGATATTCACCAATGATAAAAGTAATCTTGTTGTGATGATGGACAACTTTATCACGTAATTTCCACTCTAGCTCTAATTTAGATGTTTGACTGAGGAGATAAACTACTAGACAACAGAACACACCCACAGGAATGTACCCACACTCAAAATAGATTGTCAAAGGAGCAGGACAAATTAACTGATTTCTTTGTTTTTTTCAACTGGAGCAGGTTTTAAAGCACAAGGCATAAAGTAATACTCCTTGGTATTATGACCAACTTTGATCTCCAAAGGACCAGCTACGATATGTAGATGCTTTAACAGTGATACTAGTCTGGTGGGTGTAAGTGGATCTCCTTTCCTGGACGATAAATGTTTTAAATGTGACTCACAAAATCGGCCAATATCACGAAACTCTTTTTCAGATGAAGCACTTCTAACTGGTTAAATGTAAAACATGATGTGATGAGTTGTGTAATTCTGTCAAATACAAGTTGGAGGTCAGTGATGACAATATTTCCTAGTCACTCTACCTCTGGATAATGCATAATAACACCCTGAGGTAACCTGAGGACCACGCTAACGTTTGACCGAGATTAGAGAAGATTGACAACAACTTATATTTTTTAAGAACAGCAATGACTAACGTGACATACACACAGACTACGCATGCTCACAAAAACAAAACAAACATTACATCATCATTACACAATCATTACTTAATTAGTAACAAGTAATTAAACACACAAATTATTACACTTCCCCCCAACCAGGGTGGAATTGTCCAATAACTACACAAATCATAAGAGTAAATATTAACTCACAAAACAATATACAAGTTACAGTAGTTACTGGAAACTTGGGTCCCATCTATTGGGTGCTGTACAGTGACGAGTAGAACGACGAACTGTCGTACCACCGGATGTTGCTGGATCATTTGATGTAGGTGGGCCAGTGAGTGTAGAGGTACCACCTAAGTCCACAGACTGTGAATCAACTGGTATTGGTATAGGAACACTAGATGTCCAATCTTCAGTATTACTATCAACAGACGTTACTGGTGAATAGTCTTGTTCTGGTACTTGACACTTTCGTAGATGATCAAAATGACGTCTATGAAATTCTCCATTCAACAACTTGACTCGAGCTGACACCGGACCCAACAATTCTACTATCTTTCCAGGCAGCCAATGCTTACTGCCAGGATGGAAGTCCTTAATAAAAACTGAGTCACCTATAGCAAACTCACGAGTAGCACTATGAACATCATGACTTTTCTTCTGATTGTCCTGACGTCGTTCAACCACTTGCTCAACACTTGGAACCAGGATATCTAATCTGGACCGTGGGCGACGTTTAAGTAACAACTCAGCTGGAGACTGTGACGTGGTAGCATGAGGAGTGAGGCGGTAAGTAAATAAGAACCGTGACAACTTGGACTCTATGGATCCACTGGTAAACTTCCTCATAGACTGCTTAAAACTCTGGACTGCCCTCTCTGCCAACCCATTAGAGGCTGGATGGAAAGGGAGCTAGTAGAATGAGCAATACCATTTGCTTCTAAGAATTCCTTAAACTCCTCACTAGTGAACACGCTACCATTATCCGTTACCACTCTCTCTGGAAGACCATGTGTGGCAAATATTGACTGAAGACATACTATGGTGGCTTTTGATGTTGCTGCAGGTACTGTCTTGACTTCTAGCCACTTTGAGTGGGCGTCCACAACAACTAAAAACATCTTCCCCATGAATGGTCCCACATAGTCCAATTGTAACCTGCACCAAGGACGTTGTGGCCACTCCCATGGGTGTAGTGGGACAATAGCAGGTGCATTGAGCAAACTTTGACAAGGTATGCAAGTCCTGACCATTGTTTCAATATCTTTATTAAGTGAAGGCCACCAGACATAACTACGAGAGAGAGACTTCATTCTTGATATACCAATATGCGTATCATGAAGCTCTTTTAACACTGAATCTCGAATTTGTGGAGGTATAACAACCCTTGAGCCCCACAATAAACAATTATCACTCACAGTCAGTTCTAGACGTCTACACCAATATGGCTGTAAACCTTGATTGTCCACTTTGGTAGGCCAACCTTGGAGAGTAAACCTAACCACTGCTGATAAGACCGGATCACGAACAAAAATACTTCCTCTTCTTGTGCTTTAACTGTGGAGGGTGTTGGGACATCTAGTGGTAACCTACTCAGTGCATCTGCCTGAGGTATTTGACTACCCGGTTTGTATGACACGGTGTAACTATATGAACTCAAAATCAGTGCCCAGCGTTGAATATGAGCAGATGCTAGTGTTGGCACTGCTTTATTCTCTCCAAAGAGATACCTTAGCGGTTGATGGTCAGAGCGAATGGTGAAATGTCTCCCAAACAGATACGAGTGAAAACGTCGAACACCAAATATGATGGCTAACCCTTCCTTCTCTATATGAGCATAGTTACGCTCTGCCTGTGACAATGTCCTAGAGACAAAAGAAATTGGGCGTTCTGTGCCATCATTCATGAGATGAGATAGGACCGCCCCCACTCCATATGGTGAGGCATCACAGGTCACAATAATCTTCTTGTTTGGGTCAAAATGAACTAACAACAGATCTGAAGACAATCCAGACTTGACAGCTTGAAATGCATTCTCTTGAGCTTTAGTCCAACACCACCGACTGTTCTTCCTGAGCAACAAATAGAGTGGTGACAACCTAGAAGACAAATGAGGTAAAAATTTGCAATAATAATTTACCAAACCGAGAAATGCCTTGAGCTGAGTCTTGTTAGTTGGAGCTGGAGCTTTCTGGATTGCTTCTACCTTTCCAGCTGTTGGGTGTAATCCTTCTTGGTCAATACGATGGCCAAGGTACTCTACGTGAGACACCATAAACTGACATTTACTTCTCTTTAGCCGCAAACCAACATCCTCTAATTTCTGCAACACTAATTTCAAGTGCTCCAAGTGCTCCTTTTCTGATGCTCCTGTGACTAGAATGTCGTCCAAGTATACACATACACCTGGAAGGCCTTGTAACACTGTTTCCATAGTCCTTTGGAAAATTGCTGGTACAGAAGCTATCCCGAAGGGTAGCCGTGTATATTGGAACAACCCCCTGTGTGTGTTTATTGTTACCAGTTCTTGACTCTTCTCATCTAACAACAGCTGTTGGTACGCATTCTGCAAATCCAACTTTGTAAAAGTTTTACCACCTGAAAGTGATGCAAATATTTCCTCTATACGAGGTAGAGGGTAAGTTTCTGTGTTACTAACTTGATTAATAGTCAGCTTGTAATCTCCACACACTCTAATTGAATGATCTCTCTTAACCACAGGTACTATTGGTGCTGCCCAGTCTGATGTAGCAACTGGCTTGATTACTCCAAGACTCTGTAGTCTTTCCAACTCTTTCTCAACTCCTTCTCTAAGTGCAAATGGCACCGGACGAGGTTTGTGGAATTTGGGGACACTATCTGGATGAACATGTAACTTGACAGTGACATCTTTAAGTAAACCTAGTTCTTCATGGAATAGTGCAGCATGCTTGTCCAGTAACTTGTCTAAAGCAGGGAAGGGGCTTGATAATAGATTTATTTGAGCCCAATTCAATTTGATCGACTGGAGCCAGTCTCTGCCTAATAAACTAGGTCCATCCCCCTTTACAACATGTAGTTGCACCACTTGGTTTTGACCCTCGTAACTAGCTTGAACATTTAGTACACCAACAACTTCTACCATACTTCCTGTATATGTCTTTAAACGAACTTTTGATGGCTTGAGTGTTGGTCGGCTATTTGAATTCCACAACTTGAAGTATGCTGACTCACTTATAAGTGATACAGACGCACCCGTGTCGAGTTCCATGTCCAAGTTTTGACCATTAATCACAACTGACACCCGAATTGGCTTCACAGATGTCGTTTTCACTGGGTACATAGTGAGAACCTCAGTTTCTGGCTCACCATCATCAACAGTGAGTGTTTTGGTCTCTAGATCATGTTGCTGTCCTTTTTGTGAACGCTGTTGTTGTGTCTTTCTATGACCATTCTTCTTTTTATGACACACCTTCTGCAAGTGTCCTGTTTTACCACAATAATGGCATTGGTAGTCCTTAAATCGACAACCTGTAGGAGGGTGTTGACCTCCACAACGATAACAATTAGTTCCTTGCATTTTATCTTGTACTTGGTGAATGGAAACATCTCTAACTGAGGGCTGAGCTTGTGACGGTTGTATGTCTAAAAGATCCTTGCTGGCTGTTTCTAAGGCTTGTGCTAAATCAAATGATGACGTCAAAGTTAATTTCGGTTCTGCCAGAAGTCTTTTTTGTATCTTTGGCTCGTTAACACCACAAACTAATCGGTCACGGAGCATATCATCCAAAGCATCGTTAAACTCACAATGCTTGGCTATGTTGCGTAAGTCAGCAACAAAATTCGCTATCGATTCACCTTGATTCCGTACTCGTGTATGAAACTTGTAGTGCTGAACGATAATGGACGGGGTGGGGGAGTAATGTTTCTTGATAAGTGCCACGAGGTCATCATACGATTTATCACCCGGCTTGTCTGGTGCTACCAGGTTACAAGCTAACGAATATACCTCTGCTGTCAACAGGGTAGATCGACGCTTGGCTTCCGTTGTTATGTCATTTGCGATAAAGTAATGTTCTAACCTCTCAACATTAGTAGACCAATTGTCGGTTGCTGGATCAAAACACTCGACTCTTCCGTGAACAGGCATTGAATAGGTTTTTACCCTCGTCGCCAAATGAGGTAACCTGAGGACCACGCTAACGTTTGACCAAGATTAGAGAAGATTGACAACAACTTATATTTTTTAAGAACAGCAATGACTAACGTGACATACACCAGGGCCTCCAACCTCAAAATTTGATTTTCCCCTAGGGGAACTAAAATTTTTCCCTTTATTTCCCTAAATACAAAATTAGTAACCCCCTAAACCCCCCCTTAAGTTTTACAATATTTCCTTGAATTTTCCCTAGAAAAACCAATAGTTATCTTATACTTAAACCAATACTTAGTCATTGTCAGAGTCAGAACTTTCATCACTATCATACATTTCTAAGTCGACACATTTGCACATGGAACTGTCAGGTTTAAATTCCACACAAGTGCAAGGCAAGCTTCGTTTAGTCAAAATAATAGCATCTAAAGTTTTTGTTTTCATACTATTTCTTGTCTTGTTTTGTTGTATGCCTGCTAATCAGTGAATGTTACATGTATGTAATCATGCATGTTTATCAAAAATAGATTTTAAACAGGCTATGAATTTATTATTAGTTATAAATATTATTAAAAGGTTTGAAATTATAAAATCCCTAAATTCCTTAATTTTTAAAAATTCCTCCCCTGGACCCTAAGTTAATCAATTATTCCCCAGTTTTAGGGAAATTTCCCTAACATTGGAGGCCCTGACATACACACAGACTACGCATGCTCACAAAAACAAAACAAACATTACATCATCATTACACAATCATTACTTAATTAGTAACAAGTAATTAAACACACAAATTATTACACACCCACTCTGTGATGTAAAAACCAGAGAACTGACTTGAAGACTTCTCTACCTTTGATTCCACAATCCTGAGCCATTTCATAACATTTATCTAGTAGATGAATAGGCCTTTTAATCCTTCGTAATTTTAGACTAAAGGCACACCAAGAAGCAGGAACAGGTAACTCATGAAACCTCTTAGAAATTACTCTTTGGAGTAAAGAACATAATTATCTCTTTTATTTCTTTGTGATCATTTTGTCAAGAGGAAAATTTTAGAAGATCTTCTCTAAATAGTTCATCACTGGCCTGTATCTTCAGTGTAAGATGATTGTTCACTGAATTCACTTTATCTTGAGCTTCAGTTTCATTTGGAAAACAGTCTCTATGAGTAGCTATGAAGAATGCAGCAGGTTCTGACTCATCCTTCAGTGGTACTTCATCAAAACTCCATCCAATAGTACTTTCTCCTAAACAAGCTATACTAGCTAGAGAACGAAAGATGGCCTCTTCATGAGTGAGGGACTTTTGGTAAGGTTTTGAATCACCACTAGATGATTGATATGTAATTTTATAACGACTTGTCAAGTCTATTGTTAGATCAAAAACAAGTAGATTGATAGCTGGACCAGTGATAAGAGCTGGTAACATTTCATAGAACTCAGGCTGTCCTCCAGTATCAATGATGTGTAACATGGCATGACTGTCTTTGGTAGTTTGTTGAGATATCTGTTCATAAATCTTTCTTTTGGTGACTGGAATTTTTTCTACAAATTTTGAGAGAGAATGGATGCCTAACTTGATATGTTCTTTTCCAGTGTTTTCATTGTTTTCATTAAGTTCCTCATTCTTTTCTACTATTCCTTTTTCTTCCATTTCTTCTACTAAATTTCTCGCTTCTTCTATTTTCTCTTGTCGTTTTGTTGTGTTCACTTCAATATCACTATAACTACCATTATTATCCTCTTCTAATTCACATGTATAATCACATTTGATGTCATTTTCATTGCTTGCTCTAACTGATGTCACAGTACTCAAAGATGCACTGTTGTTGAACTGAGTGATTTCACTGTTATTAGTAGTCGGACAATCACTTCTTGACTTGCTAGTTAGAATATTCTCATATATTAAAACAGCTTCTTCATTTACATCTTGTGTCCTCCATTCTGTAGTAACTACTGTATTGTGTTGTTGTAGTTTACTAAATAAGTTAACTTGTATGGCTGCATCAACCACACCAGTACTAAAAGAAGGTTCTGTAAGGGGCTCATTGAGTAATGTCTTCTTCAAAGTACTCTTACCAGCACTTGGTGTTCCTTTTCAGATACATTTCACAGCACATAACATTGCTTTGCCATTAGTGTGAAGTGCTTGATGACATTTGATAAATGAATGGATTTCATTTTTCTTTCTTGCACCTGAATGTAATGTAGTATTAAATCCTACAATACTGCAGCCTTTATTAACAAGATGTCTCACAATATACACGTGTTCAGATTGATATGTGACATGGAGCGGTCTTTGATGGTCAGCATTCACAGCATCTATATTGCACTGAGGGTGATTTGTTAGAGTTTTGACAATTTCAAAATGACCCTCTCGACATGCATAATGCAATGCAGTATTACTGTAGTAATCTTTAGCAGTAACAACACAGCTTTTCTCTACCACTACATGTCGTACAATGTCAACATTTCCATGAATACATGATTTATGGAGAGGTCTCAAATGCCATCCATTCTCAGCTTCCAAATTAAATTGCAGACAATCAGTTAAAAGTTTGACAATTTCTAAGAGACCTTTATCATTACTACATGCAATGAAGTGTTGTAATTAGTATGACAGTTTTTAGAGTTGACATCAAATACTTCTATACTAACCAAATACTTGGTAACATCTACACAACCCAATTCTACAGCCTTATGTAATGGATACATTGCTGCAATGATATCTTTTAGAACAGTGTCTTTAGTAATAAAAGTTGGTTGATCTTCCTTGAGTCTCCTTGTTAAATATTTATTGATGCCAAAACTTCTAACTAATGCTTCAATCATTGATCCTGATACTTTATATTCTAATGCTGACTTGATGTAGTGATGTATGCAATCGACACTAACTTTCTGACTCAAGAACGTAACTACTACTTTATGTCCCTGACAAAGTGCATAATGAAGTGGTTGCTGTCCTGTATTGTCTAATACGTCAATATTACATTGTGGTTTAGAAGCAAGATATTCCACTACTGCTAAATGACCATTATTGCATGCGTTATGTATTGGAGTGTATCCTCTGTCATCTGATACATGGATATCACGACCTCTTTCATCAAGAGCTATGACAATAACCAAGTTCAGCAGCATGATGTAATGGATATATTCTACTACTATTACTTCTAGTCTCACAGTTACATTGAGGTAGACAGAGGAGATATTGAACTATTGGTTGACGACCATACTCAATAGCTCTACGTAATGGAGTGTATGCTGCATTATCTAAAGCATTTACTTCACACCCTACCTCATCAACAAGGTACTGTATTATACCTAAATCAGCTGATATAGTAACTTGATGAAGGGGTGGATAACTACAGTCTTTCTATTAGATTTAATTTTTTTTTTCGCTAATACACGTGGTTTTCTTGACGTACTCTAGTCATAAAATCTTTAAATGATATCACTCTCAATAATATTGTCATTATATCGCAATTTGGTGCCTTTTTAATACACTGATATATATCCTCAGCATTTAATATATAGTCAGGATTAAAGTCTATTCGCGTTCACCTGCCAGTGGAAGTAGTTACGCAATAAAAATTATAAGTAATAAACCACAAATGAAAATATTTTTGGTTTTAAAAAAATGTACAAATTAACCGCGAACCTCGTGAACGCACGTGGAACTTCATGTTCGATGATCATTACGAGCAGAAACCAACCAAAGTTAGGTAAAAAAACAGCCAAAGGCAGAAGAATATCTTCACAATCTAAATACATTGTTGAGAATGTGAGAGCATTTTTTGAGAAGGAGAGGTTGAAGTGAACTTTAATAATAAGAGACTGTCAGTTGTCAAAAGGACAGCAGTGGTCTGTTATTAAAAACCATCAATCGAATTCACCAGGAGTACGTAAGTCATGGTGGTCAGTTTCTGACACCAGTTAAAAGATATGGTGTTTCACGAATAAGAATCAACCCCGATTCGTTTGACAGAGAAATAATTTGTAGAACCATTCATAACGTTTACTGTAGAAAGGAATAGGAATATCCTACTCTCTGTAGTGTTTTGGATAAAATTAAGAAAGAGTTTGGTTTCCCAGGCGGCAGATTTTGTTTATGGAGAGTTCTAAAAGAGATGGGATATTCATATAAAAAGAAGGACAATAAACAATTTTTATACGAACAACGAAATATACTGGAACAAAGAGACACATACCTACGACAAATAAGACAACTAAGACAACAGAATGTAAACTTTGTTTACACAGACGAAACATGGGTCAATGCACATCACATTTGATGTCATTTTCATTGCTTGCTCTAACTGATGTCACAGTACTCAAAGATGCACTGTTGTTGAACTGAGTGATTTCACTGTTATTAGTAGTCGGACAATCACTTCTTGACTTGCTAGTTAGAATATTCTCATATATTAAAACAGCTTCTTCATTTACATCTTGTGTCCTCCATTCTGTAGTAACTACTGTATTGTGTTGTTGTAGTTTACTAAATAAGTTAACTTGTATGGCTGCATCAACCACACCAGTACTAAAAGAAGGTTCTGTAAGGGGCTCATTGAGTAATGTCTTCTTCAAAGTACTCTTACCAGCACTTGGTGTTCCTTTTCAGATACATTTCACAGCACATAACATTGCTTTGCCATTAGTGTGAAGTGCTTGATGACATTTGATAAATGAATGGATTTCATTTTTCTTTCTTGCACCTGAATGTAATGTAGTATTAAATCCTACAATACTGCAGCCTTTATTAACAAGATGTCTCACAATATACACGTGTTCAGATTGATATGTGACATGGAGCGGTCTTTGATGGTCAGCATTCACAGCATCTATATTGCACTGAGGGTGATTTGTTAGAGTTTTGACAATTTCAAAATGACCCTCTCGACATGCATAATGCAATGCAGTATTACTGTAGTAATCTTTAGCAGTAACAACACAGCTTTTCTCTACCACTACATGTCGTACAATGTCAACATTTCCATGAATACATGATTTATGGAGAGGTCTCAAATGCCATCCATTCTCAGCTTCCAAATTAAATTGCAGACAATCAGTTAAAAGTTTGACAATTTCTAAGAGACCTTTATCATTACTACATGCAATGAAGTGTTGTAATTAGTATGACAGTTTTTAGAGTTGACATCAAATACTTCTATACTAACCAAATACTTGGTAACATCTACACAACCCAATTCTACAGCCTTATGTAATGGATACATTGCTGCAATGATATCTTTTAGAACAGTGTCTTTAGTAATAAAAGTTGGTTGATCTTTCTTGAGTCTCCTTGTTAAATATTTATTGATGCCAAAACTTCTAACTAATGCTTCAATCATTGATCCTGATACTTTATATTCTAATGCTGACTTGATGTAGTGATGTATGCAATCGACACTAACTTTCTGACTCAAGAACGTAACTACTACTTTATGTCCCTGACAAAGTGCATAATGAAGTGGTTGCTGTCCTGTATTGTCTAATACGTCAATATTACATTGTGGTTTAGAAGCAAGATATTCCACTACTGCTAAATGACCATTATTGCATGCGTTATGTATTGGAGTGTATCCTCTGTCATCTGATACATGGATATCACGACCTCTTTCATCAAGAGCTATGACAATAACCAAGTTCAGCAGCATGATGTAATGGATATATTCTACTACTATTACTTCTAGTCTCACAGTTACATTGAGGTAGACAGAGGAGATATTGAACTATTGGTTGACGACCATACTCAATAGCTCTACGTAATGGAGTGTATGCTGCATTATCTAAAGCATTTACTTCACACCCTACCTCATCAACAAGGTACTGTATTATACCTAAATCAGCTGATATAGTAACTTGATGAAGGGGTGGATAACTACAGTCTTTCTATTAGATTTAATTTTTTTTTTCGCTAATACACGTGGTTTTCTTGACGTACTCTAGTCATAAAATCTTTAAATGATATCACTCTCAATAATATTGTCATTATATCGCAATTTGGTGCCTTTTTAATACACTGATATATATCCTCAGCATTTAATATATAGTCAGGATTAAAGTCTATTCGCGTTCACCTGCCAGTGGAAGTAGTTACGCAATAAAAATTATAAGTAATAAACCACAAATGAAAATATTTTTGGTTTTAAAAAAATGTACAAATTAACCGCGAACCTCGTGAACGCACGTGGAACTTCATGTTCGATGATCATTACGAGCAGAAACCAACCAAAGTTAGGTAAAAAAACAGCCAAAGGCAGAAGAATATCTTCACAATCTAAATACATTGTTGAGAATGTGAGAGCATTTTTTGAGAAGGAGAGGTTGAAGTGAACTTTAATAATAAGAGACTGTCAGTTGTCAAAAGGACAGCAGTGGTCTGTTATTAAAAACCATCAATCGAATTCACCAGGAGTACGTAAGTCATGGTGGTCAGTTTCTGACACCAGTTAAAAGATATGGTGTTTCACGAATAAGAATCAACCCCGATTCGTTTGACAGAGAAATAATTTGTAGAACCATTCATAACGTTTACTGTAGAAAGGAATAGGAATATCCTACTCTCTGTAGTGTTTTGGATAAAATTAAGAAAGAGTTTGGTTTCCCAGGCGGCAGATTTTGTTTATGGAGAGTTCTAAAAGAGATGGGATATTCATATAAAAAGAAGGACAATAAACAATTTTTATACGAACAACGAAATATACTGGAACAAAGAGACACATACCTACGACAAATAAGACAACTAAGACAACAGAATGTAAACTTTGTTTACACAGACGAAACATGGGTCAATGCACATCACATTTGATGTCATTTTCATTGCTTGCTCTAACTGATGTCACAGTACTCAAAGATGCACTGTTGTTGAACTGAGTGATTTCACTGTTATTAGTAGTCGGACAATCACTTCTTGACTTGCTAGTTAGAATATTCTCATATATTAAAACAGCTTCTTCATTTACATCTTGTGTCCTCCATTCTGTAGTAACTACTGTATTGTGTTGTTGTAGTTTACTAAATAAGTTAACTTGTATGGCTGCATCAACCACACCAGTACTAAAAGAAGGTTCTGTAAGGGGCTCATTGAGTAATGTCTTCTTCAAAGTACTCTTACCAGCACTTGGTGTTCCTTTTCAGATACATTTCACAGCACATAACATTGCTTTGCCATTAGTGTGAAGTGCTTGATGACATTTGATAAATGAATGGATTTCATTTTTCTTTCTTGCACCTGAATGTAATGTAGTATTAAATCCTACAATACTGCAGCCTTTATTAACAAGATGTCTCACAATATACACGTGTTCAGATTGATATGTGACATGGAGCGGTCTTTGATGGTCAGCATTCACAGCATCTATATTGCACTGAGGGTGATTTGTTAGAGTTTTGACAATTTCAAAATGACCCTCTCGACATGCATAATGCAATGCAGTATTACTGTAGTAATCTTTAGCAGTAACAACACAGCTTTTCTCTACCACTACATGTCGTACAATGTCAACATTTCCATGAATACATGATTTATGGAGAGGTCTCAAATGCCATCCATTCTCAGCTTCCAAATTAAATTGCAGACAATCAGTTAAAAGTTTGACAATTTCTAAGAGACCTTTATCATTACTACATGCAATGAAGTGTTGTAATTAGTATGACAGTTTTTAGAGTTGACATCAAATACTTCTATACTAACCAAATACTTGGTAACATCTACACAACCCAATTCTACAGCCTTATGTAATGGATACATTGCTGCAATGATATCTTTTAGAACAGTGTCTTTAGTAATAAAAGTTGGTTGATCTTTCTTGAGTCTCCTTGTTAAATATTTATTGATGCCAAAACTTCTAACTAATGCTTCAATCATTGATCCTGATACTTTATATTCTAATGCTGACTTGATGTAGTGATGTATGCAATCGACACTAACTTTCTGACTCAAGAACGTAACTACTACTTTATGTCCCTGACAAAGTGCATAATGAAGTGGTTGCTGTCCTGTATTGTCTAATACGTCAATATTACATTGTGGTTTAGAAGCAAGATATTCCACTACTGCTAAATGACCATTATTGCATGCGTTATGTATTGGAGTGTATCCTCTGTCATCTGATACATGGATATCACGACCTCTTTCATCAAGAGCTATGACAATAACCAAGTTCAGCAGCATGATGTAATGGATATATTCTACTACTATTACTTCTAGTCTCACAGTTACATTGAGGTAGACAGAGGAGATATTGAACTATTGGTTGACGACCATACTCAATAGCTCTACGTAATGGAGTGTATGCTGCATTATCTAAAGCATTTACTTCACACCCTACCTCATCAACAAGGTACTGTATTATACCTAAATCAGCTGATATAGTAACTTGATGAAGGGGTGGATAACTACAGTCTTTCTATTAGATTTAATTTTTTTTTTCGCTAATACACGTGGTTTTCTTGACGTACTCTAGTCATAAAATCTTTAAATGATATCACTCTCAATAATATTGTCATTATATCGCAATTTGGTGCCTTTTTAATACACTGATATATATCCTCAGCATTTAATATATAGTCAGGATTAAAGTCTATTCGCGTTCACCTGCCAGTGGAAGTAGTTACGCAATAAAAATTATAAGTAATAAACCACAAATGAAAATATTTTTGGTTTTAAAAAAATGTACAAATTAACCGCGAACCTCGTGAACGCACGTGGAACTTCATGTTCGATGATCATTACGAGCAGAAACCAACCAAAGTTAGGTAAAAAAACAGCCAAAGGCAGAAGAATATCTTCACAATCTAAATACATTGTTGAGAATGTGAGAGCATTTTTTGAGAAGGAGAGGTTGAAGTGAACTTTAATAATAAGAGACTGTCAGTTGTCAAAAGGACAGCAGTGGTCTGTTATTAAAAACCATCAATCGAATTCACCAGGAGTACGTAAGTCA
This sequence comes from Xestospongia bergquistia, assembly GCA_963965975.1. NCBI lineage: Eukaryota > Metazoa > Porifera > Demospongiae > Haplosclerida > Petrosiidae > Xestospongia > Xestospongia bergquistia. Next base: position 6,563,972 of record OZ014414.1, read on the forward strand.
TGGTGGTCAGTTTCTGACACCAGTTAAAAGATATGGTGTTTCACGAATAAGAATCAACCCCGATTCGTTTGACAGAGAAATAATTTGTAGAACCATTCATAACGTTTACTGTAGAAAGGAATAGGAATATCCTACTCTCTGTAGTGTTTTGGATAAAATTAAGAAAGAGTTTGGTTTCCCAGGCGGCAGATTTTGTTTATGGAGAGTTCTAAAAGAGATGGGATATTCATATAAAAAGAAGGACAATAAACAATTTTTATACGAACAACGAAATATACTGGAACAAAGAGACACATACCTACGACAAATAAGACAACTAAGACAACAGAATGTAAACTTTGTTTACACAGACGAAACATGGGTCAATGCACATCACAGTAATGATTATGTATGGGTTGACAGTGATGGGAAAGGTGGATGGAAGGTTCCAAGTGGTAAAGGTGAAAGATTAATTGTATTACATGCAGGAGGAGTCAATGGATGGGTGGAAGAAGCAGAACTGGTGTTTAAATCCAAGACAAATTCAGCTGACTATCATGACGAAATGAACAGTGAACACTTTCTTTAATGGATGACAGAAAAACTATTACCAACACTTGATGAACCGTCAGTCATAATTTTAGACAATGCAAGTTATCACAACAAACAGCGAGACAAACCTCCAACAACACAAAACAAAAAAAGTGAGATTCAGGAATGGCTGGATGAACATAACATCACTTACGAACCTACAGATATTAAAAAGACATTACTAGATAAGGTGAAATAACACAGACCAAAACCTATATATCTGAACGATGAACTTGCTAATGAGTATGGACATAACATTCTTCGACTTCCTGTTGGGCATTGTGAACTTAATCCAATTGAGTTGGCATGGGCTTCAGTAAAACATTACATAGCAAAACACAACACACACTACAACCTGACACATGTTCAACAGTTAATACCAGAAGGATTTAAACACACAACAGTAGATATGTGGAAAAACTTCTGTAGACATGTTGAGGAAGTAGAAAAGAATTACATTGAAAAAGATGGAATTGTGGAAGACACCTTGGACGAAATGGTTATTACTATTGGTGAAGAAGAGAGTGATGATGAAGATGACGATGATGATGAGTTCATTGATGACGCAGACAGACAACTTATTGACAGAGCTTTATGTGAACAATCTACAACAAGTGCAAGCACAAGTGACATTTGCACTGACTCCAGACAAGAATTAGACAGTGACTTCCTTAGCAGCTTTGACCCAATTTTCCTACAAAATGTTTTTCCTTTAACTGACTGACTGTACTTATATTTAACATTTTAATAATATTATAGCTATCATATAACGTATAAATTAGCCTTCAAAACTAGCTACTTACGGTAAAATCTTCTCTTTTATGTCTGCGATAAAACTTCAATCCTAGCGCCATTTTGATCATTGACCACACCCAAAATACGTGCGACAAAATTCCAGTGGTCACTGACCACTGGAATTTTGTCACTGGAATTTTGTCGAACTGGTCAGTGGTATGCTTATACTTCATTTATGGACAATACAGCTAACTTCCAAAGTATACATCACAGGTGATTTTTGAAATTATCAGTAGATACGCAAGTTAAAAGGGATCAATACGGTACTCGAAATTTTGAAATCTGACAAGTAATAAGGAAGTTACACTGAAAAAACGAAATGCCAGGCGAACGTGAATGGACTTTAGTAGATATCAATGATACAATGTTATTGTGACCATTTCTACTAGCGAGATAAAGAGGGGTTTCTCTTTGATAATCGTAGAGGGCAAAATCAAAATTATTATGATGTATTAAAAATTCAACAAATTCTTCTTTTCCAGCACCACATGACAAATAAAGTGGTGTGAAACCCTCTTAATTAACTAAATACCAAAACTCACAATTTGAGAAGTGGGAATGAGATACTGTAATACATCTAACCCACAGTGGTGAGAATTACAACACAAGTGAAGGAGTGTGTTGCCTTGATCTTTGCATATCCAAGGAGATATATCACGTGTGATAAGTCTCTTAACAAGAGCTAGATCACCTTTACAACAGGCATCACGAATTTCGACCTCCATTATCTTTAGTATCCTGCTAGATATATCTTCTTGTATAGCATATTTCTGTTGACCTACTGCACAGATTGTAGTTTCACATGCTTACTGAGATTATCTTCCCGTTTATAGCCGCATATGTAGAATATCCAAACCTCTCCCGCCCGTTTTACGTAATACAGTAAACAATGATTTGATTATGGCTATGTCAAAAGTTTAGGACAAATAAATGGGTGTGTCATAGAATGCAAACAAACGAAGGTGTGGCTAATAATGGTAGAAAGTTGGATTGAATTTATTGCTGAGGTTTCTTATTTTCTAAAAGAAGCAAAACTAAAGAACAGTACAACTTCTGTCAGACTATTCGAATGTGTATCTGAAAAACTGGAGCACTGCATAAGAAATATAACAAAGACAGATGGTACATGTGATGAACTAGAAATTTGTTGTTTATCACAGTAAACACATATATTGTTATTTGTTTATTTATTGTAGTAATCTCTGTATACACATATATTGTTATCTGCTAGATCCTTATCACATGTATAATTCTAGAACCTTCTATGTCACATGTTGTGTAATGTATAAAAGAAACATAATTTTTTGGTAAGAACAGAGTTCCTCAAATTCTCTCATAAATTTAACATACCCAGTCTGGAAATCTTTCACATATGATGGTAGCAGTGGGATCAATCATAGTAGAAGTGACGAGAACCCTAAATGTAGGAGCAACTAAGTTTGTGTTGTATGACTACTTGTTCAGAAAGGAGATACCAGAAGCTTGACCTTAAAATAGAAGTCATGTCAGTGGATCTTAGTCAAGTGTTGCAGGCACTTATTGAAGACAGGCAGGCTCATGAAAGGGACCTGGCTGAGGAACATGAGAGAAGAGAGGAAGAACAATGAAGGAAGGAAGTACAGTTACAAATGGAATGAAAAAGGCGAGAAGAAGAGACTAGACAGTGAATGGAACTATTAGTAAAGCTGGTGGAAGGAATTCGAGGAAATAGAGGAGGTGGTCTAGACACAGGTTGGTCAAGGGCTCTAGTGCATCGAAAGGTAGTACCTAAAGAAGAGTTCCTTGAAGAAAGAGCTACTATGGTGCGTTGTGCACATCGAGACACAGTGTTGTACCCCTTGGCAAAGGTGCGCATGGAACCAGAGAAGGCCATGATAATAATGACAAAAGCCACAGTACGGAAACAGAAGGAAGAGAAGGCTAAGGAGAAACAATTAGAGGAGAAATGTGGAGTGACATCAAACCCATTAATGAAGAAGGAGGAGAGAATTGAAGCGAAGGGCAACGATCGTGATAATGAGGAAGAAGACAAGAGTGAAAGTTTGACAATTTCTAAGAGACCTTTATCACATGCTACATGCAATGGAGTGTTGTCATTAGTATGACAGTTTTTAGAGTTGACATCAAATATTTCTATACTAACCAAATACTTGTTAAATTGCAGACAATCAGTTAACCAAATACTTGTTGTTTTTAGAGTTGACATCAAATACTTCTATACTAACCAAATACTTGTTAAATTGCAGACAATCAGTTAACCAAATACTTGTTGAATTGCAGACAATCAGTTAAAAGTTTGACAATTTCTAAGAGACCTTTATCACATGCTACATGCGATGGAGTGTTGTCATTAGTGACAGTTTTTAAAAGTTTAGATCAAATACTTCTATACTAACCAAATACTTGGTAACATCCTACACAACCCAATTCTACAGCCTGATGTAATGGATACATTGCTGCAATGATATCTTTTAGAACAGTGTCGTTAGTAATAAAAGTTGGTTGATCTTCCTTGAGTCTCCTTGTTAAATTTTTGTTGATACTTATCTTCTAATGCTGACTGGATGCAGTGATGTATGCCATCGACACTAACTTTCTGACTCAATAATGTAACTACTACTTTATGTCCCTGACAAAAGTGCATAATGAACTGGCTTCAATATTACATTGTGGTTTAGTAGATATCACTGTGACCATTTCTACTAGCGAGATAAAAAGGGGTTTCCCTTTGATAATTGTAGAGGGCAAAATCAAAATTATTATGATGTATTAAAAATTCAACAAATTCTTCTTTTCCAGCACCACACGACAAGTGAAGTGGTGTGGAACCCTGTTCATTAACTAAATCACCAAAACTCACAATTTGAGAAGTGGCAATGAGATACTGTAATACATCTAACCCACAGTGGTGAGAATTGCAACACAAGTGAATGAGTGTGTTGCCTTGATCATTGCATCTCCAAGGAGATATACTATGTGTGATAAGTCTCTTAACAAGAGCTAGATCACTATTTCAACAGGCATCACAAATCTTGACCTTCATTATCTTTAGTATCCTGCTGATATATCTTTTTGCATAGCATATTTCTGTTGACGGCATCACAAATCTTGACCTTCATTATCTTTAGTATCCTGCTGATATATCTTTTTGCATAGCATATTTCTGTTGACCTACTGCACAGATTGTAGTTTCACATGCTCACAATTATCTTTAGTATCCTGCTGATATATCTTTTTGCATAGCATATTTCTGTTGACCTACTCACAGAGATTATCTTCCTGTTTATAGCCGCATATGTAGAATATCCAAACCTCCCGTTTTACGTAATACAGTAAAGAATGATTTGATTATGTCCCGTTTTACGTAATACAGTAAAGAATGATTTGATTATGGCTATGTCAAAAGTTTAGGACAAATAAATGGGTGTGTCATAGAATGCAAACAAACGAAGGTGTGGCTAATAATGGTAGAAAGCTGAATTGAATTTATTGCTGAGGTTTCTTATTTTCTAAAAGAAGCAAAACTAAAGAACAGTACAACTTCTGTCAGACTATTTGAATGTGTATCTGAAAAACTGGAGCACTGCATAAGACAGATGGTACGTGTGATGAACTAGAAATTTGTTGTTTATCACAGTAAACACATATATTGTTATTGTTATATTTGTTTATTTATTGTAGTAATCTCTGTATACACATATATTGTTATCTGCTAGATCCTTATGACATGTATAATTCTAGAACCTTCATGTCACATGTTGTGTAATGTATAAAAGAAACATGATTTTTTGGTAAGAACAGAGTTCCTCAAATTCTCTCATAAATTTAACATAACTAGTCAGGAAATCTTTCACATATGGTGGCAGCAGTGTGATCGATCGTAGCAGAAGTGACAAGAACCCAGAAGTGACGAGAACCCTAAATGTAGGAGCAACTAAGTCTTTGTGTTGTATGACTACTCGTTCTAGAAGGAGATACCAGAAGCTTGACCTTAAAATAGAAGTCATGTCAGTGGATCTTAGTCAAGTGTTTCAGGCACTTATTGAAGACAGGCAGGCTCATGAAAGGGACCTGGTTGAGGAACATGAGAGAAGAGAGGAAGAACAATGAAGGAAAGAAGTACAGTTACAAATGGAATGAAAAAGGCGAGAAGAGACTAGACAGTGAATGGAATTATTAATAAAGCTGGTGGAAAGAGTTCAAGGAAATAGAGGAGGTGGTCTAGACACAGGTTGCTCAAGGACTCTAGTCCATCGGAAGGTAGTACCTGAAGAAGAGTTCCTTGAAGAAAGAGCTACTGTGGTGCGTTGTGCACATGCGTGTCGTACCCTTTGGCAAAGGTGCACATGGAAGTCGAGGGAAACCAACAGAAGTTGAGGCTGCTTTGTCAGATCGCTTACCTGTGGAGTATTGTTGGGTACGGATGTGTCCCAACTGCCTGAGCTATTAACCCAAAAGAACTCTGGAGTAGGCTTACTTGTGGAAGTATTGTTGGGTACAGATGTGTCCCAACTGCCCAAGCTATTAACCCAACAGAACTCTGAGATGGGGAACCAGAGAAGGCCATGATAAACCCAACAGAACTCTGGAGTAGGAGAACCAGAGAAGGCCATGATAATAATGACAAAAGCTGCAGTACGGAAACAGAAGGAAGAGAAGTCTAAGGAGAAACAATTAGAGGAGAAATATGGAGTGACATCAAACCCATCAATGAAGAAGGAGCAGAGAACTGAAGCGAAGGGTAATTTATTGTGATAAAGAGGAAGAAGACAAGAGTGAAGAGACAGATTGGATGATGACGATAGATGATGACTTGTTTGGGAAATCTCGAGAAGAATGAGCAGAAACATGAAGAGAGCAGACAAAATACAGCACAACAGAAGTGGAGGATCAGGTGACAACCATATTCGAAGGATTGACTCCAAAAGATTGAAGATGCTTTAGAAGACTGACCCATCATTGGAATCAGTCAGGAATAAAGCTTATGCCAATCATACAACTGATAATGAAACACAGTTCTACTGGAGAGATTGTCTACTGTGCAGATATTGGATGCCACCTGGTAGAGATGGTGAAGACATGGCTGTAGAACAACTCGTGCTTCCGAAGGAATGTTGTGACACAGTTCTAAGTCTGGTATGATTATGACATTGACTATAATGGTCCACTACCTACTTGCACTAGCAGTACCAATCACAAATAATTCCTAATTTTGAAATGGCCTTAAAGAAGTTGGTATTCAACAGCTTAGACTAATTAATGTATTACATGACTCAGATGATATATATGGATGCAGCTATTTTTCTTGAAGTACTAAATATCATTAAAAAACTCAAAATATAAGATTATAAATGAGTATAAATATAATCTAATGTAATGTGAGATGTTATTTTAAATTGACATTTATCCTTTTTTCTGTACTCCAATAAGATCTAATAATGTGTACTTTCAAGTGCTATGTGTATTTTTAATTACAAATGCTTAAAGTTTATTTCACAATGACAACAAGAGCTTATGACATTCATAGTCATCTAGCTAAAAAGCTAATAACCTGTACTTTACAATGAAAGCTTTCATATTCATATTTTTTGGTAACAATATTAATTCATTCTCTGGTAATGATTTATATAATAATTGAATACTATTAAAATACAATGAACATTATTACCAGAAATTGAATATAATTAGCCTTTTTATATAATTACCTTAAAGTTGGATAACCAACAACACCCATTATTATAATGATTGCCAAGAGAGAAATAACTTCATTTCTTTCCATAGGATTTCTTCTCCACTCATTACCACGTACATGACAATACTTATCCAGGTATTCCTCAGATGATACAACCTCTTGTTCAGCAAATCGGACTGTCTCAGTATAAATGAGGTCTTTACCTTCAGAAGTAAAAAATGATTGAAAAACTCCAATGTTGTGCTCATTGTGCTATCAGTGATGCCTGGTACAGCAGTAAATGCATGTACTATAAAAGATTATTATTATTTACAATTTATGTGTAATAACCATGTATTATATAAGTATCTACCAGATTTAGAAGTAGGAGGTATTTGGTCTCATTGTCAATGACAAGGATTGATAGGACCTATAAGTAGATGTTCAGTACTGATAGGTGTTGAGAACATTAGAGCTAAAGTAGGTGATGAGATAGACACATGGAATGGGGGGAGCTGGTGTTGCCTGAATATTACCATCACGTATAGGAGTATCAGTAAAATTGTGGCTGATGGGATGCTGAAAACAATTATCATCAAGGTCATTATCTGAATTGGGAGGGGAGGGGGGGGGGCTAGTGCTTGCAAGATAGTATCATCAGGTACAGGGCTATGGTTAGTACAGTAGTTCTAAAAAGATCTGGTTGATTTTAATCATTTTACCTCGAACTCCTTTCTCATTATATAGACTGTTTCAGTCCATTTTTGTCCAGTACTTTTGTCTTGTTATTTGTATAAATTTGCAATGTTTGTTTAATTAGAATTACGGTATCCCTGGGCAAAACCGTACTTTTGTGTTAAAATTAGAGTAGGCGAACTCGTACTAACTCAAGTATTTATGATATGTGGTATGTATACTACTTACACCCACTACTAATTCAGGCGGCAAGGTGAACTCGAACAGACTATATAGTAAACAATAAGTATCATTATTTTTTGATAGAAGATATGAGAACAAGAGTGTATGACTAATTAAGAACAGTTAACACAATTATTAATAGTAATGATAGGAGGTATACATAATTATTATGAAAAACAGCAATGGTACATTTACATAAAACACTTGATGGATCAGTTTACTACTACCATCTTTACTATTGAAATCTATATTATTCATTGTCTGATCTCACTTTTCTTTTACAAGGTCTCTTCTGTAGATTCTTTAACATGTGGTTTAGTTGATTGATCATTTAAGTTTACTTCAATGTCATGTGACCTTGAATGTTGTTGTTTGATATTACTAGTTGTAGTATTATCATCATAATCACAGTCGTCATCTCTTTGTCTCTTGTGTTGTCTTCTCTTTTCACTTTTTGATGTTAGATAATAAAGATCCAGTTCAACTTTAAGTTATCTTCTTATTATATTAGTCCATTCATCTTGAAGGACACTACTGAGAGCAGCAAAACAACCACCTATTTTGTTTAAACTTGTTATGAATTTAATTAAATATTCCTGTAATATTAATAATGTGTATATTAAAGTATCTAGATGCTAACAGGAAGCTCATACTTTGCTTTGTCAATTGTTAAAATTATCTATACAATGAATTTCTTGCTAGACCTCTAGACACATGGTAATTAGCTACATTGTATATACCAGGATCTGAAGAGGATTGGTCTTGAATGCTCTGGTCTTGTGCACATGAACAGGAACTAAAATAACATTATGTAGTTTTATTATATATTAGGATACTGTATAGGATACTGTATTAGATTATTTAACAAGAAGTATTTTAATATCATACCTGACACTAGATGTTTCTTTACAAGTTTACAATAAATTTTCATTGTTCTATGAAGATATATGCCTTCCAATGAGATAGGATAGATCAAATGTTCAGTTGTCCCTGGTTCATTTTGAACACATACAATGAACCGACATGGTTCAGGTATAGTATGAGAAAAAAACCTTGGTGTTTGGGTAGATTAGTGTTTTCAATATTCATTTTATTTCACCAAACAAAAAATGTTTTAACACCAAACGTTTCAATAGTCAGAGTGACTATCTTCGTCAGTGGCTTAAATAATGAAAATGTAAAAGCTTCTATTTATACTACATACTAAGGTACAAAGCTCAACAATACAATAAACAATCTTCATTCCTGTCTGGCAGACATGTTCAGACACAGCACTAGAAAAAATGTCCAGTTTTCGTACTGCTCTCTTATGGCCAGTGATGCGTTGTGATAGATTTCTGCCAGTTTGTCCAATGTAACTAGCCTCACAGTCTTGGCAAGAAATCTGATAAACGACACCCGACTTCTTTGTGATGGGTATTGTGTCTGTAGGCCTGGAAAAGATTTTTCTTAAGGTGTTTTGTGGTCTAAAGGTGGTTTCTATGCCAAGAGGGGAGAGAATCCTTGTTATAGATTCTGATTGACCTTGTACATAAGGAATGGTGATTCTAGTTTTTTTTTTGGTCACTAGTGTTAGGTGGTTTTGTTTTTAGGGTAGATTGTCTTTGGCATCTCTTGATAAAATTTATTGCATACCCATTCTTTTGTAGAGCCTGAAAAATAACAAATTCTTCCTCCACCTGTTGTACAAGGGAGGATAAGTGTGTTAAGGCCCTGGATAATAAAGAGCGACAAACATAGCTTGTGAGAGGAAGGGTGGTGGGATGAGAACTAAAGATACTGGTCAGTATGGGTCTGTTTCCGATAAACTGCAGTAGATAGTGACCCATCACTATCTCTAGTGATGAGGATGTCCGAAAAGGGCAAACAGCCATTGCTTTCCATCTCTACTGTAAACTGGATTGAAGGTTCAATGGAGTTGAGATGTTGATGGAAACTCTCAACCATTGAAGGTAGTAGGGCGACACAGGTGTCATCTACATACCTTTTCCAGAAAAGGAGGGTGTGAAAAGGAGGTTAAGGCCCTTTGTTCTATATTCTCCATCACCATATCTGCTACAATCACGGACAGAGGGTAACCCATACCAGTTCCAAAAATTTATTAATAAAACTGTCCTTTAAATGAAAAGTAAGTGGCTTTGGGACAGAACTCAAGAAGCTGTATGATGTCATTAATGGATAGGGCAGTTCTGTCCTCTAAGGTGTTGTCTTCTTGTAGATGTTCAGTTGCGACATAAATTGCTAACTCAATTGGTAGTTTAGTGAAGAAAGAGACTACATCAAAAGACACAAAGATTTCTTCTCCTAAATGCTGTGTGTTGATGAAGGTAGAGAACTCACTAGAATTCCTGATATGGGTGGGAGTGTTCCCAACCAAAGGTGAAAGTAGACGGCATAAATATTTCGACAGTTGGTAAGATTGTGAGAAATAAAAAGATACAATAGGTCTGAGGGGGACATCTGGTTTATGAAATTTCGGAAGCCCATACATTTGTGGAGTGATTCCATTGGAGCTATGTAGGAGAGAATAAGGTTTAGGTTGACAAACCATTTTTTGGATTTAGATAGTTTTTCTTGTTTATAATTATTTTGTGTATATTTCCTAAGTTCTATATCCTAACTGAAACATAATTGATAAGATTGCAATCACTCTTCACTTTCAATAAGCAAGTCATGGTAGCACATTTATGATATGAGGCTAGGGCACTATTCTTCAAATACCTGAATTAAAGGCTGATTGAGTAATATTATCATATGTGAATTTTTATTGTTCAAAATAAACCACTGTTTCTTATTTTCTTGTAAAGTTTGGAACTTGTTATTATTAAGTGTTATGGATCTGTCTATGTGTGAGTTGTGAATGCTCGACATTAATTTTTGAGCTGTCTTTGAGTTCATACATGAAAACTCTTCAAAAAGTTGATTTAATTAAAGGATCTACAGTCCAGTATATCTATTCACCAGCAATGTTTGGTTGTTAACACTTTGAAGCAAGTAGTGGTATAAACAGAATCTACATAGAGCATTTTCCAACTATTTCTATGTCTTAAATAGAATGGGAAAATTGGAACATTTTTTTAAAAGAAAAATGTAGATGCAGTGTATATGTAGTCTATAAATATAACACAACTTGAAAAAAAATAAATAGGTTTCTTCTTTTATAGGAAACACAACGAAACATTTTAGTTCAGCCAAGCAGCTATAAAGAGCTCCTTATTCACATAGTCTATTGGTTAGATAAAGAACCAGTTAATATAAAGTATTTGCCTACCAACACCTAACAAATTAGACATTAAGTTAATGGTCAAGAGTCAAATCTATCTATGTGGGAGATCTTTGTGTCACAATACAGAAGTTACAGAAGGTAATTGTTCAGGATGTCCTTTATGAAATATTCATTAATTTAGAGCTGTCCCTTTGTACATGTGTATTCCACATGGCATTATCAAGACATGTTTCTGGCATTTCCTAATTATACCATAATGATCCCAAAGCAATCAAAAGATTGGAAGGTCAAGTCTATGCCTGCCTAAGGAATGCACTTAGTTACCAGCTACACAAAAGTGTTATAGTGAAAGTATTATAATTTAATGTAAAGCCATATTACTACAGTACTATGTTATTCATAAAGTCAGAAGCACTCATAACAATGACAAGGATACATAACTCACTCTGTTGCATTAACAGGCCTAGGGAAGCCTACACATTGAAAATAAATACATACAATTACATTGTACATGCTTTCACTGTAGTTTACCTGAGTGATAAGAAGGTATCAGTTGTGTTTAGAGATCTGTTTTACTCTTCTTTTTCTCAGGAGATAGAAGTGATATTGCATCACTTATTTCCTCCTTCTTTTATAAGATGGATCTGTATGAGTGAGAATGACTGATCTGACTAAGTACTAAGGTAAATCTTATTTGTAACAATGTCTACAAGAAATACTAAGATTATTTAAACAATGAGTGTTACAAGTCAAGCTAGGCAAGCAAAGCAGAAAGGTCTGTTACAGTCAGCATTACTACTATATTGTTACCTTTAGATTCAGTCATATTTAGGTTGTCATCATGAAATTAAATTGGATTTAACTTTGATGTAGTGATAATTGTTGCCTCCATCTCTTCAGAAGTGGAAGTAGAAGGCAACTTTATAGCAGGGATAGAAAGATCAGAAATAGGAGTACAAGAAGGTGAAGGCCTTATATGTAATCCTTTTCTAATGAGAATAAAAAACACAAATAAAATAGTCAAATAAAAAAAAAGATATGTACAGTAATGATATATCAACCACATTATCATTATGCTAGATCACACAATTTTAATGTTTTAAAGTATGTATTGCAATCTACTGTTAGCAAACAAGGTGATATCAAGTAGTCTGACATATTACACAGGCAAGTCCAGTGAGTGCTGGCATAGAGTATACTACCTATATATAGTATATAGTCTGGAGCATCTACAACGATAGTTGACAATATTAAATTACTATGTATGGTACGTTTGGTTTTGTTACACAATAAACCTTGCCAATTCTTTTTCTAAAAAATATTTCTTATGCTTCTTATGCTTACGATGATCTCTTAACTTTATTCTCATATTCTATCTTTACACCCTCTGACCAGACCTCTCTGATACATTCTGAACTGACAGATCTGTTCTGAGTCAGATGTCTCAGTTGCACTGGAGAGCTTGATGACCTTCTTGGTTGATCTGATATTACAGGAGTGGGTAAGTGGTTATGATGATCATGACTCATTTGAACTGAATCAACCTGCATGGTCACTAGGTATACCAGTAGTTCTTGTATTTTCAGTGATGGAGGTTGCTGCATCAACAAATTCAGATGAGTTACTGACACTAGATGGGCCACAGTAGTCAGTCTCTTCTTCGCTAAGATATGAAATGAACACAGCAATGTTATTATCAGCTTGAAGTCTGCATCTCTTCCAACATTTCAGAGCTTTTTGGATAAGTGCTGTTACAACGTCCTTAGGTTGATGGTAAATATGTGAATCATCTTCGTACTCATCAACAAATGAGACCACCTCAGAGGGTGTCGTGACATTCCAAAGACTGTTACTAGCAATAATAATGAATTTTTGAACTGACAAGTCAAAAGGAAAGGCATAGACATAGAGTACTGGAGAGACAGTGTAATTTCCTGTCCTTGAGTTATATGAACAGCAGTCACCAATTGATCAAGCGACACTCAAAAAGGGAATCATATTAATTTCCTTTCCCATCAGATTTAACCATTTGCCTCTCCCACACAACTCTTAATGTTCCTTTCATACTATATGCCAGGTCACCACCTATTGGTATAACAAATAGTCAACAGTATATAGAAAACTAACATTCACTATAGTAGTATACATCAAAGGCTTAAGAAGCCTTAAGAACACTTAAAACGGTCTTTTCAGTTAGTACTGTATGTACCCAACAATTGTTTAATCCTTAAATCTTCATATTATAACATATGAGCCAAGACTAAGCTTATGTCTCAAAAGAAACATCTAGCATGACAGCATACAAACAAACCTAAACACTATTTTAAGGTAGTAGATGACACTCATAACAGAACACATGTACACAACACAAAATAATACAAGTGCAAGACATACATAGTACAGAAAGCACATGTAGTAGTACAAATACACAAAGCATTAATATGACTCATCATAATTAGATCATTATGGTGACCTTTATTGCTCTTCTTACCCAAACTTCTAATTTGCTCTTGTTCACTAGAATCATCAAGCTTATGATCTTTCATCGATATTTGAGCAACTACTTGTGGTTGTCCAGGATCACTAAATTGAGGATTTTTGACTCCCATAATAGCTGTTGAATCTCCAACATTAGCTACAAAAATGTGAGTATCTCTAAAGATAACAGTTGAAACAGTTGTTCCAGCTGTAGTTAGATTTCCTATCCAATGTGGTTTCCATTATGCTAGAGAATGAAATGAAGAGAGAATGTAACACTTCCTCAAGTAACTCATTAACATGGGATTGCCCTTACCTCGGCTGGCTAGCATGGTTTTGTGTAGCTCAAGATAAGCGTCTGAGATTGCCTCCTTTACGCTGTCGACATCACGTGTTTGAAATTTGGGTTGCTTTTGGATCGTCTCCCAAAGATTTTCACAAACGTATTTAGCAGCATCCTTGACGCCATGACCATCGAACACTCCAATATACGTCTGTTCCTTCATTTCTGGTATCTTTTACAGTGTCTCATTGGGGCTCAGATTGACAGCAATGTAGTCCTCCATATGTTTTCGACCACCAGCATTGGTCTCTGCAGTGACAGATATTGTCACTCCATTCGAAAGGCATTCTCTCGATTTCGTAGCCTTGTTCTTCGAATAATTAAGATATGATGCTCTCTTCTGATATATTATTTTCAAATCTCTCCAAGTGATGCTTGTCATAGCGTAGTCCAGTTTGTTCAGTAGGCAAAATTAATTATTTCAAAACTTCTGAGTGGAAGAACATTACAAATTCTTTAGACATCCTATAACTTTCATGAATTTTTAACTGCTAAAAAGAGTTACCAGCATTACTGGTTGCTTCATACTATATCTTCAACATACGATACCTCCACTTACCTCCACACCCTTCTTTTTAAAATTTGTACAGGTTTATATTTTTAATTTGCCATATATATATAATGGAAAATTGCCTACATCTGTTGCACAATAAGATCTGCTATGATTAAAATAAAATGGTGAATATCATTGGAAAACTTGACTTAGTTGTTTTGCTTTAATGTTGATTACCTATAAGTATATATGTCTAGAGAGAGTTATTCAAGAAACAGCCAATATCTTATTACACACATTACAAGAGGTCCACCCATTTGCGTGGGTGGGCCCACACTGTTTATCAAAGAGGTTGCTTGGTATTTGCTTTTATTTAAATATAGGATGAGATGTAGTTACTGAAGAGGTCATGGCTATCTAATTTCCAAAAATTGCATGGGGTTATATAAGTAGGCAACATTCACTTGATTGGAAAGTTTGCAACAGCTCTTAACATGTTTGCTTTATCAATATTTAAAATTAATTGTTAGTGCCCTGGCTACTAAAACACAGTCAGGGATAAATATAAAAAAAAATTCAAAATCATATTATAAGTGATTAGCAGCCAAATACTACTAACAAGATTTTTTCTTAAATAAACCATGGCTACTCTCTTACTTAGGGGTCAGAGAGCTTCACTATAGTATTCATGGTTCTAATTGCTATCAATATAGTATATTGTAATTAGGTTTTAACACTTATTTTATAGATGACTGTACGTACCTTGTCCATTAGTTCTATAACTCAAAAGATGCTGCAAACTTAAGTCAATGAGACCAACTTAACATAGATAACACATCAAACTATCTAAAAGAACAAAAAGATAATATACTCAGTACAATGTTAGAACAACATCTTCTAAATAACACTTCATGTGACCGAGGTATTAAAAGTAATTTTGTTAGACAATAGTATGCAAATAGTTCTTGTCTAAGAAAATTTAGCAAAAATTTGTAATGTAATAATAATGTCATGTAATCTTCATACAAGGTTTTTCTATATCTGCATTAAACCCATAAAGAAGACGATCCAATCTAAAGTCATAATTATTAAATTTCATTATAATACTTATTATTTGCTATATATAGTAACAACATTCAAATAAGCTATAGAAGAAAATGTCTTACAATATGATGCTGTTTGATTTGTGTTATTTTACTGTTAATGGTTTATTATTAATAATCTGTATCCTTGTGATGGTTTATATAGCTTTGTTTTTCATTAGCCATTATTAGCTTGTCAATGTTGTCAAGTATTCTTTATTAATTATTATTATGACTTTCATTATCGCATAAAATTTTCATCAACAACAAGGCAATTTTAAAAGAAGTCTCAACAACAAAATGAGCCTATATAGAAGAAAGATTGAGATCTACAGGTTGATCCAAAATCTGTCGACATCTTTAAGTTAACAAACACCATCAAGGTTACATAGCTTATGTGGGACTTACATGTAGATATTTAGTATAAAAATATACTTACTGTTCACAGAACAAAAAACTTTGTTGTCTTTTAGGGAAACCAAGCTTCTTCTATCATCAAAGTGAGAGAGGGGAGACTCAGGGATATACTTCCAATTTAATTCAAATTCCTATCCTAAGTTTATGCAAATGCAATAAATATCTACTTCGTCAGTCGACTTGACTTTTCTAGTAACACGTCTGAGCCTTAAATATGGGAAACATGGACATCGAACGAGATTCCTAACACTGAATGAGGTGAGATCACATTTCTCTTTGTTGAAACATGAATTCTCCAGGTTGTCTCCCAAAGATCAATACAGTTGCAAAAGCAATGGAAAAGAGCCCTCAATCTGAAAAGCCAGACTGCATTTGAACATCTTTGAATGAAATTGTTATGGTTGGTTTGTCAGAATAAAGTATATTTGAGATTTGCACGTGTGAAGGATGTTAATATTCACGAGTCACGACGTGGGTGCGGTCAAGTTACACTGTTACACCCACTGGGGGGAAGAAACCACGTGGACCATAGTGTTTAGTGTAGAGAAAAGCAGTTGTAGATTTCTAATAATATTATGTCCAAGAAGGGGTTCCCATTTTACTTGCTGTGCATGATAGAGACTAGTCCAGCTAACAAACACTAAAGACCATATTTACTCGTTAGTTTATGTTTGCTACCATAGTAACCTGACCACACCTCTTTTAGAACCAGTCACTGCACCTGTTAAAAAGTGAATTTTCTTACCAAGAGAAAGAATTACCATGCAATAACAGCATACAAAATAAAGTGAGTTAAACAGGTTTGTAAATCCTTTTTAATTTGTCTGATAGGTTTTTAGTTGATTTAAATTATAGTTCAGAGTTAACTCAAAATGTGGCTTTGCAGGACCTCATCATCAATACAAGGTTAGTGTTACATGTCAATATGTACATGTTTACACATTTTCTTTGTTGTTTACATGTTTTGTTTGTTGACAGGTTTTTTTTCAGTTGAACAGACTCATCCTAATGTGTTTATAGGAGGAAATAAAAATGTGAGTTGTATAATTATATAAATTATTACAGGGTTCATCTCATTGTGATTAGTTGAGATATATAGATACAGTGTTCATAGACAAGAGGTTAGTACTTCAGACACCATCCCTCAATAATTAACATTTTATTTATAGCATGGAATAAGTATAAAGAGTGTACCCCTATCATTAGTTCCACTTGATTCTGAAGACAAGTCATATGTTATCAAGTTACATGATAGTCCAGGTCAGTAATAAAGGTAGGTGTGGTTATTTTTATAGTATGATGTCATTGTTAATATAGTGCTTTCTGACTATGTGATAACTGACAATTAATGTTAATATTAATATCATCAGATTAATTTGTATTTGCATGTGACAGTCACCTGATGAACATGTTATTAATGTAATAGTCACATGATTTGTCATTTATAGGTCATGTGAACTTTTCTGATGAGGTGAAGCAGCTTATCATCTCTACATTGTGTGATGATAATAGTAGATACATCATAACGAGTCAGTCACTCCTACTAATATACTCTAATAATATTGTCAGGTTATGATGAATATAGAGAGATTATTAAAACATGTTGTACAAGAGATGTTAGCTATTACAATACGTATCAATAAAAAGGTATGTATATGTGAAGGAGCCTACTTTGTGTGTCTTTAAGTTCCTAATATATTATACACGGTTGTGTAGACTGATATTCAGACTTAAATTACCTCCTCTTAATGCTTTGAATGAAATAACTTTAATGATTTAAGTTAGTTAATTTATGTGATGATTCCTGTTATTAATATATTTTATTAGCTTGTACTCGTCAGGTCTAGTCATCTCTCCACTGTTAGGCTACGTCTGTTTTCACACTTGAATGTTTTGCTAAACTTTATTTTGATATGTAAAATAAGGGAGAGAGTGTGGTTTATAGGACATGTATGTATAGGTGGAGGCTTCTTAGTGGAATTTGCTTAGAGACTCCATAGATTAAAATTTTATAAGGTGAAGTTATTTATTATAACAAAATATCATATTATGTGTGTATTATATTTTTAGGTATACTTTTATAAGAAACAACCTTTAACTGAATCATGAAGCATTTGTTGAATTTATCTTGGAATGTATGTAATTCATTATTATGTGACCTCATGTAGATACATGATATTTGCTTAGACAGTAAGTGATGTTGATACAATTTTACCTCAAGATGAACTTGGTAAGGAAACTATTGATCATTTTATTCTAATTTAACAGGTATGGTCTTATATAGGTATATATTTGATTAAAAAGGCAGTATGGACGAATATTGTGCCATTATTTTGTTTGATATGTCAATGATACTTTGGTAAAAGAGATATGTTATTATAAAATAGATTATATTTGTAATATAATAATTATCATGTTATTAGATCTAATTATCATTTTTATTAATGTACCCTTACACTTGTTTATGTAACTAAGTCAAAAGTGTCCATCCATTATATTATTGTGTGTCTAAATTCCTTTTTTATGTATCCATTGTACTTTTTGTGTCCATTTATTATTAATAAAGTACACATATTCAGTTTTTATGATAAGGAGTTAGGGCAAGCATTTTTATCACATGATCACATTGGACCTTTTATGGTATATATCACTAAAGTATGTCCAACAGAAACATGTGAGGGGTCCTTGGTGTAACTTCTATGATGATGACATCACTACGTGTCATAAGGTTTTGGTTTAGGGTTTAGGGTGATTTAGATGATGTCATCATATATGATGACATCACTACGTGTCTTTTAATGATGATGTCATCAGAGTGAAGTTACACCAAGAACCACCACATGTGAGTAATCATGTGACTAATATATGCTAAGTATACACTGGACAACTACTTATGGTGTTAGGTGAGAAGTATACAATAGATAAAGAATACTAAATAGTGTGTTCTGTGGGACATCTTTGGGTTAGTGTGGTGAGGTGGGTGGAGCTGTTTAATTGATAATTTTTATTATTGACAGATATTCTAATGAAATCAATTAAGCTCCAACTGATAATTTTATTCTAATCAAATTAGTTGATGCTGCAATTAATAAGACAGCAACAATCAAGCAAATTAGTAGTTGCAGTGAGGTCAGAGTTTAAAGGTTGTGTTGTACTATTATCAATTTTATTACAATAGGCTAAAATATTTCATCGACTCAAATTAGATACTTAGTCAATTATTAAAATAAATGTTGAACCAGGAAAATAAGCATGAGCTATCCTTTACTTGTTAAAATGTCAGTAACTAATATTATTATGATAACAAAGCATGTGTGTGTGTTTAGGTGGAGGAAAGTGATTTAATTGTGTTAAAACTGCTAAAAATGGACTTTTATAAAATATGAACATAATAATTGCTATAGCTGTGAATACATATAAATCATCGATTTGTTTAGCCAACATAATATCTGCTAGTCATGAATGGACACTATAATTGTAATAGCAGCTGATATGTGAGTTAAAATATAATAAGATACAGATCAACACTTAACAGTAGGGTAGTGTATCCTCTTTCATAGATTAGAGTATTTGTTTAAATCTAATAAAGTGGTGCTGTTTTTGTATATACAATACAGCAATCTACTGAAGCTTATGTAAGTCTAATAACATGCTTTTACACTGTTATATGCAAGTATATATAAAAAGGATTGTACACAAGTCACAGCTTTACTTTCCTTGGTATCATAATTTCACTCATAGAAATTTATTGGTACTACAGCAAATAGCCACATTATTAAATAATCAATTATTGATGCATTTATGATTTTTAATAATTTAAATTGAATTTACACTGATGTTTCAACAAATTTACATAGGTTTAGATTTTGTTATGTAATATCAAGGCATCTCCTGAATTATGATGACACTAGTGTGATCATGGATCTCAAATCTACAACTATTGTGAATTGAAATGCATCAGTACAAAATATTTTCCTCATTTTATAGTTAGTTTAAACCAAACACAGTATATTGGATAGGAATTAAGAAGTCACAATACATCTTTAGAAAATTGATGGTAGCCTACATCCAATATAGTAGCACACCAAGCTAAAATATTATACATCTTCTAGTAATAATGATCAACAAATATAATAGATACAAAAAATGGTATGTAATCAATCATATAATAATATCACTACACAAATATATGTGATGATGACAAGAGACTACCAAATATGGTAGAATTTATATTAATGAGCTAATATGCGTAAGTCATAAACCACTTCATGTAGTGGAGATATCCACATATCTAAGAAACCTAACTTTTTGCTAATTCTGTATGACAAATAAAATGCTTCTTCTTTAATATGACATACAATGATCAGTCCTAGTTTATCAGGTGTCAAGGTTCACTAGATAATTTTGATAGTTTTTTTGCATGTCTTCTACTGATATGCACTATTTTAGGTAGACATTGTAACATGGATATTGTTATGCAATATAATTATAATCACTATAAATTTGCTATTAAATTATCATTGTATTATACTAATGATATCATTATGCTATTTCTATCAGTATTGTGGACTTTCTCTTATAAAGAATCTGCTCAATCATTTGTACGAGGCTTAAGAGAAGGTTCAGTTATTATAGAAATAATCAAGTTAGTAAAGGCTATATGATTCCCTCTACACATAATGTCTGGCTGTCTTATATTAATAGTTGTATTTGGTAGACAGTATCCAGGAGGACAGTGTTTAGTGTAACCAACACTACTTCCATTGTCCATTAGTCCTAGCCATGATTGTCGTGAAGTAACAATTGTTTTGAAATCAATGTTACATTGTGTGATCCCAAACTTTTTAAGAAATGGACTACATACACATGCTTTGGTCTTACCGCTGTGTATAAATCCTGGTGGACAGCTTTGAGGAATAAGTTCAACTGAAGTTGTAGAAAAATAACTCAATACCTCAACATGTAAATATATGAAATTGTCTCCAATAAATAAATAGTAAAATTTTAAAATGTACAATTATTACTGTATACACTTTGAATTTGTTGCTCAATATGTAACAGATGTGTGATGTCAATGATGTCTGTACAATAATGTTTCTTAGACTGATGCATCTCAAGTGTTGTCAGTCTGGCAAGAATTTGTGCATAAGTCAGATTACCATTCAGGTCAAATGCTCTTAGGCCAATTCTAATATTTTCACCAGGATAAACTTTGATCTGCTTCTTATTAATTGTGTAATTGCCAATGCAACAAAAATTGGTTCTCACAGCTACTGACAATATCTCTCCAATATGGTTGTCTTCATAACAATAAAATATTTTGTTATATATATCACTTAAATTGACTTCATTTAATTGTGTTTGTTTACAGTCATACAATGGAAAAAAAAAATAGAATTGCTAGCTAATTTAGTAGTGTTCTTCATAAATGTCAATTTGGCATTAGAATTGGAAATATTTTGAGTTATTATTTGAATAGCACATAGTGGGTTGGTTGTAGGAAGATTTCTATCCTTATGTGAGAAAATAACACCACCATAAAAAGAAGCATGGTTGTTAACAAAAGATGCAATACACGATTCATGAATAAAGAGACGTGCTAAAGAATCGAGTCGAATAGCATCTCCGTGACTGGCTTTGTTGTTTTTAAAAACTAGTGTACCATTTAAGTGAATGTCACTGTTATATGCTTGTATTACTGAACCTGTTATATTCATGAAAATGTTACTTTCTCCACTGATGTAAACAGATTTTGTATTGACAAAAACCATTTTGCCAGAACTAAGGGATGTGTTTAAAGAATCACAAACTGTTTGATTCAATTTTACAGATTCTAAAATGAAATGTAAATTTTTGTGTACCTTTGTTGTTTCTGAGAGAATTAATGGTTGCCTATTCCAATATAGGTTTGAATATAATTGATATTATTGAGATGAATTGTGAGTTTGTTAGCCACATTAGATGATGTTATAATGTGAAACATTGAGTTATTATATTGATTTGAAATCCTGTAATAGTTGAAGTCTATATTAATATATATTGCTTCATGCATCATGTATTAAACTATCTGAAATACTAATGATATTCCATTGTGCGTTGAGTATTTTTTTATCAAATGAACTCGTAGTAATCATACAACCTAGTTTAAATTTGTCAAATCCTGAACCCAAAATGTTGTGGTTAAATTCAGAATTAGTAACTGTAATGGAAGTACTTCCAACTGGCGCATCACTAAAGATAAATGCTATATCATTAAACAGACCACCACTATTGAAGTTCCAATGGCCATGTGACATAAGTACATTAACCGTGTAGTTCCCTTCACTAAATAAAACTGTCATACCAGCTACAAATGAACTGATTGCTTTAGATCTTTTATCATCGACATTAGCTGCATTTGAAATATCACTATATTCTACAATGTTCAAATTGCCTTCTATAAATGTGTTGTTTAGGATAACACTAGCTTGTAATACTTTATGACTTTGATACATGTTACTAAAGTACAATATAAGTTCTCATCCACCACAAGATGTACTCCAATTACCAGAACACTGAGGAGTAGATGTGATAGTGACATTATTAAGGGTACCATTGTTGCTTGGATTAATTAGAAGAATAGCAAAATCATAATAGTTGTTAATAGCAACTCCAAACAATTTGATGTCATAACAATAACTGACAAACAATGTGACTGATTAAGATAGAAAGTAGTATCATTAGGATAGGGTATGTTAGTTGATGGCATAGTCCCCCACACTTTGTTACAAGTACATTTTTAATGAAAAGTGCACTAATATTATAGAACCCAAAACCATTTAATGGATAACTGTTACTTTGTTGACTGCAAGTGATAGTTGCAGGTGTTTCTGATATGCTACTTAAGGTGATATTTGATGTGTTACTAACCAGACAGAAAGAATTTGAGGACAGGATATGCTTTACATCAGAGGAGAGAATTATCTCTGTGTCTGGTAGAAGGAGATGAGTTGACTCACAAAGATATTTATTCAGATTATCAGGTTTTGTTAATACAAGACAACTAGACAAAGAGGACAGTGACAGTAGCAACCATAGTACTGGATCCATATTGCTTGAATGCTGTAGATTTTTGACTGATTTCTAAAAGACTCACTTTCTGTCAACTTTCTAAGCAATAATATGAGGACACATAGATTACTACAAAAATCTTGTAATGGAATCATGAAATTATTTTCATTTCTAACAAATGTTTAGGTAATCACTATTGCTGTTTTATACAAAAATATAAACTTTGACGTCAACAAAAACATTATACTTGTTACAATGACAACATTTTATTTAATAACATTTCCAAATACAAGACAAAAGTGAAGAAAATGTGCTACTTCTAGTTTTTAAACAAATACAATTACAAAGTTGTTTCATGATAATGCACTCGTAATTTTACCATTTCTTAATTCTTCTATATTATTATTTGACCTCTAGCTTCAACTTTAGGTTTAGAATCTATAAATATTCAGGTTATTGTAGCAATTTTGTATATACAGTCATAACATAACAAAATAACATTATTTTGTTAAACAAATGTAACCATTTACAGGTGTCCATATATTACGTCATAATAATAATGCTTTGTTATTTGTATTTTCTTATTATAAGTGACTCAATAATGCAAAGAATGTAAACAGTGAAAGTTGTCAAAAGTTCATCTTTGTTGTTGTTTGAACCATTAACGTTTTGGAAGAGAGCAAGATTAGTCACGTTATATTCATAATTACTGCCATTGGTAGGATATCCTTTGTACCATGTAATCTCTCTTTCCCGCTGTGTGTGTAATATATAAAACTATATTTTTAGTAAGTTTTAAAATAATATGATCAAACATAACCAGCATACCTATACATGATCCTGTTAAAACGTGTAGACATTTGTACATGTTTAAGCTTGAGGTTTATAAAATAAACAAGTATTAAATCAAAAACAAGACTTGGGTGCATGTCCACACAAAACTTTGAAAACGAAACTTTTTTTTTTACAAATAAGAAAATTGACATGGCTTATGCATGATATTATTGAATGGAGTGGATATAAGAGGGATAAGAAATTCATATGAAAATAAGAATAAGTTAATCACATCTTTGGAGTTGTATTTGATTGTTTAAGTATTAGTATGGCTATACCAACAGCCATAGTAAATATGGTATTTCATCAAGTATAATTATTGCATTCTTCTATGATGTATGTGAGTTAGTAATTAATGTGTTGTGTTGCTTGTTCAGTTGTAAAGTTGGTCTAGTTCGTATATATTGGCAGTAGTAATTTTCTGACACGATCCTTCTTTGTGTTTTTTTGAAATTGAATTAGTTAAGAGGATCATTTGTAAATAATCTATGATACCACAGTAAAGTGAAAATACTGAGTAGACGTAAGTTTTTACAATCAATGTGGCAGATGAGATGAAGCTTCTAGAATGTTACAGAACTCTAGACTTTTTTTGTTTTTTCTACTCAATCTTTTATATATATGCACTTTGAATTATTAAGTTTAATTGTGTATGTTAGATTTAACTGCATATATATAATGTGCATTCCATAGCCATATATCACATACAATTCTATACTATTCCATTATCAATAAACAATATGTATCTACTGTTTTTGTACGTTTCTACACAAATTTCTCTAATGATGTTCTACTATATGTAAGGCTGCCCCCTTCACAAACTATTAATGCTTACAAGATATCAGGTCTGCAGTTATTTCTCCATAATGGACATCTGCATTAAGTACAAGGTTCCTTTTTTAATATTGGGATATTTTTGACCATCATTCTTAAATGTTACAAAATATCTGTTGTAACAATAAGTCATCTTTTTACATTTTAGCTCTAGTCAGTGTTTTACTGTGAAGTCAATATCTTCCAATTGAAAAGAATTATACGATGATAATTCCCAATTATAGTCTTGTTATTTCCTTGATTTATGAATATTTTCTCCTTATCTTTTATAAATTATGTTAATATTAATATTTATCCACCTCCTTTAAAATAGGCATATCTGAATGTAGCATGGACATGCTATTTAATTAACAAGACTGTGAATGCCATGTTCAGAGAGACAAAGTACATGTGCAGTACTTTATCTTATATCCAATCAGGTTATTTATAGAGAAAGGTCTATTTTTATTTTTAGGCAATTCTTATTTAGTCATGTGTTAAAGATGTACAGTTCAATTAAATTAATTAATTAATTAATTGTGGTATAAAAGATAACTTGGTATTCAGTCTTGTCATTTATTGTTTCACATCATTGCTTTTCTAAATTTAAGGTCAGATCCTTGCAATGATTCATATTACTGAAAGCAACAAATGGGTTGAAACACTATTCTTTCATGTGACAACACTGAAGTAAAAACTGGAAACGTGCAGTAGAGTACTAGTCTAGTACATATCCTAGCTCAACATGTCACAAAGCATTTCCAAATCAGTAGATATTAAATCAAATTTGCTGTAACAGTTGCTGAGATAACTTTGGTCTGGCTATTAATATATATAAAATGCAAGATGGCTGAGCTTGACTAATATTTGGCTAAAATTGTCATTGGAAGAAATAACAGAGGCTCCTTTTCCTCTTGAACATTCACAAAGCCATTGTATAAGCCTATATATATGCAGTAATCATGATACAGGCACTGACAGCTAAATTAAGAAGAGCTGGTAGTCCAACTTTAGTTGTATGTACTTTACCAAGTCTAAAATCTTATATGACCTGTACTATCATCAATAAAGTAAATGACATATTGTTCAGAAAGTGATGGTAAATTTTAAAGCATTACTCAATGTCTTTGATTGACTAACATAGTACATCCTCCAGACATTCTTTTACTATTTCCAGGTAGAACTGAAAGAAGCAATATAGTATCCACGATATTGAAATGAAATAGCTCTGGGTGCCAGAGATAAACGCTTTCAAACCCTAATTTTCGGACTGCCCCTTGTTCGGACAAAAATTCCAAATGACGGACATGGACTTTCCTCTCGCAAGGAAAGAAACAACTGCACGGTTGCTACCATCATCAGGTAGGAATGTCATTGCACTATAATAACAGCAAACAATAATAACTCCCTTTCACTCTGTTTCTGCAAAATTAGCACTACTTTGGAGGCATCTACCGTGGCCAATATTCAGACACCCGATGTACGGACGGAAAACGCTTTCTTTTTTTTGCTGTCAATACCACTAGGAATTTCAACACAAAGACGTTACAACTATAGTGGTAGGTATTATATAAACAAACACTCAAATACCAAGCATAGCCTGATTTTAATTATAGCTCCACCTTTATTCTAATATAGTTGTTTATTTTCCTCAAAAGAAATATTAATATGTAACATTAGATAGTCATACTCTTAAACATCATAGTAATTGAGCTAATACATCATTCACATTTCTTACAAATAAAAACAAAACTCTTAGACTTGGCTTTCTGTTGTGGTATAGACACACAAATGCAATGCATTCATTCGTGGCAAAGTGAACACATAATCCAAGTACTAGCACAAGGATAAGCACAATTACCACTAAGACAAGTATTTAACACATTAAAAATAGTATGAAGTTACTAAAAGTTATTACCAGTATCACTAGTATCTCTACAAGTTCCAGTTCCATTACTTCTTACAGTAGTATCAGTAGCACCTAATGTTACAGTTATATATACAATATTAGTATCTAGTTATTAAAAGTTATAACCTGTCTCAGTAATACTTCTTTGTCCTCTACGAGTTCCAGTTCCATTACTTCTTACAATAGTATCAGTAGCACCTAATGTTACAGTTATATATACAATATTAGTATCTAGTTATTAAAAGTTATAACCTGTCTCAGTAATACTTCTTTGTCCTCTACGAGTTCCAGTTCCATTACTTCTTACAGTAGTATCAGTAGCTCCTAATGTTACAGTTTTATATACAATATTAGTATCTAGTTATTAAAAGTTATAACCTATCTCAGTAATACTCCTTTGTCCTCTATGAGTTGGAGTTCCATTACTTCTTACAGTAGTATCAGTAGCTCCTAATGTTACAGTTATATATACAATACTAGCATCTAGTTATTAAAAGTTATAACCTGTCTCAGTATTACACCTTTGTCCTCTATGAGTTCCAGTTCCATTACTTCTTACAGTAGTATCAGTAGCACCTAATGTTACAGTTATATATACAATATTAGTATCTAGTTATTAAAAGTTATAACCTGTCTCAGTATTACTTCTCTGTCCTCTACGAGTTGCAGTTCTTACAGTAGTATCAGTAGCACCTAATGTTACAGTTATATATACAATATTAGTATCTAGTTATTAAAAGTTATAACCTGTCTCAGTATTACTTCTCTGTCCTCTACGAGTTGCAGTTCCATTACTTCTTACAGTAGTATCAGTAGCACCTAATGTTAAAGTTATATATACAAGATTAGTATCTAGTTATTAAAAGTTATAACCTGTCTCAGTATTACTTCTCTGTCCTCTACGAGTTGCAGTTCCATTACTTCTTACAATAGAATCAGTAGCACCTAATGTTACAGTTATATATACAATATTAGTATCTAGTTATTAAAAGTTATAACCTGTCTCAGTAATACTTCTTTGTCCTCTACGAGTTCCAGTTCCATTACTTCTTACAGTAGTATCAGTAGCTCCTAATGTTACAGTTATATATACAATATTAGTATCTAGTTATTAAAAGTTATAACCTATCTCAGTAATACTCCTTTGTCCTCTATGAGTTGGAGTTCCATTACTTCTTACAGTAGTATCAGTAGCTCCTAATGTTACAGTTATATATACAATATTAGCATCTAGTTATTAAAAGTTATAACCTGTCTCAGTATTACACCATTGTCCTCTATGAGTTCCAGTTCCATTACTTCTTACAGTAGTATCAGTAGCACCTAATGTTACAGTTATATATACAATATTAGTATCTAGTTATTAAAAGTTATAACCTGTCTCAGTATTACTTCTCTGTCCTCTACGAGTTGCAGTTCTTACAGTAGTATCAGTAGCACCTAATGTTACAGTTATATATACAATATTAGTATCTAGTTATTAAAAGTTATAACCTGTCTCAGTATTACTTCTCTGTCCTCTACGAGTTGCAGTTCCATTACTTCTTACAGTAGTATCAGTAGCACCTAATGTTACAGTTATATATACAATATTAATATCTAGTTATTAAAAGTTATAACCTGTCTCAGTATTACTTCTCTGTCCTCTACGAGTTGCAGTTCCATTACTTCTTACAGTAGTATCAGTAGCACCTAATGTTACAGTTATATATACAATATTAGTATCTAGTTATTAAAAGTTATAACCTGTCTCAGTATTACTCCTTTGTCCTCTACGAGTTGCAGTTCCATTACTTCTTACAGTAGTATCAGTAGCACCTAATGTTACAGTTATATATACAATATTAGTATCTAGTTATTAAAAGTTATAACCTGTCTCAGTATTAGTCCTTTGTCCTCTATGAGTTGCAGTTCCATTACTTCTTACAGTAGTATTAGTAGCTCCTAATGTTACAGTTATATGTACAATATTAGCATCTAGCTATTAAAAGTTATAACCTGTCTCAGTAATACTCCTTTGTCCTCTACGAGTTCCAGTTCCATTACTTCTTACAATAGTATCAGTAGCACCTAATGTTACAGTTATATATACAATATTAGTATCTAGTTATTAAAAGTTATAACCTGTCTCAGTATTACTTCTCTGTCCTCTACGAGTTGCAGTTCCATTACTTCTTACAGTAGTATCAGTAGCACCTAATGTTAAAGTTATATATACAAGATTAGTATCTAGTTATTAAAAGTTATAACCTGTCTCAGTATTACTTCTCTGTCCTCTACGAGTTGCAGTTCCATTACTTCTTACAATAGTATCAGTAGCACCTAATGTTACAGTTATATATACAATATTAGTATCTAGTTATTAAAAGTTATAACCTGTCTCAGTAATACTTCTTTGTCCTCTACGAGTTCCAGTTCCATTACTTCTTACAGTAGTATCAGTAGCTCCTAATGTTACAGTTATATATACAATATTAGTATCTAGTTATTAAAAGTTATAACCTATCTCAGTAATACTCCTTTGTCCTCTATGAGTTGGAGTTCCATTACTTCTTACAGTAGTATCAGTAGCTCCTAATGTTACAGTTATATATACAATATTAGCATCTAGTTATTAAAAGTTATAACCTGTCTCAGTATTACACCTTTGTCCTCTATGAGTTCCAGTTCCATTACTTCTTACAGTAGTATCAGTAGCACCTAATGTTACAGTTATATATACAATATTAGTATCTAGTTATTAAAAGTTATAACCTGTCTCAGTATTACTTCTCTGTCCTCTACGAGTTGCAGTTCTTACAGTAGTATCAGTAGCACCTAATGTTACAGTTATATATACAATATTAGTATCTAGTTATTAAAAGTTATAACCTGTCTCAGTATTACTTCTCTGTCCTCTACGAGTTGCAGTTCCATTACTTCTTACAGTAGTATCAGTAGCACCTAATGTTACAGTTATATATACAATATTAATATCTAGTTATTAAAAGTTATAACCTGTCTCAGTATTACTTCTCTGTCCTCTACGAGTTGCAGTTCCATTACTTCTTACAGTAGTATCAGTAGCACCTAATGTTACAGTTATATATACAATATTAGTATCTAGTTATTAAAAGTTATAACCTGTCTCAGTATTACTCCTTTGTCTTCTACGAGTTGCAGTTCCATTACTTCTTACAGTAGTATCAGTAGCACCTAATGTTACAGTTATATATACAATATTAATATCTAGTTATTAAAAGTTATAACCTGTCTCAGTATTAGTCCTTTGTCCTCTATGAGTTGCAGTTCCATTACTTCTTACAGTAGTATTAGTAGCTCCTAATGTTACAGTTATATGTACAATATTAGCATCTAGCTATTAAAAGTTATAACCTGTCTCAGTAATACTCCTTTGTCCTCTACGAGTTCCAGTTCCATTACTTCTTACAATAGTATCAGTAGCACCTAATGTTACAGTTATATATACAATATTAGTATCTAGTTATTAAAAGTTATAACCTGTCTCAGTATTACTTCTCTGTCCTCTACGAGTTGCAGTTCCATTACTTCTTACAGTAGTATCAGTAGCACCTAATGTTAAAGTTATATATACAAGATTAGTATCTAGTTATTAAAAGTTATAACCTGTCTCAGTATTACTTCTCTGTCCTCTACGAGTTGCAGTTCCATTACTTCTTACAATAGTATCAGTAGCACCTAATGTTACAGTTATATATACAATATTAGTATCTAGTTATTAAAAGTTATAACCTGTCTCAGTAATACTTCTTTGTCCTCTACGAGTTCCAGTTCCATTACTTCTTACAGTAGTATCAGTAGCTCCTAATGTTACAGTTATATATACAATATTAGTATCTAGTTATTAAAAGTTATAACCTATCTCAGTAATACTCCTTTGTCCTCTATGAGTTGGAGTTCCATTACTTCTTACAGTAGTATCAGTAGCTCCTAATGTTACAGTTATATATACAATATTAGCATCTAGTTATTAAAAGTTATAACCTGTCTCAGTATTACACCTTTGTCCTCTATGAGTTCCAGTTCCATTACTTCTTACAGTAGTATCAGTAGCACCTAATGTTACAGTTATATATACAATATTAGTATCTAGTTATTAAAAGTTATAACCTGTCTCAGTATTACTTCTCTGTCCTCTACGAGTTGCAGTTCTTACAGTAGTATCAGTAGCACCTAATGTTACAGTTATATATACAATATTAGTATCTAGTTATTAAAAGTTATAACCTGTCTCAGTATTACTTCTCTGTCCTCTACGAGTTGCAGTTCCATTACTTCTTACAGTAGTATCAGTAGCACCTAATGTTACAGTTATATATACAATATTAGTATCTAGTTATTAAAAGTTATAACCTGTCTCAGTATTACTCCTTTGTCCTCTACGAGTTGCAGTTCCATTACTTCTTACAGTAGTATCAGTAGCACCTAATGTTACAGTTATATATACAATATTAGTATCTAGTTATTAAAAGTTATAACCTGTCTCAGTATTAGTCCTTTGTCCTCTATGAGTTGCAGTTCCATTACTTCTTACAGTAGTATTAGTAGCTCCTAATGTTACAGTTATATGTACAATATTAGCATCTAGCTATTAAAAGTTATAACCTGTCTCAGTAATACTCCTTTGTCCTCTACGAGTTCCAGTTCCATTACTTCTTACAATAGTATCAGTAGCACCTAATGTTACAGTTATATATACAATATTAGTATCTAGTTATTAAAAGTTATAACCTGTCTCAGTATTACTTCTTTGTCCTCTAAGAGTTGCAGTTCCATTACTTCTTACAGTAGTATCAGTAACTCCTAATGTTACAGTTATATATGCAATATTAGTATCTAGTTATTGAAAGTTATTACCTGTCTCAGTATTACTCTTTTGTCCTCTCTGACTCATAGTAGTACAAAATAAAGGTATTGAAATGTAAAAATAAAGGATTATTTTCTTACTTTTATGTCTTTTTTCAGCTTTTCTTCTAAAATCTTTCGTTTCTCCTCTTGTTTACGCTGATGCTCAATTTTTCTCTCTTCTTTCTGCTTCAAGGCTTCTGCTTTTTTCCTTTCTTTCTCATTTATTTCCTTTCTACATTCTTCACTGGTCAACACACTTGCACTTGACTTTGCTGTAAATTTTGGAATTACTCTTTCAGGAGGCATTGCAGCAATTAGCTTAGAAACTACTGAATGAGATGAAGGTTGTAGAACTGCTGTAGGAGATGAAGGTGCAGGTTCTGTTGCTCCATTCTGAAGTGACACCCAATAATTGTATCTGGGATCAGTTTTGATGTTATATCTTCTGCCTTACGTCGAGAGAATCTCACTATCTCATCATGAGTAAAGGGTTGGTGTACAGTGTCAGAAGACTGTCAGAAGACTGTTGATGACAACTAGAGTTGTGGTATAGTAATGACTCTTCAAGCACTGTATAATCATTTTCTGACTCAACAGACATTGACTCATCACTTTGAACATTATCATAAGGAGTTGAGACAGGAGTAATACCAGTAGCTGCTGATTGCACTGAATGGCGAAGAGGAATGAACAGTGGAATAAACTTCAGACCAGTTCGTTCACACATGGTGGGGTGCTTGGGTGGACTCTTTGTTAATACTTTGAACCTAATGAAAAGAAAATAATAATAAAAGTTTAATTTGCACACCTGTCAATTGGGTAAATACCAGTAACCCTAAAACCAGATATGATATTGTGTGGAGTCATTGCTTTCATCCGAGCACAGTTAAACAACAGAGAGAATTGATATCGAGTCACAACTTTGCCAGGATTATTAACCATGTATGAATGACACTCCTCTCTCCATGCTTTCTTCAGCGGACCGAATACACCTTTATCTAAAGGTTGAGTCTTGTGTGTACTATGTGGAGGAAGACAAAAGACAATAACTTGCTCTTCTGCTGCTTTGTTGACAAATACTGGTGAAAAGTGACTAGAGTGTCCATCCATGAGAAGAAGCAGTGGTCGAGCAGGAGGAGCATAAACCAAAAAGTGGCTAGTAAACCACCACTCAAAAATTTCTGCATCCATCCACCCACTATCACTAAGACCATACATGGTGCCGGGGACCTCTCCATGTGTCAAGTCAAGTTTCAACGTCTTTCTATCAAAAATGACAAGTGGTGGTAAAGCGTATCCACCTGCATTACAGCAGGATAATACAGTTATTTGACTTCTCTCAGAACTAGTGACAGTTCACGGTAGATGCCTCCAAATTAGTGCTAATTTTGCAGAAACAGAGTGAAAGGGAGTTATTATTGTTTGCTGTTATTATAGTGCAATGACATTCCTACCTGCTGAT
Source organism: Xestospongia bergquistia (assembly GCA_963965975.1). Lineage (NCBI taxonomy): Eukaryota > Metazoa > Porifera > Demospongiae > Haplosclerida > Petrosiidae > Xestospongia > Xestospongia bergquistia. The sequence goes on from OZ014414.1 coordinate 6,596,902, forward strand.
GGTAGCAACCGTGCAGTTGTTTCTTTCCTTGCGAGAGGAAAGTCCATGTCCGTCATTTCGAATTTTTGTCCGAACAAGGGGCAGTCCGAAAATTAGGGTTTGAAAGCGTTTATATCTGGCACTCAGAGCTATTTCATTTCAATATCGTGGATACTATATTGCTTCTTTAAGTTGTACCTGGCAATAGTAAAAGAATGTCTGAAAGATGTACTATGTTAATGCTAGCGCGTCCGATTGATGGGCGTGTCCGATAATTGGCCGTTTACTCTATATACACATATGCACAACCATCTACTATCTGTCTATCCACCCATCCATCCATCCATCCATCTATTTATTGGTTTTTGTTGAGTATTTCTGTCAATGCCATATTCTATAAGAAACCAATACTGTTATATTCAACTTATAGTTGTCGCACTCCTTTTCATGTTTCTCTTGATATTTCAAAAGTTTCTAATTACTAGACCAGACTGGACTACAAGGTATGGATTAGTCCTATATAATTATAATGAAGACAAAATAAAAAAATTAGGAATATTAATACTATGTAAATTTATTTGAATCAGTTGCGATATTGACCAAAGTGTATTACATAAAGTGATTGCATATCATGAATAACTGTATGACATAAATTGGGCTCCAATAATACTAACTACTCTGGAAAGTAGCCAAAATTTATCTAGGTCTGTCAACATTTAAAGGTTAACTTTTCAACCCACCTAACATTGACAGAGCTTATTAAGTCTAATTTAATTGCTGTAAAAACCAATACTCAATATTTTCTTTAATATGTACCAATCAATGACAGCGACATTTAATTCATCAATGAAACAAGTTACTTTGTGACCATGTATTCTTTCTTATTGTCAACTAAATATATATATATATATATGTATATAGGTTTGCTTGATCAGTTCTGTCATTTACTTTAAAAGAGTGTATATGTTTATTGATATGTAGTAGAACATATATTACTGTAATATTAATAGCTATTTAAAATAATCCTATTGGATTATAAGTAACTGAGTTTTAAGTTTAGTTTCTAATCAAACTGTAATCGTGCAATCTGTAATTGTGCAATCCAACAATTTTTAATGATCTCCCTCATTTTAAAAATAGAACTAAAGTTAGTTATAGTCCACCATGTCATTTGCAATTATAGAATGTGTGATGATGTAGATGTAAATATATATCTCCACAACAAAGGACTTTGTTAATTGTGAATAGTAGTACTGTGTTGATAGCAATGTCAAATTGCTGATTTTCGTCATTAGTTCAAAAACTATTCATGAAAAATGCATATATTGTTGCTTTTCCTTGATGCTAGCTACATTTTTAGCAAGTTGTCTACAGACTTTCAACTTCTATTTACAATTTTTAAACTTGTACTATCTTTACTTGAATCCTGGCCATCCCTACATAAGTGCTCCAAGTGATTAAAGAACCTTGATAATGACTTCTTTTTGAGATATAATAACTAGAAACATTGAATAGTTATATAGCTATCATATGATCTGATATCCTGACCTTACTTTATTGTACCCACTGACTTGTATCTACTACTTTTACATATTCTTTATTGCCTTACAATATAATATCTCAGCAATGTCTTGTACTAGTAGTACTGCTAGTGGATCTCTTAAACATCTAAATAGTATATTATTGATAGGATTTCATATGACTGTCTTTACACTTAAGTTATTTTAAGTTTTAGGATGAAATTTAATTTCTATACAGATCACTGACATTCATTTCATTCATAAAAAGCTATAGTTTGAACAAACTCAGACAAGTTAGAAATGAACTATAATTGCTAGTACTATGTAGTGTATGTCACTTCACTAGTGTGACCAATCTGATATGCAGTGTTATCAAAGATAATGTGGGTTATGTAAATCAAGAAATCAATTTAATAACTAAATAAAAACAGGTAGGTCTAAAAGTCATGTTAAAGACTTGTTAAAAGATGAACTAACAGCAAGTGAACATCTCAATGATTACAGATGCTCTGCTGATATGTAGGCTCAAGAAATAAAGGAGAATTTCGTCCTGAGAAACAGAGCACTCATTTTCATCCTCTCTTCCATTGGTGACATGACAAAGTGGTTAGACCATTTTACAAATTAATTACCTTATAGGTAAAGAAAGACCTGATTTTGCTAGTGCCTTATTCATTGTGGTAGTAGGTGGTAAATTCATGTAAATAAAATAATAGACAGAGCTCACTGTGGTACTCGCTATCATTTATTGTTTATTGTCCAATAAGTTTGCATATTTCCCTTTCAATGGTGATCTTGTCAGAAGACTATAAAAAACAATTAGGATCAATTATAAATACATAGCATTTTATTACAAACTGTTTTATGCCTTGTTTATAATTTTAACACAGCCAAGCATTTAAATTGTGAAAACTGGCACTGTAGAGTACAGATATTATGTCATCTTCCTTAAATTTTAGCTGCTAAATAATAACTTTTCTATAAATTCGTATAATTTCTTTACCATGTTATTGAATTATCAATGACGTTTTTTAGTTAGAATGTATGAACATGGTATTTTTGTAAGAGAAAACGTTTCGACATCATTCCTACATAATAGCACAACAAGCAGTCAAAGGATGTCAACCACTTATTACCATGATCTAAAAATACTAACATTAAGTGTGGTAGCTATAAACCTCTGAGTCGAAACATTTTCTCTTTACTAAAATATCATGTTCATTAAGCTCAACTAAAAGACTTCATTGATAATAACTTTTGTATTTGTTGTTATTTCAGGATTGTTTATATAAGAACTTATCAGATGTGACTAAACACAAATAACTATATATTCCTCAAAAGTAATCAAACCCCATAACCCTACAGCTTTTCATGTTATTGAATAATGAAGAGTAATTATGAATTATATTATATACAAGAATTATTATTTTGGTGCAAATAGCTAAAGTATTTACGGTTGTTACAACCAAAATTGAGCTGAAATATGATTAATAAATTGCTTTATTTGTACTGATTTACAATAATTAATTACATACATTTCCTGTTATATTATGTTCTCTAAGATTAATGTCCTTCATTACTTGCATAAACAGAATTAATTATGCCATTGTGCTCATATTAAATCAATAATGGGTATATAGGTCACATGTATTTATTTGATGTATTGCACATCCAATCTTCGTAATATATTTTCATTGATTGAAGTCTAGCAGTGACAGATAAGCTCTTACAACAGCATCAGTAATTTTAATAGAATGAGACAGCAGCTACTTTGATGTATTTAGTTTGAAGCCATCATTTCATTCGACCTTTATATGTAGTTTAGTTAATTCATTAATATTTATAGTTTAAAGCTATTGTACTAAAGTAAATGGGATTTCACAATTGAGTATATTATAATGTACATGACTAACATGAATAAAATGAAACTGTTTTTGTTATGCAGTGTTTCAAATGACTTATCAATTTCCTCTGTAGCTTATTTCCAATGGCTATGGTGAGATTATCAAAAAAACACAAGCAAATTCAATCTAGAATATTAATTACATCTCCCATGTAGAACTGCATTGAGAAAATCCACTTTTTTATATATACAAAGGCAAACTAACATAATAATGGTATTTAAAAAAATTCAAGAATATCATTCATATTATAAGCTTATTATGGAACATGATTTAATGCAATATTAATTATGATAGGGTCATAGCAGACAGGATTATCAAGGAGTATACCAGACATTATTAACAGTGTAACTTCTGAATGGTAAGTTAGTTAACTTTTCATAAACTAGCACAATATTAAAAATTACCTCTTATTGAACAAGGAGAAAAGCTCTGAACACACATGGTGGAGAATTTGATACTGCTAAGGTAAGAAGTGTGTATGTATCTCTCCACATCTCTGTCTCTGTATGTGTATGCATTGTGTGTGTCTCTCTCTTTTTGTGTGAAAATTGGAGCTGTCATAGAGTCTCTTATTCATATGGATATTAAATATTATTAATATTACAACTAATGCTGGATGTACATGTAAAATAGAATACAATATGTAGATAAAGAAGAAAATTTACATGTAAATAATATGTACTGCTACAGTAATTGAAATTGTATGATATTAACTATACTATATTTGATATCTTAATAATATGTAGGTATTACTAATACAAGTTATTAAAATGATTTATGTAAAATTGTAAATATTGATTGTATTTTGTAAGTCAGAGGTAGCTTACATTGTCTTAGCAAATAATAATCTTTTTTTTAAATGGAGTTCTATTTTCAGAGACACAACTAATGTTATAGATGCAATTATTATCTTTTATTTTCTCTTTATTTTACACTAACTTTAATGAAATCACACGAAGGACATGTAAAAATTATTACAGGTACATCTTTGTATCATTATCACTATGACAACAGATAGATAACTGTTATCAGTTGTAGTTTGGTTAGTCCTTGTTACCAAAGTAATTTTTTAATAGATTGCACATAATTTTCTTCATTATGTATTTATACATAATATATTGCATACATATATAATAGTACCTGATACTTCGTCTTCTATAGAGTATGTCCAATATAGGTCAGTTATCATTTACTGTATTTGTATATTTTTCTAATTTGGTGTTGTCACTCATCTCAAATGTAAACACATGTACAATAAAAATATATTCATATGGTACTTGGCCATAAATAATAATTATTGGAGTAATTCTTGTTATTATTATAATTGCTATACTTTTTTATTATATTTGCCATGTACAGTTCTGTTCTGGTGTGTAATTTTATTATAATAAAAATAGTTAATAGAATTTTAAAAATCTTTGTATTTATTATATTTCATTTAGAAAAAAGTAGTTCAGTAGCTGTTTTAGAAGGAAATAATCTACAATAAGAGGATATAATACGTTAAAAAGAGATTGCTCAAGATTCTTTGTGGTTATTTATAAAACACTTTACTAAGAAGTGGCATATAATGTTATCAATTCATATATAACTTCACAGTCATGTCCTTTCACATCACATACTATAGTTATGGATCAGTCAGATTAATCGTTTATTAGACCACACAAAGTAACTCAATTCAGTGTGATAGATTTTAAAAGTAGTCTTTTTAAAGCATACTTTCAACACAGTTAGAATCATAATATTTTATCTTTATCTGTGTTTGTTCTTTAATTTGGTGACATCACTCTACATTAAAAAACAAGTTAAATGTGTCGTGAAACACGCCGTTGTATATGAACTGCAAAAATAATAGGAACCCAATGATATCAATTTTGAATTGTATACGTGTAGCAAGTGGTATAACCAAGTTATGGTCACTTTGTGGTGTAACTAAATAGAGTTTATTGAATGCTCATTTAAAATAACATTATTTTAGGAAAAACCAAATCAGCAGTTCAAAATAGCATATCTATATATCTAAAAGTTACAATGATATTTAAGAAAACTAAAAGGTACAGATAAAAGTTCAGCAATTTATTATGTTTTCTCAATTCAGCGTTATTTTTTAACCCAGTTCAGACCAGTCAAGTGTGCACGAATGTCTGAAGGTAGTTTCATGAAAGCATTCTCTGTAGCTTTAAGTACTCTACTGACAGCATTCATCAGATTCTCAGCATTGTCTGTCACCAATCTAGTGAATTGTTCAGGATCTGTGAAGTGAAGAAAGCACAAACAAGGCAGAGAAGGTACATATATAATACTACATTTAAAATACATATATGCATAATATAATGTATACATGCTTATAATTTGAGGATAAAATGTATATTATACCAAAATAATTAAAAAATGCTATCAAGGAGCTTTTAATCATAGGAATACCAACTGACTGTGTGGAATATAGCTAATCTTCTAAGACACAAAGTACCAAATAACTCAATATAATCAAATCATACAATTTACTTTCACATTTGTAGGATGAGTTGTATACTGTATGCATTTTAGACCAAGTGTTGGTCTAAAATGCATATAGTCAAACCTTACAAACTATTTTCTTATTACTAGTTACTTTTATTGTCTTTTAAGTTAACTAATAGTTAAGGGGAAATAGTATCTTGGTTAAATAAGTTATATATACTTCTGTTCTTGATTTATAGCAATGGTTGACTACTAGTACCACTCAGTTCACAACTTACCATCTTCTAGTTTTCCAAAGACTCGGCTATTAATTTCGAATAGTGTCTCAAAACTTTGAACTTCATCAAGAACTCGTGATAGAGTCTGTAAAGAATATATAGCACTTTGTTAATATAAAGAAAAAAGCTTGCTAATAACAAACTAATGTGTGAAAAAATCACAAATTAATTCATGTGAGAAGTCTTAACAAGTTGAATACATAACGAACACTTGTGAGTCAGTTTGCTTTGCAATTGCTATATTGGTACTGCATAAGAACTTGTTAATTACCTATAATAATATAGGCAACAGAATTGTATGAATACGTCTTTATTTCATGCAAATGATGCATGATAAATGACGGTAAATGTGTTAAACTAAAGGCGCACCAAGACCATATGATGGGTGTGGCAGTGACAGTAACAGTCAAGTGCAGTTTTGTAAGATTTTGTTTCTCTGTAACTTGTGTATTTGTAGATTTAGTGTAACTTTCGTAAATTTATTATATCAATAGTCTTATGATAACTAGATCTCCTTCTAGATATATGTACTTATTGCTACAACTGTTAGCAAAGAAAGCTGAGAAGGTAAGTAAAATTCACCATAACCACAAAATGAAACATGAAAATTCTGACAGTAAAATTGTGGACAATTGACTTTGTTCCCATAGTAGTTTTATTGGGGCAAACATTTGTGCCATCTAACTTGTACTTTTTCGAAAATTCTTTCATACTTCAAGTTTTGTCATCTATCATACAGACAGGCGTCAACAGACATGAAAGTACGGTAACACTCCGTATGCAGTGTGCAGTAAGGGTTAAATATAATCTTAATTACTATAGATACATAGGTAGTCTGTGTATGGATATTTTTGTTATCAAAGTCTCTGTGACTCACACTTTTCAGTTGTATATCTGTACAGAGTTCAAAAGCTTTTGTAGCTATTTTAACAACTTCCTTATTGTCTTTGACAATAGAATTAGCTGTTTGGATAAATGTTTCAGAATTGAAGTCACTCTTTTCACCTCTATAAAAGAAAGAATATTATAATTACTGTCAAACTGAATGTAATTCATTAATACATTACTCAGAGTATATTTTCTAGTTTCAATGCTAAATTATAGACCCTTAACTATAGGTATAAATATTTATATTAATGATATTTAATTCCATAAACATGAAATAAACTAGAAATTGAAGTATATATTTCACTTAATAACACTTACTGGGCAAGCTTTGACATATCCATCATCAGTCTGGCCATACGTTTAGTAGCTACTATCATATCATTATCTTTCTCCTCCCAGTGTTCAGCTTGTTTATAAAGATGATGAGCAGCAAACTAAAAGAGATACTTTTGTCATATTCTTACACACATCCTCATATATTATTGTATACAGTATAGCAACTTTCCAGAATAGACCATTAATTGGTTCAATATGATCAGCCCATATTTTGCAAAGTAGATTTTTTAAAATGTTGAGAAAAAATTTGTATTATAATTATTATTTCATTGTCAGTAGACTAAGCCAAAAATAATTAGTCTGTTATGTTATTTTTATTTTTATCATCAGCAATCATTATAGTAACAAATGAACTTACTCCAATAAGATAGAATGACTGTTTTGATGGAACTGGAGGTGGAGAATCAAAAGTGGTAATCACTTTACCTAGAGTGACACAGGACTAATCAATAAATATAATTTATCATTATTTTTACTGCCAATATGCACAACTTGCCAGGTGATCCTATAATTATTATGGACAATATAGTATATGTACATAATTATGCCCATTAGCTTCATTTTATTATAGACTTGCTATTCATGACAATTAAAAGTGATCTTTGCTTTAACTACCAATTAATACAGCAACCTATGAATTTTAGTTAACCCTAACTATGAGTGCTACAATGATGAGTATGTCTGATAAAATTCAGTAGTTTGCTTCTCTGCCTATATTTATAGTATTCTATAGCTATAGTCTTCCACAGACACTGCTGTTAATAATACAATCTGTAGAGTTCTAATCAGTGTTTTACTGTAAGATCAGGATCTTCCAAAACACTCTAGGATGACTTTATCAATCATAATCATTTAATTTTACCAGGTTGATTAGAAGGAAGATATTCATTCATGATCTCAGGTCTTGCTAAAAATTCACATATCTCATCAGCTAGTCTAGTATTTTCAACTGGACAATTTTTTACAACAGAGATAATCTTTTCCCAAGATACTTCACAAGTTTTCTTATCTATCCAAACTTGAAGGATTTCAGACAATTTTATGGTATCACTATATTGCACATCATATTGGACAGACTTTATAGCACCAAAATCCACATCAAGTTGTTCACCGATAACATTCCACTGATACTTTATTGGGTGAAGTGTTTGTATCAGGTGTTTTTTCTTAGGCTCTTTACCTAAAAAAGAAAGAAAAGTTGTTATTATAATATCTAAAAAAATGTTAACTTACATAACAAATCCAAAATTTTTTTTCGAGACAAAGTCTCTACTTCTTTAGTGTCAGAAGGAGCAGTGCACTCAATAATTTTATCTATATGATAGAAAAATAAATTCAAGTACTTTTATGTACCATACCTGAGTTGCTTTGCATTGATTGTAGTTGATGACTAGTAATAGTTAAAGTCTTTTCATCTCTTATTCCTTTAAAAGTGAGCTCTAAATCTGTGAGCTCCTTCTGCTCAGCTTTAAGTGTAGCCTCAAAACTTAAGCTAAGTAGAGTAGTGTCAGGACTACTATTATCAACATCTTCTTTTGTAACCTTGTCAAAATTATTAATTGTAGTGATACAGCAAAATTTTATGAATTTACTTCATGGGGCCTTCTCAGTGGCTTGATGTTATAGCAGTCATCATCTAGTAAAATTGTCACTTTATTGATGTTTGGATCAAAGTGGAAAGAGAATTGTTGTAACTGACTCCAATTTTCAAAACCTTTCTCTGTGTTCACTCTCTAGAACAGAATAACAGTATAAAATATATACTACGAGATAAAAATTGTGTAATGACAGTACAATTTTTGTTAGCATTTTCAAAATTTTGCATAATTGCACCTTAAAAATGGGTCCAAGGCTTTTTGTGATCACCGCTTGAATTGCCCAACTGGACTTTAATATGTGCTTATAGAACACTGTGATGGCATAGCTAGAAGACAGTTGCTGACAGAGAGCACTTTCTAATTTTTGCTTAACTGCACCAACTACAATAAAATCAGAAACTTTTATAACACCAGAAATCTTGTTAGGTTTGAACTCTCGATTGATATCAAGTTCAAACTTATATGGTGGTGGCCCTTCAGCTGTTATAAAAGCAAGCTCTTGACTTTCTTCCTGTGACCTTATTTTAATGTTATGTTGGAGATGAAGCTCAATAGATTTGGAGAATTTTCCCTTTGTTTCAATCTTATATAAACAACTAATAAGCTCAACATCTGGAGGGAGGATGATCTCTGACTCCTCTGGTGCAACTAATTTGACATTAGTTATGACTTCTTGTCCTACTTCCACTGATGATGGTGGAATGATAAACTTGACTCCATAGTCTGGTTTCTCAAAAATCTGCTCTTCATTGAGGTATTCAATATGCCATTCAGACACATCTTGCAACACTAAATAATAACAAATCAAACAAGTAGGACACTACATACTTGTTGTTTATTAACTCACCTCGTTTTGGATTGTACTTAGAGAAAAGACTAATAATATTATATTTGTTTGTGTCACAACATTCATCTAATGGAGTCCTACTCTCAATATTTTTAATAGTCATATCTGCTCCTTGAGACAGCAACAATTGTATAACATTTACATGACCTTTTTTGCAGGCAATATGCAATGCAGTATTACCATCCTGTGTAATAGTAGATTATCACTTAAAGACGTTATAGACAAACCTTGTCACAAATGTTAGGATCTGCTTGGTAAAGTAAGAGTAACTGGACTATCTCAGAGTGACCTTTACTTGAGGCAAAATGTAGAGCTGTCCATTGTCTCTAGACAAATTAATTGACATTAATACAGGGAATAGTATAACATTAAGATTATTTATATTACTATCTCACACTATACACTATATATCCTCTACAATGATAGATATATAAACATGACACTATACAATGTATTGCCTATGCATGATGGCCTGGATTGTTCATTAAAAAGAATTGACAGACAAAAGTAAATATCTCACTCAAATAGATCAATATCTTTCATTTTCTAAGCAACACAGACATAATTGTTCAAACATTGGATTTGTTGATTGTTCTGCCTCCTCTGTATCTGCTTTATAATTCCCAAAAACTCAATATAAATAAACAGTTTGGACATCAAATTCAAGAGGTAACATGCTCAATTATGATGTATGACCTTTTTAGGTCTCGTTGAAAGTTTAGAAACAAAACTAGTGGTTTCTGCAGTTCACCACCAAGAGCTAGTCTTTGGAAACCATTTTATGTATAATTATTTATATTTACAGCAAGAAATTGATGCAAAGAAAGAATACTATTTCCATTGTACCTAAAGTAGAGCATATTTTTCTACTTTATGCAGTAAGTATAGATTATTTTCTGGATTTTATGCTCAGCTTAATTAAAGAAGTCCAGAATCGTTATTCTATGATGAGTATCTAAAATTAGAAATAATGTAAATTAAGATTACAAATGAAAACATGAGTTTACATTTATTAAAGTGCAGCAAATGAGCTGTCAGGACAAATATGTTTTTACTTCCATATTAGGAAGTGATTGGTCCTAATATAGTATGTACATGTACAAAGAAGAAAGCTATCAGAATTTAATACTCAAATTCTGTTTCTGCTAGAGTCGTCAAATATCCAAATGAAAGTCTAAACAAAGCAATATTGTTGATGTACAAATGAATAGAGTAAAACAAACGTAAAAAGTATTTTGATCTTCTAGAATACACTTTGACACAGAAATATTTATAGAATAATCTAGGAAGAATATACAAAGTTGTTGAAACAGGGATGCCACTAAATCTTAGCTCTCCTAATCTATTAAAAGTGAATGGTATTAAAATGTTTGTATTAGTACATCTGGGGAAAAGGGCTGAGTTACAGTTTTAGGTTATTATATGAAAATACAGCTAGGATATTTCCACCAATGGTTATATGATATTTGATATTAAAATCTTGACTTCATGTTGATAGCAAACAATATTCTTTGTACTAAATATGGTTTGAATGAAAAAGGGTGGATAAGAACTGGATAATTTCAATGAAGATTTTGTAAAATATGCAGTTCTTCAACAACATTTCTTTTTGATCAGTAGATATACACTACCAATCAGAAATAGAATGGGACAATAATACTATTGTCTGCCTTCTCCAAGTCTCATTTATTTTCAGGTAACAAGCAAGTACCTTGTAGCTTTGCACAGCCAGCCTCTCTCCCTATTTCACATCATGCAGACTGTTTCCTAGTGAGACTTCAGTAATAAAAACACAGCACAATCCAGAGATTGAGTCCATGTGTCTTATTTACACTGATGACAAATTAGGACTTCAATCTATCTTTGAGAAAGAATTTGTGGACTTATAGATGTACACTTAGCTACAATAGAAGGACCACAATTGCCATTGCAATTATCTGTGAAGAGATATTATCATCAGCTTGTTACAACTCTGGATGATTAATCTTAAGTCACTGAACATAAATTGAGGATAAGCCATTACTTATAGTACAGAGAGCTCAGCATAGAATAACAAAGTAAAAATTGCTACAAATCACAGCTCAAAGTTGCTACATTAGAGACAAAGAATGTCATATATATCATAAACAACGTCAAATCATTGTAAAGTGCTAAAGGGAAGGCCAGTGGCAGTACATCAAATGTGAGATTCAGAAATCTTGTACACAGGCACACCATGTAGAGGATTGAAATACAACATCAGAGGAAGAAGAATGTTTATATTGACTAATGACACTAACTAATAGCAGAGCTAAGCCTATTGAGATTATGATAGGCATTAAAAAAGTACAATACAGTGAAAATAGATAAACAAAATGACTAATGTCATATTCAGGTCATGAAATTAACTATGTACAGTGAGTAATGAAGGAGGTGTAAGAGTATTATTATGCAAGTTTTTGAAGGTATTTTAGAGGTATTATTGGTAGAATGGGCTGATGTATTTTAGATTGAGCTGGAAGTGTTTTCATCAAGTGAAATCTGGTATTGAAGAAGGTCTTGGGAGCCTCAGTGAAGCTATCACAAAAATTAAAACAGAGCCCCTAACTTATCCTTTTTGCAAAGCCCACCCTGACTTTTAATGCTTTTTTCACTGTATCCATTTGTACATCAACAATATTGCTTTTATTTAGACTATCATTTGGGTATTTGACAATTATAGCCTCTGTATGTAATCAGATCGAAAGTTGAAGCAGATTTGTGAAAAAGTTCAATTTTCAAAGTAAACCTTGTTCATAGTATAAGTCATGAAACCAGACAAAAAAGTTGGTATTTGTGAACATTATAAATAACAATCAACATAGCATATAAACTATATACCTGTTACCCAAAATCCTGGATCTTCTTTAAATATAAACTCTTAGTACTTTGAAGTAAAAAGGAGATTTTTATAATAACCCAATTAAACTCAAAATGATGAAGCTCTGGAGTTATAATATAACATATGCACATAAACACTTACTGCATCAACAAGATCTAGATTGGCTCCTCTCTCTATTAAAATCCAAATCACATCTTTGTGGCCATTTCCTGCAGCTAACATAACTGGAGTCATTCCCTCTTAAATATATTACAATAATCCCATTAATGTAAACTAACAGAATATATTACAACAATTGTAAATGATCGCCACAGCCTTTGACAAAAGTTTATAATAACTTAAACAGTATATACTAACAGAGTTGAAAAATTTATTTATCTCATTGGTCAATTAGCGTATACCATGATAAATATGTAGTTATTATCTCTTCACCACAGTTTAAAGATTACAGGTAAAGCACACTCATTCACATGATCTGAATTACCTTTGTAATAATGTCGATATCAGCATTATGGTTAAGTAATATTTCAACAACATTAATATGTCCATTAATACTTGCATAATGAAGAGCCACCCCTCCATTCTATTGTAATAAAAGACAAATATTGACTATAAACTTAGACAACTAACACACTAAATAATTAGTAAAATCATCCATTGTCCTGATAAAAATATGAAGCCTACAAGTATACATTGATTAGTCAAGACTGCATAATTGTTATCACCTTAACAATAACATGGTTAAATTTCAATAGCTCTTAGTATTTTGAAGTAAAAAGGAGATTTTTATAATAACCCAATTAAACTCAAAATGATGAAGCTCTGGAGTTATAATATAACATATGCATTTAAACACTTACTGCATCAACAAGATCTAGATTGGCTCCTCTCTCAATTAAAATCCAAATCACATCTTTGTGGCCATTTCTTGCAGCTAACATAACTGGAGTCAGTCCCTCCTAAATATATTACAATAATCCCATTAATGTCAACCAACAGAATATATTATAACAATTCTAAATGATCTCTACTAACACTATTGTAAATGTAAGACATGAGTACACTTTGAGTTACATCTTTGAGATACATAAGCTGCTAAATTATTATTACAAATTGTAAAATGATTGTAATAAAAAATAAATTGACTTCTAAAAAATTTTAAAAATAATGCAGCAGTTTTAGCAAAATTTATTTGCTATAACCTTAGAAACCACAACCTTAGACAAAAGTTTAAAATAACATAAACAGTATATACTAACAGAGGTAAAAAAATTATTTATCTCATTGGTCAATTAACGAATACCATGATAAATATGTAGTTATTATCTCTTTACCACAGTTTAAATATTACATTTAAAGCACATTCATTCTCATGATCTGAATTACCTTTGTAACAATGTCGATATCAGCATTATGGTTAAGTAATATTTCAACAACATTACTATGTCCATTAATACTTGCATAATGAAGAGCCACCCATCCATCCTATTGTAAGACAAATATTTGACTGTCAAATTAGACCACTAACACACTAAATAAATAGTAAAATCATCCACTGTCCTGATAAAAATATGAAGCCTACAAGTATATATTGATTAGTCAAGACTAGATAATTGTTATCACCTTAACAATAACATGGTTAAATTTCAACAGCTCTTAGTATTTTCAAGTAAAAAGGAGATTTTTATAATAACCCAATTAAACTGAAAATGATGAAGCTCTGGAGTTATTATATGACATATGCACATAAACATTTACTGCATCAACAAGATCTAGATTGGCTTCTCTCTCTATTAAAATCCAAATCACATCTTTGTGGCCATTTCTTGCAGCTAACATAACTTGAGGCAGTTCCTCCTAAATACATCACAATAATCCCATTACTGTGAACCAACAAAATATATTAGCTGCTGAATTATTGTTACAATTTTTAAAATGACAAAAGTTTATAATAACTTAATCAGTATATACTAACAGAGTTGAAAAATTTATTTATCTCATTGGTCAATTAACGAATACTATGATAAATACATAGTTATTATCTCTTTACCACAGTTTAAAGATTACAGTTAAAGCACATTCATTTTCATGTTCAGAATTACCTTTGTAACAATGTTGATATCAGCATTATGGTTGAGTAATATTTCAACAACATTACTATGTCCATTAATACTTGCATAATGAAGAGCCACTTTTCCACCCTATTGTAATAAAAGACAAATATTGACTGTAAACTTAGACCACTAACAGACTAAATAAATACGAACATTAGACAACTAACAGACTAAATAAATAGGAAAAGCATCCGTGGCACTGATAAAAATATGAAGCCTGCTAGTTTTCATTGAGTAGTCAAGACTGGATAATTGTTATTACCTCAACAATAACATGGTTAAATTTCAATAGCTCTTAGTATTTTGAATTAAAAAAGGAGATTTTTATAATAACCCAATTAAACTCAAAGTGATGAAGTTCTGGAGTTATAATATAACATATGCACATAAACACTTACTTCATCAACAAGATCTAGATTGGCTCCTCTCTCTATTAAAATCCAAATCACATCTTTGTGGCCATTTCTTACAGCTAACATAACTGGAGTCAGTCCCTCCTAAATATATTACAATAATCCCATTAATGTGAACCAACAGAATATATTATAACAATTGTAAATGATCTCTACAAACACTATTGTAAATGGATGACATGAGTACACTTTGAGTTACATCTTTGAGATACATAAGCTGCTGAATTATTATTACAAATTTTAAAATGATTGTAATATAAATAAATTGACTTATAACAAATTTAAAAATAACGCAGCAGTTTTAGCAAAATTTATTTGCTATAACTTTAGAAACCACAACCTTAGACAAAAGTTTAAAATAACTTAAACAGTATATACTAACAGAGATGAAAAATTTATTTATCTCATTGGTCAATTTAACGAATACCATGATAAATATGTAGTTATTGGGTAATTCCATATCAGTTCAACAAAAGTTCGCACATGACCTTCTTAGAATTGGACGCAACTCGGTATACAAGTAGCCCTAGTGGTGGCATAATACCAGTAGGAGTTTGGTACTCAGTGGTTGTATGGCTTCCCAGTAATTTCCAATTGAATATTATAGATTTTATGAATTTTTGCCGTACTAGTAACTCTTAAAAGCAATGTAACGTTATTATTTCACAATCTTTAGTTTAGTAATTATAGCATCTTATAGTACGAATAATGAGCTTTCATATGATATGTTGTATGGCTTCATCCAACAAAGTCTTAATTATTGTACGGCTCATTCATTGTTTGACCTTTGACCTCTCTGAAAGTGCTGAATGGATTTAAAAAATATTTTTTGTAGATAACTGCCAAACATTCCTCTAAATGCTCTGCAAGTTTTGTCTTTGGGGTCCATTGGGATCAAGAGATATGTGCTATTTTATAATTGTATGTAGGTTAGCTCAGAAATACTATGTTGTAGTCATTGGTAATGTTTTACATACTCAAAATCAACAGAGAAAAAGAAGTACAAAAACAGTTATTTAGTTCTTTGACAGAATAGTTTGAAGCTTTTCGGATGCACACATAATCTCTTTTTTTGTTAACGTGTATACACGACCAGCTCTTGTTCTTGGATCTACTCGGGTTAAAATATTTGTAATTGGAACACTGGAGATATCTCGGTGTTGTGGGTATCTGTATGAGCTTGATGGACCAGAAGGGTAAAGAAATGTCAGCCTCACTTCCTGAGTGACATCTAGTCACATGCTAACCACCAGTTGCCATCACGAAAACAAGTGACAAAACCAGCAATTGTTTCAGGTGAGAGATCATCCTTTGTCAGTGTGACTCGCTCTTTCCTGGAAGCATCTGAGGTTGAATAACATCTAACTTCCACAATGTTGTTTGAAACAGGCACAAATGAATGCAGCTTTCTAGTACCTGGAATCGTGCGAGAATGCTGAAAACATTGATCTAGAATGTGTTTTTCACTTTCATAGTCTTCATTGCTGCAGTAGCCAAAGTGAACTGATGGTACATTTTCACTTGCCCAGTCGAACAGCTGACGAGGTGTCATTAGCTGGTCATTGTATGGTCTTTGTAGGCTAGCCCGAGCTGCTAGTCGTTTGACTGTTCCACCAAGACCATCACAGGCTCCCTTCCCATGTGAAGTGGCCGAAAAATGCCATTCAGCTGCAACTCCAAAGTCGCCTTGGTGGTGACACAAATTGAGGAAATTTTTTCGGTTTTTGTACTGTGAAGCAGCACCATCAGAGAAATATATTATTTTCTTTGGGTGCAATGCTAGAGGCAGAAAATTCTTCAAAAAGGAAATAAAGCTTTTTTGGAAAAGGTGAACTGCTATTGTGTCGTGGTGCAGACAATCTGATATAATTACATAACTCAAATGGTGTACCTGTGCCGAATCCAGATAGTAGGCAAAAAAGGGTGTAGAGTTGCTTGAGAGTTGTTCCAGTGAAACCCTTGGGCAGAATCTTGTAGCACAAATGAATAGTTTTCGGAGAAGTCTGCTGTAACTAAAAACTCTCCCTCTTTTAGGGTTGTCTTACAAGTTGCATAAAACGAAGCCTGCTCTTTTGCAATAAATGAATGGGGACGCAAGAGTTCTAACTTATCACAAAATAAGTCAGCAAATTCCTCCGTTTGAGACAAATATGTCTCGAGTGTCGATCTGTCAGTGGAAACCCACTGTTTGTAGGCAATGTGATCAATGTCATTTTCATCAAACTTTGTGAGTAATTCTTCCTTCAGCTTCTCAATTCCAGGACAGGTATCACATTCACCTATGTAGCACCTAGGATGTGCAGGATTGCACATGATTTTTGCCAAACAGTGGTGGTATGTCAGTAGCTCTGGTAGTTGCACCTCCATCATCATCAACTTTACATTTTGATGTATTGTACACACACAGACAGAGCGTGTACCACTGGCTCCAGCCAAAATGCAATGCTTTGGTCTCAGATCAGCAAACTTGGAGAATCCAATTTTTTGATCCGGATATCTCTCCTTGAACTCACAGTACATCTCCCTCAGGTTACTCAGAACCAATCGCTTTTGAAGGTGGTGACGTATGCCTGCTTTTTTCACAGATACAAAATCTTTCTTGCCTGGCATTACACGACTTATGTCATCAGATTCATAGAAGTCACGCACAAAATCAACTGTTTCTTGCAGCAGTGAATGCCCACGTACTGGATCAGGAAGAGAAAGAATGCCCTTTTCTTCTACCAACTTCTTTGATTTACGTGCCATATAGGTTGAGACACCAAACTCTTGTTGAATTTTTTTAATAGACCAACTCTTTGGTAACACAGTGAGTACTTGAAGCTGTTCATTTCTTTTAGTCGTCGACTGAAACTTTTCTTTCAGCTGTTGGAGCATTTCAGTACCATCATCAGTGGGTTCTCCAGGGATAACCATTCGTTGCATTGCTTCAGTGATCCTCTTCACCTTTTCTCTGGGGTAACCCTTAGCACGAGCTCTGCTCTGAGAGTATGGTGTTTCACCTATTTCTACTAGGCACTGATTGAGAGAAGACACTACTGCAGAAGTCTGTAAATAGAATGGTTCCTGTTCGTTAGCTTCAGGACTTGGAGGTCTAGGAGAGCTGGGAGGATCAGGCTCAGAAAACAGAGGGTTGGGCATGTCTGATTCACTTAACTTCTTCCTGCAGGTGTCACAAATTTTTGACCCCATTGAAATATGTGGAGCTCTATTGTACATCCAGGCAGTCACTGGTCTGAGGTTCTTCCTGCGACTCTTCCACATATGGCCAGGTATATCAAAAGGATTGCAACAAGACTGAGCCATTATAGACAAATACCTGTAACCTCTTCTTCAATGAAAACTCCTCACCAAGTGTGACAAAAATGGTGGCTATTAGAAAGTGATACTTCCTGGAGAACTTAGCACCTTCTGAATGTGTTAACTACAGGTGCAATAACATTTCCAATGAAAGACCACCTTAGGAGTTTTCCAGATAAAACAAAACCAACAGCAAATTTAAAACAGGAAGCGAGCACACCTTGATACATTATGCACATTATGGCAAAAAGTGCATATAATTGTAAAATATGGAGTAAATCCAATACATAAGGCTAAGTTTGTGTGATACTTAAGCTATATAGCCTACATACAATTATAAAATAGCACATATCTCTTGATCCCAATGGACCCCCAAAACAAAACTTGCAGAGCATTTAGAGGAATGTTTGGCAGTTATCTACAAAAAATATTTTTTAAATCCATTAAGCACTTTCAGAGAGGTCAAAGGTCAAACAATGAATGAGCCGTACAATTAAACTAAAGATTGTGAAATAATAAAGTTACATTGCTTTTAAGAGTTACTAGTACGCCAAAAATTCATAAAATCTATAATATTCAATTGGAAATTACTGGGAAGCCATACAACCACTGAGTACCAAACTCCTACAGGTATTATGCCACCACTAGGGCTACTTGTATACCGAGTTGCGTCCAATTCTAAGAAGGTCATGTGCGAACTTTTGTTGAACTGATATGGAATTACCCTATTATCTCTTTACCACAGTTTAAAGATTACATTTAAAGCACATTCATTCTCATGATCTGAATTACCTTTGTAACAATGTCGATATCAGCATTATGGTTAAGTAATATTTCAACAACATTACTATGTCCATTAATACTTGCATAATGAAGAGCCACCCATCCATCCTATTGTAAGACAAATATTTGACTGTCAAATTAGACCACTAACACACTAAATAAATAGTAAAATCATCCATTGTCCTGATAAAAATATGAAACCTACAAGTATACATTGATTAGTCAAGACTAGATAATTGTTATCACCTTAACAATAACATGGTTAAATTTCAATAGCTTTTAGTATTTTGAAGTAAAAAGGAGATTTTTATAATAACCCAGTTAAACTCAAAATGATGAAGCTCTGGAGTTATTATATAACATATGCACATAAACATTTACTGCATCAACAAGATCTAGATTGGCTTCTCTCTCTATTAAAATCCAAATCACATCTTTGTGGCCATTTCTTGCAGCTAACATAACTTGAGGCAGTTCCTCCTAAATACATTACAATAATCCCATTACTGTGAACCAACAAAAATTATTAGCTGTTGAATTATTGTTACAATTTTTAAAATGACAAAAGTTTATAATAACTTAATCAGTATATACTAACAGAAGTGAAAAATTTATTTATCTCATTGGTCAATTAACGAATACCATGATAAATACATAGTTATTATCTCTTTACCACAGTTTAAAGATTACAGTTAAAGCACATTCATTTTCATGATCAGAATTACCTTTGTAACAATGTTGATATCAGCATTATGGTTGAGTAATATTTCAACAACATTACTATGTCCATTAATACTTGCATAATGAAGAGCCACTTTTCCACCCTATTGTAATAAAAGACAAATATTGACTGTAAACTTAGACCACTAACAGACTAAATAAATACGAACATTAGACAACTAACAGACTAAATAAATAGGAAAAGCATCTGTGGCGCTGATAAAAATATGAAGCCTGCTAGTTTTCATTGAGTAGTCAAGACTGGATAATTGTTATCACCTTAACAATAACATGGTTAAATTTCAATAGCTCTTAGTATTTTGAAGTAAAAAGGAGATTTTTATAATAACCCAAATAAACTCAAAGTGATGAAATTCTGGAGTTATAATATAACACATATACATAAACACTTACTGCATCAACAAGATCTAGATTGGCTCCTCTCTCTATTAAAATCCAAATCACATCTTTGTGGCCATTTCTTGCAGCTAACATAACTGGAGTCAGTCCTTCCTAAATATATTACAATAATCCCATTAATGTGAACCAACAGAATATATTATAACAATTGTAAATGATCTCTACAAACACTATTGTAAATGGATGACATGAGTACACTTTGAGTTACATCTTTGAGATACATAAGCTGCTGAATTATTATTACAAATTTTAAAATGATTGTAATAAAAATAAATTGACTTATAAAAAATTTAAAAATAACGCAGCAGTTTTAGCAAAATTTATTTGCTATAACCTTAGAAACCACAACCTTAGACAAAAGTTTAAAATAACTTAAACAGTATATACTAACAGAGGTGAAAAATTTATTTATCTCATTGGTCAATTAACGAATACCATGATAAATATGTAGTTATTATCTCTTTACCACAGTTTAAAGATTACAGTTAAAGCACATACATTCACATGATCTGAATTACCTTTGTAACAATGTCGATATCAGCATTATGGTTAAGTAATATTTCAACAACATTACTATGTCCATTAGTTTACATTGATTAGTCAAGACTAGATAATTGTTATCACCTTAACAATAACATGGTTAATTTTCAATAGCTCTTAGTATTTTGAAGTAAAAAGGAGATTTTTATAATAACCCAATTAAACTCAAAATGATGAAGCTCTGGAGTTATAATATAACATATGCACATAAACACTTACTGCATCAACAAGATCTAGATTGGCTCCTCTCTCTATTAAAATCCAAATCACATCTTTGTGGCCATTTCTTGCAGCTAACATAACTGGAGTCAGTCCCTCCTAAATATATTACAATAATCCCATTAATGTGTACCATCAGAATATATTATAACAATTGTAAATGATCTCTACAAACACTGTTGTAAATGGATGACATGAGTACACTTTGAGTTACATCTTTGAGATACATAATCTGCTGAATTATTATTACAAATTTTAAAATGATTGTAATAAAAATAAATTGACTTATAAAAAATTTAAAAATAACGCAGCAGTTTTAGCAAAATTTATTTGCTATAACCTTAGAAACCACAACGTTAGACAAAAGTTTAAAATAACTTACTCAGTATATACTAACAGAGGTGAAACTTTTATTTATCTCATTGGTCAATTAACGAATACCATGATTAATACATAGTTATTATCTCTTTACCACAGTTTAAATATTACATTTAAAGCACATTCATTCTCATGATCAGAATTACCTTTGTAACAATGTCGATATCAGCATTATGGTTAAGTAATATTTGAACAACATTACTATGTCCATTAATACTTGCATAATGAAGAGCCACCCATCCATCCTATTGAAAGACAAATATTTGACTGTCAAATTAGACCACTAACACACTAAATAAATAGTAAAATCATTCATTGTCCTGATAAAAATATGAAGCCTACAAGTATACATTGATTAGTCAAGACTGGATAATTGTTATCACCTTAACAATAACATGGTTAAATTTCAATAGCTCTTAGTATTTTGAATTAAAAAGGAGATTTTTATAATAACCCAGTTAAACTCAAAATGATGAAGCTCTGGAGTTATTATATAACATATGCACATAAACATTTACTGCATCAACAAGATCTAGATTGGCTCCTCTCTCTATTAAAATCCAAATCACATCTTTGTGGCCATTTCTTGCAGCTAACATAACTTGAGGCAGTTCCTCCTAAATACATTACAATAATCCCATTACTGTGAACCAACAAAATATATTAGCTGCTGAATTATTGTTACAATTTTTAAAATGACAAAAGTTTATAATAACTTCATCAGTATAAACTAACAGAGGTGAAACATTTATTTATCTCATTGATCAATTAACAAATACCATGATTAATACATAGTTATTATCTCTTTACCACAGTTTAAATATTACATTTAAAGCACATTCATTCTCATGATCAGAATTACCTTTGTAACAATGTCGATATCAGCATTATGGTTAAGTAATATTTCAACAACATTACTATGTCCATTAATACTTGCATAATGAAGAGCCACCCATCCATCCTATTGAAAGACAAATATTTGACTGTCAAATTAGACCACTAACACACTAAATAAATAGGAAAATCATCCATTGTCCTGATAAAAATATGAAGCCTACAAGTATACATTGATTAGTCAAGACTGGATAATTGTTATCACCTTAACAATAACATGGTTAAATTTCAATAGCTCTTAGTATTTTGAATTAAAAAGGAGATTTTTATAATAACCCAGTTAAACTCAAAATGATGAAGATCTGGAGTTATTATATAACATATGCACATAAACATTTACTGCATCAACAAGATCTAGATTGGCTCCTCTCTCTATTAAAATCCAAATCACATCTTTGTGGCCATTTCTTGCAGCTAACATAACTTGAGGCAGTTCCTCCTAAATACATTACAATAATCCCATTACTGTGAACCAACAAAATATATTAGCTGCTGAATTATTGTTACAATTTTTAAAATGACAAAAGTTTATAATAACTTCATCAGTGTATACTAACAGAGGTGAAAAATTTATTTATCTCATTGGTCAATTAACAAATACCATGATAAATACATAGTTATTATCTCTTTACCACAGTTTAAAGATTACAGTTAAAGCACATTCATTCTCATGATCAGAATTACCTTTGTAACAATGTCGATATCAGCACTATGGTTGAGTAATATTTCAACAACATTACTATGTCCATTAATACTTGCATAATGAAGAGCCACTTTTCCACCCTATTGTAATAAAAGACAAATATTGACTGTAAACTTAGACCACTAACAGACTAAATAAATACGAACATTAGACAACTAACAGACTAAATAAATAGGAAAAGCATCTGTGGCGCTGATAAAAATATGAAGCCTGCTAGTTTTCATTAAGTAGTCAAGACTGGATAATTGTTATCACCTTAACAATAACATAGTTAAATTTCAATAGCTCTTAGTATTTTGAAGTAAAAAAGGAGATTTTTATAATAACCCAAATAAACTCAAAGTGATGAAGTTCTGGAGTTATAATATAACATATGCACATAAACACTTACTGCATCAACAAGATCTAGATTGGCTCCTCTCTCTATTAAAATCCAAATCACATCTTTGTGGCCATTTCTTGCAGCTAACATAACTGGAGTCAGTCCTTCCTAAATATATTACAATAATCCCATTAATGTGAACCAACAGAATATATTATAACAATTGTAAATGATCTCTACAAACACTATTGTAAATGGATGACATGAGTACACTTTGAGTTACATCTTTGAGATACATAAGCTGTTGAATTATTATTACAAATTTTAAAATGATTGTAACAAAAATAAATTGACTTATAAAAAATTTAAAAATAACGCAGCAGTTTTAGCAAAATTTATTTGCTATAACCTTACAAACCACAACCTTAGACAAAAGTTTGAAATAACTTAAACAGTATATACTAACAGAGGTGAAAATTTTATTTATCTCATTGGTCAATTAACGAATACCATGATAAATATGTAGTTATTATCTCTTTACCACAGTTTAAAGATTACAGTTAAAGCACATACATTCACATGATCTGAATTACCTTTGTAACAATGTCGATATCAGCATTATGGTTAAGTAATATTTCAACAACATTACTATGTCCATTAGTTTACATTGATTAGTCAAGACTAGATAATTGTTATCACCTTAACAATAACATGGTTAATTTTCAATAGCTCTTAGTATTTTGAAGTAAAAAGGAGATTTTTATAATAACACAGTTAAACTCAAAATGATAAAACTCTGGAGTTATTATATAACATATGCACATAAACATTTACTGCATCAACAAGATCTAGATTGGCTCCTCTCTCTATTAAAATCCAAATCACATCTTTGTGGCCATTTCTTGCAGCTAACATAACTTGAGGCAGTTCCTCCTAAATACATTACAATAATCCCATTACTGTGAACCAACAAAATATATTAGCTGTTGAATTATTGTTACAATTTTTAAAATGACAAAAGTTTATAATAACTTAATCAGTATATACTAACAGAGGTGAAACATTTATTTATCTCATTGGTCAATTAAAAAATACCATGATAAATACATAGTTATTATCTCTTTACCACAGTTTAAAGATTACAGTTAAAGCACATTCATTCTCATGATCTGAATTACCTTTGTAACAATGTTGATATCAGCATTATGGTTGAGTAATATTTCAACAACATTACTATGTCCATTAGTACTTGCATAATGAAGAGCCACCATTCCACCCTATTGTAATAAAAGACAAATATTGACTGTAAACTTAGACCACTAACAGACTAAATAAATATGAACATTAGACAACTAACAGACTAAATAAATAGGAAAAGCATCTGTGGCACTGATAAAAATATGAAGCCTGCTAGTTTTCATACATATAGTTTTCACTAACACACTAAATAAATAGGAAAAGTATCTATGGCGCTATTAAAACTATGAAGCCTGCAAGTTTACATTGATTAGTGAAGGCTGGATAATTGTTATTACCTTAACAATAACATGGTTAAATTTCAATAGCTCTTAGTATTTTGAAGTAAAAAGGAGATTTTTATAATAACCCAATTAAACTCAAAATGATGAAGCTCTGGAGTTATAATATAACATATGCACATAAACACTTACTGCATCAACAAGATCTAGATTGGTTCCTCTCTCTATTAAAATCCAAATCACATCTTTGTGGCCATTTCTTGCAGCTAACATAACTGGAGTCAGTCCCTCCTAAATATATTACAATAATCCCATTAATTTGAACCATCAGAATATATTATAACAATTGTAAATGATCTCTACAAACACTGTTGTAAATGGATGACATGAGTTACATCTTTGAGATACATAAGCTGCTGAATTATTATTACAAATTTTAAAATGATTGTAATAAAAATAAATTGACTTATAAAAAATTTAAAAATAACGCAGCAGTTTTAGCAAAATTTATTTGCTATAACCTTAGAAACCACAACGTTAGACAAAAGTTTAAAATAACTTACTCAGTATATACTAACAGAGGTGAAACTTTTATTTATCTCATTGGTCAATTAACGAATACCATGATTAATACATAGTTATTATCTCTTTACCACAGTTTAAATATTACATTTAAAGCACATTCATTCTCATGATCAGAATTACATTTGTAACAATGTCGATATCAGCATTATGGTTAAGTAATATTTCAACAACATTACTATGTCCATTAATACTTGCATAATGAAGAGCCACCCATCCATCCTATTGAAAGACAAATATTTGACTGTCAAATTAGACCACTAACACACTAAATAAATAGTAAAATCATTCATTGTCCTGATAAAAATATGAAGCCTACAAGTATACATTGATTAGTCAAGACTGGATAATTGTTATCACCTTAAAAATAACATGGTTAAATTTCAATAGCTCTTAGTATTTTGAATTAAAAAGGAGATTTTTATAATAACCCAATTAAACTGAAAATGATGAAGCTCTGGAGTTATTATATAACATATGCACATAAACATTTATTGCATCAACAAGATCTAGATTGGCTCCTCTCTCTATTAAAATCCAAATCACATCTTTGTGGCCATTTCTTGCAGCTAACATAACTTGAGGCAGTTCCTCCTAAATACATTACAATAATCCCATTACTGTGAACCAACAAAATATATTAGCTGCTGAATTATTGTTACAATTTTTAAAATGACAAAAGTTTATAATAACTTCATCAGTATATACTAACAGAGGTGAAACATTTATTTATCTCATTGGTCAATTAACAAATACCATGATTAATACATAGTTATTATCTCTTTACCACAGTTTAAAGATTACAGTTAAAGCACATTCATTCTCATGATCAGAATTACATTTGTAACAATGTCGATATCAGCATTATGGTTAAGTAATATTTGAACAACATTACTATGTCCATTAATACTTGCATAATGAAGAGCCACCCATCCATCCTATTGAAAGACAAATATTTGACTGTCAAATTAGACCACAAACACACTAAATAAATAGTAAAATCATCCATTGTCCTGATAAAAATATGAAGCCTACAAGTATACATTGATTAGTCAAGACTGGATAATTGTTATCACCTTAACAATAACATGGTTAAATTTCAATAGCTCTTAGTATTTTGAATTAAAAAGGAGATTTTTATAATAACCCAGTTAAACTCAAAATGATGAAGATCTGGAGTTATTATATAACATATGCACATAAACATTTACTGCATCAACAAGATCTAGATTGGCTCCTCTCTCTATTAAAATCCAAATCACATCTTTGTGGCCATTTCTTGCAGCTAACATAACTTGAGGCAGTTCCTCCTAAATACATTACAATAATCCCATTATTGTGAACCAACAAAATATATTAGCTGCTGAATTATTGTTACAATTTTTAAAATGACAAAAGTTTATAATAACTTAATCAGTATATACTAACAGAGGTGAAACATTTATTTATCTCATTGGTCAATTAACAAATACCATGATAAATACATAGTTATTATCTCTTTACCACAGTTTAAAGATTACAGTTAAAGCACATTCATTCTCATGATCAGAATTACCTTTGTAACAATGTCGATATCAGCATTATAGTTGAGTAATATTTCAACAACATTACTATGTCCATTAATACTTGCATAATGAAGAGCCACTTTTCCACCCTATTGTAATAAAAGACAAATATTGACTGTAAACTTAGACCACTAACAGACTAAATAAATACGAACATTAGACAACTAACAGACTAAATAAATAGGAAAAGCATCTGTGGCACTGATAAAAATATGAAGCCTGCTAGTTTTCATTGAGTAGTCAAGACTGGATAATTGTTATGACCTTAACAATAACATGGTTAAATTTCAATAGCTCTTAGTACTTTGAAGTAAAAAGGAGATTTTTATAATAACCCAAATTTAAATTAAAAATGATGTATGACATGAGTACACTTTGAGTTACATCTTTGAGATACATAAGCTGCTGAATCATTATTACAAATTTTAAAATGATTGTAACAAAAATAAATTGACATATAACAAATTTAAAAATAACGCAGCAGTTTTAGCAAAATTTATTTGCTATAACCTTAGAAACCACAACCTTAGACAAAAGTTTAAAATAACTTAAACAGTATAATACTAACAGAGGTGAAAAATTTATTTATCTCATTGGTCAATTAACGAATACCATGATAAATATGTAGTTATTATCTCTTTACCACAGTTTAAAGATTACAGTTAAAGCACATTCATTCTCATGATCAGAATTACCTTTGTAACAATGTTGATATCAGCATTATGGTTGAGTAATATTTCAACAACATTACTATGTCCATTAATACTTGCATAATGAAGAGCCACCTTTCCACCCTATTGTAATAAAAGACAAATATTGACTATAAACTTAGACAACTAACACACTAAATAAATAGGAAAATCATCCATTGTCCTGATAAAAATATGAAGCCTACAAGTATACATTGATTAGTCAAGACTGCATAATTGTTATCACCTTAACAATAACATGGTTAAATTTCAATAGCTCTTAGTATTTTGAAGTAAAAAGGAGATTTTTATAATAACCCAATTAAACTGAAAATGATGAAGCTCTGGAGTTATTATATAACATATGCACATAAACATTTACTGCATCAACAAGATCTAGATTGGCTTCTCTCTCTATTAAAATCCAAATCACATCTTTGTGGCCATTTCTTGCAGCTAACATAACTTGAGGCAGTTCCTCCTAAATACATTACAATAATCCCATTACTGTGAACCAACAAAATATATTAGCTGCTGAATTATTGTTACAATTTTTAAAATGACAAAAGTTTATAATAACTTAATCAGTATATACTAACAGAGGTGAAAAATTTATTTATCTCATTGGACAATTAACAAATACCATGATAAATACATAGTTATTATCTCTTTACCACAGTTTAAAGATTACAGTTAAAGCACATTCATTCTCATGATCTGAATTACCTTTGTAACAATGTCGATATCAGCATTATGGTTGAGTAATATTTCAACAACATTACTATGTCCATTAATACTTGCATAATGAAGAGCCACCTTTCCACCCTATTGTAATAAAAGACAAATATTGACTGTAAACTTAGACCACTAACAGACTAAATAAATACGAACATTAGACAACTAACAGACTAAATAAATAGGAAAAGCATCTGTGGCACTGATAAAAATATGAAGCCTGCTAGTTTTCATTGAGTAGTCAAGACTGGATAATTGTTATTACCTTAACAATAACATGGTTAAATTTCAATAGCTCTTAGTACTTTGAAGTAAAAAGGAGATTTTTATAATAACCCAATTAAACTCAAAGTGATAAAGTTCTGGAGTTATAATATAACATATGCACATAATCACTTACTTCATCAACAAGATCTAGATTGGCTCCTCTCTCTATTAAAATCCAAATCACATCTTTGTGGCCATTTCTTGCAGCTAACATAACTGGAGTCAGTCCCTTCTAAATATATTACAATAATCCCATTAATGTCAACCAACAGAATATATTATAACAATTGTAAATGATCTCTACAAACACTATTGTAAATGGATGACATGAGTACACTTTGAGTTACATCTTTGAGATACATAAGCTGCTGAATTATTATTACAAATTTTAAAATGATTGTAATAAAAATAAATTGAATTATAAAAATTTAAAAATAACGCAGCAGTTTTAGCAAAATTTATTTGCTATAACCTTAGAAACCACAACCTTAGACAAAAGTTTAAAATAACTTAAACAGTATATACTAACAGAGGTGAAAAATTTATTTATCTCATTGGTCAATTAACGAATACCATGATTAATACATAGTTATTATCTCTTTACCACAGTTTAAAGATTACAGTTAAAGCACATTCATTCTCATGATCAGAATTACCTTTGTAACAATGTTGATATCAGCATTATGGTTGAGTAATATTTCAACAACATTACTATGTCCATTAGTACTTGCATAATGAAGAGCCACCCCTCCATCCTATTGTAATAAAAGACAAATATTGACTATAAACTTAGACAACTAACACACTAAATAAATAGTAAATCATCCATTGTCCTGATAAAAATATGAAGCCTACAAGTATACATTGATTAGTCAAGACTGCATAAATGTTATTACCTTAACAATAACATGGTTAAATTTCAATAGCTCTTAGTATTTTGAAGTAAAAAGGAGATTTTTATAATAACCCAATTAAATTCAAAATGATGAAGTTCTGGAGTTATAATATAACATATGCACATAAACACTTACTGCATCAACAAGATCTAGATTGGCTCCTCTCTCTATTAAAATCCAAATCACATCTTTGTGGCCATTTCTTGCAGCTAACATAACTGGAGTCAGTCCCTTCTAAATATATTACAATAATCCCATTAATGTCAACCAACAGAATATATTATAACAATTATAAATGATCTCTACTAACACTATTGTAAATGTATGACATGAGTGCACTTTGAGTTACATCTTTGAGATACATAAGCTGCTGAATCATTATTACAAATTTTAAAATGATTGTAACAAAAATAAATTGACATATAACAAATTTAAAAATAACGCATCAGTTTTAGCAAAATTTATTTGCTATAACCTTAGAAACCACAACCTTAGACAAAAGTTTAAAATAACTTAAACAGTATATACTAACAGAGGTGAAAAATTTATTTATCTCATTGGTCAATTAAAAAATACCATGATAAATATGTAGTTATTATCTCTTTACCACAGTTTATAGATTACAGTTAAAGCACATTCATTCTCATGATCAGAATTACCTTTGTAACAATGTCGATATCAGCATTATGGTTGAGTAATATTTCAACAACATTACTATGTCCATTAATACTTGCATAATGAAGAGCCACTTTTCCACCCTATTGTAATAAAAGACAAATATTGACTGTAAACTTAGACCACTAACAGACTAAATAAATACGAACATTAGACAATTAACAGACTAAATAAATAGGAAAAGCATCTGTGGCGCTGATAAAAATATGAAGCCTGCTAGTTTTCATTGAGTAGTCAAGACTGGATAATTGTTATCACCTTAACAATAACATGGTTAAATTTCAATAGCTCTTAGTACTTTGAAGTAAAAAGGAGATTTTTATAATAACCCAAATTTAAATTAAAAATGATGTATGACATGAGTACACTTTGAGTTACATCTTTGAGATACATAAGCTGCTGAATCATTATTACAAATTTTAAAATGATTGTAACAAAAATAAATTGACATATAACAAATTTAAAAATAACGCAGCAGTTTTAGCAAAATTTATTTGCTATAACCTTAGAAACCACAACCTTAGACAAAAGTTTAAAATAACTTAAACAGTATAATACTAACAGAGGTGAAAAATTTATTTATCTCATTGGTCAATTAACGAATACCATGATAAATATGTAGTTATTATCTCTTTACCACAGTTTAAAGATTACAGTTAAAGCACATTCATTCTCATGATCAGAATTACCTTTGTAACAATGTTGATATCAGCATTATGGTTGAGTAATATTTCAACAACATTACTATGTCCATTAATACTTGCATAATGAAGAGCCACCTTTCCACCCTATTGTAATAAAGACAAATATTGACTATAAACTTAGACAACTAACACACTAAATAATTAGTAAAATCATCCATTGTCCTGATAAAAATATGAAGCCTACAAGTATACATTGATTAGTCAAGACTGCATAATTGTTATTACCTTAACAATAACATGGTTAAATTTCAATAGCTCTTAGTATTTTGAAGTAAAAAGGAGATTTTTATAATAACCCAATTAAACTCAAAATGATGAAGCTCTGGAGTTATTATATAACATATGCACATAAACACTTACTGCATCAACAAGATCTAGATTGGCTCCTCTCTCTATTAAAATCCAAATCACATCTTTGTGGCCATTTCTTGCAGCTAACATAACTGGAGTCAGTCCCTCCTAAATATATTACAATAATCCCATTAATGTCAACCAACAGAATATATTATAACAATTCTAAATGACCTCTACTAACACTATTGTAAATGGATGACATGAGTACACTTTGAGTTACATCTTTGAGATACATAAGCTGCTGAATTATTATTACAAATTTTAAAATGATTGTAATAAAAAATAAATTGACTTATAAAAATTTAAAAAATAACGCAGCAGTTTTAGCAAAATTTATTTGTTATATATAACCTTAGAAACCACAACCTTAAACAAAAGTTTAAAATAACTTAAACAGTATATACTAACAGAGGTGAAAAATTTATTTATCTCATTGGTCAATTAACAAATACCATTATAAATATGTAGTTATTATCTCTTTACCACAGTTTAAAGATTACAGTTAAAGCACATTCATTCTCGTGATCCGAGTTACCTTTGTAACAATGTCGATATCAGCATTATGGTTGAGTAATATTTCAACAACATTACTATGTCCATTAATACTTGCATAATGAAGAACCACCCATCCATCCTATTGTAAGACAAATATTTGACTGTCAAAGTAGACCACTAACACATAAATAAATAGTAAAATCATCCATTGTCCTGATAAAAATATGAAGCCTACAAGTATACATTGATTAGTCAATACTGGATAATTGTTAATACCTTTACAATAACATGGATAAATGTGATAAGTTTTTAGTAATTTGGAATAAAAAGGACATTTTTTAAATAACAAGATTAGGCTCAAAATGATCCTCCGGATTTATAATATAACATATGTACGTAAGAACTTGCTGCATCAACAAGGTCTACTCTCTTTATTAAAACTGAAAACACATCTTTGTGTTCATAAAATGCAGCTAACATAACTGGAGTCAATCTCTCCTAAATATATCATAATAACCCCATTAAAGTTAACCAAAGGATATAAATTATAATGATTGTAAATTATCTCTAATAACACTATTGTAAATGTATTACATGAGTACACTAGTACATTACAAACAAAAATAATTTGTAACAAAAATAAATTGACTTATAAAAAAATTAAAAATAATGCAGCAGTTTTAGCAAAATTTATTCGCTATAACCTTAGAAACCACAACCTTAGACAAAAGTTTATAATAACTTCATCAGTATATACTAACAGAGGTGAAAAATTTATTTATCTCATTGGTCAATTAACGAATACCATGATAAATACATAATTATTATCTCTTTACCACAGTTTAAAGATTACAGTTAAAGCACATTCATTCTCATGATCAGAATTACCTTTGTAACAATGTCGATATCAGCATTATGGTTGAGTAATATTTCAACAACATTACTATGTCCATTAAAACTTGCATAATGAAGAGCCACCCCTCCATCCTATTGTAATAAAAGACAAATATTGACTGTAAACTTAAACAACTAACAGACTAAATAAATACGAACATTAGACAACTAACAGACTAAATAAATACGAACATTAGACAACTAACAGACTAAATAAATAAGAAAAGCATCTGTGGCGCTGATAAAAATATGAAGCCTGCAAGTTTACATTGAGTAGTCAAGACTGGATAATTGTTATTACCTTAACAATAACATGGTTAAATTTCAATAGCTCTTAGTACTTTGAAGTAAAAAGGAGATTTTTATAATAACCCAATTAAATTCAAAATGATGAAGCTCTGGAGTTATAATATAACATATGCACATAAACACTTACTGCATCAACAAGATCTAGATTGGCTCCTCTCTCTATTAAAATCCAAATCACATCTTTGTGGCCATTTCTTGCAGCTAACATAACTGGAGTCAGTCCCTCCTAAATATATTACAATAATCCCATTAATGTCAACCAACAGAATATATTATAACAATTCTAAATGACCTCTGCTAACACTATTGTAAATGGATGACATGAGTACACTTTGAGTTACATCTTTGAGATACATAAGCTGCTGAATTATTATTACAAATTTTAAAATGATTGTAATAAAAAATAAATTGACTTATAAAAAATTTAAAAAATAATGCAGCAGTTTTAGCAAAATTTATTTGCTATATATAACCTTAGAAACCACAACCTTAGACAAAAGTTTAAAATAACTTAAACAGTATATACTAACAGAGGTGAAAAATTTATTTATCTCATTGGTCAATTAACAAATACCATGATAAATAATGTAGTTATTATCTCTTTACCACAGTTTAAAGATTACAGTTAAAGCACATTCATTCTCGTGATCCGAATTACCTTTGTAACAATGTCGATATCAGCATTATGGTTGAGTAATATTTCAACAACATTACTATGTCCATTAATACTTGCATAATGAAGAGCCACCCATCCATCCTATTGTAAGACAAATATTTGACTGTCAAATTAGACCACTAACACACTAAATAAATAGTAAAATCATCCATTGTCCTGATAAAAATATGAAGCCTACAAGTATACATTGATTAGTCAATACTGGATAATTGTTATTACCTTTACAATAACATGGATAAATGTGATAAGTTTTTAGTAATTTGGAATAAAAAGGACATTTTTTAAATAACAAGATTAGGCTCAAAATGATCCTTTGGATTTATATTATAACATATGTACGTAAGAACTTGCTGCATCAACAAGGTCTACTCTCTTTATTAAAACTGAAAACACATTTTTTTGTTCATAAAATGCAGCTAACATAACTGGAGTCAATCTCTCCTAAATATATCATAATAACCCCATTAAAGTTAACCAAAGGATATAAATTATAATGAATGTAAATTATCTCTACTAGCACTATTGTAAATGTATTACATGAGTACACTAGTACATTACAAACCTAAACAACATTAAAACTACTTAAAAACTACTCTTACTCTAAACAAACTACTCTCTGCAACTCTTACTATAATCTAATCAATATAAATACAAGTCTACCACTGTAATTCATCATAAACATTCATCAAGTTTATATTTAAATCTCAGTCATTTTTATGTTTAACAGTTCAGGAACATTGTATTCTGCATGGAAGATCTTTGAATTACATAAATTGCTGAATTATTATTGCAAATTTAAACAATTGTAATAATAAATAAAATTAATTGACTTATAAAAAATTTTAAAATAACGCAGCAGTTTTAGTAAAATTACTTGTTATAACCTTAGAAACTACAGCCTTACACAAAAGTTTATAATAATTTAAACACTATTAAAGGAGGTGAAAAAATTATTTATCTCATTGGTCAATTAATATATACCATGATAAATATGTAGTTATTATCTCTTTACCACAGATTAAAGATTATAGTAAAGCTCACTCATTCTCGTGATTTGAATTACCTCAGTAACAATGTCGAGTAATATTCAACAATATGAAAATGATTGTGTAATAACTAAATTGACTTATAAAATATTTAGAACTACTGCAGTAATTTTGCTAAAATTATAATTTAGCAATTTTAATCAAATAGCTAAGAATGGCCTCAGAAAAAAAAAATGCATAATGATAATAACTTGTACATCTCTCTTGGAGGTGAAATATTTATTAATTGACCTGTAAAGGAATAATCTCATTAGTCAATTAAGGCATATTTTGATAATGTATCTAATTATGTTCTGTTCTGATTAGAGACTAGAGTAAAGCATACCTATTCTCATGATCTGAGTTACCTTATTAACAACATCGATATATTTCAACAATATCAGTATGACCTTTTTTAGTTGTATAATGAAATCCTATCATCAACTGTCTAATTTTACCACTAACACAGCAAACCAATAGTAGAAACATACATGGACCCAATAAATATATGAAGCTTGCAAGAATCTATTGCTTAGGCAATTCTCAATAATTATTATTACCTTTACAATAATTTGGATACATATCATAAGTTCTTTGCAATTCAGAGTACAAAGGTTTTTATAGTAACCAAGGCAGGCTCACAATTATAACATTCTTCATATTCAAAGATATTTCAGACTAGCTGCTTCATTCATATTCTTTTGTACAATAAAATTAAATAGACTTACCAAAGACATAGCATTTACATTGGCTCCTATTAAGAGAGCATCTTCTACTCCAGACAAATCTCCTTTTCTAGCAGATTCAATTAGACTGTCATTCTAAGTAAAAAAAAAACACTAATAATATAATTTTTAAACCTCAAATATATAGTTTAAAAATATTATCAGCAACTTGCTGATCATTTTATTTCATTGATATTAAAAGTTTGAAAATTTGCTTAATCAAATTAGTAATGTATGCAATCTTAAGAGAAACATGATTGATACAGTGACAATCTTTAACTCAGTATTATATCTAGGGCTAACACAGTAATAAACAGTAAAAAAAAACTTTTGAATAAACTCTAACACAAGGACATCAATTCATTAGTAAACATAATTTAACACTATTTGAACTATAACTTAGTAACTTAAGTATATTTAATGGAATATATTTTTTTCAAGCAGGAGAAAGCTAACCAAACGTTTTTGGCAGGACAAGAAATTTTAGTGCAAGAACTTGCACATTAAGCATAATATTTATTAAAAGTCAGACATGCTGTTGTAGGTTGAATAAAAGATGGGACTAAGATGGCAGCTTTTTTCAGTTAATCCTTTATCTGGATTGAATATTCAACTTTATGGGTGAAAAAGAAAATGGCGTGCTGTAGGTGCAGTAAATACAGAGGCCTGTGTAAGGGTTGTGCCTGTGTTAAAGCTGGTCGCGCCTGCTTCTACTGCCTACCTGGTCGTGATGGGCACTGCCTTAATCCCTTGAATTCATCCAATGTTGCTACTGTTCCTTCTGTGTCTATTACTTCGCTGAAAGCTCACTCGACGATAGATCAGTCTTCTCTGCGGACGCCGAACCGGAACATATTGGCTTCTCCATGTATTGACCTTGCGTCTCCTTGCTCTATTGTTTCATCTTCTTCAGATAGGGAGAGCGTTTACGGTGAGACTCCTGCCTGTGGATCGTCCTCTTGAACTATGTCGCCATTTTGTGGCTCGAGCACGTGCGGCTCTCATAAAGTCCCTGATTTCGCTGATTTTTCGCCAATGGCTTAACCCAACTTTTTGTGGAATGACATCGATGGTGAATCTTTCTCATCTCTTGTTAAGTCCTGCTATGATGAGATTGTTCACTGGAGAAGGAATGTTTTCAAAGTTCCTTGTGGAAAGATTGGCGCTTCCTTTGTACGTGAACAAGCCAAGTTATTTCAAGCATACTCAGACTCCTCTGCTCTTGAATCTGTTGCTTTATACGCTGCTATGATAATGCCTTCTCTCCTGCTACAAAGGCCTCCTGGTAAACTATGTGCTAAAGAACTTTCCAGGCTCCTTGATCGCCGTCTAACCATTTGGTTGAGTGGAGATCTGGCTTCTTTACTTCAGGAAGGTCGTGCCATTCAGGCTCGTCTCACTATTACTCATCCTACAAAAAATTCAGATAACCTCTCCCGAAAATTCTCCAATCTAATGTTCGTAGGAAATGTGAATGCCACAATTAGATTATTATCTGATAATGAAAGTACTGGTATTCACTCTTTGGATACCATGATCGATGATCAGTCAGTGAAAGAGATACTATTAGAAAAGCATCCTCCTGCTCAACCTCCTCATCCATCTACCATTGTGTCCTCACATACCCCTGATGTCTTTCACTCTGTTCTATTTGATTCCATCTCCCCAGAGTTAATTAGATCTCTTGCACTGAAAATTAATGGTTCTTCTGGTCCGTCAGGACTTGACGCTGCTGCTTGGAAAAAATTATGTACCTCATTCCAATCCTCTTCAGCTGACTTATGCTCTGCTCTCGCTTCATTGACAAAACGAATATGTATCTCCTATATAGACCCAGCTGGTCTTCACCCACTCCTTGCCAGTAGATTGATTGCTATAGACAAGTGTCCTGGAGTACGCCCCATAGGAGTTGGTGAGGTTGTTTGTCGCATTATTGGTAAGGCAGTACTTCAGGCTGTTAGGCATGATGTACTAGAAGTGGCAGGATGTGAACAGCTTTGTGCTGGCCAACCTGGAGGCTGTGAGGCTGCGGTTCATGCTATTCGACACCTATTTGAGTCAGCAGACTGTGAGGCTGTTTTACTCGCTGACGCGAGGAATGCATTTAACTCGCTCAACAGACGTGCAGCTCTACTAAATATACACAATCTCTGTCCATCTTTGGCAATAATTCTAACTAATTGCTATCGATCTGATGTTCCCTTATTCATTGATGATGATACTATATTCTCATCAGAAGGAACAACACAAGGAGACCCTTTAGCGATGGCTATGTATGCAATAGGGATACCCCATCTCATCCATCATCTTAATCAACCTTCAGTCCACCAAGTCTGGTATGCAGATGATGCTGCAGCCTTGGGAAAGCTGTCTACAATACGATCCTGGTGGGAGGAGCTTCAGTGTCATGGTCCTTTATTTGGATATTATGCAAATCACACTAAGTCCTGGCTCATAGTGAAACCTGAGTTTGAGGAAACTGCCCATTCTGTGTTTGCTGACATAGATATCAATATTACATCTGAGGGTCATCGATACCTTGGGAGCCCAATAGGATCAGAACATTTTATAACTAACTTTATTAAAGATAAGATCTCTGAGTGGGTGTCTCAGCTAGAGAAACTCACTACTGTAGCTCAAACTCAACCACATTCTTCATATTCTGCCTTAACTCACGGGTTTTTCAATAAAATTGTATATCTTTGTCGTACTACACCTGGTGTGTGTGAACACATTCACCCTGTGGAAGATTGTCTGAGAAGGAGATTGATTCCCATTTTGACGGGTAGGAATGCTGTCAATGATTCTATACGCTCCCTTTTTTCTCTTCCTGCACGCTTAGGAGGCCTTGGATTAACTAACCCAATTAGAGAAGCTGATACTCAATACCATGACTCAATTTCCATCTTTTCTCCCATTGTGGAAACAATTGTCATGAGAAATCAGACTCCAATTTTTACACTTCTATATGAGTCACAGATACGAAAAAACAAAGTGAAATCAAGCCACCGAGCTCACTTTAATACACTTTTTTCTAATTTGTATAAGTCTTTTTCTGATCCCTCTCTGAAACGGTGTCTTGTGGTTGCTAGTGAGAAAGGTGCTTCTTCATGGCTTACAGCTCTGCCTATAGTTGAACACGGTTTTGCCTTACATAAGGTAGCTTTTATAGATGCCATCTCTCTTAGATATGGTTGGACTCCTCCTCATCTTCCCTCTCATTGCATATGTGGCTCCTCTTTTAGTATTGACCGTGCCATGAACTGTAAGTGTGGCGGGTTCCCTTCCATTCGTCACAATGAGCTGAGAAATATAACTGCTGAACTATTGACTGAAACTAGCTCAAATGTTCTAATTGAACCTCCTCTTCAGCCACTCACTGGGGAACAATTATCACACCAATCTAGCAATACAGAAGATAACGCTCGAGTGGATATAGCTGCTTCTAATGTCTGGTCTCCATCTGATAGAGCTTTTTTTGATGTTAGGGTTTATAATCCATTCTCCACCACCTACATTAGATCAACCCTTAAAGCATCCCACAAGAGAAATGAACAAGAGAAGAGAAGACAGTATGACTCTAGAATTCGCATAGTTGAGCATGGTACTTTCACACCTCTGGTATTCACAACTGCTGGTGGGATGGGACCTGCAGCTACTACCTTTTACAAACGTTTAGCTTCTAACTTGTCTGACCACCATAAAAAACCCTATTCACTTATCCTGAACTGGATCCGCTGTCGATTGTCTTTCTCCCTTCTTAGATCTGCTATCCTATGTTTATGTGGAGCTCGCTCTTCATATCATAGACCTATTTTCTCTAACATTAATTCACTGGACCAGGCCCTCTCTGAAGGAAGAGTGGCTCATTAACATGGTTCTCTTTTTTTTACTTTCCCTTTTTTTGTTTTTGGTGTATTATTGGGGTGAGTGTACTGTGTACTCTCTCACATTATTGTATCAATATTACTGTGACCATTGTGATAATATTATCAATACTAGTGTATTATTATAAAAAACTATATTGTGTCATATCCTTTATCTGTAAATTATGTATGTACACTTCACTTACTGCTATTCTAAACATTTATTACTCCAAACACAGGGTCCAGTGTTTGGGTACCAGCTTTGCCTGGGCCACCCTCAGATCCACCTCTGCTCTAAAATTAAGAGGTTATTAACCTCGCTGTGGGTGGGCGCATAGCGAGGGTTACTGTAGTCTGTGTGTGTGTCTGTTACCCGGGCAAATGGCTTTGAACTGCTTAACTCGGCAAACACGGCACTGGTAGCCAGCAAACTATAGTGGATGGTAGCAAAACGTCTGTACTTCTTATAAATACTGCCAAAAGGAGCGTCAAACGAACAAAAAGCTTTAAAAGTCTGAAAAACCTTTGAAAAAAAGCACAGCTTTCAGTGAAGACTCGAAAATTTAATAAAAACATCCTGCATACAGCTTATGACATTTTTTAACTTTTCAAAGTGAGAAGTTTTGCAAAAATACTTTGGAAAGTTATGATAGTTTTACTAACTTTTGGCAATTATCTTTGTCGATACATTGAGCGCGAACAAAAATACTAGCACCATAGCTGTCGTTGGAGAATCACTAACTTTTACTAAGAAGTTGGAAAGTATTGGACCTTTTGTCAACTAGAGTGTAAAACACTAAAAGGCAATGAAAAGAAATGCTGAGTCATCAATAATCGTCTTGCGCATCACGTGAGTACGTCACTTGAGGAGGTCTCTGGATAAGACTGCAGCGAGGTTAAGCACTTTAGTGCATTTCATTTGTCTATGTAAGATGTCATGCAAAATGAAAAAGTATATACAGTTAACAAGATATAGTAGTAGACTCTGCCACAAAGTTTCTGCATTATTAACTAAAGATGGTAATATTGTGATAATAGTTATTATAATCCTTCTCATAATCCAATTGCAACAATGTCACATCTTGGCTACAAAAGTGGCACATTTTACAACAATTGGACTTTAAATCCATATTTTTTGTATCATCATGTCATATTTTAGCACTGATTTCTCAACGATAGTACAAACAAAACATAGCTACATAAAATTTGTTTAATAAGACAGTAATTGTAATAATCATAGTCACTACATAGACAGTATGGTCAAGTTAGATTATTACAATCATCTATTCTAGTATTAACACTACACTACTCATATATGAATTCCAACCAGTAACATGAATTCATGTTTAGTACATAAATAATTTTTGCCAGTGGATTTGAAACAAATATTTTATTCCTTTATGATGACATGCCTTCACTGGTTGTATACTCCATGGTTTATACATGTATTCTAGTACATACTATTATCATGTAAACGGTTTATCTTAACACTTGATAACTAGATTTTATCAGAATAAATTATTCTTTTCATGGTTTAGTAGGCAGAACTGTTATTTTGGGAATAGACGAAATGAGAGTAGGTGGTTCTTTGCGAATAGACGAAATGGGAGTAGGTAAACAGAATAGTTCTTTTGGGAATAGACAAAATGAGGGTTGAACA
This sequence comes from Xestospongia bergquistia, assembly GCA_963965975.1. Lineage (NCBI taxonomy): Eukaryota > Metazoa > Porifera > Demospongiae > Haplosclerida > Petrosiidae > Xestospongia > Xestospongia bergquistia. Next base: position 6,637,973 of record OZ014414.1, read on the forward strand.
GAACTGTTCTTTTGGGAATAGACGAAATGAGGGTGGAACAGAAAAGTTCTTTGGGAATACACAAAATATTAGTAGGTGAGCAAGTACCAAACCATTATTTTGTATTGAGTAGATACAAAATATTATTAGTTTTTATTATAAACAGTGAAATAGAAACTACTATACATAACATTATGGACAATGTAATACAACATATATAAATACAGTTTGACCTAGAATAATCTTAGGACTGTGTAGCACATTGTATATGGCATGCGAAATTTGGTGAACATTAGAGTTGATAAATACTAAATTGCATTGATTAGGTATATTAATATATTTTTTCACATAAAACATAGTATAAATGTTTAGTCTTCATTTACTTAGGACAATCTATGCACATTACATATTGTAATCTTGCAATGTTTATTTTACTTATATTAAAATATTGGCTGCAGAGAATGACCCTAATTGATTTTGATACTATTGGATTCCTCTCATTCTTGTGGCAACATTTACAAAATGATCGGATTTAAAAAAAAAAATTTTAGAAACTTCAGTATAAAGCATGTATATAAAATAAAAGCCTAGTTTTGCCATATGAAGCTTATTGGGCATGTCAAACTTTCCATTTAACTATAATTCAAGGTTACACATACATAGTAAAAACATCTTATTGAGAGTGAAGCATAAGTACACAAGTTGTTTCAATGGTTTATAAAACAATAGTTACAGAAATAGTTCATCTCATGTCCACTAGTTAGTGGGGGTCTGGATACAAGACTAAGAAATCCATATAATTATATAAAACAATACTTAAGTTTCAGACAGTTATTAATAATTATAAATAGTAAACAATACCATGCAGTAATATTATTAAATATTAGGAACTGTTGTATTCTTCTAAGCTATCTAACAAAGCAGAACGAATGTTCTTTCCTGTTACTTATGACTAAGTAATATTTAGCAATGTACTTACCATAGTTTATGATATCAGTTCATATGAGAAAACACAAAGACAGCAAACGTTATGGTCGTCCCATAAAAGTACAACAAAAGAAGAAGACTAAAATGTCATGTTTCACCAAACAAACAAACAATTATGAATAATTAATTTTTTTGGATGGGCGTTACAGTAGATAACTGTTTACAATAGGATATTAAGATAACATATTTGGACGAGAGCGAGTTAAATAGGTAGATAGAGGGACTTTAGAGAAACCTATAATAATAACTCCATTCATTTATCCATCCAGTAATCACATTAGTGTACCTATCTCTAATATATGTTAGTTGTCTTCTTGTAATAGTGAGCAAAGTTGAAACAGGAGAATTAAAACATGGAAAGAACTGCCTCCTTAGTTCAGTGCAATCTTTGTTTCTCTGATACAGTAATTTTGCTTAAAATGTGAATGATTAATGTCCCTGTCTTCTTAGTGAGCTCCTCTGGAGGTAGAGTTGTACCAAAAATAGAACACACAGGTAAGTCCTCCACATTAACAATGACAATAATTTTCAAAAATATTTCACATCTTCTTTTATTTATCCAAACTTTAAGTACTTCTGTGGTATGGTCATATGCCATATTGTATCCAGGAGACTGTACATTACATTATCATAATGTACTTTAATTTACATTATAGATAGATAGATGGTGAAAGGAGGAATGCTTGTAGTAGTTACTACTGCAAGCATGCTTACATTCACCAAGTAGTCCTTCTTTTATCTATATACAGTCATCAAATATAAAGTTTTCTGTTGAAACGCAATTGAACGCGCTTTGGAAGAGTTAGGCCACAAAATCGCACAAGAGCCTGTGCGCAACGAATAATTGCGCATGACTCATTGTCCACACTTATAGACAAAGTTGTCGGTGTAATATGTGGAAGCCTTAAACGAGATACCACCAAAACTTGTAGCCTGATTATTTTTTAATTGATGATTTTTTTATTGTCAGGTCGTTGATTTTTAAAATTGTTGCTTTGATATTTCTACATATACAACTGATATGTTCCATATTCTGTGTTTAAATTCTTTCGTTGCCACAGGATATTTGTGGTTAATGTGGAGAGTATATAAGAAGAAATAATCATGAATAAATAATTATAAAAAGCATAGTGACTCAAAATAAATTGTATCAATAATATATTGCTGAAAGAACTCTCATCTATATCTTTCATACAGTTACTATACTGGAAAGCTCTTTCTTTGAAGAAAAATGTCCATTAGTTTTAGAGCTAATTGAGAAGCATCAATTGAAGCATTTTCCTTTAACTTACTAGCTAGTTGGCTAAAGACATCGATAACTATTATTTTTTAAATTTTCCAACATACACTTAATTGTGATTACATAACATTATTAAAAGTATAGTAGGAAACATAACATTTTCTTCAGAACTTTTCTTGATAAGGATCAATGGTGTAAACAGTGATATTAAACTTTTCAAATCATCAGAACATTCTGAAAATATTTTTCCTAATTGTTCATCTATAATTATAAGTTTATAATATGCATGTGTGAAAGTATATATCCTTTGTATATATCTTTCTTTGTTAGCTAGATACTTTACTCTCTCGGTCAATGAGGACCTTAAGACATTAGTGAACTGATCATTGCGATTAATATACAGTGAGATACTATTAAAAATGAACAAAGAAATGTGAACTTGTTATTGAGTTGTCAAATTAACTTATGGACGATGCAATGACAATGAAGAGACTTCAGTTTCAAGTGGCTGATACTCAAAGAAAAAAATCAAGCAAAAAGTTTTAAAAACTCACTTGTGGAAGAAAAAATGATTGAGGAAATGGTGCAAGAGAAATCACAGAAGAAAAGAATAACATAAAATATTAAATTAAACTTACTTGAGGAGGTTAGTATAAATGAGTAAATTCACTTCTATAGTACTAGAAATCATGATAAAATATTACACAGATTGAAACTACCGTACTATAAAAATAAATATACCTGAGGACCATAATGACCAAATTAAATGGCAACAGATTGTAATGATAAGATTTACAGTAATGAAGGTATATTGAGAGTTGGTGAATAGAACTCAGAGATACATATTGTATGATTGTCTTAAAACTTGAAAGAATATCTTGGAATTTGTTAATGTTGAGTGATTAAACTAGCTTTTTCTTTTACTCTTTAATAAGAAGTATCTACCTTGGGCTCTACAAAGTAAAATAAGCAGAGAACAGAAAATAATTTAACTTTGAATTTATTATGCTACCACATTTCTTATCATTAGCATTAACTAGCATAATGCTGCTAGCATAATATAAAAGAGAAGAGTCAAAACATCACTTCCACAAGAAATAAATAACCCATACTCAATAACCAACTTGTACAAAGCTGTGTGGTTGATCTATATAAAGTGTCAAATTTCTTACTCCACCCAATGGCTTTTAACACTCAACACACAAACAAAATTATTACTTAAAACTAACTTTACCTTCTGAGGTTAGGTGAGAATCAAAGTACAAACTTTTTGTGTTTTTAAAGACTTAGCCTTCTATGTAGAATACACACCTACATTAGATCATGTACTTAATACTATGTGCATTACCTTTGCCCTAGGAAGCGAAAATCATGTCTGAGCTAGTATCAGAGTCAATAAAACATAATAACACTGAAATAAATGAATTGAAGAACTTACCGAAAGTAACAATGAGGTCATTCATACATTTTTGGGATATTTTCCTTTGTGGGGTATCACCTGCTAAGGAAATGATTGGCATAGATTATTACCAGTAATGCTGCATGTATTGATGATCATGGCCTATATTTTTATAATAACTGTTACATATTTGCTAAAAAATTTGTAAGAAAAATTTGCAAATAATTTGTCAGCAACTACAATTGAAACTATTTAATGTACTTTTATAAAGTTAACATCATGTATACTTTATTGTTGAGAATAATGTTCTGTTTGTGAAAGTGAGGGACTGCCATCCAATAGAGACTCTTCTACAAGTTTTACATGTCTAAATAAGTGCCTACAATAAGCAATCATGATTTAAAATTTTAAAATGGAATAAGTAGAGATTAGAGTCACTTCTACAAGTGAGCAACTTCATAAAGTTTACAATGATAAAGTGCACAAAAACTACTTCCTCCTCCAACTCTACCATGTCAATTTAATCAGGTTATATAATGCACCTGTTGTGGCCATATCAAAGACATCTTTGGCTTTCCATTATATAAGAATATAGAATGCCATAAGATATAGTAAAAAAACATTGTAATCCAAAGAATTACAACCTTACAGACAAGCTATGCTTTTTAAATTGCAAACAACATTGAAAAAGGCAGCATAACTGTATTAATATAACTAACATTTCTTCTTTGTTGTGTGTTTCAATCTTATTACAAACATATTCATCAAGTTCTTGAACTAAAAACGAATACCACAAAATAAGAAGGAGAGAGAGACTCAAACAATAGCAACATACTAAGGTGAGCACAGTCTATTATAGTTTTAAATAATAATAGAAGCGTAGCCTGTAGCAGTAACTAGCTACAGCCTGCTTCTACTACAACGTAACAGGATTGATAAAGTACCTTTCAATTGCTTGCTTATTTCATAATCTTATCGCCTTTCTGACATCTCTTTACTGTAAGGAAGCATTATTTTGTCGTGTAGCATACAGGAACTTGCACAAAAAGGATCAATTTGCACAACGCAATGAAACAACACGTGCTCTGTTATATCACATGACTAGCCTTTGCAAATGAGCTTTGCTATGACCAAAAGAAAGAGGAAATTAGAGAAATATTATTTAAAAAATTCATTAGAATAATTCTTATCTGTGTAGTATACCAGTATGTCACAGTTGAGTCCACTGTAGAAAAATATATACACTCAACTATGCTGAAAATTGACTTGTCATCAAGAATTTCAAATAACAATGCTTACTTACCTGTAAACTGTTTGATACTTTCTTTTATGAACACCTGACAAAAATAATTTTCATTGATTTTTTTATAACCAACCAAGTGTATAACATACATGAATATTTCTGTTGTACTAGGAACGTGTATCTTTTCTGAATGGGAGAGGAATGATACCAGATTGCACAGTCTCTAAAAATTTCATACACTATAAGCCATGTAATCGCTCCAATTGAAATACTTACCCTTGACATGCAGTAATAATATCACTCCCTAAACCGGTTATCATAATGATGAGAGTATAACAGAAGATCTTTGGAAATATAAGTATGAAAAAGTTAATTCTTAAAAATAAATTGTTTTACCTGAGGGTTAAAGAACAGTTATTTTTGATTAATTATAAAGATAATATAACTAAAGGGCAAAAAAAACATTTTGAAAGACTTTGAAAAGAAAATATGACTACAATTCCTTATGTAGGGAGTTTTGTATAGCATTTTAAATCCATGTCTATCAATTTTTGGGTACTGGCATTCGTATATCTTATTCATTTTTAAAAATGCTTTTTTCATTACATTTATCCAACATATTTAGGATAAAGTTAACATATAAACAAAACTGTTCCAGGCATCATAATCTATTTCTATATCCATTCTTGCCTGCAGTATATTATATAAAGAACTTAAATGTTTGTAAAAGTTTGGGATAATCTCAAGGTATGAAGACTGTATTTCTATCAGGCACCCCTTGTAAGCTTAACAGCATTTTTAGGGAATGTAAATTTACTCTATTTTAGATTTTATTTTATTACTTCATTCTGTTTTCTCTGTTGCTCACATAAACATAGTATTGAGAGTTCTATGTAGTAAGTTTTTACTAATTTTTACCTATTCTGTCACTCTGTGTGGTTTTGTATAATAATATGAAATTATAAGTCAGTCAAGAAATCAATTTAGTGTCATGATGAAATTATTAAATATTTACATTAATTTGACAAACATATAGTAATATAATTACTATTAACTTAAATGTATTTACAGCATAAGGTACTGAAGCCATGCTAATGAGTAATATTGTCATTTAATAGTATTACAGATTAATATAACAATATCTGAAATAACATACAATGGCTAGCAATATTTCATACATGCAATCTCTCCTTAGACCTTGAACATTCACTTGCACATGATGAAAGGCGTGACTATCAGATGCTTTGATTGCTACAAGTCAAGTGTTGGATAATCCTTTAGAATTGACTTGCAGACTGTAGTCAAAAACAGTTAATAGAATATGGACTAGGATTTTACAATTTCTTTGTCATAATTACTGTTTAGAGAGTGACAGCAACAATGTGATAGAAGATTGAAGACAATTGTCAAATACATTATTTTATGGTTGGTAACATTTAAATAACATACATTGGCAAATGTACGATAAAAGTTATATCAAAAAGAAAAAAATACAAAAGAAAAGTTAGAGCTGATATTTATCATGATCATTGCGCAGACTTAAAAATACATTTTTTAAAAAAAATTAATGTGATGAAATGAGCGTGACAGTAGTTAATATGCTGTTACACGATGAAGTATATAATCCTAAACATTTGGACTGTTCTTATATCCTGTATATAAAACAAGTATCTGTTCCAGTTGTGCTCACTGATTAATACTAATGAAGACTACAATATCAAATGGAAAATATCTGCATAGATTGAGTGTGTCTGGAGACTTGGAGAAGTGTTTAGCATGAGTCTAACTTCTAAATTTTAAATATGCTAAGGTCTGACACAGAATAAATCATTTGATTGAAATAATTTATGCATGTAAGATACCATTCTTACAATTCCTAAATTTCAACCAATATACTAATTTATTTTATATTTTTATAAAATAAATTAAATTGAATGATATGGGTAGTTTATCACTATTTGAAGATTTGTACAAGCACAAGTTAGTATTATTAACAGAAAAAAATAGGTCAAAGGAAATAAAAAAAAAATTGTCACCAAATACAATCTAAATAAATGATAAAATTGTTTAACTCTATATGTATGTAATCTGGTAGTTGTGTAATAAGTGTATCTGTACGTGTTGATTAGTGTATATGTAATTAAGTAGGGTGTTAATGAGTTTGAGTTTTTTAAAGGTCACCTTTTTTGCTGTTCTATATCTGTGTTTTGTTCTTTTTGTTGTGATCCTTTGTACTTTCAATCAATTCATTAAAAGTATCATTCAAAACTTAGTGACAGACTGCGCATCTGTCAACAGGTTATGAGCCCAGACTTCATTGAGAACAGAAACCCTTGCTAGAAAGAATGGCTGTGACAGTGGATGAAAAGTGGTCGATTGACAAGCTGGACAGTTCAAACTGGACTACGTGGAAGTCCCAAATGCGTCACTTGTTACTGGCGAAAGGACACTCTGGGGACTCCTAGATGGTACAGAGGTACTCACTGAAGAAGCGAATGCTTAGGCACGAGTAGAAATTCAGAAGAGGTGACAAAAAGCATTCACCTCTATTGTAATGGTAATAATTACCCCTCAACTGTACTTAATGACCTCGTGTGCGCAACCAAAGGAAGCCTGGGATACTTAACGCAACCACTTCGAGAGTAAGACATTGGCAAACAAGCTCTTCTTGAAGAAGCATTATTTTGGAATGGAAATGATGGAGGGCACAAGGTACATGAAGGAGATCACTGTCAGACTTGCAGCAATTGAAGACCTTATCTCAGAGGAGGACCATGTGCTGACGTTATTGGGCAGCTTGCCTCGGAGTTACTCACCCTGGTAACAGCCCTGGAAGCTCGTGTTGATGATGTAAGACTCATCTTTGTCCAACAACCTCTCATTCACGAGGAGCAGAAGCTAAAGGGACAGTTTGGGTGTTTGAGTGGTACAACGTCTTCTAGTCAAACAGTCTCGGCATTAATAGCGACACAGAAGAGAGTCAAACCAGGAAACTTAATTGTGATAAGGATGGTCATTTTTGCCATAACTGCCCCAAATGAAAGGAACAAGAGCTTTTAAGACTAGCACATAGAGCCAAAGCTGCTGAAAAGAAGCACTTAGACTCAGAAAATATTGTAGTGTTTGCAGCATCATTCGGCAAAAAGGATTCCCCTCAGATGGGTAAATGGCTAGTTGACTCTGGAGCATCAAGTCATATGACACTGGAGAAGGAACTATTGACAGATTACATAGAGTTGATCAACCAGAGAATGTTGGACTAGGTGATGTTAGGACGGTCAATGCAATTGGAGTCAGAAATGTCAGTGTCAATATGCTGTTTAGATTGAGTAAGCCCAAGAAGTGTATTATACACAAAATGTTATTTATACCAAAGCGTGTATGTAACTTGTTTTTGGCAAGAGCAGCTGCTACTAGAGGTAATTTCCTGAAATTCAGTCATTCATGATGTTGGATCCAAGATATAAACAGAAAGTTGTGTGGTATGGGCTCACTAGTAGACAAGTTGTATGAACTGGACTGTGAACCAGTCGTCACTGAAGAAGCATCAGACAAGGAAATGACATGGATCTGTGGCATCAGCGGTTAGGACACGTGAATGTACAGCAACTCAAGGAAATCACCCAGAAGGAAATTGCAACTGGTGTCAATATTCCAAAAGAAGCTAACCTATCATTTTGCGAAGGAAATACGTTCAACCTGAAATTGCAGTTGGTGCACAGTGATGTTTATGGTCCAATCATCTCCAATGTCAACAGAATCAATTGGTGGATGGCAGTACTTTGTAACTTTTATTGATGACTACTCATTGTGTTGTGCAGTTTACTTTATGAGATGTAAGTCTGAAGTTTTTGAAATGTTCAAAGAGTGAGCGATCACTACAAATGAAAGTGTTCAAAGAATTGGAACTCTAAGGACACACAATGGTAGAGATTATCTTTTATGAGAATTTAAAAACTACCTGAGGTTAAAAGGGATACGTCATGAGCTGAGAGTATCTCATACACAAGAACAAAACGTAGTGGTAGAAAGAATGACTTGAACACTAATGGAGTCCGCTTGGTCCATGATTGCTCATGCTGGGTTACCAGACAAGTATTGGGCTGAAGCAGTTTCACCGGCAGCATATGTCTGAAACCGAACACCAATAAAGCCATCAAGGAAAATATGACACCATATGAGAAATGGCACAGAAAGAAGACAAAACTCAGCCACCTAAAGGTGTTTGGGTGTGTGGCATTTGCTCATGTACCAGATGCTCAAGGACAAAAGTTGTACAAGAAATCTGAAACTATGCTTTGTTGGCTATTGTAAAGAGAACAAAGGATACAGGTTGCTTGATGAGAAAACATCAAAAGTTATCATACGAAGAGATGTAACATTCAATGAAAAAGATTTTGGATACACAGAAGCTGTCAAATCAAAGGAAACTGTGGAAATAGACATGGACTTGGAGAAAGCTGATGAACCAGGACAAAGACATGATGAACATCATCACTCAGAATGGCAAAGGCAACATCCCGTTAGATATAGTCGGGACGAGTATGCAGACACTGCATCAACAGATAATCGTGTTGATCATATTGTGTATAACGAATGTCAAATCTTGTATCCAAAGACCATGGAGGAAGCTATGACCGTGATCATGCCAAGGAATGGAAATTAGTAACCGACTCAGAATACAAGTCAATTGTGGAAAATGAGATGTGGGAACTTGTGGAACTACCAAGTGGTCGAAAACCAATTGGACGTAAGTGGATATTCAAGGTCAGCTATGTGAATGGATCACAACATATCAAATTAAGTGGGAGTGTTGTTAATAACTCTAGATGTATGTAATTTAATTTAGCAGTTGTGTAATAAGTGTATCTGTATATGTTGATTATTGTTTATGTAATTAAGTTGGGTGTCGATGAGTTTGAGTTTTTTTTACACATTAATTAAGGAATATAACAATACATAAGCAATCCAACAAATAACAAGTATGTAAACAGTTGCTGTCTCATTTAATGTAGTGGCAGGTTAATTATTATTGTCTGTTGTGATGATACGATGAAGAGTAGCATTTATGATAGTAAGTAGGTTGGACAACCCTCAGTACATGCAAGGGCATGCAAAAGCTTCTTCAAGGGAGAGACTTCCTCCTAGTCTGACCCACCCAACTCTACACTCACTACACTCTTATTTATATCTCCAAGTTTATCAATTCGCATCCAACTAAATGTCTTGATATCAAACAGCAAAATAACTTTTCTCTCTCAGGCCATCACACAATACGAGCTCCTAATCGTTCTCTTATATCAGTATACTGTGATATGGAGAGTAGTAAAGGAGGCTGGATGAGAGTAGGCTATCTCAACATGAGTAATGCTAATTGAGAAACTAATGCTACCTGTCCTCCTGAACTAATTCTACAACAATTCAACAACATAAGTCATGGAGTTTGTGGTCAACCTATGTCTTCATCTATATTTTACTCTGCTTGTGATCACGAGATTTATTATAGTAAAGTCTGTGGTCAAATAAGAGGTTATCAGTTTGGCTCACCAGATAGATTTCGACCTTTATATGCTTCTAATGTAATTCCTAATATTGATAATTGTAACACATATGTTGATGGTGTTACTATTACTTATGGTAGTAATCCTCGTAAACATATCTGGACTTATGCTTGTGGTGTAAGGAATTTTATAATTATGAATATTCATGTCCATGTAATAATGGAAACAACATCAACTAATTTTGTAGGCCATGACTACTTCTGTGAATCTGGAAAGTATGGGATTGCCAATACTGTCTTATACTCTAATGACATTTTATGGGATGGTCAACAATTTGGAGGATTATAGAAGGACCATGTTGTACTAATCATAAGATGCCATGGTTTATAAAGACTCTCAATGAGACTACTACTGAAGATATTCAATTAAAAATGTGTGGTAGTGAACACCATTCAAGTGAAGATAGCCGTCTTGATATTATTAAACTTTATATTCAATAACTGCTTTACACTTGTTATGCTTTTATACTTAATTGTTTACTTTATTACTAATTATTGTTAGTATTGTATGTAGTTATAAACTTTACTGACTTTTCTTTTAATAAAGACTTATTTTGAAGTTAAGACTTATCAATAATATGTGTGTTAATTGCACAATAACAGTAATTTAATTGGTTGATTGAGAAGTGGTTTATATTATATCCAGTTGTTATGTTTAATTTGTCCATCCCAAAAGTCACATGCAACTTACATACTTTGAAAGTAACATTATGATGTTAGGAATGGTATATCACTATCCACTGTGACCTTTCTTTTTATCAAAATTGCAACAGTCTAAAAAGTTATTAGTTGAATTATCCACTTAACCCCATATACAGGTTGCATATACACATGCATATCAAGTTATTTAATGTAATAAAGTAATCCTCATGTACAATTTTCATATATTACTAATACAGTAAACGTACTATGGAATTAGCTATATGTATCTATATGTAGATAATGGTTATTATAATTGTAATGATGAGATGTTGATCCAGAACTGTTACCATTATCTTCATGTGTACACTTCAATGTATTTTGTAAGGATGCATACAACCAAAATTTATATGAATTTGTTAAAAATACTAACTTATTTTGGTATATACATGAATACAGTTCTGCTTCATTAACACTGTGACGAAATGTTACTTTTACTTTAAATATTTCAACCTGAATAATTTTTTTTTGTAACACTAACAGGTCTTAATAGCAACATGATAGGAAATAATTACAAAAATTTATCAATATTTCAATCTGTTTAGCCAATCTGAGAGTATGTTAATGAATACAATATTAATGTTTACTTTACAAGCAACCTATAAAACCATATATTGGTTAAATCAACCAATCAATATTTACAGTGACCTGACTATCATTGTTCAGAGGTTTATTAAACACATTTAGATCAATGAATTGTGATACATTTGATATAATTGATGATGAGATTCATACTAATCTGCCACTATTGTTACATAATATACAATATTTACATTGAGTAGTCGTCTTTTAAATTCTTAGGATGGCAGGTTTATGTTCCTGTCAATAATGACAGAACTGATAAGGCATGTCATCAGGTCTGTATAAGTCTGCGACTTTGCTGTTTATGAAAATGAAGTAGCTGTTAAGTTATCAGTTACAACATTTCAAACATTAACCTTCTCTCTCTCTCTCTCTCTCTCTCTCTCTCTATATATATATATATATATATATATATATATTATCACTATAAAAATTGATTAGTAAATTTAACACTATTTAGGTACTTTGAAAATGACTGTGTAGCTATGTAAGCAATAATACATTAGTAATTAAAATAATAATATTTTTGATTGAAATAACATTACTACATGCACTTGTATAACCACACATTGGTCAACCATATATTAACAATAAACAAACAATGTATAGTATGTAGATATGTCCTATTATAAATATCAGTGTAAAAATTAATCAGTTATTTTAACAATAACATGTAGCTAACATGTGTGAATTATAGTCTGGAATCTAGAATTTATATGAATTTTATAATTTGTTGTTATGTTATATAAAGCAACAGACTATACACAGTGAGTAATTCACATGAATTCTAGGTTCAATAGCAATATCGCGTTCCTTACTTAAATATTGTAAAAAAGGATTAATCAACAAAGAAAGAGAAAGATCAAACACAGTTCTTACATTCACATCAAAATCAAAAGACCTATACAAAAACTGACTGAAGAGTTAATATACTAAATTGTGTACATGAATTCACACCATAGTAACAATGAACAGTAACAAGACAAACTAACTGAAAGTAAACAGCAGACAACAGACTAAGTTCCATTATCATGAGTCAACTTTATATAGTACAATTACCTTATTTGTTTATACTTTGTTTAATTCATCTTTAAAATATTAATAAAAGAACATTTACTTGTCAATAATTATTACAGATCAAGTAATAGTAATTTCTAACACAGAGGAGTCTGCACACTTCCACAGAGAACGTATTTATAGTACATAATAATGGCCTCAACATGGTCTACATTCTATGTATGTATTCTTATTACAAAGAAGGCTGAGAAAGAGAGGAAGAACTTCGGAATAAATTTTCAACTGGATACATCATATTGGATATGGAGATAAATTATTATGCATAGTAAATTGAACTGATTGGAGGAAATTATTTCTCTCTCTCTAGAACCAGAGACACACCAATGAATATAAATAATGATAATTATACAATGTACAATATATTATGTAAGACAATGTAACAATGTATATTAGACAATACACTATTACCATATGATGCTGGGCTTGAACTTTTTTTCTCTTACTTGGTTTCTTCTTCCTCCATTGTTTGTGCTATAACATCCATCTTTATGGATCCACTCTCTGCTATATCCTCCATTGGTTCAACTGGAAACGTCAAAAATATCTAATCCCATAATGTTGATGATTGTGTGATAATGAATTGATTGTAATTAGCTATCTAATCTGAAAAAGTTTATCTAAAAATCAAATATAACAACACAATGTCTAATTGCAAAAATGTATGAGTCAATGCTTCTATTTCCAATAGTAAGCTAATCTTTCAGCAATTTTATGATCTCTTCTCTTTGGACTATATTTTGTCTTTTAGCTTTGTGTAATCCTTCTGCCTGTAGCTGTAGAATAGTGACTTCAGTTGCAGCTTGTACTTTTTTGAAGAGTTCAAGCATTTCATAGAAGTTAAGGTGTGCCTTTCTCACTATTCTTTTTTAACCTATTGTGTCATCTGTCTCAATGATTGTTGGTTCTGGGGCCATTGTGAGTAAAATAGTTCTATACATACAGGGTTAACCCTGTATGTATAGAACTATTTTACTCATTTAAACTGGCCATTCATCCAGGTTTGGTCAAATTAGTCTGAGTATACCTCTTCATCTTGTCACTATAGACATTATGGGATTAGACATTCTGGAAATGACTTGGTTCAACTTCTGATGGCTCTCTATATAATACATTAAGTTATATGTACCTATCTGTCCTTTTTTCATCTGTCCATCTCATTCATTTATATTTTGCCAATCAACCTACCCATTCATCTGTCTATTCACTATCCATCCTTTATTTATTGTCCTTTGCATACAGTCTTTATCTTTTTCTATTATTGTTGTACTTTCTCTTGACAAACCTATAATCTATTAGAGAGCAGAATGATTTCTAAAATCTAGTTTGACAACTCAAAGACATAGCATGACTTTATTGTAGTCCTGCATTTTTTATTTGCTAATATTGTCTGAAGGATAGAGGAAAGGAACATGTGTTTACATAAAAAATACTTAAATCTTTACTTGTCACTTTCTGAAATGACCCTGTTCAACTTACCTGTCCTTGCTCAAATTTAAATTAGAAGAGTTCATTTCTCTGAGCATTAGAGTTAAATACTGTTCTATCAACTAGTCTCCTAAAAGACTACAAATGTACATTCATATTGCACTATGTATTTAATATATACCGCTTGTCAATTGATAAAAGATGTCCCACCCTTTCTTATATGATACAGTGCTACCTGGATCCCATAATTTCATTTGAAGATGACAATAAAGATCATGCATACTCATGTAACTAAAATGATAGAACATAGTGGGTGTGGTTAATAATTGATGTGGTACCTGGGCTTTCACTATATAGTGACATAGGTTTGGTAAAGACTTCCCCTTCAGATATTACAGTCACTAAAGAACTCATATCTACTCTTAATGACAGCAATTTACAATATTAATGTGTTTATATATAATACACACTGGTGGATATAGGGGGGTGCCTGGGGTGTACAGGAACCCCCTTTTAATTCTAAAATAAAGTCAAGTCACACATGTAATATTACTTTAAGTATATTCATAGCAAATTCTTGCAGCCACACCTTACAATTAAAAGGTATGCTATGAATAATAAATAGTTATAAATATTTATTAGATTAAAAATTTAGCCGCACGCTACACGCGAAGTCTGTGCACCCCCTATTTTACACTCTCGATCCGCCAGTGATATCTGTGTCTCCAGTCCTAGAACAACAACTTTTACTTTCATGATATTATCTAAAGACATTGCACTTTGACGCAAGGGTTAAAAAGATCAGACTTGTGGGTGGGGCTTGGCACGTGAGCCTCACCCAGTAGCACACCACCGAAGAAGCTATGGCTACAAGAGATCTTTCTTTTGATAAGATATTACCAACTCTTGATGAATTATGTGATATTATTTGTATTGGAAGTAAATGGTATCAGTTTGGAATTGTGGTTAATCTACTTGATTCAAAGAAGTTGGTTAATATTCATAGTAAACCTGATGATTCTACTTAAAATGTTTAGTTGTGGTTAGACACCAATCCTCATTCTTCCAGAAGACAAATTATAAACGCTTTAAAGAAAGAAGTCATTAAAGAAAATACCATTGTTCATGACAATGAGCCAGTAGTTTTAGGAAGACATTGTGTCTCTGCTGGTGAGTAGATCTGGTTTACATTGTATAATGTGTGTCCATTATCTTTACAGGAATAGACACCTTAGCTATGGTATCCATTATTATTCTTTGGTGCCATAATGATACACTATCACAGAATCTGATCAATCCTGTAAAAGTGTCGAAGTTCTTATTAAGTGAGAGATGTATCTTTGAAGCAACACAATGAAGTAATGGAGACAATGAAGAGTACCCTTGATGAGAAGAAAACAACTCTGTTATCTGATATACGTACAGCAATGTCTTCAGATCACAAGAAGTTGAATGTGTTAGCTAAAATACTGTCCTAGTTTGAGGAGGCTAAAGTTCTATATGAAAGAATTATCAGTGAATATAGTGAGAGATCGTTAATTTTCTTAATTTAATTTGACATTTTATTATTAAAAGGTTAAAAATTTCCTGATGACCAGACAACGATAGCTAATAACATTGTACAAGAGGTTGTAACAATCAATTTATTGCGATCTAAAGATATTGCTGTATGTAATGCAGATAAGACAGTTTTCAACTTGTCATCAACCAAGTCTTCTAATGTCTCAAACATACAAAACGTTTCTTCACTGATACATCTCTCATTATATAAGAGTTAATTTGGGACACTTGATCAGACACTATCAATAAAGGATAAGCGAATAATACTTGTTTCAGTATGTTGGATGTAAGTTAACACATAATAGATAATGTAGATCTTTCAATCAGCAGCTACAACACAAATGTAAAACCTTTTCATATTGATATGCAATAGTGTTTTCTTCAATGATCTTTATCAAAGCATCCAAAGCATGTTTTCTCATAGCATGTTGTTTAGCCACAATTTAAATTCAAATTTTCT
This sequence comes from Xestospongia bergquistia, assembly GCA_963965975.1. Lineage (NCBI taxonomy): Eukaryota > Metazoa > Porifera > Demospongiae > Haplosclerida > Petrosiidae > Xestospongia > Xestospongia bergquistia. Next base: position 6,654,184 of record OZ014414.1, read on the forward strand.
GTTAGACTTGGAATGTGGGTCCTTCTTGGTGTAACTTGTACTATGATGTAACTTATACTCTGATGATGACATCACTATGTGTTATATGAATTAATAATGGTAGTGTGAATTTATTATTGATACTATATAGGATGTGTGGTTTATCATCACAAAGCAGTTCATATATATATCAGTTGATTTTATATTTTAGTTTGTCAGATGCCATTGTATAGGTGGAACATCACTAACAGCTAACACATTTCAATCATTGAAATTGAGTCTTTTGTCTTCTGTAACTAATGATTTAGAACCTTCTCATATATACTTCTGAAGAGCACCTTTTGATGTAGGAAAAAGAAACAGTTATCTCCCAAACATTGTCACAAGCAGAACATTCTCATCATGGTACATAATTGTGTGTATTTGATAATCAGAGCATTATGTCATTGATACCATAGGGGTGTGGTGTATAAGAAAACCAGTTATGAATTATTAACATGAATATAATCAAGAATACATAACAGTGTTGAATTATGGAAGCTGAAGGCGGATATCCAATTCTACTTTGTAATTTCAAATTCTACTTTGCAGTTCTTGATTTTTATTTTGTACTTTCTTTTTAAATTTCCAGGGTATGTGGTGTATACAAAGTTCTAAGGTACGCAAGTGCTTCCATGCTGATAGAAAAAAGAACGAAAAATTTAAAGCTAATTTAAAAGAGAGTGGTATCACTGTCTCTACTATAAGTACTTCAAAAGTCCAAGACATACTATTAAAGGATATTTTGTCTTCTTTGAATGATGAAGTTAAATATATCCTTTACTAAACTTATGTGCAAGTAAGATTTCTTTACTGTTAACTATGTTAATTAAATAGTGTATAGTAAAACAGTACCTCAGGAAACTTTGTGCAGTTCATGTGGCATAGCTCCAGTTCCTGATACAATGTCTCACCTTCCAGATGGTGGTGTTGCTAATCCAATTACAGACTGTCCACTGTGTGATAATGTCTTTGTGGGTGTTTGGAATGTTCATTTCATGGAAGATTTGACCTTTATGAAAACTGAATAATGTTTTATATTACTTTAAAATCAACTTCATTTTGAGTATGATTTATACATTAGTTGTGTTATGAATGTATACATTAGTTGCAGTCTAATTGTCAACAACCAATAAACTTAAGAGCTCCATTGCATCCAACACATTTCTAGGTTGCTGAAGTGAATGTTCCTCCATAAGACAATATGCATACTCTTCAAATTCTCTACTGCATATCTTAAGAGGCAGGCCATATGTAAATTTAGCATACTCAAAGAGGTCCTTGTCAAGGTTGCACTTATAATCAATAGTACCTAAATTTAAGTTTTCATTGTAAACACTGAGATCTCATCATGAATCCATACTTACCTGATTGCTCTGGTAAGAAAGATAATGTCTCTGGAATACCTCCAGGAGCTTGAGCTCTTCTACTTGGATGTATGTTGTGATGATTCTACTTATTAACAACTCAATTCTGATGACTGGAATAAAACAAAATCTAACTGTTTCACTACAAAAGAGCAATATCTATATCAAATTAATAACACTTAGACAGGTAGCCTATAAATAGAATATTGATGTCAACAGTAGATTGAAATGTGTATTGTTAAATCAATAATGTGGAGTTCCCCCTATTTCGATGTACGAGAACAAAAATGGTTAAGAAGTTACATGTCCTGATCTAAGGAGTCATCAATACAACCAGATGAGATTAAATCCTTTTGAAATTACAGCATTATAGTAAGTATTTTGTTACACTTACTTTAAAGAATGTGATCCACCAGTCAGTTAATTGAGTACGCAAATATGGCCACCATGCTTCTATCCTCTGTGGTACATTAAAATAACACTATAACATTAATAAGAAAAAAAAACAAATCTGATTGGAGCTTGACCTTTTCCATACATAAAGCTCTTTTCACCAGCAAATTCATCACACATTCAGTCATTGCTACGTAAAGATAGATGAAGAAAACATATAATACTATTTTCTGTTCCACAATCAGTGTGCAAGATGCAAGGAAGACCTGTAAATTTTCAATAGATTTAAGAGTGATTTACAAAGCAAATGTTACCATTTAAACATACAAACTGAATTGATATTTTTCTCATATTTTAGTCGATATAAGGATAGGTCAACTGTTTTTAATGCCAATTTTAATAATATCACTGCATGGTTTATTTCTATAATCATAAATTTTGTCCACATGTAGTCTCTAATAACCAAAAAACAGTATAGGCCAGTTCTTTTCCGAGGAATTGCTATTAAAGTGTAGAACCATATTTATGTTGTCATATAAGATACATGTTTGTTTATAACCACTCTTTCCTCTTGATCTCTCTTTCTTTCTCAACAAACAACTATTCCACTTTCATTGGTAATATGGCAGTTACTATAATATGTTAATAATACATTGATGTGTCCACTGCTAGAGAAATAACAAGAAAAATTCAGTCAATGGAACAATGATTGTACTTTACTGTACTGTTTTAGACATCCCAAGATGAACTTGTATAAATTGATTTATTTAATTAACTTCTTTTTAACAAGATTATATACTTTTGATATATCAATGCTATATCATATTATCACTGTACAAAAATATAATTTCAATAAAAAGGTCTAAGAATAATAGTAGTTTGACTTAGTAATTCTCTGTTACTAGACAAGTCTGACCTTGTCATAATAAGGCAGCACTGATCATGACTGATCAGTCTGTGGACAAATATGGCAGGTAGTTAAGTCAGTACATGTAATACTATAATGTTTGTGTCATGTCAATTATAGTGTATACTAGGACATATGACACTCTACAGTAGAACCTACAGTATGCATTACCTAACTGTACCTGTTGTTGCTTGTACTAATATATGGCAACAAATTATATAATCAAGAATATAAAAGATAATAGTACATATAACAAATAATTCAATGTATTAGAATATAAAACAGCTTATTAAAGTAATTGAGCAAGATATCTAATATTATCTATAGATTTTATGATAAGAAATAAATATATATGTACCCTCCATATCACAATAGACAGATTATAACTAATTTTCAATTAAAATAAAAACAACACAAATAAGTAAAAAGTAAAAAGAAATTCCATAAAATATTTAAGTAAGGCTAGTGGTATGGACATCCATACAGAAATACCTGAACACAATTTTTATATTTGAAAACTATTTTACTACATTGCCAGTACTTTATTTAAATGATATACTCACTTTCTACCTAATTGAACAGTATTTACTTTAAGCTTTTATGTCACAGTTTGCTTCACCACTCATTAATAATAAAAATCATTCACAGTCTTACAGGATTTATATAGTACTCATAATGCAATATAATATTATTGCACATATCCTTCTACCTGATAATGCATGCCTCTCCATATATTGCATGACACTTTTGACTTAACAATTAATCCAACTGTAATACAATTAAGTAAAATGTATATTTAACACAGAATACCATAACTACAAAAATCGAAGTTTATCTTTAATAACTTGATAAAGTCAAACTTTTCACAACTCTCCTTAAGCTCCATGTATAATTTCAGTTTCATTATTGTGTTATTTGTAGTAAGTGCATAACAAATTGTTATTATGTCAATAAACAATACATACATGAACAACGTAATATACTGGAACAAAGACATATATACTTGCAAACGATACGTAAACTAAGAAATAACAATAGGACAATAATCTATACTGACGAAACATGGGTAAACACACATCACTGTAAAGAACATATTTGGGTAGACATCGATGGTAAAGGAGGATGGAAGGTGCCAAGTGGGAAAGGTCAACGATTGATTGTGGTTCATGCTGGTGGAGTGGAAGGTTGGGTTTCTGGTGCAGACTTGGTTTTTAGATCTAAGACAAACTCAGCAGACTATCACGACGAAATGAATTCAGAACACTTTATGGAATGGTTTACACAACAGCTACTTCCAAACATTCCACCTACATCTGTGATAGTTTTAGACAACGCCACATACCATAACAAACAAAAGGACAAACCTCCAACAACTGCAAACAGAAAAGATGATATTAAAAAATGGTTAGACATACATAACATAGAATATGATGACAAGGATATTAAAAAGACATTACTAGAGAAAGTAAAACAACAAAGACCAGCACCTTTGTACCTTACTGATGAAGCAGCACATACACATGGACATACAGTTTTAAGGTTACCGGTAGCCCATTGTGAACTCAATCCAATAGAGTTAGCATGGGCTTCTGTGAAAGGCTCTGTAGCTAAACATAATAGGACATACAACTTACCAGAAATTGAACGGCTCACACCTGATGGGTTTACATACACAACGACTGACATGTGGAGGAATTTTTGTAGACATGTTGTGGACATAGAAAATGAATACTTTGAAAAAGATGGACTTATTGAGGATACAATAGAAGAATTTATAATTGAACTTGGAGAAGATGATAGTGACGATGATGATAACACTGACACTGACGATGACATGATGGACAAAGATGACAGACAGTTAATAGATGAAGCATTACAAAAAATAACAGAACCTACACTGACAATATGTACTGATCCAAGGCGTGACTTAACTGAGATTTTTAAAGACTTTGATCAAGATTTTTTAGACAATGTATTACCACTGTCATAACTTTTATAATATTTTTTTATCCAAGTCTGATTTCAGTAATACTTCTGTTTGTGTTTATTCTCATACACAATAGTTATACTCAATTTATTTTACCTATCTATATGATTAAACTTTTACAGCTAGAACTATTTCTTACCGTGCTGGTTTCTCTCTTCAACAAGCCATTAGGTATAGACCGTTATCATTTCGAATACGTCCGCATACCCCAGTATATCATTGTGGGCAGAGGAGAGGGCCACACCTTTGATCTAAATTAAGTTATCTTTCTCTCTGGTATTAAATTATCTTTCGATTCTCTTCGCTAAGATGACAACGCTGTGATGCTTTCTCTTAGTTGATTGCGGCAGCCATTTTATTGATTAACGAAATTCACGAGATCACATTCCTCGTGGTCAATGGCATCTCCTATACTTTGCTTATGGAAAGTACAAAAAATCTTGTTCTTGTGGGTCGTATTCATATAAAAATGACATCAAAAGAACCGGATGGTCGTCAGAAGACCACCTGACTTTGAAATTTTGAATTTGGTCGAGTTATTAGAAAGTTATGATAATTTTTCTGCCGGCAAGGTGAACGCGAACAGACCTTAGATGAAAATATTTTAGAGCGCTCGACCTGACTCGCCCATCAGTAACCTCCCATTGTCGCTCAGGTTCGCCTCACAACTACATTTAGCAATGGTTCCGCTTTTTGGTAAGTGCTTTCTTTTATTTGGAGCTCTCGTTTTTGGGTGCTATGGAGATGATATTAATAAGCATCCATTTCAAAATATGACAATTACAGATGTACCAGTTAAGGTCTATCAAAGTAAATTTCAATGTGCTGAGCAGGGACTTTCTGAATCTTTAAATGTACTCTCCGATGCTGTCCCTCCCACTGAGTCTGGTATGGTCTGTAATGGAAAACAGTACATCAAGAATGATGCATTTACAAACTTTTATTCATCACAACATTGTGTGGAAAAATCTTATGAATGTGAAAACATTACTGATCTTGGTGGAAAATTGATGGAACAATTAGAAGCAATCTCTAAGTTCATTAACTTGTATCCAACTACATGTCTTGATATCAAACAGCAAAATAATCTTTCTCTCTCAGGTTATTACACAATACGACTTCTTAATGGTTCTTTTATATCAGTATACTGTGATATGGAGGTTACTAACTGTGATGGTAAAGGTGGCTGGATGAGAATAGGCTACCTCAACATGAGTGAACCTAATGCTACCTGTCCACTTGGACTAACACTACGACAATTTGACAACATAGATCACAGGCTTTGTGGTCGACCTATGTCTTCATCTATAATTTACTCTGCTCGTGGATTTTATTACAGTAAAGTTTGTGGTCGAATAAGAGGTTATCAGTTTGGTGTACCAGATGGATTTCCACCTTTACATGGTAGTAATGCCATTCCAGACATCGATAATTGCAACACATATGTCGATGGTGTTACTATTACTTATGGCAGTAATCCTCGTAAACATATCTGGACTTATGCTTGTGGTGCGAGAGAGACAGTTGAAGGAAATGACTTACATCGTCAATATAATTGTCCATGTAATAATGATAGTAATGGTACATATGTACCAGAGTGGGTAGGTAGTGATTACTATTGTGAATCTGGATTATATTCAGTACAATATGAGGATATCATCTTATACTCTAATGATATATTGTGGGATGGAGAACAATGTAATGGAAATGAAGAACCATGTTGTACTAACCCTAAGATGCCATGGTTTATAAAGGATATCAATGAGACTACCACTGAAGATATTGAATTAAGAATGTGTGGTAGTGAAAATCCATCAAATGATGAAGATACTCCACTGGACATCATTGAACTTTATATTCGCTAACTGCTTTACATTTTCATGCTTTATGCTTATTTGCTTATTTTACTGATGATTATAATTTGCATTGTATGGAGTTATAAACACTTAAGTTTTCTAAATAGCCATTTACATGTAATTAATCTAATTACAAAACTTCATATAGACTGTATTTGTGTTTAGTTTACATTTCATTGAAGACATAATTTGAGGTTAAGACATATCATAAACCTGTGTATTAGTTGCACAATAACATTAATTTAATTTGTTAAGTGAGCTGTGCCTTAGTTGTTACTATATGCAGGTATTTTATTTCTCCATTTTTATATTTGCATATGACAATATAATAAATAAACATATACCTATGTATGTATAATACATAACAAGTCTTCAAAAGCAATCTTATGACCATCTGACATACACAGATAATAGCATAGTAGGCACAATTATTTCTTACCATTCTATAGTCTCCAGAGACTCTGTTGCTAATAGTATAACACTTTGAAGTTTTATTCAATGTTTCATTATGAAGTCAGTATCATCCAAAACAATTATAGGATGATTTTTTCTATTTTAATTTTGTTTAATTTTGCTCACTACGTAACTTTTTGGCATGTTGTTCCTTTATAAACCAACAAAGTATACAATGAGTAATTCATGTAAATTCTATATTCCATAGTGATCCACCCATGTAAAGTACAAACTAATTGTTAAAATGACATATTATTTTTTACAATGTAGTAAGCATGTAGTATAAATGTGAATAAACTATTAAATAGCATCAGACGAAACTCAACACAAATGACTCAAATAACAGTGTAAAATAACAATGTGACTACCAAAACATACACACTCACTAACTGACAGAAATACAAAAACAAAAGATTTAAATACAAAACTAACTTGTGAATATTAATGAGTAGTAAGTTACTGACTAAGGCAGGATATGACAGAAATAGATCAGTGAAATGGTGCATTACTATTGATTTATCCATATATACATGAATGAATAGATCTACTGATATTATTGTAACATAATCATTATAAACTAATTTGATCTTTTAAACCTTGAAAATTTCTAAAATATCAGATATTCCTTTTTCACTATCACTCATCAACAAAGCTCCACATTTGATTAACTCAAGGATCATATTCTATGATATAATAACTAAAGACTATTTCAGTACATACTACTATTGTACTGTATTACTGCTTGATATTGTCTTGTGTTTACTTAGAATCCTTTATCTATAGTTATGAATTCATTATTCTGTTTAAACTTCTTGTCCCCTAAGCGATCTATACAACTTACAGTATAAAATGTCCATGTTATGCTATTGTTTGAGTTTTAAAAGTAGGTGTGTTTTTACTCAATAAAAGTTATTAACTAATATTAAGAGACTGAATACACCACAACTATTAAGAGTATACCACTATTTTCTGTATCCTTGATTTTCTGCATAGGCTGAGATTTCTTTCAAAGTCACAGTGACTATATATCCACCTTCTATTATCTGATTGTATGTAAGAAGTGAAATGATTATACTACCATGTTTAGCAATGTTGCCCTGAATAGACTATAATGATGCCTATATAGTCTGATAACATATTAATATATAGATAAGTCACATGTACTGTGTTATAAGCACTATATATTAGACACACATAAATTTAAATAATAATTATAGATAAATTAATTGTTGTCATTCTTAGATTAAAGTTGTTCCAAATTGTTGTCTTTAATGAAACAAAAAAATGTTTACAGGAAATAATGTTGTTTAAATTGTCTACATTATTGATTATAGTTAATACCTAATATCATACTTCTTATTTGGTCTACTTTTATTAATTGTCTACACACATTTTGTCTATACTTTAAGTACAGCCAACAGCATATGTAATTATATCACTAAAATAAGTGAAATAAATACATTAGTGTAACCTGAATAGCCATACAACTGAAGGATCAAAGTATTTTCAAAATTATAGACCATTTTGTTCTATTTTAATTAATTAAAATTAGTACATGAACTTAGTCTTTGACTAATTTCTTTCCATGAAGAAAGCAAATTATGATAATGAATCTACACTGTAAAAAATAAGTTGTTGTCATAACAACCCTAAGGTTGCTCACCCACTGGTTTAAATATGACAACCTAAAAAGTTGTTACTGAGTAACAACCCAAGGTTGTAGCTGCTACAATTCTGCATTGTATGTAGAGCAAAATATAGTTTTTCAATAAATCTTTTATCCTTAAAAATCAACAAATGTGAGAAACTGCATCAAACCAAAACAAAACCAAAAAATAATGTATATTATAATCTAATTAATCTAAATTATGCATGCCCCAAGATGTATAATATATATATATATATATATACTGAAGTATCTAAGTCTGTTAAAGAGTGCTCGATGTCGTTTAGACAGGTTATATATATATATAATATAATGACATTCATTAAGACGTAGTCTTCATCACAGCACTGTACACTCGGTTTACAAGAGGAGAGACCTTTTGAGACCTTTGTTTTTGATTTCTAACAGCAAATGTTGTGTAAAAACAAGGACGTTGGTGAGTGCTTTGGGGTATTGAATATTAAAAGCGAAATATGCTGCAATTAGTCCCCACAAAGCTTTAAAAAAGTCAGATGTTTTTGTGAATACAATGCACTCAACAACAAGGAAGAACTGCATTGTATCACTGTTGTTCACAGCAGTAATATAGGGATAGTTTCGTTTGTCTCTTTTAGCCAGCTCCTCTAAGTCATTAAATGGATCCTATACAAAAATATATCAAGCATGATAGAGGATATGAAAAGAAATTGGTGTAATTAAAAAAAAGTAAGTAAACTGATACTTTAATGTAACTTGATATTCACAGTTAAAACATTTATAACAGATGTGTTTGTAAACAACTTTGGTAAAAGAAGATGATCTAACTGCTGAAAGGGATGCATGCTTTCAAGATTGCAGTGTTGTTGGCTTCATTGGTGGATTCTAGATCATCAACTGCATCTGATCATTATAAAAAAAAGCAATATTTACAAATTTGTTGGAATATGTACCAATCATCAACTCACCAAGACAAAAGGACAACTCATTACTAATTACATTAATAATATTAATATTAATTAATTATAGATTAAATATTAAGTAATATTAATTAGATGAAAATATTTTAGAGCGTGCGCCATGGCTCGCCAATCAATAACTTCCCACTGTCGCTCAGGTTCGCCTCACAACTAGATTTAGCAATGGTTCGGCTTTTTGTTAAGTGCTTTCTTTTATTTGGAGCTCTCGTTTTTGGGTGCTATGGAGATGATATTAATAAGCATCCATTTCAAAATATGACAATTACAGATGTACCAGTTAAGGTCTATCAAAGTAAATTTCAATGTGCTGAGCAGGGACTTTCTGAATCCTTAAATGTACTCTCCGGTGCTGTCCCTCCCACTGAGACTTGTATGGTCTGTAATGGAAAGGAGTACATCAAGAATGATGCATTTACAAACTTTTATTCATCACAACATTGTGTGGAAAAATCTTATGAATGTGACAATATTACTGATCTTGGTGGAAAATTGATGGAACAATTAGAAGCAATCTCTAAGTTCATTAACTTGTATCCAACTACATGTCTTGATATTAAACAACAAAATAATCTTTCTCTCTCAGGTTATTACACAATACGACTTCCTAATGGTTCTCTTATATCAGTATACTGTGATATGGAGGTTACTAACTGTGATGGTAAAGGTGGCTGGATGAGAATAGGCTACCTCAACATGAGTGAACCTAATGCTACCTGTCCACTTGGACTAACACTACGACAATTTGACAACATAGATCACAGGCTTTGTGGTCGACCTATGTCTTCATCTATAATTTACTCTGCTCGTGGATTTTATTACAGTAAAGTTTGTGGTCGAATAAGAGGTTATCAGTTTGGTGTACCAGATGGATTTCCACCTTTACATGGTAGTAATGCCATTCCAGACATCGATAATTGCAACACATATGTTGATGGTGTTACAATTACTTATGGCAGTAATCCTCGTAAACATATCTGGACTTATGCTTGTGGTGCGAGAGAGACAGTTGAAGGAAATGACTTATTTCTTCAATATAATTGTCCATGTAATAATGATAGCAATGGTACATATGTACCAGAGTGGGTAGGTAGTGAATACTATTGTGAATCTGGATTATTTTCAGATCAATATCGGCAAACCATCTTATACTCTAATGATACATTGTGGGATGGACAACAATGTAATGGAAATGAAGGACCATGTTGTACTAACCCTAAGATGCCATGGTTTATAAAGGATATCAATGAGACTACCACTGAAGATATTGAATTAAGAATGTGTGGTAGTGAAAATCCATCAAATGATGAAGATACTCCACTGGACATCATTGAACTTTATATTCGCTAACTGCTTTACATTTTCATGCTTTATGCTTATTTGCTTATTTTACTGATGATTATAATTTGCATTGTATGGAGATCTAAACACTTAAGTTTTCTAAATAGCCATTTACATGTAATTAATCTAATTACAAAACTTCATATATAGACAGTATTTGTGTTAAGTTTCCATTTTATTAAAGACATAATTTGAGGTTAAGACATATCATAAACCTGTGTATTAATTGCACAATAACATTAACTTAATTTGTTAATTGAGCTGTGCCTTAGTTGTTACTATATGCAGGTATTTTATTTCTCCATTTTTATATTTGCATATGACAATATAATAAATGAATTATAAATAAACATATACCTATGTATGTATAATACCTATGTATGTATAATACATAACAAGTCTTCAAAAGCAATCTTATGACCATCTGACATACACAGATAATAGCATAGTAGGCACAATTATTTCTTACCATTCTATAGTCTCCACAGACTCTGTTGCTAATAGTATAACCCTTTGAAGTTTTATCCAATGTTTCATTATGAAGTCAGTATCATCCAAAACAATTATAGGATGATTTTTTCGATTTTAATTTTGTTTACAATGTTTATGAAATTACAGATAAGTATGTGTTAGTATAGTAAGCATGTAGTATAAATGTGACAACACCTACAAACTTTTTGTACACAAAGAGTTATGTCCTTGTACTTCTCAAATTGCAATAGGAAATGACTATACTATTGATATCATTAAAGGATTTAAATGGCAATATAAAGTATCTATAATGTATGCTTGTATATGTAGTTACCAAAACTACAAGACTATAATATGTCTTAACTTTGTTTACTTAAACCAAATTTAGAAATTAACTTTTAAACTATTAATTCATAAGTATTTAAACCAAGGTCGCTAATGCCATCAGTAGTTCTCTACAATGGATGAATAGAAAAAGAAATAACCAAAACGCGCGCATTTGCAAAAAATGTCACAGTCAACAAAGAACTATTAAATAACATCAGACGAAACTCAACACAAATGACTCAAATAATAGTGTAAAATAACAATGTGACTACCAAAACTAACTCACTCACTAACTGACTGAAATACAAAACAAAAGATTTAAATACAGTAGTAAGTTACTAACTAAGGCAGGATATGACAGAAATAGATCACTGAAATGGTGCATTACTATTGAGTGATCCATATATACATGAATGAATAGATCTACTGATATTATTATAACATAATCAATATAAACTGTAATTTGATCTTTTAAACCTTGAAAATTTCTAAAATATCAGATATTCCTTTTTCACTATCACTCATCAACAAAGCTCCACATTTGATTAACTCAAGGATCATATTCTATGATATAATAACCAAAGACTATTTCAGTACATACTACTATTGTACTGTATTACTGCTTGAAATTGTCTTGTGTTTACTTAGAATCCTTTATCTGTAGTTATGAATTCATTATTCTGTTTAAACTTCTTGTCCCCTAAGTGATCTATACAAATTACAGTATAAAATGTCTGTGTTATGCTGTTGTTTGAGTTTTAAATGTAGGTGTGTTTTTACTCAATAAAAGTTATTAACTAATATTAAGAGACTGAATACAATTAAGAGTATCCTTGATTTTCTCATAGGCTGAGATTTCTTTCAAAGTCACAGTGACTATATATCCACCTTCTATTATCTGATTGTATGTAAGAAGTGAAATGATTATAGTACCATGTTCAGCAATGTTGCCATGAATAGACTAGAATGATGTCATGATTGCCTAGTCTGATAACATGTTTACAGGAAATAATGTTGTCTAAATTGTCTACATTGTTGATTATAGTTAATGTCTAATATCATTCTTATACATTACTTGCTACATGTATGTCTAAATTAATGATTATTCCCTAATTTTAATTAGTTTGCTTGTTGTAATACCACTTTAATAGTATCATCTAGTAAATAGCATACAAACATCAATCCAAAAAAAATTTGATTCAGCTGTCATTATATTAGAAAAGTTCATAAACCATGAATACTATTTTACATTTGACATGTTATTTGAACCAGACTGTCCTAACATTGCTTTGGACTACCTGTTATGTGTATACTGTAAAATCTGTGGTGTCATGGTAACACCAAAATGTGGTGTCAAAAGTCAGTGCAAGAATGACGCCAGTAATAGTGTCAGTATTGACACTAAGGTAATGGTGTCTATTAAACACCATGTAAGTCTTCACATAACACACTCAAGTTGGCACCATAGAAAGTTTCCCACAACACTTTCAATGTCTACATAAACTATTTGTTTTTGAAATCAAAAGGATTACAAAAAACAATAAAAGAACAAACAAAACAAAGAATACTGAAAGGAAGTAGTAAATAAATGAATCAACACACAGTGAAAGTAATATTCAATAGTCATACTGTAAATTTTGAGAGACTATTTAGAAATCCTTGGAGATGTAATGGAATCTTTGTTGAAGGTTTCATCTGATATGATGCCTCTAAAAACAATGCCATTGCTTTCATCTTTGGAGGATAGGCTATGTTAAATGAACACACATAATGCCAAACAAAATGAAGAACTGTCATTGCATTAGTCATTGTCAAAACATTATTTTCGACAACAACCAGAATGTCCACTAGATTACTCAAGCTTTCACCCAGTCCAACGATCAAGGGACGAGGCAACGATACAGATTGAAGTGACACTTCAATGTCCAAATGCTGTCCCTACATACAAATGTAATTCAGTTCAAAGAAATTATTTGCCTACCAAGACTGGCATGAACATAGTACTCTTTTCCTTGCCCCTTTCTGTTATGACATATGATAGAATAGATAAAGCTAATGCACAGAGCTGATCTAGATGAACAGTTAACATTATTATAATTGAGTTTAGCGCTAACCATTAGTTGGGTTCTCCAAGGCCTTATACATCACAAGTAATCACTTCCCTGTGTGTGTCAGAATATATCATGACCTGTTTCAAAACCTTCAACAATTTACAATCCAGGTCATCAGTACTCATATCTATCACAATGGCAAGCTCCTGGAACAGCTAACAGTTTTATAATTTTAAGTAAATTTAGCTATTAGGTCACTTACTATTTGTGGATGTTCAAGACAAGGATAGTCCTCCAGAATAAGCTTCACAGAAGGTTTGTCTTCCTTCACCCACTTTCTTCATATAGACTTAGCTGACTATAAATAAATACATGGATACATAAATGCATAGTATTGAGAACATCAACGTACTAGAAGCTTCTTACATAAGTGACTTTAGAGCCGACAAAATCCATTTCTTGGACTGGTACAAAGACTTCAGCTAGACAAGTACTTTGACACTTAACGTAATCGTGGAGTCGTGGTATTATTCACTAGAGAATACAGAAAGAATACGGATGTGCATCACGCACCAAGGGGCGGGGTCACAGTTGATATAGTAACACGGAGCATGAACAACGAATTCACCTTCATGGAAGTTTTTGCTCGTGCATATTTTGAGGTTGAAAGCTTTGCTGCTCCTTCAAAGGAATTATTTTATTTTTCAGTGAATCCGGGCATTCATTTCTAGTCCAGAAAACTAAACAAATGTACTTTGTTTGGTCTATTAACATACAAGATTTTTGTGTTTATGGACTGTATTCATTAACTAATTCTGATATATACGAAACTTCTTTTTATATTGTGCTTAAATATAATATACTTTAGTTGTTATTATTACACTTTTTAAATACAATTCTCAACATCTAGCTGTAAGGCAGCACTTTACTGATTGATGACACACCAAAACAAGTATTGTAATAAGATTATCAGGTGCTGTCACTACATCAAGCTGCTACAGTAGCATACTGGTGGTAGTATAAAACCATAGAATTTGTGTTGTGATAGCACCTATAAACACATAATAATTAATTAATTAATTATTATGTGTTAATGTATATTAATTATCCTTGCAGAATACCTCTACAGTTAAAAGTATAATGAATTCAAGGACAAGGTTCTATGTACATTATAATGTACATAGAACCTTGTCCTTGTTTTGGTGAATTTATTATACTTTTATATGTGACTTTTAAGATAAATGAACAAAATTACTTGCAGCAAGTACTACCAAGGCATATCTCAGTTAATGAAATAAATTGAAGCTATTGTAAGACTTTAAATTACTGATTGCCATGCCTACTAACAAACAAAATGTTTCAAACCTCCCTTGTCTGTACATCATAACAATCTTAAAATATTTTGACACTAATCATATTAGCAACTGTAGTGGTATTCTACAAGGATAATTAATATACATTAAGACATAATAAGTCTTGACTTCATAAATTTGGAACAAAACACAACTATTCTCAGCAAACAGTATAACCAGCTTTGTAATTATCTTGACCTTTAACAAAGTGCTTTTTTAAAGCAATGTAAACATCTATGTTAATCAGCAGTAAAGTACCCAACAAATGTAAATACATAGTCAGCTAATGTAAAGCTCAATAATATCCACTAAGTTCAATATCTTGAGTGGTAGTCTCATTAAGAGTCTTAATAAACCATGGTATCTTAGGATTAATACAACATGCATATGGTCATTCTAATCCTCTACATTGATGACCATCCCATAATAGATCATTAAAGTATAAGATTGGATGTTGATCTTGTCCTATATGAATTCCAGACTCACAATAATAATCAGTAATGTACCCACTCTGGTACATATGTATTATTACTGGATTATTCGTTATTTCCCACGGCCTCACGCACACCACAAACATAAGTCCAGATATGTTAACAAGGATTGCTGCCATAAGTAATGATAACCCCATCAACATATGTGTTACAGTTTTCAATGTTGGAAATGACATCTGAACTATGCAAAGGTGGAAATCCATCTGGTGTACAAAGTTGACAGCCACTTATTTGACCACAGACTTCACTGTAATAATGCAATGAGCAGAGTAAACTATAGATGAAGACATAGGTCGATCACAAACTCCATGATCTATGTTGTTAAACAGTCGCAGTGTTAGTCCAGGAGGACAAGTAGCATTAGGTTCACTCATTTTGAGGTAGCCTACTCTCATCTAGCCTCTGTGGTCATCACAGTAACTACCTTCCATACCACACTAGATAGATACAAGAGAACAATTAGAACCTTCCATTGTGTGATAACCTGATTTGGCTGAAACATTTTGTTTGAAGAGGTCTGAACAACTTAAAGGGACTTTTAACAAGAGGAAGGAAATCGGTTGGGACAGAGAATAAATCTTACAACATCGTTCTCTCTTGTTTTGTTCCATTGTTACTAGGAATATAACAGTATTGTTCATATACAAAGGAGATGGAGTTAGTAGTAGACCAGCCATTCTAGATGACCCTTTGTAAGTACTGACCAAAGAAGAAAATCATAATATTTATCATTCACTTTACACTCAGTTCACAAGTGATAGTTATCACTTCATAAATTTGCCAGATCTTTAATTAGTTTGTTCTAAATTTGGTTATACTTGCTGATTGTTTATTCTATATTTTATTGTAAATTCATATTATTATCAGCTCTGTCATATAAATAGATTGTTGTCATTACTAAATGATTGTTATTTCAAACTGTTGTCTTTAATAAATTAAAGCTTAAAGTTGTTTGCAGAAGTAATATTGTTTACATTATTAATAATAATAAATGCCTAATAAACTATCTTATATATATACACCCTATTTTAAATGCACAGCTCATACAAAAGCCATAAAGCTTGTGAAATTAGCAATATATAAAAAATAGATTATGGCATGTAATATACTATAATTGTATTAGGCACGTGTTGTCGTTGATGATCAAAGCAAATTATTTCCAACAAACATGTTTTCGATTGGGAACAACATCAAACTAGCAATGCAAATCATTTTAGGTAATCTAATTATGTACGTTAATATATGTTTTCTTTATGAGAGCTTATTAACTATATTTTGAACATTCAATAAAGCAAAGAACAAACATTAACCAACTTTAAATTATTACAAAGTGTTAAATAACTACATAAAACGTGGCTCTACAGCCATTATAGATGTTATGTCAGTCTTGTCTTATCTCCAACAAGACATTCTATTACGCTATATTCTGGAGAATCAATACCATACCTAGGACACAATTTTAGTTTGTTGTGTCCACTGATATTAATGAAACTATAGCTATTTATGGCATTATAGTTGGAAGAGCCTGTATATAGTCTTGCAAAATGAGAGAAATGAGCACAGAATGTTACTTGAAAGTAAGAGTATAACCTTACTGCATATATTGTAATCGCTATTGTATTATCTCTCTGTCAAAGCAGAAATTTGTCTCCCTCTAGACAGGTTGTATTAAATTGATATTATACAGTTGTAATTAGACATTATAAGGTTTAATTGTTTTAGTAATTATATAGATTGTGCATTTAATTTGAAAAACAACTTAAATATAGTTTATATACTAAGGTAAATGCCTTTATTGAATTAACTACCTTATCCCTTTGTCAGCTTAATAATTCTAATATAATACAAACTTGCAGGCAAGTGCGCTTTCAGCCTCCATTTTGGATTTCCATCTATAAAAATTTATGTTTACTTTGACTTGCAGTCTTATCTGAGTAGCTCATAATTGCTATTGAAGATGAAGCTATATGTATCTTAGAGTAACTGCATTACCAACTGAAGTTTGGAAGTTATACTTCATCGGAAAAGATTAGATGTGACAGATGATAGGATTGAAGTGGATGTGAGGATGATTGAAGAAAGTATACTGCAAAAAAATAGTACTAAAAAGTATTATAATCCATTTTGCAGAGGAGGATTATTTTTGAGGTGCTACATAAGTGTTATTAGCTTACCTTTATACAAAAGCATTTGTTATTTTTACCAGTGGAAAAATAACATTTAGTTAATGGTGTGATTTTGAAAGTAACAATGCTGAAATGGCAGAAAGCCCATAGACTACAATCCATAAACTGTAATCCCAATACTGTAAACTTTAAACATTTAGTTCTAAAGAGTTAACGTTAATCTAAGCTCCATTTCTGCCATTTCCACTATATTTCTGTCTTTCTACTGCTTCCTCATGATTATAGGGGTCTGAATAGTCTCATAAGAGAACTGGAATAAAGGTCTCACCATATGTTATAAATGGGGAGGGATATTATAACTATGAACACCATTGTTTGTAAGTTTTTGTAAACAATAGTGATTAATAATATTAAAAAAAAGAATAAGTTTGAACTCTGTTTCCAGAACATACAATTAATTTGAATATCAATCAAGGAACTGTTAGTCATGCATTTCACTGTCTCAATGAGACTAGTATCTCCAATTCGCAAGTTTTTATAAGCTAAGTTTCATTCATAAAAAATAAGTCAAACTGCTAGTTTCAAGCAAAATTGCTCTACTTTTATCGTCTACTATTTTTTAGGGGAAACATTGTTAGTAAAAGAGGAGAAAATTATGTGATGAGAAATTTAAACAGAAAATAAAAGTAAGCGAGAAGACAAATTAAGAATAAACTTACTATTATATGAACACAAGTCTGTCTTTAATAACTTGATAACTATCTAACTTCTTAAAATACTCTTCGTCTTGTTTTAATAAGTGTAGTTGCCTTATTGTAGTATTTTTATTAAGTGATGCACATATTGTTGTGATATCATAATTGTTCAGTGAAGTATTGTTAAGATATAGTCTTTTCAGTGATGAAGTTGTTTGTATTAGATCTGCGATCTGCTATTGTACTGGTACTAACTTAAGTGATCTGATGATTACCTCCGATGTTCAGTGTAGTCAACGTTTCATTTTTAGTAAGTTCTTCACAGATATATTGGACTTCATTATCAGTGATGTTACAGTTGTAGAGATGTAGATCTTTTAAAGTTGTATTACTTGATAACATAGTAGATAAGTGAGTCATATCTTCATCTGTGATGTCAGTAACATCATACAACACGAACTCTTTATGCATTTTATCATTAAAGAGACTATCACTGACTTGTTTGATACCACCAGTAAGTGAAGAGGACCACAGCACTAGTCTCTTTATTGTTTCAAGATTTTAGTATCTCTGATAATATGGATACACACTTACTGTCCAATGAAGTGTCCCATATATAAAGAGTCCTCGCTGTACACTTATTAAGATTGTTTATAATAACTGCAGTATTTTCAGGAGATGATGAGTTGAGATAAATACTCCATTCCTTTCCTGTTTGTTGTTCTTTTATTAATTTACTTATAACGTCTTCACTGTGTGTTATACTTGGTCTAGAGAGTGTAACAATTTAGTTGCTCCACTGAACACTTCCAGTGTCTCCTGTTATAAAACAGAGTTAGTATAATAGTAGAGTACACACATCAATATCTCTTTATAAAGTTTGCTCACCAAGACAAATAAAAGTAGAAAATGATCTACTAACACAAGACAATATAATGTACAGAATTATAATATAGTTCATATAGATCAATATTACTGACTAACTAGAGCTTCTCTTTGAATCTTTTTTTTTGACAGAGAGTCTGTTATCGCTTCATAATAGCCGGGTAAGAAGCATACTCCACGTGGAAAGTTACACGCGTTGGTTCAGCTACGGTTGCTACGTTTATATTCAGGAAGTAGGAGGGGTTGCAATGGGTCTATACAACACAAAACACCTCCTCGTCATAGTAATGGCAGTAGGGAATACGCATGCGCACACATTTTATAGCTTCATACAATCACACTTTTGATTAGTGAATTTGTAGATCGTTGAGAAAGAAGTATTCGGTTACTAGAACGTTGTAAGGTAAGTAAAATTGGACTAATAATTATGTTAATAATGGATAGTTTACAGATAATCTTAGTACACATATCGTACTATAGACTGTAGACAAAGAATCAAACTTATCTCAAGCAATGAACCATTTAATACAAGTAAGTACATTTAATTAGTTTATTACTACTTATGAATAACTTTATAAATTTTAATACTCTTCTTTGAGAAATTCTTTTGTCAATCCCCCTTTCAGTTCAGCATTAAACAGAAATAGTCTAAAAGGAAAATTTGGATATTATAGTATCAAGCTTCATGTTTTAGCAATAGTCACAGCAGTCAAGTTTATTACAAACTAGGGAATTCATATCGATTACCCAAGAAAATGGCTGAACTGTAAGTCGAAATGTTAAGTATTGTACGATTTCGTAAATCAAGTCTTAAATGTGAAATGCCATAGATATACTTTATAACATTTCCGTTACCTTTTCTGGGTCGACTCAGTAGTCAGTAGCTACCTCTGCTAGCAGAGGAGACACTGAAGATAGCCTAGTGGATTTGCCAAACTTTAGCTTTATTCTGTAATGTTACATTGCAATAATTGTAAAAAATTAATGCTGTAGTGAAACTAAGAAATGACTATGACTATAAATGCCAACAAGAAGTCCCTATTAACCATTTATGGTAATTAATCTTTTAGGTTAAGATCTAACTAGGAGTTTAATCTCTTCATCAATAGATTTAGACCATAAACCAGCCTAAGCCATAACTGTAAACACAAGCCTGGTTCACAACTAAATATGGACTTCCTGCTGGTATATAGATACCATCTTAACACCAATTAATTACTATTCCACCATCATTTTGTAGTACTAGTGATGAGGAATGTTTAACTCCACAAGTCTGTATTGTGCTGATATTTGGGATACCTGCCTCTGGAAAGACGTACATAGCAAGAGAACTTATAGCCAAGGAAATGCAATTCTTTGGAGCAAAGTATTGTGCCATACATGTTTGTATGGATGATTTTTATCCTAAAGACACAAGAGCTGAAGATAGATTTGTGTATGGTGAAAGGGAATGTGCTTGTGACCTTTAAATGTATTGTAGTTTGTTCCCTCCTAAATTGGTGCATGTAGACTAGCACAGTGGTATATACTGATTAAGTCTGTTGTTTAGTTTGAAATATTTTGACCTAGTGAGTATGTGTACACATTGATTATTTTATTCTATGTATGCAAACGTTGAAGGTGATATGAATATTAAATTTTCTTACTAGTTACATGCAATTGTTACAACGTTTGACATTTCTCTTATTAATAATCAATAAATGTACTTTTATGTTTCACTGTAGAAATAGTCACTGTTCATCTAGTGAAGACTTCAACTGGAAAGAAACAAGAAGATTTGTCAAATCTTGTATTGAGGAATTTTTAAGTGGAAAGAGCCTTAGTAAATGTAATGATACCACTGCAAGAATATTTAGCTCTGTTCTACCTGTTCATCAATCAGCAGTGGTGATTGTTGATGATAACCTACCATTAAGAAGCATGAGACATGAGTATTATCAAGTAGCTAAAAAATGTAATAGCAACAAATACATAACAGTTTGTTAAATATGGTATGATAGATTCATGTGGGTTCCTTTCAGTGTGTGTTCAATGCCAACTTGAAATTGCTCAAAAGCGCAACTCCCAGAGATCAAATCCAATTCCCTGTCATACTTTGGTTGCTATGGCAGCACAGCTTGAAATACCTGATGCCCAAAAGCATCACTGGGAAAAAAACAGTATGACAGTCGACAGTAGCTACTCTGAAGAAGACCCCAGATGGTTATGTGATACATGGTATAATAATATCAATACTATCTCAAGTTAATGCCAACATGGTTTATATTTGACAGTGGGGATATAGTTGAATATTGTAATAGACTTCTACAACACCCTGAAACAACTGATATTAAAGACAAAAGCAAGGTCAGTTCAACTTTTGTATTGCAATTCAGTAACATACAATGATGCTTCTCTTTGTAGACAGACGGACAAAGAGCAACATCTGAAAGTGTGCTCTATCAATGTGATCAGATTCTACGACAGTTAGTATCTAAGGAGATAAGGAAAGAAAAAGGTAATGCTTTTGAAGAGTTTTCAATATAATACAACTAATGCATATCCCAAGGCTTTGATTTGCGTGAGAAACCAGCACAAACAAGTAAAATAGCTAAATTGCCCATAGCATTGCAATTCATGTTAAGGTGTATCTCTTCCTACCTTCACATGAATCTTGTACACACAGCATAAATGTTAAAGCTTATTACATGGGTTTCCAGATATTTTATAGAAAGTGTATTCTTATAATTAGTACTAGTTTTCAGGCAGTGAATGAAGTAAGCCCTTCACAGCAATCTATATATACTTAGCTAACAGATATTACATTCTAAATCAGTAACATGGGTTGTCTGACAAGTTTTTATAGGAACATGTGACATACAGAATTTACAAGAGTTAGCTAAGAGAGCAAATCAAAGCAGAAGAGGTGTTTTAATTGAGCTGCGATCTGGTCATCTGCTAAGTGCAGATGTTCATCAGACATCTAGTGACAAGGAAAGTGTTTCTTTCCAAAACCTAGAAGAGAAGTTAATATTAAGATTTAATCAACTTTTCAATAAAATGTAATAAAACCATTTTGCAACATCCATATTATGACAACTTTGCAGTCAGATATTCCAAACATTAGTCCTTTAACAGGTAACCTGGTTGATACTGCACACAAGTTTGACTGTTGACACCAGTAGTTGATAAGATGCCCAGCATAGTGGACGAGTACTGTAACACAGGATTTGGCCTAACATTGTGACTATCACCAAGAGTGGTGTATTTAAAGATGTGAATTTTTTCACTAGGCATAGCCAGAAAAGGAGTTAGTACCAACTTCAAATTTTTTAATGTCACTTAACCATCTGAGTTCGATTTTTACTAACTTTAGTTATTGACTCTAATATGTTTTATTTATATAAGCTTCAAAGAGGCAGTATTATGGAGAACACCCAACGTGTTAACAAACCAACAATTTAACAATTATTATCAATGTAAGTAAACCTTTCACTACTAGACATCTTTGTGATTATGACATCAAGATATTTATATGAACAGGTTGAATTTTGTTCAAAGCTTACACTAATAAGGGAGTTATTAGCTAAAAATTGCTTTGGTTAGCCTGGGATTACCATACATTATTAAGTAGTTTACTTATTTGCTGGACATACACTACAAGCAAACAGTAGTCATCATATTGGGTAGCCTCAAACAATTAAACAGTCTTGTACCCAATGGAATTACTTTTTATGTACCATCAATATTTAGATAATTGGTCCCCTTTAAACTCTCCACCAGCAATCATCCTTCCACTTCATACTATTCTGTCTTTCACAGACAGGCTCCATTAATTACTAACAAATTGTTTTATGTAAAAACTGTCCATGGAAGGCAAAAGTTAAAAAGTCAATTTGTTTAAAAAGTTTTGAAGTTATTGCAAATTTTGCTTACCTCAACTGTGCCAGAATGCCAATTGCAAACAAACTAAAATGACTACAGAAACTGTGGTGAATTTTTTGCACTTTAATGCTTCATTTTATTTATATTGTTTACTATAGTCTGCATTATTATTATCAGTAGTAGTAGTATTGTACATTTTGAGTTGTCATATTATCTAATTGGTCTCGTGATCATAATCCTTTCTTCATCTCTACAGTCTACACTACGTTCTATTCTTTATTATAACATTATCCATTGAAAGCTGTCTAATCATATACTCACAACAGAATCTCATCCAAGCTACAACAAATAGCAACAACGTAACAAAGGCCATAAAATCATGCTAGCTAAGAAGGTCCACACTGTTTCAAGTCCTTTGAGGCCATAATATTTCAAGCTTAGTCACAAGGGTCCTTAAAGTTGGTGATAACAGTTCTAGAATTTGAATTTCTTTATAAACCACGGTATGTTGGTGTTAATATAACATGGTTCATCTAACACTTCACATTGTTGTTCATCCCATTAGATGTCATCAGGATACAGGACACTACTCACATTTACCAGCTCTTCCTGACTCACTGTAGCAGTCACTGCCAAAAAATCTTGGTATATCTGTGCTATAGCTTCCAGAATTATATAAGACATACATGCATGTTTAAGAGGATTATTGTCGATATGTAGTAAACACACCATCGCCATAATATTATCAATATTTGGATTATCAACAGAAAATCCACTTCACAAATCTTGTACAAACCATCTGGTGACACATAATGATGTTTTCTCACTCATCAATATACTTTGTTCTAAGTAGTTTCATGCATATTATCAAGAATACTGAAATCTGACTACTAGCTAATGAAGATGGTCAACTGCATAGACTATAGCTAGTCTTATTATTTTCTTTTATTGTTTGTCCAGATGGACATACAGCATTAGGCACACTCATGTTGACGTAGCACAATTGCATCCAGGCTCCTTTTAATCACATCTACAGTTACTACCCTCCACTTCACAGTAGACTGTTATAAGAGAATCATTACACTGCAAAATTTAGGTGGGCTAACCTGCAAAATTTAGGTGGGCTAACATCAAGGTGGAATACTCACACCAATTTCATTTTCCACTATGGTGGTAATGATTGTGCCACTGCATAAATGATATATAGGTGGTAATTGCTTCAATTACCAATGGAGATGTGACATGACTGCAGTTTACCTTTTTGTGTGTTCATTTTCTAAACTGTGTGAATTGGCAAGCTAAGTGTTAACATAATTATAGATCGGATAATATGTAATTTTGACTTTCAGCTTTCACAGTAGTGTTGATGAGGTTTGATATCTAAAGCTTGAAAGTTGTAAGTAAATGAAGAACTCTGTTTGAGAGGATAATAATCAGTAGTAACAATCAAAGAAGTTGAACGTTATATTACTTTCACAGCTAGTTTACGAGTGTCATTACCATTGATAAATATCACTATTGTTTGTTTATACCTAATTACTCATCATGTCAGAAAAGTGTAAGGCAATATTACAATTTCGAATAATTTTTATCAATGAAATATCATAATAATTGTCAAATTAATTTTAATATATGAATATATGCAATAATCGTACTATAATTATAAAATAACTTGAAGAACTAAATATTACCAATTGTAAACAACTAAGCTATATAATATTATAATCAGAAATGCAATCCTTTTTTGTGTCAGAACTATATTCTTGATGATGAAACCAACTATGATGAACACTCTCTATTATTTCCATGTTTGACAATAGTAAGTGAAGTTATAAATAATGCCAAAAATATTTTTGTGGGTTTTGTTGCAGAAAGAACAAGTTTTCACTGTGAGAGAAACTAATGTCTCTGGAGAGTCAGTTAGCTCCCCTCCTTCAAAGAAATTGAAACTTGAATTGACAAAATCTCTACCTGATCCTTTTCCTTTTTCTGACAATTTAACTCCAGAGATTAGTTTAGCAATGAGAAATCAGATGACGCCTCCAAGAGTCCTTGACAAAATTATAATAGCTGTTGCAAGAGCAGTGTTTGCTTTGAAAATGTACTCAACTTCAATGGAATTGGAATGGGTGTCCATACAAGCATTTGAAAGATGGGTGTTTTTACGAGCAACATATGGTTCACCATTTGTAAGTTTTTTTTATTTATTTCATTTTATCTGCATTCAACTTAATTACTAGGGCCATATACTTTCTGGGCTCAAAAGCTGTTTTAAGGAATTTCGTAGAACACCACGTAATATGAAACGTGTCAAAGTTTCTAGTACAAACAAGGAAAACTACCTAACTCCTGTTGATGATGATGATGGTGAAGACAGTGTGTCACATCAACATCATATCAAAGTTATGTCTGCTGAAAACTTTTTTTGAGTAAACCAAATGAATCCATTGTTGATAAACTAATGAAAGTCACCTTTAAGCAACGGAGGCATGATATAAAGCACTAGTACTGTTATTAAAATATTTGCTGGACACATTTCCCTCTTTCCACCATTACAGTCAAATATATTTTATAAGATCTATCCATAATATTTCTTTCCTAGTTAATCGCAGAACTAGGCCGAATTCTTTCAAAGCCCAACATTCTTATTTCAGCCAGAGATTCATGGGCTTCATGGGTTCCCAAAGTTATTTCTTTTTCTAAGAAAGTATGTAATAGTAAAGATGTTAAGGATTTAATACTACAGTTGAATCAAGAGGATAAATCTCTAGGTATGTTGTTTCATTATTGAATTGATACAAACATGAAAAAAGGTTTAATAACCATGTAATGGATGAATAAACAATTGGTTTTTTTTCAGATGCTGTATACAAGTACACATTACCCTTACTACTATTGGCAATTCGAGATGGAAAGCAAAGGACTGAAGTAGAGAATGCTGTTGTATTTGTTCCAGTGAGTCAAGTAAACTTGTAAATTTCATGTACAATGTAATGGCTTTCCTTTATAAACAAAAACAGTCAATCTTAATGTACAGTTTAATTTCATAATAATGATTATTATGATTTTTAATTCTTTGTCAACAGGAATCAGTTGATATTAATGGCATTGTTACACATGTCAGTCTGCCTACTCCAACTGTGCTCATCCAAGATGCAGCTGCTATTCTAGTTGTAGAACGCCAAATTATATGCAATATGCCAGTCAAAAAGGTTCCTTTAGGTCTAATGGCAGCATTTTATGTGTTTAATATGGAATATTAAAGAGGTGTACTACAAGACCATTGAAGATCTGAAAGCTGTAACTGAAGTTTCAACTAGTAAGTCACATCACCAGTGCTACATCCTACAGAAGTATGAAGTGCTTATGTGTGGTGATGTTGAGAAGGTTATCAAGAAGCAAAGTCACCATAAGAGTACTATGCCACAATAGAAGACACCTATGACATAATTAGCAAAGCCCACATAGCCACTGGCTATGGTGGTCATGACAGGATGCTGAAACATTTTGGGCAAAAGTGTGCTAATATCACAACAGAAGCTGTTGAATTATTAAAGAGTATGACAAATGAATAAAGTTTAAAATTTGAATAACTGATTTTGTGAAAAAACTGGATTATTATTTCAGTAATAACACCAAATCCCTAGATATTTTAGTGAATTCATGAAATCCCTAAGTAAAACAGTCATTTCTACTGTAGGTTTTATGGATTTCGTGAAATTCCTACTTTAACAATCTTACTGTAACATATATAAAACAGAGGAAAACTTTTGCAAGTCCATTGACTCTCATATCGGCCACTTCTATAGGTAAAGAAATTTCAAAAGCATTATTGAAAAAGGGCTTGCTTCAGCATGCAAAGAATATTGTATTCTATCACTGTTTTCTCCATAAATCAATCTATCTCATAACATGTCATTAATTTGATTGTGAAAATCACAGCATTCTACAAATTGTCTCAGAGACACTACAAAGTAGATATACCTTCCTCTGAATGATAATAATGTAGTTTCAAAGTGATGGTTAAATTACTCGACATGAGTAACACTATTTTGAAATAAGAAAGTTTAGTGGACAAAAAAAGAGTGGTGAAATTTCAAATTTGCTCGTAGTTCAACATCTACAAATACTAAGCAGCATAGAACATTTCATTAGCCATAAGATAGTTTTCTAAATGCTCAACATAAGACCTCCAAGCAGTCCTCCTAATTGGCCTGAAACTTTCTAAAACTATCTGTTGTTTCTTATCTATGTAGTCTGATAACCCTCTTTATGTCATATAATGAGAAGAAACATTTTTTTAAAAAACAAATGGGCTTACAGAGCTTAGTATAGCAGTACAAACAATATACAGATTAACAAATAGTATTGTTATTTAACATGATATATATATATATATATATATATATATAATCATTGTTTAGTCAATAGCCCAATTGTCTAAAACCAGGTTTGTCCATCTGTTCAACAGATGGACAAACCTGTCATAACAGGTTTGTCATCAGTCTCATCAACTTAGTTGTTAAAGGAAAAAACAATATTGTGTGCAGATTGACAAACAAGTCATTAAAACCAGTTTGTCAAGTCAACATTGTGACAAACCATTTATAGAAAAACAGTTTGTCAAATCAAAATAAATGTACACATATATACTACTTACATGTACTTGTAAAGGGTACAATCTTTCCAGCAAGTACTTCAGCAGCTATAAATCATTGTGAATACAAAGTGACTTGTATAGTGAGAGGATAATCTTGTTCTTTTTAGGTCTGATCATAGCCTTAAAACTGTAAAAATTGAATATGTTAACAATATCAGTAAACAAAGAACAACAAGACAGTCAGATTTGTATTAGAATTCTAATCAAGGATATTCAAGTGTTCATTAGTTATAAGTGAATCATGACAATTGATTTACAGAGACAGTGAATCACAGAAAGATATATAAATGATGATATTTATAAATAATATATACTGCATGTTGAAATCCTTATCTACTTCAATGTCATTTGTAGTGGCCTTAAATATCACTTTTCTTTTCTCTTATGATGCATCAAAGCTCAAATATTTTAAAAGACTATACAATGTCAAACATTCAATTATTACACATATATAATTATATTTTAGTTATCTCTTTCATACATACTTTCCTTTTCAACAGCTCTATTGCGAACTAGTATCATTTTACTGCATCCTAACAACTACTTCTACTTCTTGGACTCAAAGTACCTTGCTTACAATAATAGTCGTTGGCGGGGTGGACAAAACTAAACGGAGTTCCGTTTTCCCTAGTATCCAAACTGAACTCTAATTTAAATTTGCATTCTAAATTTAGTTATTTATGACTCATCCTCTGTATTGTCTATTGATTTAATTATATAGTAATTACTTTCAAATTATTGAATAAAAACAAACTCTCAAATTCAGTTATTCATACTAATAACTTTATTTTTGAAAGCAACTAATCATTCACTATATTAGTAACAGCCACAAACTTCTAAAGGCCACTGCCTTTCCCAATGAAATTGCAAATTTTATTTTTTTTCATTGACAACAGACCCAGTCTCATTTCAAAATATGAGTGGTCACTACTTGAGACATACCTTTAGCTTTAAAATCCAACATAAAATGCTTAACTTTCATGATTGTAGCTCAAATATTAAAGTCATATTTTACTGTATTATGGTAATAAAGAACCATAATATAAATAGATAGATTAAAATGTAATAGTCTATAATCATATAATAACAGCAGTGGCCTAATCATATCTGTGTTATGTATGTTAGTGCCCAAGATTATTGTAAGCTAACTCTTAGTCACTTAAAGAATTGTATCTTGATATAATATTCTTCTTATATGTTGTATCCAAGATGATGTAATGATAATTACATGGACATGTATATTGTGTGTATATGTGACATTGAGTTCAAACATAGCTTATGTTAGTACTTATTAAATAAATTATTAGATATATATAATATTCCATTGACATATATTATATGCACCATGCAGAGTTTGTTAATATCTTGTATTGTGTTAGTATTATCAAGATATATAGTAATGAAGTTCAAAGAAACAAATGGACATTGAGAAATCTATGCTCTACTCTCAGACCATTTTATCATATTAATGTAGACTGTTATATAGCAAGCATAATAAATTATATATAATATATTATTATATTTTTTACATTATACATTACCCAGTATTAATACTTTAGGATGCAGTATTATAGTGTTACTGACATCAGGCTTTATTACAGGTACACACATACATGTAAAATTGTTATTCACAGTTAAAGTTCAAGTTAGGTAATGATATTATATTACTATCATCACATCTCTTCCATCTAACTTTCATATTCCACTTGTAAATTATTGCTAGCACTACCTAATAACTTTATTGGAATATATATATGTCAATGAGAACACTAAAATTAAAGGAAATATTTCTTTCCTTGTTAAGAAAATTGAAAGTGAAAGATATCAATAAAGGCATGACAATATACAAAATAACTTTAAAATGTTCTTCCTGTTATCTTCTCTAGATTTATATACCCTGGATTCTATAACTACAGTCTTATTAAAACAGCAAACAATATCCTAAATAAAAGTTCCCCATGTACTATCACTTTTGTAATATAAGGAATATAATATTATAGTTAGTGTTAATCAAGCAATGCATTAATTTTTTGTGGTGCTTCATAAATTGTGATCACATTCTGACTTAGTTTACAGGTAATTTCTGGAACTACAGAGAATACATCAATAAAAATGATACCAATAATTTAGTCATTGTTTTGAAAACAATTTAATTATAAACAAAATTAGCATTTTGTCATTTCTTTACTATTTCGAGATTTCTCACACTACAAGTGTACTAATTTGTATAAATGATGCAAGTTAGACAAAAAATAATGTACAAATTTGTACACTTAACCTGATCTGCAAAAAGGAATTTTGTGTTGCACACGAAACAAGTTTTATATTCATATTATAGAATAAAGCTATTATAAATAAAGATATGGTATATATTATATCATTTCTTTTTCTCTCATTACAGACTGCTTTCATCAATGGTACTGAATATATTATTATTGATGATAAGGTATATAAGTCACTTGATTCTTCAACAATGTCAGTTTCAATTGAACACTATGTAACATTGTTATATTATTATGTATTTTGTACCTATGATGTCATAATTTGTAATGTTCTTCTGTAATGCTGTAATGTTATTAATATTTATTTAACTTTAAAAATTAATATTAAAATAATTTAGTCAATGGAAGTACATAGATTCACTAAAATTCTGACAGCTGTAGAAATAATTAACAATCACAGAAAATTCCATAAATAAAGAGTTTTTTAGACACACACCATCTCGTCCTCTATTCAACTTACAATCTCCACCTACAGGAATATTACTTTGTCTTCCTAGCAGGAGTATATCTTATATTATAAGTAACAATATCTCTTTATAAAGTTTGCTCACCAAGACAAATAAAAGTAGAAAATGGTCTATTAACACAAGACAATATAATGTACAGAATTATAATAAGAGAAATTATTGTTACAATGATTTATTATTGCTGTCTACTAATCTAAACCTACAGTTTTAAAACAATAATATTTAATATAATTACTAGGATCAGTTGATGTGTGTGATTGTACAACATCTATTATTACTGGTGACCTTTGTAACCTAGTCTAGCTAATAAGAGAGACGAGAGCTGATAATTATTGTCTTCAATCATTTCAACTTACATCACATAATATTCCATATCCAGTGATCTCATGTCTCACATCCATTATACTGTATCCATTGAAGGTATATTTCTTCTCTTATTCTCAATGGAGTATATAATCCTTCATTATAAGTACATCATTGATATATCAGTGTATAGTATAGGACTAATACAATTGTCTATTAATATCATCTCATCACTTACTATGTCAATGAACAAACATCTCTACTTCAGAAACGTATTGTTGAGCCTATAAGTTCAAAGAGGTTAAAAATAATGTCCCGCCCACAAATAATTATAGGCCCTGTGAACAGCTGTTAGAGAGACAAAAAATGGGCGACGTTCGTTAACGACAGGATGTTATCCAGCATGTAAAAAATTGAAAGGGGTGTGTCGGATTATAATAACGTACCACATGCTTCAGCATGGCTGAGAAGCGTTTCTCCTGTAAAAATTGTGACAATTCTTTCTGTTTTAAAAGCGGCCTTTCTAAGCATATGAGTAAAAATCACAGCGACAAAAAAGAGAATAGTGGAAAGATGACCTGTGTTCACTGTCCAGCTAGGTACCTAATGTTAAAATACTGACTACTTAATTTCTTAATTTTATTGATAGATTTGTTACTGTCTGTAACTTGATTGAACATCTCACCACTGAGCACAATTTGCAAATTTGTATTAGCAATCTTACCTTTAAAAGTATGTCTGAATTTAATGAATGGAAGTTACAAGAGGAGAGGAAATCAAAAGCTCATTGTTCAAAATTCTTCTGCTAAGATATATGGCTCAGTAAAACATCTGTACTATTACTGTAATCGAAGTGGGCATTACAAACCAAAAGGCCATGGAAAGAGATCACTTCAGTGTCAAGGAACATGTAGAAGTGGTAACACTTGTATTGCACATATCAAAACAATGGAAGACACATTATCTAAAACATTAGTTGTGGAGTATTGTTCCACTCATACTGGACATGAAATTCAGCTTAGTCATTTGCCAATTCTCGAATGTGAGACTTCTAATAGCAAGAAAACTTCAGGAAGGTGTTTGTGTTACCTGAATACTTGATGATGTCTGTGACAATTGCCTTCATGATAGTAATGGCATAGGACGTGAACAATTGGTCACCAGACAGGACATCTTAAACATTGGAAGGAAACTGAATGTTCATACAATTCAGAAACATTCAAATGATTTCTTAAGTGTATGCTAATGGGTAGAAGAGATGAAAGAGTTAGAATATAACTCAATATTAGTGTTTAAGCCTCAAGGAGAAGATGGGAATGAAGACACAAATGAACTCAAGAAGGATGAATTTTTTTTAGCTATACAGACTGAGTTTCAAAAGGATGCCTTACTGAAGTTTGGCCCTAAGGTTATTTGCGTTGATTCTACTCATGGGACCAATATCTACGACTTCTTATTGATTCTGTAGTTGTCATAGATGACCATGGTGAAGGTTTGCCTTTTGCTTGGGCAATAACAAATCATGAAGAGCATATCCATATGCTACATCCAGATATCTTCACGTCTGATGATGCAGACCAATTTTATCCCTCTTTCTGTGATGTCTTTGGTAATATGAGAAAGCTCTTATGTTCATGGCATGTTGATCGCTCATGGAGAAAAAGTATTAATGAACATATTAGTGATGGGCAAGATGAAGTAAAATTTATCACCAGCTTTGTGTCTTACTTTTAGAATTTCATTCTCTTTTACAGCAGATGATGTCATACTTATACGAGCATCAGAGATGATTTTTTGAGTATTTTAAGAATACCTATGTATCACGGTGTGAACAATGGGCAACTTGTTATCGCGTAGGCTCTGTAGTGAACCCAAATATGTTCACAGAAGCTTTTCATCGATTGTTGAAAGTGGTGTACTTGGAAAATAAACAAAACCAGAGAGTTGACAAACTATTACATCTTCTCTTCAGAAATGCTTGCAATTTGGTATATGAACAACTATGAAAGGAATAAAAGGGAAGACAACTCATCGTAAATCTGAAAAAAATAAAAGACGCAAATCTGCTCTAGCTATTGCTGATACCTGTCAAGTATTGGAATTAAGTAAAGAAGAATGGAAGGTGCAATTGCAAGGTAATCAAGTTGTCTTTCACATAGTTCAACTTTTTCAAAGTAGTTGTACTTGTAAGTTGTCCTGTTGTCATTATGGAGCATGTGTAGACATGTACAGTTGTTCTTGTCTTGATTCAGCAATTCATAACACTGCCTGTAAACATTCTCATTTAGTTCACATGAAACAAAAAGAATTGACCCCTGATGATGAAGAGTTGCTACATATTCTACTTGATTACAAGCAACATCTAGTACAGAAGTTCATTTTAACTCTGACTATTACTCTCAAGTTCTTGAGCGGGATCCATGTAATACAAGTGAGTTCATGAGTTGTCAAATAGCTAGTCAAGCAGTGAAGAACTTAGCGCTAGAAGTGGTAGAGCATGTTGAAGTATGCCATGACTGTAAAAAAGCACCTAACTTCTGCTTTATTAGTACTAAAAGTAGACAAAGAAAAAAGCAAATTACCACGTCTTGATCCAAAGTCCAAACCAGCTCTTAATGCAAATTATGAGAAGCAACCTAGGTTTTTTTCAACTAAGCGAAAGAGGCAATCAAAAGCGAGGTTACCAAAGCCCTCTCATGAAGGTGAAGAGAGTACTTGGAATGAATTAGTGACTACTGAAATTACTGTCTGTGATTATTGTTGCCAGGAAGAAGATGATGGAGATGATCCTGATATAGCTGTTCAAATTGTGGTGTCTGGATACACTCATCATGTGTTCATTGTAACTCTTCTAATACACTTGATAATTTTTGTTGCAAAAGATGTTTTTAAAATTAATTCATTGAAATGAGACAGTCTTTTCCGGTATTAATAAATTACCTCATTACTATTTGAACATGCACGCTGAATGTTCTATTTCTTCGAACGGATAACATCCTGTCGTTAACGGCTATCAAGCAAAACTGCTCTATTTTTATTGTTTATTAGTTTTGTTACAGAAATAAATAGTTAAAAGGAGAGAAAATAAAAGGAGTGAGAAGAGAGATTAAAAATAAACATCAAACTACTTACCATAACCAGAACACAAGTCTGTCTTTAATAACTTGATAACTGTCTAACTTCTTACAATACTCCTCATGTTCACTTGATAAGTGTAGTTCCCTTATTGTAGTATTTTTATTAAGTGATGTACAAATTTTATTGATATCATCATTGTTCAGTGAAGTAGAAGAGACGTAGTTCTGTCAGTGATGTAGTTCTTTGTATAAGATCTGCTATTATACTGGTACTGACTGAAGTGATCTGACGATTACGTCCAACGTTCAACAAAGCCAATGTTTGGTTTTTAGTAAGTCCTTCACAGATATATTGGACTCCATCATCAGTGATGTTACAGTTGATGAGACGTAGTTCTTTTAAAGTTGTATTATTTGATAATACATTAGATAAGTGAGTCATATCTTCATCTGTGATACCAGTAACAACCAACAATGTTAATTCTTCAAGTGTTTTATTATTAAAGAGACTATCACTGACTTGTTTGATGCCACTAGTAAGTGAAGAGTACTCCAGGATTAGTATCTTTATATTGTTTTGTTACTTTTTAGTATCTCTGATAATATAGATACACACTTAAAATCCAGTGAAGTGTTCACTATCTCAAGACTCCTCGCCGTACACTTATTAAGATTGTTTATAACAATTGCAGTACTTTCAGGAGATAATGACCAGAGACCATTTTTTTCCTGTTTGGTGTTCTTTTGTTAATTTACTTATATTTCTATCACTTGGACTAATGAGCCATACACTATTATCATCATTCCACCGAACTCTTCCAGTGTTTCCTGTTATAAAACATGAGTTAGTATATAGTACAGTAGACACATAGTAACGTATACTATAACACACTGACAACACACTGATGAAGCCATTACTGTTAACTGAATAAGGTTACTATAGCAAAAAATTGCAGGAAGCAGGGTTTACTATTAAATTTGAGGCTTGGTATGTTCTACTGGTTACAGAGAAACAATCCTATCATACTAACAAAACACTACCACATAATGGATTTCTAGCATTTGTACTTTGTCTGGGGAGGCCATCTGCTTTGCTTAGAGAGGAATTGAGAATAATAGTGCTGCACAACCTTTTCAGAATGTACCAGTAAGATCACCTGTCAAGATGAACCCTACTATTCAAAACAGACTCTGCTGTTAGATAGCTACTGGCTAAAGCTTAAGCTTAAGCTTCAAATATAGTGGTACACATATGAATCTCTAGTACTAATAAAGTCTCTACAACCTTATTTCCAGAGAAAAGTCAGTACACTGAACAAAACACTGTGAGCAATGCTTATATAGGAAACAAAACTCAAAAATACATTTCTAAGTTGACATAAAACAACAATGATAGTGCAAAAAATTAATCAAAAACAAAATACCAAATAAGTAAGAAGTTATGTAAGATAGTCATAGGTCTGAATTGCAACAGACAGGAGTCTGTGAGATAGTCAAGTCTGAATAGCAACAGACATGAGTCTAGGTAGCAACAGACGTTGGTTGAAAGAATGCACAGCAACAACAATGTCGACTACAACAAGTGTTCAGAGGAGTGTTTTGAGTTGTTATCAGATACTCTTATCAGCTGACTTCCGGAGTGTGTGACTAAGCAACAAGTACTAGAAATCCAAATGTGAAGGGATAGGTATCTTCTCTAAGGACTGAATCCAAACCATAAAGGTGTATTTCACCTATATTAGGATAGCCACGCCCCAGTTCAGGATAAAGAGGAAGTTAGTTATAGAATATTATAACAT
Organism: Xestospongia bergquistia; assembly: GCA_963965975.1. NCBI lineage: Eukaryota > Metazoa > Porifera > Demospongiae > Haplosclerida > Petrosiidae > Xestospongia > Xestospongia bergquistia. The sequence goes on from OZ014414.1 coordinate 6,689,975, forward strand.
GTTCATTATCTCAGTGGGTGGAGCAACTTAACTATATTATTATACTAGAAAATTCAATATTAAAGCTGATACTATTGTGTGTGTTATAATATCAGTAGGTATGAGTTAGTCTAATATGACAACGTTGTCTTTGTTAATAATGTCTCATTGACTCCGCCCATTTATGAGTATGATACTATATAATATTATTAGTAATATTCATTATTGGTGTGATCATAAATTATGACTCAGCCCTATTATTATCTTCCAGTCTCAGATATCTCAATTCATAGTAATGCATACATAGAATTTAACAGCACAATGTGGTATATAATGGACATTGGGTTATATTACTACCTATAGTTTCAGTGATAAGTGATGTCTCTTCCCGACTAGGCTGTGTTTGTGTCTCCTCAAGTCCTTCATCAGTTACTGGTTTACAAGTCTTTAGTATGAATGCTAGATCTAGTAATAATGTCAAATAATGAGAAGTCACTAGTACCAGTTACCTTTTAAGCTCTGTCTTAATCCCTCAAACTGTTTGTTTCTCTCTCCTAATCGTAACATCAATGACATTGTCACTTCCTGTAGTGTCTCCAACTCCTTTTGTATCTCTGCAGACACTGACAGTAACTCTTCATTAATAACTACATAATTAGACAAATCAGTAATATCAATACCTTTGATAACAGGCCTTCAATATGACTGAGGGTGCACTCATTTATCTTCTAATCTACAATAAAGTCAATATAGTCTCACAGATTAGGTGATGAGATGTTGAATCTATTGCAAAGGCCTGGTCAATGCAAACGTCAGCCTTAATTTTTTTGCAGAATTCATCAACAGTTGTTTTGAAATCTGTAATGTGTTCTTTAGCCTTAGTGATCTTGTAGTGATTAACAATAGCCTCCAGACAACAAATGTTGATGATAGTGCATGAATGTTGAACAACATCTATGACATCATCAAATGATTCAGCATTAGCCAGTTGAGGTTCTAGTTCTTCATAACATCTTCGTAGATACCTTTTGAGCTCTTTTAAAGAAGGAATGCCAGATTCAATGAGTTGTGATATAGTATCAATAAGATCTCCAAAAGCTATTCTCATTTGATCAAAATCATACTGATATACATGATGTATTTTGACTTGACGAGAAAACGTTTGGTCTGTTAATAAAATTCAAAAAAAAAATTATTAATATTCAAAAAAATACCATATTCCTTGAGTAAATCTTTAGCAAAAGGTACTGTTTGTTGAGACTTCAATAAGGTACTTCCAAACAATTTTAGTTTGCTAGGATCCTCATACACTGTAGTACACAGTGCTTTCAATGGACCATCTCCTAGTACGCCTCCCAATGTATTGACTTCATCTAAAATCTCCTTAGAGATCACTCTCTCTGTATATAACATCCCAATAATCTCCAAAGGAAGTATAAGTGGTGAGATCCTATCAGAGTGTTTCTGACAAGCTGGAGTAGACAGCTCTTCTATCATAAAAGAGAATAATATTGGAAGAATAGTAATTACTCACTGAGCTCTTTACCTTCATTATAATGTTTTAATTCTATTAATATTTATTTATATTTTGTTAAATGTAATGAACACAATGTTCTACTTACTTCTCGTTAAATACTCATGTATTTCTTGATATTATTAACAATAAGACTCTTAATAGCATCAATCACTGCTTCCCAGGCAACAAGATGTGACTCAGTAGTAGATAACCAACTCTCAAAGACTTGATCAAGATTGTAAGTATTTCTTACAGGACTGTTTGTTAAACTATTTAAAACACTCTGAGAAACATCAAGTCATACGTCAATTTCAAACCACTTGTCATTAATATCAACTAATAGATTGAGTAGTTCACGTTTACTAAGAGAAATACCTGAAAAACAGATATTTAAGACATAGTATTATATCTCACTTCGTTGTGCCACAGACTTGCGTTTGGTAGTTTTAGGGTAGAACTGGTACACTCAGAAGTTGCTAGTCTAGATAGAGTGAGGTCGCATTCCACCAACATATGAATATTGTAGTGTGGTATATATGAATATTATTTACTGTACTTGTGTGTGTTCAGATATTCCTGCTAATAACTATCTGTCTGCCTGCACATCTATCTAGCATTCATCCATTTGTCACTAATCAATAAAGCTATGATAATCACTTCCTTAAGTGGTTAGTTCGGTCAACACCTATATAATATTACAGTTAGAGAACATTTAATGTTTATTTATAAATGTGTCTGGTCGTTTTATGGATCCTATGTATAACTGTACATATACATGTTATATAACTGGTATTATTATATAATACTGTAGATATGACTACCTAATCTCCATAAAATAGCCATTATTTGCTTAACAAATAATTGCTGTCTCTACAACATGGCAAGTTGCTACTGTGATCATTAGACTAACCTAAAGATATAGCACTAATATTTGTTGTTTTAGCAATGTAATAGTTTTGACTAGTATAATGACAGGTCTGTATAACTTATTACTTCCTTTGATAAATTAGAAAATCCCACTAATAGGCCTCTAGCTTTAATCAGTTCAAAATATCTGTTTAATGTTTTGATTGTTGTAGTTCATTTGAAGCTACTTTTTAAAATTTCATCCATGTATTACATTAATCAGTACAATGCACTAAGTTACATAAAACCAAACTAGTTAAACAAAGGAAAACACCACCTAAAGAGCACAACCAAGAATTGTAGTATTTAGTGGAAACATGATACTCAGCACTTACTTGTTTGTCAGGACAAAGTACTGTGTAATAAGAAGCCATTATTGAAAGATGCTCTGGTTACTACATTTGTGGTATACTATTGATTCAATTTAAAGAAGCATTGTATCCGTTCAAGCAATTAATGGCTTCTTTTTATAGTTTTATAAATAATTATGATGTAAGTCTATTACTGAGTAACTACCACAAAGCCAAACCTTGTGTACTACAATTTGTGTAAAGCCATTAACAGTTAAAGAAATCTTTATAGTACACGTATATATTGTATTAGTTAATAACTTAATAATTATTAATTATAATTATGTATTGACAAATCAGTAACACAGACTATGTTAGTGATAGCTATTGTTGTTTTTATTTTTATTTATTGTTTTTTTTGTCTTTAGTACATTAACAATATAAGTTTTTCCACTTGCAAAGACAAAGGGTCAATAGAAAGTATGAAATATTGCTCACCTTTCAATTCTCTGTTCAATTTGATAAAATATTATAATAGCAGTTTTCCCAGTGTTAATATTTTAACAGGAGTAATTATATATGACAAACATTTGGTAGTTACATAACATATTCCATTACTATACAGAACTATGTATGTAGTCTACTGTGTTCAGTTTATATTATTGGCTTTATCTGTGTGAGAGACTCAGAGTACCACTATTATGCATTGGATAAGGGAAATTCAGAGTTTTTTAATTCCACTTTATGCTACACTTTTTTAAAAATTACCACAAAGTTAAGATGTGACCATTTAGGGTAATTATTGGTTTAAATTTCAAACTTTGATTTTATTATAATGTAACATATATAACTGCTAATATATATATATATATATATATATATATATATACATAATATTACATATATGTAAAATAGTAAAACATTAAAATGACACAAAAGATATTATTTACCATTGTTGCTTTATTTAGCACAATGAAAACAAAAATGACCAATGTAGCAATATTTACAGTCATCAGACTTTCATAAACTACTAAAATAGAACATCCACTTAAGTATAGGAAAGAGGATGGTTGAAAATTCATATGAGATCCTGGGTTACTTTAAAGATTGTTAATATACCAAGTATATGAAGTTATAGTTAGTAAAGAGGATGCTTTGAAACTAGCATACAATTGTCACAGTTGCTTCTAAAAACCTAAGCTTCCTACACAGATTAATCTATGGTCTCTCAGTGCCTTGACACTCTGAAGAAGTAATTTCCACCTGGTTTAAGGTACTTTGTTAGTCGACCTATAGCTTGATTATACTCTTTGTGAGAAGAACAAGCAACAGCTAAACATAAACTGGAGAAAATAATGTCATACTGTCCTTCATAACCAGGAACTAGAAGAGGAGGACCACATTAATATATCACAAGGTATAACTCTTTTTTCTTAAGTCATCATGCCTCTTTAGAATTCCTCTTCTCCTTTGCCTTCTAAATCTTGTACAACATGCTTGAATAGTGCTGTAATATCTGTTGCATTGGGATCATTGTCAAGCCACATTTGTAGAATATTTCGATTTCTTTCAGTATATTCAGCAAACACTATCCCTGATGCATGTAGTGGTGCACTACATTGATATATCGGCATAGAGCCACACCCTAAATCAATTAAGTACCTTCAATCCCACAGGAGTGGAACCATAAGACTGAAATATATTATATCATAGTTTAATTTCAATGGTTGAGAGTTCCAAGCATTTACTGTTGAATACTTAGCCTTGATGTACTCAAAAGGATCAAAACGATCATAGTCCATGTAGTTCTTTTTTTGTCAGAAGCCATTTCAAGTTGTTGTTTTATAAACTATTAAATACTAGATTCTAACTATTATGGTCAGGGCAATATTCAGAAATATTCGCAGGAGTTATAACAGAACTTGAAATATACTCACAAGTTTACTGTAACAATTAATATGTCATGTTATTTTAATTAGTTTGTTTTTACATATGTAGATTATCATGGAATATTGAATTTATGTGAATTACTCATTGTGTAATTTGTTGGTATATATAATAGTGCAAAATACTGACAAATTACACAGTGAGTAACTCACAAGAATTCTATGTTCCATAGTAGTCAATCTGTGTAAAGTACAAACTAATTAAAATAACATAACATATTAATTTTTAAAAGCTAAATATCTACTAACAGTTCAAATAGTCAATGTTCATATAATGACATTTTCTGGCCACACAATAATACTAAAAAAAACTAAATTTTCTCAAAATCCATGATAAATGTGATAGCTATTCTTACATTAATCATACACAAGATTTAACACTGTAAAAATTAACATGTCATTTTAACAACTATTTTGTAGTTTACATTGGTGGATTACTATGGAATTTAGAATTTATGTGAATTAGTCATTGTATAATTTGTTGATATGTAAACATGCAACATACCAACAAATTACATAGTGAGCAATTCTCAAGAATTCTAAATTCCATAGTAATCCATCCATGTAAACTACAAATTAGTTGTTAAAATGACATATTAATTTTTACAGCGAACTTAACATTATTTAGTTTAGTTCAATAAATTTGAAGCTTCAAGCATACAGTTATCCTAGTAAAGATCACTTCTTAGTTGCAACTGTAAAAACTGTAGCATCAACTGAGCTACTAGATAGAGCAGTGTCAGTACCTGAGGTACCTTCACGAGCTTGAACAGTAATACTAATATCCTTGTATCTGTTTTTACTCAAAGCGGCATTACGAAACTCTGTAGTCACATTAAAAGCAAAGAATTTCTCTAATCTAACATTGGGGTCATTGTCAAGCCACATTTGTAGAATATTTCGATTTTTTGAGTATATTCAACAAACACTATCTCTGATGCATATAGTGATGCACTACATTGATATATTGGTACAGGGCCACAGCCAAAATCAAGCACCTTCAATCCAACTTGAGTGGAACCATAAGACTGATATATATTGTGTAATAGTTTCAATGGTTGAGAGCTCCAAGCATTTACTGTTGAATACTTAACCTTGATGTTCTCAAAAGGATCAAAACGATCATAGTCCATGTAGTCCTCTTTTTTGTCAGTAGCCATTTCAAGTTGTTGTTTTATAAACTATTAAATACTAGATTCTAACTATTATGATCAGGGCAATATTCAGAAAATATTCGCAGGAGTTATATAACAGAGCTTGAAATATACTCACAAGTTTACTGTAAAAATTAATATGTCATGTTATTTTAATTAGTTTGTACTTTACATATGTAGGTTATCATAGAATATTGAATTTATGTGAATTACTCATTGCATAATTGGTTGGTATATAATAGTGCAACATGCTGACAAATTACACATTGAGTAACTCACAAGAATTCTATGTTCCATAGTAGTCAATCTGTGTAAAGTAAAAACTAATTAAAATAACATAACATGTTAATCTACTAACACTTCAAATGGTCAATGTTCATATAATGACGTTTTCTGGCTAGACAATAATACTACAAAAAAACTAAATTTTCTCAAAGTACATGATAAATGTGATAGCTATTCCTACATTAATCGTACACAAGACTTAACTTTACATTATTTAGTTTAGTTCAATAAATTTGAAGCTTCAAGCATACAGTTATCCTAGTAAAGATCACTTCTTAGTTGCAACTGTAAAAACTGTAGCATCAACTGAGCTACTAGATAGAGCAGTTTCAGTACCTGAGGTACCTTCACGAGCTTGAACAGTAATACTAATATCCTTGTATCCGTTTTCACTCAAAGCGGCATTACGAAACTCTGTAGTCACACTCAGAGCAAAGAATTTCTCTGATCCAACAGAATAATAGTGGTACTCTGAGTCTCCCAGTGGCCGGACACCCTGAAGAATTAGTTTTCCACCTGGTTTAAGGTACTTTGTTAGTCGACCTATAGCTTGAGTATACTCTTTGTGAGTAGGACAACCGACAGCTAAACATAAACTGGAGAAAATAATGTCATACGGTCCCTCGTATCCAGGAACTAAAAGAGGAGGATCACATAATATATCACAAGGTATAACTCCTTTTACAAGATGTCTTAAGTCATCCTGCCTCTTTAAAACTTCCTCTTCTCCTTTGTCTTCCAAATCTTGCACAACATACTTGAATAGTGCCGTGAAATCTGGTGCATTGGGGTCATTGTCAAGCCACATTTGTAGAATATTTCGATTTGTTTGAGTATATTCAGCAAACACTATCTCTGATGCATGTAGTGGTGCACTACATTGATATATTGGTACAGGGCCACAGCCAAAATCAAGCACCTTCAATCCGACAGGTGTGGAACCATAAGACTGAAAGATATTGTGTAATATTTTCAATGGTTGAGAGTTCCAAGCATTTACTGTTGAATACTTAGCCTTGATGTACTCAAAAGGATCAAAACGATCATAGTCCATGTAGTCCTCTTTTTTGTCAGTAGCCATTTCAAGTTGTTGTTTTATAAACAATTAAATTCTAGATTCTAACTATTATGGTCAGGGCAATAATCAGAAAATATTCGCAGGAGTTATATAGAGGTTATTCGATGACGTCACTTTCCCTAGTTACAAACGAACGCGGTTTTTTTTTGCCATGTTGAGTGGCAAAAGCGGCGTTGAGTGGTAGCTGTACACATGTGTTTTGAGATGGATACTGCTGGTCGGAAATTTTCTGAGTACTACAATGAACTGAATATATACCAATGTCAAGAAAAGATACCAAGAGAAGCTAAAGAGTATTGGGGAAAACGTAGACAATCCTTACATGTTTGGTCCTGGACCTGGCATTACTGACATCATGCCAGAAGTTGAGTACCCAGATATTTACAACTTATTACAAGTACAAGATATTTACCAATGTTTAATACAGTGGTTTCACTTGACCTGTCTTAAAATAACACGTATTCCTAAAAGTAAATGGTACTGCCCTGACTGTTGAAAAAACAAAATTAAGAAATGATCAAATATTTTTTATTCAATTGGAACAACAGACTCACAACAGTTACATAATGCACTGCTGACTATTAATATTTTATCTATCATACTAATTTGTGTTTTTCATCGCACATTATCATATTAATTGCCAGTATTGATTCTAAGATTGTATATTTCTGCCTCAGAACTTCCTACAACACGTTCAACATGTATTCTAACTAACTTGTGACAATTTATGATCTGTATCAAACAAAGTTTCATTAATACTGAAATAACCGAGATGCACGCAATCGCAGTTCACAAAGAACTACTGAATAAAACGAAAACACAATGACTCAAAAAAACAGTATAAGAATGGTACAAAAATGGAACTAACAAAATCACTCACTAACTGACTGAAAATGCAAAAACAAAGGCTTAAATACAAAATATGTTATGAATATTTATAAGTTACGAAGGCAGGATATGACACTCCTCCCCCTCTAGTTTGAAACCAGTGGAGCATACGTAGTAACTGGTCGACGTACCCTACTCGAGCGACGAAGTGTTTCACCTGTACTTGTAGGAGTAGCAACAGGAGTTTGATTTGGCACTAGAGGTGAGGATGGATGAATTTTCCAATCATCAAATAAATCTTCAAAATCTTCTGAATTGTCAAATGCATCTTCAGTATGACGAGAACGTAACTGATCAACATGTCTTTTAATAACATTGCCTGCTTGAGTTTTAACTTGATATGATACTGGGCCAGTAATTTTGACTATTGTAACTGGTATCCATTTCTGTGTTCCTGAATAATTTCTAGCAAAAACAGCATCACCAATCGAAAATTTTCTAACAGTACGATGATTAGTTTGAACTACTTTGTCTTGTTTATCTCGAATTTTCTTGTAAATATCAGGATGTAGTAAATCAAATCTGGAACGTGGTCGTCTGCCCAATAAAATCTCTGCTGGGGCTAGCCCAGTAGTTGACTGAGGAGTAATCCTATAATTAAATAAAAATTTAGAAATTTTTGACTCTAAACTGCCATCCATTTTTCTAATTGCTTGCTTAAATGTCTGCACTGCACGTTCAACTAATCCATTGGATCGAGGATGATATGGTGATGTTAATGTATGATTGATGCCATTTTGTTCCATAAATTGGCTAAATTCATTACTGGTAAATGCTGATCCATTATCAGACACTAGTTGTTCTGGTATACCGTGGATAGCGAAAATGTCACGTAATTTATTAATGGTCACTGAAGAGGAGGTTGATCCAACTATGTGTACTTCTAACCACTTAGAATGTGCATCTATTAGAAGTAAAAATTGTTTTCCGTGAAATGGTCCAGCATGATCAACATGGACTCTTGACCAAGGTCTATTTGGATATTCCCATGGATATATAGGAGCTTGAGCTGGGGCAGGTTGGTGAATTTGACAGGTGTTACAATGTGCAACAGTATTTTCAATATCCTTATCTATTCCAGGCCACCAAATGTATGATCTTGCTAGGTTTTTCATCTTAGACACTCCTGGATGAGTTTCGTGAAGTTGTTGTAAAATGATATCGCATCCAGGATGTGGAACAATGACTCGTGATCCCCAAAGAAGAATACCATCAACAACACTTAATTCTGATGCCTTCTGAGAGTAAGGTCTTAACTCAGCTTCAGTTTCAGGAATTTCACCATCACTTTGAATCAATTTTCTAACTCTAGATAACACTGGATCTTTCTCTGTCCATAGCTTGATGTGTTCAGCTGATATGATTCGTTCTGATAACTGACTAAATAGAAGAAGTAAATTTCCTGGTGTAGGTACATAATCAATAGTGCTTGAGAGTGGTAATCTGCTGAGAGCATCAGCGTTACTCATCTGTGTTCCTGGTTTGTAATGGATACTGTAATCATAAGCTGATAATGTTAATGCCCAGCGCTGGACTCTTCATGATGACATGACTGGTATTGGTTTAGATTCGTTCAGTATGTACTTCAATGGTTGGTGATCTGAGTATATAGTGAAGTGACGACCATAAAGGTAGTGGTGCAATCTCTTGACTGCAAAAAGTATTGCTAAGGCTTCTTTTTCTAATTGTGAATAATTCTTTTCAGCAGGAGCTAAAGTGCGAGAAATGAAAGTTATTGGTTTGTCACTACCATCATTCATACGATGAGAGAGTACAGCACCAATGCCGTACGGAGAAGCATCACAAGCCAGCAGTAATGGTTTCTTGTCATCATAGTGAACTAAAAGAGAAGACGATTGTAATAAACTTTTTACCTTTGTAAATGCTTTTGAATGTTCAGTAGACCAATTCCAACGACTATTCTTACGTAGCAATGAATGTAATGGGGCCAGTGACGTAGACAGATTAGGGAGGAACTTGTGGTAATAATTCACTAAACCAAGAAAAGATTTTAATTCAGTAACATTAGTAGGTTGTGGAGCTTGCTTTATTGCTTGTACTTTTGAAGGAGATGGGTGTAACCCATTTTTGTCAATTACATGTCCTAGATATTCAACGGATGTTGCTGTGAAAATACATTTTGACTTCTTTAGTGTCAATCCAGCTGATTCCAATCTTTGTAAAACAAGTTCGAGGTTATTTAGGTGGTTTTGTTCATCTGTGCCAGTGACAAGAATATCGTCGATATAAACACAAACGTATCGTAAGTCTCTGAGAAGAGTTTCCATGGTTCTTTGGAATAATGCAGGTGCTGTTTTAATTCCAAAAGGCAATCTCTCGTACTGAAACAATCCGTGTTGAGTTGAAATGGTCGTAAATTTCTTGGAATCTTCATGTAACCGAATTTGCTGATACGCATGACTAAGGTCTAGTTTTGAGAAAACAACTCCTCCTGTGAGAGCTGCAAAAAGGTCTTCCACCCTAGGTAGAGGATATGAATCTGGTTGTAGGGCTTTGTTCACTGTAACTTTGTAGTCACCACATAATCGTAATGTTCCGTCTGTTTTAAGGATAGGAACAATAGGGGTTGCCCATTCTGAAGAGGTAACTGGAGTCACAATATTTAGTGCTTGAAGGCGTTGAATTTCTTTTTCGACTTTTTCTCTAAGTAAATATGGAACTGGGCGAGGTTTGAAAAATCGTGGTTTCACTTGTGGGTCTACGAATAATTTAGCAGTGGAAGTATTTAAACATCCTAACTCAGGTTTAAAAAGGGGTGCATATTTCTCTAATAAATTGTTCAATGATATCTTGGGTGATACGACATGAATTTTGGTCCAATTTAGTTTAATCTGCTCTAACCAATTACGTCCTAATAAACTCGGACCACTGCCTTGAACAACAAGTAAAGGCAATGTAAACATGTTATCTTCATATGAAACATCTACCTCTAATGAACCTAACACTACAATACTCTCACCTGTGTAAGTGTGTAAAGTGAGATCAGTTGATTTAAGTTCTGGGGGAGCAATTAATGAAAGGTAGGTACTTTCACTAATAATGGAAAGTGTCCACCTCCATAGGCAACTCTGACCCATTAATTTTTACAGTAACCACAATGGGTTTGCCCTCCCCAGGAAAAGTAAACATTGGGTAGGCATTATTGGGTTGATTAGTCTGGTTTGAGGCAAGAGGGGACTGGTCTAGTTTCGTTTTAGAGTGTTCTAAAGTGTGTGTTGGCTGACCTCTAACAGTTGATGTGGTTGTGGCAGACTTTGATGATTTGGAGCGAGCTCTGCAAACTCTTGCTAGATGACCTTTCTTGCCACATGATCTACAATCTGCATTGATGAATTTGCATTTCGTTGCATAATGATTCCTTCCACATCTATAGCACTCAATGGTTGTTGGAACTGTTCTTTGTTTCCTCTCTTTAGGCGGATTTAGCTGATGAACTGGTTGATGAGGTACCATGGTTGAAGAGGTTCTTTTTTGCATATCTGCGATATCCTTGGCAGCTAATTCCATAGCCAGAGCTGTGTCCAGCGCATTTTGATAAGTTCGGTTCCTTTCTTGTAGTAACCGACTTTGTATTCTTGAGTTATTAATACCGCATACAATACGGTCTCGTACCATTTCGTCTAACTTTGGACCATAATCGCAATATTCAGCTAGTGATTTTAAAGCAGCCACGTAACTTGCAACAGATTCTCCTGACTCTCTAACATGAGTATTGAATTTATAACGCTGCACAATAGTGCTTGGTTTAGGATTGAAGTAGTCGGACAGGACTTTGACTAGTTCATCGTAAGATTTATCATTCGGACAGGTAGGTTGCAGAAGATTCTTCAATAAATCATAGACAGCTGCTCCACTGCACGACAGCAGAATTGATTTCTTTTTCGTTTCGTCTGTAATATCGTTAGCCGTAAAGTAGTATCCTAATCTTTCGGAATATGAAGTCCACGATTCGCTGTGCTGGTCGAAGGTGGAAAGTTTCCCATGAGCCATCTGGTAAGTAAATGTGTCTTCAACTCTTTGACCCTCGTCGCCAAATGAAATAACCGAGATGCACGCAATCGCAGTTCACAAAGAACTACTGAATAAAACGAAAACACAATGACTCAAAAAAACAGTATAAGAATGGTACAAAAATGGAACTAACAAAATCACTCACTAACTGACTGAAAATGCAAAAACAAAGGCTTAAATACAAAATATGTTATGAATATTTATAAGTTACGAAGGCAGGATATGACAAATACCATGAGAAATTGTTCAAACAAAGGTATAGGGCAAAAGTGTTACTTAACATGAGCTGAAACATGGTTAAAAACTGTCATCATAACTGTATAAGATGGGAGGCCTGTATAAAATTTCACTAGATCATTAGGTTGGATCATCATCATCACATTTAAAAGTCTCTTCTGTTAAATTCATCATACAAACTGCTCTCTCTAATTGCAATTTTTCATTTTGAAGCTTTTAGCATTCCTCTTGAAGACTACCAATTGTATGAGTGGAAAGGTTTGTCTGCGTCCCAACAGTCCTAGATGATAATGGTTGAGTTTGAATTGCTACAACTGAATGTGATTCAATACATGGAGATTCGTTGCTGACAACACTTAACTATATGTAGCAACACAGTAAAAAGTGATGGGTAGAAAGTACCCAAACTTTTTATTCTTATGTGCAAATATGAAATAAGAGGAAATGTACTAAAATGAACAAATGGTCTTATTACTAGGTGGAGATAATATACTCACATAAAAACACCTTATGACAGTATTTGTACTAACTTGACACATTTCAATATCATATTGTCATGTTCACATCCAAAGTCTCAATAGCCAGCAATAAGTGGAAATGTACTAAAAAATGAACAAATGGTCTTCTTGCTAGGTGGGAAAGACAAACCCACATCAAAACAAGTTACAAAAGTATTTGTACTAACTTGACACACTTTTGAATATCATATTGTCATTTGCATTCAAAGTCTCAAAAGCCAGCAATAAGAGGAAATTGTATATCTACTAGACATATACAATAACAACAACAGTTAAGAGAACACAATATTTGGCTTTTTATAAGATATATGGTTGTTCTAAATTAATCAGAGATGATAACAAACACATTGCACCACATGTACTACATTCATGTAAAGTTACAATTGTCTCATTTTAATTGTTCTATTAATGGGAAACATATGAGGATTACAGTGCAATACATAAACTCAATTGATAAGCACTGCATGGTTATAGAAATAAGTAAGTCTGATTGTAACAGTTGATATGTTGTGCAATGTATAATTAACAAATTGACTATCATATAATCTGGTGCATTATTCAATACATTAACAAAATGAGGTCAGTATTCATCTAGTTTACACTGATTCATCATGTCCTTTATGTTAATTAAGGTCCTAAACATGGACAAATCTACAGTTTATTCATGTGAATCATTAACACAATTCCCATATTACATTGTAATTTCAATCTTTGTTAACTTTAGGCTGTGATGGAGACAATGAAGATAATTATATAATGGATCGTAAGTATACTGTACTGTAAATTCTATGCTGATTGATATTTAGCTGAAGATTTAGAGGACAATGACATACTACTTTCATCATAATATTTGAACCAGTAATAGATAAGGATGATATAGTTTGTACTGAATAAAAATGGGGCAAGGAATTTTACCTTAAAAGTTATCTGAACTTTAGATGTGACAAATCAGATCAGTATGTTATTCATATATGTGAATACTATAGATAATATTTTATCATTGTGTCAGTGACAGCATATTTACAAGAGGGTTCATTAGAACAACAATCAAAGCAAATGAATTAAGTTTACAAATATTATATAAAATTCATATTTTTATGATACAAAATAGCACACAATCAGACAATTTTAAATGGAGAATGTTATAGTGAAGTAGAGTATGTGGATGATGTTTGGCCAATTGACCTTGATGATATGGTGAGAATATTGGTCTAACAAACAATTATTTCATACAGTTTCATGTAGCAAAGAAAAACTCATTACTATTTACTTGCTTTGGTGAGTGATTGTCTAAAAAACCTATTTTCTATTTAAATGATTTTATGAAATCAATTGTCTGGCCAAAGGTAATTCCAGATAATAGTTGTAAGCAACAGAATTAATCAATAATGTTTTCAGCTGAGTGTACTAGACACACTATAACTAATGTTTGCTATTGCTGCCTAAGGATCAGGACAGTGATACAAGTGTTTTTTTTTCTTCTGATGATGAATTACAACTTGTTATAATATAATACTAAAATCTACTGTCAATGATTTATTTGATATCGTAAATGACAATACTGTTTTATTGTTGGCAATGATTTATCTGATATTACATACAACAATCATTTAATGTCCCTTGGTAATACTAAAATGACCATAATAGGGCTGAAAGACATAATAGACAGCACAATGACTGTATATATCATCCAAGATCATCCATGGTAAAGTAACTTAGTGAAGAATATTTCATTTGTACAATATAATTATGCTTCATCCTCTATGTTCTAACAAAAACACTGACCTTCAGACATCTTTTCAGTGCAGTCTCATTCCTTAATAAAAATTTGTTTGTAGTAGCTAGTGTCATGTCGTGATGAGACATTAATTAGGCTTCTGCAGCAGCCCATACTGCGGTTTTAAGTTCCGCCTACAGGAATGTGCTGCTAACTTGTGTTTGTAAGCTTCTGTGCGGGAGGAGATTCTATTAAAGTCACCTAAGAGAGCAAGATTGAGTAACTGCTGAAGTGGCAAGTTAGAGGAGATTCCTATTAAAGTCACCCAAGAGAGCAAGATTGAGTAACTGCTGAGGTGGCATGTTAGAGATAAAGTGGAGTAAAAGGTCTAAGTCACAAGGACAATTGGGAGGACAATAGAAAGTACCAATTGTAAGGTTGAAATTCCTAGCTTTTAATGATAATAGGATAAGTTCTATATTGGTAGGTGAAGAAAGAACTGTAGTTGAGAATGTAGATTTAATATATACTAGAAACATGCCATTAGGGAGAGGATGTTATCATTCCGTAAATTAAAGTATCCAGGCGTGTGTAGAAGGAGGTGAGGATACCACGCTCCTACAATGATCTGATGTTTATTGGTGTTTAACATATAAAACATGTCTGACACTTGGTCTTAAATCAAACCATATCTCATTTGTTATTGTTATTTTTATAATAATAGATCCGATATTCTGTATCATCAACTGTTCTGATTACAGATGCTGATTAACAGATGATTATGAATATATTATGACAATATCATAATTAATCTATAATACAATAATAACATGTAAAGTTGTCAAAGTCAAAATGACGACAATCAATGCATGATTGATGAAACCACATGTCACAAAATTGGCATTGTGTGCAGTCAATGTCACAACCGAATTGTTGATCATTCTCACTGAGACATATTCCACACACCTCTATGTCAATTTCTTTAAAGTCCTCAATACATTTGGCCATTTCTTCTTGGTTGGGTGTAGCTAATTGTGGTTTAACTTTGCACTTTTTCTTTGCTGAATGAAATCAAAGTTGAGTTTCACTGTGTGCATTTGGAGCTGGTCTCTTTTTTACAGTCAAATTTGTGATACTTTTACATTCAAGGGATGTTATGACTGTCAATGCAGCAATTAGGTGTTTTCTTCCAGCTTTAATTGCTTCAATATTCGTACAATCTCACAAAACCAACTCCACCTGCTTACAAGTGGAAATAGCTGTCTCTTGCATTGTTGATATATCATCTAAATTTTCTTGGTTGTTGATTTGATGTGATAAATACTGTAGTGATGACACATCTGTGGTTTCCATTGGAGTTTCAACAATGTTTGGCAAATGATCACATGTATTAGTACTGGTAATACCTTCAGTGCCTGTACTGTCAAACACACAAACAGAGCCTACATCATTAGACACATCATAGTGCTCAGGTGCTGACAACAAATGACATGTATCTTCGGCACATCTGCTGGTAGTCAACTGCACAAGATTTAATTCTCCATGTGGCATCAGTGTTTGAGACAATCACATCTACTGGATCAATTTTTTGGCTGTTCTGTGCCATTTATTAATTTTGCTTATGCAATGAGATAGTTGAAATTACTTTCTGAGTCTTCTGAAGCCTTTCAAATACTTTGTCACACAGTATTTTTAGAAGGACATGTATTAGATGATCTATTCTATGATTCTGCTTCTTGTCCATGTAGCAGACGTTTACTACATGATCAAATGATTCGATTGTCTTGTTGGTATTTACTGATGTGGCCACTCTATAGCAAGGAGGCCAATGTTTAATCCGCTTGACATATTCTTTCTTAAAATAACCAAGAAAAGCTAATAGGTCTTCATCTTCAGAAAGCCACGAAAGAAATTGCTAGAGTATAAGTTGAAAATCACTTTCACTTACTTCGTTGAGCAATGAGGTGTGGGTAATGTCCATACAAATAGACTCACCACCAAACTTCATCAACATATCACACTGAAAGGATGTTTGAATACCAATTGCAAAATCATCTTTAGAAAAATCTTTTAGGTCATCACTTTGCTCAATGCCTTATTGCTTATAGAAAAGAACAGGAGACTGCTAGTCAGTATCACTACTTTTCATGTTTTCCACCCACAAGTGAACACTACATTGATCATTGGCATGATATTGGACTCCCTCAGTATTGTACTAGTGCTGAATATTGTGAATGTCTTGATGACTGACAAGTTCAGCACAGTTAACATTGTCACCATGTACATTATTTCGTACAGAGTCCAAAATAGCATTAATTGGAACACCATCATGAAGCTTAGCTGCAATGATTTGCCTAGATGATTCTGGAAGATGTAATTGTGCTAACTGTCTTTTGTGCAAATGATGACTGCAAATGTCAGCATCTACTCCCCCAGATAAATGTTTCTCTGCTCTGATATAAGGTACGCAATGATTTCCAATTTTGGAACTGCCTTTAAGTTTGAGTAATCTCTTCCCTTTACCTCTTGAGTTGAAAATACCAGAATGGTTACAATAACATTAGTAGCACAGATAATCAAGGCGTTTCTTTGGAGCAGAGTGCAATACAAAACTTGAGTTGGTACTTTTTTCAAAGTCAGCTTTCCAACTCAAAAATTCCTCCATATTAGTAAATGCCATGTTTATCAATCTCAATTAATTCATTATGGGTTTCTCGAAAATGATTTCTTGATTCATCAGAATTTGAGAACCTACAAGTATTTATAATAGCGTTGATTGCAGTTCTAACAGTACTGTATATAATAAAGTCTCTATAAAGGTTGTACATAAAACACAGTGAGTACTTAGTTACAATCAACTATATACGTGTATATTATATATATATATATCATGTAGGCTGACTTGTCAGTGTAATTGAAACTGATATTTGCAGAAATTCCAGAATTATGATCCATGTTCTTGTGGCAACATAAACCACTTCGTTGACTGTAAGTATTGCCACAAATATTGCAAAGATAGCTTTTCTCTTTGGTCGCATTATTCAGTACAGAATTCGATCTAGAACTGACAGCTGCCATGAGGGGTGTGTAACGTCACCTCTCGATCGCCGCCTGAATTTATTTACGGAATGATAACGTCCTCTCCCTAATGGTATGTTCAAATACTAAACTGGAATTCCAGACGGGATAGATAATTCCACAAAAGGGTTAAAGTAATGCCCTACACACAAACATTTAATTTTAGGCGCCTGCGCCAAGTCACCAGCTGTTAGAAACAAAAAGTGCGACGTTATATAATTAGAGAAGTAAGTGTCAAGCAAAACTGCTCTATTTTTATTGTCTACTAGTTTTGTTAGACAAATAAATTCTTATTAAAAGAAGAGAAAATAAAGTTAAGAGAAATTTAAAAAGAAAATAAAAGCGAGCGAAAAGACAGATAAAGAATAAACAACAAACTACTTAGAACGTGTAGAAATCAAATCTGTCTTTAATAACTTGATAATTGTCTAGCTTCTTATAATACTTTTTATGTTGTTTTGATAACCATAGTGTCCTTATTGTAGTATTTTTATTAAGTGATGTATACATTGTCTTGATATCATCATTGTTCAGTGAAATATTGATGAGATATAGTTCTGTCAATGATGTAGTGATTTGTATTAGATCTGCTATTGTGCTGGTACTAACTGAAGTGATCTGATGATTACATCCAATGTCCAATGTTCAATTTAGTCAATGTTTAGTTTTTAGTAAGTCCTTCACAGATATATCAGACACCATTATCAGTGATGTTACAGTTATAGAGATGTAGTTCTTTTAAAGTTGTTTTACTTGATAACATAGTAGATAAGTGTGTTATATCTTCATCTGAGATACCAGTAACATTTAACAACCATAACTGTTCAAGTGTTTATTAAAGACTCTATCAGTGACTTGTTTGATACCACTAGTAAATGAAGAGGACTCTAGCCATAGTGTCTTTATTGTTTACTTAGTTTTTAGTATCTCTGATAATATGGATACACACTTACTGTCCAATGAAGTGTCCTGTATATTAAGTCTCCTCACTGTACACTTATTAAGATTGTTTATAATGACTGCAGTACTTTCAGAAAATGACGAGGAGAGAAGAATACTCCATTATTTTCCTGTTTGTTGTTCTTTTATTAATTTACTTATAATATCCTCACTATCTAGAATAATGAGTCTAACTGTATTGTCACTATCTTTCCACATAACATCTCTCCACTTAAGTTAGTATAGTATAGTACACACATAGTAATATATACTATAGCACGCTATACACAGACAAACACTAAAGAAGAAAGGAAGCCATTACTGTTGAATTTACTGAATATGGTTACACTGGCAACACATTTATGGAGATGAAACGTACTTGCACATGTATCTAATATTATGTTTCTGAGTAACTGTTCATACTGGACACTTTGAGTTTTAATAGTCTCATCCCCAGACTACCAAGCAAAAGGTAGTCTGTTGCATTTGTTTCAAATTCTTGGTTGTAGTCATTAGTATGACATGTTAACTCCATCCAATCATATATAAATGGTCACATGACAAGTAGCTGATGGTCAATTCTCCAAAGGAGTTTGTGAGAAAAGAAGTCAGTAATAGAAAATCATGATAATTCTGAGACTGAATACTACCATTTTCGATGATATAGTTGTTACAATTATAAGTTTGGATATGAAATCATAAGATTAAAACCAAGCAATAATCAAATTCAAATTATAACATAATTATAACTACCTATTATGAAGTTTGTTCATGTCTTACTTTCATGTGACTCAAGCATAGCAATTATTACACTGAAGACTGTACTTCCAATAACTGCAACAACTGCAAAGACAGTAAAAACCAATACACAAAAAGAACTTATGGATTGATGTAGGATAAGATACATATTGTCAATCATGTCACTAAATCAATAAGTCATTATAATGATAGATCTTGCTTGCATTTCTCTTATGTTTACATTATAGTTGTAAATATTTGCATGTATACATACTTGCCACATAAAACATATTTGGGAAATTTGCATATATGATCAAAATTCTGTTATATCAACTATTAGTGTTGTTTTCACACAAGCAAAAATTTAAAACTTTATTCTGTATACTTACAACTGATGTTGTTATTTGTTTAATATAGTCCGTATTGCACTTGTTTGAACTTGTACTTCTATCCTCGTTTTAATAAAAATAATAATTAAAATGATGATATGTTAGTGAATATATTCAGAAATCAGTAAATTATACACTTACTCTTTAATTTCGTCACATATTTTATTCCATCCATAGCAAACCATTATTGCAGTAATTACAACAGTTATACTAGTGAACAACAGCATCAACATTTCCACAATTAAAAAGGTTTTATTTCTAAAAAGAGAGTCACTTCTTTCATTCTATTAATCTATTTTAAAACTCACCCAATAATTCTACGTACAAGTTTTACAATAGTTATTATTATCAAAGGTTCTAAACCTAGAGCAGCAAGGACTTCACCGAAAATGGATAAAACACAATAGGGACTGCTACTGTTGTTAGATGTAGACCAGCACACCTGGTCGTAGCGAAACTGATCATCATTAAAACGTCTGTATCCATCGCCAAAAAGGACTACAGCAATTACCAAAAAATAATGCTCAAAATGTGTATTACTACAGCGACTCTCTTCAAATGTTTATGAATTTGAGACATTGAGATCGTCGGTAAGCTCTACTCTAATGCCTGTTGTCTGTTTACCGTAATAGTGATATCGCTATCGACAGCGTCTTTATATTGAAAAGACGTGCCGGAAGTCATGGGGGGGGGGGGAATTACCGTTGCTAGGTTATTAATATTTGTAAAATAAATACTACCATAACACTAACTTTCCATTAGGTCCAGGGCTTTTAGTATAATAACTGCTCGAGGCTTTTCCTCAGTAGAATCGCCATTACTATAACCTGTCTAATTTCATTTTATATGTACTTTGTTGAAAATGTTCATTCCAATCATATCTCCAAAATTTGTTACCATAGACTTTAGACAGATATGGTTTCCTTTCTTCTTCAGTGTATTGTCTGTGTATTGTACTGTAATAAGATATATGTTGCTATATGCGTACTATGTTATATACTAACTAAGTTTTATTACAAGAGACACTGGAAGTGTTGAGTAGAGTGAATGTGACAATATATTTAGTCTCATTAGACAAGTGTCATATATGCAAAGATGTAATGACCAAATTAATCAAAGAACAACAAAGAAGAATAGAATGAATACTCGTCTCTTCTCATCATTTCCTTCAAGTACTGCAGTTGTCATAAGCAACCTTAATAATTGTGTATACAGTGTGGAGACTTGAGATATATGACACTCCATTGAGCAGTAAGTGTATATCCATATTGTCAGATATACTTAAATCTAACAACTACAACTGGAAAGAAATAGCAAACTTTAATTCTAAAGTTCCTAAAACTTTTCTTGAAAATTTGTAGCACTGAAAAATCTTGTTATTCATTGTCATTTGTAATCTATACTAACAGGCTAACATTGTCGTGTGTACCTGTTTTTCTACACCCTGTGATCCATGAAAAAGTTTCAACAGATCTCCATTTGCTGACTGAAAAGGAAAGCAGGAATGTGCCGACAAAGGGCGCAAGTCTTTAACAACTTCTGGTAGATGCAACAAACCATGTACATTAGATGACATGTGAGTCTCACCTACTTGTATAATAGTATTAATGTTGTGAAAAAAATACTTACTATAGAGGGGAGTGAATAGGAAGCAGTAGCTTTGAGTGAATTTAAGCTTTCATCCAAATCACTCTTGCTCACTTGATCCTTTAGGAGAAGGTACACACCTTCTACCAAGAGAAGGTGATGATGATAGTAAACACCAGGTAGAATGCCACGTAAAACCACAGGTGAATAATGTAGTAACCACAAATGAAGTTCATGTGCTAAATTCCTATAATAATATGACAAAATTGCATTTTATTGCTATACCTTTCCAATACTTTCGTGTTTGAATATTACGAGGCGTCCTTTTTACTTCAGATGGTGGTTTCAGGATGCAGAGACAGCGATCCAGTTCAGATAGTTTGTTACCAATGTACCAAAGTTGTTTGTGATGCTTTGAATCTAGCCATAATTTTAGTAGTTGTCTGCAAACTCCCAGTAGTACAAGATGCAGATAATCTACTGTAGTGGCCTGAATAAGGCCAAAACGAGGTATATTACTGAGAGCTAGGATGGACCTTATACACCACATGTCTAAACAGTAAAATTACAAGGATGACAAAGTGTACAATGATACATACATCTGTACAATCACGGCTAATTGCCTTTGCTGCACTTTCACATGTTTCCTTCTGAATTCGTACAGGGCCACAAGGGTCAGACTCAATGTATGGATAAACCTGCACAGTACTTCCTTCACAACGTCTTCTGCATCCTATAATTAATTGTAAAACACAAGGAATAAGTCTAGTAAACCATTTTGCTGCCATCTACTGCATCCCCAATACCAATTATATTGCACAAAGTTCAAGACCATATATAGCCTTTGCTGGTAGATCAGATGAGAAGCATAACAAAAATGCTTTACATAAGAGAGTGTCTATTCCAGGAAGAGAGATCACAAAACCTATAATATGACTTTGAAGGGTTTAGATGTACATATAAGTTTACCATCATTTGACAATTCGGTTGTTTCATCAGTCATGGGCTTTAAAATGAGTGTCATGTCAGGCGTTACAGATCAAAGCCATAGACCTGCAAAAATTTGATTTTTCTTTGCAACTCTGCAGTATTATATAAATGTATATACACACCTTATTAAATGAACCTTTGATACACAGGAAATTCATTCACAATCAAGTCAAGAGGCCATAACAAGTACTTTGATGACTGGAACACCGGAATTCCATTAGTATTGAAGGTAACTGTTACATAGCTAATTCCTTGTAAGATACTTTCACTGGCAAGGTTTCTGTACAGTTCTCCATCATATATATCTGAATAATTGTCCTCTCTTCGAATATCAGAACTCTTCACAAATTTGTAATTACTTCCACCTACATGAACAAACATAAACATGAACTTATGATGTTCTGCGACATACGTACCAAAATGAGCCTCAACTGTTCTTCAACTGTCCAGGAACCAATAGTGTCACAAAAGAGAATAGATCATGCAACTAGCATTGACCAAACATAACTTTTGTGAATGAAGATATGCTTCATAGTAAGATAACCATATTCGTGATTTCACAAGTTCTTAATTTTCCAAAGACTTAAGCAAGTAATTGTAATGCTGTATTCACTTTTGAATGGAAATTGCATGCTATGACCTAGTCATGCATGGGCAGTCCCTCCTTAAATGAATGGTATGTTCTAGTGCATTAGTATTGATTGTCTTGTTCAAAGTATCACTGCAAATCAGATAATATTTAAGGATCTGATAAGTAGGAGATGGACCATCTGATGACTGATGGTGTAGCAATCAGAAACAAATGGTGATTTGAAAGAGCCCTGTTGTCACTATTGTCCAACAATGCAATCATCATGAATAACTTAGTTGTCATGAAGTTGTTTGTCAAGAAATTTGTTGCAATCATTATTTTGTAAATTAATGATAAATATTACAAGACTAACATAATTATAAGTTAGAATAATTAAATGTAGTATTGGTAATACAACAACAAGAACTATAGTGACAATTACCTCTCTCATTACGAGTTTGTACAGCTACAAGATCAAAGTTGATCTTGTAACTGAGTTAAAGCAGTTCAAAGCCATTTGCCCGGGTAACAGACACACACCTGGGATATCTATTCCTATAATAAGAGTGACACATAAATCATTAGTAAAGTAATAAAATGCACTAAAGTAAAAAAACCTAAAGTCCTTAACCACTTATCCAGAGACTTTCTTTATTCTCCTCAAGTGACGTATTCTCACGTGATGCACAAGATGATATAGTTCATTTGCCTACTATTCTCTCCATAGCAACAGAGGTAACGTAACCAATTCATCCTATCTCATCTCTTTCTAATTTGTATGACATCTCTTTTTATTGGCTATCTAGAGCTAACAAAATAACAATATATACTTACTATAAAAGAGATTTAACTAATATTCCACAAATCATTGCCACAAACACTGATAATGTCACTGTTATTTAGTCTCTCACATAATATATTATATTATATTGACACACACGCATACATACTGTATAATATATTATGTCATTTTAGTCAGTTTATTAAATTAAATGTAAATCATATATATATATATATATATATGATCTTATTAATGTGAGGTATTTCTATTAGTCTAATACTGTTTGCCTACTTTTTACAATTTAATGTACATCATCTACTTTATTATGTTTTAATGTAAGATTATATTTTATGAAATAATTAATTATATATTGGATATATAGATTGGATGTTGATCTTGTCCGATATGAAGTCCAGACTCACAATAATAATCAGTAATGTACCCACTCTGGTACATATGTATTATTACTGTCACTATTACATGGACAGAGATAGGGAGGTTCGTTATTTCCCACGGCCTCATGCACACCACAAGCATAAGTCCAGATATGTTAACAAGGATTGCTGCCATAAGTAATGATAACCCCATCAACATATGTGTTACAGTTTTCAATGTTGGAAATAGCATTTGAACTATGCAAAGGTGGAAATCCATCTGGTGTACAAAGTTGATAGCCACTTATTTGACCACAGACTTCATTGTAATGAATGCAATGAGCAGAGTAAACTATAGATGAAGACATAGGTCGATCACAAACTCCATGATCTATGTTGTTAAACAGTCGCAGTGTTAGTCCAGGAGGACAAGTAGCATTAGGTTCACTCATTTTGAGGTAGCCTACTCTCATCTAGCCTCTGTGGTCATCACAGTAACTACCTTCCATACCACACTAGATAGATACAAGAGAACAATTAGAACCTTCCATGGTGTGATAACCTGATTTGGGTGAAACATTTTGTTTGAAGAGGTCTGAACAACTTAAAGGGAACTTTTAACAAGAGGAAGGAAATCGGTTGGGACAGAGAATAAATCTTACAACATTGTTCTCTCTTGTTTTGAACTTCTTTCCATTGCTACTAGGAATACAACAGTATTGTTCATATAAGTTACAAAGGAGATGGAGTTAGTAGACCAGCCATTCTAGATGACCCTTTGTAAGTACTGACAGCTACTTGTAGCCAAAAGAAGAAAATCATAATATTTATCATTCACTTTACACTCAGTTCACAAGTGATAGTTCTCACTTCATAAATTTGCCAGATCTTTAATTAGTTTGTTCTAAATTTGGTTATACATACTGATTGTTTACTCTATATTTTATTGTAAGTTCATATTATTATCAGCTCTGTCATATAAATAGATTGTTGTCATTACTAAATGATTGTTATTTCAAACTGTTGTCTTTAATAAATTAAAGCTAAAAAGTTGTTTGCAGAAGTAATATTGTTTACATTAATAATAATAATAAATGCCTAATAAATTATCTTATATATATACACCCTATTTTAAATGCACAGCTCATACAAAAGCCATAAAGCTTGTGAAATTAGCAATAAATATAAAATAGATTATGGCATGTAATATACTATAATTGTATTAGGCACGTGTTGTCGTTGATGATCAAAGCAAATTATTTCCAACAAACATGTTTTTGATTGGGAACAACATGAAACTAGCAATGCAATATCCTTTTAGGTAATCTAAATATGTACGTTAATATATGTTGTTTTTTTTATGAGAGCTTATTAACTATATTTTGAACAAACAATAAAGCAAAGAATAAACATTAACCAACTTTAAATTATTACAAAGTGTTAAATAACTACATAAAACATAGCTCTACAGCCATTATAGATGTTATGTCAGTCTTGTCTTATCTCCAACAAGACATTCTATTACACTATATTCTGGAGAGTCAATACCATACCTAGGACTCAATTTTAGTTTGTTGTGTCCACTGATACTAATCAAACTATAGCTATTTATGACATTATAGTTGGAAGAGCCTGTATATAGCCTCGCAAAATGAGAGAAATGAGCACAGAATGTTACTTGAAATTAAGAGTATAATCTTATTGCATATATTGTAATCGCTATTGTGTTACCTCTCTGTCAAAGCAGAAATTTGTCTCCCTCTAGACAGGTTGTATTAAATTGATATTATACAGTTGTAATTAGACATTATAAGGTTTAATTATTTTAGTAATTATATAAATTGTGCATTTAACAACTCAAATATAGTTTATATACTAAGGTAAATGCCTTTACTGAATTAACTAACCTTATCCCTTTGTCAGCTTAATAATTCTAATATAATACAAACTTGCAGGCAAGTGGCTGAACTCGCTTTCAGCCTCCATTTTGGATTTCCATCTATAAAAATTAATGTTTACTTTGACTTGAAGCCTTATCCGAGTAGCTCATAATTGCTATTGAAGATGAAGCTATATGTATCTTAGAGTAACTGCATTACAAACTGAAGTTTGGAAGTTATTCTTCATCGGAAAAGATTAGAAGTGACGGATGATAGGATTGAAGTGGATGTGAGGATGATTGAAGAAAGTATACTGCAAAAAAATAGGACTAAAAATTATTATAATCCATTTTGTAAAGGAGGATTATTTTTGAGGTGCTACATAAGTGTTATTAGCTTACCTTTATACAAAAGCATTTGTTATTTTTACCAGTGGAAAAATAACATTTAGTTAATGGTGTGATTTTAAAAGTAACAATGCTGAAATGGCAGAAAGCCCATAGACTACAATCCATAAACTGTAATCCCAATACTGTAAACTTTAAACATTTAGCTCTAACAGGTTAACCTTAATCTAAGCTCCGTTTCTGCCATTTCCACTATATTTCTGTCTTTCTACTGCTATCTCATGATTATAGGGGTCTGAATAGTCTCATAAGAGAACTGGAATAAAGGTCTTTCTACTGCTATCTCATGATGATGAACATAAAGCCATATGTTATAAATGGGGAGGGATATTATAACTATGAACACCATTGTTTGTAAATTTTTGTAATCAATAGTGATTAATAATATTAAAAAAAGAATAGGTTTGAACTCTGTTACCAGAACATACAATTAATTTGAATATCAATCAAGGAACTGTTAATCATGCATTCACTGTTCAATGAGACTAGTATCTACAATTCGCAAGTTTTTATAAGCTAAGTTTTATTCATAAAAAATAAGTCAAACTGCTAGTTTCAAGCAAATTTTGCTCTATTTTTATCGTCTACTATTTTTTTAGGGGAAAAATTGTTAGTAAAAGAGGAAAAAATTATGTGATGAGAAATTTAAACAGAAAATAAAAGTAAGTGAGAAGACAGATTAAGAATAAACTTACTATTATATGAACACAAGTCTGTCTTTAATAACTTGATAACTATCTAACTTCTTACAATACTCTTCGTCTTGTTTTGATAAGTGTATTTCCCTTATTGTAGTATTTTTATTAAGTGATGCACATATTGTCGTGATATCATAATCGTTCAGTGAAGTATTGTTAAGATATAGTGTTTTCAGTGATGTAGTTGTTTGTATTAGATCTGCAATTGTACTGGTACTAACTGAAGTGATCTGATGATTATCTCCGATGTTCAGTGTAGTCAACGTTTCATTTTTAGTAAGTTCTTCACAGATATATATTTAACTCCATTATCAGTGATATTACAGTTAATGAGTTCTAGTTCTTTTAAAGTTGTATTACTTGATAACATAGTAGATAAGTGAGTCATATCTTCATCTGTGATATCAGTAACATCATACAACACGAACTCTTTATGTGTTTTATCATTAAAGAGACTATCACTGACTTGTTTGATACCACCAGTAAGTGAAGAGGACCACAGCACTAGTCTCTTTATTGTTTCATTAGATTTTAGTATCTCTGATAATATGGATACACACTTACTGTCCAATGAAGTGTCCCATATATAAAGAGTCCTCACTGTACACTTACTAAGATTGTTTATAATAACTGCAATATCAGCTGATAATTATTGTCTTCAATCATTTCAGCTTACATCACGTAATATTCCATATCCAGTGATCTCATGTCTCACGTCCATTATACTGTATCCAATTAAAGATTTATTTCCTCTCTTATTCTCAATGGAGTATATAATCCTTCATTATAAGTACATCATTTATCTATCAGTGTATAGTATAGGACTAATACAATTTTCCATTAATATCATCTCATCATTTACTATGTCAATGAACAAACATCTCTACTTCAGAAACATGCACTGTTGAGCATATAAGTGCAGAGGTTAGAAATGATGCCCCGCCCATAAACAATTACTGGCACCTGGCACCAGCTGTTAGGGAGGGCGACGTTAGAGAAGTAAGTGTCAAGTAAAACTGCTCTATTTTTATTATTTATTAGTTTTGTTACAGAAATTAATTGTTAATAAAAGGAGTGAGAAGACAGATTAAAAATAAACAAACTACTTACCACAACCAGAACACAAGTCTGTCTTTAACAACTGTCTAACTTCTTACAATACTCCTCATGTTCACTTGATAAGTGTAGTTCCCTTATTGTAGTATTTTTATTAAGTGATGTACAAATTATCTTGATATCATCATTGTTCAGTGAAGTACAGTAGAGACGTAGTTCTATTAGTGATGTAGTTCTTTGTATTAGATCTGCTAATATACTGGTACTGACTGAAGTGATC
This sequence comes from Xestospongia bergquistia, assembly GCA_963965975.1. NCBI lineage: Eukaryota > Metazoa > Porifera > Demospongiae > Haplosclerida > Petrosiidae > Xestospongia > Xestospongia bergquistia. Next base: position 6,718,289 of record OZ014414.1, read on the forward strand.
TGATGATTACGTCCGACGTTCAACAAAACCAACGTTTGGTTTTTAGTAAGTCCTTCACAGATATATCGGACTCCATTATCAGTGATGTTACAGTTAATGAGACGTAGTTCTTTTAAAGTTGTATTATTTGATAATACATTTAGATAAGTGAGTCATATCTTCATCTGTATTACCAGTAACACCCAACAACGTTAACTCTTCAAGTGTATTATTATTTAAGAGACTATCACTGACTTGTTTGATACCACTAGTAAGTGAAGAGTACTCCAGGATTAGTGTCTTTATTGTTTTGTTACTTTTTAGTATCTCTGATAATATAGATACACACTTACTATCCAATGAAGTGTTCACTATCTCAAGAGTCCACGCTATACACTTATTAAGATTGTTTATAACAACTGCAGTACTTTCAGGAGATGATGACTAGAGACCAATAGTCCATTCTTCTGTTTTGTGTTCCTTTGTTAATTTACTTATAACATCTTCACTTTCTACTATGCTTGGACTAATGAGCCATACACTATTATCATCATTCCACCGAACTCTTCCAGTGTTTCCTGTTATAAAACAGAGTTAGTATATAGTATAGTAGACACATAGTAACATATACTATAACACACTAACAACATACTGATGAAACCATTACTGTTAACTGAATAAGGTTACTATAGCAACAAATTGCAGGAAGCATGGTTTACTATTACATTTGAGGCCTGGTATGTCCTACTGGTTACAGAGAAACAATCCTATCATACTAACAAAACACTGCCACATAATGGATTTCTAGCATTTGTATATCAACACTTAGTCTGGGAAGGCATCTGCTTTGTTTAGAGAGGAATTGTCTGGTAGCCTATTGATCTCTTGCCTGACAAACCACATTGTTTTTATAGTTGAGTGTGACAATAAACTGCTTTGATCTAATAGAAGATCTGAAAGCTGAATTATTCTTTAGGCATTTCCTGTTTGAATATGGCTTGTTTTAATATCAATCCTTCCTGGAGTCTGATAAAAGGATTTGTCTTACCAGGTATTAATGTAAACATGTTTGGGTCAGAAAACCACTCTTTATATAATAATATCTTAACATTGTAACATAACTTGTTTCTGTTGCTAGTACATACATAGTAATGTTATCATTGTTTTAAATCATGTCTTATTTCGTATCTACTTACATAATTTTGTTCTATTATGACAGAAGGCTACTAATTGTGACTACTGCCATGATGGGCGTGGCTGATGCTTTGAAGGTTCTATATAGCTACTTTGATTCCCTGTCTTGTAATATAACCTACTTGGATGATGTAAGTAACTCTCATCTTTATCATATCTATATCCTATAATTAATCCTTCAACTCTGATATAAATGAAGGTTCTATATCAGTAGTTATATCATTTCTATTACTACATATGCTAAATTTAGCATAATCTTAAATGGATCTCCTGAATAAACGATATAGTGTTAGCCCCTCCCACTGTATAAGAGGTAATATTAACATTGACCCAGCAATTTAATAATAATATATATAACTTACTTGGAGTTTCTGATGATCTTTTAACAGTTAGTGCAATTTTCTTTCCTCCTACTTTAACAATATTGATAGCATCAGTATGTGATATATCTTCAGTTGATAGGATGATTTTTTCGATTTTAATTTGTTTAATTTTGCTCACTACATAACTTGTTGGCATGTTGTTCCTTTAAAACCCAACAAAGTATACAATGAGTAATTCATGTAAATTCTATATTCCATAGTAAACCACCCATGTAAAGTGCAAACTAATTGTTAAAATGACATATTATTCTATACAGTGTAGTTAGCATGTAGTAAAAATGTGACAACACCTACAAACGTTTTATATCTCTTTCCTTACACTATTGTCAATGTACGTGTACACAAAGAGTTATGTCCTTGTACTTCTCAAATTGCAATAGGAAATGACTATACTATTATTATCATTGAAGGATTTAACTGGAAATATAAAGTATCTATAATCTATGCTTGTATATGTAGTTACCAAAACTACAAGACTATATGTCTTAACTTTGTTTACTTAAACCAAATTTAGAAATTAGCTTTTAAACTATTAAGTCATAAGTATTTTAACCAAGGTCACTAATGCCATCAGTAGTTCTCTACAATGGATGAATAGAAAATGAAATAACTGAGACCAAGCAGTTGCAAAAAATGTCACAGTCAACAAAGAACTATTAAATAACATCAGACGAAACTCAACACAAATGACTCAAAATAACTGTATAAAATAACAATGTGACTACCAAAACTCATTCACTCACTAACTGACTGAAATACAAAAACAAAAGATTTAAATACAAAACTAACTTATGAATATTAATGAGTAGTAAGCTACTGAATAAGGCAGGATATGACAGAAATAGATCAGTGAAATGGTGCATTACTATTGAGTGATCCATATAATATTATACATGAATGAATAGATCTACAGATATTATTGTAACATAATCATTATAAACTGTAATTTGATCTTTTAAACCTCGAAAATTTCTAAAAATATCAGATATTCCTTTTTCATTATCACTCATCAACAAAGCTCCATATTTGGTTAATTCAAGGATCATATTCTATAGTATAATAACCAAAGACTATTTCAGTACATACTACTATTGTACTGTATTACTGCTTGATATTGTCTTGTGTTTACTTAGAATTCTTTATCTATAAATATGAATTCATTATTCTGTTTAAACTTCTTATCCCTCAATTAAGTGATCTATACAACTTACAGTATAAAATGTCCATGTTATGATATTGTTTTAAATGTAGGTGTGTTTTTACTCAATAAAAGTTATTAACTAATATTAAGAGACTGAATACACCACAACTATTAAGAGTATATTACTATTTTCTGTATCCTTGATTTTCTGCATAGGCTGAGATTTCTTTCAAAGTCACAGTGACTATAATTATATTCACCTTCTATTATCTGATTGCATGTAAGAAGTGAAATGATTATAGTACCATGTTTAGCAATGTTGCCATGAATAGACTAGAAGGATGTCATGATTGCCTAGTCTGATAACATATTAATATATAGATAAGTCACATGTACTGTGTTATAAGCACTATTAGACACATACAGGTTTACATATAATTATAGATAAATTAATTGTTGTCATTCTTAGATTAAAGTTGTTCCAAATAAAACAAAAAAAATGTTTACAGGAAATAATGTTGTCTAAATTGTCTACATTGTTGATTATAGTTAATACCTAATATCATTCTTATACATTACTTGCTACATGTATGTCTAAATTAATGATTATTCCCTATTTTTAATTAGTTTGCTTGTTGTAATACCACTTTAATAGTATTATGTAGTAAATAGCATACAAACATCAATCAAAAAAAAATTTGATTCAGCTGTCATTAATTAGAAAAGTTTATAAACCATGAATACTACTTTACATTTGGTATGTTATTTGAACCAGACTGTCCTAACATTGCTTTGGACTACCTGTTATGTGTAATGTACATACAACCTTGTCCTTGTTTTGGTGAATTTATTATACTTTTATATGTGACTTTTGACTCAAATATTAAAGGATTTTAGTGAGTATATTACTATTTTATAACAATTATGTCATTTTATTATTAGAAATGTGTTCAAAGGCCTTTTCTTTATTTTAGAAGTCTTGTCTGCTCCAGTTTGTCAAATGGTACAGAAACATTCCAATATTTATACATCAATTGATACATTTAGATACATTTACATGTTCATATGTAAATAGTATACAAAGAAGTAACTGAACAACCAATATTAATCTAGTTATTTATTAAATAATCAATATGTACAGATTGAATATTAGTGTGTTACACCTTCATTAGTGATAGCTATTAGTGGTATTTGATTATTAAAATTATCAAATTATGTGTACTATACTAAGTGGTTATAAATATCTTGTTTTATTGGCTGAATTATATACTACAAATACGTTGAGCATGTATTGCGACTTACTAATAATAGAAATATATTTCGTGTGTAAATATATAATGTGCAAATAATTTGTCATTAGTTTATCCATTTCTTAACACACTGAGTTGTAGCTAATTATTGTTTCATTATTTGTCATTTATTAAGTTACTTCTTATTTGGTCTACTGTTATTAATTGTATACACACATTTTGTCTATACTTTAAGTACAGCCAACAGTGTATGTAATTATATTACTAAAATACGTGAAATAAATACATTAGAGTAACCTGAATAGCCATACAACTGAAGGATCAAAGCATTTTCAAAATTATAGACCATTTTGTTCTATTTTAATTAATTAAACCACTGGTTTAAATATGACAACCCAAAAGTTGTTACTGAGTAACAACCCAAGGTTGTAGCTGCTACAATTCTGCATTGTATGTAGACCAAAATATAGTTGTTCAACAAATCTTTTATCCTTATAAATCAACAACTGTGAGAAACTGCATCAAACCAAAACAAAACCCAAAAAATAATGTATATTGTAATCTAATTAATCTAAATCAGGCATGCTCAAAGATGTATAATTATATATATATATATATATATATATATATATATATATATATATATATATATATATATAATGACATTCATTCAGACGTAGTCTTCATCACAACACTGAACACTCGGTTTACAAGAGGAGGGATTTTGAGACCTTTATTTTTGATTTCTAACAGCAAATTTTGTGTAAAAACAAGGACGTTTGTAAGTGCCTTGGGGTGTTGAATATTAAAAGCGAAATATGCTGCAATTAGTCCACACAAAGCTTTAAAAAAGTCAGATGTTTTTGTGAATACAATGCACTCAACAACAAGGAAGAACTGCATTGTATCACTGTTGTTCACAGCAGTAATATAGGGATAGTTTCGTTTGTCTCTTTTAGCCAGCTTCTCTAAGTCATTAAATGGATCCTATACAAAAAATATATCAAGCATGATAGAGGATATGAAAAGAAATTGGTGTAATTAAAAAAAAGTAAGTAAACTGATACTTTAATGTAACTTGATATTCACAGTTAAAACATTAATAACAGATGTGTTTGTAAACAACTTTGGTAAAAGAAGATGATCTAACTGCTGAAAGGGATGCATGCTTTCAAGATTGGTAGTGTTGTTGGCTTCATTGGTGGATTCTAGATCATCAACTGCATCTGATCATTAAATAAAAAAGCAATATTTACAAATTTGTTGGAATATGTACCAATCATCAACTCACCAAGACAAAAGGACAACTCATTACTCATTACATTAATAATATTAATATTAATTAATTATAGATTAAATATTAAGTAATATTAATTAAATATTTTAGAGCGTGCGCCATGGCTCGCCAATCAATAACTTCCCACTGTCGCTCAGGCTCGCCTCACAACTAGATTTAGCAATGGTTCTGCTTTTTGGTAAGTGCTTTCTTTTATTTGGAGCTCTCGTTTTTGGGTGTAATGGAGATGATATAAATAAGCATCCATTTCAAAATATGACAATTACAGATGTACCAGTTAAGGTCTATCAAAGTAAATTTCAATGTGCTGAGCAGGGACTTTCTGAATCCTTAAATGTACTCTCCGGTGCTGTCCCTCCCACTGAGACTTGTATGGTCTGTAATGGAAAGGAGTACATCAAGAATGATGCATTTACAAACTTTTATTCATCGCAACATTGTGTGGAAAAATCTTATGAATGTGACAATATTACTGATCTTGGTGGAAAATTGATGGAACAATTAGAAGCAATCTCTAAGTTCATTAACTTGTATCCAACTACATGTCTTGATATTAAACAACAAAATAATCTTTCTCTCTCAGGTTATTACACAATACGACTTCCTAATGGTTCTCTTATATCAGTATACTGTGATATGGAGGCTACTAACTGTGATGGTAAAGGTGGCTGGATGAGAATAGGCTACCTCAACATGAGTGAACCTAATGCTACCTGTCCACTTGGACTAACACTACGACAATTTGACAACATAGATCACAGACTTTGTGGTCGACCTATGTCTTCATCTATAATTTACTCTGCTCGTGGATTTTATTACAGTAAAGTTTGTGATCGAATAAGAGGTTATCAGTTTGGTGTACCAGATGGATTTCCACCTTTACATGGTAGTAATGCCATTCCAGACATCGATAATTGCAACACATATGTTCATGGTGTTACAATTACTTATGGCAGTAATCCTCGTAAACATATCTGGACTTATGCTTGTGGTGCAAGAGAGACAGTTGAAGGAAATGACTTATTTCTTCCATATAATTGTCCATGTAATAATGATAGCAATGGTACATATGTACCAGAGTGGGTAGGTAGTGAATACTATTGTGAATCTGGATTATTTTCAGATCAATATCGGCAAACCATCTTATTCTCCAATGATACATTGTGGGATGGACAACAATGTAATGGAAATGAAGGACCATGTTGTACTAATGCTAAGATGCCATGGTTTATAAAGGATATCAATGAGACTAGCACTGAAGATATTGAATTAAGAATGTGTGGTAGTGAAAATCCATCAAATGATGAAGATACTCCACTGGACATCATTGAACTTTATATTCGCTAACTGCTTTACATTTTCATGCTTTTATGCTTATTTGCTTATTTTACTGATGATTATAATTTGCATTGTATGGAGCTCTAAACACTTAAGTTTTCTAAATAGCCATTTACATATAATTAATCTAATTACAAAACTTCATATATAGACAGTATTTGTGTTAAGTTTCCATTTTATTAAAGACATAATTTGAGGTTAAGACATATCATAAACCTGTGTATTAATTGCACAATAACATTAATTTAATTTGTTAATTGAGCTGTGCCTTAGTTGTTACTATATGCAGGCATTTTATTTCTCCATTTTTATATTTTCATATGACAATATAATAAATGAATTATAAATAAACATATACCTATGTATGTATAATACATAACAAGTCTTCAAAAGCAATCTTATGACCATCTGACATACACAGATAATAGCATAGTAGGTACAATTATTTCTTACCATTCTATAGTCTCCACAGACTCTGTTGCTAATAGTATAACCCTTTGAAGTTTTATCCAATGTTTCATTATGAAGTCAGTATCATCCAAAACAATTATAGGATGATTTTTTCGATTTTAATTTTGTTTACAATGTTTATGAAATTACAGATAATATATGTGTTAGTATAGTAAGCATGTAGTATAAATGTGACAACACCTACAAACTTTTTATATCTCTTTCCTTACACTATTGTCAATAATGTACATGTACACAAAGAGTTATGTCCTTGTACTTCTCAAATTGCAATAGGAAATGACTATACTATTGATATCATTAAAGGATTTAAATGGAAATATAAAGTATCTATAATGTCTGCTTGTATATGTAGTTACCAAAACTACAAGACTATAATATTTCTTAACTTTGTTTACTTAAACCAAATTTAGAAATTAGCTTTTAAACTATTAATTCATAAGTATTTAAACCAAGTTCGCTAATGCTATCAGTAGTTCTCTACAATGGATGAATAGAAAAAGAAATAACAAAGACGCGCGCAGTTGCAAAAAATGTCACAGTCAACAAGGAACTATTAAATAATATCAGACGAAACTCAACACAAATGACTCAAATAATAGTGTAAAATAACAATGTGACTACCAAAACTAACTCACTCACTAACTGACTGAAATACAAAACAAAAGATTTAAATACAAAACTAACTTATGAATATTAATAAGTAGTAAGTTACTAACTAAGGCAGGATATGACAGAAATAGATCACTGAAATGGTGCATTACTATTGAGTGATCCATATATACATGAATGAATAGATCTACAGATATTATTGTAACATAATCATTATAAACTGTAATTTGATCTTTTAAACCTTGAAAATTTCTAAAATATCAGATATTCCTTTTTCACTATCACTCATCAACAAAGCTCCACATTTGATTAACTCAAGGATCATATTCTATGATATAATAACCAAAGACTATTTCAGTACATACTACTATTGTACTGTATTACTGCTTGATATTGTCTTGTGTTTACTTAGAATTCTTTATCTGTAGTTATGAATTCATTATTCTGTTTAAACTTCTTGTCCCCTAAGTGATCTATACAACTTACAGTATAAAATGTCTGTGTTATGCTGTTGTTTGAGTTTTAAATGTAGGTGTGTTTTTACTCAATAAAAGTTCTTAACTAATATTAAGAGACTGAATACAATTAAGAGTATCCTTGATTTTCTCATAGGCTGAGATTTCTTTCAAAAGTCACAGTTACTATATATCCACCTTCTATTATCTGATTGTATGTAAGAAGTGAAATGATTATAGTACCATGTTCAGCAATGTTGCCATGAATAGACTAGAATGATGTCATGATTGCCTAGTCTGATAACATGTTTACAGGAAATAATTTTGTCTAAATTGTCTACATTGTTGATTATAGTTAATGTCTAATATCATTCTTATACATTACTTGCTACATGTATGTCTAAATTAATGATTATTCCTATTTTTAATTAGTTTGCTTGTTGTAATACCACTTTAATAGTATCATCTAGTAAATAGCATACAAACATCAATCAAAAAAAAATTTGATTCAGCTGTCATTATATTAGAAAAGTTCATAAACCATGAATACTATTTTACATTTGACATGTTATTTGAACCAGACTGTCCTAACATTGCTTTGGACTACCTGTTATGTGTATACTGTAAAATCTGTGGTGTCATGGTAACACCAAAATGTGGTGTCAAAAGTCAGTGCAAGAATGACGCCAGTAATGGTGTCAGTATTGACACTAAGGTAATGGTGTCTATTAAACACCATGTAAGTCTTCACATAACACACTCAAGTTGGCACCATAGAAAGTTTCCCACAACACTTTCAGTGTCTACATAAACTATTTGTTTTTGAAATCAAAAGGATTACAAAAAACAATAAAAGAACAAACAAAACAAAGAATACTGAAAGGAAGTAGTGAATAAATGAATCAACACACAGTGAAAGTAATATTCAATAGTCATACTGTAAATTTTGAGAGACTATTTAGAAATCCTTGGAGATGTAATGGAATCTTTGTTGAAGGTTTCATCTGATATGCTGCCTCTAAAAACAATGCCATTGCTTTTATCTTTGGAGGATAGGCTATGTTAAATGAACAGTAACATGCCAAACAAAATGAAGAACTGTCATTGCATTAGGCATTGTCAAAACATTATTTTCGACAACAACCAGAATGTCCACTAGATTACTCAAGCTTTCACCCAGTCCAACGATCAAGGGACGAGGCAACGATACAGATTGAAGTGACACTTCAATGTCCAAATGCTGTCCCTACATACAAATGTAATTCAGTTCAAAGAAATTATTTGCCTACCAAGACTGGCATGAACATAGTACTCTTTTCCTTGCCCCTTTCTGTTATAACATATGATACAATAGATAAAGCAAATGCACAAAGCTGATCTAGATGAACAGTTAACATTATTATAATTGAGTTTAGAGCTAACCATTAGTTGGGTTCTCCAAGGCCTTATACATCACAAGTAATCACTTAACTTCCCTGTGTGTGTCAGAATATATCATGACCTGTTTCAAAACCTTCAACAATTTACAATCCAGGTCATCAGTACCCATATCTATCACAATGGCAAGCTCCTGGAACAGCGAACAGTTTTATAATTTTAAGTAAATTTAGCTATTAGGTCACTTACTATTTGTGGATGTTCAAGACAAGGATAGTCTTCCAGAACAAGCTTCACAGAAGGTTCGTCTTCCTTCACCCACTTTCTTCATATAGGCTTAGCTGACTATAAATAAATACATGGATACATAAATGCATAGTATTGAGAACATCAACGTACTAGAAGCTTCTTACATAAGTGACTTTAGAGCCGACAAAATCCATTTCTTGGACTGGTACAAAGACTTCAGCTAGACAAGCACTTTGACACATTCTATACAACGTGGTCGTGGAGTCGTGGTACTATTCACTAGAGAATACAGAAAGAATACGGAACTTAACCATGTGCATCACGCCGATGGGCGGGGTTCACAGATGATATAGTAACACGGAGCATGAACATCTTCATGGAAGTTTTTGCTTGTGCATATTTTGAGGTTGAAAGCTTTGCTGCTCCTTCAAAGGAATTACTTTATTTTTCAGCGAATCCAGGCATTCATTTGTACACCAGAAAACTAAACAAATGTACTTTGTTTGGTCTATTAATACAAGATTTTCGTGTTTATGGACTGTATTCATTAACTAATTCTGATATATATGAATTTATATTGTGCTTAAATATAATATACTTTAGTTATTATTATACTTTTTAAATACAATTCTCGACATCTAGCTGTAAGGTAGCACTTTACTTATTGATGACACACCAAAACAAGTATTGTAATAAGATTATCAGGTGCTGTCACAACACCAAGCTGCTACAGTAGCATAGTATAAGACCATAGAATTTGTGTTTTGATAGCACCTATAAACACATAATAATTAATTAATTAATTATTATGTGTTAATGTATATTAATTATCCTTGCAGAATACCTCTACAGTTAAAAGTATAATAAATTCAAGGACAAGGTTCTATGTACATTATAATGTACATACAACCTTGTCCTTGTTTTGGTGAATTTATTATACTTTTATATGTGACTTTTAAGATAAATGAACAAAATTACTTGCAGCAAGTACCACCAAGGCATATCTAGTAAATTAAATAAATTGAAGCTATTGTAAGACTTTAAATTACTGATTGCCATGCCTACTAACAAAGAAAATGTTTCAAAACTCCCTTGTCTGTCCATCATAACAATCTTAAAATATTTTACAACACTAATGATATTAGCAACTGTAGTGGTATTCTACAAGAATAATTAATATACATTAAGACATAATAAGCCTTGACTTCATAAATTTGGAACAAAACACAACTATTCTCAGCAAACAGTCTAACCAGCTTTGTAATTATCTTGACTATTAACAAAGTGCTTTTTTAAAGCAATGTAAACATGTATGTTATTCACCAGTAAAGTAACCAACAAATGTAAATACATAGTCAGCTAATCTAAAGTTCAATAATATACACTAAGTTCAATATCTTGAGTGGTAGTCTCATTAAGAGTCTTAATAAATCATGGTATCTTAGGATTAATACAACATGGTCGTTCTAATCCTCTACATTGATGACCATCCCATAATAGATCATTAGAGTATAAGACTGGATGTTGATCTTGTCCTATATGAAATCCAGACTCGCAATAATAATCAGTAATGTACCACTCTGGTACATATGTATTATTACTGGATTATTCGTTATTTCCCACGGCCTCACGCACACCACAAGAATAAGTCCAGATATGTTAACAAGGATTGCTGCCATAAGTAATGATCAACATATGTGTTACAGTTTTCAATGTTGGAAATGACATCTGAACTATGCAAAGGTGGAAATCCATCTGGTGTACAAAGTTGATAGCCACTTATTTGACCACAGACTTCACTGTAATGAATGCAATGAGCAGAGTAAACTATAGATGAAAACATAGGTCGATCACAAACTCCATGATCTATGTTGTTAAACAGTCACAGTGTTAGTCCAGGAGGACAAGTAGCATTAGGTTCACTCATTTTGAGGTAGTCTACTCTCATCTAGCCTCTGTGGTCATCACAGTAACTACCTTCCATAACACACTAGATAGATACATGAGAACAATTAGAACCTTCCATTGTGTGATAACCTGATTTGGCTGAAACATTTTGTTTGAAGAGGTCTGAACAACTTAAAGGAAACTTTTAACAAGAGGAAGGAAATCAGTTTGGATAGAGAATAAATCTTACAACATTGTTCTCTATTGTTTTGTTCCATTGTTACTAGGAATATAACAGTATTGTTCATATACAAAGGAGATGGAGTTAGTAGTAGACCAGCCATTCTAGATGACCCTTTGTAAGTACTGACTAAAGAAGAAAATCATAATATTTATCATTCACTTTACACTCAGTTCACAAGTGATAGTTCTCACTTCATGAATTTGCCAGATCATTATTAGTTTGTTCTAAATTTGGTTATACTTATTGATTGTTTATTCTATATTTTATTGTAATTTCATATTATTAGTATCTCTGTCATATAAATAGATTGTTGTCATTATAGTTAATGCCTAATATCATTCTTGTACATTACTTGCTACATGTATGTTTAAATTAATGATTATTCCCTATTTTTAATTAGTTTTCTTGTTGTAATACCACTTTAATAGTATCATCTAGTAAATAGCATGCAAACATAAATAAAAAAAGAATTTGATTCAGCTGTCATTATATTAGAAAAGTTTATAAACCATGAATACTACTTTACATTTGGCATGTTATTTGAACCAGACTGTCCTAAAATTGATTTGGACTACCTGTTATGTGTAATGTACATGCAACCTTGTCCTTGTTTTGGTGAGTTTATTATACTTTTATATGTGACTTTTGACTCAAATATTAAAGGATTTTAGTTAGTATATTACTATTATTTTATAACAATTATGTCATTTTATTATTTAAAATGTGTTCGAAGGCCTTTTCTTTATTTTAGAATTCTTGTCTGCTCCAGTTTGTCAAATAGTACAGAAACATTCTGATATTTATACATCAATTGATACATTTAGATACATTTACATGTTCATATGGATATAGTATACAAAGAAGTAACTGAACAACCAACATTAATCTAGTTATTTATTAAATAATCAATATGTACAGATTGAATATTAGTGTGTTACACCTTCATTAGTGATAGCCATTAGTGGTATTTGATTACTAAAATTAATTATTCAAATTATGTGTACTATACTAAGTGGTTATAAATATCTTGTTTTATTGGCTGAATTATATACTACAAATATGTTGAGCAAGTATTGCGACTTACTAATAATAGAAATATATTTTATGTGTAAATATAATGTGCAAATAATTTGTCATTAGTTTATCCATTTCTTAACACACTGAGTTGTAGCTAATTATTGTTTCATTATTTGTCATTTATTATAATACTTCTTATTTGGTCTATTTTTATTAATTGTCTACACACATTTTGTCTATATTTTAAGTACACCCAACAGTGTATGTAATTATTTCACTAAAATAAGTGAAATAAATACATTAGAATAACCTGAATAGCCATACAACTGAAGGATCAAAATTATAGACCATTTTGTTTTATTTTAATTAATTAAAATTAGCACATGAACTTAGTCTTTGACTGATTTCTTTCCATGAAGAAAGCAAATTATGATAATGAATCTACACTGTAAAAAATAGGTTGTTGTCATAACAACCCTAAGGTTGCTCACCCACTGGTTTAAATATGACAACCCAAAAGTTGTTACTGAGTAACAACCCAAGGTTGTAGCTGCTACAATTCTGCATTGTATGTAAGAGCAAAATATAGTTGTTCAACAAATCTTTTATCCTGAAAAATCAACAAATGTGAGAAACTGCATCAAACCAAAACAAAACCATGTATATTATAATCTAATTAATCTAAATCGGGCATGCTCAAAGATGTATAATTATATATATATATATATATATATATATATATATATATATATATATATATATATAATGACATTCATTCAGATGTAGTCTTCATCACAGCACTGTACACTCGGTTTACAAGAGGAGGGATTTTGAGACCTTTATTTTTGATTTCTAACAGCAAATGTTGTGTAAAAACAAGGACGTTGGTAAGTGCTTTGGGGTATTGAATATTAAAAGTGAAATATGCTGCAATTAGTCCCCACAAAGCTTTAAAAAAGTCAGATGTTTTTGTGAATACAATGCACTCAACAAAGAGGAAGAACTGCATTGTACGACTGTTGTTCACAGCAGTAATATAGGGATAGTTTCGTTTGTCTCTTTTAGCCAGCTCCTCTAAGTCATCAAATGGATCCTATACAAAAAAATATATCAAGCATGATAGAGGATATGAAAAGAAATTGGTGTAATTAAAAAAAAGTAAGTAACCTGATACTTTAATATAACTTGATAGTCACAGTTAAAACATTAATAACAGATGTGTTTGTAAACAACTTTGGTAAAAGAAGATGCTCTAACTGCTGAAAGGGATGCATGCTTTCAAGATTGCTAGTGTCGTTGGCTTCATTGGTGGATTCTAGATCATCAACTGCATCTGATCATTAAATAAAAAAAGCAATATTTACAAATTTGTTGGAATATGTACCAATCGTCAACTCACCAAGACAAATAGACAGTTCATTACTCATTACATTAATAATATTAATATTAATTAATTAGATTAAATATTAAGTAATATTAAGTATTATTAGCTGAAAATATTTTAGAGCGCGCGCCTTGGCTCGCCAATCAATAACTTCCCACTGTCGCTCAGGCTCGCCTCACAACTAGATTTAGCAATGGTTCCGATTTTTGGTAAGTGCTTTCTTTTATTTGGAGCTCTCGTTTTTCGGTGTTATGGAGATGATATTAATAAGCACCCATTTCAAAATATGACAATTACAGATGTACCACTTAAGGTCTATCAAAGTAAATTTCAATGTGCTGAGCAGGGACTTTCTGAATCCTTAAATGTACTCTCCGGTGCTGTCCCTCCCACTGAGTCTGGTATGGTCTGTAATGGAAAAGAGTACATCAAGAATGATGCATTTACAAACTTTTATTCATCACAACATTGTGTGGAAAAATCTTATGAATGTGAAAACATTACTGATCTTGGTGGAAAATTGATGGAACAATTAGAAGCAATCTCCAAGTTCATTAACTTGTATCCAACTACATGTCTTGATATTAAACAGCAAAATAATCTTTCTCTCTCAGGTTATTACGCAATACAACTTCCTACTGGTTCTCTTATATCAGTATATTGTGATATGGAGGGTAGTAACTGTGATGGTAAAGGTGGGTGGATGAGAATAGGCTACCTCAACATGAGTGAACCTAATGCTACCTGTCCAATTGGACTAACACTACGACAATTTGACAACATAGATCACGGGCTTTGTGGTCGACTTTCGTCTTCATCTATAATTTACTCTGCTCGTGGATTTTATTACAGTAAAGTTTGTGGTCGAATAAGAGGTTATCAGTTTGGCTCACCAGATGGATTTCCACCTTTATATGCTAGTAATGCCATTCCAGACATTGATAATTGTAGCACATGTAGTATTTGACGAAGTATATCTTTTAACAACAATCACAATTATATATATATCAAATCACAAAATCAGTTACTTAAATAGTAAAGTATACATTCCACAGATATAACACATTAGTACTGTCCTATAACACATTTACACATAAGTTAACACATTTGTAACAATGCTTTACAGTTATGCCACATCTCCCTTTCTTTGGTGGTCAATAGTAACTGACTACATTGCCGAATCTTTCCGGAGGATGAATGACTGTCCCAGTTCTTGATCTTGTCATTATAGGCCTTGGTAATGGTTCTTCTACAATGTCACTGTCTCCAGAGGTTGGTGCTTGATCAGTGTTGTCATCATGAGTTACTGAGTTCCTTAACTCCAGGCCGGGTGATGGGTTCAGGTGACGACGATTCCTTCGAAGCAAACCTGATGGTGTCTTGATGATATAAGAGCGCGGAGTGCCATGTTGCTTCATAACTCGTCCGGGTATAATGGTCGTCCCAGTATTAACCCACACTGGTGAGTCATTTGGTATTGGTGGTAATGGTCTTGCTTTGTGTCGGCGGTCGTATTCTTGTTGTTGTTTCTTCTTGAAAGCTTCATTTAATCGGGAGAAATTACCAATGTATGACCATTGGGGTTTTAACTGATCTATTGTCTGAGGAAGGTTTGCTCTCAGTTTTCGACCCATACATAACTCAGCAGGACTTAGTCCACACCATGACATAGGGGTGCTTCTATAGACTAGTAGTGACATAAATGGGTCATCTGTCTTGTGTAATATATTCTTCAATGTCTGGACTGTTCTTTCTGCTTGTCCATTGCTTTGTGAAAAGATGGGACTACTGGTAATGTGGTCAAATCCATATAGCTTTGCGAACTCGGCAAATTCCATGGAGCTATATTGAGGTCCGTTGTCACTTCTTACACGCTCTGGTATACCATGACGAGCAAATACCTTCTTGAGGGCCATAATTATCCCCTGAGATGTAGTTGATGTTAAGCGGGCGATTTCCGGATATCTTGAGAAGTAATCAACTACTACCAAATAAATGCTGTTCTTAAAAGTGAATAAGTCAGTCCCAACTTCCTGCCATGGGTATTCTGGTAGTTTGGTAGGGATTAGCGGTTCATGCTTCAGTGTGAATCGTTTTGTACATTCTTGGCAACTTTTCACTAGCTCAACAATTTCTTTGGAAAGTCCTGGCCACCATACTGCCATCCTGGCTCTTGCTCGACATCTTTCAATTCCTTGATGTCCTCGGTGGATTTTGTCCAATGTTTCTTTCCGGAGACTTTTTGGAACTACTATGCGAGTATTATACAGAAGTAATCCATCACCAATTGTGAAGTGGGCTTGATGTTCATGATATTGTTGCATTTCCATGTTCAATTGAGATTTCCGAGGCCACCCCTGCTGGCAATACTTGATAACAGTTTGACAAATTTGATCAGCCCTTTGTGCCATTCGGTAGTGATGAAGTCGTTGCTTACTGGCAGGTAAGTCGGAGATCACTACTTCCATCAATGACTCAGTTCTGTCTTGTGAGTTTTTGTCTGTTTCTTCCCACTTTGGTGCTCTTGAAAGGGTGTCTGCTGTGTATAAGAGTTTGCCCGGTACATGTTGAATTGCATAATTGAAGCGAGTGAGTCGTATCCTGAACCTAAGTATCCTGGGAGGAAGGTTGTCTAATTGTTTTGTTCCCAGTAATGAAATCAATGGTTTGTGGTCTGTTTCAATCAGAAATTGCATACCTAACAGATATGTCGAAAACCTTTCGCATGCCCAGGTGATGGCCAATGCCTCCTTCTCCACTTGGGCATATCTCTTTTCAGTTTCAGATAGTGAGCGAGAGGCATAAGCAACTGGTCTCCACGATTGTTGTTGCTTCTGCAGAAGAACTGCTCCTACCCCATACGAGGAAGAATCTGCACTGACCTTTGTTTCTGCTTCCATGTTGTATGGTACTAGTGTTGTGAGCTTTGATAGTTCTTCCTTAATTTGGGAAAATGCTACGTTCTGTGGTGACTCCCATCTCCAGAGGTTCCTTTTTCCTAGAAGTTCTCTCAGTGGGTGGGTGAGTTCAGCTAATCGAGGTGTAAATTTTCCTAATTGATTCACCATGCCTAGGAACCTTCTCAACTCTGTGACGTCCTTTGGGGGTTTCATCTTGTTAATTGCATCAGTTTTCTGAGGGTCTGGGTGTACCCCGTGTTTGTCAACTACATGACCTAGAAAAGTTAAACTACTTTTACTAAACTCACATTTTTCAGGATTGAGTGTGACTCCTGACTTCTGAATCCTCTTGAGCACTGCTTCGAGACGGATATCATGTTCTTCCTGTGTTTTGCCGTACACCAAGATGTCATCAATAAGGCATAATGCTCCCTCTAGTCCTGCCAAGACTTTTGACATCTGCTTCTGGAAATGTTCCGGAGCACTTGTGATCCCGAAAGGTAGTTTATTAAAACAATACCTCCCCATTGGCGTTATAAAGGTAGTTAATAGTCTTGACTCCTTTTCCAACGGTATCTGCCAGAACCCACTGTTAGCATCTAGTTTACTAAAAACAGTGGCACCTGATAATTGAGCTAGAAGATCGTCAATTTTTGGAAGTGGGTGAACTTCCCTGAGGACGCTTTCATTCAATGGTCGTAAGTCAACGCATATACGAATCGAGCCATTCCTTTTGGGTACAGCAACCATACCAGCACACCATGGTGTTGGTTCGTCCACTTTTGATATAACTCCCAGAGACTCCATGCGTTCCAATTCTTTTTGGATTTTACTTCGATATTGTAGTGGGACTTGTCTTGGAGTGAACAAGGCATGTGGTTTGGCATCGTCTTTTAATTTGATGGAGTACTCCTCTCCAAATGATCCCAATCCAGTAAACACCGATGGATATTTCTCAAATAGTTGAGTCTTTTGGTCAATAACAGCATCAGTTCTTGCAGCTATCTTGAGTGCCATGATTGCTGGTAACCCCAATAAATTGGTCTTCAGCCCCCTAACGACAAAAATGAGTTGCTCAGATTGTTTCTTACCATATTTCACTTTTCCCCTAAATTGACCTATAGTTTTGAGTGTGTGATGTGACGGTCCATACAGGATCTTAGATGTTGGTTGTAGGTTCACCTTTCTTAGTCCCTGATAATCTTTTTCTGACATTGCTGTCACCTCTGCTCCAGTGTCTACCTTGAACTGCAGCTTGGTGCCATTGACCTCTATTCTGGCTTTCCAATATTCATTGGCATCTGATATTAGTGTGTCCAAAAATACTGTGTCTAATTCCATTTCGTTGGGACTCGAGTGAGTATTAACTTCTCCCACAACCTTAGAGTAACAGCATGAACTATAATGTCCTTTCTTGTTACACCGATGACATGTTGCCTCCTTTGCCGGGCACTTGTGTTTTTGATGTCCTTTACCACAGCGAGAACACTCTGCATTTCTTGACTTCGCCTTTTCTCTTCCACTGCGTGGTTCTTTTATTTTACTGAATCTCTTCCCTCCTCTGACTTGGTCTACAGCTACATGAGCGCCTGAACCTTGTTCGTCTTTGTTTAGTGTTTGCTGCTGCTCCTTGACAGCTTCTCGTTGACGTACAGCTTTCTTAGCCGATTCTAAGGTGAGCTTCGGGTCTAGCTGTAGCCGTTCTGACAGCACTGTGTCTCTGATACCTACCACTAGTCTGTCGCGTATCATCTCCTCTTTCATCGCCCCATACTCACAGTCTTCCGCTAGCTTGTAGAGCTCCATAATGTATCGCTCGGAGGTTTCCCCCGGCGCTTGATTACGCCGATTAAAGCGAGCTCTCTCGAAGATAACATTTTTCCTTACTTTGAAGAAGGATTCGAAAGTTTCGATGATTCCATCGTAGGAAGTCATAGCCTCCTCGCTTGGTACTCCTGTCGAGTCCAGTATGCCTTGTGATTCTTCTCCAAGGCAATACAGAAGAGTGCTGACTTGCCGTTTCTCGTCTTCTTGCGCAAGCCCAGAGGCGATACGGAATTGCTCAAAGCGACGTTTCCACTTTGGCCATTCTTCAGGATTCCTGAAGTTGAAAGGGTCAGGAGGAGAGAGATGTAGTTGGGCCATCGCTGCCACCATGTAGTATTTGACGAAGTATATCTTTTAACAACAATCACAATTATATATATATCAAATCACAAAATCAGTTACTTAAATAGTAAAGTATACATTCCACAGATATAACACATTAGTACTGTCCTATAACACATTTACACATAAGTTAACACATTTGTAACAATGCTTTACAGTTATGCCACAGCACATATGTTGATGGTGTTACTATTACTTATGGCAGTAATCCTCGAAAACATATCTGGACTTATGCTTGTGGTGCGAGAGAGACAGTTGAAGGAAATGACTTAATTCGTCAATATAATTGTCCATGTAATAATGGTAGTAATGGTACATATGTACCAGAGTGGGTAGGTAGTGATTACTGTTGTGAATCTGGATTATATTCAGTACAATTTGCGCAAATCATCTTATACTCTAATGATACATTGTGGGATGGTCAACAATGTAATGGAAATGAAGGACCATGTTGTACTAATCCTAAGATGCCATGGTTTATAAAGGATATCAATGAGACTACCACTGAAGATATTGAATTAAGAATGTGTGGTAGTGAAAATCCATCAAATAATGAAGATACTCCACTGGACATCATTGAACTTTATATTCGCTAACTGCTTTACATTTTCATGCTTTTATGCTTATTTGCTTATTTTACTGATGATTATAATTTGCATTGTATGGTGCTCTAAACAATTATGTTTTCTAAATAGCCATTTACATGTAATTAATCTAATTACAAAACTTCATATAGACTGTATTTGTGTTAAGTTTCCATTTTATTGAAGACATAATTTGAGGTTAAGACATATCATAAACCTGTGTATTAATTGCACAATAACATTAATTTAATATAATAAATGAATTATAAATAAACATATACATATGTATGGATAATATGTAACAAGTCTTCCAAAGCAATCTTATGACCATCTGACATACACAGATAATAGCATAGTAGGTACAATTATTTCTTACCATTCTATAGTCTCCACAGACTCTGTTGCTAATAGTATAACCCTTTGAAGTTTTATTCAATGTTTCATTGTGAAGTCAGTATCATCCACAACAATTATATGATGATTTCTTCGATTTTAATTTTGTTTAATTTTGCTCACTATGTAAGTTGTTGGCAAGTTGTTCCTTTAATAACCAACAAAGTATACAATGAGTAATTCATGTAAATTCTATATTCCATAGTAATTCACCCATGTAAAGTACTAACTTATTGTTAAAATGACATATTATTTTTTACAGTGTAATAAGCATGTAGTATAAATGTGACAACACCCACAAACTTTTTATATCTCTTTCCTTACACTATTGTCAATGTACATGTACACAAAGAGTTATGTCCTTGTACTTCTCAAATTGCAATAGGAAATTACTATACTATTGATATCATTAAAGGATTTAAATGGAAATATAAAGTATCTATAATGTATGCTTGTATATGTAGTTACCAAAACTACAAGACTATATATCTTAACTTTGTTTACTTAAACCAAATTTAGAAATTAACTTTTAAACTATTAATTCATAAGTATTTAAACCAAGGTCGCTAATGCCATCAGTAGTTCTCTACAATGGATGAATAGAAATTGAAATAACTGAGACCAAGCAGTTGCAAAAAATGTCACAGTCAACAAAGAACTATTAAATAACATCAGACAAAACTCAACACAAATGACTCAAAATAACAGTATAAAATAACAATGTGACTACCAAAACTCACTCACTCATTAACTGACTGAAATACAAAAACAAAAGATTTAAATACAAAACTAACTTGTGAATATTAATAAGTAGTAAGTTAATAAGGCTGGATATGTCAGAAATAGATCAGTGAAATGGTGCTTACTATTGAGTGATCCATATATACATGAATGAATAGATCTACAGATATTATTGTAACATAATCAATATAAACTGTAATTTGATCTTTAAACCTCGAAAATTTCTAAAAATATCAGATATTCCTAACAGATATGTCGAAAACCTTTCGCATGCCCAGGTGATGGCCAATGCCTCCTTCTCCACTTGGGCGTATCTCTTTTCAGTTTCAGATAGTGAGCGAGAGGCATAAGCAACTGGTCTCCACGATTGTTGTTGCTTCTGCAGAAGAACTGCTCCTACCCCATACGAGGAAGAATCTGCACTGACCTTTGTTTCTGCTTCCATGTTGTATGGTACTAGTGTTGTGAGCTTTGATAGTTCTTCCTTAATTTGGGAAAATGCTACGTTCTGTGGTGACTCCCATCTCCAGAGGTTCCTTTTTCCTAGAAGTTCTCTCAGTGGGTGGGTGAGTTCAGCTAATCGAGGTGTAAATTTTCCTAATTGATTCACCATGCCTAGGAACCTTCTCAACTCTGTGACGTCCTTTGGGGGTTTCATCTTGTTAATTGCATCAGTTTTCTGAGGGTCTGGGTGTACCCCGTGTTTGTCAACTACATGACCTAGAAAAGTTAACTACTTTTACTAAACTCACATTTTTCAGGATTGAGTGTGACTCCTGACTTCTGAATCCTCTTGAGCACTGCTTCGAGACGGATATCATGTTCTTCCTGTGTTTTGCCGTACACCAAGATGTCATCAATAAGGCATAATGCTCCCTCTAGTCCTGCCAAGACTTTTGACATCTGCTTCTGGAAATGTTCCGGAGCACTTGTGATCCCGAAAGGTAGTTTATTAAAACAATACCTCCCCATTGGCGTTATAAAGGTAGTTAATAGTCTTGACTCCTTTTCCAACGGTATCTGCCAGAACCCACTGTTAGCATCTAGTTTACTAAAAACAGTGGCACCTGATAATTGAGCTAGAAGATCGTCAATTTTTGGAAGTGGGTGAACTTCCCTGAGGACGCTTTCATTCAATGGTCGTAAGTCAACGCATATACGAATCGAGCCATTCCTTTTGGGTACAGCAACCATACCAGCACACCATGGTGTTGGTTCGTCCACTTTTGATATAACTCCCAGAGACTCCATGCGTTCCAATTCTTTTTGGATTTTACTTCGATATTGTAGTGGGACTTGTCTTGGAGTGAACAAGGCATGTGGTTTGGCATCGTCTTTTAATTTGATGGAGTACTCCTCTCCAAATGATCCCAATCCAGTAAACACCGATGGATATTTCTCAAATAGTTGAGTCTTTTGGTCAATAACAGCATCAGTTCTTGCAGCTATCTTGAGTGCCATGATTGCTGGTAACCCCAATAAATTGGTCTTCAGCCCCCTAACGACAAAAATGAGTTGCTCAGATTGTTTCTTACCATATTTCACTTTTCCCCTAAATTGACCTATAGTTTTGAGTGTGTGATGTGACGGTCCATACAGGATCTTAGATGTTGGTTGTAGGTTCACCTTTCTTAGTCCCTGATAATCTTTTTCTGACATTGCTGTCACCTCTGCTCCAGTGTCTACCTTGAACTGCAGCTTGGTGCCATTGACCTCTATTCTGGCTTTCCAATATTCATTGGCATCTGATATTAGTGTGTCCAAAAATACTGTGTCTAATTCCATTTCGTTGGGACTCGAGTGAGTATTAACTTCTCCCACAACCTTAGAGTAACAGCATGAACTATAATGTCCTTTCTTGTTACACCGATGACATGTTGCCTCCTTTGCCGGGCACTTGTGTTTTTGATGTCCTTTACCACAGCGAGAACACTCTGCATTTCTTGACTTCGCCTTTTCTCTTCCACTGCGTGGTTCTTTTATTTTACTGAATCTCTTCCCTCCTCTGACTTGGTCTACAGCTACATGAGCGCCTGCACCTTGTTCGTCTTTGTTTAGTGTTTGCTGCTGCTCCTTGACAGCTTCTCGTTGACGTACAGCTTTCTTAGCCGATTCTAAGGTGAGCTTCGGGTCTAGCTGTAGCCGTTCTGACAGCACTGTGTCTCTGATACCTACCACTAGTCTGTCGCGTATCATCTCCTCTTTCATCGCCCCATACTCACAGTCTTCCGCTAGCTTGTAGAGCTCCATAATGTATCGCTCGGAGGTTTCCCCCGGCGCTTGATTACGCCGATTAAAGCGAGCTCTCTCGAAGATAACATTTTTCCTTACTTTGAAGAAGGATTCGAAAGTTTCGATGATTCCATCGTAGGAAGTCATAGCCTCCTCGCTTGGTACTCCTGTCGAGTCCAGTATGCCTTGTGATTCTTCTCCAAGGCAATACAGAAGAGTGCTGACTTGCCGTTTCTCGTCTTCTTGCGCAAGCCCAGAGGCGATACGGAATTGCTCAAAGCGACGTTTCCACTTTGGCCATTCTTCAGGATTCCTGAAGTTGAAAGGGTCAGGAGGAGAGAGATGTAGTTGGGCCATCGCTGCCACCATGTAGTATTTGACGAAGTATATCTTTTAACAACAATCACAATTATATATATATCAAATCACAAAATCAGTTACTTAAATAGTAAAGTATACATTCCACAGATATAACACATTAGTACTGTCCTATAACACATTTACACATAAGTTAACACATTTGTAACAATGCTTTACAGTTATGCCACAGCACATATGTTGATGGTGTTACTATTACTTATGGCAGTAATCCTCGAAAACATATCTGGACTTATGCTTGTGGTGCGAGAGAGACAGTTGAAGGAAATGACTTAATTCGTCAATATAATTGTCCATGTAATAATGGTAGTAATGGTACATATGTACCAGAGTGGGTAGGTAGTGATTACTGTTGTGAATCTGGATTATATTCAGTACAATTTGCGCAAATCATCTTATACTCTAATGATACATTGTGGGATGGTCAACAATGTAATGGAAATGAAGGACCATGTTGTACTAATCCTAAGATGCCATGGTTTATAAAGGATATCAATGAGACTACCACTGAAGATATTGAATTAAGAATGTGTGGTAGTGAAAATCCATCAAATAATGAAGATACTCCACTGGACATCATTGAACTTTATATTCGCTAACTGCTTTACATTTTCATGCTTTTATGCTTATTTGCTTATTTTACTGATGATTATAATTTGCATTGTATGGTGCTCTAAACAATTATGTTTTCTAAATAGCCATTTACATGTAATTAATCTAATTACAAAACTTCATATAGACTGTATTTGTGTTAAGTTTCCATTTTATTGAAGACATAATTTGAGGTTAAGACATATCATAAACCTGTGTATTAATTGCACAATAACATTAATTTAATATAATAAATGAATTATAAATAAACATATACATATGTATGGATAATATGTAACAAGTCTTCCAAAGCAATCTTATGACCATCTGACATACACAGATAATAGCATAGTAGGTACAATTATTTCTTACCATTCTATAGTCTCCACAGACTCTGTTGCTAATAGTATAACCCTTTGAAGTTTTATTCAATGTTTCATTGTGAAGTCAGTATCATCCACAACAATTATATGATGATTTCTTCGATTTTAATTTTGTTTAATTTTGCTCACTATGTAAGTTGTTGGCAAGTTGTTCCTTTAATAACCAACAAAGTATACAATGAGTAATTCATGTAAATTCTATATTCCATAGTAATTCACCCATGTAAAGTACTAACTTATTGTTAAAATGACATATTATTTTTTACAGTGTAATAAGCATGTAGTATAAATGTGACAACACCCACAAACTTTTTATATCTCTTTCCTTACACTATTGTCAATGTACATGTACACAAAGAGTTATGTCCTTGTACTTCTCAAATTGCAATAGGAAATTACTATACTATTGATATCATTAAAGGATTTAAATGGAAATATAAAGTATCTATAATGTATGCTTGTATATGTAGTTACCAAAACTACAAGACTATATATCTTAACTTTGTTTACTTAAACCAAATTTAGAAATTAACTTTTAAACTATTAATTCATAAGTATTTAAACCAAGGTCGCTAATGCCATCAGTAGTTCTCTACAATGGATGAATAGAAATTGAAATAACTGAGACCAAGCAGTTGCAAAAAATGTCACAGTCAACAAAGAACTATTAAATAACATCAGACAAAACTCAACACAAATGACTCAAAATAACAGTATAAAATAACAATGTGACTACCAAAACTCACTCACTCATTAACTGACTGAAATACAAAAACAAAAGATTTAAATACAAAACTAACTTGTGAATATTAATAAGTAGTAAGTTAATAAGGCTGGATATGTCAGAAATAGATCAGTGAAATGGTGCTTACTATTGAGTGATCCATATATACATGAATGAATAGATCTACAGATATTATTGTAACATAATCAATATAAACTGTAATTTGATCTTTAAACCTCGAAAATTTCTAAAAATATCAGATATTCCTAACAGATATGTCGAAAACCTTTCGCATGCCCAGGTGATGGCCAATGCCTCCTTCTCCACTTGGGCGTATCTCTTTTCAGTTTCAGATAGTGAGCGAGAGGCATAAGCAACTGGTCTCCACGATTGTTGTTGCTTCTGCAGAAGAACTGCTCCTACCCCATACGAGGAAGAATCTGCACTGACCTTTGTTTCTGCTTCCATGTTGTATGGTACTAGTGTTGTGAGCTTTGATAGTTCTTCCTTAATTTGGGAAAATGCTACGTTCTGTGGTGACTCCCATCTCCAGAGGTTCCTTTTTCCTAGAAGTTCTCTCAGTGGGTGGGTGAGTTCAGCTAATCGAGGTGTAAATTTTCCTAATTGATTCACCATGCCTAGGAACCTTCTCAACTCTGTGACGTCCTTTGGGGGTTTCATCTTGTTAATTGCATCAGTTTTCTGAGGGTCTGGGTGTACCCCGTGTTTGTCAACTACATGACCTAGAAAAGTTAACTACTTTTACTAAACTCACATTTTTCAGGATTGAGTGTGACTCCTGACTTCTGAATCCTCTTGAGCACTGCTTCGAGACGGATATCATGTTCTTCCTGTGTTTTGCCGTACACCAAGATGTCATCAATAAGGCATAATGCTCCCTCTAGTCCTGCCAAGACTTTTGACATCTGCTTCTGGAAATGTTCCGGAGCACTTGTGATCCCGAAAGGTAGTTTATTAAAACAATACCTCCCCATTGGCGTTATAAAGGTAGTTAATAGTCTTGACTCCTTTTCCAACGGTATCTGCCAGAACCCACTGTTAGCATCTAGTTTACTAAAAACAGTGGCACCTGATAATTGAGCTAGAAGATCGTCAATTTTTGGAAGTGGGTGAACTTCCCTGAGGACGCTTTCATTCAATGGTCGTAAGTCAACGCATATACGAATCGAGCCATTCCTTTTGGGTACAGCAACCATACCAGCACACCATGGTGTTGGTTCGTCCACTTTTGATATAACTCCCAGAGACTCCATGCGTTCCAATTCTTTTTGGATTTTACTTCGATATTGTAGTGGGACTTGTCTTGGAGTGAACAAGGCATGTGGTTTGGCATCGTCTTTTAATTTGATGGAGTACTCCTCTCCAAATGATCCCAATCCAGTAAACACCGATGGATATTTCTCAAATAGTTGAGTCTTTTGGTCAATAACAGCATCAGTTCTTGCAGCTATCTTGAGTGCCATGATTGCTGGTAACCCCAATAAATTGGTCTTCAGCCCCCTAACGACAAAAATGAGTTGCTCAGATTGTTTCTTACCATATTTCACTTTTCCCCTAAATTGACCTATAGTTTTGAGTGTGTGATGTGACGGTCCATACAGGATCTTAGATGTTGGTTGTAGGTTCACCTTTCTTAGTCCCTGATAATCTTTTTCTGACATTGCTGTCACCTCTGCTCCAGTGTCTACCTTGAACTGCAGCTTGGTGCCATTGACCTCTATTCTGGCTTTCCAATATTCATTGGCATCTGATATTAGTGTGTCCAAAAATACTGTGTCTAATTCCATTTCGTTGGGACTCGAGTGAGTATTAACTTCTCCCACAACCTTAGAGTAACAGCATGAACTATAATGTCCTTTCTTGTTACACCGATGACATGTTGCCTCCTTTGCCGGGCACTTGTGTTTTTGATGTCCTTTACCACAGCGAGAACACTCTGCATTTCTTGACTTCGCCTTTTCTCTTCCACTGCGTGGTTCTTTTATTTTACTGAATCTCTTCCCTCCTCTGACTTGGTCTACAGCTACATGAGCGCCTGAACCTTGTTCGTCTTTGTTTAGTGTTTGCTGCTGCTCCTTGACAGCTTCTCGTTGACGTACAGCTTTCTTAGCCGATTCTAAGGTGAGCTTCGGGTCTAGCTGTAGCCGTTCTGACAGCACTGTGTCTCTGATACCTACCACTAGTCTGTCGCGTATCATCTCCTCTTTCATCGCCCCATACTCACAGTCTTCCGCTAGCTTGTAGAGCTCCATAATGTATCGCTCGGAGGTTTCCCCCGGCGCTTGATTACGCCGATTAAAGCGAGCTCTCTCGAAGATAACATTTTTCCTTACTTTGAAGAAGGATTCGAAAGTTTCGATGATTCCATCGTAGGAAGTCATAGCCTCCTCGCTTGGTACTCCTGTCGAGTCCAGTATGCCTTGTGATTCTTCTCCAAGGCAATACAGAAGAGTGCTGACTTGCCGTTTCTCGTCTTCTTGCGCAAGCCCAGAGGCGATACGGAATTGCTCAAAGCGACGTTTCCACTTTGGCCATTCTTCAGGATTCCTGAAGTTGAAAGGGTCAGGAGGAGAGAGATGTAGTTGGGCCATCGCTGCCACCATGTAGTATTTGACGAAGTATATCTTTTAACAACAATCACAATTATATATATATCAAATCACAAAATCAGTTACTTAAATAGTAAAGTATACATTCCACAGATATAACACATTAGTACTGTCCTATAACACATTTACACATAAGTTAACACATTTGTAACAATGCTTTACAGTTATGCCACAGCACATATGTTGATGGTGTTACTATTACTTATGGCAGTAATCCTCGAAAACATATCTGGACTTATGCTTGTGGTGCGAGAGAGACAGTTGAAGGAAATGACTTAATTCGTCAATATAATTGTCCATGTAATAATGGTAGTAATGGTACATATGTACCAGAGTGGGTAGGTAGTGATTACTGTTGTGAATCTGGATTATATTCAGTACAATTTGCGCAAATCATCTTATACTCTAATGATACATTGTGGGATGGTCAACAATGTAATGGAAATGAAGGACCATGTTGTACTAATCCTAAGATGCCATGGTTTATAAAGGATATCAATGAGACTACCACTGAAGATATTGAATTAAGAATGTGTGGTAGTGAAAATCCATCAAATAATGAAGATACTCCACTGGACATCATTGAACTTTATATTCGCTAACTGCTTTACATTTTCATGCTTTTATGCTTATTTGCTTATTTTACTGATGATTATAATTTGCATTGTATGGTGCTCTAAACAATTATGTTTTCTAAATAGCCATTTACATGTAATTAATCTAATTACAAAACTTCATATAGACTGTATTTGTGTTAAGTTTCCATTTTATTGAAGACATAATTTGAGGTTAAGACATATCATAAACCTGTGTATTAATTGCACAATAACATTAATTTAATATAATAAATGAATTATAAATAAACATATACATATGTATGGATAATATGTAACAAGTCTTCCAAAGCAATCTTATGACCATCTGACATACACAGATAATAGCATAGTAGGTACAATTATTTCTTACCATTCTATAGTCTCCACAGACTCTGTTGCTAATAGTATAACCCTTTGAAGTTTTATTCAATGTTTCATTGTGAAGTCAGTATCATCCACAACAATTATATGATGATTTCTTCGATTTTAATTTTGTTTAATTTTGCTCACTATGTAAGTTGTTGGCAAGTTGTTCCTTTAATAACCAACAAAGTATACAATGAGTAATTCATGTAAATTCTATATTCCATAGTAATTCACCCATGTAAAGTACTAACTTATTGTTAAAATGACATATTATTTTTTACAGTGTAATAAGCATGTAGTATAAATGTGACAACACCCACAAACTTTTTATATCTCTTTCCTTACACTATTGTCAATGTACATGTACACAAAGAGTTATGTCCTTGTACTTCTCAAATTGCAATAGGAAATTACTATACTATTGATATCATTAAAGGATTTAAATGGAAATATAAAGTATCTATAATGTATGCTTGTATATGTAGTTACCAAAACTACAAGACTATATATCTTAACTTTGTTTACTTAAACCAAATTTAGAAATTAACTTTTAAACTATTAATTCATAAGTATTTAAACCAAGGTCGCTAATGCCATCAGTAGTTCTCTACAATGGATGAATAGAAATTGAAATAACTGAGACCAAGCAGTTGCAAAAAATGTCACAGTCAACAAAGAACTATTAAATAACATCAGACAAAACTCAACACAAATGACTCAAAATAACAGTATAAAATAACAATGTGACTACCAAAACTCACTCACTCATTAACTGACTGAAATACAAAAACAAAAGATTTAAATACAAAACTAACTTGTGAATATTAATAAGTAGTAAGTTAATAAGGCTGGATATGTCAGAAATAGATCAGTGAAATGGTGCTTACTATTGAGTGATCCATATATACATGAATGAATAGATCTACAGATATTATTGTAACATAATCAATATAAACTGTAATTTGATCTTTAAACCTCGAAAATTTCTAAAAATATCAGATATTCCTTTTTCACTATCACTCATCAACAAAGCTCCATATTTGGCTAACTCAAGGATCATATTCTATGATATAATAACCAAAGACTATTTCAGTACATACTACTATTGTACTATTGCATGTTATTTGAACCAGACTGTCCTAAAATTGATTTGGACTACCTGTTATGTGTATACTGTAAAATCGGTGGTGTCTTGGTAACACAAAAATGTGGTGTCAAAAGTCTGTGCAAGAATGACGCCAGTAATGGTGTCAGTATTGACACTAAGGTAATGGTGTCTATTAAACACCATGTAAGTCTTCACATAACACACTCATCGGTATCAAGTTGGCACTATAGAAAGTTTCCCACAACACTTTCAGTGTCTACATAAACTATTTGTTTTTCAAATCAAAAGGATTACAAAAAACAATAAAAGAACAAACAAAACAAAGAATATTGAAAGGAAGTTGTGAATAAATGAATCAACACACAGTGAAAGTAATATTCAAAAGTCATACTGTAAATTTTGAGAGACTATTTAAAAATTCTTGGAGATGTAATGGAATCTTTGTTGAAGGTTTCAACTGATATGCTGCCTCTAAAAACAATGCCATTGCTTTCATCTTCGGAGGATAGGCTATGTTAAACGAATAGTAACATGCCAAACAAGAATGAACAACTGTCATTGCATTAGTCATTGTCAAAACATTATTTTCGACAACAACCAGAATGTCCACTAGATTACTCAAGCTTTCACCCAGTCCAACGATCAAGGGACGAGGCAACGATACAGATTGAAGTGACTCTTCAATGTCCAAATGCTGTCCCTACATACAAATGTAATTCAGTTCAAAGAAATTATTTGGCTACCAAGACTGGAATGAACATAGTACTCTTTCCCTTGCCCCTCTCTGCTTTGACATATGATACAATAGATAAGCAAATGCACAGAGCTGATCTAGATGAACAGTTAACATTATTATAATTGAGTTTAGTACTAACCATTAGTTGGGTTCTCTAAGACCTTATACATCACAATTAATCGCTTAACTCCCCTCTGTGTGTCAGAATATATCATGACCTGTTTCAAAACCTTCAACAATTTACAATCCATGTCATCAATACTCATATCTATCACAATGACAAGCTCCTGGAACAGCTAACAGTTTTATAATTTTAAGTAAATTTAGCTATTAGGTCACTTACTATTTGTGGATGTTCAAGACAAGGATAGTCCTCCAGAATAAGCTTCACAGAAGGTTTGTCTTCCTTCACCCACGTTCTTCATATAGACTTAGCTGACTATAAATAAATACATGGATACATAAATGCATAGTATTGAGAATATCAACGTACTAGAAGCTTCTTACATAAGTGACTTTAGAGCCGACAAAATCCATTTCTTGGACTGGTACAAAGACTACAGCTAGACAAGCACTTTGACACTTTCTAAACAACGTGGAGTCGTGGATATCACTAGAGAATACAGAAAGAATACGGAACTTAACCATATACATCACGCCCGATGGGCGGGGTTCACAGATGATATAGTAAGACGGAGTATGAACAACGAATATCTTTGTTCATCTTTAGGACAATCATGGAAGTTTTTGCTCGTGCATATTTTGAGGATGCAAACTTTGCTGCTCCTTCAAAGGAATTACTTTATTTTTCAGTGAATCCAGGCATTCATTTGTAGTCCAGAAAACTAAACAAATGTACTTTGTTTGGTCTATTAACATACAAGATTTTTGTGTTTATGGACTGTATTCATTAACTAATTCTGGCATATACGAAACTTCTTTTTATATTCTGCTTAAATATAATATACTTAAGTTGTTATTATTATACTTTTAAAAGACATTTCTCGACATCTAGCTGTAAGGCAATGAACAGTACGTTACATAGCACTTTACTGATTGATGACACACCAAAACAAGTGTTGTAATAAGATTATCAGGTGCTTTCATAACACCAAGCTGCTACAGTAGCATACTGATGGTAGTATAAGACCATAGAATTTGACACCATAGTGTTGTGATAGCACCTCCAATTTATATATTAATTAATTATTATGTGTTAATGTATATTAATTATCCTTGCAGAATACCACTACAGTTGCTAATAATTATGATTAGTGTTGTAAAATATTTTAAGATTGTTATGATGGACAGACAAGGGAGGTTAATTAAATAAATTGAAGCTATTGTAAGACTTTAAATTACTGATTGCCATGCCTACTAGCAAACAAAAAGTTTCAAACCTCCCTTGTCTGTCCATCATAACAATCTTAAAATATTTTACAACACTAATCATATTAGCAACTGTAGTGGTATTCTGCAAGGATAATTAATATACATTAACACATAATAAGTCTTGACTTCATAAATTTTGAACAAAACACAACTATTCTCAGCAAACAGTCTAACCAGCTTTGTAATTATCTTGACTATTAACAAAGTGCTTCTTTTAAAGCAATGTAAACATGTATGTTAATCAGCAGTAAATACCCAACAAATGTAAATACATATAAAAGTAGTCAGCTAATGTAAAGTTCGATAATATCCACTAAGTTCAATATCTTGAGTGGTAGTCTCATTAAGAGTCTTAATAAACCATGGTATCTTAGGATTAATACAACATGGTCGTTCTAATCCTCTACATTGATGACCATCCCATAATAGATCATTAGAGTATAAGATTGGATGTTGATCTTGTCCTATATGAAGTCCAGACTCACAATAATAATCAGTAATGTACCCACTCTGGTACATATGTATTATTACTGTCACTATTACATGGACAGAGATAGGGAGGTTCATTATTTCCCACAGCCTCATGCACACCACAAGCATAAGTCCAGATATGTTAACAAGGATTGCTGCCATAAGTAATGGTAACCCCATCAACATATGTGTTACAGTTTTCAATGTTGGAAATGGCATTTGAACTATGCAAAGGTGGAAATCCATCTGGTGTACAAAGTTGATAGCCACTTATTTGAGCACAGACTTCACTGTAATGAATGCAATGAGCAGAGTAAACTATAGATGAAGACATAGGTCGATCACAAACTCCATGATCTATGTTGTTAAACAGTTGCAGTGTTAGTCCAAGAGGATAAGTAGCATTAGGTTCACTCATTTTGAGGTAGCCTACTCCCATCTAGCCTCTGTGGTCATCACAGTAACTACCTTCCATACTACACTAGATAGATACAAGAGAACAATTAGAACCTTCCATTGTGTGATAACCTGATTTGGCTGACACATTTTGTTTGAAGAGGTCTGAACAATTTAAAGGGAACTTTTAACAAGAGGAAGGAAATCGGTTGGGACAGAGAATAAATCTTACAACATTGTTCTCTCTTGTTTTGAACTTCTTTCCATTGTTACTAGGAATACAACAGTATTGTTCATATAGTTACAAAGGAGATGGAGTTAGTAGACCAGCCATTCTAGATGACCCTTTGTAAGTACTGACAGCTACTTGCAGTCAAAAGAAGAAAATCATAATATTTATCATTCACTTTACACTCAGTTCACAAGTGATAGTTCTCACTTCATAAATTTGCCAGTTCTTTAATTAGTTTGTTCTAAATTTGGTTATACTTACTGATTGTTTATTCTATATTTTATTGTAAGTTCATATTATTATCAGCTCTGTCATATATAAATAGATTGTTGTCATTACTAAATTATTGTTATTTCAAACTGTTGTCTTTAATAAATTAAAGCTAAAAAGTTGTTTACAGAAGTAATATTGTTTATATTATTAATAACAATAAATAAATGCCTAATAAATTATCTTATACATACACACTATTTGCACAGCTCATACAAAAGCCATAAAGCTTGTGAAATTAGCAATATATATAAAATAGATTATGGCATGTAATATACTAAAATTGTATTAGGCACATGTTGTTGATGATAATCAAAGCAAATTATTTCCAACAAACATGTTTTTGATTGGGAACAACATCAAACTAGCAATACAACATCATTTTAGGTAATCTAAACATGTACGTTAATATATGTTTTCTTTATGAGAGCTTATTAACTATATTTTGAACATACAATAAAGCAAATAATAAACATTAACCAACTTTAAATTATTACAAAGTGCTAAATAACTACATAAAACGTGGCTCTACAGCCATTATAGATGTTATGTCAGTCTTGTCTTATCTCCAACAAGACATTCTATTACGTATATTCTGGAGAATCGATACCATACCTAGGACTCAATTTTAGTTTGTTGTGTCCACTGATATTAATGAAACTATAGCTATTTATGGCATTATAGTTGGAAGAGCCTGTATACAGCCTTGCAAAATGAGAGAAATGAGCACAGAATGTTACTTGAAAGTAAGAGTATAACCTTATTGCATATATTGTAATCGCTATTGTGTAGCCTCTCTGTCAAAGAAGAAATTTGTCTCCCTAAATTGATATTATACAGTTGTCTTTGACATTATAAGGTTTAATTGTTTTAGTAATTATATAGATTGTGCATTAAATTTGAAAAACAACTTAAATATAGTTTATATACTAAGGTAAATGCCTTTACTGAATTAACTACCTTATCCCTTTGTCAGCTTAATAATTCTAATATAATACAAACTTGCAGGCAAGTGGCTGAACTCCCTTTCAGCCTCCGTTTTGGATTTCCATCTACAAAAATTAATGTTTACTTTGACTTGCAGCCTTATCCGAGTAGCTCATAATTGCTATTGAAGATGAAGCTATATGTATCTTAAAGTAACTGCATTACCAACTGAAGTTTGGAAGTTATACTTCATCGGAAAAGATTAGAAGTGACGGATGATAGGATTGAAGTGGATGTGAGGATGATTGAAGAAAGTATACTGCAAAAAAATAAGTGTTATTAGCTTACCTTTATACAGAAGCATTTGTTATTTTTATCAATGGAAAAATAACATTTAGTTAATGGTGTGATTTTGAAAGTAACAATGCTGAAATGGCAGAAAGATCATAGACTACAATCCATAAACTGTAATCCCAATACTAAAAACTTTAAACATTTAGTTCTAAAGAGTTAGCATTAATCTAAGCTTCGTTTCTGCCATTTCCACTATATTTCTGTCTTTCTACTGCTTCCTCATGATTATAGGGGTCTGAATAGTCTCATAAGAGAACTGGAATAAAGATCTCACCATATGTCATAAATGGGGAGGGATATTATAACTGTGAACACCATTGTTTGTAAATTTTTGTAATCAATAGTGATTAATAATATTAAAAAAAGAATAGGTTTGAACTCTGTTACCAGAACATATAACAATTAATTTGAATATCAATCAAGGAACTGTTAGTCATGCATTCACTGTTTCAATGAGACTAGTATCTACAATTTGCAAGTTTTTATAAGCTAAGTTTCATTCATAAAAAATAAGTCAAACTGCTAGTTTCAAGCAAAATTGCTCTATTTTGATCGTCTACTATTTTTTAGGGGAAAAAATTGTTAGTAAAAGAGGAGAAAATTATGTGATGAGAAATTAAAACAGAAAATAAAAGTAAGCGAGAAGACAGATTAAGAATAAACTTACTATTATATGAACACAAGTCTGTCTGTATTCTAACTTGATAACTCTCTAACTTCTTACAATACTCTTCGTCTTCTTTTGATAAATATAGTTCCCTTATTGTAGTATTTTTATTAAGTGATGCACATATTGTCGTGATATCATAATCGTTCAGTGAAGTATTGTTAAGATTAGTGTTTTCAGTGATGTAGTTGTTTGTATTAGATCTGCTATTGTACTCGTACTAACTGAAGTGATCTGATGATTATCTCCAATGTTCAGTGTAGTCAATGTTTCATTTTTAGTAAGTTTTTCACAGATATATTGGACTCCATTATCAGTGATGTTACAGTTAATGAGTTCTAGTTCTTTTAAAGTTGTATTACTTGATAACATATATAGTAGATAAGTGAGTCATATCTTCATCTGTGCAGTAACATCACAAACTCTTTATGTGTTTTATCATTAAAGAGACTATCACTGACTTGTTTGATACCACCAGTAAGTGAAGAGGACCACAGCACTAGTCCCTTTATTGTTTCATTAGATTTTAGTATCTCTGATAATATGGATACACACTTACTGTCCAATGAAGTATCCCATATATAAAGAGTCCTCACTGTACACTTATTAAGATTGTTTATAATAACTGCAGTACTTTCAGGAGATGATGAGTTGAGATAAATACTCCATTATTTTCCTGTTTGTTATTCTTTTATTTATTTACTTATAACATCTTCACTGTCTGTTATACTTGGTCTAGAGAGTCTAACAATTTTGTTGCTCCACTGAACACTTCCAGTGTCTCCTGTTATAAAACAGAGTTAGTATAATAGTATAGCTTATATTATAAGTAACAATATCTCTTTATAAAGTTTGTTCACGAAGACAAATAAAAGTAGAAAATGATCTATTAACACAAAGACAATATAATGTACAGAATTATAATAAGAGAAATTCTTGTTACAATGGTTTTATTACTGCTGTCTACTAATCTAAACCTACAGTTTTAAAACAATAATATTTAATATAATTACTAGGATCAGTTGATGTGTGTGATTGTACAACATCTATTATTACTGGTGACCTTTGTAACCTAGTCTAGCTAATAAGAGAGATGAGAGCTGATAATTATTGTCTTCAATCATTTCAACTTACATTACATAATATTCCATATCCAGTGATCTCATGTCTCACGTCCATTATACTATATCCAATTAAAAATTTATTTCCTTTCTTATTCTCAATGGAGTATATAAGGCTTCATTATAAGTACATCATTGAGATATCAGTGTATAATATAGGACTAATACAATTTTCCATAAATATCATCTCATCATTTACTATGTCAATGAACAAACATCTCTACTTCAGAAACATGTACTGTTGAGCATATAAGTGCAGAGGTTAAAATAATGCCCCGCCCATAAATAATTACTGGCGCCTGGCACCAGCTGTTAAGAGACAAAAAATGGGCGACGTTAGAGAAGTAAGTGTCAAGTAAAACTGCTCTATTTTTATTGTTTATTAGTTTTGTTACAGAAATAAATTGTTAATAAAAGGAGATAATATAAAAGGAGTGAGAAGACAGATTAAAAATAAACAACAAACTACTTACCATAACCAGAACACAAGTCTGTCTTTAATAACTTGATAACTGTCTAACTTCTTACAATACTCCTCATGTTCACTTGATAAGTGTAGTTCCCTTATTGTAGTATTTTTATTAAGTGATGTACAAATTATCTTGATATCATCATTGTTCAGTGAAGT
Organism: Xestospongia bergquistia; assembly: GCA_963965975.1. Taxonomy (NCBI): domain Eukaryota; kingdom Metazoa; phylum Porifera; class Demospongiae; order Haplosclerida; family Petrosiidae; genus Xestospongia; species Xestospongia bergquistia. Next base: position 6,755,553 of record OZ014414.1, read on the forward strand.
ATAGTAGAGACGTAGTTCTATTAGTGATGTAGTTCTTTGTATTAGATCTGCTATTATACTGGTACTGACTGAAGTGATCTGATGATTACGTCCGACGTTCAACAAAACCAACGTTTGGTTTTTAGTAAGTCCTTCACAGATATATCGGACTCCATTATCAGTGATGTTACAGTTGATGAGACGTAGTTCTTTTAAAGTTGTATTATTTGATAATACATTAGATAAGTGAATCATATCTTCATCTGTGATACCAGCAACACCCTACAATGTTAACTCTTCAAGTGTATTATTATTAAAGAGACTATCACTGACATCTTTGATACCACTAGTAAGTGAAGAGTACTCCAGGATTAGCGTCTTTATTGTTTTGTTACTTTTTAGTATCTCTGATAATATAGATACAGACTTACTATCCAATGAAGTGTTCACTATCTCAAGACTCCTCGCTGTACACTTATTAAGATTGTTTACAACAACTGCAGTACTTTCAGGAGATGACGACCAGAGACCAATAGTCCATTCTTCTGTTTGGTGTTCTTTTGTTAATTTACTTATAACATCTTCACTTTCTACTATACTTGGACTAATAAGCCATACACTATTATCGTCATTCCACCGAACTCTTCCAGTGTTTCCTGTTATAAAACAGAGTTAGTATATAGTACAGTAGACACATAGTAACATATACTATAACACACTGACAACACACTGATGAAGCCATTACCATTAACTGAATAAGGTTACTATAGCAACAAATTGCAGGAAGCATGGTTTACTATTACATTTGAGGCCTGGTACGTTCTACTGGTTACAGAGAAACAATCCTATCATACTAACAAAACACTGCCACATAATGGATTTCTAGCATTTGTATATCAACACTTAGTCTGGGAAGGCCATCTGATTTGCTTAGAGAGCTGGTAGCCTATTGATCTCTTGCCTGACAAACCACATTGTTTTTATAGTTGAGTGTGACAATAAACTGCTTTGATCTAATAGAAGATCTGAAAGCTGAATTATTCTTTAGGCATTTCCTGTTTGAATATGGCTTGTTTTAATATCAATCCTTCCTGGAGTCTGATAAAAGGATTTGTCTTACCAGGTATTAATGTAAACATGTTTGGGTCAGAAAACCACTCTTTATATAATAGTATCTTAACATTGTAACATAAATTGTTTCTGTTGCTAGTACATACATAGTAATGTAATCATTGTTTTAAATTATGTCTTATTTTGAATCTACTTATATAATTTTGCTCTATTATGACAGAAGGCTACTAATTGTGACTACTGCCATGATGGGCGTGGCTGATGCTTTGAAGGTTCTAGCTACTTTGATTCCCTGTCTTGTAATATAACCTACTTGGATGATGTAAGTAACTTTCATCTTTATCATATCTATATCCTATAATTAATCCTTCAACTCTGATATAAATGAAGGTTCTATATCAGTAGTTATATCATTTCTATTACTACATATGCTAAATTTAGCATAATCTTAAATGGATCTCCTGAATAAACGATATAGTCTTAGTCCCTCCCACTGTATAAGAGATAATATTAACATTGACCCAGCAATTTAATAATAATATATATAACTTACTTGGAGTTTCTTTTGATCTTTTAACAGTTAGTGCAATTTTCTTTCCTCCTACTTTAACAATATTGATAGCATCAGTATGTGATATATCTTCAGTTGATAGGATGATTTTTTCGATTTTAATTTGTTTAATTTTGCTCACTACATAACTTGTTGGCATGTTGTTCCTTTAAAACCCAACAAAGTATACAATGAGTAATTCATGTAAATTCTATATTCCATAGTAATCCACCCATTTAAAGTGCAAACTAATTGTTAAAATGACATATTATTCTATACAGTGTAGTAAGCATGTAGTATAAATGTGACAACACCTACAAACTTTTTATATCTCTTTCCTTACACTATTGTCAATGTACGTGTACACAAAGAGTTATGTCCTTGTACTTCTCAAATTACAATAGGAAATGACTATACTATTATTATCATTGAAGGATTTAAATGGAAATATAAAGTATCTATAATCTATGCTTGTATATGTAGTTACCAAAACTACAAGACTATATGTCTTAACTTTGTTTACTTAAACCAAATTTAGAAATTAGCTTTTAAACTATTAATTCATAAGTATTTAAACCAAGGTCGCTAATGCCATCAGTAGTTCTCTACAATGGATGAATAGAAATTGAAATAACTGAGACCAAGCAGTTGCAAAAAATGTCACAGTCAACAAAGAACTATTAAATAACATCAGACGAAACTCAACACAAATGACTCAAAATAACAGTATAAAATAACAATGTGACTACCAAAACTCATTCAATCACTAACTGACTGAAATACAAAAACAAAAGATTTAAATACAAAAATAACTTGTGAATATTAATGAGTAGTAAGCTACTGAATAAAGCAGGATATGACAGAAATAGATCAGTGAAATGGTGCATTACTATTGAGTGATCCATATATACATGAATGAATAGATCTACTGATATTATTGTAACATAATCATTATAAACTGTAATTTGATCTTTTAAACCTCGAAAATTTCTAAAAATATCAGATATTCTTTTTTCACTATCACTCATCAACAAAGCTCCATATTTGGTTAATTCAAGGATCATATTCTATAATATAATAACCAAAGAGTATTTCAGTACATACTACTATTGTACTGTATTACTGCTTGATATTGTCTTGTGTTTACTTAGAATCCTTTATCTGTAGTTATGAATTCATTATTCTGTTTAAACTTCTTGTCCCCTAAGTGATCTATACAACTTACAGTATAAAATGTCCATGTTATGATATTGTTTTAAATGTAGGTGTGTTTTTACTCAATAAAAGTTATTAACTAATATTAAGAGACTGAATACAATTAAGAGTATCCTTGATTTTCTCATAGGCTGAGATTTCTTTCAAAGTCACAGTGACTATATATCCACCTTCTATTATCTGATTGTATGTAAGGAGTGAAATGATTATAGTACCATGTTTAGCAATGTTGCCATGAATAGACTAGAAGGATGTCATGATTGCCTAGTCTGATAACATATTAATATATAGATAAGTCACATGTACTGTGTTATAAGCACTATTAGACACATACAGGTTTACATATAATTATAGATAAATTAATTGTTGTCATTCTTAGATTAAAGTTGTTCCAAAATGTTGTCTTTAATAAAACAAAAAAAAATGTTTACAGGAAATAATGTTGTCTAAATTGTCTACATTGTTGATTATAGTTAATACCTAATATCATTATTATACATTACTTGCTACACATATGTCTAAATTAATGATTATTCCCTATTTTTAATTAGTTTGCTTGTTGTAATACCACTTTAATAGTATTATCTAGTAAATAGCATACAAACATCAATCAAAAAAAAATTTGATTCAACTGTCATTATATTAGAAAAGTTTATAAACCATGAATACTATTTTACATTTGGCATGTTATTTGAACCAGACTGTCCTAACATTGCTTTGGACTACCTGTTATGTGTAATGTACATACAACCTTGTCCTTGTTTTGGTGAATTTATTATACTTTTATATGTGACTTTTGACTCAAATATTAAAGGATTTTAGTGAGTATATTACTATTTTATAACAATTATGTCATTTTATTATTAGAAATGTGTTCAAAGGCCTTTTCTTTATTTTAGAATTCTTGTCTGCTCCAGTTTGTCAAATAGTACAGAAACATTCTGATATTTATACATTAATTGATACATTTAGATACATTTACATGTTCATATGGATATAGTATACAAAGAAGTAACTGAACAACCAACATTAATCTAGTTATTTATTAAATAATCAATATGTACAGATTGAATATTAGTATGTTACACCTTCATTAGTGATAGCCATTAGTGGTATTTGATTACTAAATTATCAAATTATGTGTACTATACTAAGTGGTTATAAATATCTTGTTTTATTGGCTGAATTATATACTACAAATACGTTGAGCATGTATTGCGACTTACTAATAATAGAAATATATTTCGTGTGTAAATATATAATGTGCAAATAATTTGTCATTAGTTTATCCATTTCTTAACACACTGAGTTGTAGCTAATTATTGTTTCATTATTTGTCATTTATTAAGTTACTTCTTATTTGGTCTACTGTTATTAATTGTATACACACATTTTGTCTATACTTTAAGTACAGCCAACAGTGTATGTAATTATATTACTAAAATACGTGAAATAAATACATTAGAGTAACCTGAATAGCCATACAACTGAAGGATCAAAGCATTTTCAAAATTATAGACCATTTTGTTCTATTTTAATTAATTAAACCACTGGTTTAAATATGACAACCCAAAAGTTGTTACTGAGTAACAACCCAAGGTTGTAGCTGCTACAATTCTGCATTGTATGTAGACCAAAATATAGTTGTTCAACAAATCTTTTATCCTTATAAATCAACAACTGTGAGAAACTGCATCAAACCAAAACAAAACCCAAAAAATAATGTATATTGTAATCTAATTAATCTAAATCAGGCATGCTCAAAGATGTATAATTATATATATATATATATATATATATATATATATATATATATATATATATATATAATGACATTCATTCAGACGTAGTCTTCATCACAACACTGAACACTCAGTTTACAAGAGGAGGGATTTTGAGACCTTTATTTTTGATTTCTAACAGCAAATGTTGTGTAAAAACAAGGACGTTTGTAAGTGCCTTGGGGTGTTGAATATTAAAAGCGAAATATGCTGCAATTAGTCCCTACAAAGCTTTAAAAAAGTCAGATGTTTTTGTGAATACAATGCACTCAACAACAAGGAAGAACTGCATTGTATCACGGTTGTTCACAGCAGTAATATAGGGATAGTTTCGTTTGTCTCTTTTAGCCAGCTCCTCTAAGTCATTAAATGGATCCTATACAAAAAATATATCAAGCATGATAGAGGATATGAAAAGAAATTGGTGTAATAAAAAAAAAGTAAGTAACTTGATACTTTAATGTAACTTGATATTCACAGTTAAAACATTAATAACAGATGTGTTTGTAAACAACTTTTTTCAGCAGTTAGATCATCTTCTAAAAGAAGATGATCTAACTGCTGAAAGGGATGCATGCTTTCAAGATTGCTAGTGTCGTTGGCTTCATTGGTGGATTCTAGATCGTCAACTGCATCTGATCATTAAATAAAAAAGCAATATTTACAAATTTGTTGGAATATGTACCAATCATCAACTCACCAAGACAAAAGGACAACTCATTACTCATTACATTAATAATATTAATATTAATTAATTATAGATTAAATATTAAGTAATATTAATTAGATGAAAATATTTTAGAGCGTGCGCCATGGCTCGCCAATCAATAACTTCCCACTGTCGCTCAGGCTCGCCTCACAACTAGATTTAGCAATGGTTCGGCTTTTTGTTAAGTGCTTTCTTTTATTTGGAGCTCTCGTTTTTGGGTGCTATGGAGATGATATTAATAAGCATCCATTTCAAAATATGACAATTACAGATGTACCAGTTAAGGTCTATCAAAGTAAATTTCAATGTGCTGAGCAGGGACTTTCTGAATCCTTAAATGTACTCTCCGGTGCTGTCCCTCCCACTGAGACTTGTATGGTCTGTAATGGAAAGGAGTACATCAAGAATGATGCATTTACAAACTTTTATTCATCGCAACATTGTGTGGAAAAATCTTATGAATGTGACAATATTACTGATCTTGGTGGAAAATTGATGGAACAATTAGAAGCAATCTCTAAGTTCATTAACTTGTATCCAACTACATGTCTTGATATTAAACAACAAAATAATCTTTCTCTCTCAGGTTATTACACAATACGACTTCCTAATGGTTCTCTTATATCAGTATACTGTGATATGGAGGCTACTAACTGTGATGGTAAAGGTGGCTGGATGAGAATAGGCTACCTCAACATGAGTGAACCTAATGCTACCTGTCCACTTGGACTAACACTACGACAATTTGACAACATAGATCACAGACTTTGTGGTCGACCTATGTCTTCATCTATAATTTACTCTGCTCGTGGATTTTATTACAGTAAAGTTTGTGGTCAAATAAGAGGTTATCAGTTTGGTGTACCAGATGGATTTCCACCTTTACATGGTAGTAATGCCATTCCAGACATCGATAATTGCAACACATATGTTGATGGTGTTACAATTACTTATGGCAGTAATCCTCGTAAACATATCTGGACTTATGCTTGTGGTGCAAGAGAGACAGTTGAAGGAAATGACTTATTTCTTCCATATAATTGTCCATGTAATAATGATAGCAATGGTACATATGTACCAGAGTGGGTAGGTAGTGAATACTATTGTGAATCTGGATTATTTTCAGATCAATATCGGCAAACCATCTTATACTCTAATGATACATTGTGGGATGGACAACAATGTAATGGAAATGAAGGACCATGTTGTACTAATCCTAAGATGCCATGGTTTATAAAGGATATCAATGAGACTAGCACTGAAGATATTGAATTAAGAATGTGTGGTAGTGAAAATCCATCAAATGATGAAGATACTCCACTGGACATCATTGAACTTTATATTCGCTAACTGCTTTACATTTTCATGCTTTTATGCTTATTTGCTTATTTTACTGATGATTATAATTTGCATTGTATGGAGCTCTAAACACATAAGTTTTCTAAATAGCCATTTACATATAATTAATCTAATTACAAAACTTCATATATAGACAGTATTTGTGTTAAGTTTCCTTTTTATTAAAGACATAATTTGAGGTTAAGACATATCATAAACCTGTGTATTAATTGCACAATAACATTAACTTAATTTGTTAATTGAGCTGTGCCTTAGTTGTTACTATATGCAGGTATTTTATTTCTCCATTTTTATATTTGCATATGACAATATAATAAATGAATTATAAATAAACATATACCTATGTATGTATAATACCTATGTATGTATAATACATAACAAGTTTTCAAAAGCAATCTTATGACCATCTGACATACACAGATAATAGCATAGTAGGTACAATTATTTCTTACCATTCTATAGTCTCCACAGACTCTGTTGCTAATAGTATAACCCTTTGAAGTTTTATCCAATGTTTCATTATGAAGTCAGTATCATCCAAAACAATTATAGGATGATTTTTTCGATTTTAATTTTGTTTACAATGTTTATGAAATTACAGATAATGTATGTGTTAGTATAGTAAGCATGTAGTATAAATGTGACAACACCTACAAACTTTTTGTACACAAAGAGTTATGTCCTTGTACTTCTCAAATTGCAATAGGAAATGACTATACTATTGATATCATTAAAGGATTTAAATGGCAATATAAAGTATCTATAATGTATGCTTGTATATGTAGTTACCAAAACTACAAGACTATAATATGTCTTAACTTTGTTTACTTAAACCAAATTTAGAAATTAGCTTTTAAACTATAAATTCATAAGTATTTAAACCAAGTTCGCTAATGCCATCAGTAGTTCTCTACAATGGATGAATAGAAAAAGAAATAACCAAGACGCGCGCAGTTGCAAAAAATGTCACAGTCAACAAAGAACTATTAAATAACATCAGACGAAACTCAACACAAATGACTCAAATAATAGTGTAAAATAACAATGTGACTACCAAAACTAACTCACTCACTAACTGACTGAAATACAAAACAAAAGATTTAAATACAAAACTAACTTATGAATATTAATAAGTAGTAAGTTACTAACTAAGGCAGGATATGACAGAAATAGATCACTGAAATGGTGCATTACTATTGAGTGATCCATATAATATTATACATGAATGAATAGATCTACTGATATTATTGTAACATAATCATTATAAACTGCAATTTGATCTTTTAAACCTCGAAAATTTCTAAAATATCAGATATTCCTTTTTCACTATCACTCATCAACAAAGCTCCACATTTGATTAACTCAAGGATCATATTCTATGATATAATAACCAAAGAGTATTTCAGTACATACTACTATTGTACTGTATTACTGCTTGATATTGTCTTGTGTTTACTTAGAATCCTTTATCTATAGTTATGAATTCATTATTCTGTTTAAACTTCTTGTCCCCTAAGTGATCTATACAACTTACAGTATAAAATGTCTGTGTTATGCTGTTGTTTGAGTTTTAAATGTAGGTGTGTTTTTACTCAATAAAAGTTATTAACTAATATTAAGAGACTGAATACAATTAAGAGTATCCTTGATTTTCTCATAGGCTGAGATTTCTTTCAAAGTCACAGTGACTATATATCCACCTTCTATTATCTGATTGTATGTAAGAAGTGAAATGATTATAGTACCATGTTCAGCAATGTTGCCATGAATAGACTAGAATGATGTCATGATTGCCTAGTCTGATAACATGTTTACAGGAAATAATGTTGTCTAAATTGTCTACATTGTTGATTATAGTTAATGTCTAATATCATTCTTATACATTACTTGCTACATGTATGTCTAAATTAATGATTATTCCCTAATTTTAATTAGTTTGCTTGTTGTAATACCATTACTTTAATAGTATCATCTAGTAAATAGCATACAAACATCAATCCAAAAAAAATTTGATTCAGCTGTCATTATATTAGAAAAGTTCATAAACCATGAATACTATTTTACATTTGGCATGTTATTTGAACCAGACTGTCCTAACATTGCTTTGGACTACCTGTTATGTGTACTGTAAAATCGGTGGTGTCGTGGTAACACCAAAATGTGGTGTCAAAAGTCAGTGCAAGAATGACGCCAGTAATGGTGTCAGTATTGACACTAAGGTAATGGTGTCTATTGAACACCATGTAAGTCTTCACATAACACACTCAAGTTGGCACCATAGAAAGTTTCCCACAACACTTTCAATGTCTACATAAACTATTTGTTTTTGAAATCAAAAGGATTACAAAAAACAATAAAAGAACAAACAAAACAAAGAATACTGAAAGGAAGTAGTGAATAAATGAATCAACACACAGTGAAAGTAATATTCAATAGTCATACTGTAAATTTTGAGAGACTATTTAGAAATCCTTGGAGATGTAATGGAATCTTTGTTGAAGGTTTCATCTGATATGCTGCCTCTAAAAACAATGCCATTGCTTTTATCTTTGGAGGATAGGCTATGTTAAATGAACAGTAACATGCCAAACAAGAATGAACAACTGTCATTGCATTAGGCATTGTCAAAACATTATTTTCGACAACAACCAGAATGTCCACTAGATTACTCAAGCTTTCACCCAGTCCAACGATCAAGGGACGAGGCAACGATACAGATTGAAGTGACACTTCAATGTCCAAATGCTGTCCCTACATACAAATGTAATTCAGTTCAAAGAAATTATTTGCCTACCAAGACTGGCATGAACATAGTACTCTTTTCCTTGCCCCTTTCTGTTATGACATATGATACAATAGATAAAGCAAATGCACAAAGCTGATCTAGATGAACAGTTAACATTATTATAATTGAGTTTAGCGCTAACCATTAGTTGGGTTCTCCAAGGCCTTATACATCACAAGTAATCACTTAACTTCCCAGTGTGTGTCAGAATATATCATGACCTGTTTCAAAACCTTCAACAATTTACAATCCAGGTCATCTATCACAATGGCAAGCTCCTGGAACAGCTAACAGTTTTATAATTTTAAGTAAATTTAGCTATTAGGTCACTTACTATTTGTGGATGTTCAAGACAAGGATAGTCCTCCAGAATAAGCTTCACAGAAGGTTTGTCTTCCTTCACCCACTTTCTTCAAATAGACTTAGCTGACTATAAATAAATACATGGATACATAAATGCATAGTATTGAGAACATCAACGTACTAGAAGCTTCTTACATAAGTGACTTAGAGCCGACAAAATCCATTTCTTGGACTGGTACAAAGACTTCAGCTAGACAAGTACTTTGACACTTTCTATACAACGTAATCGTGGAGTCGTGGTATTATTCACTAGAGAATACAGAAAGAATACGGAACTTAACCATGTGCATCACGCCCGATGGGCGGGGTCACAGATGATATAGTAACACGGAGCATGAACAACGAATTCACCTTCATGGAAGTTTTTGCTCGTGCATATTTTGAGGTTGAAAGCTTTGCTGCTCCTTCAAAGGAATTACTTTATTTTTCAGTGAATCCGGGCATTCATTTGTAGTCCAGAAAACTAAACAAATGTACTTTGTTTGGTCTATTAACATACAAGATTTTTGTGTTTATGGACTGTATTCATTAACTAATTCTGATATATACGAAACTTCTTTTTATATTGTGCTTAAATATAATATACTTTAGTTGTTATTATTACACTTTTTAAATACAATTCTCAACATCTAGCTGTAAGGCAGCACTTTACTGATTGACAAAACAAGTATTGTAATAAGATTATCAGATGCTGTCACAACACCAAGCTGCTATACTGGTGGTAGTATAAAACCATAGAATTTGTGTTGTGATAGCACCTATAAACACATAATAATTAATTAATTAATTATTATGTGTTAATGTATATTAATTATCCTTGCAGAATACCTCTACAGTTAAAAGTATAATAAATTCAAGGACAAGGTTCTATGTACATTATAATGTACATACAACCTTGTCCTTGTTTTGGTGAATTTATTATACTTTTATATGTGACTTTTAAAAAAAAAGAACAAAATTACTTGCAACAAGTACTACCAAGGCATATCTCAGTTAATTAAATAAATTGAAGCTATTGTAAGACTTTAAATTACTGATTGCCATGCCTACTAACAAACAAAATGTTTCAAACCTCCCTTGTCTGTACATCATAACAATCTTAAAATATTTTGACACTAATCATATTAGCAACTGTAGTGGTATTCTACAAGGATAATTAATATACATTAAGACATAATAAGTCTTGACTTCATAAATTTGGAACAAAACACAACTATTCTCAGCAAACAGTATAACCAGCTTTGTAATTATCTTGACCTTTAACAAAGTGCTTTTTTAAAGCAATGTAAACATCTATGTTAATCAGCAGTAAAGTACCCAACAAATGTAAATACATAGTCAGCTAATGTAAAGCTCAATAATATCCACTAAGTTCAATATCTTGAGTGGTAGTCTCATTAAGAGTCTTAATAAACCATGGTATCTTAGGATTAATACAACATGCATATGGTCATTCTAATCCTCTACATTGATGACCATCCCATAATAGATCATTAAAGTATAAGATTGGATGTTGATCTTGTCCTATATGAAGTCCAGACTCACAATAATAATCAGTAATGTACCCACTCTGGTACATATGTATTATTACTGGATTATTCGTTATTTCCCACGGCCTCACGCACACCACAAGCATAAGTCCAGATATGTTAACAAGGATTGCTGCAATAAGTAATGGTAACCCTATCAACATATGTGTTACAGTTTCCAATGTTGGAAATGACATCTGAACTATGCAAAGGTGAAAATCCATCTGGTGTACAAAGTTGATAGCCACTTATTTGACCACAGACTTCACTGTAATAATGCAATGAGCAGAGTAAACTATAGATGAAGACATAGGTCGATCACAAACTCCATGATCTATGTTGTTAAACAGTCGCAGTGTTAATCCAGGAGGACAAGTAGCATTAGGTTCACTCATTTTGTGGTAGCCTACTCTCATCTAGCCTCTGTGGTCATCACAGTAACTACCTTCCATACCACACTAGATAGATACAAGAGAACAATTAGAACATTCCATTGTGTGATAACCTGATTTGGCTGAAACATTTTGTTTGAAGAGGTCTGAGAAATTTGTCTCCCTAAATTGATATTATACAGTTGTCATTAGACATTATAAGGTTTAATTGTTTTAGTAATTATATAGATTGTGCATTTAATTTGAAAAACAACTTAAATATAGTTTATATACTAAGGTAAATGCCTTTACTGAATTAACTAACCTTATCCCTTTGTCAGCTTAATAATTCTAATATAATACAAACTTGCAGGCAAGTGGCTGAACTCGCTTTCAGCCTCCATTTTGGATTTCCATCTATAAAAATTTATGTTTACTTTGACTTGCAGTCTTATCTGAGTAGCTCATAATTGCTATTGAAGATGAAGCTATATGTATCTTAGAGTAACTGCATTACCAACTGAAGTTTGGAAGTTATACTTCATCGGAAAAGATTAGATGTGACAGATGATAGGATTGAAGTGGATGTGAGGATGATTGAAGAAAGTATACTGCAAAAAAATAGGACTAAAAAGTATTATAATCCATTTTGTAGAGGAGGATTATTTTTGAGGTGCTACATAAGTGTTATTAGCTTACCTTTATACAAAAGCATTTGTTATTTTTACCAGTGGAAAAATAACATTTAGTTAATGGTGTGATTTTGAAAGTAACAATGCTGAAATGGCAGAAAGCCCATAGACTACAATCCATAAACTGTAATCCCAATACTGTAAACTTTAAACATTTAGTTCTAAAGAGTTAACGTTAATCTAAGCTCCGTTTCTGCCATTTCCACTATATTTCTGTCTTTCTACTGCTTCCTCATGATTATAGGGGTCTGAGTAGTCTCATAAGAGAACTGGAATAAAGGTCTCACCATATGTTATAAATGGGGAGGGATATTATAACTATGAACACCATTGTTTGTAAGTTTTTGTAAACAATAGTGATTAATAATATTAAAAAAAAGAATAAGTTTGAACTCTGTTTCCAGAACATACAATTAATTTGAATATCAATCAAGGAACTGTTAGTCATGCATTCACTGTCTCAATGAGACTAGTATCTACAATTCGCAAGTTTTTATAAGCTAAGTTTCATTCATAAAAAATAAGTCAAACTGCTAGTTTCAAGCAAAATTGCTCTACTTTTATCGTCTACTATTTTTTAGGGGAAAAATTGTTAGTAAAAGAGGAGAAAATTATGTGATGAGAAATTTAAACAGAAAATAAAAGTAAGCGAGAAGACAGATTAAGAATAAACTTACTATTATATGAACACAAGTCTGTCTTTAATAACTTGATAACTATCTAACTTCTTAAAATACTCTTCATCTTGTTTTAATAAGTGTAGTTGCCTTATTGTAGTATTTTTATTAAGTGATGCACATATTGTCGTGATATCATAATTGTTCAGTGAAGTATTGTTAAGATATAGTGTTTTCAGTGATGTAGTTGTTTGTATTAGATCTGCTATTGTACTGGTACTAACTGAAGTGATCTGATGATTACCTCCGATGTTCAGTGTAGTCAACGTTTCATTTTTAGTAAGTTCTTCACAGATATATTGGACTCCATTATCAGTGATGTTACAGTTGTAGAGATGTAGATCTTTTAAAGTTGTATTACTTGATAACATAGTAGATAAGTGAGTCATATCTTCATCTGTGATATCAGTAACATCATACAACACGAACTCTTTATGCGTTTTATCATTAAAGAGACTATCACTGACTTGTTTGATACCACCAGTAAGTGAAGAGGACCACAGCACTAGTCTCTTTATTGTTTCAAGATTTTAGTATCTCTGATAATATGGATACACACTTACTGTCCAATGAAGTGTCCCATATATAAAGAGTCCTCGCTGTACACTTATTAAGATTGTTTATAATAACTGCAGTATTTTCAGGAGATGATGAGTTGAGATAAATACTCCATTCCTTTCCTGTTTGTTGTTCTTTTATTAATTTACTTATAACGTCTTCACTGTCTGTTATACTTGGTCTAGAGAGTGTAACAATTTAGTTGCTCCACTGAACACTTCCAGTGTCTCCTGTTATAAAACAGAGTTAGTATAATAGTATAGTACACACATCAATATCTCTTTATAAAGTTTGCTCACCAAGACAAATAAAAGTAGAAAATGATCTACTAACACAAGACAATATAATATACAGAATTATAATATAGTTCGTATAGATCAATGTTACTGACTAACTAGAGCTTCTCTTTGAATCTTTTTTTTTTGACAGAGAGTCTGTTATCGCTTCATAATAGCCTGGTAAGAAGCATATTCCACGTGGAAAGTTACACGCGTTGGTTCAGCTACGGTTGCTACGTTTATATTCAGGAAGTAGGAGGGGTTGTAATTCAACACAAAACACCTCCTCGTCATAGTAATGGCAGTAAGGAATACGCATGCGCACACATTTTATAGCTTCATACAATCACACTTTTGTTCTGTGAATTTGTAGATCGTTGAGAAAGAAGTATTCGGTTACTAGAACGTTGCAAGATAAGTAAAATTGGACTAATAATTATGTTAATAATGGATACTTTACAGATAATCTTAGTACACATATCGTACTATAGACTGTAGACAAAGAATCAAACTTATCTCAAGCAATGAACCATTTAATACAAGTAAGTACATTTAATTAGTTTATTACTACTTATGAATAACTTTATAAATTTTAATACTCTTCTTTGAGAAATTCTTTTGTCAATCCCCCTTTCAGTTCAGCATTAAACAGAAATAGTCTAAAAGGAAAATTTGAATATTATAGTATCAAGCTTCATGTTTTAGCAATAGTCACAGCAGTCAAGTTTATTACAAACTAGGGAATTCATATCGATTACCCAAGAAAATGGCTGAACTGTAAGTCGAAATGTTAAGTATTGTACGATTTCGTAAATCAAGTCTTAAATGTGAAATGCCATAGATATACTTTATAACATTTTCGTTACCTTTTCTGGGTTGACTCAGTAGTCAGTAGCTACCTCTGCTAGCAGAGGAGACACTGAAGATAGCCTAGTGGATTTGCCAAACTTTAGCTTTATTCTGTAATGTTACATTGCAATAATTGTAAAAAATTAATGCTGTAGTGAAACTAAGAAATGACTATGACTATAAGTGCCAACAAGAAGTCCCTATTAACCATTTATGGTAATTAATCTTTTAGGTTAAGATCTAACTAGGAGTTTAATCTCTTCATCAATAGATTTAGACCATAAACTATGCAGCCTAAGCCATAACCGTAAACACAAGCCTGGTTCACAACTAAATATGGACTTCCTGCTGGTATATAGATACCACCTTAACACCAATGAATTACTATTCCACCATCATTTTGTAGTACTAGTGATGAGGAATGTTTAACTCCACAAGTCTGTATTGTGCTGATATTTGGGATACCTGCTTCTGGAAAGACGTACATAGCAAGAGAACTTATAGCCAAGGAAATGCAATTCTTTGGAGCAAAGTATTGTGTCATACATGTTTGTATGGATGATTTTTATCCTAAAGACACAAGAGCTGAAGATAGATTTGTGTATGGAACTAACATACTTATAGTGAAAGGGAATGTGCTTGTGACCTTTAAATGTATTGTAGTTTGTTCCCTCCTAAATTGGTGCATGTAGACTAGCACAGTGGTATATACTGATCAAGTCTGTTGTTTAGTTTGAAATATTTTGACCTAGTGAGTATGTGTACACATTGATTATTTTATTCTATGTATGCAAACATTGAAGGTGATATGAATATTAAATTTTCTTACTAGTTACATGCAATTGTTACAACGTTTGACATTTCTCTTATTAATAATCAACAAATGTACTTTTATGTTTCACTGTAGAAATAGTCACTGTTCATCTAGTGAAGACTTCAACTGGAAAGAAACAAGAAGATTTGTCAAATCTTGTATTGAGGAATTTTTAAGTGGAAAGAGCCTTAGTAAATGTAATGATACCACTGCAAGAATATTTAGCTCTGTTCTACCTGTTCATCAATCAGCAGTGGTGATTGTTGATGATAACCTACCATTAAGAAGCATGAGACATGAGTATTATCAAGTAGCTAAAAAATGTAATAGCAACAAATACATAACAGTTTGTTAAATATGGTATTATAGATTCATGTGGGTTCCTTTCAGTGTGTGTTCAATGCCAACTTGAAATTGCTCAAAAGCGCAACTCCCAGAGATCAAATCCAATTCCCTGTCATACTTTGGTTGCTATGGCAGCACAGCTTGAAATACCTGATGCCCAAAAGCATCACTGGGAAAAAAACAGTATGACAGTCGACAGTAGCTACTCTAAAGAAGACCCCAGATGGTTATGTGATACATGGTATAATAATATCAATACTATCTCAAGTTAATGCCAACATGGTTTATATTTGACAGTGGGGATATAGTTGAATATTGTAATAGACTTCTACAACACCCTGAAACAACTGATATTAAAGACAAAAGCAAGGTCAGTTCAACTTTTGTATTGCAATTCAGTAACATACAATGATGCTTCTCTTTGTAGACAGACGGACAAAGAGCAACATCTGAAAGTGTGCTCTATCAATGTGATCAGATTCTACGACAGTTAGTATCTAAGGAGATAAGGAAAGAAAAAGGTAATGCTTTTGAAGAGTTTTCAATATAATACAACTAATGCATATCGCAAGGCTTGGATTTGCGTGACAAACCAGCACAAACAAGTAAAATAGCTAAATTGCCCATAGCATTGCAATTCATGTTAAGGTGTATCTCTTCCTACCTTCACATGAATCTTGTACACACAGCATAAATGTTAAAGCTTATTACATGGGTTTCCAGATATTTTATAGAAAGTGTATTCTTATAATTAGTACTAGTTTTCAGGCAGTGAATGAAGTAAGCCCTTCACAGCAATCTATATATACTTAGCTAACAGATATTACATTCTAAATCAGTAACATGGGTTGTCTGACAAATTTTTATAGGAACATGTGACATACAGAATTTACAAGAGTTAGCTAAGAGAGCAAATCAAAGCAGAAGAGGTGTTTTAATTGAGCTGCGATCTGGTCATCTGCTAAGTGCAGATGTTCATCAGACATCTAGTGACAAGGAAAGTGTTTCTTTCCAAAACCTAGAAGAGAAGTTAATATTAAGATTTAATCAACTTTTCAATAAAATGTAATAAAACCATTTTGCAACATCAATATTATGACAACTTTGCAGTCAGATATTCCAAACATTAGTCCTTTAACAGGTAACCTGGTTGATACTGCACACAAGTTTGACTGTTGACATCAGTAGTTGATAAGATGCCCAGCATAGTGGACGAGTACTGTAACACAGGATTTGGCCTAACATTGTGACTATCACCAAGAGTGGTGTATTTAAAGATGTGAATTTTTTCACTAGGCATAGCCAGAAAAGGAGTTAGTACCAACTTCAAATTTTTTAATGTCACTTAACCATCCGAGTTCCATTTTTACTAACTTTAGTTATTGACTCTAATATGTTTTATTTATATAAGCTTCAAAGAGGCAGTATTATGGAGAACACCCAATGTGTTAACAAACCAAACCTTTCACTACTAGACATCTTTGTGATTATGACATCAAGATATTTATATGAACAGGTTGAATTTTGTTCAAAGCTTACACTAATAAGGGAGTTATTAGCTAAAAATTGCTTTGGTTAGCCTGGGCTTACCATACATTATTAAGTAGTTTACTTATTTGCTGGACATACACTACAAGCTAACAGTAGTCATCATATTGGGTAGCCTCAAACAATTAAACAGTTTTGTACCCAATGGAATTACTGTTTAAGTACCATCAATATTCAGATAATTGGTCCCCTTTAAACTCTCCATCAGCAATCATCCTTCCACTTCATACTATTCTGTCTTTCACAGACAGGCTCCATTAATTACCAACAAATTGTTTCATGTAAAAAACTGTCCATGGAAGGCAAAAGTTAAAAGTTAAAAAAGTTTTGAAGTTATTGCAAATTTTGCTTACCTCAACTGTGCCAGAATGCCAATTGCAAACAAACTAAAATGACTACAGAAACTGTGGTGAATATTTTGCACTTTAATGCTTCATTTTATTTATATTGTTTACTATAGTCTGCATTATTATTATCAGTAGTAGTAGTATTGTACATTTTGAGTTGTCATATTATCTAATTGGTCTTGTGATCATAATCCTTTCTTCATCTCTACAGTCTACACTACGTTCTATTCTTTATTATAACATTATCCATTGAAAGCTGTCTAATCATATACTCACAACAGAGTCTTGTAACTATATTATCCAAGCTACAACAAATAGCAACAACGTAACAAAGGCCATAAAATCATGCTAGCTAAGAAGGTCCACACTGTTTCAAGTCCTTTGAGGCCATAATATTTCAAGCTTAGTCACAAGAGTCCTTAAAGTTGGTGATAACAGTTCTAGAATTTGAATTTCTTTATAAACCACAGTATGTTGGTGTTAATATAGCATGGTTCATCTAACACTTCACATTGTTGTTCGTCCCATTAGATGTCATCAGGATACAGGACACTACTCACATTTACCAGCTCTTCCTTACTCATTGTAGCAGTCACTGCCAAAAAATCTTGGTATATCTGTGCTATAGCTTCCAGAATTATATAAGACATACATGCATGTTTAAGAGGATTATTGTCGATATGTAGTAAACACACCATCGCCATAATATTATCAATATTTGGATTATCAACAGAAAATCCACTTCACAAATCTTGTACAAACCATCTGGTGACACATAATGATGTTTTCTCACTCATCAATATACTTTGTTCTAAGTAGTTTCATACATATTATCAAGAATACTGAAATCTGACTACTAGCTAATGAAAATGGTCAACTGCATAGACTATAGCTAGTCTTATTATTTTCTTTTATTGTTTGTCCAGATGGACATACAGCATTAGGCACACTCATGTTGACGTAGCACAATTGCATCCAGGCTCCTTTTAATCACATCTATACAGTTACTACCCTCCACTTCAGAGTAGACTGTTATAAGAGAATCATTACACTGCAAAATTTAGGTGGGCTAACATCAAGGTGGAATACTCACACCAATTTCATTTTCCACTATGGTGGTAATGATTGTGCCGCTGCATAAATGATATATAGGTGGTAATTGCTTCAATTACCAATGGAGATGTGACATGACTGCAATTTACCTTTTTGTGTGTTCATTTTCTAAACTGTGTGAATTGGCAAGCTAAGTGTTAACATAATTATAGATCGGATAATATGTAATTTTGACTTTCAGCTTTCACAGTAGTGTTGATGAGGTTTGATATCTAAAGCTTGAAAGTTGTAAGTAAATGAAGAACTCTGTTTGAGAGGATAATAATCAGTAGTAACAATCAAAGAAGTTGAACGTTATATTACTTTCACAGCTAGTTCACGAGTGCCATTACCATTGATAAATATCACTATTGTCTGTTTATACCTAATTACTCATCATGTCAGAAAAGTGTAAGGCAATATTACAATTTCGAATAATTTTTATCAATGAAATATCATAATAATTGTCAAATTAATTTTAATATATGAATATATGCAATAATCGTACTATAATTATAAAATAACTTGAAGAACTAAATATTACCAATTGTAAGCAACTAAGCTATATAATATTATAATCAGAAATGCAATCCTTTTTTGTGTCAGAACTATATTCTTGATGATGAAACCAACTATGATGAACACTCTCTATTATTTCCATGTTTGACAGAAGTAAGTGAAGTTATAAATAATGCCAAAAATATTTTTGTGGGTTTTGTTGCAGAAAGAACAAGTTTTCACTGTGAGAGAAACTAATGTCTCTGGAGAGTCAGTTAGCTCCCCTCCTTCAAAGAAAATGAAACTTGAATTGACAAAATCTCTACCTGATCCTTTTCCTTTCTCTGACAATTTAACTCCAGAGATTAGTTTAGCAATGAGAAATCAGATGACGCCTCCAAGAGTCCTTGACGAAATTATAATAGCTGTTGCAAGAGCAGTGTTTGCTTCAAAAATGTACTCAACTTCAATGGAATTGGAATGGGTGTCCATACAAGCATTTGAAAGATGGGTGTTTTTACGAGCAACATATGGTTCACCATTTGTAAGTTTTTTTTATTTATTTCATTCTATCTACATTCAACTTAATTACTAGGGCCATATACTTTCTGGGCTCAAAAGCTGTTTTAAGGAATTTCGTAGAACACCACGTAATATGAAACGTGTCAAAGTTTCTAGTACAAACAAGGAAAACTACCTAACTCCTGTTGATGATGATGATGGTGAAGACAGTGTGTCATATCAACATCATATCAAAGTAATGTCTGTTGAAAACAAAAAGAGTAAACCAAATGAATCCATAATATTCCATATCCAGTGATCTCATGTCTCACGTCCATTATACTGTATTCATCGAAGGTATATAATCCTTCGTTATAAGTACATCATCGATATATCAGTGTATAGTTTAGTACTAATACAATTGTCCATTAATATCATCTCATCATTTACTATGTCAATGAACAAACATCTCTACTTCAGAAACATGTACTGTTGTGAATATAAGTGCAGAGGTTAAAAATAATGCCCCGCCCATAAATAATTGTTAGAGAGACAAAAAATAAGCGACGTTAGAGAAGTAAGTATCAAGTAAAACTGCTCTATTTTTATTGTTTATTAGTTTTGTTACAGAAATAAATTAATTGTTAATAAAAGGAGAGAATATAAAAGGAGTGAGAAGACAGATTAAAAATAAACAACAAACTACTTACCATAACCAGAACACAAGTCTGTCTTTAATAACATGATAACTGTCTAACTTCTTACAATACTCCTCATGTTCACTTGATAAGTGTAGTTCCCTTATTGTAGTATTTTTATTAAGTGATGTACAAATTATCTTGATATCATCATTGTTCAGTGAAGTACTGTAGAGACGTAGTTCTATTAGTGATGTAGTTCTTTGTATTAGATCTGCTAATATACTGGTACTGACTGAAGTGATCTGATGATTACGTCCGACGTTCAACAAAACCAACGTTTGGTTTTTAGTAAGTCCTTCACAGATATATCGGACTCCATTATCAGTGATGTTACAGTTGATGAGACGTAGTTCTTTTAAAGTTGTATTATTTGATAATACATTAGATAAGTGAGTCATATCTTCATCTGTGATACCAGCAACACCCAACAACGTTAACTCTTCAAGTGTATTATTATTAAAGAGACTATCACTGACTTCTTTGATACCACTAGTAAGTGAAGAGTGCTCCAGGATTAGTGTCTTTATTGTTTTGTTACTTTTTAGTATCTCTGATAATATGGATACACACTCACTATCCAATGAAGTGTTCACAATCTCAAGAATCCTCACCGTACACTTATTAAGATTGTTTATAACAACTGCAGTACTTTCAGGAGATGACGACCAGAGACCAATAGTCCATTCTTCTGTTTGGTGTTCCTTTGCTAATTTACTTATAACATCTTCACTTTCTGTTACACTTGCACTAATGAGCCATACACTATTATCATCATTCCACCGAACTCTTCCAGTGTTTCCTGTTATAAAACAGAGTTAGTATATAGTATAGTAGACACATAGTAACATATACTATAACACACTAACAACATACTGATGAAACCATTACTGTTAACTGAATAAGATTACTATAGCAACAAATTGCAGGAAGCATGGTTTACTATTACATTTGAGGCCTGGTATGTCCTACTGGTTACAGAGAAACAATCCTATCATACTAACAAAACACTGCCACATAATGGATTTCTAGCATTTGTATATCAACACTTAGTCTGGGAAGGCATCTGCTTTGTTTAGAGAGGAATTGTCTAGTAGCCTATTGATCTCTTGCCTGACAAACCACATTGTTTTTATAGTTGAGTGTGACAATAAACTGCTTTGATCTAATAGAAGATCTGAAAGCTGAATTATTCTTTAGGCATTTCCTGTTTGAATATGGCTTGTTTTATTATCAATCCTTCCTGGAGTCTGATAAAAGGATTTGTCTTACCAGGTATTAATGTAAACATGTTTGGGTCAGAAAACCACTCTTTATATAATAGTATCTTAACATTGTAACATAAATTGTTTCTGTTGCTAGTTCATACATAGTAATGTATCATTGTTTTTAAATCATGTCTTATTTTGTATCTACTTACATAATTTTGTTCTATTATGACAGAAGGCTACTAATTGTGACTACTGCCATGATGGGCGTGGCTGATGCTTTGAAGGTTCTATATAGCTACTTTGATTCCCTGTCTTGTAATATAACCTACTTGGATGACGTAAGTAACTCTAATCTTTATCATTAGCTATATCCTATAATTAATCCTTCAACTCTGATATAAATGAAGGTTCTATATCAGTAGTTATATCATTTCTATTACTACATATGCTAAATTTAGCATAATCTTAAATGGATCTCCTGAATAAACAATATAGTCTTAGCCCCTCCCACTGTATAAGAGGTAATATTAACATTGACCCAGCAATTTAATAATAATATATATAACTTACTAATAGTTTCTGATGATCTTTTAACAGTTAGTGCAATTTTCTTTCCTCCTTCTTTAACAATATTGATAGCATCAGTATGTGATATATCTTCAGTTGAGTAACCATTAATTTCTAATACTT
Source organism: Xestospongia bergquistia (assembly GCA_963965975.1). Lineage (NCBI taxonomy): Eukaryota > Metazoa > Porifera > Demospongiae > Haplosclerida > Petrosiidae > Xestospongia > Xestospongia bergquistia. Next base: position 6,778,063 of record OZ014414.1, read on the forward strand.
CATCACCAACCTATAATAATAATAATAATATAAACCACACCCTCCATTAATTATAGATATATGTCCCTTACTCTAAGTCGTCCGTCTTTGTCTGCAGCTCCATCCTTGTCTATTCTCGTAACTTGTATAGCAGTATTAAACTCTGTTCCTCCATTAATACAAAATCCAAACACATTATGATCTTTAGTAAACTCTATATGATGTATTTCACCTATATTAGGATAGCCACACCCTAGTTCAGGATAAAGAAGAAGTTAGTTATAGAATATGTTCATTGTCTCAGTGGGCGGAGCAACTTAATAACTATACTAGAAAATTCAATATTAAAGCTGATATTATAGTGTGTATTATAATATCTGTAGGTATGAGTTAGCCTAATATGATAATATTGTCTTTGTTAATAATGTCTCATTGACTCCGCCCATTTATAAGTGTGATACTATATAATATTATTGGTAATATTCATTATGGGTGTGATCATAAATTATGACTCAGCCCTATATTACTATCTTCCAGTCTCAGATATCTCAATACATAGTAATGCATGCATATAATTTCATAGCACTATAATGGACATTGGGTTATATTACTACCTATAGTTTCAGTGATAAGTGATGTCTCTTCCTGACTAGGCTGTGTTTGAGTCTCTTCAAGTCCTTGATCAGTTACTGGTTTAGAAGTCTTTAGTATGAATGCTAGATCTAGTAATAATGTCAAATAATGAGACGTCACTAATACCAGTTACCTTTTAAGCTCTGTCTTAATCCCTCAAACTGTTTGTTTCTCTCTCTTAATCTTAACGTCAATGACATTGTCACTTCCTGTAGTGTCTCCAACTCCTTTTGTCTCTCGGCAGACAATGACAGTAACTCTTCATTAATAACTACATAATTAAACAAACCAATAGCACAGAATATGTTAGTAATAGCTATTGTATTAATAATACCTTCCTTCCATTTTAAAAGTGATGTCAAATCTTTGTTTCTTTTTTCTTTCATTATTTTTCTTTCTACAGAGAAATATTAAATTTTAAATCGGATATATCATATAATAGACAGCTATTAAATAAACAGTGATTATTGACTACATGGACAAATACCTTCACTTTGTTGGACAACAGATGACATTTGTAAAGCCATCTTTTTACTGATGGTTTGTTGTATTTCCAGTCTACTTTTCAACTCCTTTGTTTTCTTTTCTACAATACTTCTCACCTCCTATATATCAATAAATTAACACATGTAGTAACTGTTGTCTAATACTACTCATCTCTTACCTTGTTTCTTTGACATTTGTCATAAATAGTGCAGTAGCCGAGAGTGAGTTTTATCATTCCCATCTCTTTCAAAATGTCTAGATTCTCTTTAACTGTCACTAGTAGAATATCCATCATATATTGTGGAGCATAGCAGGTAACAATAATGGAGTTGCCTTTCTTTATAGCTCTAACTTGGACCGACTTTGCCATATCTTTGAATGCCTTTGATAGCAGGCCTTCAATATGACTAATAGTGCATTCATTTATCTTCCAATCTACAACAAAGTCAATAGTCTCACAGATTAAGTGATGAGATGTTGAATCTATTGCAAAGGTCTGGTCAATGCATACATCAGCTTTAACTTTTTTGCAGAATTCATCAACAGCTGTTTTGTAATCTGTAATGCGTTGTTTAGCGTCTTTGATCTTGTAGTGATTAACAATGGCCTCCAGACAACAAATGTTGATGATAGTACATGAATGTTGAACAACATCTATGACATCATCAAATGATTCAGCATTAGCCAGTTGAGGTTCTAGTTCTTCAAAACATCTTCGTAGATACCTTTTGAGCTCTTTTAAAGAAGGAATGCCAGATTCAATGAGTGGTGATATAGTATCAATGAGATCTCCAAAAGCTACTCTCATTTGATCAAAATCATACTGATATACAGAACGTATTTTGACTTGACAAGAAAACGTTTGGTCTGTAAGTAAAATTAAAAAAATTATTATTATTAATATTCAAAAAATTACCATATTCCTTGAGTAAATCTTTAGCAACAGGTACAGTTTGTTCAGACTTCAATAAGATACTGGCAAACAATTTTAGTTTGCTAGGATCCTCATACACTGTAGTACACAGTGCTCTCAATGGACCATCTCCCAGTACGCCTCCCAATCTATTGACTTCATCTAAAATCTCCTTAGAGATCACTCTCTCTGTATATAACATCTGAACAATCTCCATAGGAAGAGTATGTGGTGAGATCCTATCAGAGTGTTTCTGTAACATTTGACAAGCTGGAGTAGACATCTCTTCTATCATAAAAAGAGAATAATATTGGAAGAATAGTAATTACTCACTGAGCTCTTTACCTTTACTATGATGTTTTAATTCTATTAATATTTATTTATATTTTGTTAAATCTAATGAACACAATGTTTTACTTACTTCTCGTTAAATACTCATGTATTTCAGCAGTTTTCTTGATATTATTAACAATAGGACTCTTAATAGCATCAATCACTGCTTCCCAGGTAACAAGATGTGACTCAGTAGTAGTTAACCAGCTCTCAAAGACTTGATCAAGATTGTAAGTATTTCTTACAGGACTGTTTGTTAAACTATTTAAAACACTCTGAGAAACATCAAGTGATACGCCAATTTCAAACCACTTGTCATTAATATCAGCTAATAGACTGAGTAGTTCACGTTTAGTGGGAGAAATACCTGAAAAACAGATATTTAAAACATAACAAACAATTCTATCAAGTCTTATATCTCACTTTGTTGTGCCATAGCCTCGCGTTGCTAGTTTTAGGGTAGAACTGGTACACTCAGGGGTTGCTAGTCTATATAGGGTGTGGTCGCATTCCATCAACATATGAATATTGTAGTGTAGTATATATGAATATTATTTACTATACTTGTGTGTGTTCACTGCTAATGTCTGCCTGCACATCTATCTAGCATTCATTCATTTGTCACTGATCAATAAAAGCTATGATAATCACTTCCTTAAATGGTTAGTTCGGTCAACACATATATATATAACTGTACATATACATGTTATATAACTGATATTATTATATAATACTGCAGATATGACTTAAAACAAATTACATAATAATATAATGACACTCTTATAGAATCATATACCATACTGAATCAGACAATATAGAGAAAGTATTAAATGATTGTCACTAGTTGGAATGAAACAGAAAGTAAAAGCCCTGTCCTACCAATGTGTGTCAGAGCTTAAAGCATTTTTAGGCTTGACTAATTACTATGGTAAATTTCTACTAAATTTATCTACTATTTTGGATCTGTTATATTCACTTTTGCACAAAGACAGGAAATGGAACTGGAAGTCAGGACAAGAAGAAGCATTCAAGATAGCTAAGGATATGATCAGGTCACCCACTGTACTTGCTCATTATGATGGTATGCAGAAACTGGTCTTAACTTGTAATGCATCACACATTCTTCATTAAGTTTTCAATGTCATTGTCCAGTAGTATAGGTTGTATAATTAGCTCACTTACCTGCATTTATGTATTAATTTGGTGGTCATGATAATATAGTCTATTTTGTTGCATACTAAAAACAAAAACAACAGCATTTATTACATCTTCATATAATAATACTAATATTTGTCAACTAAAAATTAAATGAAATCATGATATAATATCCTTGTACAGGAAAATATTTACATGATGTTTTGAAATTTATAAGAAATTTTGTGACTATGATGTTTATATCAGCTATTCTAATTTTAGCGCTGTATACAGACTTTCTGTTCACTGAACACCAATATAGGCACTTGTCTGGCATTACTGACGAGTTAGAATAAATATTAAAATGAAAAGGGAGCTCGTGTTGGCTGACGTCATAAATCTTGTGACAATTATGTTGAAGTTCCAAATACTTGAAACCACAAATATTTAACTAGGCGTGGTTATCTAGTAATAACTTCAACAGAGTCCTGTTTAACCATAGACAGTAGTCTATCAGAGACTGTTGGCCTGTCAGTGAAAAGTATAATTACGTTAAATACAAGTTATAATAATTCATGAAACTGTTTTTATTTAGAAGCGAAAAGGTAAGAACTTATATAATCACATAAGTACTCTCCTCTGTGTCATGCCTCCCTCTGAAGACAAAATGAAGTAACATTATTAGATGGCATGACTCATTTTTATCATTTGTTAATATAATATATTTTCATTATTTAATATAGCTATTTGCATGTAAACTATAATGTTACATTTAACAAGTAATTGTTTATTTTAATATCAGTATCGTACTTGCACTAATACAGGTTATATCTTGTCCCAAGGACAAACTTCCATGTTACCAGACCACTTTATGTTGATATGTAGGTCTTGAGATAAGCCAAGTTTAGTCAAATGGATTGCATCTTTGTTAAATTTTAAACTTTTATCATAATGACATTTATTGGTATTTTGTAGATCTAGATTTACTGATCTAATGAGCAGTCTGGCCTGATCTATTTTATGTTTAATTTATTTTTTAAATTAGGTAAATTTTGAAGTATTTACTATGGTGTGGCTAAGAGTTATAGCACTTGAAAATGGCAGGTATAAATAATTAAATAATTAATAGTTGGTAGCTATAATTGCAATATCACATACCACACCCATTTCACTGGAACGTGAAAGAATTTAATTTTTATATAGTTGATTAATTTGTTCTCCTTGTTCTTTGGAGTACTTTATACTCAATGACCTCATTATTGTTTGTGGACATATTCTAATAGTAACTTGTGATATTATATTCTAAGCACTTAATTTGGTAGCATATGATGATCATTGTCAGTAAAATCATTGAGTAATAAAAATAAATAATATTAGAGTAGAAAAATAGTATTATACATCAAGTACCAGGATTATTTAATTTATGCCAAATTCCTGATCAAGCTATTATCATAAATATATTTGTAAATTAAACTTTATTTATATCCTTAGGTTTAAATTCACTGGACAGTAGTCTTTTAGACGAACAACCGCCAATTTTAGAATTAATTGATCATGCTAGAACTGCACAATGGAACCTTTTGGGTGTGAAGCTAGAACTAGACAGTGTGGCACTAGCTGGATGTCATGACTATGTCAGTATGTATCAGTTGTGGATTATGGAGAAAGCTGAAAATGCTACTAGAAGAAATTTGATAACTGCACTAATAGCAATAGGACAGAATAATACTGTAAGAATATATAAAGAATATTTGAAAAATAAATGAGAATTGTTTAAAGTATTAATTTAGTTGAATAATAATTTTAGCTGTTTAAAAAAATTATACAATAAACCTAATTTCATAGTTAGATTTGTCATCTGTTGATAAAGAGGTTGAGCAAGTTTTCTTTTACATATAAACTTTGCTGAGATGTATTATATAATTATTAATTTTTATTTAATTAAAACAATAAGTTTGTCTTTAAATGATAACAATGAATTGTACATAGAATGTGAAATAAGGCATCGTTATTATACATTAAACATTATTTATACACATATACATTTAATTGGTGGACATGCACTGTCATCTAGTTGAGGTAGTGAAAAGCTATGGCCCTATACATGGATTTTGGTTATTCTCTTATGAACGATACAATGTTATCCTTGGCAATCAGCCACACAACAAAAAAAACATTGAATGTCAATTAATGAAGAGATTTGTTATAACATCCTCATTGTTCCCACCTGAATCATTCTGAATTGCTACCATTGTTCACCAAGCTCAACTCTAGGGACGTTGGATCATGTCATCAAACACTTCAATCTGACCTTAATGATGAAGGCAAGTACTCATTCCAAATACTTATACCCTTGATGTCTTAACAGACAAACATGTAAGTTACCTCACAACTATTTATGCTAAGCGTCACTCACACTCTATAATTTCCTCTCCCAACTCAATTTACAAAAGTACTTATCAATTAATGTTCATGGAAAACAATTTCTTGCTTTAGCTAAGACCTCAACACTTTTTGTTGCTCTTGCACATTGGGAAGTAACGATCTTTGGACCATTTCTTACTCCTTTGTATAACCAATTAGAACGCAACGGTAGCTTTCATCCTGTAAAGATACATCACTTTGGTTCTTTTTCTTTCAGTGTTTGAGATGAGGTTTTAAACTTATCAATAGATGTTTGTTTTTGGTATCTCACCAATCGACAATTTGGTAGGATAGGTAAGGCCTGTGCAGATCTGGTGTGCTGACAAATTTGAACATCCAAGTTATTATTGTTTTGATGCTATTCACTTAATAAAGCAGTGTTGTTCGTATTTAGTGATCTGTATCCATGATGAATGGTTGCTACAACTCATATTTCTTATAGAGTGAAGAAATCCTTGTTCTCTTAAATAATAATTTATTTTTCACACTTATGATCAGGTTCACTAGTACGTGCACTAGTAAAATAATTATCACTAACTACAATTTCTGCATAATGTGAGTATGATCACTTGATATACAACATTTAACATCATTGTTATATCCTCAAAGTTATCTTCCAATATTGTTGGCAAAGTTTTTTATAAGTATAAAAAACTTTCCCAACAATATTGGAGACCATTGGTTGTTTATCACTTTTGAGCTAAATTACCAGAAGTAATACAGGATTGATCTGTTTGTTTGTTTCTTTACCTGTCTATCTGTCCAACTAATAATCTATCAGTCTGTCTGTTTGTCTATCTGTCTAACTAATAATCTATCAGTCTGTCTGTTTGTCTATCTGTCTAACTAATAATCTATCAGTCTGTCTATTGGTCTAGGTAATTGAGAAAGGATATTCTTACACTATTGGACTTATAAAGACAGCTATAACTCAGATTTGGTTAAAGGAGGGATATGGTCCTATATTATTAATAGGAGGATCTTCCTCAATTAATTTCTTCATATAGTCAAGATACTCATTTCCATTATGTAAAGGACACTCAAGTAAAAGCTACTAATTTACCCAAGCGAACTTTCATTGTTATGGTACTTATTTAAAGTCTCAAGTACACCCACGCATATTAATACATGTTTAATCAAAAGTTGTCAGCATACCCTTTGTTTGATGAATATGGAGGTCCATAGGGTGGTTCTTGGTGTAACTTCACTCTGATGATGGGTGGGGGTAGATTTATACACCAGTTATACTGTTTATATGTACATGTATTGTTAATAACACCACATCATAATATATAATAAAATATAAAGAGATAATAATATTATTAAACTAGAATACATAATATTTCTTCTATACATTTAGTAATGATATAAAATACTAATAGTAACTATATGTTCCTAATACTGGAATATCGATATTATTATGAAATCATTTTGTCTTTCCTTTCTTTATTAAGTTATTCATTTTAATCAGTTACACTTCATAATATTATTGTGTTAGTACAAATCATAATAAATCATTTGATGTAAATAGTTTTGTATGTAATGTTCCTTTTTTTCATACTCTAATATTTTTAGACTAGCTAGGACATAATTTATGAAAAGATAAATATGGAATCCCAAAAGAAATCAATCAAAGAGAGTAAAAAACATAGAAGAAGACTATTATTGAATATTTACCAGTATAAAAAAGTGACCAATCTGCATTTCTGTATTTTAGGGCATTTTTACAGACAAATTTGTAGATTGCAAATTTGCTGAATTGGAGATTTACAGATTTGCAGATTTACAACTTCACAAATTTATATGAATTGCAATATCAATTAGCCATCATTATGAGCACCATCATCATGGGTGTGACTGATTATGTTTTTAAGGTTCTCACTATCTTGATTCCCTGTCTTACAGTATTCAGTGTATGTCTGTAACATTAACATTAATAATTATAACTGAGTTTATAATTTTGTTTACATTTATTAATAATAACTGGTTACTATTACATACCTTTATTGTCTGACTCTTTATCATTATCATCATTAGAATCCTTTAATATATATCTGATAATGGTGACTCTAGTAAAATTTAGATGTATCATAATAAACCAGCCTTTTCAGCATGTCATCACATGAGGTTTAAGTTGTCAAAACATTGCACAATACTTTAATACCTGTTACAACAGCACTTTATGTTCAATGTTCAATAAACATTTCTTTCTAATGAGCACCAATGACGACTATTAACATGCTATCTTATTGCCAATACTGCTAATACACTATGAATTTGTTATTAGCAACTACCAAGAGTATATAATGATTTATACAATCACTTGGTATCATATCCTTGTCATATGCTGTACATATGATACTAGCATTGAAGAAAATTAACTTAATAGATACTAAGTTATAATTATAATATAACCTACTTTGATAAGGTAAGAAACTCTCGTCATCTTTATCAAAAGCTGGATCCTTTAACTGATCGTTTAAGCTCTGCCTTATTGCTTTAAACTGTTTGCTTCTCTTTCTTAATCATAATGTCAATGATGTTATTACTTCCTGTAGTGTCTCCAACTCTTTTTGTCTCTCTGCAGACACTGACAATAACTCTTCCTTAATAACTAAATAATTATTAATTATAATTATGTATTGACAAATCAGTAACACAGACTATGTTAATGATAGCTATTGTATTAATAATACCTTTCTTCCATTTCAAAAGTGATGTCAAATCTTTGATTTTTTTTATATTTCATTTCTTTTCCTTTTACATAGAAACATTGAATTTTAAATCAGACATGTCGTAATAGACAGCTATTAAATAAACAATGATTATTGACTACATGGACAAATGCTTTCACTTTGTTGGACAATAGATGATATTTGCAAACATTTCTTTTTACTAATGGTTTGTTTTACTTCCAGTTGACTTCGCAATTCGTTTTGTTTTCTCTTCTACAATAGGTCTAACCTCCTATATATCAATAAACAACACACGTAGTAACTGTTGTCTAATACTAGTCATCTCTTACCTTGTCTCTTTGATGTTTGTCATAAATAGTGTGATAGCTGAGAGTGAGTTTTATTAATCCCACCTCTTTTAATACATCAATTAAGATTCTCCTCTGCTTCTATTAGTAGAATATCCATCATATTATGTGGACTATAGCAGGTAACAATGATGGAGTTGCCTTTCTTTATAGCTCTAACTTGAACTGACTTTGCCATATCTTTGAATGCCTTAGATAGCAGGCCTTCAATATGACTGAGGGTGCATTCATTTATCTTCCACTCTACAACAACTCAACAGTCTCACATATTAGGTGATGAGATGTTGAATCTATTGCAAAGGTCTGGTCAATGCATATGTCAGGTTTAATTTTTCTGCAGAATTCATCAACAGCTTTCTTGAAATCTGTGATGTGTTGTTTAGCCTGAGTGATCTTGTAGTGATTAACAATAGCCTCAAATAGACAACAAACATTAATGATAGTACATGAATGTTGAATAATATCTATAACATCATCAAATGATTCAGCATTATTCAGTTGAGGTTCTAGTTCTCCAAAACATCTTCGTAGATATCTTTTGAGCTTGAAAGAACACCAGCTTCAATGAGTGGCGATATAGTCTCAATAAGATCTCCAAAAGTCAATTAAATTTGATCAAAATCGTACTGATATACAGAGTGTAGTTTGACTTGAGGAGGAAATGTTTGATCTTTAAATAAAATAAGAATATTATTATTATTAATATTAAAAACCTACCATACTCTCTGAGTATATCTTTAGCAACAGGTACTGTTTGTTCAGATTTTAATAAGACACTTGCAAACACTTTTAGTTTGCTGGGATCTTCAGACACTGTAGTATGTAGTGCATACAATGGATCATCTCCTAGTACACCTCCCAATCTATTGACTTCATCTAATGTCTCCTTAGAGATCACTCTCTCTGTATATAACATCTGAACAAATATTCACAGGAAGAGTAAGTGGTAAGATCCTATCAGAGTGTTTCTGTAACATCTGACAAGCTGGAGTAGAGAATTCATCTGTTAAAATGCAAAAAGACAGTGTATTATATAATGAAGATTACAAATTCTCACTAAGTCCCTTTATTTGTTCAACAGCAAAAAATTCTATTGTTTTGACTGCATCAGCTAATGAGTCCCATGTAGGACCTCCACTTTCAGTCACCTTGTCAACTTTACTTAACCACTGAGTTAAACACTCACGAAGACAGCTCTCTGGATGATCTTGGTACTTGGTTCTAATACTTAACAGAGTAAGTTGTAATAGACCCAGTTGTAGACAAAGAGGAGACCAGCGATGACTTGGGAAATAGACTTGTTTCAAAGCTTTAATGATATCTTTCAAATTACTAACATCTATAATAACAATGTAAAGAAGAGAAACAACTTAAAGTGAATACAGTCAAGTTAACTCACTCAGTTCACTTTGATTTGTTGCCATAACTAAGGACTTAGGAGTGTCTAGTACTAGTAAAGGATAAGGCTTCAAACAGGAATATGAAAATTGTAATTATTAATTACTGATACTATAAATAGCATTTCAGAATCATTTGTGATATAAATAACACCTTTCCTTTATTGTCCATTAATGTATCTCCCTCTTTGATTTATTCATCTATTGTACTATTAATTGATCCATTCATTTATCGATCCATTGTACTGTTATATTCATCCATTTTCAGGTACTGTTGATACTCCATCTCTTTGTGAGAGGTTGGCTGTTATGGGAGGAGGTGATGTTGAAAGGCTACATATTAATATTAATTGTATTTATAATTAGTGTTAAATTTACATTGTAATCTAGGGTATGCAGAAATTTACTAAACGTCAGAAAATGGGTCAACTAGCAACTGCAGAAGAGATAGTTTCAATGGTTGTATATTTAGCTAGTGATGAGGTGAGATATGATATATGACAAGTATTGAATGTCTCTCTCTTATTACAGACTGTATTTATTACTGATACTGAAGTTGTTATTGATGGTGGGTGGAGTTTATAAGTCACCTGATACTGTTAACAATCTAGTTAACACTGATTTATAATTTTATATTTTGTGGAATGTTTTATTAATAATTATTATCATAATTTAATTTTAAAATAGTTAATTAAAAATAATAGATGTCATGTAGTTATTAAAATTGTTAAAGTACCAGCTGCTGGTAATAATAATCAACTAATACAGGAACATCCCCTCATGAAGAGTTACACTATCTCTTGTCCTCCATTCAACTATAATCTCCACCTACATTAGCAAAACCTCTCAAATGTTTTTTTGGATGAAATATGTCTTTGAGAACACTAGAATATAAAGAGGGCACGAGAAAGAGAGAGATATAAGATGTAAGACAATTAATAGCAGTGACCACATAATAATAATAATGTACAAGTAAATATTTTTGTAATAAATACATTTTGTCACTACACCGCCCATTGACTTCACATAAAATTTTCTCTTACCACAAAATACTCACACACAAAGTATATAAATATATAAATTAAAGATACTAGATGATAAAATAATTTTAATTGATCTTTTTAAGTTACTTCATATAGTTTTCATCCTCTCACTTCCAATATACTAAATTCAGTCAAAGGTTTATATCAATATTTGAGTCTCCTTTATAATAATGTTATATACATTGTTAATAGAATATAAAATATGTTAAGATCTATTAATATCATTCTATTATTAGATCTCTGTCTCAGGAATATCTACTAAACTGTAGCAGAAGTAAGAAGTAAGTGTCAAGCAAAACTGCTCTGTTTTTATTGTCTGTTTGTTAATAAAATAAATTTTTAATAAACAAAGACAAAATAAGTCAACAAAAATTTAAAGAGAAAATAAAAGTAATTGAGAAGAGAGATTAAGAATAAACAACAAACTACTTAATACTATTACCAAAATTTAAGTCTGTCTTTAATAACTTGATAATTGTCTAACTTTTTACAATACTCTTCATGTTGTCTTGATAAGTGTACTTTCCTTATTGTAGCATTTTTAGTAAGTGATGTACATATTGTCTTGATATCATCATTGGTCAATGAAGTATTGTTGAGAGATAGTTCTGTCAATGATGTAGATGTTTGTATTAGATCTGCTATTGTACTGGAACTAACTGAAGTGATCTGATTATTACATCCAATGTTCAATGTAGACAATGTTTGGTTTTTAGTTAGTCCTTCACAGATATATTGGACTCCATTATCAGTGATGTTACAGTAGGGAAGACTTAGTTCTTTTAAAGTTGTATTACTTGACAACATAGTAGATAAGTGAGTCATATCTTCATCTGTGATATCAGTAACATCACACAATGCTAACTCTTGAAGTGTTTTATTATTAAAGAGACTATCACTGACTTGTTTGATACCACCAGTAAGTGAAGAGGACCGCAACCATAGTGTCTTTATTGTTTTATTAGTTTTTAGTATCTCTGATAATATGGATACACACTTACTGTCCAATGAAATGTTCTTTATATCAAGTCTCCACACAGTACACTTATTAAGATTGTTTATAATAACTGCAGTACTTTTAGGAGATGATGAGTTGAGACGAATACTCCATTTTTTTCTTGTTTGGTGTTCTTTTTTTAATTTACTTATAACATCTTCACTTTGTATTATACTTGGACTAGTGAGCCATACACTATTGTCATAGTCATACCACAGAACTCTTCCAGTGTCTCCTGTTATAAAATAGAGTTAGTATATAGTATAGTACACACATAGTAATATATACTATAACACACTACAATACACAGAGAATACATTGAAGAAGAAAGGAAGCCATTATTGTTTATTGAATAAGGTTACTATGGCAAAGAGTTGGAGGGGCGGAGTTTCCAGTTAGGGGAATTGTCTTATTATAGTTTAATAAGCTTGTTCCTGACAAACCACATTGTTTTTATAGTTTGGTGTGACTATAACTGCTCTGATCTGATACAGGATCTGCTTCTTTAGACAATTTCTTTAGACAGTATAATTTGTTCATCCTGTTCTCATTGCATTTAAGTCAATGATAAAATATAAAAGGTAGCTCATGTTTAATGGAGTCCTGGAGTCTGATACAAGGATTTATCTTACCAGTGATTAAAGTAAACATGTTTGTACTTTATTATAACATTTTAAATATAATTCATGAAGTAAACAATGTACTATTAGATACATTGTTAATTGGCTATTGTTTATTATATCTACTTTTCCTTTCTATGAGCCTAAGTTTGTCTTACTCCACCCACCTGTGGTCAGATATATCAATGTATATGTTACAATAAGATTATGAAACTAGGGATTTTGTGAAATCCCTAAAACTTTCAGTAAATTCATGAAATGACTGTTTTACTTAGGGATTTCATGAATTCACTAAAATCTCTAGGGATTTCGTGTAATTACTGAAAAAATAGTGTTTTAATCCACAACTTCACTAGATGCATATTAGGAAGATTGTGAAATAACATAGTGAGGCACACAAAATGATTTTTTTGATAGTTTAGTTTTAGTTTATTTATTTATAATAGTGACTAGTGTTATATAATTTTAATATGATTTAATTTTTTTTCTGATAATAAGATTTTTAATAGCTTTGATGTATCCTTTTATCACAATTTGCATTGATCATTTGGCTTTACGCTTTCCTTTGATGTTTTCTAAGGAAAATTATAAGACAAATACTCACAGTGTTAAAAGTATGTTATTTCTAAAGAAGTGTATTACAAGACCATTGAAGATCTGAAAGCAGTAGCTGAAGTTTCAACTAGCAAGTCACATCACCAGTGCTACATTCTACAGTTGAGAAGCTTATCAAGAAGCGAAAGTCACCAGAAGAGCACCCAGTCTACTATGCCACCATAGAAGATACCTACGACATAATTAGCAAAGCCCACAAGCCACTGGCCATGGTGGTCGTGACAGGATGCTGAAACATTTTGGCCAACTGATATCACAACAGAAGCTGTTGAATTATTAATAAGTATGATGAATGAATAAAGTTCATTGCTTACACATAAATTTAGTGTTATTATTTATGGTTAAAATTTGAATAACAGTGATTTTGCAAAAAAACTGGAGTATTATCTCAGTAATTACACGAAATCCGTAGAGATTTTAGTGAATTCATGAAATCCTTAAGTAAAACTGTCATTTCACAAATTTACTAAAGGTTTTAGGGATTTCGCGAAATCCCTAGCTCCACAATCTTACGGTAACATATATACTTAGCTATAGTTAGATGACAACACAATTATTTCTAACAGGGATCAGTTGGAAATGAGTGATGGGTGGGGCTACGTTTATATACAAATTATGTGTTTATTTGTACATGTATTGTTATGTAACTATTAACAACACATCATAATATATAATAAAATATAAAGAGATAATAATGCTATTAGACTAGAATCTAGAATATTTCTTCTCTACATTTAGTAGTGATATAGAATACTACCAGTAATTATATGTTCCTAATACTGGAATATATCATTATTATCATGAAATCATTTTATCTTTCTTTATTATTTATATTTCACTAACTTTCTTTATTAACAGTTAAGTCTGACTCCACCCATATATTAATGACATATACATACAATACTTAGGAGGAAGTGAAAGTGGAAGACAACAATGTACAAATACTTTAATAACTTATTAATAATAAAAAAGGGCGTGGCTAGATTTTGTTTACATTTACTAATAATAACTGCAGGTTACTAGTACATACCTCTATTGTTTGACTCTTTATCATCATCATCATTAGAATCTTTTAATATATCATCTGATATTGGAGACTCTAATCAAATTTAAACGTATAGTAATAAAATTAACAGTTAATTATTATTCACTTTTTTGTGCTTTGAGTATATGAATATAATTAATAGACATCACTGATAATCATTTACGAGTAATAACAGTGATCACACTAAAATCCTTTAGATGAGCACTTTCCTGTTAAAATAGTACTACTACTGAGCACTGATTTTCACTAAAAACTAGTTATTCTTGTGGTATAAGTGACCCAACCTTTTCAAGTATGTTATCACATGTGATTTAAGTTGTCAAAACATTATACAATACTTATCATATGTTCTACATATTTATGATACTAATACTGAAGAACATTAACTTAATATTTACTAAGTTATAATTATAAATATAACCTACTTGGATGAGGTAATAAGGCACTCGCATCTGTTAACTCTAATATAAATGAAAGCTCTATATTATCAGTAGTTACATCACTCCTATTACTACCTGTAGTTTCACTGATAAATAGTGTGAGTTCTTCTAGACTAGACACTATATGAGTTTCCTCTGATTCTTGATCAGTAACTGGTTTATGAACCTTTGGTATGAACGCTAGATCTAGTAACAATGTCATATAATGAGAAGTGAATAATATCAGTTACCTTTTAAGTTCTGCCTTAATTCCTCAAACCGTTTGTTTCTATTTCTTAATTGTAATGTCAATGACATTATCACTTCCTGTAGTGTCTCCAACTCTTTTTGTCTCTTTGCAGACATCGACAGTAACTCTTCCTTAATAACTAAATAATTATTAATTATAATTATGTCTGGACAAATCAGTAACACAGACTATATTAGTGATAGCTATTGTATTAATAATATACCTTCCTTCCATTTCAAAAGTGATGTCAAATCTTTCATTGTTTTTACTTTCATTTCTTTTCTTCCTATACAGAAACATTGAACTTTAAATCAGATATATCATATAATAGACAGCTATTAAATAAACAATGATTATTGACTACATGGACAAATACCTTCACTTTGTTGGGCAACAGATGATATTTGTAAAGTCATCTTTTTACAGATGGTTTGTCGTAGTTCAAGTTGACTTCTCAACTCCTTTGTGTTCTCTTCTACAATAGGTCTAACCTCCTATAAATCAATAAACAACACATGTAGTACTGTTGTCTAATACTACTCATCTCTTACCTTGTCTCTTTGACATTTGTCATAAATAGTGTGGTAGCCTATTGTTAACTTGATCACACCCAACTGCTTCAACGATTCAAGATTTTCTTTTGCTGTAATCAACAAAATGCCAATTAGACTTTGTGGAGAGTAGCAGGTAACAATGATGGAGTTTCCTTCATTTATTGCTCTAACTTGTACTTTCTTTGCCATATCTTTGAATGCTTTTGACAGCAATCCTCTGATGTCAAAGAGAGTATGGTCATCAGTCTTCCATTCCAGAATGAACACAATAGTTTCACAGGTGAGATGATGAGAAGATGAAGAGATCACGAACCTTTGATTACAACATACATCAGTTTTGATCTTCTCACAAAATTCATCAACTGATGTGTTGTAGTTTGTGATATGTACTTTAGCTTCTCTAATGTCATATTGATCAACAATACCCTCTAAACAGCAGATGTTAATAATAGTACATTTATCTTGTACAAGATCCATAACATCATCAAGTGATTCAGCTGTTGCTAACTGAGGTCTCAGTTCTCGGAAACATCTACGAAGGTATGTTTTAAGTTCTTTCAGTGAAGGGATGCCTTTAACAATAAGAGGAGCAACAGTGTAAAATAGTTTACCAAATGTCATTCTCATTTGATCAAAATCATATTGAAAAGTGGGTTGGAGATTGACTTCGGAAGGAAAAGTTTGATCTACAAATAAAATATTATAACTTGTAGATATATATGCTTGTACTTACCATACTCTTTGAGTATATCTTTAGCAACAGGTACTGCTTGTTCAGATTTTAATAAGACACTTGCAAACAATTTTAGTTTGCTAGGATCTTCAGACACTGTAGTATGTAGTGCTCTCAATGGACCATCTCCTAGTACACCTCCCAATCTATAAACTTCATCTAATGTCTCCTTAGTGATCACTCTCTCTGTATATAACATCTGAACAATCTCCACAGAAAGATTAAGTGGGAAGATCCTATCAGAGTGTTTCTGTAACATTTGACAAGCTGGAGGAGACAATTCATCTGTTAAATGTAAAGAGTCAGGTATCATATAATGAAGGTTACAAATTCTCACTAAATTCCTTTATTTGTTCAGCAGCAAAAACTTCTTCTATTGTCTTGAGAGCATCAGCTAATGAGTCCAATGTAGGACCTCCACTCTCAATTACTTTGTCAGCTTTACTCAACCACTGAGTTAAACACTCCTGAAGACAACTCTCTGGATCATCTCGGTATTTGGTTCTAATGCTTGATAGAGTAGGTTGTAATAGACCCAGTTGTAAACCAAGAGGAGACCAGCGATGACTTGGGAAATAGCCTTGTTTCAAAGCTTTAATGATATCTTTCAAATTACTAACATCTATAATAACAATGTAAAGCTTTAAAGTGAACACAATCAAATTAACTCACTCAGTTCACTTTCATTTGCTGCCATAACTAAGGACTTGGGAGTGTCTAGTGCTAGATAAGGCTTCATAACAGAATACGAAATATTGTAATTATTAATTACTGATACTATAAATAGCATTTCATGAGTCAATTGTGATATAAATAACACCTTTCCTTATTTGGTAAAATAACTAATATTTTTGCTGTATACAGTTTTAGTAGTCATATTCACATTGACTATTAAGGTAAGACTCAACTATATTTGTATTCTATTTAATAACTCATATTGTTTCTAAATAATGTGGAGTAATTACGATACTAACAATAAGTAATGGAAAAAGTAATGAACATAGTGTGTTAACAGAGTTACAAGGAAAAGAGATTAAAATAGTAACTAGTTCAATTATATGGATGTTGTAGTACCTCATGGTCTGAATATATATCAAGGAAGTTAGTATTTTAAAGACTGTCACACCCACTTTTTGTTTGTAGACCAAGAAGACACCAGCGATGACTTGGGAAATAGCCTTGTTTCAAAGCTTTTAATGATATCTTTCAAATTACTAATATCTATAATAACAATGTAAAGATTTAAAGTGAACACAATCAAGTTAACTCACTCTATTCTGTTGTCATAACTAAGGACTTGAAAGTGTCTTGTACAAGTAAAGCATAAGACTGCAAACTAGGAATATTAATATTGTAACTATTAAACACTGATACTATAAATAGCATTTAATGTGACATAGTGATATAAATAACATCTTTCCATTTTTGGTAAAATAAATTAACATATTATATTAACATATTATATATACTTTTCAGTAGTCATGTTCACATTAAAGTTTAAGGCTCAACTATATTTGTGTTCTATTTAATAACTTATTAACAACTC
This sequence comes from Xestospongia bergquistia, assembly GCA_963965975.1. Lineage (NCBI taxonomy): Eukaryota > Metazoa > Porifera > Demospongiae > Haplosclerida > Petrosiidae > Xestospongia > Xestospongia bergquistia. The sequence continues at coordinate 6,796,227 of OZ014414.1, forward strand.
AGGTTGTCTCTAAACATGTGAAGTGATTGGTAGTAAGGGACCACTTCAGTCAAAACATTTGTGAGCTTATTTGTGAAAAGTGACCACTGTTAAACACATCAAAAACAATTTTGTATAGATACAATTGCCATGAATGATATTGTGCATACACAGCAACTGTATGTATACAAAACTTTTTTGAGATGCTTTTAAAGCATCTCAACAGTGGTCCCTTTTCACAAATCAGGTCACAAATGTTTTGACAGAAGTGGCTCCTTATTGCAATGAATTGCAAATCAGGTCACATACTGTGGAGTAATTATGATACAAACAGTAAATAATGGAAGGAGTAATGAACATAGTATGTCAACATAGTTATAAGGAAAAGAGATTAAACAGTAACTTGGATATTGTATGATCTGAATATGCTTGAAGTTAGTAATTAAAAGACTGTCACACCCACTTTATTGGTTTTGATTTCCTATAACTCTATGAAGTTGATGTGAATGTTCATGTTAACAAGAAAGTTATGGAGGCCGTTATAGCAGCTGGTGAAACAAGATGATATATAAATTGGCCATTTTATGGAGCTACCTTTTATGAAGAGAACTTGACCACTTATTTTACCTACAGGTATCCACTATAATAATTTTGGCTATAATGGTGCATAGTTAACAGTGGGAGTGGCTTAGATGAAATGATAGAAATGAATGGACAGGAATTAGATGTCATTGCATTAACTATAACAATTAATATTGTATGTATTATATAGATATACAAACTGATCATCTTGATGTTACTGATGAAGTACATACTGTTATTATGAAATATATTACAAAATCTGATGTCAGTAAAAATGTTAACACTCTCTTTAATTGTGCAGGGTATATTAAAAAATATATAATATAAATAATATTTATAATAATTCATTACCATATAGCTCTAAAATTGACCACACTCCTAATTTAATTCCTCAATGAAAGAATATTTTTAAAGTCTGATTCGATTTTATTTTTCCTCTAGTTGAGTTCATCATGATAGTTTGTTATCTACATCAACTACTGGATGGAATAAATCATTTACTATTAATGTGACTAGTATGTTCTTAATATCAAAATATATAATACAAAAGGTAATAATTAATATATTATAGTAATCTTTTTTTAATATTGTTATGATTTGTTAATAAACTCATTAATTAACTTATCAATATATTAATCTATTAATTATCTATCCATTATTCATCTGTTCATATATCCCATATATCCAGAATCTATCACTCCATTGATCCATTCCCCTTATCTATTTATCCATCATTCATTTATACATCTATCGATTTAATTCTATTTTATATATTTATAAGCGGTTAGAACTTCTAACCGCTTATAAATATATAAAATATTGATAATGTTACCTTTAAACGTTGATACTCTAAATAGCATTTAAAGACACTTTAGTGATATAAATAACATCTTTCCTTATTTGGTAAAGATTTTATATTGTATATACTTTTTAGTAAGCATGATAACGTTGAAGTGTAAGACTCAACGATATTTGTGTTCTATTTAATAACTTATTAATAACTCATGTTATTTCTAAATATTGTGGAGTAATTAAGATACTAACAGTAAATAATGGAAGGAGTAATGAACATAGTAAGTTACAAGGAAAAGAGATTAAAATAGTAACTAGTTCACTCTATATGGACAGCTCATTCGAATATATATCAAGGAAGTAATTAAAGACTGTCACACCCACTTTATTGGTTTTGTTTTCTAGAACTCTATGAAGTTGATGTTAAAATGTTTATGTTAACAAGAAACGTATTGAGGCTATTATAGCAGCTGGTGAAACAAGATGATACAAATTGGCCATTTTACAAAGCTACCTTTTATGAAGAGAACTTGACCAAACCACTTAATTTTATTGAAAATCATCTACTGCTATAAGTATATAAAAAGAGAAAGTCCAAAATTAATGATATTCTTGTCTTGTTTGATGCTTTATTTATAAACATCTAACAATAACAACTGTTTATCACACTATATATGTCCATTGTATAAGAGACTAGTTTAATTGCATTCTCTTCTGATGTAAGGTAGTGAACATTTCATTATGGACATAAATCTGGTCCTATAATGGGTGTATGGGTTAACAGTGGGAGTGGCTTAGATGAAATGATAGAAATAAATGGACAAGCATTTAGATGTCATTATATTAACTATAGCAAGTAATATTGTATGTATTATATAAATATTACAAACTGATCATCTTGATGTTACTGATGAAGTACATACTGTTATTATGAAATATACTAAGCAATCTGATGTCAGTAAAAATGTTAACGCTCTCTTTAATCCCTAAATGTAAGAATCCTATGGAAGAATGATTATAAGCAATTGACCCTGCCCCTGAATTAATCCCTCAATGCTATAATATTTTTAAAGTCTAATTTCATTTTATTTTTACTCTACATTATGGTAGTTTGTTATCTACATCAACTACTGACTGGATAAATGATTTATTATTAATGTGACCAGTATGTTCTTAATGTCCAAATATATAATACAACATATAATAATAATATATGTAGTAGTCTTTTAATATTGCTATTATTTGTTAATAAACTCATTAATTAACTTATCAATATATTAATCTATTAATTATCTGTCCATTATTCAACTATTCTTATATCCAGAACCTATCACGCTATTCATCCATCATTCATTTATATATCTATCCGTTTAATATAATAATTCTATTTTGTATAATTAGTGGTTAGAACAGCAGATAAAATGTAACATTATCAATATGGCCTCTTTATCTAGCAGTATTAAAGGATATCCTAACAGATGTTCATATGGTGTTAGTAAAGCTGTATTAGGTTTAACTAAATCAATAGCTATTGATTATGTTGGGAAAGAATATGTATAAACTCTATCTGTCCTGGTTAGTAGGGACAACTTATAAACTTTACCATTTCTTGTCCATTAATGTATCTGTCTTTTTGATTTATTCATCTATTCTACTAGTAAATGCCATTTATTCATCTAGATATCCATTTTACTGTTATATTCATTCATTTTTCAGGTACTGTTGATACTCCATCTCTTTGTGAGAGGTTGGCTGTTATGGGAGGAGGGGATGTTGAAAAGGTTATATATTAATATTAATTGTTATAGTTAGTGTTAAATTTACATTGTAATTTAGGGTATCCAGGAATTTACTAAACATCAGAAAAAGGGTCGACTAGCAACTGTACATATAGTGACAGAACATTTGTCAATCACAAATATTGTGAGAGGTCATTTCTTACACTGCTCAATGTGTGACTGCTTATTATAACAATCACTAACGAAACAAGCATTTTATGTGATCCACTGTCAATAATTATATATGATTATAATAGTGGGTGTATAAAGACTACAGATTAAGAAATGTATTGAGAAGTTACTTGAATTAGTAAATACAGAAATTTTTAAGCCCTAAGTATTATAACATCTTTTGTGATCTTGACACTATTAGGTACACCCTACCTTTTACTCAACCTGACATTATTGATGAACACGTTGCCACTGAATGCAGCGAAGGTCTCATAACTGGCCTGTACTCCTCATCTCTGCTCTCTAACCTTTATTTCTCTGGAGTCAATGTGTAATGAAACAAAAGGACAAGGGTTACATAAATGATGATTATCTATACGTATAATACATATTGTCAGCATGGAAGTACTAGGTAATAAAACATACCATTAATGATATAATAGTTACTGTTTTTTTAATAGATGAAGGGATATTGGTCAACTTTTATCAGTATTATGACATAATATTGACAACTTGGCCTCAGGTTTTAAACAGTGACTTATATATGTTCAACTATAGGTGATGGATTATAAACATTAGGTTGAATCAATCAATGGACGGCATATGTGACCTGATTTACAAAATGGAACCACTTCTGTCACAACATTTTGACCTGATTTGTGAAAAAAACATTGTTAAGACATAACAAAAAACAGTTTTGCATACATGTAGAATAGTTATACATATATATATAAACTGTACGTATACAAACTGAGGTGTTTTAACAGTAGTTTGTTTCAAAAGTCAGGTCAAATGTTTTGACAGAAGTGGTCCTTTTTGCAAATCAGGTCACATATAATCAAATCAAATTCCCAGTAAAAAGCATAACAATTAATCATTATAGAGTAAGTAGTATATAATACAGGTTTAATGTAAAATAAACATCATGCTATTTTCATTATTAACATACAAACAGATCGACTGTTTAGTCAATCTGATAAGACGTTATGATTGAAAACAATATTATATTTACTTTACATGCAATTTGTATAACTATATTTGGTTAAATCAACCAATCAATTTTTACAATGTTAATTAAGCCTCAACACCCAGACTAAACATGATGTAATATATGCATAATACTTTAATTATTGATTGCTAAGCAACAGTTATGAATTATATATAACACTTCATAAGTGAAAATAATACTATACTAACATATTATATAGATGGATATATGTACATGTAAGTATAAGTAATAGTTGTATGTTAAAGTGAAATAATAAGCTGTGTATGTCATATGTGGGTTAAGTTGGCTTCAAAATTTGCATACAATAATGCAACATGTTGGCACACTGCAGGAATTATTTGAATTTAAGATCAATAAATGAAGACAGCCCTAAAACTTTTAACAATATTAAAGGAATTAAGTACTAATTATGTCAGCCCTGAATCCTGCTCTATTTACATAAGCTTATTGATTTATGTACAGTTGACTCTTACTCAGTCAATAAAGTTTGTCATCACTCTTAAATCACCACAATTATTGACTAGACATTGTTTCCATTTAAGGAAGTGTTACATAGACATGCATATTGAACGAACAGCAATAACGCATTAGCTATACAAGCAATGGACCTCAAAAAATATAGACAATTTATCTAATAGATACAGTCTAAGTTATGAGTTTATTACACTATAGTGCAATATAGTGTTTGCTTAACTGTAAAAATATTCTTTGGGTCATCTTATAACACAAAATAATCAGTGACCTGTCCAGATTATAGTATTTAAAAGTTTAGTGTTTGCCATTGTGTAATAAGTTATGATAGTATCAAATTTCATTTTCAAGAATATAAACTGTCAAGCATTAAAGATATAATTCGCTTACTAAATTGAAAGGTAAACAAACATACAGTAAGTTAACTTAAATCAGCTATTTAGACAACTTTCATCATCAGTTTGAAGCAATTGTGTGAATAAACAGCTAACTACTCTAATACTATGTCAAGCCTAGCTTCATTTCCTAAAACAGCCATTTTGTCCCTAGTATGGCTAGTTCTAGTACAGTTAATGACTCCTTCAGTATTCTTTTCTGTGGAAGAAAAAGATGATGTGGATTATATTATCTCGTATGTCTTTCGACTTGTTTTATGTGTTACTTTTTATTTTTCACTTCCTGTTGCTGGTCTTTATGCAGACATAAAATTTGGACATTTCAAGACAGCCATGTTCAATCTTGTACTGGCTTCTTCAGTGACTTGTGTCTTTGGTGTCATGTCAGTTGTTGTAGATAAATTCCAGGATTCCAACTTAATAATATACATTGCTTCACCTATATCAATCCTTTCCCACAAGGCTTTTATTATAGTTAATCTTTTGCTTGGCTCAGACCAACTCATCACAGCAACTTCACATCAATTAAGTATGTATGTCTGGTATTTTACCTGGTCTCAAAATCTAGGTTTTCTACTTACAGCATTAACAAGTTGTCTGATGCAATCAGATACCAGGTATGATATTTATATCATTTGTTGTCATTTTCTATGCTTACAAATTATTATAATTTCTGGCTTGACATTGAGAAAATACTTTATTGAATATATACCATCAAGAAATCCTCTGAAGTTAATATACAATGTTCTTATCTTTGCTAAGAAAAACAATTATCCTGTACAGCGCTCTGCCCTAACTTATTGGGAAGAAACACACCCTTCTAGAATTGACTTAGGGAAAGAAAAATATGGTGGACCCTTCTTAGAAGAGGAAGTTGAAGATGTAAAAACATTGCTTCGAATGTTGCCACTAGTAGCTGTTATTACAATGATATCATTTCCTGCTCAACCTATTGGACGACTAGCAACAACAACTCTAACATTTGAACAGTGCTTATTTGACGCGTCTTACTTCCTTAATTACTTAGTAAATCTCTTGCTCGTACCACTTTATCAGTTTATCAAAAAGTACTTTCAATATCACATAACAATACTTAAGACAATTGCTGTTGGCATTTTTATGTCTACTATAAGCAAAATTGGATTTGTCACTTTAGACTTATACTTCAGTCTACAGACAGAGAATTTTAATCAAACATGTGCACTTGAAGGGAAATTAAATGTAAGCAATCAGAATGAATACCTACACAGCACTTATATTATGTTAGCACCTAACTTTATTGGAGCTTTTGGATCTCTTTTAATTTTAACAGGTGGTCTCGAATTTGTCTTTGCTCAAGCACCACACAGTATGAAAGGACTTCTCATTGGTGTTTATTTTGGAATTTCAGGCTTGTATGAATCAGCTGGTTGGATACTAGCAAATACCTTTAAATATCATAAAAAAAGTTGGATACCCAGTTGTGAATTTTACATCTTTACTGTGAATGCAATAGTAATGTTGACAAACCTCTTGCTCTTTCTTGTGATAAGCAAGAAGTATAAATTGCGTAGTCGTGGTGACATATTCAATCCAAATATTATTGCTGAGAATTTTTATGAGAATGATTTTCTTCGAAGACAAAAACATGAGGATTATGAAACATTCTGAAAATTATGTATACTTTCATGATATTTTGGAATAGTATAATATATACTATTACTTATTACTATATCTGACTAGTTTTTAAGCAGTGGCTGTTTCCAGCAGGAAGCTCATACTTTGTTATGTATTGATGTATAGTCATCGATTTTATTAAATAGAAATCTCAAAGGTCTCTTTTTTAAAAATGATTGAGTTTTTGTGTGTACTTTATCAGACTAAAATCACCCATTCTATTATTAATCACCACAAAAAATTACTGCACAAATAACTAAAAAAGCACAATAATTTGCTAGGAATTTGTCTCTGTAGCTCATTTGCTACTTTTTCATAAGCTATTCCAGTCATGATTTTAACATCCTAACTTCTTAGCAGAATAAAGACCATTAAGAAGTCAGAGATCATTTCCAACAGGGTTAAACATCATCACTAATAAGTGAGTGTCCCTACCTTTAATCACAGCATATATGTTTTTCTTATTTGCTTGATTTTGTAATAAATATTTAGATCATAATGATAACTATACAATTGAGCATGATATCATAAAAAGGTTTTGAGAAGAATTTTAGTTAATGACCTAAGCATGACAATATAATATAATAAAGAATACAGATTTAGTATACACTTAATATAATTTTGTTTAGTAGATGATTCATGATCTTTTAATAGTAACATCTACCAGTGTGTTCAAAATATTTTATATGATATTGCATTATGTAAAAATTTTGGTATGTGTTTCATGTATTGACATCAAGAGACAATTTAGTTCAATCGATAGATAAATTGAGTTTAGTGTATCCAAAAGTAGTTAATATCTTTCCATAGTAAATCACAATCAGTCTTGTTACACAAATGTGCTATAGATTTGTCTTTTGTTATTTAGTTCTCTATTATTACATTTAATTGTGTATGCATACTTCTTAGTTTTATTAATAATAACTACTAATCTTAGAAGTAGAATATTACTACAACATACATATATACATATATATATATATACATATTATATATATTACACATTGGTTACTACTGTTGTAAGAATAATAATAAAAATTTTACCATCTTATTTAAGTGCTGCAATGTGGTAGTTACATGTACATGTATCTTACCAGTCTCCAGCAATGTTAATAACATAATTATTGTTGATTTAAAGTTGATACTCAAACTAGCACTCCCAATCAAGTCATATGACAACTATAATTATCATCACTTGATTGATCACTGAACTACATTTTCTCAGTCACTATTCCCAAACAAGTACTCCAGTTGGTTCAAGAGAAAGACAGCAATTTATTTCTAATATGAGAATGACACAAGTGATGTAGACACGTCAATGATTTAATCACAATGAGGATGTGTTTGGTGTGTAGTCTGTCCAATATAAAAGTCTAGAAGGACATGTAGACAATAATATATGTTTAATAATATATACATATTACTCCATACATCATTCACTAAATTATTTATATAGTCAAGTCATTCCTTTATTTTTTGTCCATTAACTCTATTGATGCTGATAGACATTTCAAGATCAAAAGGAATATCGTTATTGCTATCAAATACTATTTTATTATCATCAGAAAATATTATAAATACTCTCCATATATTAGGTTTCCTTTAAATTTCCAACAATGTACAATGATTTTGCAAACCATTCATAAGCCAAACACCTATAAAGTAATTGACACAAAGAGATAATATCATGAATGCTAATAGATGAATAAATAGAAAAATGGACAGACAGACAGAAGGATAATTCTACTTAACCTTATCTTGACTAATTAATCCTTTGTATAAGTGACTCTCATGAAGAGTATGTATTTAATGTAAATTAATAACAGGATATCATATAATAATTCGATTATTATGAATTACGAATTTGGTATGATGTATATATAAGGGGTGTATTTTTCTAATCCAATAACAGGATTAATAAAGTTTAATATATACAGAATTTATTCAGGTACATGTATATATGTATCCATTTAACATTACATGTATGTAGTGAGATAGAGAGATCGTGTGATGAACAAGGTGAAATACTTATTGTTGCTATGACAAAGGAATTTTAAAAACTGGGAAAACATACTGTATCATAAGTGTTAAGTTTTCCCTTAAAAATCCAAAGTCAAACATTTTAATGACAAATCAATAGGCTTAGTTTGTAGAATATAAACACATGCATACATATCTGTAATGTCACGAAAAATCTCAACAGCCTCAAAGGTTTTGAGGGTTTCACCATCTGAGTCTTGAAAATATAAATATATTTATATGCTAACCTTTGCTTGGAGGAATCATAATTCCAATAATAATTCATTTACCAGTTCTGTATCTTCCTGTGCCATATTAGGTAATTTTGTGTTGACATATTCAATTGGGTAAACAACCAACCACAGGTGGACATTTGTATAGTGTGACTAGAGGATGAAATCAATATTGAAAAGCTTTCATAGATTAATCTACTACCCTAAAGAAACTCTGTCCACTATAATGAAAGGACAAGTAGAGAAACTATTGGAAATACTGGAAAAACTCTTTGTAGTGATGAAAATGAATGCTTTACTTAATTAACATATTTCAATTGCTTTAGATAATTATGAATTGATTAAATTGATACGAGAAGTGTCCTAACTAGTTACCATTACAGTTAGTCACAAAACTCAACAGTTGCTTAATAGAGTTTTTCAAATTATACAGGTTAAAATAGAACGCATGTCTCTTCTGAACAGAGTTTTAAGACAATCTGATCTTTAATATTCTCTTACAGTTTTGACAGATGAACTCATTATTATAATTTCAAACTTTACATTTGAGATTGTTTTATGTGATATTATCATGATTTTTTCATGATATCTTTTAACTTTCAAATTGGAGTTTAGATGACATCTATAAACTAGTCCGTGTCTTATATTATATACGCGCACATTATATTACAATATAAGATACAATATAAATTACGATTTTTAATAGACTTAAAGGAATTTGGTAAGGATTTTTTTAAATTTTAACATTTCCCTCAGAAGAAAAAGTCTTATTTGTTAATAGAATATTGAATATTTGTTCTTTTTATCTTTTGTTTTCTGTCATTAAATTTGTATCCTCCAAACATTAAAACATTTCTCCCGCTTTTGAATGGTCAGAAATCTGAAAATGCTATGTTGTATATAACATAAAGCTTTAGTTTGCTTATTTTAATCAAGATATACAACCTATGTCTGTACATCTGACATTACAGTCAGTGATTTTAAAGACAACTCCTGTTTTCTAAAATTGAAGGATTTTTGCACAATCAATATGGAAAAAGATTTTAAATTTAATTAGTGACTTTATTCAAATAATAATTTTATTGCATTCAAAAATGTTAACAATACTTGCTCTAGTGCTATACTACTTATAAAAATTGCATTCTTTATATATATTAATGACACCACATTGATGTTATTAGGCTTATAATTTTGCCTTACTGGTTAAAATACAAAGACATTATTTATTAGTGTGTTAAGAATATCCTATTGATTTCACATAATTTTCTCTTACCACAAAATAGTCACACACAAAATATAAATTAAAGATACTAGAGAATAAAATAATTATCATTGATCATTTCAACTTATATCATATAGTTTTAATCTTCCCATTTCCAATATACTGTATTCAGTTAAAGGTTTTATCAATACTTGAGTTTCCTTTATAATAATGTTATATACATTGTTCATAGAATATAAAATATGTTAAGATCTATTAATATCATTCTACCATTACTTCACTGTCTCAGGTTTATCTACTGAACAAATAAAATCAGTTCTTGATCAATTGAACTGACATCAATACAATCTCAGCTACTTTTCTCTGAAAAGCCATCATGATACTGACTACTGTGGTAAGGCTACTATTGAGTTAATAGAAGCATATTTGTGATTTCTTTGTAACAGTGTGAGCTCATCATCTTTTCTTTCGTAAACGCTTGGGTACAAAGAGAGCAAAAAAGAGTGACGTTAGAGAAGTAAATGTCAAGCAAAACAGCTCTATTTTTATTGTCTATTAGTTTTGTTAAAGAAATAAATTGTTCATAAAAAAAGAGAAAATAAAGTCAAAAGAAATTTAAAGAGAAAATAAAAGTGAGTGAGAAGACAAATAAAGAATAAACAACAAACTACTTACTATTACACGAACACAAGTCTGTCTTTAATAACTTGATAACTCTCTAACTTCTTACAATACTCTTCGTCTTGTTTTGATAAATATAGTTCCCTTATTGTAGTATTTTTATTAAGTGATGTACATATTGTCTTGATATCACCATTGTTCAGTGAAGTATTGTTGAGATATAGTCTTGTCAGTGATGTATTTGTTTGTACAAGATCTGCTATTATACTGGTACTAACTGAAGTGATCTGAGGATTACGTCCGATGTTCAACATAGTCAACGTTTGGTTTTTAGTAAGTCCTAATTCACAGATATATTGGACTCCATTATCAGTGATGTTACAGTTGATCAGCCATAGTTCTTTTAAAGTTGTATTACTTGATAACATAGTAGATAAGTGAATCATATCTTCATCTGTGATACCAGTAACATGCCACAACCATAACTGCTCAAGTGTTTTATTGTTAAAGAGACTATCACTGACTTGCTTGATATCACAAGCAAGTGAAGAGGACTGCAGCCATAGTGTCTTTAATGTTTTATTAGTTTTTAGTATTTCTAATAATATGGATACACACTTGCTGTCCAATGAAGTGTTGAATATATCAAGTCTCTCCACTGTACACTTATTAAGATTATATATAATAACTGCAATACTTTCAGGAGATGATGAGTCGAGAATAATACTCCATTCTTTTCCTGTTTGTTGTTCTTTTATTAATTTACTTATAACATCTTCACTTTCTACTACACTTGGACTAACAATATTATAATCATCATTCCACTGAACTCTTCCAATGTCTCCTGTTACAAAACAGAGTTAATATATAGTATAGTACATATATAGTAATATATACTATAACACACTACAATACACAGACAACACACTGAAGAAGAAAGAAGAAAAATACTGTGTCAGTACAAATCATAATAAATCATTTGATGTAAATAGTTTGTATATAATGCTCCTTTTTTCATACTCTAGTATTTTTAGACTAGCTAGGACATAGTTCATGAAAAGATAAATATGGAATCCCAAACGAGATCAATGAAAGACAGTAAATAACATTGAAGAAGACTATTATTGAGTAATGGTATCTATAATATCAATGACTTTGTCTTTATTGATTGTTTTAACTCCTCCTTATGTCACTAATTTTATTTATAAACAGTTAAGTCTGACTCCACTCAGATATTAATGACATATACATACAATGACTTAAGAGGACGTGAAAGTGGAAGACAACAATGTACAAATACTTTAATAACTTAATAATAATAAAGGGTGTGGCTAGATTTCAGTTTTGGACCAGAAATGTTCAAAAATGTTTCTAAAATAATTATGATGATAATCTAATGTGATTACTATTATAATGGAACAGTTAACTCTGTCAATAAGTGGGGCACAGCCACGCCTATCTTGAAAAGTTGCTATAATGTTATTGGAACTAGTTTGCTATTAACGTTCAATTTGTGTGTTAGTTCCCATAATATCAAATATTTACTACTTTAAAGTTATTTCTAAATCTCAGTCTAAACCCTAAAAGTGTTAGTCTCATAAGCCAGACCCTTATTCCGTATGATTGAATGATGGATGAGAAAGGCTTGGGAAATTATTATAAGAGAACAACTTGTTCTGTAATAATGATGAGGAGGACTGAAGATTTTTTAACGTTTTGTGACACTTGAACATCAACTTTGTAACATCAACTATTTCTGTTACTAGTATATACAAAGTAATCTAATTATAGTCTATTCGCGTTCACCTGCCAGCGGAAGTAGTTACGCAATAAAAATTATAAGTAATAAACCACAAATGAAATTATTTTTGGTTTTAAAAAATGTACAAATTAACCGCGAACCTCGTGAACGCACGTGGAACTTGATCACTATGAGCAGAAACCAACCAAAGTTAGGTAAAAAACCAGCCAAAGGCAGAAGAATATCTTGAGTTGGCATGGGCTTCAGTAAAAGGTTATGTAGCAAAACACAACACACACTACAACCTGACACATGTTCAACAGTTAGTACCAGAAGGAATTAAACACACAACAGTAGATATGTGAAAAAACTTCTGTAGACATGTTGAGGAAGTAGAAAAGAATTACATTGAAAAAGATGGAATTGTGGAAGACACCTTGGACGAAATGGTTATTACTATTGGTGAAGAAGAGAGTGATGATGATGACGATGATGATGAGTTGACTGATGACGCAGACAGACAACTTATTGACAGAGCTTTATGTGAACAATTTACAACAAGTGCAAGCACAAGTGACATTTGCACTGACTCCAGACAAGAATTAGACAGTGACTTCCTTAGCAGCTTTGACCCAATTTTCCTACAAAATGTTCTTCCTTTAACTGACTGATCAGTACTTATATTTAACATTTTAATAATATTATAGCTATCATATAACGTATAAATTAGCCTTCAAAACTAGCTACTTATAAAATCTTGTCTTTTCAATCCTAGCGCCATTTTGATCATTGACTACACCCAAAATACGTGTGGAAATTTCCAGTGGTCAGTGGTATGCTTATACTTCATTTATGGACAATACAGCTAACTTCCAAAGTATACATCACAGGTGATTTTTGAAATTATCAATAGATACGGAAGTTAAAATGGATCAATACGGTACTTGAAATTTTGAAATCTGACAAGTAATAAGGAAGTTACACTGAAAAAACGAAGTGCCAGGTGAACGCGAATGGACAATAGTTTTAAATCGTATTATGTTATTATGTATCTACTTACATCATTTTATTCTATTATAACAAAAGCAATTACGATTAAGCTTACACATGTGACAACCATTGAGCCACTATTGCTAGCACTGCCATGATGGATGTGATTGATTATACTTTAAAAGTTCTAACTAATTTGATTCTTTGTCTTACAATATTCTGACATCGTCTCAAACTGCAGTGTATGCCTGTGACATTAACATTAATTATAACTGAGATAATTTTCTCAATCATAATTTTGTTTATATTTACTAATAATAACTGCAGGTTACTAGTACATACCTTCTTCATCTGACTCTTTATCATTATCATCATTAGAATCTTTTAATACATCATCTGATATTGGAGACTCTATTCAAATTTAGATGTATCATAATAACATCTTTAAAATTAACAGTTAATTATTATTCATTTTGTGATTTTAGTATATGAATATAATTAATAGACATTAGTGATAACCATTAAGAGTAATAACAATGCACTGGATCATACCAAATACTTCAAATGATCACTTTATTGTTAACATAGTACTCCCATTGAGTACTGATGTTCTATTATTACTTAAGGTAAATTTAGCATAATCATGGATCTCCAAATGTAGTCATAGCCTTTCCCATTGTATAAAAAGTAATATTAACATTGACTTAGCAGTTTAATAATAATATATATAACTTACTAGTGGTTTCTGATGATCTTTTAACAGTTAGTTAATTTTGTTTTCTCCTTGTTTAATAATAGTGACAGCATTAATATGTGATATACTTTCAGTTGAGTAACCATTAATTTCTAATACTTCATCACCAGTCTATAATAATAATATTATAAACCACACCCTCTACTAATTATAGATATATATCACTTAATCTAAGTCGTCCATCTTTGTCTGCAGCTCCACCCTTTATTATATCTGTAACTTGTATAGTAGTGTTATACTCTGCTCCTCCATAAATATAAAATCCAAACACATTATGATCTTTAGTAAATTCTATATGATGTATTTCCTCTGCTTTAGGATAGCCACGCCCTAGTTCAGGATAAAGAGGAAGTTGGTTATAGGATATTAAAACATGTTCATTATCTCAGTGGATGAAGCAACTCAATAAATATTTTAATATACTAGAGAATTTAATATTAAAATTGATACTATTGTGTGAATTGTAATATCAGTAAGTCTGAGTTAATCTAATGTGATAATGTCTTTTCAAATCAATACCTTTATAATTATAGTCTATTAATAATGTTTAATTGACTCCACTCATTTCTGAGTGTACAGTGTAATATGTGAAATTCATTGTCGGTATAGTTAAAGTTATGGCTCATCCCTATTATCATCTTCCAGTCTCAGACATCTCAATACATATTAATACACATATGTAATTTCTATAGCACTATGTGGTATACAACGGTCACTGTCTTTTGTTACTACCTATAGTTTCACTGATAAGTGACGTCTTTTCCTGACTGGACAGTTTTTGAGTCTTCTGAAGTCCTTGATCAGTTACTGCTTTATTGTTATTAGATCTGAATGCTAGATCTAATAACAATGACATATAATGAGAAGTGACTAAAGAGTTACCTTTTAAGTTCTGCTTTAATGTCTTAAACTGATTGTTTCTCTCCCTTAATCGTAATGTCAATGATGTTATTACTTCCTGTAGTGTGTCCAACTCTTTTTGTCTCTCTGTAGACACTGACAGCACTCCTCCTTAATAACTAATTAATTATTAATTATAATTATGTACTGACAAATCAGTAACACAGACTATTTTAGCGATAGCTATTGTATTAATAATACCTTCCTTCCATTTCAAAAGTGATGTCAAATCTTTGATCGTTTTTTTCTTTTATTTGTTTTCTTTCTACATAGAAACATTGAATTTTAAATCAAATATATATCATATAATAGACAGCTATTAAATAAACAGTGATTACGCTATAAAAAATTTTATTTGAAATAACCATTTATTTTTAAAACAAACTATTTTGTAGTGATGCTAGAGTTGTATGTCGTCAACTAGGATATACATCAGGTAATATCTACCAATAAAATGAGTTTATCTAGTTTATGACTTATTTATTCATTAGTTTATACATATTATGACAATGCCTATTTTGGACAAAGGACTGGTCCAATATAGCTTGATGATCTTAGTTGCTTTGGGTCTGAGTTAACATTACTTCAATGTTCTCATAGAGGGTTAGGTAGTCATAATTGTGGTCATGGTGAAGATGTGAGTGTGAGATGTTCTGGAAGTAAAACAGGTTCATTAATTAAATTAAAGATATTTTCTTAATTTATTTTGATATCTTTATACAGGAGGTTGTACTAACGGTGATGTTCGTCTAGTTGGTGGTTCTAATGGAACATCTGGTCATGTAGAAGTGTGTGCTAATAATCAGTGGGGTACAGTATGTGATGATAGCTGAGATAATAATGATGCTAAAGTTGTATGTAGAATGTTGTACTATTCTAGTTATGGTAAGTATATATACTCCATATATTATGTAATTGTACTTTACTTCAGATGCTATTGCTAGAGGTAGTGCTTACTTTGGTCAGGGGAGTGGCTCAATATTATTAGATAATGTTCAATGTACTGGTAATGAAGTGTCCATCTTCTCTTGTTTCATAACAGTATTGGGTGACATAATTGTGGTCATAGTGAGAATGCTAGAGTTGTTTGTCTTGAAGGTAATTTAAGTCCAATGTATTTATTATGATATGTATTTAGCACATTCCTAATGCAATCTTATAGTGTTACTTAGAAAAATATCAAGATTAAACTTGGTGAAATACATGAGGTACTGTGTGTGATGATTACTTTGAGTTTGATTTTTCTATTAATATCTATAATATTAAGTAAATATCTGTGGTTGCTGTTTTTATAAATTATTGTTTACAATTCGTTTTCAATTAAGTTTTAAATTACAATATAGAAAGAAATAAACTAGGTCAAGTGTCTTTAAGGTAAACTATGATATGTTAGGATATTGAGGTATGGCAGGATTTACGGGTTTTTATTTACTTCTATTGCTAAACTGAACTTTTGTCAGTTCTATAATCTATCCTTAACAATATATACACATACATTAATGTGTATATTGACAATACATTAGTATTTAATTTTTTTAGTCAGCTCTTAGAACATGGTAATCTATTTCTATCAAGCAGGTATTGGTCAAAATGGTGCTATTGTTCTATATTGTAATGGATATACCTCATCATCTTATTACTATGGTATTGTGAGGGTCTATTACAATAATGGATGGGGTAATATCTGTTATGATTACTACTACAGTTCTACTGAAGCTAATGTCATCTGTCATCAGTTAGGATATACTGGAGCCTCTAGTTACTCTAGAGCTGGATTAGTGAGGTTAGTATAACTAGTGCACTTAACGATGTCTCTATTTAATTTTTCCTTCTATAGTTATGTCACAGATTATCTATATTATATGAAAATGGATAACTTAAACTGTCCCAGTAACAATTATCTCACTATCTTTCAGTGTTCTTTTTCTACATACATTGATAGTGAATGTACTAACACTGACTCTTATGATGCTACTGTGTATTGTTGTAAGTATAAATATATTCATAACCTATCATTTTTGTACAGATACCACTAGGTTCTGGAACAATAATCCTTTCAATGGTATGATACGTCTTCAAGGAGGTAATTATTCTAATCAAGGACGTGTGGAGGTCTATTATAATGGACAATGAGGAATGATATGCGATGATGGATTTGGTTCTACTGATGTTCAAACTCTGTAAACAATTGGGATATAACTACTTCTATAGATATGATCACCTTAGCCTGTGAGTAACACAATAATAATTCCTTCCTTATTAACATAGTCATTTGACTTATAAAGGAAGTAGCTATATTTGATTAACTATACGTAAATATTATTTTGATCATGATACAGATCTGGATATTATAGTCAACCAATTTGGAATACATACATGTCTAGTTCTTCCTCTGATACATGTTATGGTACTAGAAATTCCTGTCCATTAACTTCAGTGACTAGTTGTTCTCACAATGAAGATATCACTATAGAATGTAGTAAGTGATGATAATAAAATCATAGCAAAACATGTGGTCATAATATCATTGTCTTGAGTGAGTCATGTTTGTTCTTAGTTCTTAGAAGTATTTATTCTCAATAATAATATGTTACATTGATTATTTCTGTGACACTCAGTCTTTTTCTATTCCTATAGTTTAATAGCAGTTCATATTCTAAAAGTTATAACATAAAGAGTACTTGTTCTGGACTAATTAGTGAGTGATATAAAATAATGTAAATAATGACACATTCATTTAAGATTTAATTAAACAGTGTCTTATAAATTATGTTATCTTAAACTATTAACTCATTTTTTGTCATATACCTTCTTCATCATCAGGTGAGAATAAGAGGTATATTTTTTCTAATGCTTCATACACTCTATAGTTATTGTTCCTGTTGTTGGAGGTATTCTAAGTGGTGTTGCCATTCTTATTATCATCATAGTTATAATCTCCTCTGTTATCTGTTGGTACAAACGTATTGGTATATGTGTTAAACAACATCAGAGGAGAAGACCACATACAAGAGTTAGAATTCAAAATGACGAAATGGAGTTAGATACTTTGCTACAAAACTCTGAACCAATGGGTACAAACTCTAATAATGACTCTTTACAATCTACATCAACATCTGGTCAAAATACTTTACCAAGTACCACTAGTACTGTAAACACTACACCTCATTATACCTGTAATACTTTACCAAATGTGGTAGTACCACAACCTACTCCTAATCCACATGTCTAATATACTACCCTCCCTACTCAAGGTGGTCACAATCCTTCACCTTACTACTATGTACCACCTACTAATGTAGCTTTTAAGAATTATCAACCTGCTACACATTTGCTTCCTCCATATTCACAAGTTGCATATTTACCTAGACAACAGGTCTATCCCTGTATATATATGGTACCAGGTCAAATTCTACCTCATCAATTTCCTCAACAATATAGGACTCCACAGCAACCTTTATATGTACAACAACCTCAGCAAATGAGCCTGTACTCTAATGGGTCCACTACCACACAAGATATTGATTCTCAAGTTTCCCAGGAGCCAGTAACAATTCAAGATACTCCTACTCAGAACCCACCAACCGAAAGTGAGTCTTCCACTGCAGTTACTGGTAATTCGACTATGGTAGTATCAAGGGAAAATAATACGTTAATAGTTGATGTTTCTTCTACTTCAAACCCAACTCCACAAGTTCAAGCAATTGTTTCTCCTCCTATAACAGCAACTACTGATAATAATTCTGAGATTGAGACACATGGAGTAGGTGCCAGTACAGAGGTAACGTATGAAGTGGGGGGTGGACCAGTAGGTAATGACGACAATGTCTATGAGTCTGGAGAAGGTCCACCTTCATATTCTGATCTTTATGATAATACTGATTAAGTCAGCATTGACTTTTTGAAATTATTTTAGTTATTGTAAAGTTCATTATTGTACATTGATTTACTCACTGTTGTTACCATAAACTAGAAGGTCATTTACTTGGAACTTATGTGTTTCATAGTTGTGTGGATAGAGACTGATTTAGCACACTGTACCCTATGGTTTTTGTTAATTTTATTTTCAGTAATCCTTTCCCTGGTATGATACATCTTCAAGAAGGAATATATTATTCTAATGAAGGACGTGTAGAGGTTTACTGTCATGGACAATGGGGTACAATATGTGATGATGGATTTGATTCTAAAGATGCTCTTGTACGCTGTAAACAATTAGGATATTCTAACTATACCAGTTATAATCATCTTGCCTTGTATGTCTATATAGTAAATCAGACTAAATTATTAGTGTATTCTGTTATATATAGATCTGGTAACTCTTCTCAACATATTTGGATGAGTACCTTAGCTTGTAGTAATAGTTTCTCATGTTTGGGTTCATGTCAGAGTTGCCCTAATAATTCTTATCAAGGATGTACACATTCACAAGATGTCACTCTCTATTATGGTAAATTTGCAACATTAGTTAAACTCTACATCTCATTGTACACCCATCACAATAACAGTAATCACAATATAATGATGCTTTATATTGTTTATGGTTTGGTGAAAGATTATAACTTAATGGGATAAGGATTATTAGCTAAAAATAATATCCGCATTTATATTTCATAGGATAAGGACACACTCTCTGATAGCAACTGTGCATGTTTTGCATTCAAATGAGATCTCATTACATTTGTAGGTGATTCAAATAGTTTGTCATCAGTATCAACATTAAGGATTACATGTCCCGGTGTTACTCCTGCTCCTCCTACCACTACCTGTGAGTCAATACTAGAACATAAAGTATGATATATGACATTAGCTATTAAACTACAAACATGTCTTGATTGAGATCCTTTCTTGGGATTTTATAACTCAGGTATGGTTACTTGTTATTTCTAGCATCAAACATAATTGGAGCAGTTGTTGGTGGTACAATTGGTACTATTTTGTTAACATTTATTGTGACTTTAATTTGCTGTATAACTGTTATTGTTAGTAGAAAATATCACAAAAGACAAAATGCTAATACCCGACAAGTTGAATTAGAGACCATTAGATCTCCTAGAACTACTTAAACAACAAGTAGAACAGACCCATCCGGACAAACTCACAACCAATATTCTAGTTATGTAACAGAATCAGAACATTATCCAGAAGATGTTATTAGACCTCCCCCACCCTACAATCCAACTGAACCACATGGAACACCAACTACAGTGCTTTATCCATGTCCACCTCCTTATTCACATGAGTCATCAACTCCTAATTATCCATTACAGACATTACTTCCACCACATGAATCTAACACTCTCCAGCCAAATCAAGGCAGACAACCTAACACATGCTGACTTCTTTTGCAGCCATACTTTCTCATAATGCTGTTGTTCAGGTACCTAGACAGCAATCATCTAATGTAGATAATTGTGAAAATTATTCTGATGTACAACGTTATGTTGATAATATTTTATGAGGCTCTACCCATGTTGAATCTGATTCTGATAATGTGGAGTCACCCTGTAAGGATGCAAAGACACTTAGAGCTCCTCCACCACCAAGCTATGCTGAACTGTTTAAAAATTCAAAAACATACATTACATCAGATTTTTTATTCATTGCTGCTATATTACTACATTTAATTTCGTATTTCTGTTTTGTTTTTTGAGTTACTTAATTGTAACATTTATAAATTTAATTATATTTGTAGTAAGCTGATGAGTAATTTTACGTAACGTAAAAATGAACATTCTGAGTAGGAAAAACATATTTCCTGAATTCTACTAAAAATAATCATTATGTAATTGCTATATATAGTAACAATAAATGCATATATAGCTACACGTAAGAGCAACATATACACTAGATCTTTGATGCCAAGGAACTTTTTTTGTCTGCTTTAAAATTTAAAACAGTGGTGACTTAAAAATGGTCAAAGAGTGGAAGCTGTCTACTTTCTTACTTCTAGTAATTTTGTTTGTTTATTCAACTGATCCTACATGTGGTAAGTTAATTACCTCTACAGAAAGAGTTTATAATTTAGTAAAAGTATAGACAATTATATGTAATTTAGTTTTCCTTATTGGCATAGCTAGATTATCTACTGAATTTAATTTTGCTGTGTCTTGGTAGCTGAAAGAGAATACAGTGTTTTAATTAATACTAATTTCTAGACCTTAAACCATACACCTTGGAACCTAACTGTATTTCTATGCTGACTACCTAGACACTTCAAACTTAATTCACTATGTTAAAAATATATTTTTAATTTAAAAACCTATGATAATAACATTTTAAAAGTTATAAACAATGCTATAATTGTACTGTTGATATTTCCCTGTAAATATATAATGTTATTACATTAACAGTCTATATAGTTACACTACTGCAATTCTTGGGATTTTTGTCATATCAAGCATGTGGCAGCAGTACCTATGTAGGGATGGCCTAGATTGCCATTGAAATGTATGGAAAAAGCAATGAACATCACATGATCCATTTAAACCTGATTAAAATGTTTCAATTCTTTACAGTATTCTTTTTATAATAATCCCTTTATCATAACTTAGTTAATAGGTTTTTAAGTATCACAGACATAATTGGTCAAATGCTAAATTTGTTTCTCCTTTTGTCTCTAACTCTCTCCCTCTGCTTTATAGTTCACGATAACTCAATAACCATAAACATTTTGGACACTAAATTCAGTAGATGTAACATGCTCAACTGCTAAATATGGCCTTTATAGGTCTTTTTTAACACTTAAAAAACAAAAGTAGTGATTTCATTAGTTTACTATCAAATGCTACTCTTAGGAAGCCATTTTTATGAATAATTTAATTTGCAGAAAATGAATGGATGCGAACGGTGCAAATTTCATTTGTAGTTGAACTTTTCCTATTTTTGGCAGTAAGTAAAGACTGTGTCCTTTGTTTTGTATTCAGCTTTAAAAGAAGATACAGTATGATAAGCCAGTGACTGCAAACCTAGCTATAATGCATTAATTTTTCGTGTTTTAAAAAATAATTAGTAGTCTGCATCAGTGAATTAGTATGGAATTTAGAATTCATGTGAATTACTCATTATACAATTTATTGTTTTGTAATAGTATAACATGTCAACAAATTGTATAGCGAGTAATTTTCAAGAATTCTAGATTCCATAGTAATCCACCCATATAAACTAGAAATTGGTCACTAAAGTAAATAATTAAATTTTACAGTGCAGTAAGTAATTTCCAGGAATTCTAGATTCTGTAGTAATCCACCTATATGAAAACAATGAATATCTGACTCATAGATCAAAACTGATCAAAATCTTTCTATTCTTCGCAGTATTTCTTTCTATGATAATCCCTTCATTATAACTTAGTTAGTAGGTTATGACAAGGTTTTTAAGCATCAGACATAATTGGTGAAATGCTAAATTTGTTCATCATTTTGTCTATCCCTCTCTTTCTCTGCTTTATAATTCATGATAACTCAATAACCATAAACATTTTGGACACTACATTGAGAGATATAACATGCTCAACTGCAAAGTATATCCTTTTATAGGTCTCATCCTAAGTGCTTCAGAAACAAAAGTAGTGATTTCATTAGTTTACTATTAAGAGGTACTCTTAGGAAGGCACTTTATGCAAATAAATATTAATGCAAAGAAACAGATATGAAAGGAAAATGCTATTTCATTGTATTTGAGCTGTTTCCTACTTTTGGCAGTAATTAAAAGTATAGACTATATCCTTCACTTGATATTAAGCTTAAAAGAAGATACAGTATAACTATTGTGTGACTGATAATCCAGTGACTGCAAACCTAGGTATTATGCATTGAGTTTCCTTGTTGTCCAAAACTCATGAATCATGGAATATTTTCAAGTTCCAAACTACTTTTCTGTTACTACTTTATTTAATAGTTGTTATTAATAATATCTGCATCAAAATATGGTGGTATTTTTTGAGGGCTGGTTAAACATTATACCTCATTGCCTTCCAGAATGCTACAGCTTTTGCTATTGACAATCAAAACACTTATGTTTTTAGAAAGTCAAGCAAGTAAGTACAAATATTCTCTAAAAAATGAAGTAATATAAGGATGAGTAATATCAGGTCAACACAAAGAATGCAAACCAGATGGTGAGGATAGCAATTGGATCATCCTTAAATAATAGCACAGGTATATAATGCAACAATGTATCACTGTTATTATTTAACTGATTTAGATAGTTGGTAATTATCCTTAATTGTTTGTGTCAGCTGTGGTATTGTATGCGTAGGGATGATGCAATTCCCATCCATAATATCTAGTCTGCATTCTTTGTATTGAACTGATATTACCCATCCCTACATTTACTTCATTTTTTAGAAAATATTTGTATTTACTTGTATATGTATTATATAAAAATGTCATATACCAAATTTGACTTGAATATCTTAACTGTAAAAAGTAATCAATTGATTTAATAACTAATAAGTAGCCTACATCAGTGAATTAGTATGGAATTTAGAATTCATGTGAATTACTCATTGCACAACTTATTTTTTTGTAATAGTATAACATGTTGACAAATTATATAGTGAATAATTTCTAAGAATTCTAGATTCCATAGTAATCCACCCATATAAACTACAATTTGGTCACTAAAGTAAATAATTAAATTTTACAGTGCAGTGAATAATTCACAAGAATTCTAGATTCCATAGTAATCCACCCATATAAACTACAATTTGGTCTCTAAAGTAAATAATTAAATTTTACAGTGCAGTGAATAATTCACAAGAATTCTAGATTCCATAGTAATCCACCCATATAAACTAGAAATTGGTCACTGAAGTGAATAATTAAATTTTACAGTGCAGTGAAAAATTTCCAAGAATTCTAGATTCTGTAGTAATCCACCTATATAGTGCAGTGAATAATTTCCAAGAATTCTAGATTCTGTAGTAATCCACCCATATGAAAACAATGAATATCTGACTCATTGATCAAAACCAATCAAAATCTTTCAATTCTTTGTAGCACTTCTTTCTATAATAATCCCTTCATTATAACTCAGTTAATAGGTTATGACAAGGTTTTTAGCATAGTTGATCAAGCGTTTAATTTGATCATCATTTTGTCTCTCCCTCTGCTTTATTGTTCGCGATAGCTCAATAACCATAAACATTTTAGACACTTAATTCACAGATGTAACACACTTATAGGTCTCATTTTTAGCAGTTCAGAAACAAAGGTACTGATTTCATTAGTTATCAAGACCTACTCTTAGGAAATCATTTTTGTGAATAACAAAAAGAAACAGATGCAAAAAGAAGAATGCTATTTCATGGTATTACATAATAGCACAGATGGCATAAACAATAAGGATATTTATAAACTAAATCAGTTAAATCTAAATCAGTTAAATAATATCAGTGATATGTTGTTGCATTCTTTAAGCATGTTATCCCTACTATCTTGGTTCAATGTTGGCCTGATATTATTCATCCTTACATTTACTTCATCTTTTACTTGTTTAAGATATCATATGAATAGGTAACCTTGTTATGAACTCTGATATGTATGTAATTCTACTACTATATTTATAATATGGAATAAACATATTACAGACTTGATACGCTACATAACTTGAGAGTTTTATATTATACAATATTAAAAATAAATATAAAAACAAGATTGGATTGTTTGACTGATATTAATGTTATTTTATCTGATTGTATAAACTTTGAAGTTTCCACAGCTAATAGATTCTTTGTATGTATGTATGTGTTTTATTGTAACTCAACTAAGTGTTATTTCTGACTTTATATGTGCATGTAAAGATTTTTATTGTACTTCCATTAGCTTGTACTACTGGTGTTGTTAGACTGGTAGGTAGTAGCTACACATATCAAGGAAGAGTAGAAATATGTGTTAATAATACATGGGGTACTGTGTGTGATGATTACTTTGACAGTAGTGATGCTAGAGTTGTATGTCGTCAACTAGGATATTCATCAGGTAATATCTACCAACAAAATGACTTATTTCATTTATGATTTTTTTATTCATTAAGCTTACACATATTATAGTAGTGCCTATTTTGGAGCTGGGACTGGTCCAATATGGCTTGATGATCTTAGTTGCTCTGGGTCTGAGTTAACATTACTACAATGTTCTCATAGAGGGTTAGGTAGTCATAATTGTGGCCATTATGAAGATGTAGGTGTGAGATGTTCTGGAAGTAAAACAGGTTCATTGATTAAATTGAAGATATTTTGTGATTTATTTTGATGACTTCATACAGAAAGTTGTACTAGTGGTGATGTTCGTCTAGTTGGTGGTTCTAATAGAACATCTGGCCGTATAGAAGTGTGTGCTAATAATCAATGGGGTACAGTATGTGATGATTACTGGGATAATAATGATGCTAAAGTTGTATGTAGAATGTTGAACTATTCTAGTTATGGTAAGTATATATACTCCATATATTATGTAATTGTACTTTACTATAGGTGCTATTGCTAAAGGAAGTGCTTACTTTGGTCAGGGCAGTGCCTCAATATTATTAGATGACATTCAATGTAATGGTACTGAAACATCCATTTTCTCTTGCTCTCATAACGGTATTGGGTCACATAATTGTGGTCACAGTGAGGATGCTGGAGTTGTTTGCCTCGGAGGTGAATATATTAATAAATTCTTTATAACAAGCATTTATTAGTTTATGTCTTTACTTTATATAATATATAAGTATATGTTTTATACACTGCTACATTAAGTAAAATTCAAACAAGATTCTACATACAAAAGATGCTGATAATTAAGTCTAAATATTTAATAGTTGTTTTAGTGAGACAAAGATATCAACTCATATAGATAGTAATTCATCATGACCATTATTGCCATGTTTATGGCTGACCAAATGCTCACTACTTGCACCAATGACAAAAAATTTTATGAAACAGTAGTTAATGGATTTTTTAGTATGTACGTATGTGTTTTATTTGTATTTCCATAGGTTGTACTACTGGTGTTGTTAGACTAGCAGATAGTAGCTATACAAATCGAGGAAGAGTAGAAATATGTGTTAATAATACATGGGGTACTGTGTGTGATGATGGCTTTGACAATAGTGATGCTAGAGTTGTATGTCACCAATTAGGATATTCATCAGGTACTATCTATCAATAAAATGACTTCTATCATTTATGATTTTTTTATATATGAAGCTTACACATATTATAGTAGTGCCTATTTTGGAGCTGGGACTGGTCCAATATGGCTTGATGATCTTAGTTGCTCTGGGTCTGAGTTAACATTACTACAATGTTCTCATATAGGGTTAGGTAGTCATAATTGTGGCCATTATGAAGATGTAGGTGTGAGATGTTCTGAAACAGGTTCATTGCTTAAAATAAAGATATTTTGTTATTTATTTTGATGTCTTTACACAGGAAGTTGTACTAATGGTGATATTCGTCTAGTTGGTGGTCCTAATAGAACATCTGGTCGTGTGGAAGTGTGTGCTAATAATCAGTGGGGTACAGTATGTGATGATAGCTGGGATAATAATGATGCTAAAGTTGTATGTAGAATGTTGAACTATTCTAGTTATGGTAAGTATATATACTCCATATATTATGTAATTGTACTTTACTATAGGTGCTATTGCTAGAGGAAGTGCCTACTTTGGTCAGGGTAGTGGCTCAATATTATTAGATGACATTCAATGTACTGGTAACGAAACATCCATCTTCTCTTGCTCTCATAACGGTATTGGGTCACATAATTGTGGTCACAGTGAGGATGCTGGAGTTGTTTGCCTCGGAGGTGAATATATTAATAAAATTTTTATAACAAGCATTTATTAGTTTATGTCTTTACATTATATAAGTATATGTTTTATACACTGCTACATTAAGTAAATATACAAACAAGATTCTGCGTACAAAAGATGATGATAATTAAGTCTAAATATTTGGTAGTTTTAGTGAGACAAAGATGTCAACTCATATAGATAGAAATTCGTCATGACCATTGTTGCCATGTTTATAGTAGACCAAATGCTCACTATTTGCACCAATGACAAAGAGTTTTATGAAAAAGTAGTTAATGGATTTTTAGTATGTATGTATGTGTTTTATTTTAACTCAACTAAGTGTTATTTCACTTTACATGTTCATGTAAAGATTTTTATTGTATTTTTATTAGGTTGTACTACTGGTGTTGTTAGACTGTCAGATAGTAGCTATACAAATCGAGGAAGAGTAGAAATATGTGTTAACAATACATGGGGTACTGTGTGTGATGATCACTTTGACAGTAGTGATGCTAGAGTTGTATGTCGTCAACTAGGATATTCATCAGGTAATATCTACCAACAAAATGACTTATTTCATTTATGATTTTTTTATTCATTAAGCTTACACATATTATAGTAGTGCCTATTTTGGAGCTGGAACTGGTCCAATATGGCTTGATGATCTTAGTTGCTCTGGGTCTGAGTTAACATTACTACAATGTTCTCATATAGGGTTAGGTAGTCATAATTGTGTTCATGGTGAAGATGTAGGTGTGAGATGTTCTAAAACAGGTTCATTGCTTAAAATAAACATATTTTGTGATTTAGTTTGATGTTTTTACACAGAAAGTTGTACTAATGGTGATATTCGTCTAGTTGGTGGTTCTAATAGAACATCTGGTTGTGTGGAAGTGTGTGCTAATAATCAATGGGGTACTGTATGTGATGATTACTGGGATAATAATGATGCTAAAGTTGTATGTAGAATGTTGAACTATTCTAGTTATGGTAAGTATACATGCTCCATATATTATGTAATTGTACTTTACGTCAGGTGCTATTGCTAAAGGAAGTGCTTACTTTGGTCAGGGCAGTGCCTCAATATTATTAGATGACGTTCAATGTACTGGTACTGAAACATCCATCTTCTCTTGCTCACATAACGGTATTGGGTCACATAATTGTGGTCACAGTGAGGATGCTGGAGTTGTTTGCCTCGGAGGTGAATATATTAATAAAATCTTTATAACATGCATTTATTAGTTTATGTCTTTACTTTATATAATATATAAGTATATGTTTTACACACTGCTACATTATGTAAATATACAAACAAGATTGTACATAGAAAAGATGCTGATAATTAAGTCTAAATATTTGTAGTTTTAGTGAGACAAAGATGTCAACTCATATAGATAGAAATTCGTCATGACCATTGTTGCCATGTTTATAGTAGACCAAATGCTCACTATTTGCACCAATGACAAAGAATTTTATGAAAAAGTAGTTAATGGATTTTTTAGTATGTATGTATGTTTTTTATTTTAACTCAACTAAGTGTTTTTTCTGACATTATATGTGCATGTAAAGATTTTTATTGTACTTCCATTAGGTTGTACTACTGGTGTTGTTAGACTGGCAGATAGTAGCTATACAAATCGAGGAAGAGTAGAAATATGTGTTAATAATACATGGGGTACTGTGTGTGATGATCACTTTGACAGTAGTGATGCTAGAGTTGTATGTCGTCAACTAGGATATTCATCAGGTAATATCTACCAACAAAATGACTTATTTCATTTATGATTTTTTTATTCATTAAGCTTACACATATTATAGTAGTGCCTATTTTGGAGCTGGAACTGGTCCAATATGGCTTGATGATCTTAGTTGCTCTGGGTCTGAGTTAACATTACTACAATGTTCTCATATAGGGTTAGGTAGTCATAATTGTGTTCATGGTGAAGATGTAGGTGTGAGATGTTCTAAAACAGGTTCATTGCTTAAAATAAACATATTTTGTGATTTAGTTTGATGTTTTTACACAGAAAGTTGTACTAATGGTGATATTCGTCTAGTTGGTGGTTCTAATAGAACATCTGGTTGTGTGGAAGTGTGTGCTAATAATCAATGGGGTACTGTATGTGATGATTACTGGGATAATAATGATGCTAAAGTTGTATGTAGAATGTTGAACTATTCTAGTTATGGTAAGTATACATGCTCCATATATTATGTAATTGTACTTTACGTCAGGTGCTATTGCTAAAGGAAGTGCTTACTTTGGTCAGGGCAGTGCCTCAATATTATTAGATGACGTTCAATGTACTGGTACTGAAACATCCATCTTCTCTTGCTCACATAACGGTATTGGGTCACATAATTGTGGTCACAGTGAGGATGCTGGAGTTGTTTGCCTCGGAGGTGAATATATTAATAAAATCTTTATAACATGCATTTATTAGTTTATGTCTTTACTTTATATAATATATAAGTATATGTTTTACACACTGCTACATTATGTAAATATACAAACAAGATTGTACATAGAAAAGATGCTGATAATTAAGTCTAAATATTTGTAGTTTTAGTGAGACAAAGATGTCAACTCATATAGATAGAAATTCGTCATGACCATTGTTGCCATGTTTATAGTAGACCAAATGCTCACTATTTGCACCAATGACAAAGAATTTTATGAAAAAGTAGTTAATGGATTTTTTAGTATGTATGTATGTTTTTTATTTTAACTCAACTAAGTGTTTTTTCTGACATTATATGTGCATGTAAAGATTTTTATTGTACTTCCATTAGGTTGTACTACTGGTGTTGTTAGACTGGCAGATAGTAGCTATACAAATCGAGGAAGAGTAGAAATATGTGTTAATAATACATGGGGTACTGTGTGTGATGATTACTTTGACAGTAGTGATGCTAGAGTTGTATGTCGTCAACTAGGATATTCATCAGGTAATATCTACCAACAAAATGACTTATTTCATTTATGATTTTTTTATTCATTAAGCTTACACATATTATAGTAGTGCCTATTTTGGAGCTGGAACTGGTCCAATATGGCTTGATGATCTTAGTTGCTCTGGGTCTGAGTTAACATTACTACAATGTTCTCATATAGGGTTAGGTAGTCATAATTGTGTTCATGGTGAAGATGTAGGTGTGAGATGTTCTAAAACAGGTTCATTGCTTAAAATAAACATATTTTGTGATTTAGTTTGATGTTTTTACACAGAAAGTTGTACTAATGGTGATATTCGTCTAGTTGGTGGTTCTAATAGAACATCTGGTTGTGTGGAAGTGTGTGCTAATAATCAATGGGGTACTGTATGTGATGATTACTGGGATAATAATGATGCTAAAGTTGTATGTAGAATGTTGAACTATTCTAGTTATGGTAAGTATACATGCTCCATATATTATGTAATTGTACTTTACGTCAGGTGCTATTGCTAAAGGAAGTGCTTACTTTGGTCAGGGCAGTGCCTCAATATTATTAGATGACGTTCAATGTACTGGTACTGAAACATCCATCTTCTCTTGCTCACATAACGGTATTGGGTCACATAATTGTGGTCACAGTGAGGATGCTGGAGTTGTTTGCCTCGGAGGTGAATATATTAATAAAATCTTTATAACATGCATTTATTAGTTTATGTCTTTACTTTATATAATATATAAGTATATGTTTTACACACTGCTACATTATGTAAATATACAAACAAGATTGTACATAGAAAAGATGCTGATAATTAAGTCTAAATATTTGTAGTTTTAGTGAGACAAAGATGTCAACTCATATAGATAGAAATTCGT
The DNA here is from genome assembly GCA_963965975.1 of Xestospongia bergquistia. Classification (NCBI taxonomy): domain Eukaryota; kingdom Metazoa; phylum Porifera; class Demospongiae; order Haplosclerida; family Petrosiidae; genus Xestospongia; species Xestospongia bergquistia. Next base: position 6,827,137 of record OZ014414.1, read on the forward strand.
CATGACCATTGTTGCCATGTTTATAGTAGACCAAATGCTCACTATTTGCACCAATGACAAAGAATTTTATGAAAAAGTAGTTAATGGATTTTTTAGTATGTATGTATGTTTTTTATTTTAACTCAACTAAGTGTTTTTTCTGACATTATATGTGCATGTAAAGATTTTTATTGTACTTCCATTAGGTTGTACTACTGGTGTTGTTAGACTGTCAGATAGTAGCTATACAAATCGAGGAAGAGTAGAAATATGTGTTAATAATACATGGGGTACTGTGTGTGATGATTACTTTGACAGTAGTGATGCTAGAGTTGTATGTCGTCAACTAGGATATTCATCAGGTAATATCTACCAACAAAATGACTTATTTCATTTATGATTTTTTTATTCATTAAGCTTACACATATTATAGTAGTGCCTATTTTGGAGCTGGAACTGGTCCAATATGGCTTGATGATCTTAGTTGCTCTGGGTCTGAGTTAACATTACTTCAATGTTCTCATATAGGGTTAGGTAGTCATAATTGTGGCCATTATGAAGATGTAGGTGTGAGATGTTCTGGAAGTAAAACAGGTTCATTGCTTAAATTAAAGATATTTTGTGATTTATTTTGATATCCTTTACAAAGGAAGTTGTACTAACAGTGATGTTCGTTTAGTTGGTGGTCCTAATAGAACATCTGGTCGTGTAGAAGTGTGTGCTAATAATCAGTGGGGTACAGTATGTGATGATAGCTGGGATAATAATGATGCTAAAGTTGTATGTAGAATGTTGAACTATTCTAGTTATAGTAAGTATATACACTCCATATATTATGTAATTGTACTTTACTATAGGTGCTATTGCTAAAGGAAGTGCTTACTTTGGTCAGGGCAGTGGCTCAATATTATTAGATGACGTTCAATGTACTGGTAACGAAACATCCATCTTCTCTTGCTCTCATAACGGTATTGGGTCACATAATTGTGGTCACAGTGAGGATGCTGGAGTTGTTTGCCTCGGAGGTGAATATATTAATAAAATTTTTATAACAAGCATTTATTAGTTTATGTCTTTATTTATATAAGTATATGTTTTATACACTGCTACATTATGTAAATATACAAACAAGATTTTACATAGAAAAGATGCTGATAATTTAGTCTAAATATTTGGTAGTTTTAGTGAGACAAAATGTTAACTCGTATAGATAGAAATTCGTCATGACCATTGTTGTTGTGTTTATAGTAGACCAAATGCTCACTATTTGCACCAATGACAAAGAACTTTATGAAACTGGAGTTTTTAGTAGTTATCTATGTGTTTTATTTGTACTTCCAATAGGTTGTACTACTGGTGTTGTTAGACTGGCAGATAGTAGCTATACAAATCGAGGAAGAGTAGAAATATGTGTTAACAATACATGGGGTACTGTGTGTGATGATGACTTTGACAGTAGTGATGCTAGAGTTGTATGTCGTCAACTAGGATATTCATCAGGTACTATCTACCAATAAAGTGACTTATTTCATTTATGATTTTTTTTATTCATTAAGCTTACACATATTATAGTAGTGCCTATTTTGGAGCTGGAACTGGTCCAATATGGCTTGATGATCTTAGTTGCTCTGGGTCTGAGTTAACATTACTACAATGTTCTCATAGAGGGTTAGGTAGTCATAATTGTGTTCATGGTGAAGATGTAGGTGTGAGATGTTCTGGAAGAGGTTCATTGCTTAAAATAAAGATATTTTGTTATTTATTTTGATGTATTTACACAGGAAGTTGTACTAATGGTGATGTTCGTTTAGTTGGTGGTTCTAATAGAACATCTGGTCGTGTAGAAGTGTGTGCTAATAATCAGTGGGGTACAGTATGTGATGATTATTGGGATAATAATGATGCTAAAGTTGTATGTAGAATGTTGAACTATTCTAGTTATGGTAAGTATATATACTCCATATATCATGTAGTTTTGCTTTACTTCAGGTGCTATTGCTAAAGGAAGTGCTTACTTTGGTCAGGGCAGTGTCTCAATATTATTAGATGACATTCAATGTAATGGTACTGAAACATCCATTTTCTCTTGCTCTCATAACGGTATTGGGTCACATAATTGTGGTCACAGTGAGGATGCTGGAGTTGTTTGCCTCGGAGGTGAATATATTAATAAAATCTTTATAACATGCATTTGTTAGTTTATATCTTTACTTTATATAATATATAAGTATATGTTTTATACACTGCTACATTAAGTAAATATACAAACAAGATTGTACATAGAAAAGATGCTGATAATTAAGTCTAAATATTAGGTAGTTTTAGTGAGACAAAGATGTCAACTCATATAGATAGAAATTCGTCATGACCATTGTTGCCATGTTTATAGTAGACCAAATGCTCACTATTTGCACCAATGACAAAGAACTTTATGAAACAGTAGTTAATGGATTTTTTTGAATCTATGTATGTTTTTTTATTTTAACTCAACTAAGTGTTATTTCTGACTTTATATGTGCATGTAAAGATATTTATTGTATTTTTATTAGGTTGTACTACTGGTGTTGTTAGACTGGCAGATAGTAGCTATACAAATCGAGGAAGAGTAGAAATATGTGTTAATAATACATGGGGTACTGTGTGTGATGATTACTTTGACAGTAGTGATGCTAGAGTTGTATGTCGTCAACTAGGATATTCATCAGGTACTATCTATCAATAAAATGACTTATTTCATTTATGATTTTTTTATTCATCAAGTTTACACATATTATAGTAGTGCCTATTTTGGAGCTGGGACTGGTCCAATATGGCTTGATGATCTTGGTTGCACTGGGTCTGAGTTAACATTACTACAATGTTCTAATAGAGGGTTAGGTAGTCATAATTGTGGTCATTATGAAGATGTAGGTGTGAGATGTTCTGAAACAGGTTCATTGTTTAAAATAAAGTTATTTTATGATTTATTTTGATGTCTTTACACAGGAAGTTGTACTAACGGTGATGTTCGTTTAGTTGGTGGTCCTAATAGAACATCTGGTCGTGTAGAAGTGTGTGCTAATAATCAGTGGGGTACAGTATGTGATGATAGCTGGGATAATAATGATGCTAAAGTTGTATGTAGAATGTTGAACTATTCTAGTTATGGTAAGTATATATATACTCCATATATTATGTAATTGTACTTTACTTCAGGTGCTATTGCTAAAGGAAGTGCTTACTTTGGTCAGGGCAGTGCCTCAATATTATTAGATGACATTCAATGTACTGGTACTGAAACATCCATCTTCTCTTGCTCTCATAACGGTATTGGGTCACATAATTGTGGTCACAGTGAGGATGCTGGAGTTGTTTGCCTCGGAGGTGAATATATTAATAAAATCTTTATAACATGCTATTAGTTTATGTCTTTACTTTATATAATATATAAGTATATGTTTTATACACTGCTAAATTAAGTAAATATACAAACAAGACTCTACGTACAAAAGATGATGATAATTAAGTCTAAATATTTGGTAGTTTTAGTGAGACAAAGATGTCAACTCATATAGATAGCAATTCGTCATGACCATTTTGCCATGTTTATGATAGACCAAATACACACTTTTGCACCAATGACAAAGAGTTTAGTGAAACAGTAGTTAATAATTTTTTTAGTATGTATCTATGTGTTTTATTTGTACTTCCATTAGGTTGTACTACTGGAGTTGTTAGACTGTCAGATAGTAGCTATACAAATCGAGGAAGAGTAGAAATATGTGTTAATAATACATGGGGTACTGTGTGTGATGATCACTTTGACAGTAGTGATGCTAGAGTTGTATGTCGTCAACTAGGATATTCATCAGGTATTATCTACCAATAAAATGACTTATCTCATTTATGATTTTTTTTAATTCATTAAGCTTACACATATTATAGTAGTGCCTATTTTGGAGCTGGAACTGGTCCAATATGGCTTGATGATCTTAGTTGCTCTGGGTCTGAGTTAACATTACTACAATGTTCTCATAGAGGATTAGGTAGTCATAATTGTGGTCATGGTGAAGATGTAGGTGTGAGATGTTCTGGAAGTAAAACAGGTTCATTGCTTAAATTAAGGTATTTTCCATTTTTACTTCATATCTTTACACAGAAAGTTGTACTAATGGTGATGTTCGTCTAGTTAGTGGTTCAAATAGAACATCAGGTCGTGTAGAAGTGTGTGCTAATAATCAGTGGGGTACAGTATGTGATGATTATTGGGATAATAATGATGCTAAAGTTGTATGCAGAATGTTGAATAATTCTAGTTCTGGTAAGTATATATACTATGTAATTGTTTTGTCATTACTTTATATTTCAGGTGCTATTGCTAGAGGTAGTGCTTACTTTGGTCAGGGGAATGGCTCGATATTATTAGATGATGTTCAATGTACTGGTAACGAAGTGTCCATCTTCTCTTGTTCTAATAAAAGTATTGGATCACATGATTGTAGTCACAGTGAAGATGCTGGAGTTGTTTGTCTTAAAGGTGAATATATTATTTAGTACTTTATAACATGTTAATTATTATATTAAACTATTAATTTATATCATAGGATATGCAGACAATTGTACTTATGGTGATGTTCGTCTAGTTGGTGGTTCTAATAGAACATCTGGTCGTGTAGAAGTGTGTGCTAATAATCTGTGGGGTACAATATGTGATGACGGGTGGGATAATATTGATGCTAAAATTGTGTGTCGTATGTTGAACTATTCTAGTTCTGGTAAGTATATGTATTTCATATATTCTGTAATTGTTTTGTTATTACATTATATTTCAGGTGCTATTGCTAGAGGTAGTGCTTACTTTGGTCAGGGGAATGGCTCGATATTATTAGATGATGTTCAATGTACTGGTAACGAAGTGTCCATCTTCTCTTGTTCTCATAAAGGTATTGGATCACATGATTGTAGTCATAGTGAAGATGCTGGAGTTGTTTGTCTTAAAGGTGAATATATTATTTAGTACTTTATAACATGTTAATTATTGTATTAAACTATTAATTTATATTATAGGATATACAGACAATTGTACTTATGGTGATGTTCGTCTAGTTGATGGTTCTAATAGAACATCTGGTCGTGTAGAAGTGTGTGCTAATAATCTGTGGGGTACAATATGTGATGACGGGTGGGATAATGTTGATGCTAAAATTGTGTGTCGTATGTTGAACTTTTCTAGTTCTGGTAAGTATATATATTTCATATATTCTGTAATTGTTTTGTTATTACTTTATATTTCAGGTGCTATTGCTAGAGGTAATGCTTACTTTGGTCAGGGGAATGGCTCGATATTATTAGATGATGTTCAATGTACTGGTAACGAAGTGTCCATCTTCTCTTGTTCTCATAAAAGTATTGGATCACATGATTGTAGTCATAGTGAAGATGCTGGAGTTGTTTGTCTTAAAGGTGAATATATTATTTAGTACTTTATAACATGTTAATTATTGTATTAAACTATTAATTTATATCATAGGATATGCAGACAATTGTACTTATGGTGATGTTCGTCTAGTTGGTGGTTCTAATAGTACATCTGGTCGTGTAGAAGTGTGTGCTAATAATCTGTGGGGTACAATATGTGATGACAGGTGGGATAATATTGATGCTAAAATTGTGTGTCGTATGTTGAACTATTCTAGTTCTGGTAAGTATATATATTTCATATATTCTGTAATTGTTTTGTTATTACATTATATTTCAGGTGCTATTGCTAAAGGTAGTGCTTACTTTGGTCAGGGGAATGGCTCAATATTATTAGATGATGTTCAATGTACTGGTAACGAAGTGTCCATCTTCTCTTGTTCTCATAAAAGTATTGGATCACATGATTGTAGTCATAGTGAGGATGCTGGAGTTGTTTGTCTTGAAGGTGAAAATATTATTTAGTACTTTATACCATGTATTTGTTAATTATTAATGATTGTAATAAACTATTGATTTATATCATAGGATATGCAGACAATTGTACTTATGGCGATGTTCGTCTAGTTGGTGGTTCTAATAGAACATCTGGTCGTGTAGAAGTGTGTGCTAATAATCTGTGGGGTACAATATGTGATGATGGGTGGGATAATATTGAAGCTAAAATTGTGTGTCGTATGTTGAACTTTTCTAGTTCTGGTAAGTATATATATTTCATATATTCTGTAATTGTTTTGTTATTACATTATATTTCAGGTGCTATTGCTAGAGGTAGTGCTTACTTTGGTCAGGGGAATGGCTCAATATTATTAGATGATGTTCAATGTACTGGTAACGAAGTGTCCATCTTCTATTGTTCTCATAAAAGTATTGGATCACATGATTGTAGTCATAGTGAGGATGCTGGAGTTGTTTGTCTTGAAGGTGAATATATTATTTAGTACTTTATACCATGTATTTGTTAATTATTAATGATTGTAATAAACTATTGATTTATATCATAGGATATGCAGACAATTGTACTTATGGTGATGTTCGTCTAGTTGGTGGTTCTAATAGAACATCTGGTCGTGTAGAAGTGTGTGCTAATAATCTGTGGGGTACAATATGTGATGATGGGTGGGATAATATTGATGCTAAAATTGTGTGTCGTATGTTGAACTTTTCTAGTTCTGGTAAGTATATATATTTCATATATTCTGTAATTGTTTTGTTATTACATTATATTTCAGGTGCTATTGCTAGAGGTAGTGCTAACTTTGGTCAGGGGAATGGCTCAATATTATTAGATGATGTTCAATGTACTGGTAACGAAGTGTCCATCTTCTATTGTTCTCATAAAAGTATTGGATCACATGATTGTAGTCATAGTGAGGATGCTGGAGTTGTTTGTCTTGAAGGTGAATATATTATTTAGTACTTTATACCATGTATTTGTTAATTATTAATGATTGTAATAAAATATTGATTTATATCATAGGATATGCAGACAATTGTACTTATGGTGATGTTCGTCTAGTTGGTGGTTCTAATAGAACATCTGGTCATGTAGAAGTGTGTGCTAATAATCTGTGGGGTACAATATGTGATGATGGGTGGGATAATATTGAAGCTAAAATTGTGTGTCGTATGTTGAACTTTTCTAGTTCTGGTAAGTATATATATTTCATATATTCTGTAATTGTTTTGTTATTACATTATATTTCAGGTGCTATTGCTAGAGGTAGTGCTTACTTTGGTCAGGGGAATGGCTCAATATTATTAGATGATGTTCAATGTACTGGTAACGAAGTGTCCATCTTCTATTGTTCTCATAAAAGTATTGGATCACATGATTGTATAGTCATAGTGAGGATGCTGGAGTTGTTTGTCTTGAAGGTGAATATATTATTTAGTACTTTATACCATGTATTTGTTAATTATTAATGATTGTAATAAACTATTGATTTATATCATAGGATATGCAGACAATTGTACTTATGGTGATGTTCGTCTAGTTGGTGGTTCTAATAGAACATCTGGTCGTGTAGAAGTGTGTGCTAATAATCTGTGGGGTACAATATGTGATGACAGGTGGGATAATATTGATGCTAAAATTGTGTGTCGTATGTTGAACTATTCTAGTTCTGGTAAGTATATATATTTCATATATTCTGTAATTGTTTTGTTATTACATTATATTTCAGGTGCTATTGCTAGAGGTAGTGCTTACTTTGGTCAGGGGAATGGCTCGATATTATTAGATGATGTTCAATGTACTGGTAACGAAGTGTCCATCTTCTCTTGTTCTCATAAAAGTATTGGATCACATGATTGTAGTCATAGTGAGGATGCTGGAGTTGTTTGTCTTAAAGGTGAATATATTATTTAGTACTTTATAACATGTTAATTATTGTATTAAACTATTAATTTATATCATAGGATATACAGACAATTGTACTTATGGTGATGTTCGTCTAGTTGGTGGTTCTAATAGAACATCTGGTCGTGTAGAAGTGTGTGCTAATAATCTGTGGGGTACAATATGTGATGATGGGTGGAATACTATTGATGCTAAAATTGTGTGTCGTATGTTGAACTATTCTAGTTCTGGTAAGTATATATATTTCATATATTCTGTAATTGTTTTGTTATTACATTATATTTCAGGTGCTATTGCTAGAGGTAGTGCTTACTTTGGTCAGGGGAATGGCTCGATATTATTAGATGATGTTCAATGTGCTGGTAACGAAGTGTCCATCTTCTCTTGTTCTCATAAAAGTATTGGATCACATGATTGTAGTCATAGTGAGGATGCTGGAGTTGTTTGTCTTGAAGGTAATATAAGTACAATATACTTATTAAGATAAGTATTTAGCATAGTCCTAATGTAATCTTGTAGTGTTACTTAGAAAATATTTAAGATAGAGCTTGGTGAAATGCTGAGTTTGATGTTTTCTATTAATAATCTATAATATTAAGTAAATATCTGTGGTTGCTGTATTTATAAATTTTTGTTTTCAATTTATTTTTAATTAAGTTTTAAATTACTTTTAAGAAACAGACCAGGCCAAGTGTCTTTAAGATGAACTATAATATGATAGGATATTGAAGTATGGCATTTTAATTGCTAGAATGTACTGCTTTCAATACTTAACAATGTTTACATGTACACATGTACATTGACAATGCATTTGTAGATAATTATTTTAGTCTTTCAACTGTTAGTGCATATTAATCTATTTCTTTCAAGCAGGTATTGGTCAAAATGGTGCTATTGTTCTATATCGTAATGGATATACCTCATCATCCTATTACTATGGTATTGTAAGGATCTATTACAATGGATGGGGTAATATCTGTGATGATGACTCCCACTACAGTTCTACTGAAGCTAATGTCATCTGTCATCAGTTAGGATATACTGGAGCCTCTAGTTACTCAAGAGCTGGATTAGTGAGGTTAGTATCACTATTGCACTTAATGAAGTCCCTATTTAATTTCCCTTTTTATAGTTATGGCACTGATACTCTATCTATGAAGATGTATAACTTCAATTGTGACAGTATTAGCTACCTCACTATATTTCAGTGTTCCTTTGATACATACATTGATAGTGAATGTACTAACACTAACTCTTATGATGCTACTGTGTACTGCTGTGAGTATTAATATTATATTAACTTATCAATTTTGTACAGATTCCACTAGAATCTGGGACAGTAATCCATTCAATGGTATGATACGTCTTCAAGGAGGGAATTATTCCAATCAAGGACGTGTGGAGATCTATTGTAATAGACAGTGGGGAACAATATGTGATGATGGATTTGATTCTACTGATGCTCAAACTATTTGTAAACAACTGGGATATAACTATTACTATAGATATGATCATCTCAATATGTGAGTATTAACAGTAATAATTCCTTCCTTATTAACATAGTGATTTGACTTATCAAGGAAGTAGCTATATTTGATTAACTATACATAAGTGTTTTTTTCATCATAATACAGACCTGGATATTATTATCAACCAATTTGGAGTACATACATGTCTAGTTCTTCCTCTGACACATGTTATGGTACTAGTAATTCCTGTCCATCAACTTCAGTGACTAATTGTTCTCACTCCAAGGATGTCACTATAGAATGTAGTAAGTGATGATAATACAAGAATGGCATACATGTTTGTTCTTAGTTCCCTAGAAGTCTTTATTCTCAATAAAAATATATTACACTAATTAATTCTGTGACACTCTTTCTATTCCTATAGTTTATAGCAGTTCATATTCTAAAAGTTATAGCATAAAGACTACTTGTTCTGGACTATTTTGTGAGTAATATAAAATAATGTATATAATGACACATTCAATTAAGATTTAATTAAATTATGTTTCATAAATTATATTACCTTAAACTTTTAACTCATTTTTTGTCATATAGTTTCTTCATCATCAGGTGAGACTTCATCATCAGGTGAGAATAAGAGGTATATTTTTTCTAATGCTTCATACAATCTACAGTTATTGGTCCTGTTGTTGGAGGTATTCCAGGTGGTGTTGCCATTCTTATTATCATCATAGTTATAATCTCCTCTGTTATCTGTTGGTACAAACGTATTGGTATATGTGCTAAACTACACAAGAGGAGAAGACCACGTACAACAGATAGACATCAAGATAATGAGATAGAGTTAAATAATGTGGTATCTAATCCATGTACATTGGGATCGACCTCAGATACCGATGCTATACAATCTACATCAATATCTCGTCAAAATACTTTACCGAGTACCACTGTAAACACTACGCCTCATTATACTAGAAATACTTTACCTAATGTGGTAGTACCTCAAGATACTCCCAATCCAAATGTTCAATATGCTACTCTTCCTACTCAAGATGGTCATGACCCTTCACCTTACTACTGTGTATCACCTATTAATGCAGCTTTTAAGAATCATCAACCTGCTACACATTTGCCTCCTCCATATTCACAAGTTGTATATCCACCCACATCTCCCAATACGTGTCTGGTACCAGGTGAAACTCTACCTCAACAAATTCCTCAAAAATGTATGACCCCACAACAACCATTATATCTACAACAACTTTGGGATATGAACCTACAGTCAAATAGGTTCTCTACCACACAAAATAATTATTCTCAAGTTTCCCAGGAGCCAATAACTATTTCAGATACTCCTACTCAGAACCTACTACCTCAAATTGAGTCTTCCTCATCATTTACTGGTAATTCAACTACACCAGTACTGAGGGAAAATGTAATTGATGTGTTTCCTACTTCAATCCCAATTCCACAAGTTTCAACAATTGCTGTTCCTCCTATAACAACAACTACTGATAATAATTCTCGTAATGAGGCACATGGAGAAAGTGCCAGTACAGAGGAAACATATGAAGTGGTGGGTGGACCAGTAGTTAACAGTTTATAAGGTTGTCAAATCGCATCTGATCTTTATAATACTGACTAAATCAGCATCAATTTTTTGAGATTTTATTTGTGAATCAGTATCAATTTGTGAAAGTTCATTTGTCTTGTTTTTATACTTTAATTTACTCACTTACTGTAACTTGTGATATTTAGGGATTTTATTTTTTCCAAAAGTACATTGCCTTGTTTTTATAATTTGATTTGTTATTATCCTAATATACATTAATTACTTGTTCAGCAGCAAAAACTTCTATTGTCTTGAGAGCATCATCAAACATGTCCTATCTAGGACCTCAACTTTCAATCACCTTGTCATCTTTACTCAACCATTGAGTTAAACATTTCTTGAGTCCTGAAGACAGCTCTCTGGATCATCTCGGTATTCAGTTCTAATGTCTGACAGAGTATGTTGTAATAGACCCAGTTGTAGACCAAGAAGAGACCAGCAATGACTGGGGAAATAGCCTTGTTTCAAAGCTTTAATGATATCTTTCAAATTACTAACATCTAAAATAACAATGTAAAAAAGTAGAAGCAACTTAAAGCAGAGGTGGAGGAACACATTTGAAATTGGGGGGTGGGCACCAAAGGAGAGGATCTGGGGGCACAGTCCCCCAGAAGCTGAGGAGTGTTTTTGCTTTTCACTTACAATACATTGTATATGTAAATAATATACAATGATGTGGTAAATACCCTATTGCCACAATTATATCATAATTACAATGAGTGTTTTTCATTGTTCTTTACATATTGCATACTTCAGTGTAAACATTTTGGGGAGATACAATGAGCATGTTGTAATTTTTTTTTTTTTTTGGGGGGGGGGGGGCATGTGCCCCATAGGTTCCTCTGCCGCTGACTTAAGGTAGAAATATCCGAAAAATTTTCAGCTTTTTTTGATGCAATCATGTGAAGATACTTGTTCTAATAATTGATCATGCTTTAAAAATTTTTAAAACCCTAGAACTTTGCAGAAATGTAATTTGATTCCTTAATATCTGCAATGTTTGGAGACGTCAAATAATAATATTTAATAATAACAATTACATATTTTGTTAACTTACATTAATCTCTTTGTTAAGAATATGAAATCCTAATGTATTGATTCCTATTCTTATAGGAAGTTTACGAACTGACTTGATAGAGGACTATAAAATATAACATCAAACAAGACAAGAATATCATTAATTTTGAACTTCCTTTCTTTTATATAGTTACAGTGGTAGTTGTTTGTTAGTAACTTTTAGTAGTGAAGTTCCCTTCGTAGACATAAAATGGCCACCTTCTACATAACTCCAAGTACTTGTCATAAAGCTGTACAGTCATTATAACAATATTAAGTCTATATGATATAATATTTACCATTAATGCTTTGGGTTGTCTTTGAGAGAGGAGCTCATGTTTAACTAGTAAACTTTTCTCATATTGTAATCGTTTTTTGTTCCTTAACATTGCAGATGGTAGTAAAGTGGGAAGATGATCTTTAGTAAACTGATCATTATGAATAATCTCATTATAGTCACCATATGATAACTAACAGACAGAGGAGATATTTTATATAGTAATATTATTATATACTTGCATTGTAATGGAGGCTAGTTCAAGTGCCTCCTCTTCTGATGTTGGATAATAGCCACTTAGTACATGATTCTGGGCCTATTATAATGCATGAATGAATAGATTAATAAAGAGTGAGATACTACTTACATCATAATAAAAAAACTCAGTGCTGTGGAGTTAGATACCTACAATATATATATAGACTGTAATAAAACGTGCTAATCTTATATTATAAAACTGACTATGTTTTCTCTGATACCAGCAAAAAACACATTCCTTCTCATAAAGAGACTTGGTGTCTCTGATAGATTACCTCCAGAAAAACGCTTCATTAATTGTTGCCATTTTCCTATTAGTTTTAATGGTTTATCAGTATCACCTAACTGCAGTGCTAAAATGTTAACACATTATATTAACTATAATTAATATCATGTTATATTATGATACCTAGACTTTTTGATATTATCCACAGTGCAAATACAAATTGGAACTCCAAGTCCAAATGAATTAATCCACATAGCTCCTATATATATAGGAAATAATTAATTAATTAATTATATTAATTACTTGTAATACAGATGTATTGTTTCCTTTATAGAAGTGAGCTAATTGATGTTGTTCATTCATAAAATTGATACTCATTTTTGTAATAGGCACTGGTTTTGGAATAAAATATTATTTCAACAAAAAGTGAGAAAATGCATCACTTACTTTAGACTTTATTGGAATATCTTGTGTGATGTCTGCTTGACTCACTTCCTGTAGTGTCTCCAACTCTTTTTGTCTCTCTGCAGACACTGACACTAACTCTTCCTTAATAACTAAATAATTATTAATTATAATTATGTACTGACAAATCAGTAACACAGACTAAGTTAGTGATAACTATTGTATTAATAATACTTTCCTTCCATTCAAAAGTGATGTCAAATCTTTGATTGTTTTTTCTTTCATTTCTTTTCTTTCCGCATAGAAACACTGAATTTTAAATCAGATATATCATATAATAGACAGCTATTAAATAAACAGTGAAATGTGAATTTATGTCTCCTGCAAAGCATTCATTTTTATTACATATAACAGTAGCATTGGTACCATTCAATTTGGCTTTAAAAATAATTGAAACTAGTCGTAATTCATTCCTTGTTGTAATCCACCTTTCAAATTTTAAAATCCCAAGTCAAACATTTTAATGACAAATCAATAAGCTTAGTTTGTAGAATATAAACACATACATACATATCTGTAATGTCACCATTTATTTATATAGCATCTGCAAAAATCTCAACAGCCTCAAAGGTTTTGAGGTTTCACCATCTGAGTCTTGAAAATATAAATATATTTATACGCTAACTTTGCTTGGAGGAATCATAATTCCAATATTAATTCCTTCATAAGGACAAGTAGAGAAGGAAGGACAAGTAGAGAAACTACTGGAAATACTGGTCCAGTATTTCCAATAGTTTCTCTAATTGTCTTTTCATTATAGGGGACAGACATTCTTTGTAATAGTAGATCAATCTATGAAAGGTTTTCAATATTGATTTCATCCTCTGGTCGTAGTATACAAATGTCCACCTGTAGTGGAGGCACTATAAAACAGCCAAAAAGATAATTATAATGAAAAGACTTATTACCAATTGTAGAAAATATGAAACATTTGATAAAAATGCAAAAATACTTAAAATACAATACTTTTGCTTGTTTAATTATTAGTGATGGTTGTGATAAAAACTTATTATATACAAAATCATTGATGCTAACAGTGAACTAGATATTTAGTAATGATCTTTAATAACTGATGGATAGTGTGTCCACCATTAACTACTGATGGTATTGTGTATTACAAAAGGAACCATGTAGTTTAGGTAATAAAGGAGGTGGGAATGAAGAATATTACAAGGTATGATATTGATATTACAAGGTATGATATTGAAAGGTATGATATTGCATGATATTACAAAGTATGATATTGAAAGGTATGATATTGATATTACAAGGTATGATATTGAAAGGTATGATATTGATATTTGCAAGGTATGATATTGAAAGGTATGATATTGAAAGGTATGATATTGAAAGGTATGATATTGAAAGATATGATATTGCAAGGTATGATATTACAAGGTATGATATTGAAAGATATGATATTACAAGGTATGATATTAGATGGTATGATATTACAAGGTATTATATTAGATTGTATGATATTACAAGGTATGATATTGAAAGGTATGATATTGAAAGGTATGATATTGCAAGGTATGATATTACAAGGTATGATATTGAAAGGTATGATATTACAAGGTATGATATTAGATGGTATGATATTACAAGGTATTATATTAGATTGTATGATATTACAAGGTATGATATTGCAAGGTATGATATTGCAAGGTATGATATTGCAAGGTATGATATTACAAGGTATGATATTAGATGGTATGATATTACAAGGTATGTGAAGTTAGCTGTTTGTGTTAGTTATTTTCGGTTTCCAGTGGTCTTCTATATGTAATGAGATCCCATATATTCAAATGAGAGTAGTATCAAAGTTAGCCGGACTATGTCATTACAGACTATGGATATGTCATTGTCATTAACTCTACTACTGGAGTAGGTACCAACAAGATACTATTTACTACAAAAATGAAATTAAAATCAATGGATTAACACTGAATACATATTATGACATCAGAGTTTACTCACATAAAGATTTTCCTTCAATTAATATTACACAAACATTGTTGAGATTTATTTGTGAGTTCATACTGATATTAACACAATCTGACTATTTCATTATCTAGTTCCTACACCAGTTACTAGTTTCTCAGCAACTGATATGTCTCTACCATCACTATTTGAGTGAACTGGACACGTTCCAGTAGTGAAGATAGTAACTACATAACATACTATAATATTACATAAAATATGTATCTTGTCTTGAGTTTTTGTTAGTTAATATGACACTGGTCATCATCAGACCACTACGGCATTCAATTATACATTAACAAATTTGTCCAGTGAAATGAAATATTTGATCCCAAAAGAAGCTGGTCATATATATATATATATATATCCAGTGTTGATATAATGTGAAACAGATCAAAGAGATAAACAACTCTTTTAATGTTTTATTAAAACTTAATATAACTTTAGAACATATGGGATCACCAAAGTTGATTATAGTTTCATTTGTTTGCTTGACATCAAACAAAATGACACAGGAAGACATTGATTGTCCTCTATAGAATCATTGAGTATATTGTGATCATTAGTAATAATAGTATCACATACAACCTCAGCAGTACTGACAGATATGTCATTGTGAATGATGTAGTCTTTTGTAATGTATACAATATTTGTGTAGCTGGTGTTGATTCTATTGGAAGAGGTCTCTTCAGTGATCCTGTTGAAGAAAATATTGGAACTGATATGAACTATTATAATTCTTTTACAAACCATTGTCTCTTATAGTTCAATTCATCACAATATTCAGTTTAATGTATGTATTACATCTCATAGACTGTACCTAGTTATATTCCTGTAGATAATGCCAAGATCATATACGAGATAGAGTACACTACTTAACAGTTTAATGAAGTAGTAATGTGATAGGTAAAACCTGTTATCTGTTTGGTGTACATATAGTTAAACCATTTATGATTATGGGCAGTGGATAATAAGTACTAAAGTTTTATTAGTAATTTTGTTAGTTTAATTTAAAAATAAACATTTGGTGCTCATTTAACCATGTAGTTATGTAATGTCTTGTGTAATCCTCTCATCTCCAGTAATCACTCCCTCTCCTCCTACTCTGGTTAACAAGATAGCTACAGATCCCTCTGTGTGTTGGACACTTGTTATATCTGAAATACTGATGGATATATTTGTATAAATATTGTGACAATGCAATGTTGCACATTCTATGGCAAATGATCTATTTTACTAAATCTCTACACACATTGCATTTTAACTATTGCATTTCCACATCCTTTTTTATATGGGAAGTATATCAAAGTGGGGAGTATTTGATAATGACTTATATCTTGTAGTCATAATAAAGTGTAAGATCAGTTAACTTTTATGTATGTAAATGTATATTTGATTTTGGCAATAACAATTATAACAAAATATGTATTAAATAAATACAAGTTATGTAGCCTAGTACATGGCAAATTCACATTGGATTAAGAGTGACGAAACTTCATCTCAGAGAATTTTAAAGTAGTAGACACTTTCCAGTGTTTCCAAATAATTCCTTTATGATTGTTACTATCTCTTCCAATGTAAAGTCCATTAAGATTTGAGTCATAACATGCATTATACCACCATCCTCCGTTGAATGTTATTGCACAATTACCAGATCCAGCTCTATCATTGTCACTATCTTTAGTGGTGAATTTGCATCCATTATGAATCATCAAGCTATCACCAGCTGTCCCATTATATTTACCTAAAAAAAGAGTATATTTTGTAGTACTGTCTCCAATATTGAATGCAGAGTACAGAGCATAGGTTTTATTGTTTTCAAAGTCTTCTAGATTGACTTGTAAACTGTTTATTCTATTGTGAGTAAGTCGATATATTTTATTCAATCCTAGCCAAAATTCTCTTGAAAGGTTGCCAAAACCTTCGTTATAATCTGTCCAGTTACGATAAAAGTCAATGGAGCCATCCATTCTTCGTTGAATAACAGTCCATCCACCACCATCAGTCTCCATGTCACAATAGACCTATAAATAATGATTAAAAATAAACATTTTCATCCATTTTTTATTCATACATAGCCTATGTATTAATCTGTATCTAGCTAGTTATCCATTTGTCTATCTAAATAAAGAAGTACCTCAAATGGAGTCCCTTTATCAGGATTAATAAGATATACACCACTGATATTATAACCTGACTCATACCAGGTCTTACAATTTTGATCTCTGTATTCTGTTAAGAAAGGTTTGTTTCAGAAAAGCAAAACTGAACACTTACTTTGACAAGCAACAGGAAGTACTGATGGACAAATGACAATTTTCTTTCTTCCATTCTGTATTATTGAGAATATTTTTTGAAGATTATAGACGTTACAGCAATACTGTTCATATAGTGATGGTTGATGTTGTTGCAATATTGTGCTGTAATTTGTCATGGTAGGAAACACTCCATGACTTAGAAAATCACATATTTTCCCAGTATATCCAGTGTTACTACAATCACAAGTGAATTTATTGGGAACAGATCCTATAATGCATCTTCCTCCATTTCTACAAGGATGGTCTCTTAAACAGATATTAGTTAAAATGCAACCATTGCAATCAATGTTTAGCTCTTCCCCAGGTCCACAATTACTACTAATGTAGTGACAACCTACAGAGGAGTAAGATCAGTTATAAACTAATGCAACCTTACTCTACCTATATCATACACAATGTTGCTCCAATTTGAAGTTGGTGAATTAAGGCAGTTAATATTTGCCTGAACAAGTCTTGATAATCGAAAGTTTGCAAAAACAGTGTTACTAGCACTAAATCCTATAATAGCATTAGTTCCATTCCAATCAAATAGACCACATTTGTATGTAAAAATAGCATATGTCTTGTTTCCTTGAAAAGCTAATACAGCTTGAAAGGCACTGCTATTAGTCTGTTATCATATAAACCAACAATTATTAAAATATAATGTATCAGGTACACATACTTTATTGCTTGTGTTTATACTAATCCATTGAGCTACTAGTATCAAGTCTGCATTAAAATTGATACTGAAGTTATAAGCTAAATAGTTATTGACTAGGTTAATAGCTTCAGTTTGTTCACCGATATCGCTTTTGATAATAGTGTAGCTAAGTTCACCTGCAGTGTTTATGTTCCAATATGGAGCAATTACTTTAGCAGATATTGGGAATGCTTGTGGCATATGATAGGTATAGTTTTGTTCAAAGCTTATTAGCCCATTCTTATTAACCTAAATATATTAAAATAATGTGTGATACTATTATATCAAATGTATGTTTATATAATACTTACATATACTGCAGTATAAGCTATATTTCCAAATTGTAGAGGTGAAGAGAGTATGACAAATTGAGAGCTATCATTCACTTTATGACTATTAGATGAACCCAAATCCAAAAATGGTAAATAAAGAGTTGGACCTATAATGTAGTTGTATTGCTATTTAAATATTACCACAAAATCCTTTACCTTCACAATTATAATTTCCATTTTTATTAACACAGACAGTATCAGAATCACATTGAATATCTTCCATTACACATTCATTAATATCTATGAAAGACATTGTGTATTTTCATTGTAAATTAACAATAGTAAATAATAACTATATCATAAGTGAAATTAGACAATCATGCATTGTATTGCCACTTACCATTACATGTTGTTCCATTTCCTGTATATCCATTTTGACATTGACATGTAAAGCTACCGTTTGTGTTTGTACAGATGGCATTTTCATGACAATTATTGTCTTCTTCATTATTACATTCATCAATATCTTTCAACGAAAAAGTTTTATTTTGTAATATACTATAATATGAAACATTCAAAATTTGGAGGAATAGCTCTTAAATTATAATAGATTTTTGTTAATAATTGTAATATAGTAGACAGCTTGGTTAGTTCTACAAACTCAGTTCACATAATTTAGTGGGAAATGTTTAGCTAATTAATTTTGCATACGTTTGGATTCTTTATTTAACTATTTGTTTCAATCCTTTTTATCAAACATCAATGTTAACAGACCTCACTACGATTGGGTACCACTAAACTGAAATATTTTGACAATATAACATTAGATGTTTATATATGCAATGAATTAATTGTGATCAACTTGTATAACTGTTAATTGTATTAAGTAACTCATAGTGCAACATTAGTATTTATCTGACATCTTCTGGTAACTGTACAATGGAGTTATCTCATGAATGGAATTCCATGGTCTCTACCAAAACTATTATCAAGTCCAGCAACATCATGCAATCCCTACAAAGGTTACAGAGTTTTAATGCCTTAATGTTATAATAAAATTAATACATCAACAAGTTCACACACGACTTTGCCACATGTGGAAAACGAGCATGGATTGATTGTGTAGGTGTTAAAGAAAATCAGTTCCAACTAATGGCTATTAATCAAAGGCAGAAATAAACTTAATTTTTGCTTCAAGTAAGAAATAAAAATTCCATAAAACCTCTAAATGGCCAGGATGTGTATGAGGGACAAACAAATAGGTGTGTAGGTGGTTTTTGCTCATGTTCAACAGTTTTCATGTTAGGTGAGTTTTAGTCACTTGTAGGACTTCAAAAAAATCAGTTTTTTTCAGAGTTTGCCAACACTTTTTGGCCTAATACAACTCAGTACATCAAAGTACAGAAATGTCTACTACTTAAGTACATCCATAAAACATAAGCACAATAACTGCCGAATGTAATTTTTTATTAACCAATGCACTCAGTAAAGACTAACTTTGATAGCTAAGCTATAAATGAGTAGATATGTTGAAGGTTCATTTTTTAAAGCAGTTATTATGGACTTTATTGCTTTATAAGAAATAACAGAGCATTATTATATCAAGGCTACACACATTCAAGAATGGTAAAATGTTTCCTCTTGCATTTCCCTCAAGCAAGACAACCAAAATATAACATGAATGATTCTTGGATTTGCTTGAAAAAAATGTAAATCAACCTTTTACTCAATATATGTAGTCACTATCTCTGGTAAAAGTACATTTTCACGAGAAGTGATATCACAGGAAATAGCTTATCAGTCTTTATGTTACCGTTATACACCTATGTCCCCAACCTGCTCGAACATATTTCCCTTTGAATCGAACAAGTTACCTTTTGATACCTAACCTTAACTTTTCTTTCCAGAGGCCCACTCGTAAATACGGAGCACTAACTAATATTACAGGAAGTATGAAAGAGGATATGACTCCAACAAAGGTGTTTGTTTTTAAAAGTATAACACACATCGCCACCTACATTCTACTATTCATTGTTTAGAAGCTACAACATCAAAGCAGAAAAAGTGGTTTTCTTCTACAATGCTTGGTAAACACATTATAAAATTCGTTCTGCGTACTAATTGCTAAACAGCTTTTACTTGACTTACCTTTTGTTCTAAGTAGCCCAACTCAGAAAAAGAGAAGTGAATCAGTTCCCCCAGTAACTGTAGCACTGGAAACAGACACCTGTAGTCTTGGAATAGTCTACGTCTAACTTTCGAGCAAATACAATCCAGTAGTATGAAAGTATGAGATCACATAAAAACGATAATTCGATTGGTTATCCAAAATTCCTTCTTGCTGGTGCCAAAAAATTCTCGAAGTCTGCTAGATGGCCTTCTCTGCATTAGCGAGTGGACACCTTGGGACGAGAATAGCCCAACGTCTTCAAAGTTTGTCAGCAAAACCTCCACACAGACTCAAGAGGTGATAAAAATAACTATTCATAATTATAATTTACAATTCACAGCTTATATGATAATACCCTATGTTTAGTTGGTGGAATCAGGAAACAACATCATTCAATCTAGTGTGTGTTTGCACTCTTTTGTCAATGAAAAAAAGTAAGTAACTAGTGGTTTATAGTTTGTACAGTCACTTCACAGCAGACACCAATATCTTGATATACATGATTGTGTAGTAATCAATAATCAAAATGACAAAGGTGACAACTGTACTCTCATTTAGCCAGCCACTCCCTTAAAGAAACACTTCTTTGAAGCTGGCTCTGTGAGGCCAAGTAAACCTTATGGAGTTAAATTAAAGTTAGTCTTGAGTTAATATGTCATCAGAATAGAAAATGATGAACATCAATGATTATAAGAGGGTATGGTGTATGCATATTATCTATTCTCATATCATTGTAGATCAAATTTACTAGTGAAATACACATCTTTGGATCATATTATTATAGTCTTGAATTCATCAAGAAAGATACTTCAAATAATTTAGAATTTAATGACGTATTCCTGTTGTGTTCAAGAATTGCTCTAACACTAAACTTGATTCTAAGTACTTAATATAGCATTTATCATTTTAGCCTTTGTCTTTGTTGCCAATATCTCATGAATATGATGTAAGTCTAATATTGAGTCACTACAAAGCCAAACTGGTCTAACTAAATATGTATAAACCCAAATAGAAGCCAAAAAGTACACTTTGTAGTTTATTTCCAATAACTGAAACTATGAGTGACAGAGAGATACTATTTCAACTTCACTAATTGGGTTAGTTCAGTTGCAATAGTATCTGCTTATAGCTTCAACTAAAGTCATGATTAATTGATAATGATAGCAAAGTGGATGTACAAACAATGTGGTTGTAGATGAAACTAGTTAGCTTTATCATATGGGGTTTCAATAGTTTTGGTATAGTAGTAACTCAAAATTGGGTTTATACCATATTGATAAAACTATGGTAACAAAATTTAGTTAAATACAAATGCTTTTCAATGATACGTATGGCATTTTTATGACAGTTATTTTCTTCTCCATTATTACATTGATTGATATATAATGCTACTATATGCTAACCTGTGTCACAACTACTTCCAGTCCATCCGCTTTCACAAATGCAAGTACTTGGTGATCCACAAGATCCATGTACACATCCTTGAGAGCATGTTGCTAAATTTAACATAACAATATGAACATTTTATGTCATCAATGTCATACCAATACAATTAGGATATGTTCCAGTATATAGTGGACAGCATATTGATTGTTGATAGTAGACAGCTACTTGTTTATAAGCCAAACTCTGTGAACTTCTTTGCCTATACAATGTATATGACAAAGGTCTTTATGTTAAAAACTAGTATGAACAATAACAAACCTGTATGCATTACAACGACTCCACCCTAACCAGCCACATCCATATGAATACCCTTGAGAAGAGTAGACTGTGACATAATATGCATTGCTCACATAATATACTCCAGTTTGGTAGCAACTGTATAAAAAGTCAGATGAAATCATGAAGCTTATGTTCATCTTACCTTTGACTTGCAGAGAATGTGATCAGTATTGCTGTAAGTACTGTGATACTAAAAACTTTCATGTTTAAAGAAAAATTAACAATTTTATGATCACTGCAAGAAGGCAAAGTTCATTATAACTATATAGTCACTGATTGTGTTAACGACATTATAAATGTCAATAGATTACTCTAAACAACTAATTTGTAGTATATATAGGTGGAATCCCATGAAGTCCTATACTAATGTGAATTACTATCTATATCATTGGTTGATATGATATAGTATTACAAACAACAAATCACAGATTAAGTTATATTGAATAATGGATGGATTCAATATCTATCATTATGAACTACATATTAGTTTGTAAAGTATGATATTAATTTTGTAGAGTGCCTTATAGAGCAACAATGCTGACAGACCTTAGAAATTGAGGTGCTATTAGACTACAATGTTTGATATTAGGTCTCCACACATATAATGACCTATAGTTATAGTTGTATAGATGTTAAAAGTATTAACCATTATTGCCAGTAGTGTAACATCATTCTACTGACAAATAGGTAGTTAAATAATGTTCTTGAAAGTAGTTCCATTTTAATTACTGACTATCTCTTTTAATACTTATTGATTTTAAGATACCTGTGAGCAGATGGATGTGTCATAATGGCTGGACAATAGACTAGATAGGTACAGTGAAGCAGTGACTTAATTACACCCCTTAATTATTAGAACTTAGCACTTTCTAATAGTTCAAGCAAATAATGGAAGCTTTGGAAATAAGGAGAGGAAAAAAGGTTACAATTAAGGAAAACAATGAAGAATGTGACAGAAGGTACACCACAACACATTGTATTTTGCCAAGGTCTGTGAACTGAAAAATTAAATTCTAAAGTCTTACATATATTTTGTATAGCTATCTCTACCACCTTGTCATCTAATATTTAAAGTACTGGGAAATATCAGTTTACCAATAATACCTGTACATGTATAAGTATGAACTTCTATTTTAGTTAGAGCCTGGAAGATGTTAGATTCCTCTTCTTAGAACATCAAATTAAAGAGCAGTAATGAAACTGGAAATCTTCTCCAATGCCTTCCCAGACTGGCCACAAAATTAACTATGAGAATCCAGCAATTCTTCCTCACTACACTTTTCTCTGATAAAGAGTTATACTGTTGTACTGTTATGCTACCATAAAAATTGATTAAATTAACATTCCTAGGATGTTATCAGAATGACAGTTAAGTCAATCCGATATATAGTACATTAGAAATGCAATCCATATAACCATATATGGTTAAATCAACTCAGTCAAGTTTTTTTCAGTGATTGAATAGTCTTGCCTTGTCTTGTTGTCCTTTGACTCTCTATATTAAAAAGAATGGAATAACGAAGTTCACTGACATAGCAAAATGATAAGTTAACTTTGTTGCAATTGCAATAACAATTTATAACCTGCTAACCACTATGTAAACATTGATGTATATACTGGCCCTCATTCCATACATTGTAGACCCTTCTCGTTTATCAAAGGAGAGGATGTCTAGCTCACTAACGAATCATAGACAAAAATTTAGTTAAGGTAATCCAATCAAAATTTTATGGGATTAATTACAGGATGTTGTATAAAATATACAACAATATTAGGATGACCACTTCCTGTTACTAAATTAGTGGTGTTGAACTAGTCCTGTTTCTATGAATACAAATAAGTATTTTCTTTATTATTTATATATATTTACAATGATGTATATACTGGCTCACATTCCATACATTCTAGACCCTCCTCTTCCTGTTAGTATATCAAAAGGAGGGGGATCTAAGATGGTAGACAAAAATTTAGTTAAGGTAATCTGATCAAAATTTTATGGGATTATTTACAGGATGTTGTATAAAATATATCATTATATGATGAATGAATGATCATAACAGTAAATGAGTGAAGTCAGTTACTTATCAGCATGTATAAGAAACTGTAGACCAGCCATCATTCATTAGGATCTTGTTTTATTAGTAAACAGTTCTTTATCCTAACAAGCAAATATATGAAGAGGATATTTGTCCAACCAATCTGTATCACTACAATAGAAACAAGAAAACAAAGTTTTTATAGTTACTATCTTGTATGTTTGTAAACAGTTGTGCCATTGACAAATAAATAAAGTATGAGAATAAAACAAATAAGATATCA
Source organism: Xestospongia bergquistia (assembly GCA_963965975.1). NCBI lineage: Eukaryota > Metazoa > Porifera > Demospongiae > Haplosclerida > Petrosiidae > Xestospongia > Xestospongia bergquistia. Next base: position 6,851,767 of record OZ014414.1, read on the forward strand.
CAAATTTTGAATCTGATTTATAAGTGGTTTTACAATGTCATCAACTAATAATTATACAACATTATTAATTAGATATAACTATTTAATTCACCAGTATACAGATAGAATGTAGTGATGTCATAGTGATATCAATCTTACCCCAACAAGTATGTTCACTTTCCATTGTGGTCGTTTTGTTCTTATATCTTGATAATCTGGTATTAAAACACTTGTTAACAAAATCAGGATTTGATAGGTCATACCCAATACATAGTGCTTGCAGTAAAAGTAATAATATTCATTGGTTGTTATGTGCATTAACAGTTAGTGTATGCTGGCTAAAATCATTTCCTGCTCTCAAAAACAATAATCAAAAACAAACATACCAGTATATATATATATACATATATATATACATATATATATATATATATATATATATATATATATATATATATATATATATATATATATATATATATATATATATATATATATATATATATATATATATATATATATATATATATATATATATATATATATGTATATATATAATAATATGAGTTTTGTTAACGTACTTATACACATCAACTTGAGAGATATGATGATGGTTCAGGTCAAGGGAGACACGAGGAAGTAATGGTGACTTTCTCCTGATATAATCATATCATATTTATGATAACAATTAATTTCTTACTTTTAACCATAAATTAGCATATAAAACACATTATATAATAAATACAACATACCTGTAGAAGCTCATACATGACCATTGGAAACTAAGAGAAACATTATATTACATGTTTGAAAGCATATTTCAGGTTATATTATTTGAAACAAATGTAAATCAATCTTTTACCTTTTTATCTAGTTACTCTCTCTGGTAAAGCACCACAAGAAGTGGTATCACAGCAAATAGTATATATCAATCTTTATGTTACATATCTGTCACCAACCTGCACAAACACATTTCCCTTTGAGTCGAATAAGTTGCAAACATGGATTCAATTATATACCTTTGTTACCTAACCTTAACCTTTCTTCCCAGCTGCCTACTTGCTAACGTTCTTAATATTATAGGAAGTATGAAAGAGGATGTTGATCACATGACTCCAACAAAATGGTTTCTTTTGTAAGAAGTATAACACACATCGTCACGTACATATTTGTGACTTATTATTCATTGTTTAGAAGCTACAGCAGGGAAAGTGATTTTCTTCTTGGTAAACATATTATAAAATTCATTTGCTTGCTAATTTTGCATGCTAATTACTTAACAGCTTCTACTTGACTTACCTTCTGTTGAGTCACTACAAAGCCAAAACTAGTCTAACTAAATATGTATAAACCCAAATAAAGCCAATAAGTACTCTTTGTAGTTTATTTCAATAACTAAACTACGAGTGACAGAGAGATACTATTTAAACTTCACTAACTAAATTAGTTCAGTTGAAATAGTATCTGCTTATAGCTTCAACTAAACCCATGATTCGATTACTATAGCAAAGTGGATGCATAAACTATTTGGTTGTAAATGAAACTAGTTAGCTTTATGCATATGGACTTTCACTAGTTTTGGTCTATTGTAATAAAAAACTTATTTAAATGACAAATGCTTTTCAGTGATACAGATCACATTTTCATTACAATTATTTTATTCTTGGTTATTATTACATTAATTGATATATAATACTACTATATGCTAACCTGTGTCACAACTACTTCCAGTCCATCCAAATTCACAAATGAAAGTATTATATCCTTCTTCAATATTCATCTTGTTTGATTACTGACATTTAGCAATAATAGTATGTGACTAATTATACATACAGACAGGAAGTGCATAATTAAAATGACAATTAATAGAGTACCCTATATATATATAAAGAGAGAGAGAGGGAGAGAGGCATCAAAGTATCTTTATAATTTTCCAGAGTTTATGACAGTATATGTGACAATAAATCCAAAATGGAAACATGTCTCATTGCTTTGTATAGTTGTAATTTATTAAATTGTAGTGAGTATATAATTTAGGGAATGCAAGTCATTTTTAACCACAAGAAAATATAATACTAAAATATTTTTAGCAAATGATTTTATAGAAAAAAATATAACCTCATTTCTAAAAATTGTAGTGGCACTTTTTGCATTAATATCAAATAATTATTATAAAATAACTCCTGATTGACATATATCTGTAAATATTATATAGGTTCTCTTCTTTTTGAGAAATATTAACTACGAATAGCTTTGTGGTTTTTATTCAAAGCTAGCAGTCTCTGTTTCATAGACCATCCACTACCTTCTGGGATACAATATTCTGGAGACAATACTTTAGTCGGAGGATAATTAATAAAATACCTATTGACATGACTCTCATCATGCCACAAAGCTATGTAGTTATATTTACGAAGATCTGTTAATATATTCTTGACAATTGTATCAGCCATAGTGATGACTTCACTCTGACAACCACCTAATACTCCACCAGCGAAATAGTATTCTCCTTCAGAAGGTTTAACATAAGCTGTTGATTTAGGGTTTTTGTCATAAGTAAATTGAGATCTTGGTTTGTTATAAAAACCAGGATGTAGCGTACCTACTCTTGAACCTAAAGCCTCACTATTAAAATTAGAAACAAAGAGCATGTCGGCATCAACTTGAAACAAGAAGTCCATATTATGGTAGATATCACTGTGTTTACTAATAAACTGAAATCTCACTAAAGTATTATTTGGCCAGCCTTGACTTTTCTCCATAATACTTACAATATGACGGTTTGTCTTGACTTTAGCTACTTCATCAAGTTGATCTGAAATAACAAAATAAGTAACCTTATGATCTCTCATGAAGTACTTGTCAGCACTTGTAATAAGAGGTTGTAAGAACTTTGTGTACTTAGCAATAGCAACAATATTAAGTCCTACGTTGTAGACTCCCTTTGGTTGTCTTGCTAATAGATTGGCTTCAGTATCAGCCCATACTATTGGAGCTCCCCAGGGTGTCTCTATTCTAATTCTTGATTCATACTTGCTAACGTTTGGTAAAGTCGGTAATCCTGGTTGATCTTTTGAAAGCAGTGTTAATGATTGAAATGGGCACCTTTTCTTTAACTGACGAGGTGTAATTTTAATTTCTGAAAAAAATAGCTTCGATAATGAGTTCAGCCTTTCCAAATAAATCAAAAACATAAATATTATACTAATTGCCACGACAATGAGGATACAAAGTTTTCTCTTTCTCTTAGCCATGCCTATAGTTACCGTAATTCTAAATAAACAAACATTATGAATTTACAAATTACAAGCCATGAGTTACTGGACCAAAAGGGACTAAAACAATCTGGATAGTGATGAAGGAGTTCAAGGTAAATGACAATTGAAATAGTGTACAATTTAATGTTAAGGAAAGTAAAGATTAAAGAATTTATAAGTTAACGTATTGAGACATGCCTACTATATGGTCTGATATACTATGATATAGTCTGTCTAGTTTCATGGTTTCTGTGTTCCCAGAAAGGATGTGGTGCAGCAGTTGGTATGCAATTATAAGTAGTGTGAAATATGAATATCATTAAATTGAAGTGTAAATAAAGTTTTCGACACAAAAAAAATTACAAAAGAGTTGTCTATTTTTGTGATCCTTTTCTGATTGCATTTCATGTATCTTAGCACATCTACAACTATGGAGTATAGACAGTAATATTCATCATTCTTGTTTCTTACAGTAGCATGATTTTTGGGTTTACCGCTTAAGTCAGAGTAGCAGATTCCTTTAAGAGTAGTACACTTCTACACCTACTTCAATTTAATGATTTCATATTTCACACTATCTCTAAATGCATACCAACACCCATGACATATTCCTTACTGTCATGACTTTCTTTTGCAAGTAGGTCTGGAGACGAAACTAAGTCTGATATAAAGAGATTACATTACTACTAAATCTTTCTTTGAGTTCCTTAAGGCAGATCACAATGGTTTAGTTGGACTACAAGGTTAACCTCTAGCCCTGGTAATATCCCATTAACACTATTATTTGCCAGTTGGAACTGCCCACCCACCTATAGATATATGGCCATATCTGGTAGTTGTGTAATTATAGACTAGTGCAGGGGGGGGGGGAGACAATCTATTTTTAGTAACACACTAGCATTAGAAAATTAGAAGGTACAATGGTTATATTACAAAGCTAAGAGACTTTATAAATGTCTTATGATCACATCAACACACTTGTATATATTTTTCTACATGTAGCAGTTCATGCCTTGTGTTTGTTAATTAGCATCTTCAAATATAATGGAAAAGTACATTTTGATTTTAAAACTAATAAATGAAAAGGGTTCTGGAAATATTCTAACACAATTACACAGCACACATAATTTAACGATACAATCAATCTATTATTGGAAGAGGTTTCTGTTGTTTTTGTTGTTGTTGTTGTTTGTGCATTTCAATTAATGTCTTGTCTATTGATTTAAGAGTATCTCTTAGGGCTGTCGACTTATTAATCATAATGCATTAAAGAGAGGGATGAGTGAAGGTAGTAAGCCAAAAATTCGATACCAGATCCATCAAGTAATAGACTAGTTCCTACTCACTATCATAATACACACTATCTCAAAATCTATTGTACTATCTACTACAATTTATTATAAGGTATAACATATCAGTAGTGAGTCATATTAATTATTCATAAATGGCTTCTTAATTAAGAGTAACTTTTTATAGTAAAATGCTAAAATTACTAGTTTTATTCCTGAAGCACTCAAAATTGAGACCATACATCATAGTTGATGATGATGCTCTGTGAATTTGGTGTCCAAACTGTTTGTGATTATTTAGCTGTTGTGAACTATAAAGCAGTGGTAGAATCAGAGGAAAGATGAACAAATTCAACATAGGATTGATTATGTCTGTGATGCTAAGAACTTTGTCTCAATCTCTAACTAAATCATAATAAAAATACTTCTAAGAATTGAAAGCTTTTGATTGGTTTTGAATGGAATATTCATTTTATATGACACAAAATTTAATGGACAATCTGGGCCACTCCTATATAGCCACTGCTATATACCTCATCTCAAATGATACATGATAAATTACCATAATGTACTGTGACCTGTCAGTAGTGCAATCAATATATACAGACATTGTTAGGTATTTTAATATCTATCTATCAATTATACTTAGTAATTTATTAGTACTAGTCAACAGGATATTTTATCCCATCCATGTCTGAACTTCCAAATACTCATTATCATATTGATTGTATCATGACTACTGTCAACTCTACTACTAAGACTTACTGGATAGTGAATCAAATTATAAAGTACAACTAAATGTATTTATTAATTTATTCTAATCTCCTCATATACTACTGATATATCCTGATCCCTTTAATGCCAAAAGCGATAAACATTGTCTTGTTAATGTTTGCTGCCCAGCATATTGGCTTTTCTTTCATTATGTTCTGCTACTTTGAGGCATGTCAGTGACTAAAAATGCTTTATATACATCAGAGATGTGTACGCAAAGACTAAATTGCTCTCCAAAATTAAAGCAATCTACTATATTATTATTTCAGCTTATCAAATTGTTGATGAGCTTTCTATTTCTATTTAAAAACATACTGACATGTACCCATAGTATTTGTTGATATGTATTTGTTGTGTTACTAGACTCTTGTTATGTATACATACCTTTACTGTCATGATGTCAAAGTACATATATATAAAAACAGAAAACACTTATAGGAGAAACTTACTATATAGTAACCACCATGATGTTAAACAGTGTTATGTTAACATTTTAGTTTATATCAGTTTTTTGCTACATGCAATCATAATAACTTTATTACTATATATATATATATATATATATATATGTTGATTAAAATATCAAGTCAGTTTTACAGTACTAAGTTGTCAATATTTGCTTGTGTATTTCAAATATTTTGTACCATCATTTTAATGTTATTACAACAACCTTATTTAAAATCACTGACATTTCATCTAATTTTATATATGAATAATACTAAAGTTGTTGATATTAAATTATATCCTCTATATAGTCATAATCTATTTGTGATGTGTGTGGTCTTCCTAACTCATGTGTGTTTGATCATATCTTCTTCTCTACTCAAGGAATCCATTACATTAAGGTGTGTGGTCGAATAAGAGGAACCAATATGGATTCTATGATGCATTTTATGTTACTAATATTGAGTCCTGTTATGTTGATGGTATTTTTATTACATACAGTAGTAGTCCACATAGACACATTTGGACATATGCTGATGGTTTAATTTCTGATAACGTGCCCTTCCCATATCATTGTTGTCCATGCAATACTTACAATACTGAAGCACATGGATATAAACCTAAGTTTGTTTGAGAGAATCAGGCATGTTCCTCCTTGTGTAGGTGAAAATACAGAAAGATGGCAAGATAGCCAATGTAACATTATTGGATGGACAATATTGTGAAGAACCAAGTTGTACTAACTCTAACATGATATTGTTTGTAAAGTCTTTCAATGAAACCACCAATGAAGATATTGAACTACAGGTGTGTGGAAATCAAGGTTATCCTGATGAGGATAATCCATTGGATATTATTGAACTTTATATGCTTTATGTATGTGGTTAAAAGTATACACATATTATGTATACACTTGATACTTATATAAATATATAGATAGTATTTGCTGTTAATATTTTATTATCAGCCAATGATAAATTCACAACCTTTTAACTTCACTACATGAGTACATGTGCATACTTTATACAATCATTTCTAGCCATGGCTAAAAAAAGGAAGGGTATAAGGTAAACATAGAATATTAAAAGTATAAAATTAATGAACTAAAAGAAATGTCTACCAACAATAGTAAATCTTAACTGAGTATATATTTTGTAGGCAGGTAGATTTGTACAGATCTTTGACTTAAACTTTACATGTTATTGTTATAATACTTAATAATATAGTATAATTAGAGATTATTACTGTAAACAGCTTACTTTCATTCTTAAATTAGTTTGGAAAGCATAAAATATAATAAATTAATAGTAGGCAAAACATACAAATTATACTTTTAGTAGGCAAAACTGAAGTAGGCAAACCAGGCCATTACCTTTTTGTCAATGTGAAATAATATAAAGTTCTCATTCACATACTATTACATTAAAATTGGCATGCAGCTTTTATAACAGAGATAAACCTGTATACAAGTATAGATGAGAACTACTGACAGGTAAATGATGAGTTATCATATTATATATATTTATCAATAATTGAACACACTCAAGTATACAAATCTCTTTAGCAGTATAGGAAGACCAAACTTGGCATGCATACTGATGAAGTCATACAAGAGATATTGTGATGTTAGAGGATTACAGCTAACATGTAATCATTCTATAAAGGATTCCGATAATTTGTCTGGAATATAATTGGTACATATAGCATTAATCTGTGGATACCAAGATAGATCCCTGTATGCTCAGTAATACATCTAGGTACTTATACATGTCAAAGAGATATGATGACAATTCAGATCAATGGAGCCATGAGAAAGTAATGGTGACTTTCTCCTGACATAATCATATCATATTTATGACAACAATTAATTTCTTACTTTTAAGCATAAATTAACGTATAAAGCATATTATATTAATAAATACAACAGACCTGTTGAAGCTCCCACAAGACTATTGGAAACTAGAGAAATATATATAACATATTCGAAAGAATATTTCAGGCTATATTATTTGAAACAAATGTAAATCAACCTTTTACCTTTTATCAAGTCACTCTCTCAGGTAAAGCACATATGCACAAGAAGTGATATCACAGCAAATAGTTTAGATCAGTCTTTGTGTTACACATCTATGTCCCCAACCTGCACGAACCCTTTGAATTGAACAATTAAGTTGCAAACATGAAGCCAATTATTTACTTTTTGTTACCTAACCTTAACCTATCTTCCCAGATGCCCACACGCTAGCACTTCTTAATATTACAGGATGTATGAAAGAGGATGTTGATCACATGACTCCAACAAACGTTTTCTTTTTAAGAAGTATAACACACATCGTCACCTACATATTTCTGACTACTATTCATTGTTTAGAAGCTACAACATCAAAGCATACAATGCTTGTACATTATAAAATTTGTTTTGTGTAAACAGATTCTACTTGACTTACCTTATATTGAGTCAATACAAAGCCAAAACTGTTGTAACTAAATATGTATAAACCTAAATAGAAGCCAAAAAGTACTCTTTGTAGTTTATTTCCAATAACTAAACTATGAGTGACAGAGAGATACTATTTCAACTTCACTAACTAAATTAGTTCAGTTGAAATAGTATCTGCTTATAGCTTCAACTAAACTAGCGAAGTGTATGTATAAACTATATGGTTGTACATGAAACTAGTTAGCCTTATGGATATGGACTTTCACTAGTTTGGGTCTATTGTAATAAAAACTTTTTTAAATGACAAAAAGCTTTTCGGAATTTTTTCATTACAATTATTTTATTCTTGGTTATTATTACATTAATTGATATATAATGCTACTATATGCTAACCTGTGTCACAACTACTTCCAGTCCATCCAATTTCACAAATAAAAGTATTATATTCTCCTTCAATATTTCATCTTGCTATATTACTGGTATTTAACAATGCAGTTAATAATAGTATGTGACTAATTGTACACAGGAAGTCCTTAATGACAATTAATAGTAACTCTCTCTCTCTCTCTCTCTCTCTCTATATATATATATATATATATTACAAGAGATAATAATACAAGGATTCTCAGTGCTCATATTTATCTAAAAAGGCAATATTACTAGAATTTTAAAAGATCTGTAAAACAGATTCATCAAAGTATCTTTATAATTTTCTTTTTTAAAATGTAGTGAGTATATAATTTGGGGATGCAAGTCATTTTAACCACCAAAAATATTATACTGACCTATTTTTAGTAAAGGATTTTATAGAAAAAATATAATCTCATTTCTAAAAATTGTAGTGGCACTTTTTGCATTAATGCCAAATAATTATTATAAAATAACTCCTGATTGACATATATCTGTAAATATTATATAGGTTCTTTTCTTTTTGAGAAATATTAACTACGAATAGCTTTGTGGTTTTTATTCAAAGCTAGCAGTCTCTGTTTCATAGACCATCCACTACCTTCTGGGATACAATATTCTGGAGACAATACTTTAGTCGGAGGATAATTAATAAAATACCTATTGACATGACTCTCATCATGCCACAAAGCTATGTAGTTATATTTACGAAGATCTGTTAATATATTCTTGACAATTGTATCAGCCATAGTGATGACTTCACTCTGACAACCACCTAATACTCCACCAGCGAAATAGTATTCTCCTTCAGAAGGTTTAACATAAGCTGTTGATTTAGGGTTTTTGTCATAAGTAAATTGAGATCTTGGTTTGTTATAAAAACCAGGATGTAGCGTACCTACTCTTGAACCTAAAGCCTCACTATTAAAATTAGAAACAAAGAGCATGTCGGCATCAACTTGAAACAAGAAGTCCATATTATGGTAGATATCACTGTGTTTACTAATAAACTGAAATCTCACTAAAGTATTATTTGGCCAGCCTTGACTTTTCTCCATAATACTTACAATATGACGGTTTGTCTTGACTTTAGCTACTTTATCAAGTTGATCTGAAATAACAAAATAAGTAACCTTATGATCTCTCATGAAGTACTTGTCAGCACTTGTAATAAGAGGTTGTAAGAACTTTGTGTACTTAGCAATAGCAACAATATTAAGTCCTACATTGTAGACTCCCTTTGGTTGTCTTGCTAATAGATTGGCTTCAGTATCAGCCCATACTATTGGAGCTCCCCAGGGTGTCTCTATTCTAATTCTTGATTCATACTTGCTAACGTTTGGTAAAGTCGGTAATCCCAGTTGATCTTTTGAAAGCAGTGTTAATGATTGAAATGGGCAGCTTTTCTTTAACTGACGAGGTGTAATTTTAATTTCTGAAAAAAATAGCTTCGATAAAGAGTTCAGCCTTTCCAAATAAATCAATAGCATAAATATTATACTAATTGCCACGACAATGAGGATACAAAGTTTTCCCTTTCTGTTAACCATTTCGAATTAAGTTATGCCAGGTTCGCCCACTCTGTTTACTCGACACAATAATACGGTTTCGCCTCCGGATACCGTAATTCCAAATAAACAAACATTGCGAATTTATTTGGACCAAAAGGGGAAGACCCGAACCAGGGGGGGGGGAAGTGCATGACTATGTGCACCCCCTTTGCAAGGATTAACTCAGATGAGTAAAAGTCATGAAAAGGTTTTCCAGTTGATTGAGCAATAGGCATGCATCAGCAAGTATGCATCTGAACAGGGAGGTGTAACTGTTAATAGTTAGGTATGCATCAGTGACAGCACATGTACAAATGCTGGTGACACAGAACAATAAAAGATAAATGAGTAATATAAGATTCTTTTTAAGCAAGAGACAGGCAACAGATCCAGAGAAAAATGAAGCAGGTTAGACCTCCACAAATTTTAGATTACATTAAATGATAAATTTTTGACCATTCTGTTTTGCATAGATGATGCTAATGATTACTCAACTGATGATACAAATTTAATAGGGAATCAGTCATTGTCATCAGACCTTCAGTCATTTCCATTCAATGACATTGGTAACAATCTGGATCCAACCAAGTCAATTGAATCTATTTCCTTCCTATTAGCAATCTTTCTAATGATGAAAGTATTCATTGCTTTATCACTATTTATCACCTCCTTCTACTTTGCCCAACTCAGTTATTAGAGGTCTTAATTGTAAATTTAATACTGCATGGCTAGAGAATGAAGTATCCGTGGTTGAGATATATTCCTTGTTAGACTATCGTTTAGGTGATCTTTCTGCCAGATTCAATGATCATTGTAAGAGAGCAGCCTCCCTTGAGTAAATTCTACCATCAAATATTGACTCAAACTCTTCTCTATCTAATATTCAAGATGCATTGAGTTTCTATTCTGATGATCTTCCCAATTCAGAAATACTTGATGAAGAATTTTGTCGATGGAAGTCCAAATGACTAAGAATTCCACTTAAAGATCACCCAATTCTTTGCAACAGTTCTGCGTGAACGATTTACCAAATATTTACATTCTTTTAAAGCTCTTGACTGCTTTACATCTGAGCTCTTGTTACTGTGAGAGGTCTGCTTCTGCTTTAAGAAAGCTGAACAATTATCTAAGGTGCTCTCAAACTGAAGAAAAACTCAGTGCTTTAGCTTTAATTCACATCAATTACGAAACAATAATTGATGTAGATTACATATGTGAACTCTTTTTTGAAAAGCATCCCAGGATATTGGAAGGAGCCAGTTCAATTTTCAATTAAATTAATTACTCATGTGTATAATCGATTATGATGAAGAAGTTGAAGGTAAATGACAATTTAATGTTAAGGAAAGTAAAGATTAAAGAATTCATAAGTTAATGTGTTGAGACATGCCTACTACATTGTCAGGTATTCTAATAGTCTATCAAACATTGGCCAATTATTTACTAATTTCATTAGTCAACAGAACATTATGTCTCATCCATGACTGAACTTTCAAATACTCATTATCATATTGATTGTATGTAGTGTATTAAGTACAGCAATATTAGAACATGAATAATGAATAACTAAACCTGTATACACAACCATACAGACCACTGGTGGTCCTGACTGCAAAGGATATAATGATATTCATAATACATAATGCCTATATACTACAGTACATTCTCCTAAGTTTTCAATTAGTAATATCTGTCAGGAGGTCAACTGACTCCAGTAGACCTTTGTACTGATACACTTGATTGAGAGCCTTATGACACTTGTTCCTGCTCCAAGGGTGTGTCACATGATGTTGTAGATGAGTTGTTATATGTGTAACAATATGCATCATCCGTAAACCGTGTGCTTGCCACAATTCGACTTATATGATCAATGTCTCTTCAACTCGATACCATTTGATGTTTCACAAAATATGACAGGGGACCCAATATTTTAATTACAACATATTTAATCCATCGACCTCCATTACTAAAGTTACGAATATACACTTTGTCTCCCTCCTTAAGTGAGGGTCGAACTCGAGCATGTTGATCATGTGAGTCTTTCTGTCTCTGAATATTGCTCTCTAATTTCTTTTGTTGTGGTGGTGGAATGAGGAGTTCTCCTATAGTTGAATAAAAATCTGGCTAGTTTCGTCTTTAAAGTTCAAATAGTTTGATGATCCATGTTTCTCTTAAAGATCTGTACAGCCCTTTCTGCGAGTCTTTTAGAAGACAGATGGCTTGACATGACTGATTCCATTGCTGGCTATGAAATCTGCAAACTCCCTACTAGTGAAAACTGACCTGATTGTTTTGTCATTCGTCCTAGGCAAGGCCTGGCATAATCAATGGTCTTGCTGGCCACTCCCATGGGTGGAGTAAAGTTGGAGGTGTGTTTCTGCTCAACTGACATGCATCGCAACTACTACATTTCTTTTCTATGTCATCATCTATTTTCGGTCACCAAACATAACTTCGTGCTTTAGCCTTAATCTTGATAATGCCAGAGTGAATTTCATCCAATACACGTTCCCGCAACTTTGATGGTACTATAACTCTGGAGCCCCACAGGACACAGCCATCTACAATGCTCAATTCAGAGAGTCTCCTCGAATATGATGTAAAATCTTCTCCTTTCCCTATGTTATTTTTCCAACCTCAACTGACTAAAGTGGCTACATTGGATCAGTTACAGTACATGATTTAATATCAGATACTGTAATAGGTAATGAATTGAGTATGTCTACCAAATGAATAATTTAAGGGGGGACGGGAACAGACTTTAAAGTATCAGGTAATGGCAATCTATTCAGACCATCGGCATGTAATAACTTTTTACCAGGCTTATACTGTACTGAGTAAGTATAACTATCCAAAATTAGGGCCCATCTTAGGATCCTAGCAGATGCTAATTGTGGGATACCACGATGTTCTCCAAATATTTACTGCATTAATGATTTATGATCAGTATTTATTATAAATCTCCTACCTGAGAGGTATTGATGGAATTTCCTGACTCCCACAATGATGCTTCTTTGTCCAGCTGTGAGTAGTTCCTTTCAGTTGTTGATAGCATCCTCGATGCAAAGGTGATCTGTTGTTCTCCATTCTCTAAACAATGAGACAGGATGGCCCCTACTCTGTAAGGAGAGGCGTCACATGCAAGTACAAGTTCTTTAGAACCGTCATAGTGAGCTAACCATCTGGATGACTTCAGTAAGTCTTTAGCTGACTCAAAAGCTTCTTGATGGGCTGACCCCCACTTTCAAATTGAGTGGTGGCATAACAATGAATAGAGAGTACTCAGGACTATTGCTAGATTGGGTAGGAATTTCCCATAGTAATTAACTAAGTCAATAAAGCCTTTATTCTGAAATATTCTGAGGAACTGGAACTTCGTAACATCTCTGACCTTGTCTTCCGTTGGTTGCCTTGATTACTAATTTTATGTCCTAAATACTTTACCTCTGGTGCTAAAAACATGCATTTTTTTCAACTTCAACTTCATTCCAGCTGTCTGTAGTCTTTTTAAAAGTTTTTCTACATTTGCAATATGCTCAGCCTCAGTTGTCCCAGTCACCAACACATCATCAATATACACATATACATGCTTCAGACCTTGTAACAAAATCTCCATTACTCGTTGGAAAATGGACGGCACTGAATTCACTTCAAAAGGCAGTCTAGTGTAATGATACATTCCTTTCATCATGTTAATCATCACAAACTGTTGAGACTCTGGGTCTAGCTGTACCTGCTGGTACGCTTCACTTAGGTCCAGCTTTGTAAAGGAGGACCTTCCAACTAATGTTACCAATAGATCATCGACTTTCGGGTAGGGGATACATGTCTAACTTTGCTACACGATTTACTGTCAGTTAATAGTCCCCGCTTAATCGAATAGAGCCATCTTGTTTCAACACTGGCACTACTGGAGCTGACCATTCAGAGAAATAAATTCTCTCGACTAAGACTGGAGAAGGCAATCTAACTTGCTTCAACCTTCTGTCTCCAAGCATATGGAATAGGACATGGGCGGTAGAACTGAGGTGTGGCTTGTGGGTCTATGAATAGGATCACCAAAGCTGATCCTAGTTTCATCCATTATTTGACATCAAACAAAATCACATAGGATGACATTAAATGTAAAGATATAATCATTGAGTATATGTGATCATTAGTAACAATAGTATCAAATGCAACCTGGTTAGTACTGAGAGATATGTCATCATGAATGATCTATAGTATTTTGTAATGTATATAATAAAAAAGTAGCTGGTGTCAACTCTATTGAAAGAGGTTTATTCAGTGATCCTGTTGAAGTATAGATTAGAGTGCACATCAGAATTATCATATTTCTTTCACAAACAATTTCCTCTTATAGTTCAATTTGTCACACTATTCAGTTTGATGTGTACTAATAATACAACATGGGTATGATCTCATGCATATATTGTACCTATTTTATTCCTTTATATAATCCCAAGATCATATATGAGATAGGATACACTATTCATCAGTCTAATGATAATTGTTCTCCTAGAGATGAGTTGTAACTGTTCTCCTAGTGGTCTGATAGAAAACACCTGTTATCAGTTTGGTGTGCATAGTTACAATGTTATGATTATGGACTATGGATAGTAATTGCTAATCAAACTCTAGTTAAACTACATACAACAAGTATTTTATTACAAGTAATAAATATTTAGTTTAAGTAATCAATATATTGCATTCTTATTACTTTATTCAGTGACTTGTATAGTCACATGCTACCATCCACAACCATTGTGTCAACAATATCTTCTCAAACAACAATATATACTACTGTTAAAGGTATGTAGAATATCACGATATATCATAATCTTTATGTGATCTCTACAATCTTTTTTTTATTTGAAAATCGTATTATTATTGGACTGGGTTGTACTAATTGGTGCATGTACTGATGATTATAGCAATAGCTTGTTTCATTATCATTATATTGCTATTATTTTGTGTCACAAAGCTTGTGAAACATATAATTTTTTTAGTTACCAAATTTTCTTTTATTTTTGCAGACTCAAATTATTGGTAACTAATAAATTAATTGAACATACAGTAGGTAAGTTATCCTACTTGTAGTATCTTGTGTTAAATCATGCACTATTTATCTACAGACCTGACGAGTTCTAGAGTCTACATCAGTCTAAAACATCTGATGATATTTTGATGAATATGAACCACCAGTAGATACCAGTGTATATAAAAGTATATTTAATATATCAGTGACATATTGTTAATTATTATATTTGGTTATGTAAAAATTGTTGTAGTTAATGTATGTAAACATATATTGTAATTTCTTGTTGGTAAATTTTGTTAACTTTGTTTAAAAATTAACATTTTGATTCTCATCTAACCACATAGTTATGTGATGTCATATATAATCCTTTCAGATACGGGAATCAATCCCTCTCCTTGTATTCTGGTCTATCCACCACTATCACTGTTAATTGAATGCTTGTTCCATCTGATGCTGATGAAAATATTTGTATACATGTTGTGACAATGCAATGTTGCACATTCCATGGCAAGATTAATGATTTATTTTACTAAATCTCTATATAACATATATAGTATTTTACTACAAATTTCTTTTACATTTTTTGTCCATAAAGAAATCTATGATAAATACTTAAATCTTGTAATCATCTAAATCCGTAAGATCAGTTAAAATTATGCTATGAAATGTGGTAATAACAATATATCTAAAATGTACTAAATAATTAAATGTATGTAGGCAAGTACATATTGAGTTAAAAGTGACAAAATTTAATCTCAGAAATCTTTAATGAAGCATGTCCTTTCCACTGTTTCCAAATAATTCCTTTATGATTGTCATTATCTCTTCCAATGTAAAGTCCATTTAGATTTGAGTCATAGCATGCATTATACCACCATCCTCCTCTGAATGTTATTGCACAACTACCAGATCCAGCTCTATCATTGTCACTATCTTTAGTGGTAAATTTACATCCATTATGAATCATCAAACTATCACCAGCTGTCCCATTATATTTACCCAAAGTAAGAGTATATTTTGTAGTAATGTCTCCAATATTGAATGCAGAGTACAGAGTGTGGGTTTTATTGTTTTCAAAGTCTTCAAGATTGACTTATAAACTGTTTATTCTATTATAAGCAAGTCGATATATATTTTATTCAATCCTAGCCAAAATTCTCCTGAAAGGTTGTCAAAACCTTCATTATAATCTGTCCAGTTACGATAAACGTCAACAAAGCCATCCATTCTTCTTTGAATAACAGTCCAACCACCACCATTTGTCTCCATGTCACAATAGGCCTTTATATATAAATAATGATTAAAAATTAACCTTTTCATCCAATTATTTATTCACCATCGCCTATGTAATAATCTGTATTTAGCTAGTTATCCATTTGTCTATCTAAGTAAACAAGTACCTCAAATGGAGTCCCTCCATTAGGATTAATAACATATAGACCACTGATATTATAGCCTGCTCATACCAGGTCTAACAATTTTGATCTCTGTATTTTATTAAGAAAATTTGTTTCAGAAAAGCAAAACTGAACACTTAGTTTGATAAGCAATAGGAAGTAGCAATGGGCAAACTGCAATTTTCTTTCTTCCATTCTGAATCAATGAGAATTTTTTTCCAAAATTATAGACATTACAGCAGTACTGTTCATATAGTGATGATGGATGTTGCAATATTGTGCTGTAATTTGTCATACTGGGAAAACTCCATGATTTAGAAAATTACATATATATTTGGTTATGTAAAAATTGTTGTAGTTAATGCATGTAAACTTGTATATATATTGTAATTTCTTATTGCTAAATTTTAATGTAATATAAGTTTTCGAAATATAGAGTACTACTAAGTAGAATGTATATGTTAACATTTTCTGTTTCTGCTCATAGATCACAAATCTTCCAGTAGTCTTCTAATGATAGTAAAGGACCATCCCAATAAGAAGTACAAAACTAAAATATGCTTTTAGTTCCTCCACTGTAATTTCTGTCCACAATTCATATTTGAAGTCTCCCATCACTTGTTTAGCATAGAGATTACTTTGTTGTACTATGTTGGCCATTAAAGTAAGAGTAAAAAAACCTCTGATGGAGAGTTTAGGTTGGTGACTTGACTCTAGGACCAACTGAAGGCACAAATGGTTGATGCTTACTGTTTATAAGTTAGTGGACCATGTAGATGTAGATGTAGGATCCTTAGATGATTGAAGAGTAGGACTATAGTAGATGATTGGATATTGAATGAATCAATTGATGATAAAGATGGAGGAGATGATGTTTGGACTGTAGTTGATATTTGAATAGTAAGTGGTAATAGTGATGTGGATGATTAAAATGGTTGGACTGTGGACGATATCGATGATAAAAATGGTTGGTTAGGAGTTGATCTTTGGATTATAGTTGATTGAATGGTAGGAGGTAGTAATGACTAAGAAGTTTGGATAAGAGTGGATAATATGACAGTAGATGACACATGAACATCCAATGGATAATTATTTGGTTACTGTGATTTATGGTTAGAAACTGAGGTAGCCAGATGTAAGATAGAAGTAAGGTATAATCATTTGCTAAAAAAATAAGAAAAACATGTCACTGTACTGATAGATGCTAGATGCAGATATCACTTTCTTGTTTTATAATTACCTTCTTCAGTAGCCTCGTCACTTCTAAATTACTAAATTCATCATCAATACTCAGTATGACAGGTTCTTGGGATAATCTAGTTCAAGAAAGTAGTTATCTCTATCAAGTTCATGAATTCAATCATCTTGTGTCAAAATCCTTTGTCTTTTTGCCATGTTTATTTTACTCTATAGTAGATTGGTGTCTAGATTCTAACATTTATAATTTCTGTTGTGTTCTTGTACAGTATTCATACATATTAATTATCATATAATTACCTGAATTGAAGTCAAAACTTTGTAGTCTAAAATGGAGACAAAAGTATATAGAAACCACTTGAAATGACACTTCTTTGATGATAGGTGGTCACTCAAGATAAATGCAGC
Organism: Xestospongia bergquistia; assembly: GCA_963965975.1. Taxonomy (NCBI): domain Eukaryota; kingdom Metazoa; phylum Porifera; class Demospongiae; order Haplosclerida; family Petrosiidae; genus Xestospongia; species Xestospongia bergquistia. The sequence continues at coordinate 6,869,951 of OZ014414.1, forward strand.
CTACTCAAATGATCTCCATGTCATTATACTGCAGCTGCAAACAACAAAGTATTATAGTTAGGTTCAGCTGACGCAAAATTGCATTTATTGTGTGTAATCGAAATGGACAAGATGAATTAATGTAAAAGTAGATGAATACTAACCTCATTGTATCACAATAGACCACATTGTATTATATTCAATCTGTAAATACCTACATCAGATTATTACAATGAGACCCTTATAAGCATATAGTAGTTGTCAATTAAATATTTTATATAGGACAGTAACAGCCATATAGACTATATTGAAGTTAGCAGTTGTTTTGAATTTGTGTGCCTTTCCTGCCCTGCAATAAGGCCATTTGTTGATTTTATTAGTACATTTTCACCTTATTGCTTGCTATTGAGTCTTTGAAAATATAAGCAACGAGATATTCCAAATTTTAATACATATTCTCTTATTGCTGGCTATTCTTGTGAACTGTTGCTATAAGGTATATTCAGCAGTTGCACACGTTGAATGATTTTACTTTTTGTATGAGACAAGCTGTTAATGTGTTTGCGCATAAGAATGTGAAGCTTGTCACAGTGAGTTAACCTAAGCTAGCTATTTCAACTCAACAATGAAATTTATGTAAATGCTTACCATAACCCAAGTTTATCTTGTTTTTTGAATGGTGTACAAATTGATCTAGCATAAAGAATTTAGGGCAGATTTTACTGGAGGTTGGGGACTGCTATTTTTTAAATTATTTATCCTAGCAATTTTAAGCTACAAAATGTTGTTTTTAGGAAATATGAACTTAAATATTTCCTTTATTATAATAATAAGTTTTTTGAAACGAATTAGTTATCATTACTTAAAACGTTGTGGTGTAGATAAAGATGATTAAATGTTATTGTATCACAGTTTTTCACATAGGATGATCAAATTGTGGAAAAGGACTGCATTTTATCTTCTTGAAATAGCTGTAGTTAACAGCTACATTTTATATAAACTGTCAACTCAAACTGGCTGTCATCGAACCCTAAATATATACATAGTAAAACTTGCTAGAGAGTTAGTTGAGAGAGAAGGACACTTATAGTCAGCTTCTTACAGTCAACTCAGTTTAGAATATCCAATTCGCCTAATTGATCGACATCTTCCCTCCATAAAGAAGACCGAACAAATGGCAAACCACATTAGCAAGGCTTTCCGGTAAGCAGTAGATGAAAAAGCTGTGAGTGAAAGACGGTAACATATAAATGTAAGCGTGTGACGTATTATGTGCATCATACCTTGCTTCGAGTTTTATCACACCTACAAGAAGTTATTAGAATCTTTCATCAACTTTATTTGACATTAATAACAACTAAAAACGCTATAAAACTCAAGAAAAAAGACTCGTAACAATATGCTCTGACTCCAAGGTCACTACACTGACCCGGGGGCGATTAAACTACCGCCCACGCGCTCATAGTGTTATCTATTTTGGTAAACTTTAACTCCTAGATCTATCATATCAAAACACTTGAAACAATAATATTTAATAAGGTGTGGTTAAATAGTACCTTAGTCACGTGCTGCTAACTTCGGATTGTTGGATTGAAGAGAGTCTATATTATATTCATTAGACTTATCTTGACCTGCTTCCATAATATTGTCTATGGATACAAAAAAACTACTTCAAACTCAACCTCTAGGTAGCATACAAAACTTGATATAACTGCTGTTTCTTTTAATATCTTACTTCTCTTCATTTAGATATTTCAGATCTTTTGAGGAAGGCTCCCACTGAACACGAGCTACTCAATTTATTAGCTGATATTAGTAACTTATGGCATGAAATTGGCTTAAGCCTCAAAGTTCTTCACACTACTTTGGATGGTTTAAAACACAGCCCAGAGAGTAATACTATCAAACTCTCTGAAGTTATTCATAGCTGGCTAACTACTTCACAATCTCAGTTCATTACCTGGGAAACAGTGATTGATGCCATGAAGGGTCCTATTGTTAATAATATCATGAAAGCTAATACATTACATCACCACTTAGTTAAAGGTAAGTTGATATAACGTTATACATCCAGTCATTAGAAATATTTTTTTGTTTCTTAGTGAAAGAAGTGTCTCTCCAAAGTTTTATTAGAGAGATGTCACAGTGTCAGATCGATCCTGTAAAAGTGTCCCAGCTCTTATTTAGTAAGAGATGTATCAATGAAGAAACACTTGATAAAATGGAGTCATTGCAAAGTTCCCCAGATGAGAAGAAGACAGCTCTGTTATCTGCTGTACATGCAGCAATAATGTCTGATCACAATAAGTTGAAAGCGTTAGCAACAGTACTGTCCAAGTTTGACAAGACAAAACTACTATCTGAGAGAATTATTAATGAATATGGTGAGAGATCAATTAAATAATTTGCAATAAATGTTTATTGTTGATAGGTCAAACCTTTTCATATGACCAGACAACATCAAGCATTATTCAAAAAGTAGCAATGACAAGTCATAGTAGTCATGAAAATCATGCCAGTGACATTTTACGTTGTCATTATGGTACTCTCTCTCAGTCTCTTCATTGTCCTGTTAGAATAGCACACTATCTTTTTGGAGAGGGTGTTATTACAAGAACTAGGCTAGCACTTATAAATTACTCTTTGTCAACAGGAAAAGCATCAGTTATGCTTTTAAGAACTGTACGTCATGCTGTACATATGAACTATCATCACCTGATAATCTTTGCTAGTGTACTGCTTAAGTTTCCTAGCAATGTACCATATGCTAATGCTATCCTTGAGGACTGTGGTAAGCATATTATATATACATTACCTCTAATGGTTCTGATTCTTTCATAGAGAAAGTATTTCCTGATGATGACATCCCAGACATAGAACCTAGTCCTGGTAGCATTCAAGGTAGTAGTAGGACCATACAGATTATATGGTGTTTTAAATTAAATTTTATAGACAATTCTTCACCTAACCTATCAACAGTTTCTGGTTTAACTTTAAGTCAAGGTTAGTGAGACTGAGAAAGCCACAAATTTAATGACAATTCTAATTACAGTTAAGGCTTCTAAAAAAATCCCAATCCCTCGAAAGCTGAATTATGTGTTTGGTTCCTTGAAAAGTGAATTTGCAATAACTTTCAGTAATGTCCGAGAAGCCATTAATTCATCACCTCCACCTCTTGATAAATTAAAGCTATTTCTAGAAGATGGTTACCCTCACCTTGAGTCTCAAATCACTTGCATTAAGTCCATTGATGAAGTACTAACTGTTGTGAGAAAGCATTGTACACTGATCAATATAAGTTGTTTGGAGGGTATTGTAAAACGATTCAAAATTGATGAAGCTGAGATACATATACAAAAGTACAAGAAACTTGTTCAGTCATTTTGTAGAAAAACAAAAGCCTTACTTTGTATCAATAAACATTTCAAAGAGACCAAAACCCCTTGTCTTCTTAAATCTGAGACAGCTACCTTTGTCTTGGATTGGGATCCTAAAGATTATACTCTAGAAGATATTAATGAAATTATTTCAGAATCACTTGGAGAAAATGTGGATATTCACTACATCGCAAAGGGCAATTCCATTGTGGTCACTTGCTTTTTTCCTCTCAGTCTAACAACATCACTTATTGTCAAAGCTAAGCAGGCTCTTGAATCAATGAAGAGGAGAGGTTTAATCCATCTTACAGTTGGACACTATACCATTTATGATCACCGAAGTGACAAGGTAAGTGATGACTAGTATTAGCCAACAGTTACTACATATGCTGTATATTGATAAATAGGAAGTTGGAGCTACTGTAGAAAAGAGCACAAAGGAATTAAGAAGTCAACTTGAGGTACAAGAAACTATCAATAAAAAGAAGACTATGGAACTAGAGTCTATGAATGAAGGTATTGTATATGTTGCAAATAACGAGAGTTATATTAATAGGTTATATATTACCCTAATTTGTTTATATTTATACTTGATATTTTCTTCTTAGCTATATTCATGAATGTGTTCGGTAGTTTTGATAATATTGTTATATAGAAATGAAGCAAATGAAAGAAAAGGTTGAAGATTTAACATCACAACTAAGAGATAAGGAAAATGAAAATGAGACTGTAAAAAAGAGTTTTGAAGGTAAATAGTATTGTATAGATATAGAGTCATTAAATGAATAATTATTGTATTTTAATAGATATTTACTGTGCTTAAGTATGAATATATAATATATATAATATATATATATATATATATATATATATATATATATATATATATATATATATATATATATATTAGATTCTATATCACTTTATTTAAGATCATAAATATACTTAATCATCCCATTTTAACTGAATATATTATAATAATATATTTTACAATATTGTTATACCTTGTTATACATAGAAATCAGAAAAAAGGAGGAAGACCAGGTTGGACAATTGACAACGTTACTAGCAATAAAGGAAGGTATTATTAGTACCATAGCAATCACTAACATAGTTCATGCCAATCATTTGTCAGTAGTTAGATATACATTATCATGACTTGTTGATATACATTATTATCACTCAGTTATTACGAAGAAATTTGTGTCAGAGTCTGCTGAGAGACTGAAAGAAATAGAGAAAATTCAAGAAATAACCACATCATTAACATTACAAATACAAGAAAGAGATCAACAGATTGAGAAACTGAAACAGAGTTTAAAAGGTAACTCAAGTTATTATATAGATGTAAATTTTGATTGCATATCATTGTTAAAAGATCTAGCATTCATACCCAAGGCTCGTAAACCAGTAACTGATGAAAGAGTTGAAGAGACCCATGCAAAAACTAACCAAAAAGAGGAATCCACAACTAAAACCAAAGGTAGTAATACATTTTGTAAAGTACTCATATAGAGACTTCACCTGTTGAATAAACAGTTAAAAGTTCATTTAATAATGATGACAGCCCTCCTCCAAGTAGCACAATATCTTTGATGGCTAATTATATATATAGTGTTTATAACTATAAACCACATAAATGTAAATGGCCCATTTATGCAAATTAAATATAAAATTGAATATTATTACATATAGAGTGCATTACAGCTGTAATTTCATTGCATTATAATCGTTGCATTATAATCCAGGCTAAGTCTTGCCAAACCTTCTCTAAGAGAAGAAGGGTCTCAGGACAAGTAGGACTCATGCAACCTATAAAAATCTTACAAGCCACATAATCATGTCATGGACTTATGAACTCCTTTTCACTTATCACCTATTCCATGTGACATGACAATGGCCTGCAAAATCTTTGAAGCTGCTTGAAACTCTGTTCTTAAAGCAGTACATGATACAAGGTAGCATTAGTTAGTAAAAGATCATCTGTGATTCTATTCGAAATATCACCACAACCAGTGCATATCATAGTGTTTTTTCACTTCTGAACACGTGCTCAGGTCAGAGTATGTTCTAGCCACATTCACATTGCTGTTATATGAGTCCTATGTATGGTTGTCCCTACACCCTTCCTCTTTAGTGAAGGGTTAGCAATGCGAGGCTAGTATAGGTTTAAAAAAGAAAAGCATTTATATTTTGAAATATTCTCCTTTGGACTCAATTTGAGTAGGAGCTATAGTTGACGGTATAAAGTTTCATTAACTTCTAATTTCATTACTAACATAAACTTCAGAGTTATATTAAAAGGTTATGTATTACCCTAATTTGTTTATATTTATACTTGATATTTTCTTCTTAGCTATATTCATGAATGTGTTCAGTAGTTTTGATAATATTGTTATATAGAAATGAGGCAAATGAAAGAAAAGGTTGAAGATTTAACATCACAACTAAGAGATAAGGAAAATCTTTAGTTTTGCTCATGTTTTCACTCTTAAGCTTGTGACATTCTGTCATAATTAGAGCTTCAACTTGCAGTCCAACACTAACAATTGTGTGAAGTATGCCTTATAGAGTCAACTATAATTCCTCATTGGAGTTGAATTTTCATGTTCTTTGTACATGGATATAAACCTCAAGAACAATACTATTTTAAATAGGAATGAACACTACCATATCCAAAGGAGGAAATTTCAAATGGTGGATATTTCTCCATTTCAAACTTGTACTGAATTATAACAAAATGGTGTTAGAAATATAATCTTAATATGACAGTTACTGCAACTTCCCATATAATAATCATTTCATATTATGCCTAAGACAAACTAGGACATTGCAATCATAACACTACCATCATAAACCACAAACTATTATTGTGTACATTATATTAAAAATTTTCAAATCGCAATGACAAGTATAAAGTATGAATTTCCATATTTACATTACACTCCTTAGTGTCAGTATAATATGATAGAGCTATGATTATGATATGATCTATGAAATGGTAGGAGTAAGTGTTGTCATATTTTACTTTGTACATAATTATGCTTGTTTAATATAAGTATATCTTATGTAGAGTCTTCAATATCACATCATGATGATGAGTCAGTCAAACAAGGTATATACCAATAGTATGTATGATACATAGACTTACATCGCAGGTAAAAAGACTTGTACTTTAAATTTTGTATATGTGAAGAGTTTACCAAATAGTATCACATAGCGAGGCCCCTCCCACCAATGAAAACGTTTTCAGAGTGGCTGGTTAGATGAGACATCAGCAAAAATAAAATTTCAAAACTTATAGGATACTTTGCAATAATATAGTAAATTTTTCTTGTTATGTTTTGAATATTTCAACAATCAGTCAATCCCTTGATATAATACTAGTATATATAGTCTAGTAAACTAGCCCTTCCAACTTTTAGCAGTCTGGTATACAACACCATTGTTTGCAGTGTATGTCAGTATTAAGTGATTATGCATCTCACTATTACTATAGTATAACCTAGCCAATTACATCTTATACTCATTTTGCAAATACACATTTCACTATCTCTCCATTATTCCATTGCCATAGTATACACAGTAAGTAATAATCACTTCCTTTCAATGTATTGTCTGTATATTGTAGTGTGTTATAGTATATATATTACTATGTGTGTATTATACTGTATATAACTAACTCTTATTTTAAAACAGGATATACTAGAAGTGTTGAGTGGAGAGATCATGACGGTAGTGTTCGACTCACTAGACCAAGTGTCGTGGAAAGTGAAGATGTTATAAGTAAATTAATAAAAGAACAACAAACAGAAAAAGGGTGGAGTATTCATCTTGTGTCATCATCTCCTGAAAGTACTACAGTTATTATAAACAATCTTAATAAGTGTAAAGTGTCAAAACTTTATATAGACAACACTTCATTGGACAGTAAATGTGTATCCATATTATCAGAGATACTAAAAAGTAATAGAACAGTAAAGACACTATGGCTGCACCTCTCTTCATTTACTAGTGGCATCAAACTTGTCAGTGATGGTCTTATTTTTAACACAACACTTGAGGAGTTAGTGTTGTTAAATGTTTCTGGTACCACCGATGAAGATATGCCATACTTATCTCATATGTTAACAAGAAATACAAGTTTAAAGGAACTAGATCTCCACAATTGTAACATCACTGATAATAGCGTCCGATATATCTGTGAAGGCCTTACTAAAAACCAAACTGTGACTATGTTGAATATCAGTTGTAATCATCAAATAACTTCAGTTAGCACCAGTACAATAGCAGATCTAATACAAACAACTAAGTCACTGAGAAGACTAGATCTCAACAATACTTCACTGAATGACGATGATATCAAGACAATATGTACTTCACTTACAAAAAATACAACAATATGGAAACTATACTTATCGGGAAAACATGAAGAGTGTGGTAAGAATTTAGACATTTATCAAGTTATTAAAGACAGACTTGTTTTTTATTATTACTAAGCAGTTTGTTGTTTAATCTTAATCTGTTTTCTGAATCCCCTTTATTTTCTTGTTTATTTCTCATGACTTTATCTTCCCTTTTTTATTAGCAATTTCATTCACTGACAAAACTAGTAGACAGTTAAAATAAAGCAACTTTGCTTGACACTTACTTCTCTAATGTCACACACTTTTGTCCTTCACAGTTGGTAAACATACTTACATGCTTACAATTTATTTAATAATAGTCTCTGGACATTTTCTTTCCCAAAAACATCAGGCAACATGACACTAGTACTAAAAGTAGAATAATAAAATAAAAAATAAATGATATCCTTCTACACCAACAAGAGGGGAGTCGAAAGAGGTAAAGCTACTTGTTGTGGTTTGGTTTAAATGACTACATTGATGTTAAACTGTAGAAACTATGAGAGAAACGCAGTATACATCAAGATCTTTAACAGCAACTGGATATCTTAGTGATACTCAACTCACAATTATGTCAGAAATACTAAAATTTAATGATTGTCTTTTTTAATGATTAACAATCTTATTCATTAGGTGTTATCATAGATAATAGAGTGATACATTTATAACTTAATTTCACAATTTATTACTCTATTATCTATGCCATGGCTTAGTAAGTAAACCTCACCCAAAAGGTTACTCGCTGTGTCAGATTGTCAAAGAACTGATGGCTATATATATATTATTATATATATATATATATATATATATATATATTTACACTCCATTTATTTGTGAGAGGGTGACTGTTAACATATATATAGGAGGAGGTGATATTGAATTAATACATCAAAAGCACTAACATTGACTATAAATACCTCTATTCAATTTGAAGAACTTGGGTAAGAAACTTATGGGCATCTTCCTGATCACCTGGAGACCACTGTGGACTGAATTGTATAAAATATGTAATTTGGTTCATATTAGTTTTGCCAATTATTGTTGTATAAATTGTCTCCTCTGGACTTCAAAATGTCATGCCCAATATAGTGAGTGGGTTGAAGACCACCAATGTGTGTGTGTGTATATAGGCATCTTTCAGAAGTTTATGTCCAGCAGTGATGACTGCATAACTCAACCACCTAGTATTGATCAATGATTTTCTGTCTGACGGAAACAGTGTTAATTCTCCCATCCAATATATGGTTGGGACATTTTTCTTGTTTGTTAGGTCCACATACTTTATTGAAAAATGACCTAAATAGTGAAGTGGAGCATTTAAAGTATACATACCTTCAGAATTAAGGGCTTTCTTCTATGTGCATTATTGCCATTTCCTCCTTTTAGCATCCTTCATTACAGCTAATGATAAACCACTTTATCATGTCTTCCTTTGCCATCTTGTTTATTAGTCTGCTGTGAAGTACCTCTTTTAATTTTATTTCTCATTGTTGACAGGAGTGAGAGGAATCGTTTGTCTTTCTTTTCCTGAAATGGTGACACATCTACTTCATTTTCTATGTGTGCTACTTTAATTGGGGTAAGCGGATTAACTACTAGTAGAAACATATTATTACCTTGGATCCACACTTGTTAGGTGTAATACAAATCAATTCTAAATCAGTAAGGTGGTGGGGATGGTGGAAGCAGACGATGATGACAAATTTGATATTTGATGCTTGATGTTGAGTTTTCTCATTAATTCTCCATTTAAAACATTTCTAAACTCTCTCCCCTTATCAGATGTTATAATTCTTGTAGACCCATTGTCGTAATAAACTAGTAAAGGAATGAATGATTACCAGTGTTGAAAATATTGATCGTGGTAAAAAAAATAGTTCAGCCAAAATGATTGGTTGTGATACAACTACATTTAATGATAATGATGTTAACATAACTGACATAGAGCTCTAAATTTATTTTAATATTTAATTAATTAGGTCTCCATTCACTATTATTACTGTCTTCTATAACTGCTAATAATACATAAACATTGTTGAGGTTTATGTGTGAGTTCATATTAATATGAACGCAATCTAACTATTTCATTATCTAGTTCCTACACTAATAACTAGTCTCTCAATGACTGATATGTCTCTACCACTATTATTAATTATATATAATGTATATATATATATATATATATATATATATATGGTACATGATATCATGTGAAACAGACCCAACAGGTAAATAACACTTTTAATATTTTGTTATAAATGTAAAAAAAAATTTGTAAGCTATTGTATCATCAAAATTGATAACTGGTTTCATCTGTTAGTTTGACATAAAACAAATCATTAGAAAGACATTGATTGTCATTTATGTAATGCAGAGTCATTGAGTCTGTTGTGATCATTAGTAATAATAGCATCACATGCATTCTCACTAGTATTGAGTGATATGTCATTGTGAATGACGTAGTATTTTGTAATGTATATAACATAACTGTAGCTGGTGTCAACTTTATTGGAAGAAGATTCTTTTAGTATCTTGCTAAGTAGTTATTGCAACTAGTATAAATTATTATAATTCTATTACAAAACATTGTTTTTAATAGTTCAACTTGTCACACTATCCAATTTGACGTACACTATATGGGTGTTATCTCATGGTCTGTACATAGGTATATTCATGTAGATAACCCCAATTATGAGATAGGGTACACTACTCATCAGTTTGATGAAGTAGTAATCTTATAACCTGTTATCTGTTTAGTGTACAAATAGTGTATAATAGTTAAAGTATTAATAATTATGGACTGTGGATGATAATAGATAATCAAACTCTAGCTGGGTTACATATGACAGGTATTTTTAGTGACAGTAATTGTTAATCAGACATTAATTGATTTACAACTAATAATTACCTAGTTAAAGTAATCAATATACTGTATTCTTATTACTTTATCCAGTGACTTCTAGTCAGACGCTACCATCCACAACCATTGTGTCAACAATATCTTCTCAAACAACATCATATATTACTGTCAAAGGTATATAGAATATCATGATTGATCACTATAATAATTATTTATAAGATCTATATAGTCTTTTTTCTAACATTTGCATTATTACTGGTGGTACTAGTTGGTGTAGTGTTAATTGTAGTGATAGATTGTTTCATCATCTGTTATTATTGTATATCATACAGGTTGTGAAACATAATTATTAATTTTTTAGCTGATCAACATTTGTTATTTTCCAGACCCAAATCATTGGAATTAATGCAAACCAATAAACAAACAATATTTAAGTTGTCATATATACTTTGTGTTAACTAGTGTACTGTTTATCTATAGATTAGATGATGAAAATGAAATGAATATCTATAACTCATACTGTCTACATCTGTCAAAGCAACTGATAATGTTATTTATGATGAATAATTATGAATCATCTAATGAGTAAGATTAGGTATGTACATGATTGTATATATAATATAATTAATATGTTATTAATTATTATATTTATAATTTATACGGAGTCGTTGTAGTTAATGTACCTAACTTAATATATTATTTTATTAGTAAGTTTTGTTAGACTAAGTTTAATTTAAAAAAGGAATTCACTGCTCATCTAACTACATAGTTACATAATGTCTTGTATAGTCATCTCAGGTCCATGATTTCACTCTTTCTTCTCCCAGTCTGGTTAACAAGACAGCTATCACTATCAATGTCTATTGGACACATGTTCCATCTGATTCTGATGAACATATTTGTATACATGTTGTGACAATTCAATGTTACACATTCCATGGCAAATGATCTACTTTACTAAATCTCTACACATATGGTATATTGAATGCTACATTACCATATACATTTTTGTCCATTAGGAATCATGTGGGCAGGCATTGGATAATTACTTAAATCTTGTAGTCATCTAAACGTGTAAGGTTAGTTAAAATTATGTTATGAAATGAATATTTGATTTCAATTATAACAAATATGAAATAAATAGATACAATTTATGTAACATAGCACATGCATGACTAGCTTACATTGTTATATATTATTTACATTATAATTGTTTTAGCTTATGACATTGTGATGAGCTTTTCTATTTAAAGACGTATTGACATGTACACATAGTAGTTGTTGACATTTATTTGTTGTGTAGACCTTTACTGTAATAATATCAAAGTACATATATAAACAGAAACAGCTTATAGGAGAAACTTACTATATAGTAACCATGCACCATGATATTAAACTATGTTGTGTTTACTTTCAGTTTATATCATAATTTTACTACATGTAATCATATAACTATACTATTACATATAATAGCATATATATCTATATATTGGTTAAAATATCCAATCAGTTTACAGTGCTAATTTGTCAATATTTGCTTGTGTATTTCAAATGTTTTGTACCACCATTTTGATGTTATTACAACAACTTCATTTAAAATCACTGACATTACATCTAATTTTATATTTGAATAATATTAAAGTTGTTGATATTGATTTGTATCCTCTATATAGTCATAATGTATCTATGATGTGTTTGGTCTTTCTAACTCAGGTGTGTTTATCTTATCTTCTTTTCTATTCAAGGAATCCATTACAGTAAGGTGTGTGGTTGAAAAAAAGGAACCAATATGGATTCTATGATGCATTTTATGGTACTAATATTGACTCCTGTTATGTTGATGGTATTTCTATTACATACGGTAGTAGTCCACGTAAACACATTAAGGCATATGCTGATGGTTTAATTTCTTATAATGTCATTTCCATCACAATATTGTTCATCCCATAATGTTACATTGGCTATGCTGCCATCTTTCTGTATTTCCACTTAAATAAGGAGCAATGCCTGATTCACAATAATAGTATTCTCAAACAAAATTTGGTTTATATCCATGTGCTTCGATGTTGTAAGTATTACGTGGACAACAATAATATGGGTAGGGAAAGAACCATGTTGTACTAACCTAACATGATATTGTTTGTAAAGTCTTTCAATGAAACTACCAATGAAGATATTGAACTAAAGGTGTGTGGAAATCAAGGTCATCCTGATGAGGATACTCGATTGGATATTACTGAACTTTACACTCCATAATTGCTTTATGCTTGTAGTTAAAAGTATATATATATATATATTATGTATACATTTGATACCTATATGAATATATAGATAGTATTTGTTGTTAACATTTCATTATCAGCCAATAATAAATTCAAAAAATTTTAACTTCACTACATGAGTACATGTCTATGATTTATACAATGATATTTAGCCAATATATAGATATTGATGCATAATATGCAATAGTAATGGCTAAACTACTTATACACCTAGTAGTAAATTCCTTTTACATTTTTTGTCCATAAAAACATTAAATGATAAATACTTAAATCTTGTAATCATCTAAATTTGTAAGATCAGTTAAAGTTATGTGATGAAAATGTATATCTGATTTTGGCAATAACAATATAACTGAAATGTACTAAATAATTAAATGTATGTAGGCAAGTTCATATTGAGTTAACAGTGACGAAACTTCATCTCAGAGAACTTTAATGAAGTATGTCCTCTCCACTGTTTCCAAATAATTCCTTTATGATTGTCACTATCTCTTCCAATGTAAAGTCCATTAAGATTTGAGTCATAGCATGCATTATACCACCATCCTCCTCTGAATGTTACTGCACAATTACCAGATCCAGCTCTATCATTGTCACTATCTTTAGTGGTAAATTTACATCCATTATGAATCCTCAAACTATCACCAGTTGTCCCATTATATTTACCCAAAGTAAGAGTATATTTTGTAGTACTGTCTCCAATATTGAATGCAGAGTACAGAGCATATGCTTTATTATTTTCAAAGTCTTCAAGATTGACTTGCAAACTGTTTATTCTATTATAAGTAAGTCGATATATTTTATTCAATCCTAGCCAAAATTCTCCTGAAAGGTTGCCGAAACCTTCATTATAATCTGTCCAGTTACGATAAAAGTCAACAAAGCCATCCATTCTTCTTTGAATAACAGTCCAACCACCACCATTTGTCTCCATGTCACAATAGGCCTATAAATAATGATGAAAAATTAACCTTTTCATCCATTTTTTTATTCATCCATAGCCATTATATTAATCTGTATCTAGCTAGTTATCCATTTGTCTATCTAAGTAAAGAAGTACCTCAAATGGAGTCCCTCCATCAGGATTAATAAGATATACACCACTGATAGTATAACCTGACTCATACCAGGTCTTACAATTTTGATCTCTGTATTCTGTTAAAAAGGTTTGTTTCAGAAAACCAAAACTGACACTTACTTTGACAAGCAATAGGAAGTACTGATGGACAAACTACAATTTTTTTTCTTCCATCCTGAATCAGTGAAAATATTTTTCCAAATTATAGACATTACAGCAATACTGTTCATATAGTGATGGTGGATGTTGCAATATTGTTCTGTAATTTGTCATACTGGGAAAAACTCCATGACTTAGAAAATCACATATTTTCCCAGTATATCCAGTGTTACTACAATCACAAGTGTATTTATTGGGAACAGATCCTATAATGCATCTTCCTCCATTTCTACAAGGATGGTCTCTTAAACAGATATTAGTTAGAATGCAACCATTGCAATCATTATTTAGTTCTTCCCCAGGTCCACATTCACTATTGATGTAGTGACAACCTGCATGGAGAGTAGGAGTAGGATATTAGAAATTAATACAATCTAACTTCACCTATTTCATAGGCAATATTACTCCAATTTGAATTTGGTGAATTATGGCAGTCAATAATTGCCTGATCCAATCTTGATAGTGGAAAGTTTGCAAAAACAGTGTTACTAGCACTAAATCCTATAATAGCATTAGTTCCATTCCAATCAAATAGATCACATTTGTATGTAAAAATAGCATATGTCTTGTTTCCTTGTGATGCCAATACAGCTTGAAAGGCACCACTATTGGTCTGTCCTCGTAAACCAACAATCATTACAATATAATGTATCAATTACACATACTTCATTGCTTGTGTTTATATCCATCCACTGAGCCACTAGTATCCAGTCTGCATTAAAGTTGATACTGAAGTTATAAGCTAAATAGTTATTGACTAGGTTAATAGTTTTTGTTAGTTCACTGATATCAGTTTTTATAATAGTGTAGTTAAGTTGACTTGCAGTGTTTATGTTCCAATATGGAGCAATTACTTTACCAGATATAGGGAATGTTTGTGGCATATGATAGGTGTAGTTTTGTTCAAAGCTTATTAGCCCATTATTATTAACCTTCAATATTATTATAATAATATGTGATACCAAATGTCTGTTATTATAATACTTACATGTGCTGCAGCATAGGTCATATTTCCAAATCGAATTGGTGATGGAAGCAAGACAAAATCAGAACTATCATTCACTCTATGACTTTTAGATGAACCCAAATCCAAAAATGGTAAATAGAGGGTTGGACCTGCATTATAGTTGCATTATTATTTAAATATTACTACAAAATCTCTTACCCTCACAACTATAATTCGGATTTTCATTGACACAGACAGTAACAGAATCACATTGAATATCTTCCAATACACATTCATTTATATCTAGTAAAAAGCATTGTGCAGCTTAATTGAGAATTAATTAATTGAGAATTAGGAATAGTAAATATAATTTATTCGAAAGATGAATTTGACAATCATATATTATAATTCCATTTACCATTACATGTTGTTCCATTTCCTGTGTATCCATTTTGACATTGACATGTAAAGCTACCATATGTATTTGTACAGATGGCATTTTCATGACAATTATTGTCTCCTTCACTACTACATTCATTAATATCTATTGACAAGAATTCCTTTATAATAGAGTTATTATGTCACTTACCATTACACGTTATTCCATTTCCTTTGTATCCATTTTGACATTGACATGTATAGCTACCATATGTATTTGTACAGATGGCATTGTCATGACAATTATTGTCTCCTGTATTACTACATTCATTGACATCTATTGACAAGAATTCTTTTATAATAGAGTTAGTAAGTTGCTTACCATTACATGTTGTTCCATTTCCTGTGTATCCACTTTCACATTGACATGTATAGCTACCATATGTATTTGTACAGATGGCATTGTCATGACAATTATTGTCTCCTGTATTACTACATTCATTGACATCTATTGACAAGAATTCTTTTATAATAGAGTTAGTAAGTTGCTTACCATTACATGTTGTTCCATTTCCTGTGTATCCACTTTCACATTGACATGTATAGCTACCATATGTATTTGTACAGATGGCATTGTCATGACAATTATTGTCTCCTGTATTACTACATTCATTGACATCTATTGACAAGAATTCTTTTATAATAGAGTTAGTAAGTTGCTTACCATTACATGTTGTTCCATTTCCTGTGTATCCACTTTCACATTGACATGTATAGCTACCATATGTATTTGTACAGATGGCATTGTCATGACAATTATTGTCTCCTGTATTACTACATTCATTGACATCTATTGACAAGAATTCTTTTATAATAGAGTTAGTAAGTTGCTTACCATTACATGTTGTTCCATTTCCTGTGTATCCACTTTCACATTGACATGTATAGCTACCATATGTATTTGTACAGATGGCATTGTCATGACAATTATTGTCTCCTGTATTACTACATTCATTGACATCTATTGACAAGAATTCTTTTATAATAGAGTTAGTAAGTTGCTTACCATTACATGTTGTTCCATTTCCTGTGTATCCACTTTCACATTGACATGTATAGCTACCATATGTATTTGTACAGATGGCATTGTCATGACAATTATTGTCTCCTGTATTACTACATTCATTGACATCTATTGACAAGAATTCTTTTATAATAGAGTTAGTAAGTTGCTTACCATTACATGTTGTTCCATTTCCTGTGTATCCACTTTCACATTGACATGTATAGCTACCATATGTATTTGTACAGATGGCATTGTCATGACAGTTATTGTCTCCTTTACTACTACATTCGTTGATATCTATTGACAAGAATTCCTTTACAATAGAGTTATTAAGTTGCTTACCATTACAAGTTATTCCATTTCCTGTGTATCCATTTTGACATTGACATGTATAGTTACCATATGTATTTGTACAGATGGCATTGTCATGACAGTTATTGTCTCCTTCACTACTACATTCATTAATATCTATTGACAAGAATTCCTTTACAATAGAGTAATTAAGTTGCTTACCATTACATATTATTCCATTTCCTGTGTATCCAATTTGACATTGACATGTATAGTTACCATATGTATTTGTACAGATGGCATTGTCATGACAGTTATTGTCTCCTTCACTACTACATTCATTAATATCTATTGACAAGAATTCCTTTACAATAGAGTAATTAAGTTGCTTACCATTACATGTTATTCCATTTCCTGTGTATCCAATTTGACATTGACATGTATAGTTACCATATGTATTTGTACAGATGGCATTGTCATGACAGTTATTGTCTCCTTCACTACTACATTCATTGATATCTATTGACAAGAATTCCTTTACAATAGAGTAATTAAGTTGCTTACCATTACATGTTATTCCATTTCCTGTATATCCATTTTGACATTGACATGTATAGCTACCATATGTGTTTGTACAGATGGCACTTTCATGACAGTTATTGTTTTCTCCACTAGTACATTCATTGATATCTTTCAATTGAAAAGTAGTTTTTTGAAATTTACTATAATACGTAACATGCAAAAGTTTGTAGCAATAGCTTTTTAATTCTAATATATTTTTCGAAAAATTGTATAGGTCAACTTAGTTAGTTCTATAAACTCAATTCACATAATTTAGTGGCAATTGTCTTGCTACATTTTAATTTGCCTATGTTGATATCTTCATTTAATGTTGTTTAAAACTTTATTTTAAGATTAAGTATTACTAAATAGGAATATTGTGACAATAATGTTAGGTGTTCACATATATAATGAATTATTGTGATCAAGTTGCATAGTTGTTAATTGTATTAAGTTAAATTCATAGTTCTACTTTAGTAACTATCTGACAGCTATTGATAACTATATAATATAGTTATCTCTTGTAAGGAACTCGAATGTATTTTAACAAAAAAAATATTATCAATTTCAGCCACATCATGCAACGCCTTCCAAGATTACAATTTTTCATTAATAAGCACACAACCCACATTGGTCTTCATTAGAAATTAATATAAAATAATTGCAAGATGATTTTTGAAAAATATTCAGTAATTTACACATTATCTCCATTATAGTAAGTGCTGACTCTGAAATTCTTAAATTTTTAATGAAATTATTAATTTCACTTGTTAAGGAAGGATTGTATTAATCTTTTGAATTGGCAGCTAAGTCTCAGCAGATTCATAACAGCCTTATCCAGTAAAAAAAAAATTATCAAAGGAACATCCAGTAATCATTTACCACATGCCAACTCCATTGATTAATAAAAAAGGCATTTAAAAGAAGGACAAATTTTGCCGAAATTATTTTTTGTCACAGAAAGCTCAATAAAGAATGAATATAGAGAAGGAACAAACAGGAATTTTATTTTCATAAATTAATCAAAATTTCCTTAAAATCTCTAAATGGCCAGAACACATATGAAGGATAAGTAAACTGGCTTATATTTATGATCAACTGTTATCATATTTGGCAAGTTTGGGTCACTGTAGTACTTCAAAAAATAATATCTCGTTTTTTGCAAAGTTTGCCAACTCTTTTTGGTTTACAATAATCATTGCTTACTTAGCACATAAAGTACAGAGATGGCTACTACTTAAAAACCTGCTCAAGTATAATTAATGCAGAGCATAATTTTAAAAACACAAAAACTCAGTAAAAAGTTGGCAAGATAATTTGGAAAAAGATAAGTCAGATTTGAGGTTCTTTTTATAAGCAGTTTTCATAGAGTTTATTACTACAAATTAAAGAAAAATGACAGCATTAATATGTAAGATTACATGCATTCAAGAATGTTGACTTAATTACTCTAAACAAGACAAGCAAAATATAACATGAATGATTCTCAAATTTACTGAAGAACAAATCTCATAGTTTAGAATTAAAAGTACAATCCACAAACATGATTGAACACTTTCAACTAGGAATTTGACAGGCTGTTCACTTAACATTTACACTAGCCAATTTTTTTATTGTCATTATCGTCACTTTTACTAAAATTTGAAGACAAAATAATTTCAAATCATTAATCAAAACAAAAAAGCAGCATTCTTATTTGTACCAGCAAGATTTTTTGTTGAAAAATTATAAAACAGACAAACCAGAATATTAAAATTATACAAAAAATGAACTAAAATGATTTGCAAATAGGAGTAAATCTTTGACTGAGTGTGTCGCAAGCATGTTAAATTCATACAGATCTTTGAATTAAACTTTACATATAATTATTACAATATCTATTCATATAGAATAATTATAGATTAATACTCTAAGTACCTTATTATCAGGGTGGTTCTTGGTGTAACTTCTCTCTGATGACATCATCATTAATTGACAGGTGTGATGTCATCATATGATGACATCATCTAAATCCATGACCTACATCCTAACCAAACCTTATGACACATAGTGATGTCATCATCATAGTACAAGTTACATCATCATAGAAGTTACACCAAGAAGGACCCTATTGTAACATGAGTTTGTACAGGCAAAGGGTTGATTCAGAATAACAGATTGAGATTAAGTAGTCTAGGTATTATAAGGCGGATAGTATTATAAGGCTAGATCCTTCCCTCTAAGCATAGGGTCTGGCCTTGTGAGACTAATGCTAAATTTGATTCTATAGTACTATTATATGTTAACCTGTGTCACAACTACTTCCAGTCCATCCACTTTCACAAACACAAGTATTTGGTGGTCCACAAGTTCCATGTACACATCCTTGAGAGCATGTTGCTAAATTTAACATCACAATATTAACATTTTATAGCATCAATGTCTTACCAATACAATTAGGATATGTTCCACTATATAGTGGACAGCATGTTGACTGTCGATAATAGACAGTTACTTGTTTATAAGCCCAACTCTGTGAACTAATTTGCCTATACAATGTATATGACATAGATCTTCATGTTAGGAAGTACCACGAACAATAACAAACCTGTATCTAGTACAACGACGACGTGACCACCAACCACATCCATATGAATATGCTTGAGAAGAGTAGATTGTGACAATATATGAATTGCTTGTATAATATAATCTACTTTGGTAACAACTGTATAAAAGGTCAGATGGAATCATGAAGTTATTACTGAACTTACCTTTGACTTATGCTTGCAGAGAAAGTGATCAGGATTGATAAAAATTCGATGATACTAAGGACTTTCATGTTGAAACCAAATTACTAAGTTATGATCACTGTAACAAGGTAAAAATCATAGAGTTATATGATCCCTGGTTGTCGGAGGAAACAATTTCAAAGTTAATAAGTTACTCTAACCAACTAATTTGTAGTTTACATGGATGGGATACTATGGAATCCCACATTAATGTGAATTACTCACTATGTAATTTATTGATATTATATAATATTACAAACAACATTTGAGTTCTACTTAAATATTAAATTTCATAGTAACCTATCACTGTAGACAAAGCATTAGTCAGCAAAGTAACATATTAATTATTACATTGTATTATCAAACAACAATGTCAACAGACCTAACTAAGATAGAAAAATTGAGGTACTTTTGAACTATGTTTAATAATAACATTTAAGTGTCCGCAAATACAATGAGCTATTGTTAGATTTGTGTAGATGACTAGATGCATAATTTTATGTTAATAGTATAAACCATTATATTGCTGGTACGGTGTTACATCATTATACTGATAGGATGTAGTATCTAAATAACCTCTAGAAACGGTTGCTACGCATCCATCTTGAGCAGGAAGTCAATATAATTTGGTATAAGGCAGTCATAGTTCTTGTGATAAACTAAATATTAATAACTTCCTTTTTAAAATGGCTGCATAGCAACTTCATTTGAAATTAGTTTGGGTGTTGGTACCATTTTTGTATTGATGGGTACATACATCTACATGTATAAATATCGCTGTGTCTAGGTAGCCGGTACCGGCTACTAACATTTCAAACTTATATAGCTGGCCGAGTAAATACAGGGTTAATATTCGTAAATTAACCCCCCACCCCACCCACCCCACACCAGCTGTAAAAATGGGTCTGAAACGTGATTCATATTTTTAACCCTCAAACCCGATCAAGTTTAAGCAACAGGTTTTAACACTTCACTATTTAAACTATTAAGTCACAAATGCTTTTGCTTGTTACAAGATGAGCAAAACCAAAATTTACATTTAGGCCTTGTTTTTATGTTGGCACAATCAAAATGGTTCCAATTTAGGCATGAATCACAAACAATAGACTCTTCAGTGTTGTCATCAATTCTTCCAGAACATTGCCCGCAATACCACACAGGATTAGATTTCATCATCAGTAGAGTAGCTTGAACACTGCTCCATGCATCTTCAGTAAAATACTTCTTGCAACTTTCGATATATACATTCTCATCAAGACATGTTGAAGAGATTTTTTCTGCTACAGAGTCCTCTTGGATGAGTATACCATTAAGAGTATAGTCCAGAGTATCAGCATCAACAAGCCAACTCAGTATCTCTATAATAGATGTATTTAAACAATTTATATTAATCTATTACTTTTTTCTTTTCCTTAGGTGTTTTTTTACAAAAGGGCACAGGTTTATCGGATTTACGATGCTTTGGTAAGCCAATCACAGTTGTGTCAATGCCCTTTGGTCTCCCACGTTTCTTGATTTTCTTCAGAATCTTTATATCAGCTAAAGCTGTGAACATAACTGAGCAACACTTAACAATAGGAACTTACTTTGATTGATAGAGCTTTCAATTGGACAATGTTCATCAGAGGTTTCATGTGGCTCATGCCTACAATAAATAATATGTATGTACATTCTGATAAAAAACTTAATCACTGTAAAGTAAAGCAAGTATATTAATACATTCAAAATTATCTTCAGACAATCTACAAAGGCCACACTGATAATAGCATCAAGACAATTAATACTTACATGTACATCTTTTGTTCTAGGTGGGCTCATGTTCTCAATCTCCTTGTCTGTAAAGTCAACTTCTTCATCATCAAGATAATCTAAAATAACCATAGGTCACTGATATGTACATGTACATTATAGTGCACAGTACATACAAGTACTTTAACCCTTTCCCGGCACAAAATATACATGTACATGTAATTACTCAACTGACCTTCTAAAGGTACTACAGAAACTTCTTTACCATCCCTCCAAAATTCTGAAGTCTTGTGCAACAACTCAATCCTCTTGACAAATTGACATCTAGATGAATAGCTCACAATTGAAGCAACTTCAGTTGCAATGAAGGATGCCTTTCGGAACTTTTCGTGCTGACTAAGGATCTTGATATCCTCTTTCGTACTTGTCATTGTAACTAATGGTTGATCGAGTATTGGTTTTGAAGAAGCTAAAGTTACGAATAATTATTGTGTTGATCGATAATACTCACTGCTCCAACGCTTATCACAGAGAGAAGTGTCAAATAATGGAAGGCATAACTTCTGTCACAAGGCTAGAAGGTGGCAACATGGTAGCTTCATAGATTGGAAAAATATGCACGTACATTTTGTAGGAGTTACAGTATGCCTACCAGAAGATGTTTCAACAATCCAATGGTCCTCCATTTCCAATATCCAATGGTCAATGGTCCTCCATTTCCACCATTTCCTGAACACTGCCAACAAATTTTAACTGCTTTTCGATAAAGCCAAAGACATAAGATGTCAAAAAACGAACATTTGGGGACTACCTTGACTGTATGGAAGTAGC
The DNA here is from genome assembly GCA_963965975.1 of Xestospongia bergquistia. Taxonomy (NCBI): domain Eukaryota; kingdom Metazoa; phylum Porifera; class Demospongiae; order Haplosclerida; family Petrosiidae; genus Xestospongia; species Xestospongia bergquistia. Next base: position 6,892,682 of record OZ014414.1, read on the forward strand.
CTCACTTTTTGAAACATAATTGCTGTTTTGTGGTCCCTTTCAACTCTCAACACTGTTATAATTACAAAAAAGTGGTAGACAAACTCTTCCAACGAGCAGTGTCTGTTAATGACTTGTTTCAATTTTCCATTGATGCTTTCTAATCGATTGTTAGTGGTGTTTAAGAAGCTGCCAGCACTAGCTTTGGCACCAAGTACCCACTCATCTCGAATTGGATGCCAATTCTTGTCGAAGTAGTCCAATACTTCCTGAGATGCACTCTTCTTCAAATCATCATACAATGTATCGTACTTCTCGTTTGTACTAGCATAAGCCATTTTCTGCAATAGTTCTAAGCAAAATTCTCGTTCACACTTTGTAATTCCCATTTTTTCACATGAAACTTCTCTACGAAATGATGTGTGAAACAGGCAGATTAATGTCCTAGCATTGGGAAGGCAACTTTTAAAAGCATCTCGTTCTTTAATATCTTTATCTGATATAACAATTCAAATATCTGATGATCTTGGGTTGTGTTGTTTGAATGTTTCCATTATCCATTTCATACTCTCCAAGTCTTCACACACTAATAGGCACACACCAACTACCTCACTGCAGCCATTAGAATCTTCACAAAGGATCAAAAATACTGGAAGGGACAATTCGAGGAGTTTGTATGTGGCATCAACAAAGATGATTTCCGGGTATGATTTGAAAGTGTCAATCACTGACTGATCTTGGAAAAACAACCCACACAAAGCATTGTTGTCATCGACTAGCACAGCCACTTGTGCCCCTAAAACAACAGAAAATATTGAACCATTCAGTATAGCAATACCATACTGCGCTATCAGATCTTTTACCACAGCAGTAAGGTCATTACAAGATTTTCCTTCTTTTGCCTGTGAAGCTATGTTGGATATATCCTTCAGCAAAACAATTTTTCCACTCACTTGAGTAAGTTGCTGTCAGATCAATTTTTTGTTAGCTCGCAACTCAAGTAATTTTTTGTATTTTCTTTGTCTTTCTCTGAAAGAGATCTTTGTCTGGACAAATGCTTGAAAAGCACCTGCATTAGGTAATGATACATTATCATTGCCATAAACTAATGAAATCACCTTTGAAACTGTATGATTATGATCAGGACAAACACTCCGCACTACTAATGCTGACCCAGCTTCATTTGCTCTGAGGTTAACTTTGAATGGATAATTTTGTCGAAATGTCATGTCCTGTAAGAAACAAAATCAATTAAAGACAAAGAATGTTAGTTTCTGTATATATGTCACAGTATACTCTGCCCAATCAAAAATCAAAACCACTCCCAATCAGACCACATGTATATACTTACGAAGTTTTCCGAATTCCTTTTCTTTTGCCATTGTACTTTTCCCTCCATTTATACAGCAGAAGCATAGTTCAGAGTACTCTAAACTCTGGTTGATCAACTTATCGGATCGTCTAGCAGCTGCTGTAATGGTCCTAGAGTCTCTTTTCCATAGCTGCACTCCATTCCTTTCTTGGAAGACGTTTATTTTGATCTCAAGTTCCTGGTAGCCATGAAATTGGTCACCAACAGAAAAAGGTATATCGTCTTGAGTCTTTTGGTCAGCAAGAGATGAAGACACACATTTCAGAGCCATTATTACAGCTGGTGGGGGGTGTGGGGGTTAAATTTACGAATATTAACCCTTTATTCACTCGGCCGGCTATAAAGTTAGAAATGTTAGTAGCCGGTACCGGCTACCTAGACACAGCGCATGATTTAATATCAGATACTGTAATAGGTAATGAATTGAGTATGTCTACCAAATGAATAATTTCATGAGGGATGGGAACAGACTTTAAAGTATCAGGTAATGGCAATCTATTCAGACCATCGGCATGTTGTAACTTTTTACCAGGCTTATACTGTACTGAGTATTAAGTATAACTACCTAAAATTAGGGCCCATCTTTGGATCCTAGCAGATGCTAATTGTGGGATACCATGATGTTCTCCAAATATTTACTGCATTAATGGTTTATGATCAGTATTTATTACAAATCTCCTACCTGAGAGGTATTGATGGAATTTCCTGACTCCCACAATGATGTCTAAATTGCTTCTTTGTCCAGTTGTGAGTAGTTCCTTTTCAGTTGTTGATAGCATCCTCGATGCAAAGGTGATCTGTTGTTCTTCTCCATTCTCTAAACAATGAGACAGGATGGCCCCTACTCCGTAAGAGGAGGCGTCACATGCAAGTACAAGTTCTTTAGAACCGTCATAGTGAGCTAACCGTCTGGGTGACTTCAATAAGTCTTTAGCTGACTCAAAAGCTTCTTGATGGGCTTACCCTTACTTCCAAATTGAGTGGTGGCGTAACAATGAATAGAGAGGACTCAGGACTATTGCTAGATTGGGTAAGAATTTCCCATAGTAATTAGCTAACCCAATAAAGCCTTTATTCTGAAATATTCTGAGGAACTGGAACTTCGTAACATCTCTGACCTTGTCTTCCGTTGGTTCAATGCCTTGATTACTAATTTTATGTCCTAAATACTTAACCTCTGGTGCTAAAAACATGCATTTTTTTCAACTTCAACTTCATTCCAGCTGTCTGTAGTCTCTTTAAAAGTTTTTCTACATTTGCAATATGCTCAGCCTCTATTGTCCCAGTCACCAACACATCGTCAATATACACATATACATGCTTCAGACCTTGTAACAAATTCTCCATTACTCGTTGGAAAATGGACGGCACTGAATTCACTTCAAAAGACAGTCTAGTATAATGATACATTCCTTTCATTGTGTTAATCATCACAAACTGTTGAGAATCTGGGTCTAGCTGTACCTGCTGGTACACTTGACTTAGGTCCAACTTTGTAAAAGAGGACCCTCCATCTAATGTTGCCATTATGCGGGGACTATAAACTGACAGTAAATTGTGTAGCAAAGTTAGACACATACCCCCTACTGAACCTTACACAAGTGCATATCATCTTGTTAAGCCCACCACCATAAAAATTTTCAAACAGTTATCTTGAAAAGTCATGAATTATTTCTAACATGACATTAAAGAATACACCATGACAATGTGTCACATGAAAAGTTTATAAGACTGGATGAATTTGACTGACATTTTCCATATTGCTATTACGTATTGTAAACCATTGACACACGACATAATCACAAGTGTTGCTATGTTTTTGCATAATTTATCTCCAAAAAATAAGGAAATGCAATATAAGCAACAATATCTCCTTCAGTCTTTTGCTTCCTAGGATTATTAATGAAGTACTATAAATGATGTAATTTGGCCTAGCTTTGACTTTTATATGCATAACAAATTAATAATATTAACTGATAATAGTCCTATAATAACAATGACAACTTACTACAGTTAATGTGATGGAACAAATAATTAAGATACTTTGTCTCTATGTGAAAGTATAGATCTCTTTTAACTTTGTGTATGGTTATAGTATTTGACCAAGTCATAAGTAAATGTGTCAAATATATAACCTTTCATTCAATTAATTATAATGTTATTATAACCAAGTTGCCCAGGAGAACTCATCAAACCGAAGAAAAATGAAGAAAGCAAGGCCAAAGATAAATGCTCCACCAACAACAAAAGATGGTGATATTGGCACACTGATAAGCTTAGCCTAAAGGAAAGAGAAATATATTTTCATCATTAGCTAAAAAATGCTTAACATATTTTCCTCATATCACTGTCCTATAGGATGCATTTATTTGTTTCATTAAAACATTGTATCCATGACTAATTGATGTAAAGGCATTCGCCAACAGGAAGATATACTTGGAAAAGGTAATTAACCTCGTGCACTATAATATACCTTCAATTCTATATTGCTGCAATATGTCACAAAGGAGTCTAAATCTAATTGGTGTGTGTCCTGATGTTGATAAGGGCGTGCTCGAATCATTAAAGCAGTCTTCTTTATCTTGCTACCAAAATGAGTTACTCGAGCAGCCTTGAAAATAATGAAGAATTGTAAAATTGATAGTTTAATGCAACTCAATTAATTCTACTGTTACCTGTATAAGAGGTATGAAGAGCAGCAATGTCCACCGGACAACAGTGACAAAACCAGCTATAGCATGTAAAATCACTTCATTGTGGTCACCATTTAATACTTGGATACCATAAAATGCTAAGAAAAGAGTAACAAACATTATAATAGAAGGGATATAAATATGTAAGTTCCTATCTCTACTTTTTTGCCTGTCTAATATAATTAATATCAAACATTATTGCGTTAGCAATTTCTGTCAGTCATTGCTTACATAATATAACAATTCAACTACTATATTCCATAAGCAAGGTTATATTGTTACTTAACTTAGCAAATAATATTATTAAATGTATTAAAGGTAATACATACATAGCACTGAAGAATAAAGAAAGATAAACATCATAGTACCCATAGCTCTTGAAAGGTGACCATTGATCTTCTTGAGAAAATGGTGAGCATTGTATATTTCCTATGCAAAAAAATGGTCACAGTTGTGATAGATGGCATTAGACAACACAAAAGGTTATATATATATGTATGTATGTATGCATTTATGTATTTTTTGAATGTATCTATGTATATATCTTTTATGTTGAGATTCATGGCCGACACATTTTGAATGGGAGTGTCAGTTCTATAGAACTCGTATAGACATCATAGGAGGTTATTTTTTGAAGATATAGAACCTGACAGCTTAAATAATACTTCATTTTTCATAAATAGCAAAAAAGCAGGTTTATATGCACCTGATGGCAATGTTTATGGACAGATCTATAAGTGTTATAAAACTGCCAACTTTAAGAATTTAAAAGGCTATTGTTTGATGTCTCATTTAAAAGGCTATTGTTTGATGTCTCATATAAACTCACTAACTTGGGAATTTATAGAGATATCACTCTTGGTGATATCTTATATAACTTCCCTTACTGGCAAGTTTATTTAACTTATATATACCTTTGAACTGTAATATAGATACAACACATAGACACACATATATATTATATACTTAAAGCTTTCTTAAATGTATTTTGAATGAATGAATCAAATAAATAACTTTTAATTATATATCATTGAAATAAAGCATGATTATACAGATTGTATACCTTTATAGCATCCTCAATATTCCAGTTACTTGGTTTTGTTCGTGTACGAGTACAAATTCCCTTAAACCAATATACCATCAGTTGACATTGCATGGCATAATTAACCACCACAGCAGCAAATGCAACATCAAAGACAGATAAACCAATGAGAGTGAAGGTCATCAATGTTATTTTCCCAGGAAGAGTGATGCTATTAATATAAAAGAGCAAGATGTAACAATTTATTTTATTATAATGTTGCCTTATTATCAATAGCTGGATAACTGCAAAAGTATATTTTGAAATTTAACATGCATAATTGATACTTATAGCTCCTAGTAGTTAGTATAATGTGCGTAATTCTTACTTTCTAATAAATTCAAACTCCACTTCTTTGTTCTTCATATGATTAGCAAATACTTGCAAAATATTAATTCCAACACAGAATAAAATCCACATAATAAACAGGAAAAGTGACATCCTACATAACAAACAATAAAATATATCAAAAGACAATAACATTAGAAATTGAATTTTGACAGGAACTATGTCAGCATAATATTGCAAGCATAACTAACTGCAAACTTATTGTCAGCTTTTTGGAAAGTCTGTCCTTAACAGCAAAAATGACCTACAGTTAAGTAAATAGTCATTGACATTCATATATTTTAGTTAATATTTTGTGATTTGTAGATTTTGGTTGGTAATTTAACCAGTTATACAGGTTGCATGTAAGAAACTTAAACATAATCATTTTTAATTACTACTTTCTTTGGGACTGTATTAGACAATGATGATAGTAAATGTATATGTTCATTCTTAGACAAAATAAGATGATGCTGTTCCAGCTGTAGATTTATATATACAAGTTTGAGAATGGGTTAAAACATCCCTTTTATTTTAAAAATTATAAAAACCAAACTATCATGCATAATAGTGACCTTTTAATTAATTTCTAACATTATTAATAATTAATACAATGGCTTGTTATATGAATAACTACAACAAATTAAAGTGACTCAGCACATCATTTTGCCTAAGGATAAACTCATAATATTATTATGTATTTAATTATTTATAACATTAGGCACATAAATAGTTAATCCTACAGTCAATAACAATCAAAAAGACTTATGGTTACATTTATCATCAAATTTTTTTACTACAACAATCTGCATAACTATAATGCAATCAATTTCACAGTGTTAGTGTTCATCTATATACTTTCTGTGCAAGTGTTGACAAGACTTCTTGCTGTTTGTTTCGAAAAATATACAAGCAGTAACAAAAGGCAAAGAGCAGTAACATATCCTGTATAATAAACTTTGAAACAATGTGCTTGAAACATTTAATGTGGTATACACCATCTGAATGAGCATTTTCTGGCACCAGTACCTGTAAGAAAAGAAAGCAATATGTAATGTCATATATGTTTTGCATGCTTTAACTATTTAAATACTGAAACAAAGGCTAAAAATCATCTATCAAAATTGTGAAATGAGTAATAATGACCTTAATTTCCTATTGATTTTGCTTTCTATTTGCTTTAAGTCTTAACATTACTCAAAGTATTATTATTACATTAAAAAACTCATCATTTAGATCTGACAATATGCGTGTGACATATATCGCTAGCCTGTATGACCACCTGTCACTCTAAATTATGCCTCTTTCTATCTTTATGTCCATTCATGATCCATATATTCGTGCATTGGTATAAACTTACTAGGACTCTATCAAAACATAGTAATATCTGTGTTACACAGGATACAAACAACAGAAAAACTAAAAAAGGGATCATAAAAAATTGAATAATGTTGCATGCTCTTCGAAGCCAAGGTCTTGATATTATCCAGGAAGGAAGGTCAATTTTTCGCCAACCAATCTAATAATAAAATATATTTTTTTATTAAGCAAATATCAAAAATATAAATTTAAGAAATTGCTAATGTTATGGCATGTTAATTGTTTTTGTAGAGTATATTGTTTTTACCAAAATTTAGGTTATTACAAACATGTTGACATGATTGAATGCTATAATAATAAACTTTTAATGAAATCAATTGAGCTGAACTATGTAAAGTAAGTACAAGCTATTTTCTTACTATATACAAAAATATCACGTAAGGTTTTAGTATGCAGCCAGTTTTCTTAAGTTTGTCTGCAATAGGGTCATCATCCTGTGTAAAAGACAACAGCATTATACAAAATGTCATACTATAATTTTCTGATTAAATATGTAGTGCCTACAAAAAAAGATGGCTTACTTCGTCCACTACAATGAATTCTTCATGAGTGATATTATCTGTTTGTGACACATCATCTATCTGGGAAGAATCACAAACTATAATCTTAATATTTCATATCTGTCATATTATATACATAATATACCATTGCTGTCAGAAAATTTGGACACACTTCATTCAATTAAGCACAAATTTTAAGTTATGCACTACCTACATTCTTTAAAAAGCCAAACCACTTTGCCTAACCTACAAAAATAGAGGCATGTGATGACTGCAGTGATACTTCCTGTTTTTTCTCAGCTTTTCTAGTTTTATTATTTTACTAATATTGACAAAGTGAATAGGCGTCATAATATCATTTTTTGATTCTATAAACTATCTATATATGAAAAGAATGATTTCAGTATATTGCGCTGCCAGAATGTGTGAAGACTTTGAGTGTACCAGGCACACTTGAAAATTTGTATGAAAATTTGAATTTTTCCCATACTTGCCCTATGTTTTAGAAGTCTTTTAAAGAAGCAGATTTGGCATCATCATAGCAGCTTTCCAACATGTGATTGAAATGTTTAGTTTCAATCTTGTCAATCTATGCAAATCTAGTATATTTCAATGATGTAATTTATCCTAATTATCTATTTTGTAAGTAATGTAAATTATGTTGGTGTCCGAATTATTTTGTATTATGATCCTCAAATTTAAGATTCATTTAAATTATAATTAACACAGAATTTGTACCAGTGTTGTTGTTTTAGAATTATATTTAATTATATTGATCAACAGGCTGGACATTTTTGTCATAATCTTATAAGGTCTTACTTGTGTGACAAAGTGAGGTGTTTCAGTTAGCATAGAGTTATGTAAACTGCCTTGTTGGTCTTGTGCTTGGTCAGTACTAGCATAATGAATGTGCTGAGTTGTGATTAATGGTTGCTCAACTGAAGACATGACAGAACCTAAAGATTATATAACATGGCATAGGCGGCTGCACTGTAACTGTAACTGTAACTGTAACTGTAACTCCACCCGGGCAAGAAAAGGGGTGTGGCCATATTAGGGTGTGGTCGCGTTTATTAATATATGGGGATGTGGTCACGTTTATTAATGCCAAATACGCGAAAAACGTACTCGATCCAAGGATTACCAGCTTGGACTGTTCGGGGCATTATTTAGAATTGCTTGGTCGAGTCAACCCGGCCATTGCCCGTGTATGCCCAGGCCTGCAGCCGCCTATGTAACATGGATAGATATGGTTTATATTGTAAATAAACAAGATAATTCATGTTTCCTGATGGCACAGCCTATAGAATATATGCATATATAAATTAATACAGCATTAATAACTATGCATGCCTATGCAAGGCATAAATGGCTTGCATCATTGAAGCCACCATACATGATATATTGTTGTACAATTTAATTAGTAAAAGAAGAATTGGCAAATAATATGATAACATTTCCTTGATGTTTAAATTATATTATTTTAAGTTTAAGAAGGGTCTAGATGGCATTAATGGAATGTCACACCTTTAGTTTCTAATGTTTAAGGTTTATAGTTAAGGATATAATAATATTCAAATTAAGGGACAGTGTTCTAATACTGTTGTTGTACTACTGATAGTCAATATTTATGTAAAAACCAACAATAACATGTTTAAATTTTATTTACTTTGACATAGTGTTTAGCTTTTGGCTAATAATATGCTGTTTGTTAATATTAGATAATGCCCCACATGTGAATAAACAAAATTGTGAATTCAATTGCTTACTATATAATCATTTGCCATACTTTGAATAAACTGTATGTAACTTCAAATGTATGGAGCATTAACACTGTAAAATTATGTTTGTCTATTATATAATATGAGGTCAGTATCAAATATTTTATCAGGTCTGTCAACAAAAATTATGAGGTCCCTAACAAAGCATAAGGTACATGCCAAATTCTTCATGTATTACCAATATATGGGTATGCAGGGTTAGCTTTGCGAATTTACAAACTAGTTTTAACGACAACTGAGACTTTGATAAATTAGTCTATTCAGCATAACAGTCTTCAGTATTTGTTGCATAATTTTGTATGCCTAGCATCTAACTTATTCTTTGATCTTATTCACCTTTATACTCCTCTAGACATCTTATACACATCTTTTAATTGTTTTAAACATGTCTGCTTTATCATTTCTTTAACTTTATTGCCTTGCTAAACATTGTGTAAACATTTTCAATGTGAATATAATTGATCACATGTCTGCATATCTGTGATTCTGGATTCCAGAAAAGTGATTACTATATTATATGTGTGACCAAACCATATAGAAACTAAGGTGAGATTTTGCTGAATCATTCAATCAGTTGCTGTTGTAACTGAGCACGTGATGAAACAGAGGAAAAGTAATAATGTTAATACAAAGGACTATAATAGATAAGAACACTGACTGAGCTGAACATATGGACCAAGTCTGTCAACAGCTCTACAGATTAAAGATGAACGACATACTGGTTGAAGTTTAGCAGGTGGAGAGTTGGTAGGTAAAGTACTTGTAGGAATAAATGTAAAATTACTATCAATAGATGATGGAAAAGTCCAATTATCCAAATCATTGTGAGTAACAGTACCTTCATTAGTATTTAAATGTCCATAACGTGTACATAACTGGCCAATTTTACGTTGTAAAATCAAGTTTGATGACGTTTTACCCTTATAAGAAATTGGACCTACAACTTGACTATTTCAGCAGTCAACCAAACTTTTGTTCCATGATAGTTTCGAGCAATAACTTTGTCACCAACACTGAGTGGTTTTCTTGATGAACTAGAAATTCATTTAGGAGTCACTTTACAAAACACATCAGTCGTTTGTAACTTCCTTCCTATATCAGAAGTTCTGCTGGTGAAAGTTCAGTAGTGGAATGAGGTCTCACACAATAACGAGCTAAAAATGTGAATAAACGAGTCTTGACATTGCATTCTAGTTTCTTTAAGGATGAGTTCAATGTCTGAAGTAAACGTTCTGTGAGAACATTGGAGTTTGGATGGTATGGTGAAGTATGTATATGATGAATACCACTTTGCTTCATATACTCCTTAAATTCATGGCTAGTGAAACCTGGTCAATTGTCAGAAACTATTTTTTCTGAAAGACCATGAGTGGATAAAATTTGTTGTAACTTTTGAATAGTTACTTTATATGAATTAACGTGATGAACTTTAAGCCACTTTGAATAAGCATCGATTAGTATGAAAAAAATGTTTGCCTAGAAACGGTCCTGCATGGTCAATATGGAGATGACACCACAGTTTCTATGGAATTTCCCAAAAGTGAAGAGGTGCATTTGCTGGCACAGGATGATTTGAATGACAGGTTAGACAGCCTTGAACTTTTCGTTGAATATCAGTGTCAATACCTGGCCACCATATCTAAGAGCGAGCTAACATTTTGATTTTAATAATCCCTGGATGAGTTTCATGAACAATATCCTGTCCTGCTGCTGGGATTACAACACGACAACTTAGTAATAGACATCTGTCTAAACACTCAGTTCTGTGTAACTTGTATGAAATGGCAGGAGATCAGCTGTTGGGTTGTTAATATTCCAGCCACAATGTACTAATTTTCTGACACGAGCCAATATAGAATCCTTGTCTATCCAGACTTTTATTTGAGAAGCCGTAATAATGACCTGGTCTAAGTGATTGGTTAGACAACAAAGGTCACCTGTAGGGGAACTTGAGAGTCATTCTGAGTAGTTTGAAAAGGTAATCTACTGAGAGCATCTGCTGTGGACATGCTCTTCCCTGGTTTGTACTTAATCTTGTACTGGTATGCAGCCAAGGTGAGTCCCTAATGTTAAATTCTTGCTGAGGCCAATGGAGGAATTTGCTGAAATTCACTAAAACGTTGTTGTAACGGTTTTTGGTCTGACTATAACAAGAAATGAGAGCCATATAGATATTGGTGGAAAAGTTTAACAGCCAAGATGGTAGCTAAAACTTCTTTTTCTAGTTGAGAGTACTTACGTTCTGCTAGAGTGAGAGTATGAGAGGCGAATGCTATTAGTTTTTCTGAATTGCCTAGCATCTTATGAGCCAGTACAGCTCCATATGGGGAAGCACCAGCATATACTAATAATGTTTTCGTACTGTCAAAATGAATTAACAATGTAGGTGATTGTAGGAGTTTTTTAACTTTGTCAAAAGCTAATTGTTTGTTCTGAGTCCAATTCCACTTGGTACCTTTATGTAGCAGGAAATGAAGTGGAGACAATGTAGATAATAAGTTTGGCAAAAATTTCTGATAATAGTTGACGAGACCTAGAAAGTCTCTTAATTCTATGATATTTGTGGGAGCAGATCTTTTCTGGATTGCCTAAACTTTAGCTGGTGATGGATGTAATCCTGTGCTGTCAATTATGTGACCAAAATACTCTACTAAAGTGGTGGCAAAGGTATATTTGGATCATTTCAGTGTAATTCCAGCTGATGATAGGTGAGAGAAAACATGTTCTAGTTTTTGCATGTGATCTGCTTCATTAATACCAGAAACTAGAATGTCGTCTATGTAAACACAGATGTTTGGAAGGCTCTGGAGGAGGTAACTCCATGAGACATTGAAAAATACTAGGAACTATCAAAATCCCAAATGGTAAGTGGTTGAACCGAAACAAACTTTTATGAGTATTGATTGCAGTGAACGTTTTAGAATCTAGAGGTAACTGTTGATATGCTTGACTGAGGTCTAACTTTAAAAAAAACTTTCCTCCTTGTAATGCAGCAAAATTATCTTCGATTCATGGTAATGGATAATTATCTAGAGTGACTACTCTGTTGACACTGACTTTGTAATCACCGCAGAGACATATTGAGACGTCCCACTTCATAATAGGAACAATAGGCACTGGCCATTCAGAATGTGCAACTAAAGTAATCATGTCTGATTCTTGAGCTCAATTTCTATCTTGTCCTATAGCCGATACAATTTAGCAGTGACATCTTGTAACAAACCTAGAGAATCAGGAAACAATAAATAATATTTATTGATAAGAGAGGGTAACAACTGTTTCTGAACTGTGTAGAAAGAGTTCTAGTCTATCTTGATCTTTTCTAACCAATTTCTCCCAATTAAGCTTGGTCCACTGCCTTGTATTACTACTAACAGAAGTGTCTGTGACTGACTTTTATAACTAACTTCAATGTTGTAGGTTCCCATAATATAGAGATTGTCACCTGAATAAGTGGTGAGTGTAATGCTCGTTGGTTGTAACTTGTCTGTTGGACTTGCAATGGCCCAAAAACTTTGCTCACTAAAGACTGAAAGTAAGATACCTGTATCTACCTCCACTAAAATATTGGTTCTGTTGACATTAACTGTACCAAATAAGGTATAAGTGTATTCAAGCCTATTTGGAGTGGTAGGAGGGTCAGAGTTTTGAGATGTCTTGGAAGGGGTATGCTCTGTGGTTAAGGTGTGGACATTAGATTTCTTTGAGATTTCTAACTAGTTTGTCTTGAGGTTTCGAGGTCCCACCAGAAGGATGTTTTGGGGTTGTCTGTTCAGAGTCATGAATTTTCTTCTTTTGCTATGTTTTAGACATATCTAAGTGTGCTGGTCCTACATCTTGCTAACATCTGCAAGACTTATTAATAACAAGTGGACATCAATTATATGAACAATGAGAATACAAAGTAGAGCATAGACAATGTCTCTTTGAATATACCATTAGAACTATCCCACAGCTGTGTTGGACAATTACATTAGATTAAATTAAAGAGTGCTACTTAGATAATTAAGCCACTGCCAAATACTTAAGTGATAAAAATAGAAAATGTAGCAGTTAACAAATCTTGTTAATACAAGCAAAGGTTAGGTTATTATATATTAACCAGTTCAGTTATGGCACTTACTAGATGCAACAGCAGTGAAGATAAAGTATTACAGTTTCACTTGAACTGCCAGAGAATACAGGTACCTGTATAATGAAGATTTAATGATTTGGATATAATTGAAGTTATACTATACATACATTACTTACCAGATAAAAAACTAGAACATCCAAATGAGACACATATAGTACCACTTCAAAATAAATTTGTCAATATCAAAAAACCAAATTACCAATGCAAGCTAGTGCTATCAATAGTTTTCTTAGACAAGTCACTAGACTTAAAAGAAACTGTAGATTTGTTCAAAAATAAAATGAAAAAATGGAAGTTAATGATAAGACTAAAGCAACTTTTAGCACACCGTCAGATTGTCCTACCACTAGTATCGTGAGCATGCGCAAATTGTACTTAGATAGCGAGGGAAGCCGCATTGTACATATTTCTTCCGCGAACCATGGCGTATTAAAAAATCCCAATTAACGATCCAGTTATGAGTTCTAATTTCTTATTCGTAATTCCATTTTTGGCATGTGAACCATTTCTAGGCTTTTCTTGTTACTTAACAAAACGCGGAGCGCGAGTAACACGAGCCGTCTCTTAGATTCGAGCGTCAGCGAGATGTTTCCAGTTAGGTTGGCTCCCTGATTTTGATTTTATATTGTAGTTATATTATTTAGGGAAGCCGAGAACGTACATTCAAACTCCTTATAACCCCGTTTAATTGAAATTGGAAATAGGAATTGGCATGTCCGTCTGAGGCTGCCGTACGTAGCTAACCAATTTCTATGTTTCAAAAAACCAAGATTGTTGAAGGATATATAAAATTTAGAAGACCCCAAGATATTCACATATTATAACTATTTTGAAATAATAATAAATTATCACTAAAACTTGTATAACTTTCAACAGCTTTCATTTAAGACCAAAGTCTCCATATCTTTGCAGTTTAGTATAATAAATAGACATGATTTTTGTTACAAAAGATAAACAAATAGAAATTGTATCATTATACATTATCTTCATACTTGTACTAGTTACCATTTAAAGTTCAGCTGCTTTTATAAAACCATGAAATAACTTTATACCTGTAACTATAGAAAGTGACTAACTACATGTCATGAATAAACATTTTTACACAAGATAGTAGATATTCAATACAATTATAAGATAACATATACAATGTTATAATCATTTTATTCTACATGACATTATAACTAAAAGATGGGTAGTTTTGATATTCTGAAAGATCACACACCTAAAAATAATATCTAGAAAGAATAAATCTCTTGTTAAAAATATTGTAGTTAACCAAAAATCCATAATACATTTTCTCTTGTTGTATTTATTCCTTACTTCGACAGCCACTTGGTCTCAATTAAAAATATAAATCTTGCTTTAGCTTACCACTCCCCTCTTGTTGTCTCTTTGGGTCTAACTTCACTTCAATCTTTTGTTAACCAAGCAACTGATAATTAATACTACAGTTGTAAATACCAACAATAACATAATGGCTTACAACTCAATTTATATGGACAGTAAGCAGGAACAGGAAATAACAATGAATATAATTACTAATCACACTACATTCCTTATAGTCAGTCAATACTTAATCACATTAATCAATCCAATATCAACAACTCTTCTCTTGTTGCCTTTATTTTTTTGACTTCTACATTTGTCTAATCTACAATTGTTTACGATGAATGGAAAATTATGAAGACTACGGTGGAATGCAAAGAATTATTTTACTTATGACTAATTATGATTTCTCTCCTTGTAGTTTTTGTGTGATAAACTTCCAGTTTCTCAATTGTTTCTCCTCAACATTACTTTGTGAAAATTTAATTCCAACCATTCTTTGCACCATTCCTGACAAACCTTTCATTTATCCTGATACACTATAATACTATAATCACAATCACATTAGTACAATATGCTAATAAGGACATAGTCATTTCAGATGGTAGTCTACAAATACCAAACATCACCTTAACAATTGTCTATTCATATATATCTCCTATACATCAGTTATTTTGATTGTCAAGCATTGCTTCTAGTAAAGATTTTAAACCTATCAATGCTTTAACAACCGATTATATACTAAACTATTTAATGACAAAGTGGCAAAAGGCCTACAGGTATACTTTGGAATGAAAGTGAAAGAGAGTGTTCAATTTATTGATATATGTTACAAGTTTTTGATATATTCAATATATCAAACTTTAGCAAATATACTTAACAGATTGAAATCCATTCAAAATTCCATTATGCAATGATAAAGATTTTCATTTAAAGGTATGTACAAACAAGCAACAGGAAATCAATAACAAACATTTACAATAATAAAGTGGAGAAAGCATAACTGAAATTAAGTAGAGAATATTGTTAGGAATTTATATCATTTATAAGTTACTAATGACATTGTAGTGTATTTCACAGACGTTTGGACTATAGTACGAATTTCAAAGCAATCTGAACAGCAAAGTCCACATCAAAAAGGAACTATTGAGTTCATGTATAATGATATCTGGATTATTGAAAGTGATAACGGATCAATTATTGATAAATTCAGAAGGAACACAGAAATGGGTAAATTATTGGTCTATAATACAACTAGAAGAATCAATCACTATAGCTATGAAGGAAAGAAAATTACTGACTTTATATTTAAATATAAGAGGATATGTAGTAGCAACTAAATGGATGGAGAAATGTAAGGAAAGAAAGAATGTACAAAAAAGAAGTCCCTAAGACCAAGCCTTTTAGTTTCTTCTAGACGTGTTTATTAAAAATAAAATTTATAAATAATTGTACTCCTGATAAACAGAACACGCTTCTTCCTATGACTTTAATGTCATTACAGTATATACCTGTATGCTATTCGTATATTCTTATTGTCAATTTTTTGATGTGATTAACACATTTTATACTTAGCAGAATTTAAACCAGATATACATATACATTATGTTGATGAAGTTACTCTATCCAGTCACTACTAAATACCTATATTTAGAGATCTACTTAGAGTTGATACTAGCATATATCATTAGCATCAAACTGTCTCAGTAGAGCCCACTCCAGTAACTTGGAACAATATCATCAATATCTTAGAGGGACCATGTATAAGAAAGTATGCATTATTGTACATCTTCATGTTATTATAATTATTATATTATACATACCAACTACATTATGCTTATAAGTACTGACAATGTCTATATTTATGGACATATGTACTGACAATATAGAGACTATAACAACTATAAGTACTGACTATATTATCACAATATGTACTGACTCTTTTATAACAATAATTATTGTATTGAATATACTATGACAAATAGGCTTAATCTCAACTAAATGTGACAATACTGATCAAAGTGCTTTAAATATTGAAGACCTTGATGATAGTTTGATCTTACATCATTATATGCACCCAGCATGCTTATTTGACTTGTTAGAGTCATAAGGGTCATTTCTACATTGCTTTACACTTCATGATATACTTTTACCAAAATTTGTGTCTTTTAAGCTACAATTTTCCTAACATAACTAACTTGCATTTATTTGCTCGCATACATGGCTGTTAATTTAATTGAATAAAAGCACCAAAATGATGAGTTAAAAAGGAAAACAATAACATACAATTGACATGATAATAATAAAGTACACATATACATGTAAAGTAATGTTCAGCTGTTTCATCCATACGGCTTTTCCTTCTTACCCACTTTAGTGTACAATTCTATGAAATAAAGAAAACATCTTACAAAAAATGTAGATAAAGTGTATTTAAGATTGGTCATGTGATACTATAAAAATCTAAATTATAAATAGTTGAATGAATCAATGGCTAACTATAATTAAAGGGTAACTGAACCCCCAAATTTTTTTGTTTGCAATTTGTTTGTGATGAAGTAATAATGTGATATCTATTTCCCATTCTTACTCTTATCACATATATAAACATGTTCCCCCTTGTACGTCACCGAATGACCAAGCCCAGTAACAGAAGTATTTTTGACAAAATGGCGGATTGCTGCAACATTTGATCCAAAATTTCGAGTGGAAGTAGCGTGTTTTGGCAATTTTGGATATTTTTGCAGGTAATAGTACTTCATCACAAACAAATTGCAAACAAAAAGATTTGGGGGTTCGCTTACCCTTTAATAGACAGATTGGTTGGTTGAATAGAAGGATTGATGAATAAATAGATAAATTTATGATGGAATAGATGTATTGGTTGATCAATAAGTACGTAGATGGATAAATGGATAAATAGATAAAATGGGTGCATAAAAACATAAATTGATGTAAGAACAGATTACAGTAATGAATAGATAGCTAGATAAAACATGGAATGCCAGATAAATGAAGAATATATATAAAAATTGATGATTGCACAGAGTGACAGTAATAGAATTAGAAACAGGGAAACAGATCTCTCTGTCTCTGTCTCTCTGTCTCTCTGCCTCTCTCTGTCTCTCTTTATCTATCCCTCTACCTCTACCTATCTATCTATCTTTACTAGAATCCACAAAGAAACAAACAATCAGAAATACAAAGAAAGAGAATTAAGTCACTTAGTGTTTCTGAATACGAAGACAGAGTATGTATGTACAAAGTATGTCTTTAACGATACTGTCAATTTGAAAAATCAAACCAAGCCTTCCAAATTGATAAATTAAATAATAAAACTCTCATTACCTCTAATAGAAGTACTGTATATCTCTGTCTGTATAATCGTGAGGATGTATTATGTGGCAGATTTCAATCTAATTTGAGTGTAGTGTTTGGTTCAGAAGAATGTAAAAACTCTCATTCTTGGAATCTCAATCTCGGAAGAAGGTTTTTAAGTTTTCTGAAGTTACAGATGCCTCTTTAATAGCATCTCGGATTTCACTAAATGTTGTTCCAAATTCCAGTCTCATTAAATTAAATGTGGGACTCATATTTCGTGGAACAATCTGTGATATAGTAAATATTATTAGTTGAATATAAAGGATATTACATTGAACAGGCTCATTGCTTATATGAGATAGACTATGAGTAGATCCTACAATAAGAGATATAACATGATAATAAAATTAATGCTAACACAATATACCTTGACTGAGTATTAGTGGTTTGGTGTGTGTTGTTTTGTCTTCAAATGATTGCTCTATAATTTTAATAATAATTTTAAATTATATTATGTAATAAATTTTATAACTTACTATAGTCAGTCATTATGACATCACCTAATTGTATATTTTCAGTGAATCTTTGAAGTACACTGGCAAACACTTTCATGTTACGATAGTTGCTATGGACAGCACCACGTACAGCTTTTAGTAGTGACATTAATGGCTGAGTAGATATAGTTAGTGTATCATCTGAAATAACTCCCTCTCCATGAAGTAGTTCTGCTACTTGAACTGGATATTGGAGAGACTGAGAGAGAGTACCATAATGACAACGTAAAATGTCACTAGCATGGACTACAATAAAATAAATAAAATGTATAAATACAGTTTAGTTAATTAAAAATATACATGTACCATTATAATCAGATGTTGGTTCTAAATCATGTCTTTCTTTCTTCCTTTTTAAGTCCTCATCTGATATCTCTTTATCTTCTAGTGGTCGCTTTCCACTTGAATTTAACATATCCCGCTTTGTCATTACACTAGATTCCTGTGAAGTCATAGTAACATTTAGTAGAAGATTATAGTATAATAACCTTATAAATAGTGCCCTCTGATGTAATCCAGTTTTCAGGTTCTGTAACCTCCATTGCATCATTATGCCTTGTTGTTCTTATCTCTTGAGTTATATTAGTCTTCATACAGTCATATATCTGAGCTGTAGAGATTCAAGAGAAAACACCACTATTAATCCAGATAGTATGAAATTGTTTTCTCACTATATTCAATAATAATTTTCTCCGATAGAACTTTTGTCTCCTCAAACTTGGACAGTATTGTTGCTAACACTTTCAATTTCTTATGATCCAAAGATATTGGTGTATGTATAGCAGATAACAGAGTTGTTTTCTTCTCATCCAGAATGCCCTCCATTGTCTCCATCTTATCAAGTGTCACTTCCTTGATACATCCCTCACTAAATAAGAGCTGAGACACTTTTACAGGATTGATCATAGACTGTGATAGTGTATCATTATAGTGCCAAAGAATAATAATAGCTTCAGTAGCTAAGGAGTCCATTCCTGTAATGAAAATAATGACACATACTATCTTATCAACCACATTAATTCACTAGTACTCACCAGTAGAGATACAACTTTTTCTTAATAGGAGCAGCTCATAATCATGAGCAATTGTGATTTCGTTGATGACTTCCTTCCTCAAAGCATCTACCACTTGTCTTCTGGTAGCATTAGGATTGGTATCTAACCACAACTCAAACATTCTTGATGTTTTATAAGTAGAATCTTCTGGTAACTTTTGAATATCATCGCGCAACTTCTTAGGATACAGTTTTAGCTGGATTCCTAACTGATACCATTTACTACCAATACGAATATGTTCGCATAATTCATCAAGTGTTGGTTTCTCTTCTAATAACTTCTCAAAATAAAGGTTACTTGCAGCCATTGCCTCTTCGTCGATGACAACACACCCACTATTAACCTTGACTCACCTAGTCCACACCTCCTACTGTTTTTAACCCTTTATGTCAATTAGACAAAAAGTTATTGACACAGGTATTATTAAAATACACGTCGATATTGTATATTGCCGCCATTATGAGTATGTAAGAGTTCTTTAGTGAGTCTAATATCTGAAGGGGAAGTCCTCACTAATCCCATGTCAACTTTAGGATGTTCAGTAGAAGTCAAGGTACCACATCCATCATTATTGACCACACCCACATTATTTTGTTGTCTTAGTTACATGAGTATACAAGATCTTTATCATCAACTCCAACCAGTTTGTTGTGGAATTATGAGATATGGGAGGGACTGTGTCACATGAAAAGAGGCGTGGCATCTTTTATAAACAGACAAATGTTATATATTTAATTTATACTTGTTCATGTAATAGATTAATACTTTATCTTTTACTATATTATATATATTACATGTACATGTATATGAACATATATAATATATATATATATAATTATATATATATATATATATATATATATATGTAATTTAATACTATTTTAATAAATTTTGTTTTATTATTATATTGTAAATGTACACAACAGTGATTTATTATTAACCCTTTACCACCTAATCAATGGTGAAGGTTATAGTATATGGTTTGTGTATATTGTTTGTATGTACATAGTTAACTGCTCTAACTCTATAAAGAAATATCTATAATAATAAAACTAGACAGTGAGAAAGGTTCCCTAAGAAAATATTGGAAAGACCTTTGGAAAAATCATAAGGAAGACAGTTATTTCATAGACACCTAATGACTAATTCTATATTAATCACTATATTCAAGATACTACTCTATAAATAAATGATATTCAGAGTCTACAACTTATTGTGTCAAAGTTATTGTTCTATAGTGTAAAAAATGATTGGTTGATTTAAACAAAATATGGTTATGCAGGTTGTATGTAAAGTAAACATTATACTGTATTTATTCCAAGTGTACTTTCAAAGTTACTGAACATTCTTAAGATGCTAACAGAATGAAAACAGTATAACAGTTACTTTACATGCTACCTTTATAAACTTATATTGGTTAAATCAACCCATTCTATTTTTACAGCTGTAAAATAATTGAGTAAGTAGTAAAAGTAAAAGTTTTGAATTTTATTCTTAGTTAATTCTAGTAATTAAATTGGACGTATTGATTTAATAAAGATTAAACAAGGATAAAACTATCTAAATATAAGAAGTTAGAGTAGTTTCTGTTTTGTTTATGATTTTAGTTTTGCATACTAAAAAGATGTGACAACCACATATTTGCATGCATGTATACAAAACATTACATATTTTTATATACTATCTCTTACCTTCACTAGAGTTTTGTCTAAATATGGTCATATATGTGTGTTAAATTGTATATATATCTTTTATTGTTATTATAAAGAAAAATGTATTATTAAAAACAAGTTTAGCAATATATATATATGTGTGTGTGTGTGTGCGTGTGTTAAGTCGCTTCATTTTCCTAACAGCTCTAGTATCATACAAATCTATATTTTGCTTGATGATGACTTCAAAAATAGCTAAATTAGTACTGTCTTTACTATGCTTCATTAGTTACTGCAGTGGAGACAGTAACAATACATATTATATTAACTCATCTTCAGACTTAGAGCAGTACCTGTGTAACACAACATGGTCCTTTCAATACGTTGTCTTTTTATTAAACAGTTCTGTCAACTTCACCCTTTATCCTGGTAACTTCTGTCAAGTGACAACTCATATGATTGAAATACGGAGTAATTTTTCCACAGAGTTGGCTGCTATAACATGTGTTCATGATGACAAACCTGGGATTTTTTCACAGAAGAGAAGAGGGGTTGTTTTCGCTAACTCCAAAGTGACTCTTGTTCGATTGGTATTCAAGAATTGTGGTGCATACCTTACAACCATTCAAGATACTGTGATCACACACAACCTCAACAGTTCGTCTCTGCATTACACTTCCTCTCAGGCTGCCACCTTAGTCTTTGTTTATTGTCAGGTCAAAATAACTCAAGTATATATCTACTACTCATATGGGTTTGCCATGATTGGTGTAAATCTACAAAACTCTGTGTTATCATTTATGAATGTATCTAATAGTACTGGTAATTCTGTGACAGGAAGTGGATTAGTCCTACATTTTATGAATAATGATGACATGGTCAACTTATCAAATGACATTTCTTACAATGTTTCCTTATTGCATTGTGATTTTAGTTACAATATTCATTTCAGCAATTTAGAATGTCCTCTTATAGACTACTACATGTACTCTGAGGATGTTGCACCCCCAATAGTTAATGCTGCTGGATTGACTATATTGTATACACAAACACATTTTAAATCTCATGTACAAGTTAATGATGCTAAATTTAAACGGAATTTTGGAACAGTTGCAGGAGCTATGCTACTCTTACATTACATTAATGACACTGGTGTCACAGGATCAACACTCATTGAAAATGCTAACTTTATAAGGAATATTAATTTAGGAAGTTGTCATGGAGCAGGGCTGGCATTCTACTGGTATGATAAATCACATGACAATTCAACAGAGCAACCATTAGTTATTAGACACACCACATTCAATCATCATAATCGAGTTTTATTAAATAGCACGATCTATGTAAGTGGTGTTGTCTATATTATGATCATGGGAAATCCTACTACTGATATCGAGATTATATTTGAGAACTCATCCTTTAATAACAATTCTGTTTCGATTTGGAATGAAGAAACTGGAGTGTGTATATTAGCTGAAAGACACAAATCAGCTAGAAAAGTTCTGATTGCTTTAAAGGACATTTCTTCAGAACAAAATCACTTTACCTTTCAATATCATAATTTAATTTCATCTGTTGGTATTTTCTCATTTTATGGAATAAGTTCTGTTAATATAACAGGAAGTGCTGCTAGTCAGTCAATCTTTAAAAGCAACATTGGGTCTGTTATTCATGCTGTAGACTCTAATGTTTATCTACATGGCCACATATTGTTCCAAAATAATGAGGCTAGGAATGGTGCTGCTATAAAATCTATAGGTCATGGTCAGGTTTATTTTGAGGATAAAGTTGAAGTTATGTTTGTAAACAACATTGCACAACACTCTGGTGGTGCATTATACCTATATAAAGATACACTGCCTTCTGAGATGAAGCAAAGTGTCATATATGTAAGTAACCATTCTAATATCTCATTTTCAGGAAACAAAGCTTCAAGTTCCGGGAACTCTATATATGCTTATCCATTATATGGGAAAAAACCAGTTGATCACCACTGGATTTTTAATTCATTTAAGTTTATGAATTTACCTAACAATTCACTCTCAGATGTGTCAACTAAACCAATCAGTTTGATAACATGTAAAGACGGTGGTTACTCTTACTTTAATTCATATCCTGGTGAGAAACATCAAAGTTTAGTGACAGCAGTTGACAAACTTAATCAACATGTTTGGTCACCTATTGATATATCAATTATATTACTAGATACTAGTTGGTACAACTATGCAAATACCAAAGTATGGCTTGGCAAACAAGATAACTCTGTTTTAAAAGAGGGACAAAACTGTACAACTTTAAATTTTACTATCTTTGCACAATGTCATAATTTCACTAATAGATATATAAAAGCAATAATAGTGCTATCATTACCAAACACTCCAGGGTTGCGAGTAATAAAAATCAAAATCTACCCATGTCCTTTAGGATTTCAACTGGATAACTTCACTGGAAAATGTTCATGTAATAAAGCATTAAATTATTTAGCTGTTTACTCTGATTCCTTCAAATTTCATTGTAATATACAAGACAAGACTATTACTCCATCTCAGGGAAGACCATGGATAGGAGAAGTGACATTTCAAGGGGTAGCAAAATTTGGAGCCTCAAAAGTATGTCCTCTACGATACTGTCAATTTAAAAAATCAAACCAAGCCTTCCAAATTGACAAGTTAAATAACAAAACACTTATTACCTCTAATAGAAGTATTGTATATCTCTGTCTCTATAATCGTGAGGATGTATTGTGTGGCAGATGTCCATCTAATTTGAGTGTAGTGTTTGGTTCAGATGAATGCAAACAATGTCATCCAGGGTACATTGCATTAACTGTTAGTATATTTCTTATAGCTGGTCCACTCCTTGTTTACCTGTTATTTGCTCTCAAACTTACATTAACAACTGGTGCATTCAATGGAATAATATTCTATGCTCAGGCTGCTAATGTGGGGATACTAGATTTGTTGAGTGTTTACAATGGGAAAATGGGAGTAGTGACAAACATATCAATTATTTTACTTTCAGCTCTAAATATTGGACTTGGATTTCCTCTTTGTTTTTACAATGGAATGACAGAGTTATGGAAAGCTGCTCTCAGTTTACTATTCCCACTCTATCTCCTGACAATAGTTGTTGTCCTCATTATCCTCAGTCGTTATTCTATAAGAATTTCTAACAAAATAGTTGACTCCTCAGTTCAAGTACTAGTTACTGTTGTACACCTCTCTTTTGGAAAACTGTTAGGTTCAATTATCAATGTCTTTACACCAGCTAAAGTCTTTACTTCAGAACAGACATATCATGTATGGTATTGGGATGGGTCTGTGGAATATGGTAGTAATGGACATATTGTTCTCATGATAATCACATCATTGGTTGTCTTCCCTCTCCTTTTACCGTATATTCTCCTTCTCCTCTTTGTTAAACCTCTCAGACATTGGAGATGTGCCAATGAATACACAAGACCAATACTTGAAGCTATCCATGCTCCATATAAGAATAATAAGCATTACTGGTTTGTAGCTCGCCTCTTACTTCTCATTATGATGTACATATTGTACAGTATTGAACCTTATGCTCATGTTATCTACATAGGGATTGCCTCACTTTTAGTCTTTTTCATATTTGGACAGGCTATGTTCAGACCTTACAAGAGTAACTTTATTAATCTGTTAGACTGTTTGTTTCTCTTCAACCTTGCCTTTGTATACATCACAATATGGTATCTGAGATATATGTTGGTAACAGTTTACAGTATAGTACCTATCCTTCTGTTTTTCATGACTTTGTTTATGGTACTGATCTGTCATGTTTTGTTCATTACAGGACAACTAAAGAATTTACAAAGGAAAGCCCATGTTATTTGTGCAAGAATCAGTCAGCATCATAGTAAGAAAAGACCTTGTCGTTTACCATTACAAAATGCCACTGATTCTTTTTATGGTTCATGCGATAATTATAGAGAGCCATTGTTGAGTTCATCTTAATAGATAATTGTCTGATCATCATTTCTTTAATGTACTTGAATTTTTGATAATTTAGTTCACATTAATCATAATTATTATAGTTAATTATATTGCGTGAGTGGAGTTGCTAACAACTTTTATTGCATATAAATATGTGACATTATATATCAATGTTTTCTGAATTAGTGCACTTTGTTAAACCAGTCAAATAATTTATTGACAATATTGGACTTCAACTAATGTATCAAATTATCTTGTTTGTTGCTTTATTACATAATTTAATTTAATAACGACGTGATTCTAAATTCTTACTTCAGAATGAATATTTTTTTAATTAAAATAATAACTTAACCAGTAACCATTGCGATTAGGGTGGATTATCTATCATTCAGTAACAAATAAGAGAGAAGCAGACATGTCTATGGAGCAGTCTAGATTGGTGTTGTCAATTCTACATCTGGATATTCATTTTAGTAGATGTAAATTTTATGAAACCTTTGTAGCAAATACAGGGGTGTGTTTATAAGCCTCAGCCTATCAATATGCAAACAATAGAGGTGATGTCTCCATTACATTGGACGGTACCATTGTGCTAAAAAATTCTGAATATAATGGATCCTATTATCAGCAGGTATTTTTTATTTCTACAAAATCAACAAAGTTGACATCACTGGGATATCTTACTTCAACAACAATTATGGATCAGTTATAAGATCTTAAGACTCAAATTTCTATCTATCTGGCAATTTAACTTTTAGCAATAATCATGCTATAACTGGTCCAGCAACTAGTTGGTTATACTTTATGCCAGGTGTTATAGCAAAGTTTATTAATAGTTCAGCTCAGTTAGTAGGAGGAGCTATATATGCAGATAATGCATACAGTAATAGTAAATGTGTCATTCAAATTGATTCTAATATTTCTCAGTGTTCTGCGACAATGAAGCAAAAAGGACTGGTAGTTCAATATATGCTTAACCAATATTCTCATGTTATATCAATAATTCAAATTCTATTAAATCTTCTAAAGAAATAATAGCAATTTATAACCAACACTTCACTTTTAATAATAACAAATTTAACACTAATTTGTATAGTAATAGCAAATCAAATACTAGTTTGTATCAATTTTCAACTTTACCACAAGGTCTTAGAGAAAGTGCTGATATACAATCTCCTCATCAAATATTTCCAGGACAGAAATTTTGTTACTGTATTTCAATATACATTCACAAAACTGTTATTAACCCTGTGACACAATTGACGTCATCATCACAGTACAAGTTACACCAAGAAGTACCTAATGTAATTTGTTGATTGTAATACTATATCATACCAGCAAATTATAAAAGTGAGTAATTCACCTTAATGTCGGATTCTATAGTGTACCACCAATGTAAGCTACAGATTAGTAGGCAAGAGTAACCTATTAAGTTTTATACACAGTAAAAAGTGATGGGTAGAAATAACCCAAAGTTTTGGGTCAAAACACCTGCAACTCAGGTAACCCATGTCTTGGGTTAAAATAACCCAAGGAAAATAATAGTTATAGCAACTGTCAAATGTATTGGTGATTATAACTCACACTTTTAGTTAAAGTAACATCTGATATAAGTAACTATTGCTGTTACTTTAACTTTGTACTGTGGTTACTGTAACACTTTAATAGGTTTGATTATAACACATGTTGTAGTTATCATAACTAAAAAAATAGGTCATTATAACTAATGTTATCAACATAAATCAGATTATCAAGACACCAAAAGAGATATCAGTAACTTTGCAAAAAAATATGAAAAAAAGATAAATGAGCAATAAAAGATGTTACTATATAGTATATTTACAAAGTAAGATAACATAAATGAACATGGTTAACAGGGACTGTAACTTCCTTGGAAATAGGTGTAGAAGAATGAATCAAACCAGAAGTTATAGAATAATATAATAATTGCAAATATTTTAAATTAGTAGTAGTATTAATGTATGCTAATATTTCACTCATCACATGCAGCCACCCTGTAAAAACTGATTGGTTGATTTAACCATCATTTGGTTATACAGGTTGCAATTACAAACTTATTTTTGTCAAAAGTAATGACAATATCATTTTCATTACTAATGTAATAATGTTTATGTAACTACAAAACCATCAATGCCATAGTTACATAAACATTATTACATTAGTAATGAAAATGATATTGTCATTACAATATCATTTTCATTACTAATGTAATAATGACAATATCATTTTCATTACTAATGTAATAATGTTTATGTAACTATGACATTAATGGTTTTATAGTTACATAAACATTATTACATTAGTAATGAAAATGATATTGTCATTACAATATCATTTTCATTACTAATGTAATAATGTTTATGTAACTACAAAACCATCAATGTCATAGTTACATAAACATTATTACATTAGTAATGAAAATGATATTGTCATTACAATATCATTTTCATTACTAATGTAATAATGTTTATGTAACTATAAAACCATCAATGTCATAGTTACATAAACATTATTACATTAGTAATGAAAATGATATTTTCATTATTACAATTAGTAATGAAAATGATATTGTAAAGACAATATCATTTTCATTACTAATGTAATAATGTTTATGTAACTACAAAACCATCAATGTCATAGTTATTATTACATTAGTAATGAAAATGATATTGTAATGACAATATCATTTTCATTACTAATGTAATAATGTTTATGTAACTATGACATTGATGGTTTTGTAGTTACATAAACATTATTACATTAGTAATGAAAATGATATTGTCATTACTTTTGACAAAAATAAGTTTGTAATTGCAACCTGTATAACCAAATGATGGTTAAATCAACCAATCAGTTTTTACAGGGTGGCTGCATGTGATGAGTGAAATATTAGCATACATTAATACTACTACTAATTTAAAATATTTGCAATTATTATATTATTCTATAACTTCTGGTTTGATTCATTCTTCTACACCTATTTCCAAGGAAGTTACAGTCCCTGTTAGCCATGTTCATTTATGTTATCTTACTTTGTAAATATACTATATAGTAACATCTTTTATTGCTCATTTATCTTTTTTTCATATTTTTTTGCAAAGTTACTGATATCTCTTTTGGTGTCTTGATAATCTGATTTATGTTGATAACATTAGTTATAATGACCTATTTTTTTAGTTATGATAACTACAACATGTGTTATAATCAAACCTATTAAAGTGTTACAGTAACCACAGTACAAAGTTAAAGTAACAGCAATAGTTACTTATATCAGATGTTACTTTAACTAAAAGTGTGAGTTATAATCACCAATACATTTGACAGTTGCTATAACTATTATTTTCCTTGGGTTATTTTAACCCAAGACATGGGTTACCTGAGTTGCAGGTGTTTTGACCCAAAACTTTGGGTTATTTCTACCCATCACTTTTTACTGTGATATAGTGTTGCCTCTAGTATCCCCACAATCAGTGATTATATAGCAGATGGGTGTTGTCACAAAAGCTGGAAGAAAGACTAAAGGTACAATGAAATCTGTGAGTTAACAAGACTCCTTTATAGACCTTTGCCCTTTCTCATAGGTTGCACAAATAGTGGGAGCTTTGGAGAGAAGGAGAGGTTAAAGTTAAGGAGTAAAATGAAGAATTTAGAAAAAATTGAGTTTTGCCGAGGTCTTTAAACTGTAAAGTTAAATCATAGATCTTACATAAATGTTTCTATAATTTATGTAGCTACCTCTACCACCTTGTCTTCCACTATTAAAAGTCATTGGAAATACCAATTCATTAATATACATCTGCATGTATAGGTATATGTGCATTTATTTTGTTAGAGCCTGGAAGATGTGAGATTCCTCGTCTGCTACCTTTAAAAGTGAGGATGAGTTTATATAGCCTCTAGAGAAAGAAAGATGCCTGAAAAAGTTCATTAGAAGATGTCTGAAGCAGATAACATCTACAAACCAAGAAATTCTGTGTCCATTTCCAATATTACTGACCAGACAACTAGAGTTACCATTCCCTACATACAAAAGGTAAATATGAGGCTATCAAAAGTATCCTATCCCCATTTAGCATGCAAACATTTCTTATGCAGCTCACTGCCCTATGAAGATAATATCAAAGACTAGAAATACTACATACACTATAATGAAGTCAGGAGAGGTTTATGAAATATCGTCTAGGACTGTTATGCAACTTATATCAGAAAAAATTGTAAAAATTTCTTGCAATATATCAGAAAATATTAGAGAGCAGTAAAGAAATAGGACACCTTCACCAGTACATTGCCAGACTGACCACAGAATTTAGTGATACTACCTCAGACATCACACTTTTCTCAAATGAAGATTTATCCTGTACTCTAAAGATTTAACCAAAATATTGTTATGCAGTTTGCATGTAGAGTTACTTTTATTCCTAATGTATACTATCAAATCGACTGAACATTTTTAAGATGCTACTGGAATGACTGTTAGTCATGCAATATAGTATATTATGAATGAATACAATATGATATTTGCTTTACATACAATCTGTATAACACACTATATTGTACACACTATATATGTCATTTCATTTTATGTCATCATCATATTGTTTAAGATCTATTTATGAGATCATAATCATTTATTATCATCTGACATAATTGCTACATAAATGTACTAATTGATAACAGTTCTGTTGTTTCATTCTATTTTGTTGCCTCATTATGTTTACTCATTATTATTGATCAGAACATTACCTTTAGCACCTATGTATCACAAGTTTTAATTCTTCAGAAAAAGATACCAGTTATAGAGTTTTGTGGTCGATCATTCACCAAAGAGAATCTAGAATTTTTCCATTTATTGTCAGTAGCAGGAATGGTATACCAATGTAACTAAAGTTAAAATTAATGGAAATGATTGCAATGCTAGTTAAATTACTCTTCTTGTGTGTTCATTACGTCTCTTTCAGTAATGCATGGAAATGTATTGTACCTGTACAAAATGCATTATTAACTTCAAATATATTGTTCTACTCATTCTGGTAAAATGTCTTATTGGAATGAGTTGTTAACTGCCTCTTCAATGATAGTTTTGTATATGATACATAATGTATTGCTATCAGTTACTTGAGCTGTTTCATATATACCTCTACAACAAATTACTAGTTTGATTGGCTGCTTTCAGATGACTTGGATAATCCACATTTCAACATTTAACGTTGCGATAATATTATAATTGATATATTTTATTTATGATCCTACTAGTAGTAGTTATTGTAGTTTAGGTTAATTTGTAAGCACTGGCATAACTGTATTTAATAATTAAATCAGTAACACCATGTATACTAACTAGTAAATACATGTCCTCAATATGAACTTCAGTTAAAGATACATGGGCATCCTCTTGTCGACCTAGCAAACATCTTTGAATAATGCCCATAGAATGTGTGTTTTACTAATGTTGTAATTTTCCAGTTATTTTCGAGATGATTGTGGATTTCTATTCTCTGTATCACTCTCCTCACTGTTGAGTTTCTTCAATCAGCATGCAAAACACCTTGTAGCTGAAATTATATTTATTATCTATTATGCTTGTATTGTTAATAACATTTCTTACTGGACTCTTCGTATTTATCACTATACTCTTGTAGGACAGGAATATAAAGTATTGCTTGTAGAGTTGCATTTACGTACAAAGCAAGTGTTTCGCAGATTCTTCGATCTGGGAGGATGACTTAAATTAATCATAGTTCACAGTAATCCAAACTGACGCAAGAATTTAAGCATAGTGCTTTTATTGCTGTTTATTTTCATATGGTCTAAATTTATTCACAAATAAGCAACTAATTAAAGCTATGTACACGCCCAATTATGAATATTAATTTTGTTTTGTAGGAGTGCAATTACAACGTCATTGCCAAGCCTCTAGAACTTGCTTTGACAATACTGCAAGATATGGATCAGGAAAGTTTGGTGAGTTCTTGTAAAGTGTTTCCTCGTGTACTATAATAACAATTCATTCATTCCTTTATACGTAATAAGATTGGTCAGTATTGTCCAGTTAACTCAATAATGCTAATGGTCTCAAAATTTGCCTGTATATAACTAATTTCGACTGATGAATTAGTTTAAGTGATAACTATTGTTTGAGTTGTATGCATATGTTAGTCATGTCCATTTACTTAGTACTACGTAATATATTTTTCTATAATAATGTCTACTGTATAACAAACTATGTTGTATATGATCTTGTTTATGTGTAATATTACTTTTGTTGACTTTTAATATTTGTTAGAATGATTGGTTTATTAGATCTGCTGAGAGAGGACATCTAGATGATGTGAAGGATACTTTAAGACATGGAGCTAATGTCAATGCTAGAGATTGGGTAAGTTAACATTTATGTATAGATAATATATAGTAGAAATGTAATTTATATTTATGTCTTAATAATTAAAAGTAGTTACTTTGTGCATATGTAGTTTACAAGTGTTCATTTTGCTTATACCTCAGTCAACATGTGTTTCATTAACAAGTGCCAATTAGTAATGAATAATAGTGTTAAAGTAACTCCCACACATATTTCTTTGATTATGTTACTACTATGTAACAGGACCCTTTAGTCTCACTAAGGAGGACGGAGAGCGTAACTCTCAATTTCATATATAGGAGAACATCAATATTATTTTGACAAAAATATATATAATAACATAACTATGAAGGAATGGCTTCAATATGTTACTATAATTATGTTTGTATCCTGCCCCATATTGTAATGACTTGGCTTCTACAACTTTGCATATTCACATTATACCTACATAAAAAAAATTCCTTGAGCTCTATTGTATCAAGTGAGACATTTTCCCTACCACGATTTAAATATATTGATATTTTCACTAATCAAATTATTGTTATTTATTAATTGTTTCTCTATTAACTCTCCTTCCTTTTTAAATAGCTTTTTTTCTGCAAAAAGCAACAAGCCTTTGTTCCGATGTGTTTGAAAATATTTCCTTGTCTTCCTTTGGATTGTCAATTTCTGTATTTAAAAGTGAATTAGAGCATTAGATAGTCTTGACGCTTTCTAATAGAACAATACTCCTACGTTCTTGCATGTTGAAGCTGTTCACTGTCTCTAGTGAACTATTTTTCAAGCTATGCAAATGGACTTGTACCAATTGAATTACCTTGAAAAACACTACATTATGTAAAGCTTGATATTAAAGTGCTATAAAAAAGCAATGAACTAGGAAACTCTATGCACTTTCAATAGCATAGTTTTTAACTTCATTACATTCTTAATCTTCAAAAATTTTACAGTGACAATTTTCACTTGGTCTGGCAGCCATTTGTATTGTAAACAATTGGAAATTCAAGTCTAATTATGCAGAAAAATATATTATTATAATAACTTGAATATAAATAAAATAATGAATATGATTTAAAAGTATTGCAACGCAAACAACATTTTTAATGAGAAAGTCATTCAGGTGCAATGATATTTAAAAAATTAGAAAGGAAATATGTATGAAGCTCCTACTCAAGTAATTGAAGTGTTTACTTTTTCTCATTCTAGTCACATTATAAGCTCTAGATATATATAGGACTAACTGAGATATTAGTACTACAGATAGATATATAGAAAGCTAACTGAGATATCCATACTAAAGATATAGCCACAATTTCTTTTGGTTCTTCTAGAAGAGTCTCATATATAGTGGCTAATGAAGTCTATTTTAGGTACTTTACTTAGGCTTCTGTTCCCCATAGCCTATTTAAATACTGAAAAGAAATATTCTAAAGATGATTTAAGGCATGCAACAAGCCTGCACAGTGATCTTTATTCAGACAATGTTCACTCCATAGTCAGTGTGTACTTAGCAGTACAGCATGACTGCTATGGGAAAAATAGACATTTTAAATATTTCTCTGGCAATTTTATACTCTTCTTGCTCCCTTTATGTAATGATGGGCTTCTGAATGAAGTCATAATAACATACTTTATACAAACTCAGGCAAAGTTTCGATTCATTATGTTAGACATCATTATTCACTTTTTAATTTGTCTACAAAAGATTTGCTATCTCTTAGGTAATACTAATTATCATAACATCACCCAACTTGACTGTTTTTGCATATAAATCAAACATACAATGTCAAATCATATTGTGTATCTTGATATTATGTTTAACACATGTATTAGTGTATTGATGGATTGATGAGTTGGAAGATTTTTACAGTGATTATTTCTTGTAGCACAAGTGTACAAGTATATGGTATGCTTCAAATAGAGGATACATAGACATTGTTCAATATCTATTGAGTGCTAATGCAAATCCTAATATACCTGAAAAAGTAAGTGTATTCTTATATTGGTATATAACTCTATTTAAGACACTTTCTAAACTTTGTGTCAATATTATAGAAGAGTTATAAGCATAATACAAATTATTATTCTATAATATCAACATTATTAATTGCCTTCTTTAATTCATAACGTTCTTTAGAAGTGACATTATTAAACGTGTCAATGCTTTTGCTGTGTTTAGGACTGTCCAAATAAAAATAGAAGAAAATAATTTGATCCTGTTGTTTAAAATGGACTACTATTACGTTAGTATTGTATTGAAAAGTACTGGAATGTTTGTATTATAACTGTACCATTGATGCAAGAACAACCAATGAATTCATTACCTTTACTTTGAGTGCTTTGAATTGGGTATGATAGATCAAGTTCCTGGTACAAATAAGTATAAATCCATAGCTTCTGCCATCTCTCTTTATAGCAACACTAATACCATCAAAATGCATTTAGGAATTTGGGGTAATTTTTATCTTGTTGCTATGACGACATGTGTTATTAATATTTTTTTCAATTTGAGCACAATGTGAGCAGGCAATGTTTGTGACAAGATATGTATATATACCTTTATTTATTACATGAGTATGGCCATTTTGTAATCTACTACATTTTCATTTGCATCTTTGAGAAAGACAAATGAAATGAAGTTGTATATAATAACCACCAACTCACAGCATTAAGATCAAATCATATTATGATATTGTTTTTGTTTTTCTCTGTTACTAATGTCCATTTTCACTAATGTACAATATTGGAATTGTGCTAGCTACATACATATTACTGTTAAGTATGATAATGTATTATTAACCATTGTGTGTCATTAATTAGAAAATGTTTTCTTAATTTTAGAGTGGAATGACTCCACTGATGACAGCTTCAAGAAATGGCCACTTAGATGTTGTAATTTTATTAATTAAAAATGGTGCCAATGTCCACCAAACCCATAAGGTCAGTATAATTTTGTTTGTATATTGATATTGTTTGTACTTTACAATTTGTACTATTTAAAATATATACTACCAAACATAGCAATCCAGTAAAAATTATTTTAATTATCAGACTATCAATGACTTTAAAATACATATAGAATATCACTATCTCTGTCTGTCCCTCATAAGCTCTCTTCTCTATTTATTCCAACTTTTATTTCCTTTGTGTGTCTCTGCTCTCTCTTCTTATATTTTGCAATTCTTTCCTCTTTTTCATCTTATTGCTTCTCTTTGTTTAATCATTTCATTTATTTTTCCAATACCAGCACCAGCTAGTCACCATAATAACCATATAGGATTTAGACATAAGTATTAGCATATGATTCATCCACATTCATCCTTAAATCCTCCCAAAGTGACAGACAGAAAGACAGATTTTAAATACCAAAAATATCCAGCTCAAGTGGTCATTCTGAGAGAGAACACTATGCATCTTCATTCAATAACAGTGCAGAAACAGTTAAGCAAGCTTTTACTATAACAGATAATAATTAGTCATTTATTGTCAAGGGACTTTTCAATTACCTCAGTTTTTACAACGCTAAACAATTGCATTACTCATGCGATCCATTCCAACCTGTGCCTATTTGTTTTACCACTCAGTGTAAATTGAAGTTTTTTTTGGATAAGTTGTTGCACCAAGTTGTACATTTATACCAGTGAATATATCATAACTGTTTAACTATTTAAAAATATTCAAATGTTGTGGTTTTGAATCAAACATCTTACATTTGAACCAATGTTTGGATACTTCAACATTCATTCAGTCACTAATCTGGATGACATCGCATATTGAATATATCATGAAATTATTGGAAAGATAACTGTATTGTGTATTAGCATTATATACTCTTTTATTATTTCGTAGCTAGAGAATGGGCGGACTGCCTTACATTATGCAGCTTATATGAATCACCCAGAGATAATTGAAGTCTTAATTAAAAATGGTGCTGACACTACTGCTGTCGATAAGGTATGAAAGATGATCACATCATTTTATTTAGTAGACTCTGTTAAAATGTTGTAGATGCAGTCAAATTAATTTTACCTTATTTGTCTATGTTTTATGGTATGCAGTCTGATGTATCTTTTTTTACACACAAAATGTGCAGTTTCGCAACTTGTCAGAAGATCATTTTGAACATGTGTAAACTGCACCAGTACATAAATTTTGACCAGATTTGCAAAATAGAATACTTAAGAGTTGAGAGTGCTAAATCATTTATATTGATGCCTTGCAACAATTGTATTGAAGAAAGATATCATTTCTTTTAGATTTGTTTAACTATCCAATAACTATTGTTACTCCACTTATATTATTCCTACTAATTTTATATTGCTATAGTTGGGTCAAACTGCACTACACTGTTCATGTAAAAATGGTTATAAAGATGTAGTAGAAGTGCTTCTGAGACATCAGGCAAACATCAATGCTATAACTAATGTGAGTATGTTGGTTGCACTAAATGATGTAATTTTGTAAAAATGATGTCACAGTACAATAAAATTACACTATAATATAATAATAATATAAAACGTTATATTGTTGAATGTAAGTCATGTTAAATTAGCAATAAATTCTTGGAATTGTTATAATAAGGTGCCACAATCATCACATCATAATCGATATATTATACACTGAGATGAGGTCCTCTTAAACATTTCTCTCCTTGTATTTGTAAAGTATTGATGTGAATACTTGTGTGTGTTTATAGTGTGTCCTTTACTTTCTATTGCATCAACTCTTACATCAGATGCTTTAACACTAAACTAATGGTTTATTTCCATCCACCCTTCTATAACAGTGATACTAATTAATTTTTTCCCATGTACTATAGCTCTATCTTCTTTAATTAACTCATTCTATTACTTACTGAGATTATCTTGTTGAACCTCATGAATGAAAGATAGTAAAATGGTCTATATTCTTTCAAATATCATATGGTACCTCATAAAGGGTACATGTTGTATAAATGGCTTGTAGTGTTTCAATTTCAGACTAAGCACATGCAGTTATATTCTATTATCTTTGCATTTCTTGTATACATTTAAAATACAATAGGCTGGATCATTTTTTTCTTGAGTGCGAGATTGAGCAGAGTACATATAACAGTCTTCAGTTCTAGGTGTTGTCTGTATACTAACCAAACCTCTTATGTTATACTTATTTAGGAATAGAACTATAAAGCTTTTGTGTTTTAATGAAGAATACTTTTTAGAGTGTATTTATCTCATTCATTAGTGGCATTAGAGCTTGCAATTCATATGAGATTGTTACATAACAAGTGCAGTAATATAGTATATATATATATATATATATATATATATATATTATTACCTATCAATTGTAGTAATTGTGAAACAAAATATGGAAAACTTAATGTTTCACACAATTGCAAAAATCTGAAGTCATATAGTAAATACATTGACTAAACTTATTAAATTAATTAAAACCTCCAGTGATTGTGTAAATTACTTATTAGACTATTGTGGCATGCAGTCTTCTCCTAACCTTATTTTCTATGCAATTAAATGCATCTTGTGATTACAGTATGACTTTAGCCATTGACCTTGGAGTAAGGATCTTGTCCGTTGCCTCTTTGTTTGACCTTTCTCTATATTTGGATTTACATAGAGTGCTATTTATCTAAATGGGAAGGAATTAATTTTTAAAAAATACAATTTAGCTACAGTTGCTCTTTTGTAAATTTCTACCACAGTTTATTCAGCTAACCTAAAGATATATATTCATCATAAAATTAATGCATATATAGCAAAATTTTAAAGCAATGTAGTAAATACTTCTAGGTATAACAATGAGAATAAACAGTGAGACAAGATTGTAGGCTTATTCACAACTAATAATGTCTTATAAATTGTTTGTACATTGTTGCTAACTATATTATGTGCGCTTATTTTTTTTCCATTTAAATGTGAAATTTTACATTGATCAGTTTTACGCAATTATAAATTCTTGCTGATTAGTTACTGTTTACATAATTGGTTACATTCAAAGGAAACTTATATATTATTATACTAGAATGTTAAAGCACACACTGGCCTAATGGCTACAATGTTACTTTTGATGTAGAAAATGGAATAAATTAACAAATGTAGTAATTAAAGATATGACAACTGATACATCTTCCCCTAGGATGGCGAATCCCCTTTGATGTTGGCATGTAGGGAGAAACAATTTATAATTTCAGTGCTTCTAATAGAGAATGGAGCAGACAGGTTTCTTATTAATAATGTAAGTTAGTATATTAAAGCATACCTTTTACAGACTTTTGTTTATAAAAATGAGTTTGAATTTAACAATAAAAAAATAGTGTTTTCATTGTTTTGGATAGTCAAGCCACAAATGAATAGAAACATGCATATATATGAAGGTTTAGGGATCTTCTTACATTAAAATTGAAATTAAAACAATAAATATTTTTAGTTATTAACATGTGCAAATACATTACTTTCAACAAGATTTTCAATTGACATAAAATTTTAATGTCGATTATCACTTTGGAAATGTTAAAAATTAAATTTATAAAATAAGTTTGTTCATTTACAAAAAATAATCTGAGCATATTTCCTGAACATAAGAAACTAAACGTATTTTATTGAGTATTTAATGTTAATAGACACAACAATTGAGTTTTCATATTTTATAGACTAGGGACACTGCTTTGTCGTTAGCTAAGAAGACAGCCATCGATTTTCACAAAGACCTTACTAATCATATTGACAAATATGGTAAGCAGTGTTTGACTTTTTTATTACTATTTAGTTAATTTTTTTAGACAAAACCATTTTGTTACAAGCACTCAATGAAGGCTATGTCATTTTATCAATTATAAAACTGCTGTTGATTGGTCCTCCTGCTGTTGGAAAGACCTCATTTAAACATCTTCTTTTCAATTGGAAGCCTCCTGATCATCATCACAGCACAGCTATTGCTGATCGACCAATTAGAGCTGTTGAACGAGTAGCAACTGTTGACGGTTCTAAGAATTGGGAA
The DNA here is from genome assembly GCA_963965975.1 of Xestospongia bergquistia. Taxonomy (NCBI): domain Eukaryota; kingdom Metazoa; phylum Porifera; class Demospongiae; order Haplosclerida; family Petrosiidae; genus Xestospongia; species Xestospongia bergquistia. Next base: position 6,931,175 of record OZ014414.1, read on the forward strand.
ATGGTCACAACTGAAGATTTAATGCAAATGCTTGCCGAAGACATCCAAGCTCATACAATTATTACAGAGCCAGGTACAGAGTTATCAGATTCATCGCAAGAAGTTGAGATATCAAGTGAGGTATCAGAATCTAGATCTTTAAATATTAAAGAGCAAGCTATAGATAAAAGGGAGAGTATTACTTTTCCTCAAAAAGTTTTTGCTGAGCCTGTGTTACCATTTAGTTCAAGTACCAAATTGAAGAAAGGTGGAGAGCATCTTCATATGAGCAATGATGAACTTAGAAATTCTAAGCAGTTCCCTCTCAAACATGAACCTCAGAGTGCAGAAACATGTAATGTAGATTCTGCTCTTGAGCAGCCTTTGCAAGTCAGTGCCATTAGTAAAAAAATCAGTAAGCCTGAAAATATTATACAGCTTTCTCAGAGTATTCTTACCAAAATGGGTAAAGCAACTCAGCAACAGCTTTCCAAGTCAACCTGGATATATGTACTTGATAGTGGTGGTCAGCCACAATTTGCTGATGTTTCTAGAGCTTTTGTTCGTGGTAACACTGTCAATGTAATTGTACACAAATTAACAGATCGTTTGGCAAGTAAGCCTGTCTTTCAGTATTCTATTGAAGGAGAGGCACTCACTCAACCAATGGAGCTGAGGATGAGTAATCTTGAGCTTATTACAACATTTGTTCGTTCCATTTCGTCAGCTAAATTTGTTGATGGCAATGAATGTGCTCCTACTTTTCTTATAATTGGTACTTACAAAGATAAGATGGGAGGCCATTTCAAGAGTCAATTGAAGAAAAAAATTCGCAACTCCTAAAAGCTTTAAAACCATATAAAGATCAGCTCATCTTTTATAATCAAGCTGACCAACAACTTATTATTCCAGTTGACAATAAGAAAATTTGGAACCGTGAGAAGCTGTCATCACTTATTAGAACATACGTAACTGGCCATGACAAAGCTGTCATAAAAAGAAAAATTCCAATCCGATGGTATGTTCTGGAGTCAAACATCAAGGATAAAAGTACTCAGCTGGGTCACGGTATAGTGTCTAGAGCTCACTGTGAAGAGATAGGAGTAAAACTAGGGATGAATAGTGGTCAAATTTTTAGAGCTCTTTCTTTCTTCAAATCCCTCTCTGTTTTTCTACACTTTGAGAGCTACTCTCATCTTGTGTTCACAAACCCACAGTACTTTCTAGATGCCCTCTCATCGATCATTCGCGTATCATTTGTTGACTTTCCAGAAAAGGTTTTACAAAAGGGAAAGGTCTTGCCACCAGGTGTTCACCAAAGACTACGAGAAGAAGGCCTATTTACTGAAGATTTCCTAGATCTTATATCTATTCAATTTGCTCCAGGTCTCTTTGAGCAGGCAGATCTATTGCATTTGTTATGTGATCTTTGTATCATTGCTAAAGTTCAACGTGATGATAATCTATATTACTTCATTCCCAGTGCTTTGTCTCCTAAGCATCTCACACTTGAAGAAAAGAAAAGAGTAGCTATATCATGTGAGCCATTGGTTTTATCATATGACCAAGGAGTAGTACCTCAGGTATGTAAAAACAGTCACTTTAATTACAAATCATACATTTGTTTACAAATTTATACATTGTAGGGTTTGTTTCCTGCAACAGTAGTAGCTTTGCTGAACAGAAAGGTTCCACCATTTTTCACCCTGGATTGTCTCACAGCACAATTTCCTCGTCAGTTACGATATGCTATTAAATTATATTCCAAAGAGCCTCGCGGGTCATTACTTCTTGTTGATACGATGCTATGGATGGAGATCTACTGGACAGGTGATCATTCAGAATGCTCAGCTTTGCGATCTGTTGTAACTACAGCCATTGCATCTTGTGCTGAACCTCTGGCTTATCACGAATCAGCTTTAAAGTGTAATTTTGCTTTTCTCTGTGATCAAAAACATCAGATCCAGAAAGATATGCCTTCCATTCATCTAGCTGTTGTTACAATTAACAAGAAGAATATTGCTAAAGCATCTTGTACAATACAAGATTTACCCCCAGTAGAGCTAAATAACAAATGTAAAGTCTGGATGGAAGGTGTAGGTTAGTCATTATTTGCCATTTAACATTAGTTAGTATAATATTTTTGTTAATAGTCTATGAGACAAGAAATAAAGGTAATTCAGATTCTGGTATTCAGAAAAAACAATCAAAAATAGGTGAGAATTTATTGTCTTTACACTTTATATTCAATAATGTACAAGTTGATGTTCCTAATGAATTAAGTATTTTACTACTTATTATTACTTAATAGATGCTTCTTGTGGTACTTTTCTACTTACTGAATATGAAAGTACAACAGACATTCCAATCACTATTGGTAATATTTTAATACTTCTCATGAATCTGTAGATCTAATTATTTTTTTTTCACTTAGACCTGTAATGAAATGGAGTCATTATAATATTTTACATTTTCTTTATTTTCTTTTATAGAAAACAAGTTGGATATAATTCGTTTACTTTTTCCTATTGCTTATAAGTGGAAAGAAATAGGGGAAGCTCTCAGTATCAGAGATGGAGATTTAGAAAATTTACGTGATGAAAGAAGTCGGAATACAGACAGACTATCTGGTGTCATTCAAATATGGTTTGACAAACAAACTAGTCCAATTAAATGGAGTACTATAATAACTGCAGTTGAATTACCACCAGTTTATGAACCTAATGTAGCCGAAAGTATTCTAGATAAATGTTTGTCAATTAAACAAAATTAACCATATATATTTTTTCTTTTCTAGCTATGTAGTCATTTCTTGGATTGTATCTTGTCATAACTAGTGACATTGTTATTGGATTTATTCATTATTATTCTGTTTTCTTTTTATTTTGAAGACATTGTAAAATGATTTGTAGATTAATTTGATAGCTTTTTTCTATGTTAACTGCAAGTCTATTTATGCACAAAAAAGTCCTTTTTGAGGTGATGTGTAACTCGTTTTGTTAGGTGACATTTAATGCATTTAATTTGTTACTGCATTAACTTTCATTGTGATTATATGCTAACATTCAGTTGGATTTGTTAAATTGTCCTTTGTAGCATTTCTTGTTTATTCCTTTTTATCCTAACTTTTCCTGACTTTTGATTTTTATGCATTCAAAGTGCTAATAATTTCATTTAAGATATTAAAATAGTAATGAGGTGACTTTCATATTTGAGACCTACATATCAACAATAACTTCATTCATATAATAGGCATAAACTAACCAAAGCAGCAAACTAATGAATACAATAAATTATAATGACTGCTGGGATAGCTTCACAATTAATATGAACACTAAAATGATTATTAATGAAATAATGAGAGATTTATCCTCCAATACTTGATGGTCAATCAGTGATAAGATGATGGTCAATCTAGAATAAGATAATAAAAGAACAGTTGATGTTCATGCATGTCTACAGATAGAAATAGTATATTTGAGTATATTAAATTTACAAGACTTCAAATGAAAGATACCTTTGGAAATATTATTGGACCAGTTGAACCTCTCATTGAAAAGGGTATCAGATTATTAAAGCTAAGAAATATATTCAAAGATGCTCTAAAACCTTGATTACCATCAACTGAATTATTTGATGATAGCATGAACTTGCAGAATATAAATGTGCCATGCAAATTAATATCTTGTTTTGGAGTCTATCGTTGATCACTACAATATAACAGAAGCTAAGAGACACATCACAGAGTTTATAAGACAGCTGTAGATATGTTTTGTGAGAAGGTGAAATTTGACATATTTATTAACAAGAATTCAAGGTCACAGCATCTTACTTGCGAAATTATTGAGTTTGTACTGGAGTGGGAAGTTGACAAAATATACTTGATATAAATATATAGGTGGTTAGATCAATTGTAGAAGAGGACACCAAGGAGTCAAGAAGTCAACAGGAACTACAACAAACCATCAGTAAAAAGATAACTTTACAAATATCATCTATTGTCCAACAAAGTGAAAATATTTGTCCATGTAGTCAATAATCACTGTTTATTTAATAGCTTTCAATTATATAGTATATCTTATTTAAAATTCAATGGACAGATCCTGATGATTGAAGATAACAGGGAGAATAACAGTCCAACTGTTGAAGTGATCTGTAAAAGAGCAGTTACTGAGGTAAATATAATGCTTGTGTGTGCATTTATAGTGTTAGAGATAAGAGATGTTTAGATAGTCCAGAGAGAGAAGATAGCAGGTTGTGGGGTAAGCTAACAACAAGATATTAAACTTGCATTAATAACCAGCAAAAATTCAGCAAAAGTGATTGTTTGTGATACAACTACACTTAATGATAATGATGTTAACATAACTGTCATAGAGCTCTAAATTTATTTTAATCTTTTATTAATTAGGTCTCCATTCGCTATTTGTTACGGTCTTCTGTAACTGCTAATAATGCACAAACATTGTTGAGGTTTATTTGTGACTTCATATTAATAATTATGAACACAATCTAACTATTTCATTATCTAGTTCCTACACTAATAACTAGTTTCACAATGACTGATATGTCTCTACCACTATTATTAATCAAATCTATCTATCTATCAATATATATATATATATGGTATTGATATCAAGTGAAACAGATCCAACAGGTAAATAATACTTTTAATGTTTTTTTTAAAACATAATAGAACTTCTTAAGTTATTTGTATCATCAAAGTTGATACTAGTTTCATTTGTTAGTTTTACAATAAACAAAATTACATAGAAAGAAATAGATTGTCAACTATGTAATGCAGAATCATTGAGTTCATTGTGATCATTTGTAATAATAGTATCACATGCATTCTCACTAGTATTGAATAATGTGTCATTGTGAGTGATGTAGTATTTTGTAATGCATATAACATAACTGTGGCTGGTGTTAACTCTATTGGAAGAAGTTTCTTTAGTGATCCCGTTAAGTAAATATTGAAACTAGTATGAATTATTATAATTCTATTACAAAACATTGCCTTTAATAGTTCAATTTGTCACGCTATCCAGTTTGATGTACACTACATTGGTGTTTTTACATGGACTGTACCTATATAGTTATATTCCTGTAGATAACCCCAATATGAGATAGGGTACACTCCTCATCAGTTATGTAGTTAGATGATTTATATTCATCATAAATATCATCACTTACTTTAGACAGATGTAGACGGTATGACTTATAGATATTCATTTCATTATCATCATGTAATCTATAGATAAACAGTGCACCAGTTAACACAAGCTCATATAAGTATAAGTACTTGACATTGTTTGTGCCTTAATTTGGATTAGTTCTGATTACTTTATTACTTTATCCACTGACTTCTATAGTCATATGCTACCATCCACAACCATTGTGTCGACAATATCTTCTCAAACAACACTACATACTACTTTTAAAGATATATAGATTATCATGATTGATCACTATATTTATGAGATCTTCATAGTTTTATTGTAGCATTTGTATTATTATTATACTGGTAGTACTAGTTGGTATACTGTTAATTGTAGTGATAGGTTGCTTCATCATAATTACATATACATTGCTATTATTACATGTCAGACAGGATGTGAAACATAATTTTAAATTTTTAGTTGATCAACATTTGTTATTTGTGCAGACCCAAATCATTGGAAATTAATCCAAATTAAGGCACAAACAATGTTACGTACTGAGCTTGTGATAACTGGTGCACTGATTATCTATAGATTACATGATGATAATGAAATGAATATCTGTAAGTCATACCACCTACATCTGTCTAAAGTAAGTGATGATATTTATGATGAATATAAATCATCTAAATTTTTTTAAAAATTGGCGCTCATCTAACTACACAGTTTCATAATATCTTGTATAGTCATCTCAGGTCCATGATTCACTCTCTCTTCAACCAGTCTGGTTAACAAAACAGCTATCACTATTAATATCTGTTGGACACATGTTCCATCTGATGCTGATGAACATATTTGTATACATGTTGTGAATGTTACACATTCCAATGTCACACATTGCAATGACAATTATAACAAAATATGAACTAAATTAATACAAGTTATATAGCATAGTACATGACAAGTTCATATTGAGTTAAGAGTGACGAAACTTCATCTCAGAGAACTTTAAAGTAGACCCTTTCCACTGTTTCCAAATAATTCCTTTATGATTGTCACTATCTCTTCCAATGTAAAGTCCATTAAGATTTGAGTCATAACATGCATTATACCACCATCCTCCTCTGAATGTTATTGCACAATTACCAGATCCAGCTCTATCATTATCACTATCTTTTGTGGTGAATTTGCATCCATTATGAATCATCAAACTATCACCAGCTGTCCCATTATATTTACCTAAAAAAAGAGTATATTTTGTAGTAATGTCTCCAATATTGAATGCAGAGTACAGAGCATAGGTTTTATTGTTTTCAAAGTCTTCTAGATTGACTTGTAAACTGTTTATTTTATTGTAAGTAAGTCGATATATTTTATTCAATCCTAGCCAAAATTCGCCTGAAAGGTTGCCAAAACCTTCATTATAATCTGTCCAGTTACGATAGAAGTTAATGGAGCCATCCATTCTTCTTTGAATAACAGTCCAACCACCACCATCAGTCTTCATGTCACAGTACACCTATAAGCAATGATGAAAAAATTAACTTTTTTATCTGTTTATTCATAGCATCTATCTGTATATAGCTAGTTATCCATTTATCTATCTAAGTAAAGAAGTACCTCAAATGGAGTCCCTCCATCAGGATTAATAATATATACACCACTGATAGTATAACCTGACTCATACCAGGTCTTACAAGTTTGATCTCTGTATTCTATTATAAAGGGTTTGTTTCAGAAAAGCAAAACTGAACACTTACTTTGACAAGCAACAGGAAGTACTGATGGACAAATGACAATTTTCTTTCTTCCATTCTGTATTATTGAGAATATTTTTCCAAGATTATAAACATTACAGCAGTACTGTTCATATAGTGATGGTTGATATGTTTGCAATATTGTGCTGTAATTTGTCATACTAGGAAACACTCCATGACTTAGAAAATCACATATTTTCCCAGTATATCCAGTGTTACTACAATCACAAGTGAATTTATTGGGAACAGATCCTATAATGCATCTTCCTCCATTTCTACATGGATGGTCTTTTAAACAGATATTAGTTAAAATGCAACCATTGCAATCAATGTTTAGTTCTTCTCCAGGTCCACAATCACTACTAATGTAGTGACAGCCTATAGAGAGAGTAAGATCAGTTATAAACTAATGCAACCTTACTCTATCTACCTATATCATACACAATGTTGCTCCAATTTGAAGTTGGTGAATTAAGGCAGTTAATATTTGCCTGAACCAGTCTTGATAATGGAAAGTTTGCAAAAACAGTGTTACTAGCACTAAATCCTATAATAGCATTAGTTCCATTCCAATCAAATAGACCACATTTGTATGTAAAAATAGCATATGTCTTGTTTCCTTGAGATGCCAATACAGTTTGAAAGGCACTGCTATTAGTCTGTTGTCATAAAGAAATTATTGAAATATAATGTATTAAGTACACATACTTTATTGCTTGTGTTTGTGTTCATCCATTGAGCCACTAGTATCCAGTCTGCATTAAAATTGATACTGAAGTTATAAGCTAAATAGTTGTTGACTAGGTCAATAATTTTAGTTAGTTCACTGATATCACTTTTGATGATAGTGTAGTTAAGTTGATTTGCAGTGTTTATGTTCCAATATGGAGCAATTACTTTAGCAGATATTGGGAATGTTTGTGGCATATGATAGGTGTAGTTTTGTTCAAAGCTTATTAGCCCATTCTTATTAACCTAAAAAAGTATTATTAATATAATATGTAAAACTATATTAAATATTATTTATGTAATACTTACACATACTGCATTATAGGTCATATTTCCAAATTGTAGTGGTGATGGGAGTAAAAGAAACTGAGAGCTATCATCCACTTTATGAGTATTAGATGAATTAAACTCCAAAAATGGTAAATACAGAGTTGGACCTATATTATAGTTTTATTACCATTTAAATATTACCACAAAACTTCTTACCTTCACAACTATAATTTGCATTTTCATTGACACAGACAGTATCAGAATCACATTGAATATCTTCCATTACACATTCATTAATATCTATGAAAAACATTGTGTATTTTAATTGTTAATTAACAATAGTAAATAATGACTATATATAAGTGGAGTTAGACAATCATCCATTGTATTACCACTTACCATTACATGTTATTCCATTTCCTGCATATCCATTTTGACATTTACATGTAAAGCTACCGTTTGTGTTTGTACAGATGGCATTTTCATGACAGTTATTGTTTTCTTTACTGCTACATTCATTGATATCTAGTGAAAAGTATTCATTTATAATAGAATTATAAAGTCACTTACCATTACATGTTATTCCATTTCCTGCATATCCATTTTGACATTGACATGTAAAGCTACCGTTTGTGTTTGTACAGATGGCATTTTGATGACAGTTATTGTTTTCTCTACTGCTACATTCATTGATATCTAGTGAAAAGTATTCATTTATAATAGAATTATAAAGTCACTTACCATTACATGTTATTCCATTTCCTGCATATCCATTTTGACATTTACATGTAAAGCTACCATTTGTGTTTGTACAGATGGCATTTTCATGACAGTTATTGTTTTCTCTACTGCTACATTCATTGATATCTAGTGAAAAGTATTCATTTATAATAGAATTATAAAGTCACTTACCATTACATGTTATTCCATTTCCTGCATATCCATTTTGACATTTACATGTAAAGCTACCGTTTGTGTTTGTACAGATGGCATTTTCATGACAGTTATTGTTTTCTTTACTGCTACATTCATTGATATCTAGTGAAAAGTATTCATTTATAATAGAATTATAAAGTCACTTACCATTACATGTTATTCCATTTCCTGCATATCCATTTTGACATTGACATGTAAAGCTACCGTTTGTGTTTGTACAGATGGCATTTTCATGACAGTTATTGTTTTCTCTACTGCTACATTCATTGATATCTAGTGAAAAGTATTCATTTATAATAGAATTATAAAGTCACTTACCATTACATGTTATTCCATTTCCTGCATATCCATTTTGACATTTACATGTAAAGCTACCATTTGTGTTTGTACAGATGGCATTTTCATGACAGTTATTGTTTTCTCTACTGCTACATTCATTGATATCTAGTGAAAAGTATTCATTTATAATAGAATTATAAAGTCACTTACCATTACATGTTATTCCATTTCCTGCATATCCATTTTGACAATGACATGTAAAGCTACCGTTTGTGTTTGTACAGATGGCATTTTCATGACAGTTATTGTTTTCTTTACTGCTACATTCATTGATATCTAGTGAAAAGTATTCATTTATAATAGAATTATAAAGTCACTTACCATTACATGTTATTCCATTTCCTGCATATCCATTTTGACATTGACATGTAAAGCTACCGTTTGTGTTTGTACAGATGGCATTTTCATGACAGTTATTGTTTTCACTACTGCTACATTCATTGATATCTAGTGAAAAGTATTCATTTATAATAGAATTATAAAGTCACTTACCATTACATGTTATTCCATTTCCTCCATATCCATTTTGACATTTACATGTAAAGCTACCGTTTGTGTTTGTACAGATGGCATTTTCATGACAGTTATTGTTTTCTTTACTGCTACATTCATTGATATCTAGTGAAAAGTATTCATTTATAATAGAATTATAAAGTCACTTACCATTACATGTTATTCCATTTCCTGCATATCCATTTTGACATTTACATGTAAAGCTACCATTTGTGTTTGTACAGATGGCATTTTCATGACAGTTATTGTTTTCTCTACTGCTACATTCATTGATATCTAGTGAAAAGTATTCATTTATAATAGAATTATAAAGTCACTTACCATTACATGTTATTCCATTTCCTGCATATCCATTTTGACATTGACATGTAAAGCTACCATTTGTGTTTGTACAGATGGCATTTTGATGACAGTTATTGTTTTCTCTACTGCTACATTCATTGATATCTAGTGAAAAGTATTCATTTATAATAGAATTATAAAGTCACTTACCATTACATGTTATTCCATTTCCTGCATATCCATTTTGACATTGACAAGTAAAGCTACCGTTTGTGTTTGTACAGATGGCATTTTCATGACAGTTATTGTTTTCTTTACTGCTACATTCATTGATATCTAGTGAAAAGTATTCATTTATAATAGAATTATAAAGTCACTTACCATTACATGTTATTCCATTTCCTGCATATCCATTTTGACATTTACATGTAAAGCTACCATTTGTGTTTGTACAGATGGCCTTTTCATGACAGTTATTGTTTTCTCTACTGCTACATTCATTGATATCTAGTGAAAAGTATTCATTTATAATAGAATTATAAAGTCACTTACCATTACATGTTATTCCATTTCCTGCATATCCATTTTGACATTTACATGTAAAGCTACCATTTGTGTTTGTACAGATGGCATTTTCATGACAGTTATTGTTTTCTCTACTGCTACATTCATTGATATCTAGTGAAAAGTATTCATTTATAATAGAATTATAAAGTCACTTACCATTACATGTTATTCCATTTCCTGCATATCCATTTTGACATTTACATGTAAAGCTACCATTTGTGTTTGTACAGATGGCATTTTCATGACAGTTATTGTTTTCTTTACTGCTACATTCATTGATATCTAGTGAAAAGTATTCATTTATAATAGAATTATAAAGTCACTTACCATTACATGTTATTCCATTTCCTGCATATCCATTTTGACATTTACATGTAAAGCTACCATTTGTGTTTGTACAGATGGCATTTTCATGACAGTTATTGTTTTCTTTACTGCTACATTCATTGATATCTAGTGAAAAGTATTCATTTATAATAGAATTATAAAGTCACTTACCATTACATGTTATTCCATTTCCTGCATATCCATTTTGACAATGACATGTAAAGCTACCATTTGTGTTTGTACAGATGGCATTTTCATGACAGTTATTGTTTTCTTTACTGCTACATTCATTGATATCTAGTGAAAAGTATTCATTTATAATAGAATTATAAAGTCACTTACCATTACATGTTATTCCATTTCCTGCATATCCATTTTGACATTGACATGTAAAGCTACCATTTGTGTTTGTACAGATGGCATTTTCATGACAGTTATTGTTTTCTTTACTGCTACATTCATTGATATCTAGTGAAAAGAATTTATTCATGACAGAGTTATTTTGTCACTTACCATTACATGTTATTCCATTTCCTGCATATCCATTTTGACATTGACATGTAAAGCTACCATTTGTGTTTGTACAGATGGCATTTTCATGACAGTTATTGTTTTCTCTACTGCTACATTCATTGATATCTAATGAAAAGTATTCATTTATAATCGAATTATAAAGTCACTTACCATTACATGTTATTCCATTTCCTGCATATCCATTTTGACATTTACATGTAAAGTTACCGTTTGTGTTTGTACAGATGGCATTTTCATGACAGTTATTGTTTTCTCTACTGCTACATTCATTGATATCTTTTAATGGGACAGTATTATTTTAGAATTTTAATATAATTTGTAATCATTAAAAATTTTGGAGAATTAGCTTTAAAATTGTAATAAATTCTGTCAACGGACCTCATTAAATTTGGGTTCCACTAAACTGGAATATTGTGTCAATATTGATAGATGTTCACACATAAAATAAACTATTGTATCTAAGTTGCATAGCTATTAATTGGATTAGTTAATAGAGCCAATTTGTTATTTATCCGACTGCTTGTTATAACTACAGAATCTAATGACACAATAATTTCTTTTACTTTTTAATAGCAATTTCAGTTTTACCAATAATTTTGACCAAATCTATTATGCAATATCAAGCTGTACCTCCAAATATTACAAATTGTTACTAATAGGCCACACAAACATGAGTCAAAACGGCAAACATTTAAAAAAGAATTTTATAAAATAGTTCGCTTACTTAGCTATAAACGTTTTTACATTATAAGGTGACGATTCTGCACGCCAATTTTATAAGGTCTGGATTTCAAATAAATTATTTTTTTATTTTCTTAACCATATGTGAAATTATTTTTTTCTTTGTTAGTGAAGAAATTTGCAAGGAGAGTATTAATTTTTTGAATTGAGAGCAAAAGTCCCCAGTGACAGTCCAATTATAACAGAAGCTATCGAAGCTGTGGATCTATACACATTGATTAGTAATAAAACAAGGACAAAAGTATATTTCGGAATAAAAACCTTGACAAAGAAGGAAGACGTTGGATGAATCTCCACCATAAACGTTTTCCACCAATATATTTGAAGTAACAAAAGAGCATCACACAGATAGAAGATGTAGAATTGTTAATAGCAATTGAAAATACGTAGCTAACCAGCCTAACCTCCATGACAAGAACAGCACTGGTACTATAACAGTCAACCAATTCTTTTCAAGACCACACCCATCGACAAATTACGTTTGTCATAGTAATTAAAGAATCTGGCTGTAGTACACATAAGTAATATTATTGAGGGTCATCTTCAAACATTCTCTTTTTTAAAGAATGTTTGCATTACTTCTTTTAGTATCATTATTAAGATTTTTTAATTTCTATACAGTTATTCACTATTGAACCTGATATTCACATTCTTCACAGAGATTATTGTCTTTGTCTTTAATTCACAATTTGATAATTAAGTAGCACACTGCTGGGATAGTAATTATTTGTAGCTTGTAAAATGGGACAAAAGCCATCTTGTATGGAAGTAGTCTAAATACCAATACAATTTATTAGCTATGTTTGTAAATCCAGCAAGTTGTAATGCCTCAAAATTGTATAAAGACATCCATGAGTTTAGACTGTATTGTCACTAAGAAACATGTGCAAATGAGGATAGGTTAGATGAGTTCATCGTGTTAGTATTAATGTTTTTTTTAATGTAGATAACTTTCTCAGGATAATTGCTGTCAATCAAAGCCAAAACAAACTCGAGTTTTACTCCCGATAAAGAAATAAAAATTCAGCAAATTTTAGGACAATAAATAAATGAATTGCTGTTAAGTGACTTGTAGTCTTCTTTAAAGTTTTCGGGTCAAGTGAGTTTCAGGTTATTATAGGACTTAAAAACAATTTTTTCCAGTTTACAGAGGATTTGCCTACTCTGTTTTTGCTTACTATGCCTGGACCACTTAGCAGATCAAAGCACAGAATGCTTACTAATTATATACTCTTAAAACACCTACTTGATAACAATTAGTCCAAAACATAATTTTAGAACTTGAACTTACTTGTCAAAGTAAAGTCCAAACTAACAAAGTTAATAATTATAATATCTATTTACTAAGTTACTTTTGCATAATTTTGATTTAGTAAATAGATAATAAAATTATTAACTTTGTTAGTTTGGATTTTAATTTGACAGGTAAGTTCAAGGATCATTTTATAAAGCAGTTATTATGGAGTTTATTACTAAAAAGTGAAATAGTAAAACATTAGTATATCAAAGGTACACCCATTAAAGTATAATAAAATGTTTCCTAGTGTATTCAGATTTCTCCCAAATACGACAGCCAAGCTAGCAAGCTCTTGTGGATGTATTTAACATTTCTGCTTAAATTAAATGCAAAACTGAGTTTGCAAGTCCATTATTGTGAACAATATATAAAGGTGATTTCAAATCATAAGAAATAAGAAAACAGCAGCCCTCTCATTTGTACCAGCAAATTTGTTCCTCACACTTTGGTAATGTATAAAAGTAGAAACTCCAGAGTATTAAAACTATAAAATTAACAAACTGAATAAAAAGGTTTACCAATAGTAATATATTTTATATATGACTGAGTATACTATGTTATAGGTTTATCAAGAATGAGTCATCATAGTCAGCATAGGTAATTCATAGTGAACCCACACAAAAAAATAAACAACTAGTAGGGGAAATTATATGTACATGAATTAAGTACACCTTAAAAAGGTTAATTTTTGGAGCTGTGGTGAGTTCATAAGGTAAAAGATTTTAAAGAGAAATGGGAAAAGGGACAAATTACTCAAGTATGAGTTTGTATAGTCAAATGATTGATTCAAAATCATTGATTGAGATCAGTAGTTTGAATAGTACAAGATAAATAATTATGAAAGGTTACAAGATCTGGAAGGAAAAACACATTATTTACAAATGTTTCTTCTAGGAAAGGTAAATTAGTTAATAATTGGAACTCTCAAGTGTGCAAATCTCATTAGCAGTATAGGCAGACCAAATTGGCATTTGTACATATTCAACATGTGGTCATACAAGAGTTTTGTATAGCTGGAACATCACATCTCATTTACTAAACATGTGAACTTCCTTGAGTAGAACCTTCTATATAGAACACAGCGAATTTGTCTAAGGTTTAATTGGCGCATATTGTGCTAATGTATGTAGACAAAGATTGATCCCTGCTCAGTAACATACCTAAGTACATAATCTGTCCTACGTTGACCTGTATATGTACTACATATACAGGTCAACGTAGGAGATGATAACCATTCAACGCAATAGGATCAGGAGAAGGTGATGGTGACTTACACCTTGATATAATCAAACCGTATTTATGATAAGAGTTGACACTATTCTGAGCATTAATTAGTATATAAAACATGTTATAAATGCTACAGACTTGTTGGAAGCTCACACATGACCATTGTAAACTATGACAATTCATATGTGTTAGAAACTACACTTCAAATTACATTACATGAAGCAAATATAAATCAACATTTTACTCACCATGTCTAGTCAACCGCTCTGTAAAGCACATATATATGTACAACTAGAAGTGACATCACAACATGTAGTTTAAAAAATGAAGCAAATTAGTTGCCTAAATAATTGTAAATTCAAAGCAGAAACACTAAGTCTTGAAATAGCCTCTGTTTTATTTTCAAGCAAATGTATTCCAGTGGTATTATATATATATGACATCACATGAAAGCAATAACTGCTTTGGTCATCCAAAATTCCTTCTGGCGAAGCATCAGGTACCACGAGTGTTCAAAGTGTGCTAGATGCCCCTCTGCGTATTTCTGATTCAGGAGGTAAAAAAGTACGTAAAGCAATATACCCCTAAACAGCATATCATAATTCATAGCTTGCCTGATGTGTATTTGTAGGGTCAGCTTTCAGGTTTGGTGTGTGTTTTGGTCAATTACTAGACCACAAATTTTATTATTGCATTCCTTTGTGTCCATAATAACAGTTGCACAGCTAGGCTTTGTCTGCCAATACAGTTCTTTCACTGCTTTGATCTTCAAGGGAGAGAAGTGGTTGAGTGTGTAAATCAGTCTGTTTAGTACTCCTACAATTCTGGCCCTGATTGTACATTACTCTGAATAGTACTTATAAAAGCAGTCATCTTTTTTCCTATTGTGACAAAGGAAGACATTGCATTCTATACAATACCATATTTTCTCTTTTCTATAGTGTTACCATTGTGGTAACAGTAGTGACACTGTCACCCTCTTTCAGCTCCTAAAATGGAAAGTGTTGTAAATGAGCTTTTTAATTGTATTAATTGAAGGACATGCACCCAGTACATTTATGAGAGCAATAACCATTTGTTAATGATGTTGCCAACACCTCTCAGAAGTCTTTTAATGATCCTAATTCACAGGTCAATGTAGTGCTGACATAATATGAATGTGTTAGTAATTGTCATGCCACCTACAAACCAAAAGAAGTACTTATGATTTTCTTCTTTTGGTGCTTATATGGCAGCAGTCATTGCTCAACAATTCCAACAAGGAGCTCTTTTGTGAATAATCAGAGAAAAAGATCAAGGAGTGTTGATGGTAGTTGCCTCTTAGATCCAACAGAATATGTGAATTCCTCTATGACAACTGACTTGTGCTCACTAGTCCATTCCAAATCAGCATGACTACGAAGCTAAGTAAGTTAGCAATTATTATTACTATATTCTGCCTCAGATTCATCATTATTAGCATCATGATTAGTAAAATTATCATCAGCAACTAATCAAGGCAGGTAAAGAAAGAGCAACCTCACGAGGTAGAGCAAGAGTTTCCAGCCAAACAAAAGGTAATCACACATTAGTCGAACATATTAGCAACTTCAAATTCAACACTCCTGTCTTAGCAAAAGAAACCAGCGCTTTTTGCACCAGTCAATTCAATTCAATTATATGATGTTCAAATCATTATGTATTATATGACGATTTATGATGTCATGGTAGCTTCAAGGTGAAACACAACCATAAGTAGTCTTGAATTCCTTAAGATCTAGGAAACTTCACATAATTTCATTTATTAATCAACTATTCCTGTAGTTATTAAAAACAGCCTACCGGAAATTTTTCCGTGATTTTAATTTGCGCTTTGCGGTTGAGAAAAAATCGCACAATTAAATTACCATAATATTATAATTAAATTATTGCGTGGGCGAAATGTAGATAATTTCTGGGTGGAGTTTGAATAGTGACACGTGGTTATTGCTGTGAAAGATGGCTCTTTTCAAATACTTTTCACGAGAAATGAGTACAACGAAGGCTTCCTCGTCGCTTACTATTAAAGAGAAGGAAATAGTGAGGGTTTTTGTGAAAAAAGCAGAGAAACAAGGACGTGGGAAGTACTACTACTGTATCCCAGAAGAAAGAGCAGCAATTGGGATGTATGCAGCGGAAAATGGGCCAGGAAGGGCTTGTAAACATTTCACTAAAGTACTTGAAAAGAATGTTCCTGAAAGTTCAGCTAGGAAGTTGAGAGCCGAATATCTCAGGCAGTTGAAAACTGAAGTTGAGACAGAAGATGCCAAGTCATCTAGTCCATGTACCAGTATCAAAGTTTTGCCAACAAAGAGGCAGGGAAGACCATTACTTGTTGGCCAAAAACTAGATGAAACCATCCAAGGCGTTATTAGAGAAACTAGAAAAGCTGGTGGAGTGATCAATACATCAGTTGTTGTAGCCATGGCCATGGGTATTATAACATCAAAGGATCCTTCATTGGTCCATGAAAATGGTGGCCATTCAGTGTAATACGCAGCCGGACCTTTTCATAGACAGGAAGGGGTCTTGTTTACACTCTAAGCAGAAACATGTTGCTTCGCTCCTATCTAAGAGACAGCTCACAGTGCTTCACTTCATTGAGCGATGGAAAGTAGAATTGGAATGTCCAACTTCGATTTCCGTAGGTTTAGCACTCATAGTGCAGTTTTCTCCTTCCTCAGCATTCCTAGGAAACCACTATTTGGTCAACAGGTACTTGAACAAACCATAATGTTAATACGTATAGCATAATAGCGTTAGCACATAATTATTACAAACTACAGTTATAAAAATATTACATAGTTAATGAAATTCCTTTTTGACAACTGTACTATGCGTGGTAGACCAGACACTTTCTTTCTAAGGAAAGGGTCTGGCCTCGTGAGAATAATGGTAAATTTGATTCTATAGTACTATTATATACTAACCTGTATCACAACTATTTCCAATCCATCCACTATCACAGTTACAAGTATTTGGTGGTCCACAAGTTCCATGTACACATCCTTGAGAACATGTTGCTAAATTTAACGTAATAATATCAACATTTTATAGCATCAATGTCTTACCAATACAATTAGGATATGTTCCAGTATATAGTGGACAACATGTTGATTTCTGATAGTAGACAGCTACTTGTCTATAAGCCCAACCCTGTGAAGTTATTTGCCTATACAATGTATATGACATAGGTTAAGAACTAGCAGGAACAATAACAAACGTGTACCTATAACAACGACGACGTGACCACCATCCACATCCATACCCTTGAGAAGAGTATATTGTGACAGTATATGAATTGCTTGTATAATATACTCCACTTTGGTAACAACTGTGTAAAAGCTCAGATAATATCATGCAGTTAATACTCACCTTACCTTTGACTTGCAGAGAGTGTGATCAGGATTGCTATAAGTACTGTGATACTAAGGACTGTCATGTTGAAAGCAAATTACCAAATTATGATCACTGTAAGAAGAAGGCATGAATCATAACACCTATATTACTACTGACTGCGGGGATACTGGAAGCAACACTGTAAAACTTGGGAAGTTACTTTAACCAACTAAGTGGTGGGATACTATGGAATTCAAATTTACTCACAATATAATTTGTTTATATAATATAGTACTACAAACAACAGATTGCAAGAGCTCTACTGATCATGAATTATGTATTCCATAGTAATGTATCATTTTAAACTACACATTTGTTGGTAAAGTAACATATCAAATTTTTCTGTATATTATCAAGCAACGATGTCAACAGACCCTACTAAACTTAAGGTGTCATTAAACTGAAACGTTTTGACAATAATACTAGGATTCCGCACATACGATGAACTATTGTTTGAGTTGTGTAGACATTAATAGTATGACCACAATTGCTCTCATAGTGTTACAGCACTCAGCTGAGAGTATGTGGTAGCTAAATAATTTGGTTATCTCTTGAAAGCAATTTCATTAATTACTATCAATAGTAAATAATTTTAAAATACCTGTGAGTAATTGGTGTTGTCACAATGACCGGAAGAAAGGCTAAAAGTACAATTAATCTGTGAGTTAACAACACCCCTTAATTGTTAAAGCTTTGCCATTTCTAATATGCTGCGCACATAGCGAGAGGGTTAAAAAGCATGGAAGAAGAAGAGGTTAAAATTAAGGAGTACAGTGAAAGAAGGCAATCATCATTCTACGAAATCCTCAGACGGACATTCCAATTCCTATTTCCAATATCAATATAACGGGGTTATACGGAGTTTTAATGTCCGTTCTCAGCTTCCCTAAATAATAGAACTACATTATACAACCAAAGTCAGGGACCCAACCTAACTGGGAACATCTCCCTGACGCTCCATACTAAGAGATGGGTCGTGGTACTCGCGCTCCACGTTTTATTAAGTAACAAGAAAAGCCTAGAAATGGCGCACATGCCAAAATTATTTAAAAATTCCAATTAACGATCCAGTTGATGAGTTCAATTTCTCATTCCTAATTCCAATTTTGGCATGTGAGCCATTTCTAGGCTTTTCATGTTACTTAATAAAACGCGGAGCGCGAGTACCACGAGCCGTCTCTTAGAATCGAGCGTCAGCGAGATGTTTCCAGTTAGGTTGGGTCACTGACTTTGGTTGTATATTGTAGTTCGATTATTTAGAGAGGCCGAGAACGGACATCAAAACTCCGTATAACCCCGTTATATTGAAATTGGAAATAGGAATTGGAATGTCCGTCTGAGGCTTCCGTAGGACTCATCAACTGGATCGTTAATTGAAATTTTTAAATACGCCAAGGTTCGCGGAAGAAATAAGAAAAAGGAATTGGCATGTCCGTCTGCGGCTTACGTATCATTCAGTGCTTTTTGCCAAGTTGTGTGAACTGCAAAATTAAATTCTAAAGTCTTACTTAAATATTTGTATAATTTATGTAGCTACCTCAACCAATTTGCCATACACTATTAAAAATTATTAAAACCATGGAAGATGTGAGATTCCTCTTCTGTTCACTGTACATGTGAGATGATTTTGTGAAGCCTTTGAAGAATGAATTAATACCTGCATGAAGAGTTTCGTCAGGGAATGCCAAAACCAATTCATCTAAAAAAACATGATATCTCTGTCCATCTTCAATAGTAATAACCAGACTTCATACAATGTCAGTCCAAGGCTATCAGAAGAATCCTATTCTCCAATGACATAGAAACCGTTCCTATGCCACTTGCTATCAAAGACTACAAATACATACATACAGTATACATAATAATACATACAGTATAATGAAGACAGGTGAAGTTTATGAAATAACCTGCTAGGACTGTGATGCATTTTACATCAGACAAACTGGTAGAAATCTCTTCAGTGCAGCATATCAGAGAATGTCAAAGAGCAATAAAGAAACTGGACAACTTCACCAGTGCCTTACCAGATAACTGAGAGAATCTAGCAATCTTGCCTCACCACACTTTTCTCAGGTGAAGAGATATCTTGTATTGTAAAAAAATGATTGGTCGATTTAACAAAATATGGTTTTGCAGGCTGCATGTAAAGTAAACATCATAATGTATTTATTCCAAATGTATTATCAAATTTACTGACCATTCTTAAGACACTATATGGCAGAGTATCTGTTTAGTCAATCTGTTAGTATGTTTGGAATAAAAACAGTATAACATAGCAGAGAAATTTTGTCCATTGAAAGACAGGTCACACAGGTGTACTTCCAAGCACTTACCTTACTGTCATATACTCCAAACCTCAGTGTTGTGTTGAATTGTCAATAACTCGATAACTCAATAATTGAACAAAAACCAACATGCATACACTTTATATAAGTACTAGTTATTAAGTTCATTTATTAAGTTCCACGTCACTTTGTTACACTTATCTAATTTCTGCATAGATATTTCTTTGCATGAGGCATCATTTTCGCTAGACTGGACTTAGA
This sequence comes from Xestospongia bergquistia, assembly GCA_963965975.1. Classification (NCBI taxonomy): domain Eukaryota; kingdom Metazoa; phylum Porifera; class Demospongiae; order Haplosclerida; family Petrosiidae; genus Xestospongia; species Xestospongia bergquistia. Next base: position 6,951,798 of record OZ014414.1, read on the forward strand.
TCTTAATGGAGGTAATAAATATAATAATTAGGATTTCTTGATTCATTATTGTTAACAAAATATAGATTGATATTCATAGTGACTTAGTTTGTATGCATTGTTTTAAGATACATAGAAAAAATTATCAAACACACTTTGAATTGCACATAAAATAAAGCTCAACAAACAGCTTTCAAAAGGGAAATATCTAAAGTTATCCTATTTTAAATTTCTTTATGACAACCCTCACAGTAAACTGTAGCATTACCTTAAAACCTAGTCGATCACAGATAAATTGAATCAACAAATTTCTTTTCAAGTGATATATATGTTATTTTAGACCTTTTGATGATGGTGACTAAAGGGATATTAATATTTTCAGAAGAAACAATGTAAGTTGTTGGTCTATGCCTTACAATACAAGAAATACTATTTTAAAAGAAAAATCTCAATGCAGACTTACGTGAAAATACTAGAATTCTGGCTTTAAGATTATTTATGACAGACTTTCAACAACATTTTTATAAATTTGCTGTGGTGAAAGTTGTATACTTTGCAACCACAAATGTAAAATAATTATTTAATGTAAAGCTCAATAAAATCCAATGGAGTATCTTCATCAGGATAAACTTCATTTCACACACTCTTAGTTCAATATCTTCATTGGTAATCACATTAAAAGCTTAACTTTAGTACAACATGGTCCTTCATTTCCATCACATTGTCATCCATCCCACAATGTATCATTGACATATAAAACATGTTGCCATCTTCCTTTATTTCCACTTACATAAGGAGGAATGGCTGATTCACAATAATAATCGTTTCCAACAAAGTTTGGTTTCTTTCCAGGTGCTTCAGTATTATTTGTACTACATGGTCATTGATAATCTGGATAAGGTACATTATCAGAAGTTAAACCATTAGCATATGTCCAAATATGTTTACGTGGACTACTACCGTATGTAATAGAAATACCATCAACATAACAAGAGTCAATTACAACTTTTTTACTATTAAATCCATCAGGAGCTCGATACTGATACCCACTTAGTTGACCACACACTTTATTGTAATGAATTCCTTGAGTAGAAAAGAAAGTATGACTAAATGTACCAGAGTCAGGAAGACCGCACACATCATGATCAATGTTATTATACTGTTGTTGTGTCAAACCAGGAAGACAGTTGGCACCAGGTTCACTCATGTTGAGGTAGCCTACTCTCATCCAACCTCCTTTACAATCACAGTTACTACCCTCCATATCACAGTAGACTGATATGAGAGATCCATTTGGAGCCTGTAATGTGTAATAGCCTGATGGAGCTGAGCTGTATGCATGTAAAAGTAGAGAGCAATTATAGAAAGTAAATTTACAGTGGACAGATATTAAGGAACCATTTGCAGCTCTCATCAAGTAATACCCAGATGGGGCTGGACCTTTTTCTTGTAAGACTTGAGAACAGTTGTCAAAGGCATTGTCATCACAATAGACAGATATTAAGGAACCATTGTGAACTCTCATTGTATAGTACTCAGATAGAGCTGAACTGTTTTCTTTAAAGACTTGAGAACAGTTGTCAAAGGCATTGTCATCACAATAGACAGATATTAAGGAACCATTGTGAACTCGCATTGTATAGTACCCAGAAAGAGCTGAACTGTTTGCTTTAAAGACTTGAGAACAGTTGTCAAAGGCATTGTCATCACAATAGACAGATATTAAGGAACCATTGTGAACTCGCATTGTATAGTACCCAGAAAGAGCTGAACTGTTTTCTTTAAAGACTTGAGAACAGTTGTCAAAGGCATTGTCATCACAATAGACAGATATTAAGGAACCATTAGGAGCTCGAATTGTGTAGTACCCAGATAAAGCTGAACTATTTTCGCTAAAGACCTGAGAACAATGGGAGAATGCGGAGTTAATTTTTTTTATAAAAAGTGAAATTTCTTCTAATTGCTCTAGTAGTTCATTGTTAATTTCAAAGTTATTATGACATTTGTGGGATATCTGAGAACATAGTTGTGAAAGATGGAATTCACTACCATTGCTAATGTAATTGATTACAATACAAGTAACATTGCTATCATTAGAAGAATATAATGTCTTTAATGCTTTCTTTATGGAACTGGAAAAGAGATTACATCTGAGAACTGGATCATAAACTTTAATATCAATGATTTCATCATTACTCCTGGTCTTATTTGCAAAATCACCACAATACAAGAATGACAGAACAGCAAATAAAAAAATTTTCCTCATTTTTGAAAATGTTTCACTTATTTTGGAATAGCTGTTAACTTACTAATAAAAATGAATCTCTGTCTGAAGAAATAAATAACACTAACATGTACACTGTAATTTAGTCTAAAATTATTTCTTGTATATCTAAGCAATTAAAACTAACAGAGCTATATTCTAAATTCAGTTAACATATGGCAATGTTGGTGTTGCTTACTGTTTAAATTTCAAGGTATACAATAATTGTTTGTTTTGTATGCTGAAAATATATTCAATTATCAACACTAACAAATCAAGTTAAATCTAAAACATATATATGTTGTTTTAAATATCAAGATATATGATAAACACTGCATTGCAATTATATAGTACTTGATCCATGTATGTTACTATGTATATGCAGTACAGTCTTGAACTGGAATTGAAAGTTGTTCTCTTGGCTGCTAAATGTATACATAGTTAAAAGATTTCCTGAACTGACATGCACAGTGTCATGAAGTAATTACAACCATTGGCTGCATAAACTGTAGTACATTATCAATGAAATGTATGTTTTTTCTTTAATACTTTGTACATGTAAATCCTAATACACGTATTTACTTCACAACAATATAGTGGCAATTAATAGTACTTGATCCATGTATGTGTGTATATGCAGTACAGTCATTATGTACATATATCATCATATATTGATATAACATATACATATATATAACCATTGAGACCTTGTATTTCAAATAGATTGAAAGAGGTGAGTTTGTTATCATTTAAAGAAGGTAGGGAAAAGCACCTATTAATCAATATATTCAACTATGTGACAGTTGATACACTCATATACAGAACTATTATATGATTGCAAAAATGTCAGTTTCTTAAATAATATTCATTCAATCATATCTTTGGCTATTACAATAGTGATTATCACCCATTATATCAACAAAAATTTCCAAAAGGAGATTATAAATAGAAACTTTTAATTTTAAAATTTGAAGTGAGATATGAGAACATATGTTACAAATGGCAAGTTGAACTGGAATTGAAATTTGTTCTCTCAGCTCCTGAATGTATACGTAGTTAAAAGATTTTCTGACCTCCAAGTGTCCAAGCAGTAATAATGAAGTAGTTACAACCATTGGCTGCATAAACAATCAATTCTATAGTACATTATAAATGAAAAGTATGTTTTTTTCTTTAACCCTTTCTATCTGTTAATCCTAATTCACAACTATGTACTCGCCCTTGAAACAGTTTTACAGTTGCTATGAGTTCTATCTGTGTTGCCCAAGGATTGGGAAAACCTAACTTTAAAATGTATTCTCACATTTTCAAGTCAGTTATTAATCTTTGTTACACAGTGAAATAAATATAGGAAACCATTATAGTAACACTAGTGTATTTAGAGTTATTAAAGTACTCTTATTATCGTATCACAGGGAAATTTATAACGGCACAAATTCAATGACTAAAATTTGAACTTTAATACATGCTATAGGAAAGTTGTCTTTTTCGCAATTTTATCGTAATAATGAATATTATCAGGAAAATTGTATTATAAAATCATAATAATTATTAACAGTAAATTGTAAGAACGTTTTGTCATTGTTTTAATGTAAAATGGGGAAGGGTGAGTTTTGCTTCTTTTTGTTAATGATAATTAATAACCAATCTCTATTGATCTTAGTATGTTACTATTGTATGTGTGTGTGTGTGTGTGTGTGGTGTGTGTGTGTGTATGTGTGTGTGTGTGGGTGGTGTGTGTGTTAGGAATATGTAGTTATAAATGATATGTTGTTACTCTAGATCTATTATCTTTTAATCAATATAAAGATTTTATTAATAACAAGGAGAGATCTTGGGTTACTCTTGATTTCACATCCAATGTTACTGTAATAATATTTCTTTAATTCTCTTTAGATCAATTTATGGTATTAGCATCGAATGCATATATTATAAATTAATGTATCTTGACATCACTGGTCATGAGGATGACAGGGAGTGTCTTCTCTTAAATTCTATAAGATGACATAACTTCATATATAATTTCAAGCTGTTTACTCTTTCAAAAAAGGTGCAGAATTTTATTTTTTTGCTAACGTTTCTGGTTTACTCGATCATGTTGCTGTTATCTCATAGTCAGATCAAGTGAATACTGTGAATCCTGTGAAGACATCATGACTCAAACTTAAGCCTAAAGACTAAACTCTGGGAATTTTTGAGATATCTGTATGACAGAGAGATGTACACACGCATACAGAGGGAGAGAGAAAGAAAGAGAGAGAGAGAGAACGAAAGCTGATAAATTAAGTGCTATAATCCTTGACGCCTACATGCAATAAGATTAATAGTATTCTGCCATCAATGTTCTATTTTTAATATAAAGTTTTAGATATTCATTCGTCAAATAAAGTTTTTAAAGATATTCATTCGTCAAACGTTACGTGTGTTTATCATCAAATCTTATTATGTTGCCATGGATCCTGGATCTCCTCCCAATGTATAACGGAAGTCATGTACTATAACCGTACTAGCTGACTAAGAAAGTGACAACTGAAAAGTATTAAAGCTCCAGTTTATATTCATTGCAGTTGATTCGTTGTGCTAGTTATACTTGGAAGTAATATAAAAGGTATATATATAATATATCTATAAATAGTTTACCCTGTGCATATTGTCTATTAAGACTATCTATTGCAGCTACGGGTCACGCCCTTTTATTTGTGAGTGTACTACTTTTATTGAGGACAATTATAAGGATCATGCCATAGGAATTCCAAGGAGGACGATTCTGGTTGCATTAATACGAATGTAGTTCACACAGGCATAGCAATTGCATGGCTTCAGCTTCACAAATTTTAAATCAGATAATTTGAATGTGTGTGACACATTTAGATTGACCCGGCTAAAATTATACTACCCTTATGTATTTATAAATACCTAGTGTATACTACTTACAGTGCAATAAACTGGACTTTTATAGCCCAATCTACAATGACTGTAAATTTAAAAATGAAAAATATTATTCATTATGTTTTAATAATGTAATATGATACATTACTGTAACTACACTATTAGTATCATAGTTTATATTTCACAACAATTAATATAAGAAATAATGAACTAGTTGTCATATATAATTGATTATGACTACATAATATAAAGGTATCACTCCTTACTGTCTAGCTTTGCACCTGGACACTTCACAAAATAGAAGGCTTACTGACCACTAGACAACTAGATTGTGTATATCTTCATAGTAGTTATTAGCAGTGGAAGTTAAAATTGATGTGTAAATAATGGTAAAAACCTAATTATAATTACTATTACTTTAAACAAAAAAAAGATTAAATTATAATAAGCATTCTAATATTATTGTTGATGATGATTCTATAACTAACTACTCAGATAATGTTAAATATTAATAATTACACTGTAAAAAATTAGGTGTCACTATGACACCACTTTTTGGTGTCATTGACTTGTGCAAATTTGACACCAATTTAGTGTCACAGCTAACCTTTCATAATGTCATGATAGCACTTTATTCTCCTCCCCTAACACTTATTTAAGGAATGATAAATGAATGATAAATAATGTACATAAAACAAAAAGAAAAATAATGTGTCCAAACTTAAAGCAATCCTTCAATGACTTGCTGAACCGAAAGTGGAAGTTTTTTCGCTTGATTCTCAAGACCACACATATATTCCAGTAGGTGACATAAGGACTTAGAAGGCACATGGTACTTGATGTTGAAGACATAATAGGAGGCTATACAACAATGTACAGCAGTCAGAAATGATGGCATCTTCAGGACATTGGTCTTCTCTATGACAACCATAGGCTGTATTGCTTTTGTCAAGCCAAGTATGTTACTTGTCATTATATAATCTTATTTTATGTACACAATAGAGTCAACTGGGTAGTTGATGGAGGAATAAAATTTGAAAGTGGAGCATGTGTAGTACTTAAAGTTGATAGAGAAGGAGAAATAACATTTGGTCAAATAATTAGTGTATACCTTGTTCATTATGTAGTATTACTGGAGGTGAAGGTCCTTCAAGTGCTTGACTTTGATCATCATTTTCATGCTTTTTGTGTTACTCGAAACCCCAGTCAAAACCTCTTTATATGGGCTTCCAAGTTACAGGATTCAAATGTATATGGACTCTATTCACAACCATTGACTCGTATTAGTTACAGTGTGACTACCAATAAGTATATTGTTCTTAAGTATTCAATACCTTATTAAAAAAAATTAAGTTTCATTCATGTGAACTAAAGTCAGTGTCATGGCAATCAATACTGTCTCATGATAACCTCAAGTGGTCAAGGTAACATACTGGTGTCATGACAACACCAACCGTGACACTACATGGTGTCATGATGACACCTCCTTTTTAACAGTGTAGAGAGTTTGTGAAGGATATGGTGTTTCTATGAAACATTTCTATAATGCTAAAAAAGAAATTATTACAAATTATACTAGACACCTCTAGCACTTGCAGAGTAAATACAATTTATATTTTAATTGATTACATATTATTAATTTTATAATTTAAATTCAGTAGTTAGTTGCTAAGTCATAGGTAGTCAGTATGTATAATATAATTTTATTTGCCCTCTTTAAATGTCATATGCAATAAATAAAAGGCAAACAAAGAGATAGCTAGACGTACACAGTTACGCACTTTAAACAATCTCCTTACCACATACAATGTAATCTCATGTGACCAGAGCACTTAATATATCCAATCTTTTCAACATTCAAATTCAGAGTACATTCATAAGATGATGGTCACATGACAGGTGTATTTTCATTGGGGCCACTCAAATTGACTGCAGCACAATTTCCAAGTGCAACTAATACCATGCCATATGAAGTACTATCTGTAAACAATGCATACTGCTAGTATCATACACTATAACATATGTACAATGAGGAATATAATAGAGTTTTATAATGTTTCTTATATTCCTACCCTAAAGCCTAAATTCATGGGGGCAAGGATAATTCAACAGGACACTTTTCACTGCACCTGAGTTCATATCATTACAGAAATATAAAGAACTCGAGCTTTTATCTGAGCATCCAGTACTAGTAATTTTTGACATGTTTATAGGTCAGTTTCTTGGAAGAAAAATGTCAGAATGTCAATCATAAAACCACTAGGGGTTAGTTGGCTTGCATGTTAGCTTACACGACTATTTAAAAGATCATGAGTCAATCATCAAGAATGGTTTAACGTTTCTGGAATAGTGAATTCTCTTTCAATAGTCTATTAATTACTTGTTTTTAATTATAAAATATATTGTATGTTATATGAAATATCTTTTATGAAAATTTCCTTTATATGAACATTACAATTGTTTAAATGGTAGGGAATACAGAAAAATATTGATTTTTTGAATAATCAACAAAACGTGACCTCATTGAAGTTTGCTCAAATTACAGTGTTGCAGCATTATAAGAAATACATTGATTCTATTTATAGGGCAAGCAAGGTGCTATATTAACGGTATTACTATAAATTATAAAATCACTACCTCCCTTGAGTATACATTTTAATGTGAAAGGTTTTTATCAGCATAAGTAGTGATAGTTTAATTTTATTAAATGTCTCTATGCTGTCTCTCAGCAATATTTGTACTTCCAAAAGTTAGTGTAACATTGTCTTAAAATATTAACTGTTATTACTCTAATTCTCATTTTTAATAATATTTCTTATTCCTTTATAGTTATGAAGATACTTGTGGTCCAAGTTGTTATAGTTTTGTGTCTGCTTTGTTGTAGTATAAACTGCTCTACAGTTTGTGTGGTAAGTAATAGCACCGCACTTGCTAACAGCTCTAGAATAGCTTGTGATATTACTACTAATAATATTACCTTTGCCTTCATTCTTTTTAACAATCATTCTGATCAATATTCTACTATTTTTGTGGAAGGTCGTCATAACTTGATGTCATCATTGTCTAACACATTTCATGATGTTACAAACTTGTTAATTATCGGAGAAAATTCTGCTGAAATTTCTTGTAATTTAGGGGCAGGATTCGCTTTTATAGACTCAGCCAACATTGTCATTAATAACATCCGGTTTATTGGCTGTGGAGCTGTGCAAAATGGTACTAGTAAAGTCAATGATGTGTTTCATTTATTATCAGCCTCTCTTTATTTTCTCAAATGTGTCAATATTACCTTGGACACAGTAAAAATATCAGATAGTTATGGATTTGGTGTTCAAATTTATGCAACTGTTGGCTTTAACATTATTAAAAGTAGTCATTTTACAAACAATGGAAATTCACAACATTATGGTGGTGGTGTTCATATTGAATTTCCCTACTGCTATCCCATTAGTAAATATACCTGTATGTCAAACTATTCTGACTACTACAAAATGAATTCAACTTATAATATCATTGACTGCACATTTGAAGATAATAATGCCCTAACACCAAATGCTAGCATCACAACTTACATTAAACCTTACAACGAGTCTCATGTTTCCTTTGGCAGAGGAGGAGGGTTATCATTTGTCCTCAAGGGTGCAGCCAAAAATAACAAAATTGTCTTGGATAATTGTACATTTTCTAATAATAGTGCTCTTTTTGGAGGAGGTCTGTATATTGAATTGTTAGATGAAACACAACATAATGTAGTTTCTGTGAACAATAGTTTATTTGTTATGAACCAGGCAATGCGTGTTGGAGGTGGTGCAAAAGTTAATTTACTCTCCTTTTCCAATTTAAGTTATCAATTCAATGATGTTCATTTCAGTCACTGCTACTTTAGCAACAACTCTGCTAAAGAAATTGCTGGAGGACTATCATTGCTAGCTACTAAGGAACAACGCTTTATTTTTCCAACAAATGCCTTTTCAATTGATTCAACAAAATTTTTAGCTAACAAAGCACAGTATGGTGCAGCATTAGATCTTTCATCTTGGCCTTTATTGACTGGAATGACCATACATGCTGAATTGTCTAACTGTGTCTTCACAAGCAATTTGATTACTACAAAATTAAATAGAGTTGTCGGATCTGGAACAGTTTATCTTAGTGATATCACTGTAAATGTATTTGATTCCATTACTTTCAAGCATAACAATGGGTCTGCTGTTGTGGCAAGTGGAAGTATTGTTTCTTCCGAAGACAACTGTTCAGCTAATTTCACTGAAAACACTGGTATATCTGGTGGTGCATTGTCATTGTTTGCTCAATCATACATTGTTGTTGGTGAACATACTACATTTTTGTTTCTAAACAATGAAGCTACTACATTTGGTGGAGCTATTTTTGCTTTTTTCGCTGGAGAACGTAGCTTTCTTTCATCCCGAGATTGCTTTTTGAGATACTTTGATGTGAACATTGGACCATATGAATGGTTAACACACTTTTATTTTCGTAACAACACAGCAAACAATCAAAGCAACTCTATCTATGCTACATCTCTTCTTGCTTGCGCTTGGGGTATGGACAGTGGTGTTCCAGACATATTAGGTATAGAGAAAAATGTATTTTGTTGGGATTCTACAGATCGGTGGATATATGAAACTGATAACCTGACATTTGATGAATGTCACAATCAAATTGCAACTGCCCCAGCAAACTTTAGTAGTGAAGTTGTTAATGTGAGTGTGGTACCAGGTAGCCAACTAACTTCAATCTAACTGCATTTGATGCTCAAAATGATACTATAAATAGTAACCTTTATTTTCTATCTTCTCAATCTGATGACATTATAATAGAAGGTAGCAATAACTACATTTCAACAACTACCATAGAACTAAATAAAGCCAACAGAGAAGTTACTAATGGAACAGTTATACTCCAAACTCTCTCACCACATATTATTCAATCTATCTTGAATGTTACCTTTAAAGACTGCTCTCCTGGTTTGCAATTTCAGAACAAAACATGTAAATGTCCAGATAACTCCAATGCTTTTCATAGCTTTACCAAGTGCTATAGTGACTCTAAAGTTGAGCCACAACGAGGATATTGGATTGGTAATTATAAGACGGGAAGTGTCTCAGATGTCGTAGTTGTTGCTCAATGTTATTACTGCAATACTAGAGCTTCTACTACTGAGTTTAATGGTGGCTTTCTTCCAGTTAAGTACTTGTCATGTAAAGATAACAGAAAAGGATTTCTTTGCAGCGAATGCAAAAAAGGTACTGCCCCTGCTATTAATACATTTCTCTTTCAGTGTGTAGAATGTAAAGGTGTGAACGCTGGTGGAGTTTTATACATTATAAGTCAGTTTATTTTCACATTAATAATATTTGGTTTCATAATGTACACTAATTTTGCATTGACATCTGGTAAACTTGCTGCAGTTACACTATTTGCTCAAATGTTTTTCGTTATTCTTGGTGACATTGACCTATATACGGCTGATATTGTGCAATCTTATAAACTTGCTAATGTACTACATCAATTATTTAGGTTTATATATGGTCTGTTTAATCTTGATTACTTTCTAGTTTTCCCACCAAAATGTTTAGGACCAAACTTGAACTCAGCTCAAATACTATCTATTCTTTACATTCCTGCTATATTTCCTCTGTCTCTAGTATTGGCTACTTACATTGTATTCATATTAGAAAATAAATGCGCTTGTAGTATATTAATACCTGAACACACTTATCTACAAATTAAACCAATAAAAGATTGCGTTGGCAAAAGACAACGTCAAGAAAATATGGATCAAAAAGTTTCATGTGCACAGAAAATTTGGAATGCAACAGCCACTTTTACTCTACTGAGTTACACCAAAATCACAATTGTGACATTTTATCTCTTGACACCAGTTCACATGTGGGACAAAGACAATAATGTTCAAGGTATTCGTATGTACTTCGATGCAAACATGAAGGCATTTACACCTGAATTTACAATTCCAGCTTTAATCATTGGTTTGTATGTGTTAAGTTTCCCATTTTTCTTACTGCTGTTTTTCTACGAGGAGGATCTTCCAAATCAAAAGACATCATATTCAGAAGACAGTATAGCCAGTCAATGTGAAGATGAGATACGAATAGAGCAGGCAAAACCAAGGTTTTTAAATCATCTCTTGTATGCATATCAAAGAGATTACAGACGTCTAAAATCACCAAACAGTTTAGCTAAACAAAATGAAGATGGTAACAAATGTTTTATGCGCTTTAAGAAATACTGGCAAATACGAATGGGAAGATTTTGGAAATGGCAATGTCTTCGTAATGACTTTCGTTGGGTTCCAGGGGGATACTTTTTTGTTCGTGTTTTTCTCTTGTCAGCTCAACTTGGTGCCTTTAGTTTTGCAATTCAGTACATAATCCAAATAATAATATGTTCTGTAACAGCTATATTGGTGCTATTTTTTCAACCATATCAAAAAAGTTGGATGAATAAACTTGATGCTTCCGTATTTCAAATTATGGTAATGATATTAAGTATCAGTTTATACCAACATTATCTTGTTGTAGCTGGATCTGGATTATCAGTGTGGGGATTTTGGTTTCAACATGTTTTAATTTCATTGCCTCTACTTTATCTTATTTTGTTGGTTGTTATTAGCATCTGGAAATCTCATTGTTTCTATAAAATGAGGGAAAGTCTAAAGTTGAAATTTTTTGGCCAGAAAACTGAGGAATCTGATGAAGACTTTTTTCTCGTGGAATATAAACTTGTAGCAAATGATTCTTAAAGTGTAAATTTTTAACTGCATAATTCTCTTTGCTGAACATAGTAGTTTCTGTTTTATAAAATAAGATAATCCTTTTTTAACATGTGATTATTTTTTAAGCAAAATTAAAGGTGGTGTAATGAAACAACCAATCTTTGTGGGAGGTGTTTGTTATATATATTAAATTATATTGTTTGTGTTTACATTTATGAAATTATTAGGGTGTGGTAATACACATCTTTTGATAGTAAAATAATTATGTTGTCTTAATGACATATTCTAGTTGTTCATTTTGCATATCAAAGAATTTATTATGTTGATAATGAAAGCTCACAAATTATTAATATCACAGAACAAAACAGTCAATGAAGGGATAGGTTGGTAATATTATAATTTGTAGTTATTTCAGCTAGTTCTCATCACACTATCAACTGTGCTTATGAGAAGATGCATAGTGTTTATATTCTACTACATATAAATTATATCTGGTATTAAGATTTTCAACCAAACAACAAAACATGACCTTTTTGTATTCATTTTAGGCAGAATCAAAAAACACTAAATTTTTACACACACTAGAAAGCTTTGAAGAAAAAATGAAGTCCTTAATATAATTTATGGACTATATATATATTGTGTGTGGTGATTTCAAATTTTATTAATATATAAACTGAGATCAGTTAAATAGTTAACAGAAATAAGTAATTATTTTGATCATCTCTCCTCCAAAGGAGGGCACAGTTGGATAATTTGGAAGAGTCTTGTTCATGGGCAGAACTAAATTTTAACAGATACGAGAGGTTGAGTAGTCAATGACATTCACTAGATATGATAGACAGAGCAGGCAGAGTGTGATCTATTTTCAGAGTATTTTTCATTAGAAAAGATAATTGATGTTGTCATGTTTGGTTATTTGATGGTGTTTTATGCATAGATGTTCATACTCAAACTTGAGAGGATTTGGGCTGATGCCAGTTATGATGCTAACAGCATATCAATAGATGTGATTGTATAAAAATGAAATGGAAAGTAATAATATTTCAAAGTCCTTTAACTAAGACAATCTTTTTCATATGCCTAATCCAAAGGAGGTTGATCAACCTCCTTTGGATTAGGCATATGTTTTGAACTTTTGATGCTACATTTGTGATTTATAGCAATGACTTCTATAATAGTATAACAACTTAATATTAATATAATATTATAATACATATACTATATTTAATTATATTAAATATAAAGTATTTATTATTACATGAAGAATTTGATAAATTTAAGTTCATACCATTTGTTTGTTGATAAAAAATGGCACGCCCCTTTTCATGTGACACAGTCCCTCCCATATCCCATAATTCAATAAAGAAACTCGTTGGAGTTGATGATAAAGATCTTGCATACTCATGTAACTAAAACAACAAAATAATGTGGGTGTGGTCAATAATGAATGGATGTGGTACCTTGACATCTACTGAACATCATACAGTTGACATGGAATTAGTGAGAACTTCCCCTTCAGATATTAGACTCACTAAAGAACTCTTACCTACTCCTAATGGCGGCAATATACAATATCAACGTGTATTTTTATAATACCTGTGTCTCCTAGAACAATAACTTTAACTTTTCTGATATTGTCTGAAGACATTGCAGATTGACATAAAGGGTTAAAAAAATTATTATATATTGTAGGTGTGGGGCTTTGTTACATGAGCCTCATACCTTTATTAATGCTTTTGATATATTACTTTAATCATAAGTGATACCAATGCACACAAATTAACTTAAACTACAATAACTACTTGAAGCTTTCAATACAAACTTAGTATAATGAATGGACAGTTACCTCTACACCTGATAACCACTACACCACCAAGAATCAACAAAGAATTTGTCAAAATTGTCATATACAATGCAAGGAATGGAATGTTTATCCACACAAGTACACATGTACATGTCCTGACTCTCCTTTCAATGTAACAATGTGTAAACATATTCACCTTGTTATAAGTATATCAACTCTCACTTGAATAATATTCCAGTAGAACTATGAATTGTCCCTATGAAGTCACTTAACATTTGAAATGAGGAAATATTCTGTGAAGTAAAAGTCTCAAGGGGACACACTACAATAGCTTCCATGAAAGAAGATATACAGAGAGATATGGATCATCTATATATGTCTTATTAGATCAATGTACAGATAAAGATATCCTGCAACAAATAAGAAACAATATAAGAGCGACATTAAACCTTGTTGAAGACAATATAATATAAACATCATCTAGATTTAAACAGGCTATCAAATGAACTAGCAAACAAAGCATTATCTCCCAAAATCATTCTTCTCAACTTGAAAACATTGTAAAACTCTGTCAACAAAAATCACTAAACGAATCAACAAACAAAAGCATGAACTAAAACAGTCACTCCTATCAAAACTCCAATCACTCGATTTACCTAAGACTTCTATAGGTAAGTAGTATCTTACAATGTCTATTTTCAATAAACATTCTATACACACATATGTTTTAGATGTGAAATTAAAACTATAAACAATAAAAAGCTGTTGAATGTGTACAAAACTTTGATGATAATAGTTAATACTGCAGTAGTGACATAAACAATGAATTTGTTATTACACTATACATAATTCTTGTGACAAAGAAATTCTAGTTATGACTGTCAATCAAAGAACTATAGAAACCTTGTTACAATATGGACAACTAATTACAACAAATATACCTTTTAACATAATTACCAGATGAAATCATCAACAACACCATTAACGATGTGAAGGATTATTTCATGTCTGGTATGAATTATTACAGAGAGGTATATCCAAATACGTATTGTAAAGAATTATTTTACATGTTTTGATATAAGAAATGAAAAGAATGTGAATGGACCTGTAAACTATACAACAATGAATATGATACAACATGACTTATGTTAAGATTAGTATCACTAGTATGTTTATCAAGACAAAGATTGTATAAGTTAAACATGTTTTGTCTTTCAATATCCTTTGATCCAACATACAATTACAATAATTTCATCACTTATATTCAATAGGACCTGTATTAACATGAAACATTCTCCCACTAGTGAATGGTATTGTAATAAATGTTTAACATCTAGAAGACAAAACACATCATAAGTACAACACAATTCATACTCAATACGACAATAGCTTCATTAACAGACTATCTAACCTTAGTCGATTATTGTTCACGTGATCGAACCACCAACGAAACAATGGCTGCAAGGAATCTTTCTTTTCAGAAGTTATTAGAAGAGAAACCAACACTTGATGAATTATGCGAACATATTCGTATTGGTAGTAAATGGTATCAGTTAGGAATCCAGCTAAAACTGGGTCCTAAGAAGTTGCGCGATGATATTCAAAAGTTACCAGAGGATTGTACTTACAAAACATCAAGGATGTTTGAGTTGTGGTTAGATACCAACCCTAATGCTACCAGAAGACAAGTGGTAGATGCTTTGAGGAAGGAAGTCATCAAAGAAATCACTATTGCTCATGATTACGACCTGGTCCTATTAAGAAAATGTTGTATCTCTACTGGTGAGTACTAGTGAATTAATGTGGTTGATAAGATAGTATGTGTTATTATTTTCATGACAGGAATGGACTCCTTAGCTACTGAAGCTATTATTATTCTTTGGCACTATAATGATACACTATCACAGTCTATGATCAATCCTGTAAAAGTGTCTCAACTCTTATTTAGTGAGGGATGTATCAATGAAGTGACACTTGATAAGATGGAGACAACAGAATGTACTATGGATGAGAAGAAGACAGCTCTGTTATCTGCTATACAAACAGCAATATCTTCACATCACAAGAATTTGAAAGTGTTAGCAAAAATACTGTCCAAGTTTGAGGAGATGAAAGTTCTATCTGAAATAATTTTCAGTGAATATAGTGAGAGATCATTAATATAATTAATGATTTATCTTAACATTTTTTCATTTAAAGTTAAAAGATTTCCAAAAGACCAGATAACAATAGCTAATGTTCAAGAGGTAGTAATGACAGGTTATAGTAGTCATGAAGATCATGCCAGTGACATTTTACGTTGTCATTATGGCACTCTCACTCAATCTCTTCAATATCCTATTAGAGTAGCAGAGATGCTATGTGGAGAGAGGGTTATTTCAAGTGTAACGTTGTCTACGGTAAAAAGTACTGCAGAATCTTGGTCTGAAGCAGAAGCATCATTTGTCTTGTTAAGAGCTATACGTCATGGTGTACATAGTAACTATAGTAACCTGGTAATATTTGCTAGTGTACTCTTAAAATTTACTAGCAATGTACCATGTGCTAAGGATTTGTTGAAGGATTATGGTAAGTACATTAATTTATAATCATAACACTAATATTGACATAGAGAAGGCATTTCTTAATAATGAAATATTGGATATCCACTCAATTAATACTGTAGTTAGTGAAGGTATAATACGATACATTAAGATCATGATATCATTGAGTCAAATTAGATAATTCATCGACTACTACATCAGTAGCTTCAGTTGATAGCAGTTTAAGTCAAGGTAATAGATAAATTTATATTGATATATAAATTTTCATTGAAGACATCTTATTAGACCAAACATTATCTACAGTTTCAATTGACAACAGTTCAGCCTCAAGTCATGGTTAGTATAACAAGAATATAGGAGAACTATTTATTGTTACTAATTACAGATAATATGTCAAAGGAAGTTCCAATTCCTCGAAAATTTGGGCCTATTTTTGGATCAATTAAAAGAGAATATGCAATAGCTTTGAGTAATATCCGAGAAGCTATCAGCACAACACCCCCACCTCTGGATAAATTGAAACAATTTCTTAGAGATGGTTACTCTCACCTCAAATCTCAAATAGCTCATTCTAACTCTATTGATGATGTCCTAGATGTTGTAAATGATCACTGTACACTGATCAATATCAGCTGTTTGGAGAGTATTGTAACACGATTCAAAATCAAAGAAGCTGAGACACATATACAAGCATATAAAGATGTTGTTCAATCATTTTGTAAAAAAACGAAAGCTTCTCTTTGCCTAAATGAAACCTTCAAAGTTACAAACACTCCTGCTCTTCTTCAATGTGAGACAGCTGTCTTTATCTTAAATTGGAATCCTAAAGATTGTACATTAGAAGACATCGAAGATATCCTTTCAGAATCATTTGAAAGAAATGTGGAGATTCGTTACTTAGCAAAAGGCAACTCCATCGTTGTCACCTGCTTTTTTCCACTCAATCTAACAACTCTACTTATTGCCAAAGCTCAGGAGACTCTTGAATCAGTGAAGAGGAGAGGATTACTCCAACTTATAATTGGTCATTGTGCCATTTATGATCATAGAAGAGACAAGGTAAGTTATGAGTAGCATTAGACCACAGTTACTGCATGTGTTGTGTATTGATAAATAGGAGATTAGAACTATTGTAGAAGAGAACACAAAGGAGTTGAGAAGTCAACTGGAACTAGAACAAACCATCCGCAAAAAGATGACTATGCAAATATCATCTATTTTCAAACAAAATGAAGGTATATTGTGTACAACTATTGTTTTATTTAATAGCTATCTATTATATGATATATCTGATTAATAACTTAATGTTCCTTTATATAGAAACAAGAGAAATGAAAGAAAAGACAATTAAAGGTTTGACGTCACTTATGAAAACAAAGGAAGGTAAATTAATACAACATCAATCACAAGTCCAATGTTGTCAGTATTTTACATAATATATTAGTGATCAATTTTCTTCTCATTTTATATAAAGATATTGAGAAGAATATATTGTCAGTGTCTGCTGAGAGACAGAAAGAGCTAGAGACACTGCAAAATTTTATAACGTCATTGATTTTACAACTAAACGAGAGAGACCAACAGATTGAGGAGTTGAAGGGAAGGCTGAAAGGTAACTGGTATTAGTGACTTTTCATTGCACTGTTACTAGATCTAGTGTTTATGCCTAAACCTCATAAACCATTAACTGATCAAGGACTTGAGGAGGCTCAAACACAGTCCAGTCAGGAAGAGACATCACCTATCACTAAAACTACAGGTAGTACTATTTTATATAAATAGTTTTATAATACTCTTATAGAATCTCTATCAATATCAGAGTTAAAAGATCCGTTAAAGGGTTCAGTTAATGATAAAGAAGACAGTTCATTACCTCATCTAAGTAGGTTGTATTGTAATTTGTATCATAACAAAGTAAACAAATGATTATTAATGTAATATACTAATCTAATCCATTAAATGTTAGTATCATTACAGTAATTTGTTTTGTCTACTAGTAGTGGTTGTAATAAATGATGTCATAATTGAGTCATAAAATTACTAACACAAAATCATAATATTGTCAGTAATAATATATTGATAATCCTTAAATTACAAATACTAAATTTATGTATGATCTTGGTTTATTATAATATAAAAATATCTTTATTAATAGAGTATCCAGATGATATATTGAAGGATTCTGATGATAAAGAGTCAATCAAAGGTATGTATCTTTGAACATATGTCATTGTTATTGTTATGACAAATGCAAACAAGATCACAATTATTATAAAAATGGCATCCTATAATTGTGATGTTAATAATTATTTCCTGATAGTAGTAGACTTCCTCATAAGACAATAACCTCTATATATAAGGTTTGTACAAAATACTATGAAAAATGGTTGCTTCTTGTAACTCTGTAGTTAGTTGTAGTCGAAAAATATAATAATAATTTCATAATTGTGATTCATTACGAACTAAAACTTATTTCATAACCTTGACTTAATTCATAGCTTTTTGAAATAGCTGATGATTATAATAGACAAGGTATTATTTTTTCATTTACTAATTCTCAAATTTCTTCTATCAATTCCTAAACTAATTAACTTCATCAGATCACTTACAGTCAGTAAACTCTATAGTTTACAAGTCTCAAGTTAATATATAAATACTTGATATCCAGTGATGTGTTCTGTTAATATGATAACAATGATAGAATTATATTTTATTGTTCCTCTATAGCCATATCAACACTCAGTCAATTAGCAAAATTTAATAATAAGCCCCGCCTCATTTACTCGTTGCTATATTAACCATATTTATTAATCAGTAATGGCTTCCTTTCTTCTTCAGTGTGTTGTCTGTGTATTGTAGTGTGTTATATTATATATTACTATATGTGTACTATACTATATACTAACTCTGTTTTATAACAGGAGATGATGGAAGTGTTCAGTGGAATGATGATTACAATTATGTTGAACTCATTAGACCAAGTGTAGTAGAAAGTGAAGATGTTATAAGTAAATTAATAAAAGAACAACAAACAGGAAAAGAATGGAGTATTAGTCTCTCCTCGTCATCTCCTGAAAGTACTGCAGTTATTATAAACAATCTTAATAAGTGTACAGTGTGGAGACTTGATATAAACAACACTTTATTGGACAGTAAGTGTGTATCGATATTATCAGAGATACTAAAAACTAATAAAACAATAAAGACACTACGGCTGTTGTCCTCTTCACTTACTGGTGGTATCAAACAAGTCAGTGATAGTCTCTTTAATAATAAAACACTTGAACAGTTAGTGTTGTCTAATGTTAATGTTATTGATGTCACACATGAAGATATAACTCACTTATCTACTATGTTATCAAGTAATACAACTTTAAAAGAACTAGAACTCATCAACTGTAACATCACTGATAATGGAGTCCGATATATCTGTGAAGGACTTAGTAAAAACCAAACATTGACTATGTTGAACATCGGACGTAATCCTCAGATCACTTCAATTAGTACCAGTACAATAGCAGATCTAATACAAACAAGTACATCACTGGCAATACTATTTATCTACAATACTTCACTGAACAATGACGATATGAAGACAATATGTACATCACTTAGTAAAAATACTACAATAAGGAAACTATGGTTATCAAAACAACATAAAAACTATTGTAAGAAGTTAGACAGTTATCAAGTTATTAAAGACAGACTACAGTTTTGGTAATAGTAAGTAGTTTGCTGTTTATTCTTAATCTGTCTTCTCGCTCACTTTTATTTTCTCTATAAATTTCTTTTGTCATTATTTGCTCTTCTTCTTTAACAATTTATTTCTCTAACAAAACTAATAGACAATAAAAATAGAGCAGTTTTGCTCAACACTTACTTTTCTAATGTCGCACTTTTTTGCTCTCTGACAGCTGGTCATTTAGCGTTTCTGAAACTAATTACTTGCACATGTGGCCCCATTTTAAACCTCTTTATGGAGATTTGTTCACCAACTTTTAACTTTCCTAAGAGAATATTTGAAGAAAAACATACTTTAATAATTTTCTTAACTACTTATAGAGAAGTCAACACTTTCTTTCTTATTTTCAGATGAGCTAGAAGACTACACATTAATAATACAACTAGACTATTGAGGTCAGTTCAATTAATCAAGTTATAATTGATTTTATATGAATTGTCGCGGTTCAACAATAGATATTTCTGAGATAGAGAAGTTTGCACATTTACATAATGAATAATGGGATGACATTAAAATGGACCTCAACTTACTCTATATTCTATGAACAATGTACATATCACTATTGTAAAGGATATTATATTGAGGACAAGAGAGGAACAATTTGTATATAAACCTTTAACTGAATACAGTATATTAAATGTGGAATATTATGTGAAATAAGTTAAAGTAATTGGAAGCAATTATTACCCCCCCCCCTCTCTCTCTCCATATATCAGCCATTAAGGTAGTGACATCATATCATTTGAGATGACATTCAATAAACACTCTAACTTGTTTTTGACATCAAACGTTCAACATGATATCGACTGGATGTCTGCTAACAGGTTGAAATTAAATTCATCAAAATCTGTGATTATGTTGGTTGGAACAACACAAAAATTAAAAGGCAAATCTTGGACAATATACAGCAATGGTATTTGTCTTCAATTGTGTTAAGTACCTTGGAATCAGAGTGTGCAGAATGTAGTTACATGTCATAAGCGTAAAGATTATAATATCACTATGTTGGACAACTGATGGCAGATCATTTATGTATAAACTAAACAGGAGGGGACCTAATATGAATCTTGTGGTCTCCGATGGTAACCAGCTTCCACCCTGAATATCAGAGTCAAGATATACTCTCTGTCTTCTTTCCATCAGGTAGCTAATCAACCATTGTAATGATGAACCATTTATACCAAAGTAAGGCTGCTTTGAAATCAGAATGTCGTGGCTTATACAACCAAATGCCTTGACAGGATCCAGAAATACTGCACTAACGTAATTTCACTTATCTATTTCTTTCCGCCATGAATCAGTGATGTGAATAAGAACACCCTGACTTGAATGTTGAGGTCTGAACCTGATTGCTTAGGTGTCAAAAGATTGTTATCTAAAAGACGAACCTGTATTTACTTATAAATGGTCCTTTCTAATATTTTAGATAAAATTGGTATTACTGAAATTGGTCTACAGTTATTAGGAGACAGATCACCTTTTGTCTTCATTATTCAAGGTATATTTGCAGATTTCCATGATTCCTATCTCTTCGCATAATTTGATAGTTACTGGGGCAAACTTCTTTATCATTTATTGAATCATCAAGCCAAGTTTCAGTGATAGCTAAAATGTCAATTTTCTCATTCAAAAGTAAGTGGGATACTTCATCAACAATAGATACAAGACATCTTGCATTTATGTGAGCAATTCGAATGCTGCGTTTGTTAGAATTTAATAGGTGAGAGGTGTATAATGGTCATGTTGATGAATGAGATAAAGTTGATAAGTTTGATCTTGCAGATAGCAGAGAACAGTCATGAATGCAATAGCTGAGACTATACATCTTAATCACACCCATGAGAAAACATCCTTCTTCAAATAGTCATCATATTGCTTATTTAAAACACTACAGCACTTACTATACACCCATAACCCACATTCATTGCACAAGAGAACTTTTTGATTTGATCTTACAGACTGGTTTCATATGCTACAGGGATGTTTGACTGGACCAGGGTTGAGTTGAATTTCGCCAGAAAGAATTATCAGGAGCAACATCAAAGAACAGATCTGTTTGGACCTGAAATCCATTTTAGATGTGCGCCACCATTTTACTTTAAACAGTAAAATGGCGGCGGATTCTGAACGTTAAATAATTGTTATTTACGGAAGTACAAAACGGAAATACAACACTAATTAACAACACAACACAATCAATCATTTTAACAGGAAGTTATGAGCTAAAGTGAAAATGGAGTGGTTACTATCAACTGAAGAACTTAAACACTGGGTTAAGCGAGTGTCAGCACATAGTAAACCTTCAAGTACTACTTCACCAAAACAAGTAGTGAGTGATCTACAGCAATTTCTAAGTGAACATAACTTGTATATTGGTCCTGCTACATTTACTAGTGGGTTTATATCAGTAGTACATGAAGCTTGTCGCTCTGACAATATCAAGTTAGTCAAGTTTGTACTTAAACATCACGCAGGAAAGTTTGATATCAACCAACTTATCGTCTATCCTTATCCTCACCTTCAGCGTCACAATGCTAGAATCATAATATCATCTGAAGAGACGCTAGTTCATGCTGTTGTTACAAGTTCCTCGACTAAAATTTTAAAATTACTGGTGTCTCATGGAGCGTCAGTTAATATACCTGACAATTCTTCTCTTACCCCTTTATTAAGAGCTGTTAATGAGCAATCTCCAAACAAAGATTTTGTTAGCTATCTAATAAAAGTTGGAGCTGATCTTCACTATCGAGATAATAAGAGGCAATCTGTATTAATGTATGCTTTTAATGGAACAGGACGACATGTCAAAGATATCATTTTATTGCTTCTTAAAGCAGGTGCTGATGCTACTCTAACTGATGAATGTGGCTACAATGTACTACATCATGCTGTAAGTAGTGGTTGTGGTTGTGCAGATAATTTAAGGGTGCTTTTGTCGGCAAAAATACAATCTAATTGGTTTCAGCCAGCACGTAAAGCTAATGCTTTATTTTTTGCTGATGAAATAAATTTTTATGTAAACTCAAATGATTTCTTATATGAAAATGTACCAAACCCCCCCAATAATCATCCTAAAGAGATAACTAATGTTTTCACCAAGCATCCTCTTTGTCCTCCTCATCTCAAGGTTGATAGCATTTTAGTTAATGCTACATTCTCATTATATTGGAATATTTATATTAACTCACCTCCTATATATAGCATCAAAGCATGTTATGGTCTTATTAAGGAAGGATTAACCCTCCAAGCCAAATTGATGCTACCACCACCTATTATGTCAGAGCCTATCGAAGATTATGGTGGTATATCAGAGGTGATCTCTGTTCAAGAATTAAATGAAAAGTACTCTGATTTAACTAACACTACTACACAAGTAAACCTAGCTTATCAGTGCCTTATTATCAGAGAACGATGTCTTGGTTATGGTAACTTTACTGTTATTAGCTCTTTGTTCATGTATGGAGGATGGATGATAGTACTTGATCACTTTACTGAGGGTCTTTGTTTATGGCTTCGAGGTACTATGATGCTTCTTTCACGTTTTGAAGAAGGGATTAGAAGTGAACGAAGTGATCTTTTTTTCCAAATTAAAAATGGATGTTACTCTATTGATAAATGTATGGATAAACTTGTAAAAGGGCTTACAGAGGTACAAGATCTTAGCACTAAGTTTGAAGCAATTATGTATAATCTCATAGAGTGTCAAAGAATGAGTTTGGAAATGCTTGTGAATTACAATGAGGTAAATTACTATACTGAAGTGGATGATCGTCTTGTTTCCTTCTATAATTGGAAAAATTGTTTAAAGTTGCTCGACAGTCTATCTAAAAACCCACTCAACACTCTTGATGTGGCTAGTCTTTGTCAACAAGTCATAGCAAAATGTCCTGTGTTTCCAATCGGGTCAAAATTGAACATAAATGTTCTTGATATTGCTTTATCAGGATATGATATAAGAACACTGAGTGATTGTTTTCTGTCTATATTACTACAGTCAGGTGGTGACGCATTTGTGAACAAGGTTGGGTGGACTGGTTGTCGACCTCTCAAATTAGCTCAGACAAAAGAAGCTACATCGTTGTTTCTTGCTCATGGAGCTCATCTTGATGCTGTTGGTATACCTAACATATATATGCGTGTACCTATTAATCCTTATCTCGATGACTACTTTTTGACTCCTCTTCCTCTTGCTTGTCTCTCAGCAAAATGTATTGTGTCTGAATCCATTCCTTATCGATTAATAGGCCTTCCCTGTCATGTCATTGAGTTTATTTCCTTACATGATTCAGATGGTATCAAAGTTAATGTTGAAAGTATAGACAATATTCTTTTTTGTAAACTTAATGAGTTTTGGTATCAGTTGTATGCAATCAATAATAATTAATATAATGGTAATTTATATTATATTACTCTTAAAACAAATGGATTGTTTTAACCTATTCATGGACATCATCATGATTCCATAGTAACAGCTCTGGTCCAGTTAGCATCTTATATTTTGTCTAAGATTGTAAATGATAATTAGTTCAAGCCATTAGCTACAAAACAATCAATCCCCATTAGTACATTAACAATCAAAACAGTGTTATGTTTTCTTTTTTGAATGAAATAATTTTGATACCTACAAATTGTATAGCCATTTAACTATACATGGTTAAATAAACCAAACAGCTTTTAAAGTGATATAAGTATCTGTGATAAAATTTCCTTACACCATTTTCAGTTAACGTATAGTTTTTGTACCTGCAAATGATGTACTTTCTCATTGTAACTCTATTTCTCTCAGGATTTGATATTGTTCTGGCAGATAATACAAATTATATACAATTAGTTGATGTCCATCCTTCATCATTTAAATGTGGTCACGATCTTCACAGTTCACTGAGCGGAGTCCTAAAATTGTTACCTTTTAATGATGCTATTGGAAAGGCATATGTGAACAATGATATTAAGTTTTCTCCACCGCACAAGCATTCTGAGATTTCTGATAAGTGTCATGATAACTTTAATCCTAACAGTGAACTACTAGACCAGTTAGTAGAGATCTCACAGTTCATAGGCATTTTTAACTCTGCATTTTCCAGCTGCTATCATATCTTTAAAGGAAACAGTTCAGCTCCTTCTGGGTACTACATGATGAGAACTGCAAATGGTTCTTTAATATCTGTGTACTGTGACCTTTCTTTTTTAAATTGCTCTCAGATTTTCCATGTGTACTGCTCAGCCCCATCAGGTTATTACACAATACAAGTTCCTAATGGTTCTCTTATATCAGTCTACTGTGATATGGAGGGTAATAACTGTGATGGTAAGGGAGGTTGGATGAGAGTGGGTTACATCAATATGAGTGAACTTGGTGCTACCTGTCCTCATGGGCTAACATTACGTCAGTATAATAACATTGATCATGGTCTATGTAGTCGACCAGTCTCATCATCTGGTAGTTCAGCTTCAGTATTCTTCTCTACATATGGAGTTATTTTAAACAAAGTATGTGGACGAGTGATTGGATATCAGTATGGGTCACCTGATGCTTTTCCACCAGACTTAGGGGGTCTAGTTCATGTTAATAATCCAAATATTGATAACATTTATGTTGATGGTGTTTCTATTACATATGGCAGTAACCCTCGTAAACATGTATGGACATTAGGAGCGGGTTTTCATGCTGACCGTACTAATAGCTATGTTTATTCTTGCCCATGTAATACTGGTAATACAAAAACAACTGTACCAATTTTTGTTGGCAATGATTATTACTGTGAATCAGGAGTAGCTAGTGGAACGTTGAGCAGTGTCCTGTATCCTAATGACCCATTATGGGATGGACAACAATGTGGAGGATTAGAAGGACCATGTTGTACTAACTCCAAGATACCATGGTTTATAAAGACACTCAATGAGACTACAAATAAAGATATTGAATTGAGGATAATGGCAGATGAAGGTACCAGTAATGAACGCATACCATTAGATATTATAGAACTGTACATTCACTAACATAAAATAATATACTGTTTTTTTAGTGATTGAATTTTATGTTGTCATGCAATGTCCCTTATACTAATTCATATCTATGGATAATTTTATCACAAAAACTAACCTGTAATACAATTTACCTTCAGCTACTATAATAATATAGGATATTTATCTATGGATGGTGGATGGACAGTGAAGGTGTGCTATATATTAAAGAATCAAATCCAACAGATCAAGTAAATTCAGGAAATAATGGATTTACTGGAATAACAATAAAACATTATAAGAACACTGGTTCATTGTCATCATTTGATAGTCAAGGTTCAGTATTCTTCACTACTTGTAACGTTAGTCACAATAAAGTAAGTGGACAAGTGAGAACTGCATGGGATATCAATTTGACTTACTTGACCATCTAACTTAGCCAGTAAACACTTAACATCAATACTACATATGTTCATACTATATACTTTATATGTTGTAACAGTCCTTATAAAACATATATAGACATATTGTGTCACTAATGATTGTTGTCAATGTATCATTGACTGGACAAGTTACATTAGAAACAACTACTATACTGTAAGTCAGGAATAGTTGGTGGAGGTTCAAGTAGTGTTGTGTATCTGGTTGATCCAATATGGGATAGGCAATAATGTGGAGGAATAGAAGGACCCCCAATGTTTATAAAGACACTCACTCAATGAGACCACAACTGATGATATAAAGGTGAAAAAACTCAAGTAGCAGACAATCACCTAGAGGAAGAGGACCCCAATTTTATGACAGATATTGTCAATGGAGGATACTAGTTTGCTCAGCTGATAATTTTTGTTCCTAATAAAATATATAGATATAAGTTGATTATTTGAACATGTTACAAGGTCCTTTAAAGCATGCTTCTGTACAATGTGCTTAATTAAGACATTGAGTTGAGAGCAATGGCCATCGATCAATGAGGCTATCCCTAATGAATACATGAATTATACATTGCTAAATATGTAATGAGTATTTCATATTGTTACTGATAACAGTATCCTCTTAATAATGTCACAATATCTGTCATAAAATAGTATACTGGAGCCCTTGTGCATGAATCAACATCTGTCTTCTTAATAAGCCTTGATTCTTTATTGAGAGGCATTGAGTGAAGTGGAAGTTGCATATACAGATGTGAAAGCTTAACTCAGCTGCTTGGATGAGTACTACTTTAAATTCACACATCATTTATTCTAAATCAATGACTTTTTTGTAGGAACTCATTGAAGATGGTAACATGCAACCTTATTCTAAGTTGAAAAAAGTCCACACAGAAGAGGGAATTACCTCCCTTAGAAAAAAGTCCTTAAAACCAGACAATTATTAGTTATTAGTTATTAGTTAGTTGTTATTAGTTTGGATTCCACTCAAATCACACATACCTGTTGATTACTGCTATATATTACAAAAAATGTTGTGTCAGAGTTACAATATCGTAATGATGTTATCAAAATTGCAATTTATACTCCAGAGTATAGAGTTATAGCATATATATGTAACCTTTTGATTGAAAGATCCTGTTGTGTCAACTTAAAATCACATCATGAATACGTGTACATTCCTGTCTCTTGTCTGTGGGTATTAATTGTGAAAATATCACTGTTAAAGACATCTAAAAAAACAGTTTTATATACATACAATTTCTATATATGCATAACTATTCTATATGTATGGAAACTGTTTATTGATATGTTTTAACAGTGTTTTTTTCACAAATCAGGTCACAAATGTTTGGACAGAAGTGGTCCCTTTTTGCAAATCAGGTCATGTATTATATAACCAA
Source organism: Xestospongia bergquistia (assembly GCA_963965975.1). Lineage (NCBI taxonomy): Eukaryota > Metazoa > Porifera > Demospongiae > Haplosclerida > Petrosiidae > Xestospongia > Xestospongia bergquistia. The sequence continues at coordinate 6,979,579 of OZ014414.1, forward strand.
CAAAGACATTGTTGTTGTACTCAAAAAATAGCACAAATAAAAAAGTACTTAAGCAACATGTGTATAATAGTTATGATGTAATGTATGTTTTAAGGTTTGAGTGTTTCGCTACAAACATACGAAACACATAAAATGACAGCAATAAAGAGACCTATAGCAATAACACTAATAATTATAGCAAATACTAGAAACGGGTAGAAATTTAATAAAATATACACAGGTATGAGGATCCATAGCCACACCTTCACGACATGCCCTTCAATAGCAAAGCAAAGACAAAAAGTAACGAACGCAATAATATAAAAGACACAAAAAGCAACAATTCCTGGATTAGTAAATGGACTCATGAAGTTCATACAACACTCATCACATTTGTCATTACTTTTAAGTATCTTGTGTGTATTATTTATAATGTCTTCATCGATTTTCTCATACTTCTTGACCGTGTCTTGACTAAGCTTCACCTCACTTTTCATATTGTCAAGAATATCTATTATCATATACTCTGAATGCTGGCGAATCCATTTGTAATGCACTATTATAAAGGCAACTACACTAAGCAGTGGGAATACCCAACCAATTCCAAACATATACCAAAGCTGAGGACTGATATCTTTATATCCAATGTGAACTTTAACCCTGGGTAATGTAATTTGAGTAACATTCTCTTGAGGATTTTGCTTATTAGAATAATCATAATAAAACCTCATTCCAATTGTAGTAAGCATGAATATGTGTAAGATAGTGAGGCCAACCACATGCAAACAGAAATAGATATAAACACTTGCTTTTTTAAGCATTCCTTTGCATGAAACTTTGATATCTCTTGCTTTTGTGAAGTAGTAAATAATCACTAGTACACTAGTAATCCATTTTAAGTAGACTGCACAAGCATATGCTATATTTAAGCCAAAATCAGCACACACATACATTTTCTCAGTTTTGTCATATGTTTGAAAGAAATCAGACTGCATTGCAAGGAACTCCATCACACTTACCATAACACTGAGATAATAGGGTAGTTCACCAATTGTATTACCAGATATCCATGAGAAGCAACTGCACGCCCAAGAGAGGTTACTTAACTGGTTACATTTTGAAGAACGTGAACAGTAACAACATGAATTGGTTGAAGATTTTCTAGTACAGCATTCCTTCGTGTCCTTATAAAGTCTTTTCAATCCGCCACATAAAAGAAAAAGAGTCAGATTAATAATATTCCAACCTAAAAGAATCCAGGAAACTATAAATTTTGTTTGTACAAACCAATCATCGTCTTCATCATCATTATCTGGTGTATCAGTTTTACTATAATAATATCGCTCAATAGTAAGTGCCACACTGAAAATTAACTTCATAATAATAAAAAGGAGCCCAAATATTACCCCCAAACGACTGCTATTGTAAATTTTGTGAGTGGATTTTGCAAGTGTTAGTAAACTAGCATAACGTATATGTTGTACTTGTAATTCTTCTGGAGAATCAGATTTGTTATCATCAGATAAGCATGTATACCCAATGCATCTGTCAATCTGGTAGCATGGATCTTTTTGAGATTTTATATTATCAAAAGCTATTTGATATACATCATCTAGTATACATGTAGACCCTTTCTCAGTTTCATTGTCTTCCTCTGGCATTGGAATTATGGTATTGGGGGTACTTTTAGCTGCAGACTGTTGAGAATTGGGACTACAAACTTGAGTTGGCTTTGGCTTAGCTTGATCTGGCTTTGATTTTGCTTGATCTGGTTTTGAGCTTGCTTGATCTGGCTTTGACTCAACAATTAGAAGCATTTCTGTTTGATTAACCCGTTCAGTTATAGTGTTTCCAGGCCCAACAGTAGATACATGTAAATCGAAGCTAACAAGTTGTGCAGATGTTCTTTCATCAATTTTCTTTGGAGGATGAACCACTAAAGTTTCTTTTTTAAGGATTGCTGCCATTATGACAAACCTTGATTGACAAAAACGAAGCTCTTTATGAACTAGAAAAGTAAGGAGGAGATTTTATTAGTTTTCTGAGTGTAGGAGGTATTGTTATTGTAATATCATTATTCATAGATGTTGGTCACATGCAAAGGAGTGTTCATACTCTATGAATATCAATAGTCTATACTTGTTATTAGGAATTAAGGAAATAGAATTTTTGTGACATAACTATACATGTTATTTGTCATTTCAGTAACGAGCAGTACCAATAAAAATAGGATTACATACATTGCCTGCAGATAAAGACAGGATTTATTATGGATAACCTACTAGTTATTAGTTACTAGTTATTAGTTGTTTATTGCACTTTGAAAAGTCAATATTATTGCTTATTTGGAATCATATGGTGTGATGGAAAAAGGAGCAAATTAATGGTTTAAGGATATTTTTATTTGATTATTTAATTACTGTCCCTGATGTTTAGAAACAATATATTACTGCATAAATTAGTTGTTGTATTCACATAGTTTTTGAGGAAAAGAGTGCCAAGTTTTGAGAGATGCTTTGAGTGAGATATTTTGTCAAAACAACATTTCATGATACCTTATATTGGCAGTGCTCCTCCCAGTTTAATATACTATAAAAACTAGGGAGTTCACCTTGAAAATTGTTATAGTTATCATTGTCCTACATTGTGGTCTTTGCTGTATATTTAGTATGTTTAATTATTAAGCCATATCTGATATTCTAACTAATGCTATTGGCTTCTGTATTAATATGTCCTTAGTCTTTATTGTTGAGGTAATTGAAGATATTTTGTGCCTGTTAATTGCATCTACTGTAATAGAATACATTTTGTAACTGCGTTAGATTCAATCCTTTGAATTTATATGCATTGAAAACTAGTTTAAGCCGTACTTGCTATTTAATTTGCAATGAAAGATGGCATACACTTTTCTTTGTCTTAACTGAATGATCATTATTTAAAGCATAAAAGTTTTATATTCTTAATACCACTGTATCTATAGTTTCTGCTAGCCATCCAGTATAAATGGAGCTAATGAAACTAGTGTGTTCTATAAAAAACATGATACAACAATAATAAAGTAAAAGTCAGTAACAATAGCCTCTTCTATAATGATCGTAATATAAATATTATAATTATGTGGAATTGTAGTATATATTATTCTATATGGGTACTGTTTGTAGTTAAGTTCATATGACTGTAAACTATAAACATATATGTTAGTGCACATGATGTTGGCAGAACATAGGAATTTTGTGGTTAAAAGCAACTACAGCTATAAAGTCTGTAGTAACTATCAAGTTATTGATATTAGTGTATATTGAAGGAATAATTTGATTGAGCTTTCTTTTGTCTACTTTAAATAAAACACAAATAATTGGTTGTTTAGCATAACTCAATAGATGGAATTCCTATTTTAAGTATTAACTAAACAATTTCATTAAATATTATAAATACGTTCCATATGTGACTATATGTTGTTAATAAGTTATACGGTTAACTGGATTACTTCTAATTCTGATTTTGTATTTAAGATATTTTAATTTTTAATATTTTAATACATGTAGGTATGATGGATATTTGTGCTCAATTGTTAATTTATCTTATGTTAAATAGGTGCAGTGACTATTTCAAGATATAGTATATAATGATAGGTCTACTGAATCCTACTATTAGCCTATAGCTGGTATATTTACCTTGTTTTACAAGTAAGTACAATATTAGTATTATTTTAATACTGATGTTATTTCATAGGTATTGTACCAGAGACAGAATATGTCTAGCTCAATCATAATATGACATTTGAGTGTCCTACCAACTTAACTGAATATACTCTCACATCAACTACTACATCTTTGTTGGTGGATCTAGTGCTCCTACATTAAAGCAAACTAATATACCTAATCTCACTATCTTCACTATAACTAGTACTAACGATGGTACTAGTGTGAGATATCTAGCTAATGACAGTGTAACACACCACTGCACCATTTTTGACTTTATTAGTATATGTTTATGCTCAATGTTACTATAATTAATGAAATATTAAATATCTCATCTCAACTGTTGCATTGTCTTTTCCTGGTCTCCTCCATTCACATTATATCAGTTAAGTATGTGATATCGAGTAACCTTAAGTGTAGGAAAGAAGTCAAGTAATCTATACTACTAACTATGCTTTTGATAATAATATAGGTAATCTGGCCAATTTTATATATTACATATAAGTATAATGATATTATAAGTTGTATTACAGTAGTCTAGTGGGTGTGTCAATTCTAATACTGCTATATATGTACTATACTAGTATTTGCAATATTAGTGACCTGATTTGCAAAAAGGGACCACTTCTGTCAAAACATTTGTGACCTGACTTTTGAACAAACTACTGTTAAAACATCTCAAACATCTCAGTTTTTTATACATACTGTTGGTACATATACATAACTATTCTACATGTATGCAAAACTGTTTATTGTTATGTTTTAACAGTGTTTTTTTTCACAAATCAGGTCACAAATGTTGTGACAGAAGTGGTCCCTTTTTGCTAATAGGTCACATATACTAGATAAGAAAAACTAACTCATTGAGACAAGGTATAGTTAAGTTAACTATATTTTGTATGCCACTAAAACAATTCTGAGTTTTACAACATGTCAGTGTTGTATAACAGAGAAATGTATATGTTTCTTTTAACTGGGAAAGCTAGCCCGTCTGGTTCACGCACAATTCATAAGCTCTCAGTTTGGGTGTTTCCGTAATATCTATTTAATAGTAATTATTTCGTTTGTTGTTGTTGTTCGTTATATTAGAATCATCAAAAAGATGGATGTAGGTTTCACAGAAGCATTAATCAAAAGAAGAGAGAAGGTAGAAGAGCTGTTTGAATTTGAGGGAAAGAAAATAGGTCGGGGAACATATGGTCATGTTTATAAAGCGAGGAAGAGAAGTGGGTCAGTAAATCAAAATGAATCAGCTGTTTTGTTAGATATGAAATGACGTCATATTTCTTCTCTATAGTGATGATCCAAAGGATTATGCTCTAAAACAAATTGAAGGTACTGGAATATCAATGTCAGCATGTCGGGAAATTGCTGTAAGTTAGTATTTACAAACTGTATACCTGTATGTTTGTATTATGAGTTGTTTCTGTGACTAGTATGTAATCTTGTACCTCTTCAAGGCAAGAAACTGTCTGGTAACACTGGATAAAATTCTTGACCCTGACAACCTATAAGCATATGGCTAATTTATATGATTAAAACATGGTATTAAATGTGAAAAATTTACTGTGAAATAACGTCTTATTTTTCTAAGCAAGTTTTTTAATGAAAATCAGTACACAAAGAAGAGTTTAAGTCAATTATAACCTTGTCTTGAAATGCTTGAACAAATCTTCACACAAAGTTTAAACTTAGTTATCACCATTACATTCATACTCACTACTAATATCACTTAAACTATATTTTCTCAAATTGGAAGTGAGAAGTTGACTCAATAACATTAGAATAAATGCTAAGTGTTTAGACAGTTTTACACATGCAGTAAAAGAAGCACACCTCATTACTAAAGGTGAAGCAATCTTTTTAGAGTTTCATTGTTCAAGTTTTACCCTATCTTATTTTCTAATCAACTAGTCACATTAAAAAAGTGTGACTGTACCAGCAAGACTCAAAACTAGTTCAGCTTATTGTGTAAATACATACTTTGCTATAGTATTGTAGTATTATGGAATGTTATCCCTTAAATTTAGCTGATAGCTACAGAATTGTGTTTGCTGGGAGGTGTCCTATCTGGTGGTGAGACTGGGTTATGAGTGGTATTAGTCTCTGAAACCAGAAAGGATCTGGGAAACTGTTATTGAGCAATTACTGCTGTAATGATCATGTGTTGGACTAAATGTTAACCTGAGGTGTAACATTCTATGAGCATATACATTTCTATACATACATGTACATATATAGTAAGACAGAGCTAGTATTCTATTCAAATGTTTGTGATTCCTACTCCAAGTCTTTCTCAATTTTTGTACTTTTGCCCTTTTGATGTACACATGTTGTATATTTAAACTATACTATTTCTACATGTATAGTATAGAAATTCTTTACATGTATATATTTCTTTTATATTATTATAGTTACTGAGAGAGTTAAAACATACTAATGTGATTAGTCTACAAAGAGTGTTCTTATCACATGCTGATAGAAAAGTGTGGTTATTATTTGATTATGCTGAACATGACCTCTGGGTAAGTGATACATGTAATTAATACAATGTAGTTAATACATGTACATATTCATAAAATCCTCAATTCCTTAATGATGAAATAATAACCACACCCCTAGCCAGGAATATAAGTTAATCAAAAGAAACTTTATACAGAGTGTATTGATACCAAGTGTGAAGTGCAAGGGATTTACTAATTTCTAAGTCAAATGTATGTAGATCCCATTACTTGAGATATATGACTATGTTAACCCTTGGTGGGCAACACCCACTTTTAATTAAACAAATACTGAAATGTCAATGAATGTGCTCCTTCAAGCTATGATTATCTTAACATTTGAGACTTAAAAGACCAATGTTTCTTTGAAAGTTAGGCGTGCCCATGAAACCTCGTAAGATGCAAATGTGTTTGCTTCAACATAATGCTTTGTGTTGTACACTTAAAACTTCATATGTGTCTATAGATGATATGTATCTCAAAGTTTTAAAGTGTTCCACCATATGGAAATGTTGCAGTGTATCTTCATGTCTCAAAGTAGCATCTAATCATATCAATATTGGAAGGAGTTTTATAGACTCACTATATGTAGAACAATTTGATTTGGTAGCAATAGATAGCCATCTAGTACCAACTAGTACTAGTTTTTATTGTTAAAGTTTGAAGCTTAAGCTTGTATAGTTACAACATAGACTTATAATATAGACTGTATCACAGATTTGTGGCATCCAGATTTCCCAATCATTATTGTTGTCACATATTTGTGACATATGTTCTCTAAGTGTTAGTATATTATAATACAACAAGTTAATGAGATTATTTTGATGTCACTATTTCATTCAATGTCACTATATACAATACACTACATAATATATATGTGAATATTATATGTGTGTTATATAAATGTACATCAACTTCCCATTTTCCTAGTGTTTCAATAATGTATAACTATTAATGATATATCAATGATTATCAGGAAGAGGTAGCATACACTATACATTAGGTACTACTAACTAATAATACCTCATCTTCAAGCTTGTGTATATAATATATCAAATAAGTATATTATACATAATGAGTTGTTTTAATGTATACAGTGTACATGAACATGGGATCAAGTTAATCTCTAAATTCGTTTTCTTATTATTTTCTATAGCACATTATCAAGTATCATAGAGCTATTAAATCTGGTAAAAAAGCAGCAGTCCAAGTACCTAAGACAATGGTCAAATCTCTTATGTATCAGATATTGGATGGTATTCATTACTTACATGCTAACTGGGTCCTTCATAGAGACTTGGTACGTCAAACATTAATATATATTATCAGTGTATGAATACCACTGATTTGGCATACTGATAATAATGACTGTATAGTTACTTTGGGGAACTAAACTATAATATAGTAGAGCCTCCTAATAGCAGACATTATTATGACAAGATTAATTTTTCTTGTTAACATTTGATAATATGCCTCATTATGAGGTCAAAGGTCAGTGATGAATGTTGATTAGACAGTATTAGATTTTAAACTAAGTCTTAGTCTTAATTGAGTTTAATTGTGAAAATAAAGGAATAGATTTTTTTAGAGAATTGTATGACTAAGTCATGTTAAGCTTAATTAGTGGGTGTGTCTGGTGTATAAATTTTGATTTTCAAACAAATTTGTTTCTAAACAATGCAACAATGCTGTCACATTTAACAGTACATTGTGTATAGTACATGTACTATACATTTACATGTAGTACATCCATTTACTCATGATTACATTCAATTATTATCATTACATGTATTTTATAAAGTATACATGTACAGCAGCAGGTTACATGTACTGTATTGAAATATCTATAGAACAATGAAGCTAAAAACTAAATGACAGATCCTTATAATCAGGCCAATTAGTATGTAAAATCATTAATACTGTACAGTGTATAGTCAGGGATTTTTTCTGTACATAATTGACTATCAAGTTTTCTTAAATGAGCATGTTCTTGTAATAATGTCATTTTTACATTGCTATCTCATTATTTAGAAACCTGCTAATATTCTTGTAATGGGAGATGGTCCTGAGAGAGGAAGAGTTAAAATTGGTAAATCTGCTCTCATGTCTTTCTTTTGTATACAAAAATGCTAAACTTGCTATATGTGGGATGGTTCAATGAATTTGTTGTTATTATATTATATTACTATTGTTTATTACATTGATAGTGATAAATAGACAAATCATTCAACTGTATATGTGCCTCTGATGCACACAACACCCAATGAATTTTATTAGCCTTATCTGTCAGCACTAAATTAATGGGTGTGGCTGATTGAGTTTCAAAACTACCTAATTTGTTTTAATTTTTGTATTTTCTCTGTTACCTCTCCAATTCCTAAAAGTGAAATATTTTATATAAAATTAGTATCATCAGTACTATTATAAGATGATTTTATTGTAATAATACACTTGTTTATGGCATGTTTATTGTGAAGTATAAGTGTAACACAAAATAATGTTCAACTGACAGTTTCAGTCCTATAACTGTGTACTATAGGACTATGATAATATGTAGATATGGTATGTTATTTACTGTCTCTCTTTGTTAGCTGATATGGGATTTGCTCGATTGTTTAATGCTCCTCTCAAACCTCTTGCTGAACTAGACCCAGTAGTAGTGACCTTTTGGTATAGAGCACCTGAACTATTACTAGGAGCTAAACATTATACTAAAGCCATTGGTAAGAAAACTAAAACTTATACATGTCATACATGTACATGAGTTTAACCCTTTAAATGTGTAGTGAAAGGGTTAAGTTGTCTGGAAGAACTACATGTACATTATGTATATGTGAATCAGCTCAGTATATACTGTATACTATAGTATTAGTCAGAATATGTTTACTAGTAGTAGAGTACTTTAAATGTACCATTTGGAGACTTACATATGCATTAAGATCAGTATAGTACAATACAGTACTGCATACTGTACAGTACTGTATCATAGATATTGTATTCTAATAGCTATAACTGTATTGTACAGTAATTTATTGTACTGTAATAAAAAGGTCAAGTACAGTACCACAATAATACCATGAAACTGAAGCTACAAACTGCAGTATAGTAAAATAGTGCTAAGTCATGAACCTTTCCATGTAAATGTTACCAATACAACTATCATTGATGTACACATTGTTTTCTTTTTGTTAGATATTTGGGCTATTGGTTGTATATTTGCTGAACTCCTTACTTTTGAACCTATATTTCATTGTCGTCAAGAAGATGTAGAGGCTAGTAGTCCATATCACAGAGAACAACTTGAAAGGATATTCCTTGTCATGGGATTTCCTCATGGTAGAGTGACACACACATATGTATATCATAATAAGATACATGTACATGTACTTGTTGATTGATCAATAATGAATATTGTGATTAGATTTACTTATCAATTAATGACTATAATAGTCTACATGTACATGTACTTTGATATATTACATGTGTTTAGATCTGTATCTTGTTATTAATAGAGAGAGATTGGGAGGACATGAAATATATGCCAGAACATTCTACACTGATGAGGAGTTGAAGGGAAGGCTGAAAGGTAACTGGTATTAGTGACTTTTCATTGCACTGTTACTAGATCTAGTGTTTATGCCTAAACCTCATAAACCATTAACTGATCAAGGACTTGAGGAGGCTCAAACACAGTCCAGTCAGGAAGAGACATCACCTATCACTAAAACTACAGGTAGTACTATTTTATATAAATAGTTTTATACTGCTCTTATAGAATTTCTATCAATGTCAAAGTTAAAAGATCCATTAAAGGGTTCAGTTGATGATAAAGAAAACAGTTCATTACCTTATCTAAGTAGGTTGTATTGTAATTTGTATCATAACAAAGTAAAAGAATGTTTATTTATGTATATACTAATCTATTCCATTACATTCTTCAATGTTAATATCATTATAGTAATTTGTTTTGTCTACTATAATGGTTGTAATGAATGATGTCATAATTGAGTCATAAAATTACTAATACAAAGTCATAATATTGTCAGTAATAATATATTGATAATCCTTAAATTACAAATACTAAAATTATGTATGATCTTGGTTTATTATAATAAAAAAATATCTTTATTAATAGAGTATCCATGCAGATGATATATTGAAGGATTCTGATGATAAAGAGTCAATCAAAGGTATGTATCTTTGAATATATGTCATTGTTAGTTACAACAAATGCAAACAAGATCACAATTATTATAAAAATGGCCACCTATAATTGTGATGTTAATAATTATTTCTTGATAGCATTAGACTTCCTCATAAGACAATAACCTCTATATATAAGGATTGTACAAAATACTATGAAAAATGGTTGCTTCTTGTAACTCTGTAGTTAGTTGTAGTCGAAAAATATAATAATAATTTCATAATTGTGATTCATTACGAACTAAAACTTATTTCATAACCTTGACTTAATTCATAGCTTTTGAAATAGCTGATGATTATAATAGACAAGGTATTATTTTTTCATTTACTAATTCTCAAATTTGCCTTTCTTCTATCAATTCCTAAACTAATTAACTTCATCAGATCACTTTCAGTCAGTAAACTCTATAGTTTACAAGTCTCAAGTTAATATATAAATACTTGATATCCAGTGATGTGTTCTGTTAATATGATAACAATGATAGAATTATATTTTATTGTTCCTCTATAGCCATATCAACACTCAGTCAATTAGCAAAATTTAATAATAAGCCCCGCCTCATTTACTCGTTGCTATATTAACCATATTTATTAATCAGTAATGGCTTCCTTTCTTCTTCAGTGTGTTGTCTGTGTATTGTAGTATTTTATATTATATATTACTATATGTGTACTATACTATATACTAACTCTGTTTTATAACAGGAGATGATGGAAGTGTTCAGTGGAATGATGATTACAATTATGTTGAACTCATTAGACCAAGTGTAGTAGAAAGTGAAGATGTTATAAGTAAATTAATAAAAGAACAACAAACAGGAAAAGAATGGAGTATTAGTCTCTCCTCGTCATCTCCTGAAAGTACTGCAGTTATTATAAACAATCTTAATAAGTGTACAGTGTGGAGACTTGATATAAACAACACTTTATTGGACAGTAAGTGTGTATCGATATTATCAGAGATACTAAAAACTAATAAAACAATAAAGACACTACGGCTGTTGTCCTCTTCACTTACTGGTGGTATCAAACAAGTCAGTGATAGTCTCTTTAATAATAAAACACTTGAACAGTTAGTGTTGTCTAATGTTAATGTTATTGATGTCACACATGAAGATATAACTCACTTATCTACTATGTTATCAAGTAATACAACTTTAAAAGAACTAGAACTCATCAACTGTAACATCACTGATAATGGAGTCCGATATATCTGTGAAGGACTTAGTAAAAACCAAACATTGACTATGTTGAACATCGGATGTAATCCTCAGATCACTTCAGTTAGTACCAGTACAATAGCAGATCTAATACAAACAAGTACATCACTGACAATACTATTTCTCTACAATACTTCACTGAACAATGATGATATGAAGACAATATGTACATCACTTAGTAAAAATACTACAATAAGGAAACTATGGTTATCAAAACAACATAAAAACTATTGTAAGAAGTTAGACAGTTATCAAGTTATTAAAGACAGACTACAGTTTTGGTAATAGTAAGTAGTTTGCTGTTTATTCTTAATCTGTCTTCTCACTCACTTTTATTTTCTCTATAAATTTCTTTTGTCATTATTTGCTCTTCTTCTTTAACAATTTATTTCTCTAACAAAACTAATAGACAATAAAAATAGAGCAGTTTTGCTCAACACTTACTTTTCTAATGTCGCACTTTTTTGCTCTCTGACAGCTGGTCATTTAGCGTTTCTGAAACTAATTACTTGCACATGTGGCCTCATTTTAAACCTCTTTATGGAGATTTGTTCGCTAACTTTTAACTTTCCTAAGAGAATGTTTGAAGAAAAACATACTTTAATAATTTTCTTAACTACTTATAGAGAAGTCAACACTTTCTTTCTTATTTTCAGATGAGCTAGAAGACTACACATTAATAATACAACTAGACTATTGAGGTCAGTTCAATTAATCAAGTTATAATTGATTTTATATGAATTGTTGCAGTTCAACAATAGATATTTCTGGGATAGAGAAGTTTGCACATTTACATAATGAATAATGGGATGACATTATAATGGACCTCAACTTACTCAATATTCTATGAACAATGTACATATCACTATTGTAAAGGATATTATGTTGAGGATAAGAGAGGAACAATTTGTATATAAACCTTTAACCTTAATTTAACTGAATATAGTATATTAAATGTGGAATATTATGTGAAATAAGTTAAAGTAATTGGAAGCAATTATTACCCCCCCCCTCTCTCTCTCTCTCTCCGTATATCAGCCATTAAGGTAGTGACATCATATCATTTGAGATGATATTCAATAAACACTCTAACTTGTTTTTGACATCAAACGTTCAACATGATATTGACTGGATGTCTGCTAACAGGCTTAAATTAAATTCATCAAAATCTGTGATTATGTTGGTTGGAACAACACAAAATTAAAAGGCAAATCTTGGACAATATACAGCAATGGTATTTGTTTTCAATTGTGTTAAGTACCTTGGAATCAGAGTGGGGAGAATGTAGTTCCATGTCATAAGCATAAAGATTAATATCACTATGTTGGACAACTGATGGCAGATCATTTATGTATAAACTAAACAGGAGGGGACCTAATATGAACCCTGTGGTCTCCGATGGTAACCAGCTTCCACCCTGAATATCAGAGTCAAGATATACTCTCTGTCTTCTTTCCATCAGGTAGCTAATCAACCATTGTAATGATGAACCATTTATACCAAAGTAAGGCTGCTTTGAAATCAGAATGTCGTGGCTTACACAATCAAATGCCTTGGCAGGATCCAGAAATACTGCACCAATGTAATTTCATTTATCTATTTCTTTCCGCCATGAATCAGTGACATGAATAAGAACATCCTGACTTGAATGTTGAGGTCTGAAAGCTGATTGCTTAGGTGTCAAAAGATTGTTATCTAAAAGATGAACCTGTATTTACTTATAAATGGTCCTTTCTAATATTTTAGATAAAATTGGTACTACTGAAATTGGTCTACAGTTATTAGGAGACAGATCACCTTTTGTCTTCATTATTCAAGTTATATTTGCAGATTTCCATGATTCCTATCTTTACGCATAATTTGATAGTTACTGGGACAAACTTCTTTATCATTTATTGAATCATCAAGCCAAGTTTCAGTGATAGCTAAAATGTCAATTTTCTCATTCAAAAGTAAGTGGGATACTTCATCAGCAAAAGATACAAGACTTCTTGCATTTGTGTGAGCAATTCGAATGCCACATTTGTTAGAATTTAATAGGTGAGAGGTGTATAAGGGTGACATTAATGAAGTTGATAAGTTTGATCTTGCAGGTAGCAGAGAACAGTCATGAAATGCAATAGCTGAGACTATACATCTTAATCACACCCATGAGAAAACATCCTTCTTCAAATAGTCATCATATTGCTTATTTAAAACACTACAGCACTTACTATACACCCATAAGCCACATTTACGCACAAGAGAACTTTTTGATTTGATCTTACAGACTGGTTTCATATGCTACAGGGATGTTTGACTGGACCAGGGTTGAGTTAAATTTCGCCAGAAAGAATTATCAGGAGCAACATCAAAGAACAGATCTGTTTGGACCTGAAATCCATTTTAGAGGTGCGCCACCATTTTACTTTAAACAGTAAAATGGCGGCGCATTCTGAACGTTAAATAATTGTTATTTACGGAAGTACAAAACGGAAATACAACACTAATTAACAACACAACACAATCAATCATTTTAGCAGGAAGTTATGAGCTAAAGTCAAAATGGAGTGGTTACTATCAACTGAAGAACTTAAACACTGGGTTAAGCGAGTGTCAGCACATAGTAAACCTTCAAGTACTACTTCACCAAAACAAGTAGTGAGTGATCTACAGCAGTTTCTAAGTGAACATAACTTGTATATTGGTCCTACTACATTTACTAGTGGGTTTATATCAGTAGTACATGAAGCTTGTCGCTCTGACAATATCAAGTTAGTCAAGTTTGTACTTAAACATCACGCAGGAAAGTTTGATATCAACCAACTTATCGTCTATCCTTATCCTCACCTTCAGCGTCACAATGCTAGAATCATAATATCATCTGAAGAGACGCTAGTTCATGCTGTTGTTACAAGTTCCTCGACTAAAATTTTAAAATTACTGGTGTCTCATGGAGCGTCAGTTAATATACCTGACAATTCTTCTCTTACCCCTTTATTAAGAGCTGTTAATGAGCAATCTCCAAACAAAGATTTTGTTAGCTATCTAATAAAAGTTGGAGCTGATCTTCACTATCGAGATAATAAGAGGCAATCTGTATTAATGTATGCTGTTAATGGAACAGAACGACATGTCAAAGATATCATTTTATTGCTTCTTAAAGCAGGTGCTGATGCTACTCTAACTGATGAATGTGGCTACAATGTACTACATCATGCTGTAAGTAGTGGTTGGGGTTGTGCAGATAATTTAAGGGTGCTTTTGTCAGCAAAAATACAATCTAATTGGTTTCAGCCAGCACGTAAAGCTAATGCTTTATTTTTTGCTGATGAAATAAATTTTTATGTAGACTCAGATGATTTCTTAAATGAAAATTCACCAAAACCCCGCAATAATCCTAAAGAGATAACTGATGTTTTCGCCAAGCATCCTCTTTGTCCTCCTCATCTCAAGGTTGATAGCATTTTAGTTAATGCTACATTCTCATTATATTGGAATATTTATATTAACTCACCTCCTATAGATAGCATCAGAGCATGTTATGGTCTTATTAAGGAAGGATTAACCCTCCAAGCCAAATTGATGCTACCACCACCTATTATGTCAGAGCCTATCGAAGATTATGGTGGTATATCAGAGGTGATCTCTGTTCAAGAATTAAATGAAAAGTACTCTGATTTAACTAACACTACTACACAAGTAAACCTAGCTTATCAGTGCCTTATTATCAGAGAACGATGTCTTGGTTATGGTAACTTTACTGTTATTAGCTCTTTGTTCATGTATGGAGGATGGATGATAGTACTTGATCACTTTACTGAAGGTCTTTGTTTGTGGCTTCGAGGTACTATGATGCTTCTTTCACGTTTTGAAGAAGGGATTAGAAGTGAACGAAGTGATCTTTTTTTCCAAATTAAAAATGGATGTTACTCTATTGATAAATGTATGGATAAACTTGTAAAAGGGCTTACAGAAGTACAAGATCTTAGCACTAAGTTTGAAGCAATTATGTATAATCTCATAGAGTGTCAAAGAATGAGTTTGGAAATGCTTGTGAATTACAATGAGGTAAATCACTATATTGAAGTGGATGATCGTCTTGTTTCCTTCTATAATTGGAAAAATTGTTTAAAGTTGCTCGACAGTCTATCTAAAAACCAACTCAGCACTCTTGATGTGTCTAGTCTTTGTCAACAAGTCATAGCAAAATGTCCTGTGTTTCCAATCGGGTCAAAATTGAGCATAAATGTTCTTGATATTGCTTTATCAGGATATGATAGAAGAACACTGAGTGATTGTTTTCTGTCTATATTGCTACAGTCAGGTGGTGACGCATTTGTGAACAAGGTTGGGTGGACTGGTTGTCGACCTCTCAAATTAGCTCAAACAAAAGAAGCTACATTGTTGTTTCTTGCTCATGGAGCTCATCTTGATGCTGTTGGTATACCTAACATATATATGCGTGTACCTATTAATCCTTATCTCGATGACTACTTTTTGACTCCTCTTCCTCTTGCTTGTCTCTCAGCAAAATGTATTGTGTCTGAATCCATTCCTTATCGATCAATAGGCCTTCCCTGTCATGTCATTGAGTTTATTTCCTTACATGATTCGGATGGTATCAAAGTTAATGTTGAAAGTATAGACAATATTCTTTTTCGTAAACTTAATGAGTTTTGGTATTAAGAAATCACTCCTAATAATATACACATTATTTTTTCAAAAAAAAACTGATTTTAAATTGTCTCTGTTTTATATTCAAATAACAAATTTCTATTTGTCATTGAGTTTATCAAGTTAGCATTGTCTATTATCATATATAATCTTGTTACTTACTAGACAGCAGACAGGCTTCTATTTGATCAAATTGAGCCAGTCAACAAGTACACTTAGTACTGTTTGTTAGTGTTTTGTAATGTTTTTTGTCATAAGTTACCAATTCATTTCAAAAATGGATATTGTGATCATAGATGGAGGGTGGATTTGAGTCATCTTTGTGGGTATTTGGTGATTTGTTTAAAAAGTAGTTTGATGCATGCATAAGTGTTTTGATTCTTGAGTGGATCTGGAATGAATACACTTCAACTCATTGAAATAAGTTTTATTGTTAATGTTATTAATTCGTATTAGATTACTAGAGCAACAACATAATATTGTGGCTATTATATTGTTAGTTTTGATCTTACCTTGACCTTTAATCATCATGCAATTTGGTGGTTATAAGGTTGTAACTATCATCCACTTGTCATGTGGCAGCTCCTATATAAATAAATTCACATTCCTTTCATTTATCCTGTTGATGAAATCATGTACTGAAGTAGTCTGGCATTGTTGACAAAGAGTCAGTAACACCAGATTAGTATTAAAGGTAATCTCTTTAATTACTAATATAGCTAGAGTAGAATTTTTAAACTTATAATAATTATAATAATATTATACTTATTGCTGAATGAAGAACTATTGTTGTACAATGTGCTAATTGCTAATTTTAAATGTTTCTGTTACATGTAACAGTCAAGAAAATCGGGTGGTTAACTTCTTCACTCTGATGACACCATCATTAAATGATATCAGTGATGTCATCATATATGATGACATTATCAAATTCATCACTAAACCAAACCTTATAACACATTGTGATGTTATTAATTTACCATAGTACAAGTTACATCATCATAGAAGTTACACCAAGAAGGACCCAGAAAATCATAAAAGATATATAATGGCAGCTGTCCAATGTAACATGAAGATACTACAAAAAGCAAAAAAAGTGTTTTGTGTGATATATTGATACAACCTAAGTTTAATCAAGATATGATGCGAACTCCAAAAGATAACAACTGAACAATCATTCACACAATATACTCAATAATATAGGGGGAGGTTACAATAATTTATATAACTACTAATTAACGCTGCATTAATATATGTAATAATAATAATAATTATAATAATAACAATATAATAATAATAATATTATAACTCCATAAATAGGCAATGATATATTGTCTATCTGATAATGCATGCAAACAACAACAAAACAGAAAGAAGAAAATTTCACCATTTCTTTGCCTCTAAATAAGAACACTTGCAAAAGTGCTTAAACATCACCACATGCATGCACTATAATGAACATGGTCTATGATTATATGATGACCATGGCTAGTAACATATATGAAGTGTTATGTATAGATATCATCAGTTATTCTAGTAATCACAATCATTAACCACTTTCCTCAAAAGCTTAACTTAAAACTTAACCTTGAGGCTTGGCCCCATCACCCAAACAGGATTAATTTTACAATTGTTGATTTTAAAACTATATATATAAACATATCGTATGTTTCATAAGTCATTTATTGTCCCACCAAACAATTAGAGTTTAATGAACAAGTAACTACTACATATTCAAATATCAAGTTCTTTATAGACAAGCATGTTTGAAAGCTTAGATAAATATATAATATAATAAATCAGTTGTATGCAATCAATAATAATTTCCAACTTTGTTAAGATTAATATAATGGTAATTTAAATTATGTTACTCTTAAAACAAATGAATTATTTTAACCTATTCATGGACATCATCATGAGTCCATAGTAACAGCTCTGGTCCAGTCAGCATCTTATATTTTGTCTAAGATTGTAAATCATAATTAGTTCAAGCCATTAGCTACAAAACAATCAATCTCCATTAGTACATTAACAATCAAAACAGTGTTATGTTTTTTTTGAATGAAATAATTTTGATATCTACAACTTGTATAGCCATTTAACTATATATGGTTAAATCAACCAGTCAGTTTTTAAAGTGATATAAATATCTGTGATCTAATTTCCTTACATCATTTTCAGTTAGTATATAATTTTTATATCTTCAAATAATGTATTTTCTCATTATGACACTATTAATATTTCTCTCAGTATTTGATATTGTTCTGGCAGCCAATACAAATCATATACAATTAGTTGATGTCCATCCTTCATCATTTTAATGTGCTCACGATCTTCACAGTTCACTGAACAGAATCTTAAAATTGTTACTTTTAATGATGGTATTATAAAGGCGTATGTGAACAATGGTATTAAATTCTCTCCACCGCACAAGTGTTCTGAGATTTCTGATAAGTGTCATGATAACTTTAATCCTAAGAGTGAATTACTAGACCAGTTAGAAGAAATCTCACAGTTCATTGTCATTTTTAACTCTCCATTTTCCAACTGCTATCATGTCTTTAAAGAAAACAGTTCAGCTCCATCTGGGTACTACATGATAAGAGCTACAAATGGTTCTTTAATATCTCTGTACTGTGACCTTTCTTTTGTTAATTGCTCTCAAATTCTCAATATAAACAGTTTAGGTTATTACACAATACAAGTTCCTAATGGTTCTCTTATATCAGTCTATTGTGATATGGAAGGTAATAACTGTGATGGTAAGGGAGGTTGGATGAGAGTGGGTTACATCAATATGAGTGAACTTGGTGCTAACTGTCCTCATGGACTAACATCACATCAGTATAATAACATTAATCATGGTCTATGTAGTCGACCAGTCTCATCATCTGGTAGTTCAGCTTCAGTATTCTTCTCCACATATGGAGTTATTTATAACAAAATATGTGGACAAGTGGTAGAATATCAGTATGGGTCACCTGATGGTTTTCCACCAGACTTAGGCGGTCTAGTTCTTGTTAATAATCTAAATATTGATAATATTTATGTTGATGGTGTAGCTATTACATATGACAGTAATCCTCGTAAACATGTATGGACATTAGGTGTGGGTGTATTTGCTCATGTTGCTGATGAATATTGTTGTCCATGTAATACTGGTAGTACAGGAACAACAGTACCAAGTTTCACTGGCAGTGATTACTATTGTGAGCCAGGAGAAGCTGGTAATTTGTGGAGATATATTCTGTATGCTAAATTGCTAATGACACATTATGGGATGGTCGACAATGTGGAGGATTAGAAGGACCATGTTGTACTAACTCCAAGATGCTACGGTTTATAAAGACACTTGATGAGAATACAACTGAAGATATTGAATTGAGGGTAATGACAGTTGAAGGTACCAGTAATGAAGACATACCATTAGATAGTATACTGATAAAATTACTATATATATAATATAACTCCATAAATAGGCAATGCTGTATTATCTACCTGATAATGTATGCAAACAACAACAAAAAAAAAGAAGAAACTTCACCATTTCTTTAACGTTCTATATTTTCAGTGGTAATCTCTGAAAGTGTCTTTATAAACCATGACATCTTAGGATTAGTACAACACGATCCTTCATTTCCATCACATTGTTGTCCATTCCATAATGTATCATTGACATATAAGAAATGTTGCCATCATGTTGCAAAGAAACTTCACCATTTCTTTGCCTCTAAATAAGAACACTTACAAAAGTGCTTAAACATCACCATATGCTATGCATTATAATAAACATGGTCTATGATTATCATGACCATGGCTAGTAGCATATGTATATACAGGTATTTTGTATAGATATCATCAGTTATTCTAGTAATCACAATCACTAACCACTTTCTTGATAAATGTTTGATGTAGGCTATTCTTCGAAAGCTTAACTTAAAACTTAAGCCTTGAGGCTTGGTCCCATCCCACAAACAGGATTAATTTTAAAATTCTTGATTTTAAAACTATATATATAAACATATTGTATGTTTCATAAATCATTATTCATGCCATTAGCTACAAAAACAATCAATACCATTACATTAACAGTAATAACTGTTATGTTTTCTTTTTCGAATCAAATAATTTTGATACCTACAAATTGTATAGCCATTAACTATATATGGTTAAATAAACCAAACAGCTTTTAAAGTGATATAAGTATCTGTGATAAAATTTCCTTACACCATTTTCAGTTAACATATAATTTTTGTATCTGCAAATGATGTACTTTCTCATTGTAACTCTATTTCTCTCAGGATTTGATATTGTTCTGGCAGATAATACAAATTATATACAATTAGTTGATGTCCATCCTTCATCATTTAAATGTGGTCACGATCTTCACAGTTCACTGAACGGAGTCCTAAAATTGTTACCTTTTAATGATGGTACTGAAAAGGCATATGTAAACAATGATATTAAGTTCTCTCCACCGCACAAGCGTTCTGAGATTTCTGATAAGTGTCATGATAACTTTAATCCTAACAGTGAACTACTAGATCAGTTAGTAGAGATCTCACAGTTCATAGGTATTTTTAACTCTGCATTTTCCAGCTGCTATCATGTCTTTAAAGGAAACAGTTCAGCTCCTTCTGGGTACTACATGATGAGAACTGCAAATGGTTCTTTAATATCTGTGTACTGTGACCTTTCTTTTTTAAATTGCTCTCAGATTCTCTATGTGTACAGGTCAGCCCCATCAGGTTATTACACAATACAAGTTCCTAATGGCTCTCTTATATCAGTCTACTGTGATATGGAGGGTAGTAACTGTGATGGTAAGGGAGGTTGGATGAGAGTGAGCTACATCAATATGAGTGAACCAGGTGCTACCTGTCCTCGTGGGCTAACATTACGTCAGTATAATAACATTGAACATGGTCTATGTAGTCGACCAGTGTCATCATCTGGTAGTTCAGCTTCAGTATTCTTCTCTACATATGGAGTTATTTTTAACAAAGTATGTGGACGAGTGATTGGATATCAGTATGGGTCACCGGATGCTTTTCCACCAGACTTAGGGGGTCTAGTTCATGTTAATAATCCAAATATTGATAACATTTATGTTGATGGTGTTTCTATTACATATGGCAGTAACCCTCGTAAACATGTATGGACATTAGGAGCGGGCTTTCATGCTGACCGTACTAATAGCTATGTCTATTCTTGCCCATGTAATACTGGTAATACAAAAACAACTGTACCAATTTTTGTTGGCAATGATTATTACTGTGAATCAGGAGTAGCTAGTGGAAAGTTGAGCAGTGTCCTGTATCCTAATGACCCATTATGGGATGGACAACAATGTGGAGGATTAGAAGGACCATGTTGTACTAACTCCAAGATACCATGGTTTATAAAGACACTCAATGAGACTACAAATAAAGATATTGAATTGAGGATAATGGCAGATGAAGGTACCAGTAATGAACGCATACCATTAGATATTATAGAACTGTACATTCACTAACATAAAATAATATACTGTTTTTTTAGTGATTGAATTTTATGTTGTCATGTAATTTCCTTTATACTAATTCATATATATGGATAATTTTGTCACAAAAACTAACCTGTAATACAATTTACCTTAAGCTAATATAATAATATAGGATATTTACTCTATGGATGGACAGTGAAGGTGTACTATATATTAAAGAATCAAATCCAACAGATCAAGTAAATTCAGGAAATAATGGATTTACTGGAATAACAATGAAACATTATAAGAACACTGGTTCATTGTCATCATTTGATAGTCAAGTTTCAGTATTCTTCACTACTTGTAACGTTAGTCACAATAAAGTAAGTGGACAAGTGAGAACTGCATGGGATATCAATTTGACTTACTTGACCATCTAACTAAGCCAGTAAACACTTAGCATCAATACTATGTATGTTCATGCTATATACTTTATATGTTGTAACAGTCCTTATAAAACATATATAGACATATTGTGCTAGTGATTATCAGTTAATCCACTAATGATTGTTGTCAATGTATCATTGACAGGACAAGTTATGTTGGAAACAACTACTACTGCAAGTCAGGAATAGTTGGTGGAGGTTCAAGTAGTGTTGTGTATCTGCTTGATCCAATATCAGATAGGCAATAATGTGGAGGAATAGAAGGACCCCCAATGTTTATGAAGACACTCACTCAATGAGACCACAACTGATGATATAAAGGTGAAAGAACTCAAGTAGCAGACAATCACCTAGAGGAAGAGGACCCCAATTAGTAAGCGATGGAAGACACTAGTTTGCTCAGCTGATAATTTTTGTTCCTAATAAAATATATAGATTTTTGTTGATTATTTGAACTTGGGGGTAGTATCAGGTTTGAGACGTAGTTTTGCAAAATATTGAGACATAGTTCCCAGAGTGTTACTGAATACCTTTGAGTACTTGTTGATTAATAGATCTACTCCACTGATGAGGGATGTATGCAATATTTCATGCCAATTTAGGATGAGATTACTCAACCAATTTCGTCCTAGTAGAGCTGGCCCAGCTCCTTTGACAACTACTAGATCCAGTTCGACTTCTTGATCCTGGTAATTTACATGAACAGTGATTTCTCCTACTACATTCATCATATTTCTGAAGTATACGTCTTCAATATTACATCAGACTTGCATAGTTTGTACTGGGAAAACTTGGATTTGTACTCTTGTTGTGATATTATGGAAACAGCAGCTCCAGTGTCTACTTCCATTATCAATGGGCTGTCTCCAATTCTGACTTCAACTTTGATTGGTCGACGAGCTTCGGGCCTACATTAAACAGTGCCAAGTCTTGATTGGGAGCCGATGACTGATTGGCGCTCTTATCTTCTATTTCTTCTATATACTTTGTTCTTTGTGATCTAGAGCGTAGTTTTGACTGTTTGGATGTCTCACTCAGGTGAAGACTACTAACTGGAGGTCGACCTCTCATAGGTCCTTTACTGCGACAGACAGCTTTCAAGTGACCCCTTTTGCCACATTTCAAACAATCGACATCTTTATGGTGACACTGACTGGCGGTATGATTTGATTTACCACACCTGTAACATGTTGTACTTAAAGAAGAGACTTGATTAGTGAGACCACTTGGGACTATAGCAGCATTCTTTATTGCTAGTGTCTGTTTGTCAACCAACTCGATATTTTGAGCCATCTCCACGGCTTTCGTGAATGTCAGTTTATCTTCTAATAGTAGTCGCTTCTGAGTTGATTCTTTCCGAAGTCCACACACCAAGTGATCTCTTAAAGCATGCACATTGAACGTAGACCAATCAATTTAGCTCTGAATGTGCTATACATAACTCTTTTGCTATGAAAAGGCAGTAAACAAACTCCATACACTTCCAATGGCATACCTTTGGAATTCCTTGTGTTTTCACTTTGTTTATTTGAGGTATTTCTTTTAGAGATTTGTATGTGGTTACTATCCCACCCACTTTGTAAAATGGCTAGTCAAGGCTATACTACTGACTTCATTGATTTCTTTCTAGCTACTATAACTGCCTTTAACATGAATGTGACATCATATGACCTGTGCTCTCTTGATCCATCTCTATCAGTAGATATCACTAATCCTCACAGCTGAATTATGAGATGTGTTGATGTTGATCATGTAGACACATGTCTCAGGACACACCCATGACCATGCCTAGAGTCAGTGTTTATTGAGGGTAGATGTTTATTTGCACAATGGCTGTATTCACTCTTAGGATGTATTCAAAGGCAGCATTTATTCAAAGTAGGCATTTAATCCTGTAGGAAATACAGTATAAGAGAGTTAGAAGGACATATAGATTGTGAAATTTGGGACACAGACATTTTTGTAAATATGGTGACATATCGTACAGCTTTCAAAAATGAACTTTGTGTCATTTTAGCTTGAAGTCTTAGTTGGTTTAATGCTACTTAAGGAAAGTGAACATGTGGTTGGGTGTGGCTTCTGCATAGTGTGTGGTGTAATAAAATTAATAATAATTTACAAATGCTTTTAAAATCCAATTTGTAAAAACATTTCTCCTTGAATTTATATAGTTCAGTCTTATGTTTTCAGATCAGTGTTGTGTCAATTACATAAGAATGATTACAATTACACAATAATTATGTAAGAATGATTACAATTATGATTATAGGGGAAAAAGCACGATTACAATTATGATTATAGGGGAAAAAGCATGATTACAATTATGATTATAGGGGGAAAAGCATGATTATAATTATGATTATGATTACAGAGCCATGATTGTGCAATTAAACTACATCATTAAATAGTTTAGTATTTATCAGATAAACATTAGTTTTTTAAACTAATAGTATGTCCAATACCAGGAGAAGTCTCAACTAGCTGATGGAAGAAGCTGAATACTGTTAACCTAGTAGCCATGTTTTACCTGTTACTACACTGACATCATGCTATACTGGCAGTGACAGTATATATAGGCTTTTGACATTCAGCTACAAATATGGAAGGTGTAATCAATCTAATCACATCTTCTCTCATGCATCATTTCATAAATTTATATTAGCATATGCTAACACAGGCAACATGTACTTGTTCTATGTGTTGTTTGTAAAGGCTACGGTAAATGGTGTAATCACTTGTTATTACAGCAATTACTTATGATTACAATTATTGATTACAATGTTTCTGGAAAATTGATTACGATTACAATTACAGCAAAAAATGTAATTGATTGTAATCAATTATGATTACAATTGTAATTGGCTCCAACCTTGCTTTAGATAATGATGTTTAGTTTTAAGAAGATAAACCTCTTGTTTCTATGTGTTGATATATAATGATATTTTGTGATCACATCTACTGTTCATTATTAAACAAACTATTTTAATAGTAGGAGGTTTCATAAGTACTCTTAACAATGTTACTGTTATGTTGATATGACAATCTGTTTTTTCTCTCATTAGTTGACTAAGTTTTTAGTTATGGATCCTAACAAGAGAATCACTTCAGAACAAGCAATGTCTGATGTCTACTTTAGTGAAGAGCCACGCCCATCAGCTGAGTGAGTATATTTTACTTTAAATAATATGTATATATGTGAAATTCAATTTGATCAATTTGTGGTTAATGCCTCAGACGTGTCATAAAGAATGTATAGGTGAATGAATACATGTAGTGGCCGGTAGATTGTTTACAATCAATATCTAAATACACCTGTTATATTTAATGTAGTGTATTTGATGGTATGCAAATACCTTATCCAAAGAGAAAATTTATATTCGATGGTGAACCTAGTAAAGATGATAAAACAGATCCACATAAAGTGAGTTACTATTCACTTGTACATTACACATATTATGATCAGATAAAGTGCTTTAGACCACCGTACACACTTTTCATGCTAAACATAATAAATTTGTAAATATACATAACTACATGTAGATTGGTTACATCATTTGGTTCATGGTCTTTAGAGTTGCATGCTAACAGAGTTAATACATGATGAGATACTGATAGTTTAATTATATATATATTGAATACTACTTATTATATGTATATAGAATGATATAGCTCATGTCTCTTTAACATCTGTGCATTCAAATATAGCATTTATTGACAAAATTAAGTAATACTTTAAGTCAAGACCTTGTTATAATGGAGGAGACTTGCCTTGCTACATCAGATAATATAAAGTAGGCAACTATTGATCTCTATATTAATGACTGTTAGAATCAAGGCTTTGTTATTTATGAGACTTTGTGTATATACACACACTGACTTTAGAGAAAATGATAATTTTAAAATGTCATAAGTTTATAACTTGTAATTTATCTTACTGTGTTAACTGGTATCAATAGTTTGGAATGACATTTAGAGTAATGTTTATAACTGTCTATTATTACTTTGTAGTCCAAAATGAGACAATCTGATAGTGGACAGTCTGCAAAAAGAATGAAATTAAGTACTGGAGCTGTACCAGTTCATGTAACAACATCTTCTGATGTACCAGTATGTGTGATGTAATGTGTAATGTAATAACATATAATGATCTGCAATGAGTATTATCTCTTGTGTTGAATCTTGTGTCATACATTGGCTTACTAGAAAATTATTCACTGTATAATCACATATAGTTTCAATGTCTCTAATGCTATACAAACAGTAGGAGTTACTAACTCATACCTAACTTTCATTATAAAATACACAGTAATCATTAAATGTAGTTTGTAGATTCCACTCAAATCACACATACCTGTTGATTACTGCTATATATTACAAAAAATGTTGTGTCAGAGTTACAATATCGTAATGATATTATTGTCAAAATTGCAATTTATACTCCAGAGTATAGAGTTATAGCATAATTATATATGTAACCTTTTGATTGAAAGATCCTGTTGTGTCATAGAGAACAAGTAATAGTCATCATGCATAGAAATCTCAAAGCTAGACTCTGCCTAATTTAGTAACCACTTCACTAAAATAAAGTGATCAATATCTTGATAGGCTTTTTTTGTTTGAGACTGCAATATGTCATTACCAAATTAAACATGAGATCACATTAAGAATACATGTACATTCCTGTCATTTCTTATTTTAGTGTATTAATATATGAATTACTTTTTCAACAAAGACACTTTTATCATACTCATATAAATAGAATAACAAAAATGCATTTCAACATGACATGTGTATAAAATAGATATACATACATAATGTATGATTTAATCTCTGGCAATAAACGCAACACACAAAATGACAGCAATAAAGAGACCTATAGCAATAGCAGCAATAATTATAGCAAATACTAGAAATGGGTAGACATTTATTATAATATACACAGCTATGAGGATCCATAGCCACACCTTCACCACATGCCCTTCAATAGCAAAGCAAAGACAAAATGTAATGAATACAGCAACATAGAAGATACAAAAAGCAACAATTCCTGGATTAGTAAACGGAGTCATGAAGTTCATACAACGCTCTTTGTCTTTGTCGTTATTTTTAAGTATCTTGTGTGCATTATTTATAATGTCTTCATTGATTTTCTTATACTTCTTGACCGTGTCTCGACTAAGCTTCACCTCACTTTTCATATTGTCAAGAATATCTATTATCATGTACTCTGAATGCTGGCGTATCCATTTGTAATGCACTATTATAAAGGCGACTAAACTAAGCAGTGGGAATACCCAACCAACTCCAAACATATACCAAAGCTGAGGACTGATATCTCTATATCCAATGTGAACTTTAACCCTGGATAATGTAATTTGAGTAACACTCTCTTGAGGATTTTGCTTATTAGAATAATCATAATAAAACCTCATTCCAATTGTAGTAAGCATGAATATGTGTAGGATAGCTAGGCCAACCATGTATAAACAGAAATAGATATAAACACATGCTTTTTTAAGCATTCCTTTGCATGAAACTTTGATATTTCTTGCTTTTGTGAAGTAGTAAATAATCACAACTACACTAGTAATCCATTTTAAGTAGACTGCACAAGCATATGCTATATTTAAGCCAAAATCAGCGCGCACATAAATTTTCTCAGTTTTGTCATATGTTTGAAAGAAATCAGACTGCATAGCAAGGAACTCCATCACACTTACCATAACACTGAGATAATAGGGTAGTTCACCAATTGTATTACCAGATATCCATGAGAAGCAACTGCACGCCCAAGAGAGGTCACTTAACTGGTTACATTTTGAAGAATGTGAACAGTAACAACATGAATTGGTTGTAGATTTTCTAGTACAGCATTCCTTCGTGTCCTTATAAAGTCTTTCCAATCCGCCACATAAAAGAAAAAGAGTCAGATTAATAATGTTCCAAAATAAAAGAATCCAGGAAACTATAAATTTTGTTTGTACAAACCAATCATCGTCTTCATCATCATTATCTGGTGTATCATTTTTACTATAATAATATCGCTCAATAGTAAGTGCCACACTGAAAATTAACTTCAAAATAATAAAAAGGAGCCCAAATATTACCCCCAAACGACTGCTATTGTAGATTTTGTGAGTGGATTTTGCAAATGTTATTAAACTAGCATAACGCATGTGTTGTTGTACTTGTAATTCTTCTGGAGAATCAGATTTGTTATCATCAGAGAAGCATGTATACCCAATGCATCTGTCAATCTGGTAGCATGGATCTTTTTGAGATTTTATATTATCAAAAGCTATTTGATATACATCATCTAGTATACATGTAGACCCTTTCTCAGTTTCGTTGTCTTCCTCTGGCATTGGAATTATGGTATTGGGGGTACTTTTAGCTGCAGACTGTTGAGAATTGGGACTACAAACTTGAGTTGGCTTTGGCTTAGCTTGATCTGGCTTTGAGCTCGCTTGATCTGGCTTTGACCTTGCTTGATCTGGCTTTGACTGTGGTATATCTGGCTTTGACCTTGCTTGATCTGGCTTTGACTGTGGTATATCTGGCTTTGACCTTGCTTGATCTGGCTTTGACTGTGGTATATCTGGCTTTGACTCAACAATTAGAAGCATTTCTGTTTGATTAACCCGTTCAGTTATAGTGTTTCCAGGCCCAACAGTAGATACACGTAAATCGAAGCTAACAAGTTGTGCAGATGTTCTTTCATCAATTTTCTTTGGAGGATGAACCACTAAAGTTTCTTTTTTAAGGATTGCTGCCATTATGACAAACCTTGATCGACAAAAATGAAGTTCTTTATCAACCAGCAAAGTAAGGAGATACGTTGATTATTTTTCTGCGTGTAGGAGGTATTGTTATTGTAATATCATTATTCATTGATGTTGGTCACATGCAAAGGAGTGTTCATACTCTATGAATATCAATAGTCTTTAATTGTTATTAGGAATTAAGGAAATAGAATTTTTGTGACATAACTTCTCACCATGCATGTCATTTGTCTTTTCAGTAACGAGCAGTACCAATAAAAATAGGATTACATACATTGCCTGCAGATAAAGACAGGATTTATTATGGATAACCTACTAGTTATTAGTTACTAGTTATTAGTTGTTTATTGCACTTTGAAAAGTCAATATTATTGATTATTTGGAATTATATGGTGTGATGGAAAAAAGAGCAAATTAGTGGTTTAAGGATATTTTTTATTTGATTATTTAATTACTTACCCTGATGTTTAGTAACAATATATTACCACATAAATTAGTTGTTGTATTCACATAGTTTTTGAGGAACAGAGTGCCAAGTTTTGAGATGCTTTGAGTGAGATATTTTGTCAAAACAACATTTCATGATAACTTATATTGGCAGTGCTCCTCCCAGTTTAATATACTATAAAAACTAGGGAGTTCACCTTGAAAATTGTTGTAAGAGTTATAGTTATCATTGTCCTACATTGTGGTCTTTGCTGTATATTTAGTATGTTTAATTATTAAGCCATATCTGATATTCTAACTAATGCTATTGGCTTCTGTATTAATATGTCCTTAGTCTTTATTGTTGAGGTAATATATCTAATTGAAGATATTTTGTGCCTGTTAATAGCATCTACTGTAATGGAATATATTTTGTAACTGTATTAGATTCAATCCATTGAATGTATATGTATTGAAGACTGATTTAAGTCATACTTGCCATTTAATTTGCAATGAAAGAAGACTTACACTTTTCTATGTCTTAAATGACAATAACTGAATGATCATTATTTAAAGCATAAAAGGTTTATATTCTCAATACCACTGTATCTATAGTTTCTACTAGCCATCCAATATAAATAGAGCTAATGAAACTAAAATAGCGTGTTCTATAAAAAAACATGATACAACAATAATAAACTAAAACTCAGTAACAATAGCCTCTTCTATAATGATCGTAATATAAATATCATAATTATGTGTAATTGTAGTATATATAATTCTATATGGGTACTGTGTGTAGTTAAGTTCATTCAACTGTAAACTATAAACATACATATTGGTACACATGATGTTGGCAGAACATAGGAATTTTGTGGTTAAGAGCAACTACAACTATAAAGTCTGTAGTAACTATCAAGTTATTGATATTAGTGTACATTGAAGGAATAATTTGATTGAGCTTTCTTTTGTCAACTTTAAATAGAACATAAATAATAGGTTATTTAGCATAACTCAATAGATGGAATTCCTATTTTAAGTATAACTAAACAATTTCATTAAATACTATAAATATGTTTCATATATGACTACATGTTGTTAATAAGTTATACGGTTAACTGGATTACTTCTAATTCTGATTTTGTATTTAGGATATTTTAATTTTTAATAGTTTAATGCATGTAGGTATGATGGATATTTGTGATAAGAATTATTGTATGTCACAATGGTATTTGTATTTTGTCACAACGTGGATGTTCACATTTAAGGAACTCTGATTTCTAAGAAAAGCTGCCTTAACATTTAGCATTGGCTTTCATAGGCTTATTACAACAAAAGCACTTGTCATTAACTCAACCAAGAAATTGAAGTTCATAAACTTTTTAAGGATATTTAGAGTATTTTGATCACAATAGTTGTTGGCATAAGTACTCATCTGACTAAAAGTATGTAAACCAATGAAATTATATTGTTTTCTCCATTTAAGGAACTGTGATTTCTTCGAAAACTTGCATTTGCTTAGCTTAGCTTTGGCTTTCATACGCTTATAAACATGACACACTTAACGCTTTAGTATCTACACATATTCTATCATTGTGAAAACTGCTACACTTAACAGCATAAACATCAAGTCTACTACAAACATGTACAAAACCTGATGAGGGGTTAATTTCTCGGGTGAAGATTTACCTATATCTATATTCTTATGAAATTTCAATCTATTTGTAACAATTATGAATATGTTAGACATGGGGAAGTATTTAGTGAGTGCTTAAAGCACAACTTAGTACAAACTTAAATGACTTAAGCATAAGAACAAGCACATATATTATGTGGATAATATACGCTTCTATTTAAAAAAATGCTTAATCACTCCTTCAACCTTTTAAAAAACTGATTAAAACACAAGCATGAGCACTTTATGAGAAAAATTTAAACTAGTCAAAACATTTTTGAATATTTATTATTACACCATACAAACATTAGTTGTATGTAGCATCTGCAAGTTAGCACCTTTTGGACCTAAACACTTTATAGTTACTCAACTGATCCCGTGTGCAAAGCAGCTGAATTGTATACACAAATGCTTTTTATGCAATTTACACATAATGATAATATTTTAATTGAATGCTTAAGTGTATAAGGAACTAGCACCCTCAATCGTTAACTTATCTTATGTTAAATAGGTGCGGTGACTATTTCAAGATATAGTATATAATGATAGGTCTACTGAATCCTACTATTAGCCTAC
The DNA here is from genome assembly GCA_963965975.1 of Xestospongia bergquistia. NCBI lineage: Eukaryota > Metazoa > Porifera > Demospongiae > Haplosclerida > Petrosiidae > Xestospongia > Xestospongia bergquistia. The sequence continues at coordinate 7,011,211 of OZ014414.1, forward strand.
AGCTGGTCTGTTTTACCAGTAAGTACAATATTAGTATTATTTTAATACTGATGTTATTTCATAGGTATTGTACCAGAGACAGAATATGTCTAGCTCAATCATAATGTGACATTTGAGTGTCCTACCAACTTAACTGAATATACTCTCACATCAACTACTACATCTTTGATGGTGGATCTAGTGCTCCAACATTAAAGCAAATTAATATACCTAATCTCACTATCTTCACTATAACTAGTACTAACAATGGTACTTGTGTGAGATATCTAGCTAATGACAGTGTAACACACCACTGCACCATTTTTGACTTTATTAGTATATGTTTATGCTCAATGTTAGTATTATTAATGAAATATTAAATATCTCATCTCAACTGTTGCATTGTATTTTCCTGGTCTCCTCTGTTCACATTATATCAGTTAAGTATGTGGTATCGAGTAACCTCAAGTGTAGGAAAGAAGTGAAGTAATCTATACTACTAACTACACTTTTGATAATATAGGTAATCTGGCCAATTTTATATATTACATATAACTGTAATACAGGCAGATATCATCAGTTATTCTAGCTTAGCTTAACTTAAAACTTGGTCTATGTAGTCTACCAGTCTCATCATCTGGTAGTTCAGCTTCAGTATTTTTCTCCACATATGGACTTATTTATAACAAAATATGCAGACAAGTGGTAGAATATCAGTATGGGTCACCTGATAGTTTTCCACCAGACTTAGGTGGTCTAGTTCTTGTTAATAATCCAAATATTGATAATATTTATGTTGATGGTGTAGATTTACATATGACAGTAATCCTCGTAAACATGTATGGACATTAGGTGTGGGTGTATTTGCTCATGTTGCTGATGAATATTGCTGTCCATGTAATACTGGTAGTACAGGAACAACAGTACCAAGTTTCACTGGCAGTGATTACTATTGTGAGCCAGGAGAAGCTGGTAATTTGTGGAGATATATTCTGTATGCTAATGACACATTATGGGATGGTTAACAATGTGGAGGATTAGAATGACCATGTTGTACTAACTCCAAGATGCTACAGTTTATAAAGACACTTGATGAGAATACAACTGAAGATATTAATTGAGGGTAATGACAGATGAAGGTACCAGTAATGAAGACATACCTTTAGATAGTATACTGATAAAATTACTATATATATATAATATAACTCCATAAATAGGCAATGCTGTATTATCTACCTGATAATGCATGCAAACAACAAAAAAAACAGAAAGAAGAAACTTCACCATTTCTTTAACGTTCTATATCTTCATTGGTAATTTCTGAAAGTGTCTTTATAAACCATGACATCTTAGGATTAGTACAACACGATCCTTTATTTCCATCACATTGTTGTCCATCCCATAATGTATCATTGACATATAAGAAATGTTGCCATCATGTTGCAAAGAAACTTCACCATTTCTTTGCCTCTAAATAAGAACACTTACAAAAGTGCTTAAACATCACCACATGCTATGCATTATAATAAACATGGTCTATGATTATCATGACCATGGCTAGTAGCATATGTAAATACAGGTATTTTGTATAGATATCATCACTTATTCTAGTAATCACAATCACTAACCACTTTCTTGATAAATGTTTGATGTAGGCTATTCCTCAAAAGCTTAACTTAAAACTTAAGCCTTGAGGCTTGGTCCCATCCCACAAACAGGATTAATTTTAAAATTTTTGATTTTAAAACTATGTATATAAACATATTGTATGTTTCATAAATCATTATTCATGCCATTAGCTACAAAAACAATCAATACCATTACATTAACTGTAATAACTGTTATGTTTTCTTTTTTGAATCAAATAATTTTGATACCTACAAATTGTATAGCCATTAACTATATATGGTTAAATAAACCAAACAGCTTTTAAAGTGATATAAGTATCTGTGATCAAATTTCCTTACACCATTTTCAGTTAACATATAATTTTTGTATCTGAAAATGATGTACTTTCTCATTGTAACTCTATTTCTCTCAGGATTTGATATTGTTCTGGCAGATAATACAAATTATATACAATTAGTTGATGTCCATCCTTCATCATTTAAATGTGGTCACGATCTTCACAGTTCACTGAACGGAGTCCTAAAATTGTTACCTTTTAATGATGGTACTGAAAAGGCATATGTAAACAATGATATTAAGTTCTCTCCACCGCACAAGCGTTCTGAGATTTCTGATAAGTGTCATGATAACTTTAATCCTAACAGTGAACTACTAGACCAGTTAGTAGAGATCTCACAGTTCATAGGCATTTTTAACTCTGCATTTTCCAACTGCTATCATGTCTTTAAAGAAAACAGTTCAGCTCCATCTGGGTACTACAGGATGAGAACTGCAAATGGTTCTTTAATATCTGTGTACTGTGACCTTTCTTTTTTAAATTGCTCTCAGATTCTCCATGTGTACAGCTCAGCCCCATCAGGTTATTACACAATACAAGTTCCTAATGGTTCTCATATATCAGTCTATTGTGATATGGAGGGTAGTAACTGTGATGGTAAGGGAGGTTGGATGAGAGTGGGTTACATCAATATGAGTGAAGTTGGTGCTACCTGTCCTCATGGACTAACATCACATCAGTATAATAACATTGATCATGGTCTATGTAGTCGACCAGTCTCATCATCTGGTAGTTCAGCTTCAGTATTCTTCTCCACATATGGACTTATTTTTAACAAAGTATGTGGACAAGTGATTGGATATCAGTTTGGGTCACCTGATGCTTTTCCACCTAACTTAGGGGGTCTAGTTCGTGTTAATAATCCAAATATTGATAACATTTATGTTGATGGTGTATCTATTACATATGGCAGTAACCCTCGTAAACATGTATGGACATTAGGAGCAGGTTTTCATGCTGACCGTACTAATAGCTATGTTCATTCTTGCCCATGTAATACTGGTAATACAAAAACAACTGTACCAATTTTTGTTGGCAATGATTATTACTGTGAATCAGGAGTAGCTAGTGGAAAGTTGAGCAGTGTCCTGTATCCTAATGACCCATTATGGGATGGACAACAATGTGGAGGATTAGAAGGACCATGTTGTACTAACTCCAAGATGCCATGGTTTATAAAGACACTCAATGAGACTACAAATAAAGATATTGAATTGAGGATAATGGCAAATGAAGGTACCAGTAATGAACGCATACCATTAGATATTATAGAATTGTACATTCACTAACATACAATAATATACTGTTTTTTTAGTGATTGAATTTTATGTTGTCATGCGATTTCCTTTATACTAATTCATATATATGGATAATTTTGTCACAAAAACTAACCTGTAATACAATTTACCTTCAGCTAATATAATAATAAAGGATATTTACTCTATGGATGGACAGTGAAGGTGTGCTATATATTAGAGAATCAAATCCAAGCAAAAACAGATCAAGTAAATTCAGGAAATAATGGATTTACTGGAATAACAATAAAACATTATAAGAACACTGGTTCAGTGTCATCATTTGATAGTCAAGGTTCAGTATTCTTCACTACTTGTAGAGTTAGTCACAATAAAGTAAGTGGACAAGTGAGAACTGCATGGGATATCAATTTGACTTACTTGACCATCTAACTTAGCCAGTAAATACTTAGCATCAATACATATGTTCATATTATATACTTTATATGTTGTAACAGTCCTCATAAGCATATATGGAAATATTGTGCTAGTGATTATCAGTTAACTCACTAATGATTGTTGTCCATATAACATTGACAGGACAAGTTGCATTGGAAACAACTACTACTACTGTAAGTCAGGAATAGTTGGTGGAGGTTCAAGTAGTGTTGTGTATCTGCTTGATCCAATATGGGATAGGCAATAATGTGGAGGATTAGAAGGACCCCCAAAGTTTATAAAGACACTCACTCAATGAGACCACAACTGATGATATAAAGGTGAAGAAACTTAAGTAGCAGACAATCACCTAGAAGAAGAGGACCCCAATTAGTAAGCAATGGAGGACACTAGTTTACTCAGCTGATAATTTTTGTTCCTAGTAAAATATATAGATATATGTTGATTATTTGAACATATTACAAGGTTCTTTAAAGCATACTTCTGTATAATGTGCTTAAGACATTGAGTTGAGAGCAATGGCCATCAATGAGGCTATCACTAATGAATACATGAATTATACATTGCTAAATATGTAATGAGTATTTCATATTGTTACTGATAACAGTATCCTCTGAATAATGTCACAATATCTGTCATAAAATAGTATACTGGAGCCCTTGTGCATGAATCAACATCTGTCTTCTTAATAAGCCTTGATTCTTTATCGAGAGGCATTGAGTGAAGTGGAAGTTGCATATACAGATCGAAGAATCTGGAAGCTTAACTCAGCTGCTTGGATGAGTACTACTTTAAATTCACACATCATTTATTCTAAATCAATGACTTTTTTGTAGGAACTCATTGAAGATGGTAACATGCAATCCTATTCTAAGTTGGAAAAAGTCCACACAGAAGAGGGAATTACCTCCCTTAGAAAAAAGTCCTTAAAACCAGTAAATTACTCATAACATTAACAGATGTGAATTATATTTACACATGTACATGGAGTTAACAGTAAATCTGTTAACACAAAACAAATTCATATTGAAGTCCATGAAATTATTTGATTTTTGATATTTCATTTCAAATATTCTATATGAATATTATAGTTATACGTACTTGTTTGTGCACTTTTTAAAGTATGTATACAGTAATTTTCTAATGTGATAGAGTACATGGAAGATCTTCACCAAAACAAATCAGAATCTTTCAATACTTCACTTGCTTAAAGTCAATAAGACCTAGATTTTCCAAGAATTTTATAAAGCATTTACAGTTAAGATAGACTATTGATACATGTAGGTATGATGGATATTTATAATAATAGTTATTGTACACTTTTGATAATATAGGTAATCTGGCCAATTTTATATATTACGTATAACTGTAATGATATTGTAAGTTGTATTACAGGTAGTCTAGTGGGTGTGTCAATTCTAATACTGCTATATATGTACTGTACTAGTATTTGCAATAATATACTGGATAAGAAAAACTAACTCATTGAGACAAGGTATAGTTAAGTTAACTATATTTTGTATGCACTCTCTTATACAACTCACTAATAGATACGACATGATGTCATGATCAAGTGATCACTGGAATATCTCAATATGAAAATATTACTATAATTACCTACTAAGCTAGTAATGAACACATTTGCTGCATATGATATGATAATATTGATCCATGCATGTTAGTCCACAAACAGATCATGAAGTTATACCTCAATATAAAAATGTTACTACTACACAACCCACTAATTAAACTAGAGACGAACACATATATTGCATATGGTGTGATATAAATAATAAAAGTATATATACAGCACAGCTGACATTATATAACTTGACACACATGATTGGACATTGATGATAAATCTAGATATTATGAATCAAATTAATAGAAACAATTCTTAAAATACCATTCTTAAACATTTAACATTTATAACAAGGTATGACAGTGGCCAGAGGAATGCACTGGAATTATTCAACTCATAATAATAATATTATAGTTACTGCATGAAATGAAGAACTACTATTGTACACTGTATACAATATAACCTGAGTAGTGTTCATATTGTCATCATAACTCATCAGCCAAGCAGTAACACTACCTATGTATGTAGATATAGCACAATGTTCTTGCTGGCTTATCTTTGATTTTGGTACTGAGAAGGCGATAAATAATTATACATAGAAGGTTATGAGTTTGTACAAGAAGGTGACCACTTCTTATTTCAAGCACTTCAATGATAAAAGCAGTGAGTTGTAGAGAGCTTGGAAACAAACTTTTGTGAGATGCATGACTTCAATTAATTTGCATTATTTGAAAAATGACATACATTCATCATTTCACAATTCTGAGTTTTACAACACACCAGTGTTGTATAACAGAGAAATGTATATGTTTCTTTTAACTGGGAAAGCTAGCCCGTCTGGTTCACGCACGATTCATAACATAATTTGTTCTCGGTTTGGGTGTTTCCGTAATATCTATTTTTTAATAGTAACTATTTCGTTTGTTGTTGTTGTTCGTTATATTAGAATCATCCAAAAAGATGGATGTAGGTTTCACAGAAGCATTAATCAAAAGAAGAGAGAAGGTAGAAGAGCTGTTTGAATTCGAGGGAAAGAAAATAGGTCGGGGAACATATGGTCATGTTTATAAAGCGAGGAAGAGAAGTGGGTCAGTAAATCAAAATGAATCAGCTGTTTTGTTAGATGTGAAATGACGTCATATTTCTTCTCTATAGTGATGATCCAAAGGATTATGCTCTAAAACAAATTGAAGGTACTGGAATATCAATGTCAGCATGTCGGGAAATTGCTGTAAGTTAGTATTTACAAACTGTATACCTGTATGTTTGTATTATGAGTTGTTTCTGTGACTGGTATGTAATCTTGTACCTCTTCAAGGCAAGAAACTGTCTGGTTACACTGGATAAATCCTTGGCCTTGACAACCTATAAGCATATGGCTTATATATATGATTAAGGCATGATATTAAAAGAGATAATTTTTATTGTAAAATAATTATGTCATATTTTTCTAAGCAAGTTTTGTACAAAAATCTGTGAACCAATCTTTTTTGAGTTTCATTGTTCAAGTTTTATTTTATTTTATTTGCTTATCAACTACTTACTTGTGTGACTGTACCAGCAAGACTCAAGACTAGTTCAGCTTATTGTCATATTTTGTTAGTATTGTGGAATGTTATACTATTAAATTAGCTGATCGTTACGGATTTGTTTTTGCTGGGAAGTATCCTATCTGGTTATGAGACTGTGGGTCATGAGTGTTATTAGTCTCTGAAACTAGATCTAATCCTGTGGAAAGGATCTGGGAAACTGTTATTATTGAGCAATTACTTCTGTAATGATAATGTTATGAACTTAAAAAAAATTAACCTAAAGTGCTATGTATGAGCACATATATTTCTATACATACATGTACATGTATGGTAAGATAGAGCTAGTATGTGTGATTCCTACTCCAAGCCTTTCTCAATTTTTGTACTTATGTCCTCTTGATGTACACATATTGTATAATTGAACTAAACTGGAAATTCTTTACATGTATATTTCTTTTATATTATTATAGTTACTGAGAGAGTTAAAACATACTAATGTGATTAGTCTACAAAGAGTGTTCTTATCACATGCTGATAGAAAAGTGTGGTTATTATTTGATTATGCTGAACATGACCTCTGGGTAAGTGATACATGTAATTAATACAATGTAGTTAATACATGTACATATTCATAAAATCCTCAATTCCTTAATGATGAAATAATAATCACACCCCTAGCCAGGAATATAAGTTAATCAAAAGAAACTTTATACAGAGTGTATGGATACCAAGTGTGAAATGCAAGGGATTCACTATTTTCTAAGTCAAATGTATGTAGATCCCATTACTTGGGATTTATGACTATGTTAACCCTTGGTGGGCAACACCCACTTTTAATTAAACAAATACTGAATTGTCAATGAATGTGCTCTTTCAAACTATGATTATCTTAACATTTGAGGCTTAAAAGACCGATGTTTCTTTGAAAGTTAGGCATGCCCATGAAACCTCATAAGAAGCAAATGTGTTTGCTTCAACATAATGCTTTGTGTTGTACACTTAAAACATATGTGCCTATAAATGATATGTATATCAAAGTTTTAAAGTGTTCCACCATATGGAAATGTCGCAGTGTATCTTCATGTCTCAAAGTAGCATCTAATCATATCAATATTGGGAGGAGTTTTATAGACTCTAGAACAATTTGATTTGGTAGCAATAGATAGCCATCTAGTACCAACTAGCACTAGTTTTTATTGTTAAAGTTTGAAGCTTAAGCTTGTATAGTTACAACATAGACTTATAATATAGACTGTATCACAGATTTGTGGCATCCAGATTTCCCAATCATTATTGTTGTCACATATTTGTGACATATGTTCTCTAAGTGTTAATATATTATAGTACAAGAAGTTAATGAGATTATTTTGGTGTCACTATTTCATTCAATGTCACTGTATACAATACACTACATAATATATATGTGAATATTATATGTGTGTTATATGAATGTACATCAACTTCCCATTTTCCTAGTGTTTCTATAATGTATAACTATTAATGATATATCAATGATTATCAGGAAGAGGTAGCATACATTAGGTACTACTAACTAATAATACCTCATCTTCAAGCTTGTGTATATAATATATCAAATAAGTATATTATACATAATGAGTTGTTTTAATGTATACAGTGTACATGAACATGGGGATCAAGTTAATCTCTAAACTCATTCTCTTATTATTTTCTATAGCACATTATCAAGTATCATAGAGCTATTAAATCTGGTAAAAAAGCAGCAGTCCAAGTACCTAAGACAATGGTCAAATCTCTTATGTATCAGATATTGGATGGTATTCATTACTTACATGCTAACTGGGTCCTTCATAGAGACTTGGTACGTCAAACATTAATATATAATATATTATCAGTGTATGAATATCATTGATTTGGCATACTGATAATAATGACTGTATAGTTACTTTGGGGAACTAAACTATAATATAGTGGAGCCTCCTAACAGCAGACATTATTATGACAAGATTGATTTTTCTTGTTAACATTTGATTGACAATATGCCTCATTATGAGGTCAAAGGTCAGTGATGAATGTTCACTAGACAGTATTAGATTTTTAATGTTAATATTGAGTTTAATTGTGAAAATAAAGAAATAGATTTTTTAGAGGATATTAGAGTATGTAAAGATCTGGAGTTGTAATTGTATGACTAAGTCATATTAAGTTTAATTAGTGGGTGTGTCAGGTGTATAAATTTGATTTTCAAACAAATTTGTTTCTAAACAATGCAACAATGCTGTCACATTTAACAGTACATTGCACATGTACTATGGATGTATATTACATGTACTATACATTTACATGTAGTACATCCATTTACTCATGATTACATTCAATTATTATCATTACATGTATTTTATAAAGTATACATGTACAGCAGCAGGTTACATGTACTATATTGAAATATCTATAGAGCAACGAAGGTAAAAACTAAATGATAGACCCTTATAATCAGGCCAATTAGTATGTAAAATCATTAATACTGTACAGTGTATAGTCAGGGATTTATTGTGTAGATAATTGACCATCAAGTTTTCTTAAATGAGCATGTTCTTATAATGATATTACATTGCTATCTCATTATTTAGAAACCTGCTAATATTCTTGTAATGGGAGATGGTCCTGAGAGAGGAAGAGTTAAAATTGGTAAGTCTGGTCTCATGTCTTTCTTCGTATACAAATAATGCTAAACTTGTTATATGTGGGATGGTTCAATGAATTTGTTGTTATTATATTATATTACTATTGTTTATTACATTAATAGTGATAAATAGACAAATCATTCAACTGCATATGTACCTCTGATGCACACAACACCCAATGAATTTTATTAGCCTTATCTGTCAGCACTAAATTAATGGGTGTGGCTGGTTAAGTTTCAAAACTACCTAATTTGTTTTAATTTTTGTATTTTCTCTGTTACCTCTCCAATTCCTAAAAGTGAAATATTTTATATAAAATTAGTGTCATCAAAGCTATTATAAGATGATTTTATTATAATAATACACTTGTTAATGACATGTTTACTGTGAAGTATAAGTGTAACACAAAATAATGTTCAACTGAAAGTTTCAGTCCTATAACTGTGTACTATAGGACTATGATAATATGTAGATATGGTGTCTTATTTACTGTCTCTCTTTGTTAGCTGATATGGGATTTGCTCGATTGTTTAATGCTCCTCTCAAACCTCTTGCTGAACTAGATCCAGTAGTGGTGACCTTTTGGTATAGAGCACCTGAACTATTACTAGGAGCTAAACATTATACTAAAGCCATTGGTAAGGAAACTAAAACTTATACATGTCATACATGTAAATGAGTTTAACCCTTTATATGTGTAGTGAAAGGGTTAATTTGTCTTGAAGAACTACATGTACATTATGTATATGTGAATCAGCTCAGTATATACTGTATACTATAGTATTAGTCAGAATATGTTTGCTAGTAGTAGGGTACTTTAATAGTACCATTTGGAGCACTTACATATGCAGTTAAGATCAGTATAGTACAATACAGTACTGCATACTGTACAGTACTGTATCATAGATATTGTACTCTAATAGCTATATCTTTATTGTACAGTAATTTATTGTACTGTACTAAAAAGATAAATTACAGTACCACAATAGTACCATGAAACTGAAGCTACAAACTGCAGTATAGTAAAATAATGCTAAATCATGAGCCCTTCCATGTAAATGTTACCAATAAAATTATCAATGATGTACACATTGTTTTCTTTTTATTAGATATTTGGGCTATTGGTTGTATATTTGCTGAACTCCTTACTTTTGAACCTATATTTCATTGTCGTCAAGAAGATGTAGAGGCTAGTAGTCCATATCACAGAGAACAACTTGAAAGGATATTCCTTGTCATGGGATTTCCTCATGGTAGAGTGACACACACATATGTACATCATAATAAGATACATGTACATGTACTTGTTGATTGATCGATAATGAATACAGTGATTAGATTTACTTATCAATTAATGACTGTAATAGTCTACATTTGTATATGTACTTTAGATATATTACATGTGTTTAGATGTGTATCTTGTTATTAATAGAGAGAGATTGGGAGGACATGAAATATATGCCAGAACATTCTACACTGATGAGAGATTTTGGTAGACAGAAAGTCAAGTTAGTCACACACACACACACACACACACACACACACACACACACACACACACACACACACACACACACACACACACACACACACACACAAACACACACACACACAAACACACACACACACACACACACACACATGCTGTCTGCTACATAATAGATGCAGACTAAACAAGTTTGATGGATGAGGTATTGCTTAAAGAAATAGTTAAAAAAAGATAGTGAATATTCCTTTCATGAATTTGTAATTTTTCCAGATAGTTTTAGTGACTGCAATGTTTATATTAACATTCTGCAAGACTGTTAAGTGCTTTGTACATGTATATTTTATTTTCTATTAATATTTTACACAAACAATTATTGGATAATTTATTCCATCATAATATTGTTTCTCTCCTTTAGTTTTCAAACATCTACTTTACAGAAATATATGGATAAACATAATGTTAAACCTGATAGTAATGCTTTTAAATTGGTAAGACTTAATGTATATCTGTCTGTGTTGAGACTTTGTTGTTTTACAAGCTATGCACATTGAACATACACCAATCAATTTAGCTCTGAATGTACTATACATATAACTCCTTTGCTATGAAAAGGCAGTAAACAAACTCCATACACTTCCAATGACATACCTTTGGAATTCCTTGTGTTTTCACTTTGTTCATTTGAGGTATTTCTTTTAGACATTTGTATGTGGTTACTACCCCACCCACTTTGTAAAATGCCTAGTAAAGGCGACTTCATTGATTTCTTTCTAGCTACTATAACTGCCTTTAACCTGAATGTGACATCATATGACCTGTGCTCTCTTGAGCCATCTCTATCAGTAGATATCACTAATCCTCACAACTGAATTATGAGATGTGTTGATGTTGATCATGTAGATACTTGTCTCAGGACACACCCACGACCATGCCTAGAGTCAGTGTTTATTGAGGGTAGATGTTTATTTGCACAATGGCTGTATTCGCTCTTGGGATGTATTCAAAGGCAGCATTTATTCAAAGTAGGCATTTAATCCTGTAGGAAATATAGTATAAGAGAGTTAGAATGACATATAGATTGTGAAATTTGGGACACAGACATTTTTATAAATATGGTGACATATCATACAGCTTTCAAAAATGAACTTTATGTGTCATTTTAGCTTGAAGTCTTAGTTGGCTTAATGCTACTGAAAGAAAGTGAACATGTGGTTGGGTGTGGCAATTTGGTTGTGGTTTACAATTTGTAAAAACATTCCTCCTTGAATTTATATAGTTCAGTCTTATGTTTTCATATCAGTGTTGTGTCAATTACATAAGAATGATTACAATTACACAATAATTATGTAAGAATGATTACAATTATGATTATAGGGGGAAAAGCATGATTACAATTATGATTATAGGGGGAAAAGCATGATTACAATTATGATTATGATTACAGAGCCATGATTGTGCAATTAAACTACATCATTAAATAGTTTAGTATACATCAGATAAACATTAGTTTTTTAAACTAATAGTAGGTCCAATACCAGGAGAAGTCTCAACTAGCTGATGGAAGAAGCTGAATACTGTTAACCTAGTAGCCATGTTTTACCTGTTACTATACTGAGATCATGACAATATATTTAGGCTTTTGACATTCAGCTACAAATATGGAAGTGTAATCAGTCTAATCACATATTCTCTCATGCATCATTTCATAAATTTATATTAGCATATGCTAATATAGGCAACATGTACTTGTTCCATGTGTTGTTTGTAAAGGTTACTGTAAATGGTGTAATCACTTGTTATTACAGCAATTACTTATGATTACAATTATTGATTACAATGTTTCTGGAAAATTGATTACGATTACAATTACAGCAAAAAATGTAATTGATTGTAATCAATTATGATTACAATTGTAATTGGCTCCAACCTTGCTTTAGATAATGATGTTTAGTTTTAAGAAGATAAACCTCTTGTTTCTATGTGTTGATATATAATGATATTTTGTGATCACATCTACTGTTCATTATTAAACAAACTACCGTATAGCGGGTTTTTTTCAAGGGGTAAAATTTTCGTGGTTTTTGTGGTTGAGAAACAAACCACGAAATATTTACCCACGAAAGTTAAATAGGTCTAATGTGCCACGCCCATTAATGCGTACACGTTATCACGTTGTTGATCAGCGAGTCTTAGATTCAGTATGGCCTTATTTCGATACTTCAAGAGGAAAAGAGCAACCTACCCGATCCTCATGGCCCTTTAGCACAATCAGTACCATCAACTTCGATTGCAGCTGCCAAGTAGGAAGTTTCAGCATTGCAACTGCAAAAATATCATGGGGGTTGCCAGTTTCTCTCTGGCATTCAAGTTGTTCCCCAAATTTAGCATCCCAGATCCCTTTGTACTGATTGTAGCCTCATATCATGGCTTGAATTTCAAAGTACGCCATTTGTACACCACGTCATAGGGGGTGTGGTTTAGACTAGATTGCTCGACCACAAAATTTTTACCACGAATCAACAAAATTTTTGACATCTACGAAAATTTTGCCCCCCGAAAAAAAGCCGCTATACGGTATTTTAATAGTAGGAAGTTTCATAAGTACTCTTAACAATGTTACTGTTATGCTGATATGACAATCTGTTTTTTCTCTCATTAGTTAACTAAGTTTTTAGTTATGGATCCTAACAAGAGAATCACTTCAGAACAGGCAATGTCTGATGTCTACTTTAGTGAAGAGCCACGCCCATCAGCTGAGTGAGTATATTTTACTTTAAATAATATGCATATATGTGAAATTCAATTTGATCAATTTGTGGGTAATGCCTCAGACGTGTCATAAAGAATGTATAGGTGAATGAATACATGTAGTGGCTGGTAGATTGTTTACAATCAATATCTAAACATATCTGTTATTTTTAATATAGTGTATTTGATGGTATGCAAATACCTTATCCAAAGAGAAAATTTATATTTGATGGTGAACCTAGTAAAGATGATAAAACAGATCCACATAAAGTGAGTTACTTGTACATTACACATATTATGATCAGATAAAGTGCTTTAGACCACCATACACACTTTTCATGCTAAACATAATAAATTTGTAAATGTACATAACTACATGTAGATTGGTTACATCATTTGGTTCATGGTCTTTAGAGTTCTATGCTAACAGAATTAATACATGATGATATACTGATATAAAATGATATAGTTCATGTCTCTTTAACATCTGTGCATTCAAATATAGCAATTATTGACAAAATTAAGTAATACTTTAAGTCAAAACCTTATTATAATGGAGGAGACTTGCCTTGCTACATCAGATAATATAAAGTAGGCAACTATTGATCTCTATATTAATGACTGTTAGAATCAAGGCTTTGTTATTTATGAGACTTTGCATATATACACACACTGACTTTAGAGAAAATCATAATTTTAAAATGTCGTAAGTTCATAACTTGTATCTTGTAGATTTGATATACTGTGTTAACTGGTTTCAATGTTTTGGAATAACATGTAGTGTTTATAACTGTCTACTATTACTTTGTAGTCCAAAATGGGACAATCTGATAGTGGACCGTCTGCAAAAAGAATGAAATTAAGTACTGGAGCTGTACCAGTTCATGTAACAACATCTTCTGATGTACCGGTATGTGTGATGTAATGTGTAATGTAATAACATATAATGATGTCTAATGAGTATTATCTCTTGTGTTGAATCTTGTGTCATACATTGGCTTACTAGAAAATGATTCACTGTATAATCGCATGTAGTTTCAATGTCTCTAATGCTATACAAACAGTAGGAGTTACTAACTCATACCTAACTTCCATTATATAATACACAGTAATCATTAATTGTAGTTTGTGGATTCCACTCAAATCACACACACCTGTTCATTACTGCTATATATTACAAAAAATGTTGTGTAGGAGTTACAATATCGTAATGATATTATTGTCAAAATTACAATTTATACTCCAGAGTATAGAGTTATAGCATATATATGTAACCTTTTGATTGAAAGATCCTGTTGTGTCAACTTAAAATCACGTTAGGAATATATGTACACTCCTGTCTCTTGTCTGTGGGTATTAATTGTGAAAATACCACTGTTAAGACATCTAAAAAACAGTTTTATATACATACAGTTTCTATATATGCATAACTATTCTATATGCATGGAAACTGTTTATTGATATGTTTTAACAGTGTTTTTTTCACAAATCAGGTCACAAATGTTTAGACAGAAGTGGTCCCTTTTTGCAAATCAGGTCACGTATTATATAACCAACAAAGACATTGCTGTTGTACTCATAAAAATAGCATAAATACAACATGTGTATAATAGTTATGATGTAACGTTTAAGGTTTGAGTGTATCACTACAAACATACAAAACAAAAAAAAGACAGCAATAAAGAGACCTATAGCAATAACACTAATAATTATAGCAAATACTAGAAACGGGCATACATTTATTATAATATACACAGCTATGAGGATCTATAGCCACGTGTGACCTTCAATGACAAAGCTAAGACAAAAGGTAATGAATACAACAACGTAGAAGATACAAAAAGAAGTTCATACAACACTCACTTTTTTTCATTACTTTCAAGTATTTTGTGTATATTGTTTATAATGTCTTCGTCAATTTTCTCATTCTTTTTGAATGTGTTTTGACTATGCTTCACTTCACTTTTCATATTGTCAAGAATATCTATTATCATCCACTCTGTTTACACATAAAGCATTCCTTTGCATGAAACTTTGATATCTCTTGCTTTGTTAAGTAGTAAATAATCACAAGTACACTAGTAATCTATTTTAACTTAGACTGCACAAGCATATGCTATTTTTAATGCTGCCATT
Organism: Xestospongia bergquistia; assembly: GCA_963965975.1. Classification (NCBI taxonomy): domain Eukaryota; kingdom Metazoa; phylum Porifera; class Demospongiae; order Haplosclerida; family Petrosiidae; genus Xestospongia; species Xestospongia bergquistia. The sequence continues at coordinate 7,027,000 of OZ014414.1, forward strand.
ATAAGAAACCTTAAAATGAAGCTCTTTATCAGCGAGAAAAGGAAGGAGGAGATATGTTGATTAGTAGGAAGTGTTGTTATTGTAATATTATCGTTATTCATTGATGTTGGTCACCAGTGTTCATACTTTATGAATATCACTAACCTATAGTTGTTATTAGGAAACATGGAAATAGAATTTTTGTGACATGTATTTGTACATAAGTTCTCATCATACTTGTCATTTCAGTAATGAGTTGTAACCAATAACAACAGGACTACAACATTGCCTGTGGATAAAGACAGGATCAATTATAGGTTACCTACTAGTTATTAAGCATTATTGCTTATTGGACTTTGAAAACTCAATATTATTAATTATTTGGAATGTGATGTTGTGGTGGATAAAGGAGCAAATTAATAGTTTTAAAGATAATTTTTATTTGATTATTTAATTACTGTCCCTGATGTTTGGAAACAATATATTACTGCATAAATTAGTTGTTGTATTCACATAGTTTTTGAGGAACAGAGTGCCAAGTTTTGAGATGCTTTGAGTGAGATATTTGTCAAAACAACATTTCATGATAACTTATATTGGCAGTGCTCTTCCCAGTTTAATATACTATAAAAACTAGGGAGTTCACCTTGAATATTGTTATAGTTGTCATTGTCCTACATTGAGGTCCTATGGCTTAATAAGTAAACATACTAAATATACAGCAAAGACTACAATATAGGACAATGATAACTAACTCATATCTGATATTCTAACTAATGCTATTGGGTTCTGTATTAATATGTCCTTAGTCTTTGTTGTTGAAGTAATATATCTAATTGAAGATATTTTGTGGCTGTAAATAGCATCTACTGTAATGGAATACATTTTGTAACTGTATTAGATTCAATCGATTTAAGTCATACTTGTCATTTAATTTACAATGAAAGAAGACTTACACTTTTCTATGTCTTAAATGACAATAACTGAATGATCATTATTTAAAGCATAAAAGGTTTATATTCTCAATTCACTGTATCTATAGTTTCTACTAGCCATCCAGTATAAATAGAGCTAATGAAACTAAACTAGTGTGTTCTATAAAAAAACATGATACAACAATAATAAAGTAAAAGTCAGTAACAATAGCCTCTTCTATAATGATCGTAATATAAATATTATAATTATGTGGAATTGTAGTATATATTATTCTATATGGGTACTGTGTGTAGTTAAGTTCATTCTGTGGTTAAGAGCAACTACACTGTACACATCTATTGCTAGAATTTCCTAGATCATTAGTTCAACAATGTTGTACTTGGCTAAGGGGTCAGCCAAGAACTACATTTTATTGTTACACATACACTGTTCAGCAAAGAGCAGCTGCAACTAACATAGTATAAGTACATATGTATATTGTATATTAATTTTTGTCATCGTGACTTGCGACCAGACAAAAACATGCTCTAATCAAAATAATAGTAGAGCTAAGCACACCAATAGTGATAGCATAATCATAATTGAAATAGTTATGATAACATTTACGATTACAATGTCTTTGAAGTACCAATTGAACTGACAAAATGAATGGATTCAACTCCTTGTAGCTACTATTATGCACTGTCATTACTATTGTACTGATGTCAGTAAAACCAATTTTTTGGTTGAAAAGGTGACATTGTAGCATGTATAGAGTATTGATTACAGACAGGTACATCATTAAATGTGGTTTAATTGAAAGTTAAGAATTTATACTCTATACTAAAGGTAGTCAATACCTAATAACACAATAAATATTCTATCTAAAAAAAGTTAGTATACATGTGTAGTGCTAGACTGAAGTCTATAGTAACTATCAAGTTATTGATATTGATATTAGTGTATATTGAAGCAATAATTTGATTGAGTATTCTTTTGTCTACTTTAAATAGAACATAAATAATAGGTTGTTTAGCATAAATCATTAGATGGAATTCCAATTTTAAGTATTAACTGAACAATTTGATTAAATACTATAAATATGTTTCATATATAACTACATGTTGTTAATAAGTTATACAGTTAACTGGATTACTTCAAATTCCAATTTTGTATTTGGGATATTAGTTTTGGTCTAGCCTTTCCACTACTTTTTGTATTAAGTATGTCAGTGCTAATTGTAATCATCTTGTACTATTCAAGATACATTCTATACATCTACGACAACATTGTTCATTAGTTACTTCAGACTTCAGTCCAGCATGATGTGTGTATACTAAATTTTTTTCATACCCTTTAAATGTGTGTAGTCTACAGGACATGGTTAACATTTCAACGTAGTTGTTAATTTACATTCTACTGAACTGTGACATTACATTCATGGCACGCTGTTTGTGACCCGAGACAAATACGTTCCAGATGATTGACCATGTACTGTAAACATGAGTTCAAAATATAATAAGTATGTTATAGATATATCATTTGTGAATATTAAATTATAGCTGGTTTATATTCATGGAAAATTTAATTTGGTATATTGACAGTCAACAGCAGGAATGTCATATTAAAAACTATATATTAATTATTCTGTTATCTTTCCACACATAATCCTCTATATTGTATAAACAAAAGTATGTCATTGCTGAAATATTTCTTCAAAGCCTCTCAAAGAGTTTTACATATATTAGGTGTATTGTATAGATTTGTAAATATTAGGTGTGTTATACATAATATATTAGGTAAATTGTACAGATGTTGTATATTGTACAGGTGTTGTATATGTTAGGAGTGTTATCGAGGTGTTGTCAATATTAATAGACTGTTGGTGTGGTGTGTTAACAAAGTCTTGATGACAACCAAAGTTATCTTTAATTAAACTTATTCCTTTAGTCCTCAAAATCGAAAATAAGCAAATTTTCATTTAAATGAATTGATAACATTAAAATATAAGAAGAACACAATTGTTATTATAATTATAATTTTATAGTTTGTGAATAACGAGTTACTACTTTTCTGATGTACACATTATACATGTATATAGATTGTATAACAAGAACAAGGAGTATGTAAAGTGTGAATAGTTATTGTCTGGACTACTTGGACTATTTAAATAGTAAACTATGTGGGTATGTGTATAGTATGTGAGATAACAATGGGATAAAGTCTGAATTGCCATATTATTATTAGGTCTATTGAAAGAAACAGCTGTCTTGAGATCTGGAATACACCAAATACAGGACTAGCTTACTTGTATTCTATATATAAATATATATAGTTATATATTATACCACTTAGATTTGCTTATAAAATATTTTTCTACATCCCAAGTCTATGTTCCAATTAGTACAAGACTCAGATTATGTTATTAATTATTATAATTCCTTTCCAGTCCAGAGTACCCAAGTTTTATAATCTGTTTTTAATTCATAATTGGCTTTGACTTACTTAATGCATACCACATGTCCATACCAATAGTCCACTCCATTTTATGATAAAGTGTTGTATCCTTAAACCACAAGTATTATACTGATTTGTTGTGTCTGAATGTTAATTATTCTTGTGGTCAGTCTGTACTAATGACTTTGTATATATTTTATAGTATATGTGTCTACTTTGTAATTTAAAACACTTAAAATAATTAACATGAAGTGGCTATATCCATAGTTATTCATAACACATTTTTAACATTACAATGGATGACAATAGATGACTGTTTGCTTGTGACCATTGATCCCAAATATATCTGTTATTGGAATGCATGTATTGTATCAACTAGTCAACATGTTACACATGTGCCTGGATCAGGTGTTAATGTGTAAAGAATACCTGGATTTTGTGGCAATGCTTGTCTAAAGTTCAAAAGGTTATGACCACATATGTTAGTACAGTGTATTGATATGGATTTTCTGATAATATAATTGTTACAAGTTAATTTCTTTTGATGTGATATAGGTTATCTATAAGTATAGTGCACATAATATGGTCTATATAGGGTGCAGTAATTGTACTGTTGTCTATAAGCACAGTACATGTACATATAATGTGTTCTATAGGATACATTCTTGTACTTTGGTCTATAATACAGGACATAATGTGGTCTACAGGCACGGAACTTGTTTTGTGGTGTATAAGTACAATATACTCTATAATTGAGTACTTTGTATGTGCTCTAAAATGTTTGGAAGCTACACAAAGTATTCTGGGAAATAACCATACAAACTTGTATGGTTTATTCTAGTACATATACATTTATCTAACTCATTCTCTCTCTCTCTCTCTCTCTCTCTCTCTCTCCAGTCCTCCTCTGCTACTCAACACCATCATCCAAGCCAAATGAGAAATCAACAAGGCAGTTCTTATAGTTCAGTTAATCAATCTGCTACTTTCCATCATCATCCTCAACAGCATCATCATCCTCATCAGAAGTACTGATGTAATAAAAGATTGTTGACAATAGTGAATAGTGAAACTGCTTTTTATATATACAATGCAACACTTCATTTAATCTATCATACTATTTGTATTATTCTCATTGAAAATGAAAGTATTCTAAATGAAAATGTACTCTTGTTACATTGTTATAAGTCTGTATATACCTCCTTACAGCTGGTACATGTACAGCTGGTACTAATTTATGTGAACTTCCCTTCATAATCCATTCATCCATCCCTCTTTTCTTTTGTTATTTGTCTTTCCATCCACTCATCCATTTGTCCATTAATGTTTATTGTAGCCCCTTTCTAGATACTTCAGTACATTAATGATTTTATTTCTAATGTATGTATAATGAATTATTGTTTGCGTTTCAATATTAAGTTCTCATTAAGACAATATAAACACAGTTGATTGCTTTAGGAATATCCATAATATCTTATCAATTTGATAATTTGTGTCATTATGTGTATAAACAACAGTAGAAAGCAGTAGCTATGCTTTATCGTAACTCCATTAATGTTAGGGTGACTGACATATATTGTACCATATTAACCCTGTTAATATAGATTATAAAGTTGAAGATAAGGTGTGCTACGTTATTGCTTACAGATATATAGGCTAACTTAACAACAAAATATTAGTAGGATCTGTGTAACAATTATTGTTTACATGTAGTAGGACTATCTTTGTGGTAGAGTGATAGTAGTACATACACATCATGGTTGTAATTGCTGAAAGGTTTCTGTGTATTATTAAGAATTCATTTGGAATTAAATAAGGCAAAGAAAATGCTTTGAATATTGTAACAATAATAATGTTTGTTTTTTTGTATGTGTGCACCTCAGAGCAGGGGAGATACGCCTGTACAATGTGATTGAAAGATGGTTTAAAACAGATGTGAATGATTCTAATATTGTCTGACAACTGTTGCTTTTTTACAATCTTGTATGTATTCGTGATAGTTTCTCTGTAGTAGTCGTCTCTCTATGCAGTCCATGACAATGTGGTCATACTCCATAAAGTATTTATTGTGGAATAACCATTGTTTCTTGTCTGATACATTCTTTAAACGAGGTAAATCACTAGAACTAACAATACATATGTCGTGAACCACTTTCCGTTCCTTACATAATTGTGGATTTCTAATAATAACATTGACCCAGTCTCTTTGTGCTACTAAAGGTAGATCATCTTCATTCGTAACAGTATGGTATCCACCTGGTGCTTCAGGTAGAGCATTCATTGTAGGAAAAAAGAACTCCACTCCTGAATGAACATTTTCAAGAAATTTCTTATAAGCTTTGGCTTTCTTGTTGTTCAATATGAATTGGACAAAAGCACGGGAAAGTGCACTGTTTGCAGATGCAGCACTTTTATAAACAGACATATTGTAAGGAATAGCTCCTAATGTCTCATTGGTTAGTTCTACCCAGCGACCTTGATACACTGATCGTACTTTGTACATCAGCCATTTCCTCGATTCGTCCTTTAAGTCAGCAGCATTAACTCCTTTCTGAATAGCATTGCTACCGTTCAAATTTACAAGTGTCTCTACAATTTCTCTGTTTGTCATCAAGGGAAGTTCTGTGCCATGAAGACTAATAACATACTTCCACTCATGGGACATTGTTAAAAGCTCTTGAAAACATTCCATGTGAGCATAAAGAATAGAAGATCTGGCATACTCTACTCTAATTTGTTTCTTAGCTACGACTATATTAGGAAAACAGGATGCAAAAGACTTGACATGTTGTTTCCATTTGGCAGGTGATTTTTTGTCAATATGAAAGCAGTAAAAATTGTGTGGTCGGTACAAGTTTTTCAACAGTCTAATGTATTGTTGTATACGTACTGGTTTATAATATATTAACATTTCAAATGCTATCGGAAATGACTTCTCTCTTTTGGATAGGTAAAAATTGTTGACAAAGTTGTTGTACGTTGCTGTACAGTTTACAGTTAGTTCATCTACAAATGTTTCATCTGATATGACACTGTGCCAATGATTTAAAGATGTTCTGACACTTTTCTGAAGAGTGGTATTCCCTTGGAACAATTGAGTACACTGGTAAGAGGACACCGGGTGAGATTTATTGACTACTACGAGCTGTGTTTGAGGGAAATTTGAGGAGACTTCGCAATTGCCAACTGAGTTCAAGGCTGCTTCGCTTCCCTCTAATAACGTGTGAGCATCTTTTGCAGTGGAAGGGCTTTCAATTTCTGGAGAAGTAAGTTCCAGGAGGTGATGATGACCGAATGAATCGATGGTGTTTGGAGACAACGCATGTCTTCTCACAGCTACTTTCTCTACTATTAGAGATTTTGCTGATGACCACATTACATACAGTGCTCCTGTAACAAACCCTATCAGTAAAAGACCAGCGGCCTTAGCAATAATAGCTAGCAGTCGTACCTTCATTGCTAGCCTTGAGACAAGTGAGGTAGGGGCGTGTCACAGATAAATATAATTATTATTTCCAATAATAAAATTAATAATTATTGTTGTGGTTAAGCTATGAAAACAGGAAGTAAGCAGACATGGGGCAAGCATTTATTGAAGTGCTTGAAGCACAACTTCAAGCATTCATAAAAGAGCTTAAGCACAAGCACAAGCATTTATGCTTCTAAAAAATAAGTGCTTGAAGCACAAATTCAAGCACTTAAAAAATGCTTGAAGCACAAGCACAAGAATTTTTGACAAAAAATGTCCTTCAAATAAACAATTCTTTTATCTAAGTCAACTTTTAAAATACTTCTTGTTAGATCGTATAAACATTAGTTATAGAATATAGTATCTACCAGTCGGCATCTCTCTGGCCTAAAGATCTTGCTTGCTACACTAAACAGCTGCTCTACTACATAAAAAAATACAGGAACTCCTAACACAGTTGTAGTTATATTTGCTAATGATGGATAAACAGACTGATAGCAAAAGAGTATTAATAGATGTGCTAAGTGCACAAAGAACTTGCAGCCTTTGTGCTTAAAAGTGCTTATAAAGTGCTTTAAAGCACTAATGCTATAAAGTGCTTAAGCACAAGCACAAGCATAAATGCTTATATATAATAAATGCTTGAAAGCACCTCCAAGCATTCCAAAAAATGTGCTTAAAGTGCTTTCAAGCACAAGCACTCAAGTGCTTGCCCCATGTATGGAAGTAAGTATTAGTGGATATTACTATGGAAGCTAATCTAAACCTGCAACTACTTCACTAAATAGAGTAGTGAAACAGTATATAGCTGAATACGGTCCTGTTACATTTACTAATGTATTTAAATCACTGTTAAGTTACCTGATCCTTGTTGATCTGGTAATGTCTATGTTGTCCAGTATTTGCATGCTAATTAGATCATCACTGTTACCAGTTGATATCAATTTCTAGTCAATTTGAATAAGACATTAGAATCAGAGCTTTGCTTAATCCTCATTGTAGTGCTGAACATCAATCTTGATGATGATGTACAGGAAGAACTGTCAGCTTACTCCTTCAGCTTCAGAATTCTGCTTTTGCATTGTATTCTTCCTAATCTATGGAGTAGTTTCAGCAGAGGCTTAGTTTCAATATAATATAATTCAATCATTCATTCGGTCTGTATGCATGCCATTCCACTTACTAAATAAGATAAGATTATTTAATCAATCCTCCTGATAACGATTACTTTAACTTTTATAGTAGTCATGCATTAATACTAAATGTCCATATATTACAACAAAAATTAATAAAAATAAAATTTTGATAGTAAACTAAATTCTATACATTAGTACATTAAATAATAGTTACTATTGACTGTCTCTCATTTTGGATTTGTTCATAATGATACCTTTGATGTATGTAGCGTGTGATATTCCATAATAAATGTACTTATCTATTGATCATGACATGCTATAATTAACCAAGTTGAACAAGGTGCACTTGTATACCTAACCATAACAATAGGTTGAGTCAGCTCTACAATCAACTAATTGGATTTGTCCACGAGCAATATTTCTAGAAACATGTGATATACCATAATAAGCATGAAAAGTGGGAAAAGTATGTGAGGTACCGGTTTTGAATTCATTAAATTTAATTGCCAGAAAAATTTTCATTGTAAAACATTGTTTAAACAATATCTATAAATTAAACAGTCTGTTTTATTTATAGAGATGGACTGTATTATCATGCATGCAGAAAAGAAACTTGAGATATAACAAAATAATTCTATAATACAAAATTACAAATTATTATAATGACACACTCTAGGCTATGAGTTTGATGAGTTCAAATTAAAAGAATGCAATAAGAAGCAACACTTCAACTATTGAAGAAAAGATGTGTTCCTCATGTGTTTAAAATATGAGCAGTTCTTTAGTCCATCACTGTACAACATTCTACAATACAATACACAGCACACATGTATATCATGATGATACTAGTATAATACTGCTTCAATGAAAAAATATATTAACAACAAGAAAGATAATAATCAGCAATTGTTACAATAATTGAATGAAAGAGTACAATGACTGTAGTACTAGTGTGGCTAGTAATTTATGGAACCATATCAATTTCCCTGTACTCTCAAGAATCTGATTGTTCCATATATCTTCCATTTCTCTATAGAAATATAGTGTTCATATACTAGCTTCATTTTGATAATCCTTATTTTATAATGTTTTTCTACTGCAAAGATCATAAGAAGTACGATTGAAAGAAGGTGGCAATAATATTCCATAATAAATATACAAAGTAGGAAATGTGTATATGTCTTTTCTGATAATACAATTCAGCAAGCTATCTAGGAGTGTCCTTACGATTACATTCTTGAAATTAGGTTTAAGTAAAATAAATTTGAGATAAGAACACAACTACAACAGCTAAGAACATTAAAAAACAATAAATCAGTTTCCTTATATAGTACAGGAGTAATATAACAAAATAAAAGACTCTAAACGATATATTCATACATACATGCATACATATATAAATATATATATATATATACACATATATATATACATATAAATAAAAGTAATGACAATACCAGCTAAAAATAATTATTATGTTAAAAGCAACAATACTTATTCTAAGTCAGAGTCTAAAAGTCTAGAAGATTTGACATGGCAAGAAATTACTTTTAACGAATATATAGTTCAATGATATCCAAAGGAGTATCTTCATCATAACCACCTTGATTACCACATACCCTGAGTTCAATGTCTTTAGTAGTAGTCTCATTAAGAGATTTTATAAACCATGGCATCTTAGGGTTAGTACAACATGGTCCTTCATTTCCATTACATTGTTGACCATCCCACAATGGATCACTAGCATATAAAACATATGACCATTTTTGTCCTTCAGATAATCCATGTTCACAGTAGTTATCATTTCCAACAAAATTTGGCAATGTTTTGTTGAAGCCCAGACTATTACATAGACATAATCCACCAGCATAAGTCCATATATGCTTATGAGGATTACTACCATAAGTAATCGTAACACCATCAACATATGTGTTACAGTTCTCAATGTCTGGACTAGCATTGCTATTAAACAATGGCGGAAATCCATCTGGTGACGCATACTGATAACCTCTTACTTGACCACAGACTTCACTGTAATAATTTTCTCCAGAGGAAAAGATCGTAGATCCAAATGCTCCTGAATTAGAAAGACCACAAACTCCATGATTTATGTTGTTAAATTGTCGTAATGCTAGTCCAGGAGGACAGGTAGCACCAGATTCACTCATGTTGAGATACCCTATTCTCATCCAGCCTCCCTTACCATCACAGTTGCTACCCTCCATATCACAATAGATATCAACAACACTACCATTACTTAAAGTGAGGCTATAATATCCTGATGTAGCAGTAGGAAAAGCTTGTAGTAGAGCAATGCAGGAATTATATTTGATACAAGATGTAGGTACTGTTGATGGACATAATATGAACTTGACTTCATTGGTTTCTTTCAACTTAAACTTCTTTCCACTGTTACTAGAAATACAACAGTATTGTTCATAGAGTGAGGGAGGATGTGGAGTTAATAGACTAGTACAGTCAGCCATACAATCAGAGAAGCTCTCACTAAACATTACTAATAGGTCTGCAAACAGACATATGAAAAAGATTACTTTCATTATTAGCCCTGTTGAGTTCTCTCCCGGATTGAACGAGACACATTCAACAAAATTGTGTTTCCAATTATACGACCTCAATTAATTAAGAAAATGATAATTAGTATAAATAATGTTCAAACAGGAAATGAATGATAATACATAAACAAACTATAGTAAACATTAACATACCGCAGGCCAAAGGTCTTTAACAACAATAAAGAGTCATAATTAATCATCTTGAGAGGGTAACAATAAGGCTATTTTAGAGATTGGTCTCTTGTAGGTTCCTGAGTTCGTCTTCACAGTGACTACTCCCAGGAAATCATCTTTGCCTGCATGAATCTTAATCACTCTGTCAAGTGGCCATTTCGAGGGAATTAAATTATCCTGTTGCAAAATCACAATGTCTCCAACACAAATATTTCATGATGGATAGTCCCATTTTGTATAGCATTTCAGACTAGTGATGTACTCAGACGACCATCATTGCCAGAAATGACGTACAAGTGCTTGACATAGGTGCCAGCGACGAAGGAGAACGAGGGAATGGTATGAGAATGAGGGATCAGGCAGAGCTTTCAATGGTCTGCCGATGAGAAAGTGCCCAGGAGTGACAGCTCCTATTCCATTATCATCAAGTGGGAGAGAGATGAGAGGTTTACTGTTGAGACATGATTCCACTTGAGCAAGAACCATAGTAAACTCTTCAAATGTCAGCTTCACACTGCCAATTACACGTCTCAAATGCGTTTTCATACTTTTCACTGCTGCCTCCCAAAGGCCACCAAAATGAGGAGCATGCTCAGGAATGAACTTCCACTGTATATTTTGTGTTGAACAAAACTCATCTTGCGACCTCTGGGTTTTCAGAAATGCAATAAGCTCTTTGATCTCCCAAGCTGCACCCACAAAATTTGTACCGTGGTCACTCCATATAAGAGTTAGATTCCCTTGTCAAGATATGAAGCGCCTTAGACAGGCTAGGAAGGCTTCATTTGTTGACTCTGACACCAGTTCTAAATGCACAGCTTTCACAGAAAGTGAAACAAAAACACTGGCATAGGTTTTAACTACAGTAGGTTTCCTTACATGTCCATATTTGATGTAGAAAGAGCCAGCATAGTCCACACCAACCTTGTCAAAAACGAGATCAGGAGTGAGACGCTCAATAGGTAATTGACCTAGCATCTGATGTTGAGGCTTTGCTGAGGTACGTTGACAAATGACACAACTGCGGGTGATTGATCGAATTATTTTACGTCCTCCGAGGATGTAGAAATGGTGATTCAGAGAACAGGCTAGTAATGTAGGACCAGCATGAAGTAAGCAAAGGTGTTCAAAATGAATCATCAGCTTAGTTACAGGAAGTTTTCCAGATAGGATGACAGGATGCTGACTTGAATATGAGACCTTCTTGACGCAGTCTCTGCCACCCACATGTAGAATGCCACCTTCATTACTACATACCCTAACTTCAATATCTTCTACAATAGACTCATTGAGAGATTTTATAAACCATGGCATTTTGGGGTTAACACAACTTGGTCCTTCATTTCCATCGCATTGTTGACCATCCTACAATGGATCACTGGAATGTAAAACATATAGCCAATTTTGTCCTGCAGGTAATCCAGATTCACAGTAATAATCAAAACTGGGTGATGTTGTGCTGTAACTCCTAGTATTACATGGGCATAAAAGATTACCTGCATAGTGACACTCACTCAAACCACCAGCATAAGCCCAGATATGTTTACGAGGATTACTACCATAAGTAATAGTAACACCATCCATATATGTGTTACAGTTTTCAATGTTTGGACTACCAGCAGAATCAAACAAAGGTGGGAATCCATTTGGTGAGTAGAACTAATAACCCCTTATTTGGCCACAAACCTCACTGTAATTATTTCCTCCAGAGGAAAAGATTGTAGATCCAAATGTTACTGAATTATTAAGACCACAAAGTCCATGATTTATACCATTAAATTTTTGTTGTGTTAGTCCATGTGGACATCTAGCATTAGATTCACTCATGTTGAGGTAGCCTACTCTCATCCAACCTCCCCCACCATCACAGTTACTACCCTCCATATCACAAATAGACTGATATAAGAGAACCATTAGGAGCTTGTATTGTGTAATAGCCTGATGTAGCAAGGTTATTCTTTCATAGGATCTCTAAACATCCAGTAGAACCCAAGTAAATTGACTCAGAGACAGCTTCTAGTAGACCGTCAACAAGATGTTCAACATCAGTACCACACTTATGTGTATCTCTAACCTCTACACAATATTGTATTGGATAGTAGTCAGTAGAGATTTCACAATTGTTGATATCCTTTCCATTACAAGTTAAACAATCACCAATATTGATGGGAGAAACATGATTTGAAAACTCACTTAAAGATCCAAAATGCCTTCATCACATAGAGAGTTATCCCAATACACTTTAATAGGAGCATCTGAAATTGAAGATATGACACCTACAAACATATGAAAGGAAATAGCCAAAAAATGCATCACAATTCAAGTAACTGATAGATTTCAAGGCAAGGCATAAATTTTTGAATGATTTGCTGATCTTGCATATGTGAATGCACTATATATGAAATAAATGATGCCTACTGTTTTATTGTTATATATAATATATATATATATATATATATATATATATATATATATATATATATATATATATATATATATATATCAATATATATATATATAACATTGTTTTATATATATATATATATAACATTAAAACAGTAGGCATCATGTATACATATTACACATATCCTATATTATTTTAAAATTATATGTAAAATATTATATACTCTATAAAAGGTAGATTGTTGATTTAACTACTATATGTTATATGTAACAAAACTATTTCATGTTAAAAAGTTTTGACTACTAATAGGCTACTTACTAAATAATTTTAGGCTCAAATAAACAATAAGCATGATTTGGTAAGAGAACATAACAATTTCTTGAAGTTGCAAAACATGAGTTGAAGATTGTATTAATAGAAGTAGTCAATTATAACATTGTCATTTTAGATTTTTCTATTCATAAAGTTTCTTTATGAACCAATACATGCACAGCAAAACTGAAATTAAAAAACATCTAACTTATCATAACTTCATTGATTTAATTTCAACTTTCACATATCATAATATATAATGTAAGTTAAAAGATGATACACAGCTTGAAGTAATTGATCACTTTAATATATAAGTATAGTATGCATCCTTTGTGGTAGTGTACAATTAAGATATACATACCATAAGTATTTTTACATCAATTAGATGAGTTTAAGAGATGCAAAATAACATATCAAGAGGTCTTCAATGTCTGAGGAGGTTTTCTGACATTTAATTTGCTCTAATTTTATTACTTATCTAATTCCACTGTTACTTTAAAACCTTTGTCTAAATGTTTGAAAACCTTTATATGTTACTTTAGTTAATTGTTATTAATTAATAAATGTTAAGACAGATACAAGTACTATATTATGTAATACATATATAAATGAAGCTATATAACTAAGCTTAAACTTTCAATAAATGGGTTGAGCTATCCCTATAGAATAAACATACTTATCATTGCAGACACTTCCAAGTGATTTACTTAGTTATTCAAAATTTGCTATGTGTTGCCATGTTGAGCAAATTAAATGTCAGAAAACCTCCTCAGACATTGCTTCTTGAAATAGTTCCTATCTTATTACATCAGTGTATATCATGAGAAGCTTATATATGCTCTTATGGCAATACTTAGCTTATGGATAACAGTTGTGGCTAAATTATAGGAACAATCAAACATATTGACTGCAAACTTGTGCTGCATATTGGAGCTTGATACCTTATAATTGGAATTTGAACAATAAAGCTGTAGAAAACAAAGGTCAAGTTAAAATAACATGGATGCACAGACTTTAGTTACCTTATGCTAAGGTGTTCAACAATCAGTAATCATTATGAGAATCTAATAACTTAAAGAGATTTGTTCCAAGGTTTGGGTTTGGTTATGTTATAATATAATAAACATGAATGATGAAAATACATTTCTGACATACATCTATGACCTAATTCGGGTGGTTCTTGGTGTAACTTCACTCTGATGACATCATCATTAAATGACAGGTAGTGATGTCATCATATATGATAGCATCATCTAAATCCATCACCTACAACCTAAACCAAACCTTATGACACAAGTGATGTCATCATCATAGTACAAGTTACATCATCATAGAAGTTACACCAAGAAGGACCCCCTAATTCAAGACTTTTATATCATAGTATGTCTCCTTTCAATTGTATTACCTAATATATGGTTACATATATCAATATATGATTACGTACTGTTTATCATCTTAAAATGAAGACTGTGGGGGTCTCTAATCAATAACATCTCAAAATTATGTTAGTATCATTAATTCAGATTATTTCCATTGAATTGTCTAAAATTAATTGAACTTGTTTAAACTAAATTAGGTATAACTATATTAATAATTTGTGAAGTTAGAAATTAACTAGCCAAACTAAATTACTACATGAATGTGTCCAGCCATTGTTCAAACAAATTCTTCAAGAGTAATAATGTTGTTTGTAAATCTTTGTTGAAGTTGTGTGATTCTCAAACTTAACCTCCTTCTCTTTTATAGAGCAGTCTTTGTCGATGATCTCAGTAAAGGGAGTTGGTAGTTTGGCTGCTTTTTCATCCTTGTCTGGTCTCCTAGAAAGGTGTTGTGTCTCAATTTGTTAAAGGAGAGGTGCTGGTTGTATATCATTGTCTGGTCTGGCTTTTAACAGTTACAAGGGTAGCTATAAAAGTCAGTGCTATGTATTACATATATTTCCTGTAGATTAAAGAACAGGTTTATGTAATTCTAAATTATTTGAACTATTCAGGATTTTATTTCGTAACTTTAATTGGAATTTAAATGTTTATCAATAAATTTGTATTTGTCAGATGTAAAATGAAATTGTCACGTACGGATTATATAGGACTTAATGTTTAGAACCAATAATTGCACTTAATAATATGTTCCAGAAGGTAGTTCTATATTTGCTTATGACCATGTACATGGAATCTATAAACAATTGTATATTATATTATGTCCACTTACAACATAATTTTAATACATTGTTGTATGGAACTTTCAAGAAGAGTTTACTGTTCATTTGTAAGGACTTTCAGTATAATTATATATGGTCATGTTCCATACTGACATGTCATTGTTTGACTTCTCTATGTTTACACCTTGCATTGATTGAAACATTGCATGTTTATAATATAATTATACTAAAAACATTGTTCAATATATAATTATCATACATAAACATACTCAAACAACTATATATGAATGTCATTTTAAAAAATCAACTATATAATTTAATATGGGCTGCATAATATTATTAGCATAATGCTAAGTTTGTTATACTTAGAGAAATATGTCATATACATGTGCACAAATACATAATATATAATATATAATTTAAAAATGTACAATTTTTTAAAAATGGATTAAGTTCATGTAGAATGTTATTTTAATCAAGCTTACTTTATTCACTTACATATAAATAATTATCAACAATTTTGACAGCAGAATCACATGAGTTGAAAGTAATGACAAAGTTCACTATAAACAGGTCGAATATATATATATATATATATATATATATATATATATATATATATATATAGATGAGAGTGCTCAACTGGGTGCAGGAGTGTAGTATATATATGTATATATATATATATTACTGATTTGCAATAAGGGACCACTTCCATAAAACCATTAGTGACCTGATTTCTGAAAAAGACCACTGTTAAAAAATCTTCAAAAAATAGTTTGTATACATATATAGTTGCTATATATGCACAACTATTCTATATGTATACAAACTGTTTTCTGAGATGTTTTAATAGTGTTTTGTTAACAAATCAGGTGCTGAATGTTTTGACAGAAGTGGTCAATTTTTGCAAATCTGGTCATATATATATATAATATTTATTATAATGAAAAGATATATAGAATTCACTAATTCAATCAATCTATCCACACATACATATATGCATCCATATATACAATACATATGGTGCTATAATTATATATATATATATGTATAAGGTTTGTAAATCAGTACTTATAAGTATACTCATTTACAAACCTTCAGTAATACTATACATGCTTTAATTTTTAGCCCAATACCTCCCATAATAAAGTTTGTATTATGTATGATTGCTTAAAAATCAAAAACAACATGCCATCTCAATAATAAAAAGATTTTAAAATTTATTAGCTAAATTGGGTAATCAAAATTACCAATTTGATTCATGAAACTTGTTCATTGATATATGATAAGTATTATTACTTAAATGAGAATGACTCAACCACAAAAGTTATTACATAAAAGACAGAGCTTCCAACAATAGCAACAACAGGAAAGACAGCAAAAACCTACAAAAAGATGGATGCATCCATGGTAGTAGCTGTTGTAATTATATTAAATTATATAATAACAAGATTAAACCTGCAACATTCAATCCAACTGACATGTAGAGTTGTAGCAAAGGTTCTACTATTTCTCCTGGAGGGTACAGTTACAACAAGGGATAGCTATAATCAGATGTTACCACTCCTGGTCATTGCTATTTATAAAACCACACGACTAAAAATGACTTTAAATGTTCGTCTATACGCAAGCTATCATGAAAGGTTGAGTTATGAATCCTCAATATTTTTAAAGTATTTGAACAACCAACCAACATGTATCGTGTTGTTCTTCTATTTGGTTCAAACTGTTATGATTAGAGTCAAATGTTTTTTCGCGTTTTGTGTCAACCGCGAAAATTTGATTATTAATTATTAATTATTCGCTAGTCTAATTTTCGCATTTTGTGTCAACCGCGAAAATATAACTAATTCCTGGTCGTAAGAAAGATTGTGGCTTTTTGTCCCATAATACCAACTTTGGATGTTCTAAGTGTTTTAAATCATTTTCTATTGTGATGGATTATTCTGTTACAATAGAAATACATGGAAAGTACATGCTATGTTGAACTCTGAAAGTCTCTTGACATAAGTGAAAACAAAAGCTGAGAAATGCAACTTAGAATCATTACATGGATATCAATGTTGTTTTAATGTTTTTCTAGATCTACCATATTTTGATCTTGTTTCTATGTTAATTGCTGACCCTATGCATAATTTGTAAATTGACACTGCCAAAAACATATTTTATTTTATTTGGGTAAAGTGAAGTATCATTTCTAGTACAAGTATGGGATTAATGATGGAATTACTTCCCTTGAAATCACAGCACATTCAAAAATATCGAGATTACTAGCTTGTGCTAAAGGTAGTAAAAATTTCACAGCTAAATAATGGATTATTATTTCATTCATTGCCTGTTTGACATTATACCTGTGGAGCATTTAGAGTGCTGGAGACATTTTGTTTTAGCTCCAAGGCTGCTCTCAAAGAGTATACTTACTCAAGATGAACCAAAAGTTGCTGATAATCTGTTTTTACAATTTGGAAAAAGATTTGACCAACTATATTGTAGAGAGAGTGTAACACCTAAATGCATTGTCATCTGGCTAGCTCTGTTAATGATTTTGGTCCAATTAGTTAATTTTGGTTATTTCTATTCAAAAAATACAATAGACTACTACATGATCATTCCATTGAGGCTCAAAAAATGAAACGATTTGTTTAGATAGTTCATATTTACAGCTACTACATGACATTCCTGATAATCCTGTTTCACATGTTTTTGAAGATATTGTTTACCAGCATGCATCAATGTTTTTGTCAGTAAAGTCATCTGATTTTAATACAGATCAACTGTATAGCACAACTTCCTGTATTTGTTGCAAAATGAACTCTAAATATACTCTTAGTATGTTCCCTTCACATCTAATTAATTAGATACACAACCTATATGAGATTCTATACACTTGAGCACTGTCATTATCCGTTCCATGCTCAATTAAGAAAATGACGTCCATTACTCTAAATTGTATTTCATTTTTTTGGTGATTATGAGTTAGCAAAAATGACTTCCTAAAAAGATCAGGAAGAGCAAATAAGAATTTTTACTAATACAACGTATCGCCCAGCTTATATATAATACTTTACAGCTCATTCAATTCCATCACAACAAGAACTATCACATGTCTTTGCTATTGTCAATTGGCCATAAAACATCCTTTTCACTTGAAAATTGGAAAACCAATGGAGGTTTGGTGTAACTCCATTTTTGAAAAATGTAACTCCATCATACCTAATAAGTATCACTTTTTGTAGCTCACTATTATAAATTATATGATGAAACTGTACTCATTATAGCACCTCAATGTATAATTGTAATAATGTTACTTATTAAAGATTAGGTTTTATTATGTTTCAAATCTCAAAATTGTTTATAATTTTATCAAAAAAATAAATTTGTGGAGTTTTCATTTTCAGAAAAACACATTAAAAACATTGTAATTTTTATATTGAAATATAAAATGAATTGTAATAGGTAAGTTTTCATTAAGGTTTCTAATATAAAAATATAAAGGAAATATATTATTATTCACAGTGTCAATATATATGCTTTGCCTGATCTCTCACTGGTGTCTCTTACAACATAATTACTAGTATAATAATTATGATAATTCTCGATACTACTCCTTTTTGAAAGCTGTTTGTTGAGTAATACAAACGGTGTAATTCAGAATAATATGTTTTTATTATTTGTACTTTTTAAATGGTTTTATAAGGATGCATGCAAACTATGAATCAGTTAAAATAATGAATCTATTTAAGGATTATGAATCCAATATTAATAGATAAGAATTTTGTCTTTAGGGACCTGATTTTTTACCTATAACAAAGAAAGACAGTGAATAAAGGTTATAATAAACATATGGAATATTATTATCAATGACCAATGCACTGTATATGGAGTACTAATATAAAAGGAAATACTATCATTACCTTGCTAAGCACAGCATTGTATATGGAAAGGGTATTATTAATTCTTCCATTGTCTTTGCATATTTGACATAACTCATTATTTGGTAGGTGATGATAATGTTGGTGAAGTTTATATACAGCATCTTGGTCTACTTTACTTGAACATATAACTGCAAAATTGTATTTGAAAGTTGTCATTTCCATCATTTTATGGCAGACAGTGATGACTTGCTCTACAACATCTTCATATAGTTGCTGTGATGGAAAACGAAACTCAATAGCATCACCAAGATAGACCAATTCAAAAATAACTCCATCATCTGTACTGTCACAGTGTGCTCTAATGGTTGTCATGTTAACATGTGGGTACTCAGGAATATACAGCATAGCTTTCTTGTACATTTTAAGGAATAATTTAGTAAAGGCAACTTTTGAGTGTATCATCGGTCTATTGACATCACGTAACAGACACAATGCATTTGGTTCATGTTCAGTAATAGCTGATGTTGTACTTGCATTGGGAACATAATAAACATGATCGTAGTCACTAAGAGGACTCAAACTGCCTGATATTCTACTTGGTTTTAATTCCAATGCTATTCCAAAATGCACAAGGGAGCTCATAATGACAAAAACATTTTCTGCCTCATCAAACAAATCTGTTGCTCTTGACTCTGTTACTAATCCATAGTTTGTAACTAGAGGGTCGACCTCAGAAGGTGGATAAAATAGCTTATCTAGCTCATGAAAATATGGAACAGGTTGTAGAATAACAATATCGGACTCTTTGTTAATAAGACTGATATCAATGATGCTACCTAAAGAAGTAAAAAATTGGCAAAAATGCTCAAAACCATCACCAGATATTTTAAGTTTGCTTGCTTTTGACTGTAAAACATCCTTTTTGACATACAATTCTTTTGTTCTGTAGAATAAGCTACGAAGGAAAATGTACGAGAGAGGAAGAGAAACAGGTTTATCGAGCTCCATATTAACAATGTGATCAAATGTTTTTTTGAGTAATCCTTCTTGGTCATCTAAAACAAATGGTATAACATCTTCTATATCAACAAGACTATCAACATTCATCTGAATAGCTGCAACTCTGGCCTCCTTTATAAACTGCTCCTTCATATGTTCTATTTCACCATTTCCAACAGAACCATCATGACAGGCCACTAACTTACATACATTAGAGCGATCATAATTCTTTGATGATCCCAGTTGAGCTAAACGAAAAAGATGATAAAGTTGAGCACGCCATTTGAGTATAGAAGCTTTGTCTGATCTCTCACTTAATATCTCTGGAGGGTCATAAAGGCTGGGAAGGTCACGCACAAGGTCAAAAAACATCCATACACGGCTACTGTAAAGATGACCAGCTAGCATAGGAAGAATGTAAAGGGCTGTTTTGCTGGTACCAACATCCCATATGTTGATCATGGCAATTCCACTTGGTAGACCTTGATTCCAGCCAGGGCGGTTTCCTGGAGATGCTCTGTTGAGATAAAAATCTTGAATCATTTGTCTAAAATGGCTATCAAGGTCATCATCATTGTCAAAAATAGATGTGGGAATACTAGGAACTTCAATATTTTGTATAAACATTCCTTGTAAATATAGATGATGTTTTATAGCTGATTCCATGACTAAAGCATAATTAAATTTACTGGAATAGATCAATGATGTAGTGGCAGGTTTTCTTACTGCTGATGCTTCATAAAGGGATACACCATGTTTCTCACTTTCAGGAAATTTTCCACACTGCAATTGCTTCAATAAGCTTTGAGTAGCAATCGATTGCTTGCTGTTAGGTAGACCAGTAATACAGAGAATAATAGGTGCAGCTTTGGCTGTAATGTGAGAATCGGTAATTGCTGTTTTCAACCAATCAGCTGTTACGGTCCTCTCTATTATGAAGAAATAATCATATTGATATATAAATCAGTACAACGTATAAAAATATGCAGTTTATGTAAAACTGGCCAGTAACTTGCTTCAGAACAACTTTGCTACTTTTTTTACATAAAGGCAATAACCCAATATAGCTTTATAGGATTGAAAAAAAAAAAAAACACCTGTAATATAGCAGAAACTGTTTAATAAAATGGCATTATCCAAAAATATTATTAGATTTAGATGTATAATCTGTAATTATAGCTTACCAGATGTTTGTGCACTCTGAACTTCATGAGATTTGATAAACGTGTGAATGAAATCAGTACTAGCTACACATTCACTTCCTGTAGGAGCTAAAATTTCAGATTCCACAATTAAAGTCTGATTATCTCTATCATCCTAAATCGAAAAACCATTTTAAAAAATCATTAATCCTTGAGTGAATGTAACTACTACATAAAAAATATAAACAAATAACAACAAGATAAAGAGAAATTTCCAACATCTTTTAAATTATAATTTTAGTAGATACTAAAAATAAAACCTGTACTTTTAACAACTGTAATGGGATATTGTGTTTTAAATGGCTATGGAGATAAATCAATCAGATCTATATATCTTTTAGACAATATCTCTAAGATTTTTGTCCATGTCATTATGTATATTTGGGCTGCCACTGTGGTTAATGTACTAGTAACATCTGTTTTCTTCTCTTACATTTCCTCATCATATATAGGAGTAGGAAAAGGGGGGCCAGGGTGCAGGTAGTCCCCCCAATAATCTTCCAGGGGGAGCCTGCTCCCCCCCCCCCCCCCCCAATAAATATTTCTGGTATGATTCATTGTTATTCTGTGAATTGCACAAATACACATAATGATTGTTTAATTTGCTCAGTGAACCATAAAGTGATACATTTTTCAGCTGCACTGAGCACATGATTTAGTAAATTTTAGTATTTTGTCTGGAATGGCCAAAAGAAAGTTATCTGAAAGTTTAATATTCTTTCCTTTTTTCCTAAAAGAACACAAGTTGAATCTAAGTATTAATGATAAATTATATTAAACTAGAAGTGACTACATGTATTTACTTTATTATAGATTTATAGTTGACTCAGATGTTGAGTGTAGTACAAGCTCATATGATGAAGATGATTATGATGACTTAATTTCCTCCAATGCCAGTCCTGATAACATTAGTACAACTTCAGATTCATTTCTTATTCAAGGCAGAGATAGATGCAATAAGCCATGTTGTTCTACTGATCAAATGTCTCAACCAACAGATCCTATAGTATTGAAGAAGACTGAAAGGTTGTACGGATCAGGTAAAAATGTCCGTAAGAGGTGCTTTTTATCCTCTTGGTACAAGCAATTTCCATGGATTCACTTACGTTGCTCAAGCTTTAAAGTATTTTGCTATTATTGTAAATATGCAGCGAGTAACATACAAGTGAGAGTTGGCACAAAGTCTGATCCTCCTTTTTCAACAGTTGGATTTTCAAATTAGAAGAAAGCAGTAGATAGATTCAAAGACCATGAGTCTAGTTCTGTCCACACATATGAATTTACAGTTTTTAATGCCTTCAGAAGCACGTCTGTGAATGACCTTGTGCTTAGAGATTTAGACCAAGGAAGTTTTGATACCTTAGGAAGTATGCTCAATATATGAATCTGTTATTGACTTTGAAAAGCTCAGACTACATTTACAGATGCTGCCCAATGCCATAAAAGCTGTACCATTACATGGCATTCATATTCAAAAAGTTACCAAAGTACAAACCATTTGTGATATTTTCAATGAACAATCCAGTCTTAAAGTAATGCTGTTTGAAATACACAAGCTCTTGTTGATCTTTCTAACAATACCAGTCACAACAGCAATTGCAAAGAGAAGTTTTTCCACCTTGAAGCATATAAAGACATATTTACGGAATTCCATGAGTCAGCAGCGTTCGAACCGTTGCATGATTTTATATATTCATCGTGACAAGACTGACAAACTTGAGCTTACAGAGATAGCTTAAGATTTCATTGAAAGAAATGACAAAAGAAAAGTTTTTTTAAAGATTCAATTTCTGATTTATTTTTTAAAATAAAATTATGGAAAACTAGTTGAAATTAGAGCACAAACATGCATGTATTATAGTAATTTGTTATCCCCACCCCCAAAGTGAAATAGCTTCCTACTCCACTGTTCATGATTTATTTTTGCTATTAATCATTAAAAAATGTTTAATTAGTCAAAATTGTTTGCATTTTAGACCTCAGTCTGAACCCTGAACCATGATGCATATAACACACACATACACACATCTATCTTGCTTATATATATACATAGATACATAAATAAATATATGGATACATACATACATAAATACATACATACATACATACATACATACATATATATATATATATATATATATATATATATATATGTATGTATGTATATAGTTGTTGTGGCATGCATGTTTAAAATACCAGATATTGACCACAAACTACTTCAGTACCTTAACTTTTAAAGTCTCCTCTGCAGGAAGTGGATAGTTTCCTATAACTTCAAGTGGTAATGTACCTGTAAAATATTAAAATTTTCAATTTCTACAAAATTATTAGAGTAATTACTGACAAATTATGTTGGTATAAAAGGAGTGTATTAACAAAGGGAACATGTATAGCCAAAAATCAGCAATGAAATAAAGTAAAGCAAGAATTTATTGGTGAAAGGCAAACAAGTACATTGCCTCTATTAAACAATGGTGGATTGGTATGTAGTGCAAGATTACAAGAGTAGAATACGCATACTGAACATATTATAATAAATTGAAAGTTATGTTAACACATATACAAACCTTAAGTTCAATGTCTTTAGTTAAATAAACCATTGTATCTTAGAATTAGTAGAACATGGTCATTCATTTTCAATACATTGTTGTGCATTCCACTATGGATTACTGAAATATAAAATTTGTTCCTAATTTTACCCAGCAGATTCATAGTAATTATAATTACCGACAAAACTAGTAATTTTTTCCTCTAGAGGAAATGAACATAGATCCAAATGTTCCTGAATCAGAAAGACCAGAAACATCAAGATTTTTGGTTAAATTTTCGTTATATTGTTAAAATATAATTCCAAAAGGACTGGCAGCAATAGGTTCATTCATGTTGAGGTAGCCAGTGATATAATACATACACTAAATATGTGTTAGCACTGCCATTTTGGTTACACTTTAAAGTAAAGATCATACTTAAAAGCTTATAATTATAAAAAAGTTATCTCAGTAAGTAATGAAATGAGTAATGAACACAGTAAGTCAGCAGAGTTACAAGGAAGAGAGATTAAAGTAGTACATAGTTCACTTTGTGTAGATACATAGTTAGCATGTGATGGTCTCATAAAAAGACTGTCATACTAACCTTTGTCTTTTTAGAACTCTGGGTTGATTTTAAGTGGTGTCATATTACCAAGAAAAGTATTATAAAATCATGCAGATGGTGGAACAAGATGATATGCAAATTAGCCATTTTATGGAGTTTATACTTTGTATGAAGGGAATTTGAACAATTAAGTTTAAGCATCTTTTTTGCCACTGAAGCATTTATCATGGCCACCAAAAAATTTTAAAGACACAGTGCATTGAGTCCATCTTAAGGTATCTAAATGTGATCAGTTTGACAATTGTGTCAATATTGTCAGAAAAAAAATGGCGATCAGAAAAGCAATAATTTAGCTGATGCCTTATTCCATAAAAAATTCATCTTTTTTCTAATTACCCCAGAACAAGACTAGGTACCAGTCATGCAAATTATCCATCCATGTATCTTTGTCAACCCAACTCACTATCAACAATTTGGACACATCTCTTTTTCTGTACTATACAACTGGCTTAACTCTTTATATTATCTAGCAGGTCAGAATAGATTCTTACATTTATGTATTTTCTCCTTGTTAATCAGTACCCAATCTGTTATGTTAACTGTAGGCAAGTCTGGTGGGATATACCAAAACTATAACATTTTAGCAATGATCCCATCCCATAAACCTTAAACATTAAGAACTAAAGTATATGGTCTGATTTTCAGACTGTCGTACTTAATCAGTCCGAAGTTTACATGGACCATCCCACTCGGAATCTGTACTATTGTAACAGAGCCATTAGGTATGGATATTTTGATAAAGATAAACCCTTTTATTCTTCTTTGATCCCCAACTCAATGATTGATGCATTATTTAGTATGTTAATTACCTTCTAAGCGCTGTTTTAATAATGCCTTGATTAGTTTGTTGCTATCTCTTAGTCGTGAAGTTAAATCTTCAATCTCTTTTTCTTTCATTTGTATTGTATCTATACCAATGTAAAACAATTATATCATATTCAGCTAATAGAATGATAAATGTAATTCACAATCTTGAATAAATTTATAAAAACTTAAAAAAGACTTTTAAATATACATAAAAACACATTAGAGTAATAGATGGCTATACTCTGACATTTGTTATTTATTGGATATACACATATAACAAAAGGTAGTTTTATTCAGACATTAAATAAACAGTATTACATAAAACAATACCTATACACAACATACCTTTATTTTGTCTAGTAATCAATGAAATTTCAGCACTCTTGTTTTTACTGATTGTTTTTTCCAATTCTAGTGTACTTCTCAATTCTTTTGTTTTCTCTTCTACGATAGCCTTTATATAAAAAAACAAAACATGTAGTAATTGCTGTTTAAAATATCTTACCTTGTCTCTATTGTAATCATAAATGGTACAATGACCAACTATTAATTGAAGTAACCCTTTCTCTTTAATCAATTCAAGGGTCTCCTGAGCTCTGGCAGTAAAGAAAATTGTTAGACTGAGTGGAAAGAAACAAGTGACAATAATAGACTGGCCCTCTCTGATAACACGAATCTGTACACCCTCGTCCTCAATTGATTCAGCAATAATGTCCTGTATATCTTGCAATGTGCAGCTAGTAGGATCCCAGTCTAAGACAAATATAGCTGTCTCACTTCGTAAAAGTGAAGGAGTTCTTGTTACTTTGAAAATTTCATCCAGACAAAGTGAAGCTTTTGTTTTTTGACAAAATAATTGAGCAGCATCTTTGTATATTTGTATGTGTGTCTCTGCTTCCTTGATATGAAATCGCTTCACGATACCCTCTAAACAACTCATATCAAAGAGAGTACAATGATCATTCACAACATCTAAGATGTCATCAATGGACTTTGAATTAGCTATTTGGGATTTGAGGTGAGAGTAACCATCTTTAAGGTATGTTTTCAATACATCCAGTGGTGGAGGGTTCCTGTTGATTGCTTCACGAATTTCACTGAAGGCTATTGCAAAATTCATTCTGATGGACCCAAACACAAAGTTTAATTTTTTAGGAATTGGAACACGTATATTTCCATCTATAAAAAGAAAATTTAATATCTATTAAAATCTGTCAACACTAACAATGAACTGAAGTTGAGCTGTTATGAACTGACATTGTTGATGTGGTGATCAATGGATTATCTAATGTTTGATTTGTAATACCACAAACTCCAGTATTATGTGGTACTTGGATGTCATAATTAGAAAATGCTTTCCCTATAAAATTCAACTTAGAGAGAATTATTAAAGTGATGTTCAAACTCACGACAATCATTCAATATGGCATTAGCACATGACACATTGCCAGGAACTTCTAAAAGTACACTAGCAAACACCTCCAAGTTATAGTAGTTGGTATGTACTGCATGACGTACTGCTCTTAACAGTAACACTTTTTCTTCAGAATGAGAGTATTGTTTATTTTTTGCAATAGGCAATTCTGTCCAAGCAATAACTCCTTCTCCATAGAGCTGTTGTCCTATACTAATAGGATATTGAAGAGACTGAGAGAGAGTACCATAGTGACAACGTAAAATGTCACTGGCATGATCTTCACGGCTACAGTGACTTATAATTGCTATCTCTTGAACTGTTGTAATTTCATCATCTGGATACTTTTGAACTAAGCAAAAAACAGTTGTAGAGTACATTAGTAGTAAGTCAACTTATTACCATATTCAGTAATAATTCTCTCAGATAGCATTTTTGTCTCTTCAAACTTGGACAGTACTGTTGCTAACACTTTCAATTTCTTATAATCTGAAGATATTGTTGTATGCATAGCAGATAACAAAATTGTTTTCTTCTCATCCAGAGTGCCTTTCAATGTCTCAATTTTATCAAGTGTTTCTTCATCGATACATCTATCACTAAATAAGAGCTGGGACACTTTTACAGGATTAATCAGACACTGTGATAGTGTATCATTATGACACTGAAGAATAGCAGTTGCTTTATTAGCTAGAGACTGAGAGTCCATTCCTATAATAAGAACAGTACACAATCCATAAACAAACTAATAATATACCATTTATAACATGATGCACACGTAAAAGGTTTTTGTACTTACTAGTAGGGAGACTACTGGATTTTTTCAACATTTGCTCATACTCATGGGCAACAGTGATTTCTTCAATGACTTCCTTCCTCAAAGTATCTATCACTTGTCTTCTGGTAGCATCAGGTTTGGTATCTAACCACAACTCAAACATTTTTGTTGTTTTGTATGTGGAGTCATCTGGTAGTTTGTGAATATCATCCAACTTCTTAGCATTCAGTTTCAGCTGAATTCCCAACTGATACCATTTACTACCAATACGAATATGTTCACATAATTCATCGAGAGTTGGTTTCTCTTCTAGAATTTTCTCGAAAGATAGGTTTCCTGTAGCCATTGCTGCTTTGTAAGGTGACACGCCCAGTGATTTTGGTGAACTTTGGGTGGGGCTCATTACATGGGATACAATGACCACACCAATTTTAATAATAATCATAACATGAGTGCTAAATACTCTGTTGAGTTAGCAGCACATTCCTGTAGGTGGGCGTGGTTTCCTAATACCTGAGGAACGTGCTGCTAACTTCAATAGAGTACATGAGTGGCAGTTAAATTTGAACTGTTAAGTATTATAGGTTAGTCAGTCATTCCTTGTTATCTGATCTATCTAGTATTTTAACATGTAACTATATTATATTAATATTATAGTGTCCAATTGTTCAGTAGCTTACTGGCTGTATTAATTTATATTCAAGGCCACACCCCTTCTTCAAGTACTCATTATCTAATGGTGGATCAATCCAAAGTGAGCATGATAATCTTACATTCTCTTGTGTCACTCCCCCTATTACATTGGACACATTGGATAGGACTGTCTACTATTATAACTCATTAGAACATGTTGTTTATAAGAGAACATTAGATATTAATAGTTAAGATGAGGTTAGTAGAGCTATCCTTCTCTTTGTCTATTCAATTTATTTTATAGTTGTTTGTTAAATTGGAGTCTAATTTTAATCCACTTGGATTTGGGTATCATTGGATTGCACAGACATTATACATTGTTGCCTAAGTACTCATGAGAAAACTAATGTATTGAGAGTATTCAGATTATATCCTGATGGTATTACAAGAATAGTTATTAGTAATGATCTTCCTTCTGATGTTGAAACGCCTGTTATCATTAATTCATTTATTGTCTATCACTTGTTCTGTTTCTTTGATCTTTTATTTATCAATTCCTTTAATTTTATTTATCAATCCATTCATCGCTGTATAGATCCATTTGATATTTACCTCTGATGTCATAGTTATATAATGTTTTGCTGAAAATTATTAGTATTTATTTAATTTTAAAAATTAATATAAATATAATTTAGTTAACAGAGATACATAGAAACACTAAAATTATTATCAGCTGTAGAAATAATCAACAATCACAGAAACCTCCATAAATAAAGAGTTTATAGACATTCACAATCTCTTGTCTTCTATTTAACTTACAAACTCCACCCACAACAATATTATCATATCTACCTAGTAGGAATATATCTTATATTATATATATTGATATTTCTGTTGTTGTTTTGTTTGTGTTGTGAGAACATTAGAATGGAAGTAATAATATTACTTTATAAACTTTGCTCATTAAGACAATTAAAAGTGTAAAATGATCTATTACAACAAGACAATATAATGTAGAGAATTATAATATGATAACTTACTATTATAATGATTTATTACTGTTGTCTACTAATGTAAACTTACAGTTTTAAAACAATAATATTTAAAATAATTATTAGGATCAGTTGATGTCTAGCTAATAAGAGAGAGGAGAGATAATAATTTTTGTCTTCAATTATTTCAACTTACATCACATAATATTCACCTTCACATCCAGTGATCTCATGTCTCATTATATTGTATCTAGTTAAATTGTAGTCTTAAATCTCTTCTGAATATAAGATAGACTGTGCTGACTTCTTTAGTATGTCAGAAAATGGGATACAAGTACGTTCCTTACTACCTGACGTCTTCATATATATATATGCAATATATAATACTCTGTTCAGGATTAATACTAATAATTTTCAGCAATATATAATACTCTGTTCAGGATAATACTTTCAGATAGTGTTTTTGTCTCTTCAAATTTTGACAGTACTGTAGCTAACACTTTCACCTTTTTGTAATCTGAAGACACAGCAGAAAGTATAAACGATAACAGAGTAGTCTTCTTCTCATCTATTGCACCTTCTAAATGACTCCATTTTATCAAGTGTTGTTTCACTAATACATTTCTCACTATATAAGTGCTGGGATACTTTCACAGGATCATTTAGACACTGTGGCAGTGTATCAGTAACGCACTAAAATATAGAGCTTGCTTCAGAGTTTGTTCCTATAATAAATACATGATACACAGTTATCTCATCAGTTACATGAAAGCGTGTCTTATATGTTAAATATTTTACTTACTATTAGTCTCGCCCCAGACCTAGTCACAAGCGAAAGTAGGTCTGGTCACATGAGTTGACTTTTGTGTTCCCAGTAAGGAATGTGGCATGGATGTTGGTGTGCAATTAGAAGTAGTGTGAACTATGAATATTATTATATTGAAGTGTTGAAGTGTGGAGATATGTCTACTGTCTTCAAGTTGCTTTAGAATTTGGATTTACTCTCAAAGAGAAGCCAAAAAATTACAAAAGATTTTGCCTATTTTTGATGAAGCTTCTCTGGTTGCATTTGAAGTTTCTCATTGCTTAGCACATCTACAACTATGGAGTATGGGCAGGAATATTCATTGTTTTTGTTTCTTATAATAACATGATCTTTGTGTTTAGTACTTTTTATTGGTTAGGTCAAAGCAGCAGGAGTAGCCATGCATACGCTTTCACACCTACTTAAATTGAATAATATTCATACTCACACGATCTCTGATTGCATACCAACACCCACACCACATTCCTTACTGGCAACTCTTGTGACCAGACCTTGCTTGTGAGTAGGTCTGGGGACGAGACTAACTTACTATCAGGAACAGGACTATAAAGTTTTCTCAACTATCAGGAATAGGGCTGTAATGTTCTCTCAATTCCTGATCATATTTGTGTGCAATAGTGTTTTTTTCAATGGCTTCCTCCATCAAAGTATCAAGACCTGTTTTCTGGTAGCATGAGGGTTGGTGTATAACCACAACTCAAACATTTTTAATATAGTCTCACATAGCCAGCCCCTCCCTCTCAGGAAGGGTCTGGTCAACTGTAAGTATAGCTCTTGTTCAGAGAACTACTGAAAATCCAGTAGTCGATAAGTGTTGTTAAGCGGTAGGATGGCAAACACTCACTTTAAAATTGCTTACTCAACAGAAGCAAAATGCTAGATACACAAGCAGTTCTCTTTTCAGTGTAAATGAGTTCAGCAGGCTCCTTTGTTCTGCTCTATGCAAAGCGCCATGAAGTTTACTGGTATAAAGCAGTATGTCTGGCAGGCTCCTTTGTAGTCCCATTTCTGTCCTTACCATTCCCTTTTCAATAGCAGTGGGATAGATTTGTGCTCTATTCCAATTATGGCTAGTAGTATGTTTGAACAGTGTCTCTTGTGTAAAAGTGATGTCAGTCAAGGAACAAGTAAAGTGAAAAGAAAAAAATTTATGGTTCAAAAGCAGGCAAAGTTTGTGATATTATAGATAATTTACTTAGGAAGCATTTTCAATATGTAGAATGCAAGCAGATAGTTACATTTGTCATAAGTTTATACAGCGAGTTGAAGAATTACCACAGAGAACTGCATGCGTATCTGGCATTGTGCTTCTGTTGAGTCAGCAATTTTAAAGTGGGTTAACACCACTTATCGACTACCAGATTCCAGTAGTTCTCTGAACAAGAGCTATACTTACAGTTGACCAGACCCTTCCCAAAAAGGAGGGCTGGCTACGCGGACTAATAAACACAGCACATCAAAGTTTAAAATAAGTACTTGACTCACCAGACATGATACAAGTTAGACTTTCTCAGCATCAGCTCATACTCATGGGCAACAGTGTTTTCTTCAATGACTTCCTTCCTCAAAGCATCTATCACTTGTCTTCTAGTAGCATCAGGTTTGGTATCTAGCCACAATTCAAACATTCTTGATATTTTGTAAGTGGAATCCTCTGGTAGCTTTTCAATATCATCACACAACTTCTTAGGATCTAGTTTTAGCTGTATTCCTAACTGGTACCATTTACCGCCAATACGAATATGCTCACATAATTCATCAATAGCTGGTTTCTCTTCTAATATATCCTTAAAAGAGAGGTTTCTTGCAGCCATCACTCGTTTATTAAAGTACGAGGTGACACACCCATATAATATCGTCCTGGGCGGAGGTCATTAAGTGGTTACACCTTTTTATGGCCACTTGGATGGAAAGGTACAATAGAGCAATTGTGTCTCTTCCAAACATTGATGTATAATATGGAATATTTTTGACCTAGACTGGTGTCTTAAAATATCCAGCTGAGAAAGCACTCATCACGTATATTTACCTACAAGACAACATGAAAGGTTGTAGGAAGAATTATTAGAGGTTGATTTAATTTGATCAAATTGACAAACTACCAATACAAATACATGTTTTATATGTAACAAAATCCTTCATGAAATTATACAGCTGCTGTTAGTGTTATTATTATACAAAGAAAAAAGTTTTAACTAATTCTATTGTAGTTTCTATTGTACTTAATCATTACATAACCTATTTAAAATATTACATAACCTTAATAATTTAATAATTAATAATTTAGTATATGTTTGTGTATCTATATAGTGGATACATTACATGTTTCGACATAATATATTTAAAATTGCATTTTTGATTGCTTTCATTAAGGCATAATATTTCTTGTACTTTGTGGGACATTTAAATATCACCAGCTAGAGCTGGAAAGCCTGGTCATAACTGAGGGACCAAGAACCATGGTGGTGTAAATTCTAATTAATAACTCTTTGAAGTGTTTTGTTTGCTATAAAATGCTTGACTGTGACCACAAATGGCTGAACATTGTGGTGATAAACTTTTAATATTAATATTTTTAGCATAATACATTAAATATATATTTCAAGGAGTATCTTCATTATCATCGTTGACACTGTCACTTTCAGAGTCTTCACTATCCTTTCCACTTACAAGTCCATGATAAAAAAGATTATAACTCCAAGATACTCAGAACATCTCTTTGTTTTGCACTTTTAATCTTTTGAGGACTGGTATAGAGTGGTAATTGCTCAATCCTACCCATGTTTGGAGGTGCACCTTTTCCTCTTCTTTTTAAAAACACTTCTTCCATTCTTCCAAAGAATTCAGAGTGTAATGATACCGAAATGCTACAGGATCATCTTTCTATACCCTAATCCATTGCATTTTTCAGTCTGTTTACTTTTTGTTTCTTGGTGTTGACATTAAGATTAATGATAGCCCGGAAAAGATTGTCACACGAAATAAAGTCATCTAGCGTCATTTTTGTTATAGTCAATGGATTTTGATGTCTTGCCTTTGATGTAAGATTACTCCAATCCTATGGAAAAAAATATGTTGTTCGTTACATTTTTAAATATGTATCAACAAGTAAGTATGAATGTCCAACCACAATATACTTTTGGTCAACAGTTACTACATTACTGACACTATGTACACAGAAAGAGACAAGATTAAGTTGCAATTTTGCCTCCCACATCAATCACTGTACGTTATAAGATGTGTGGTAGTTGGATTGCTTACTTTAATGTACTTGAAAATACAGAACCTGATTTAACATGATTCTGTTGATGCTACTCCTTCATGTGAAACATATATGCATTCAACACTGGTCTTACACCTATATGTACTCCAAAATTGTATGTCCAGAGTTAACTGTTTCGAAAAATATTACTTATGACTTAAGAATATCTGAAGAAATGTTTTTTGACAGGTAGAAGTTGACTGTAGCTGCTCATGAGAAGGTACCAGGTTGATGATTTGAAGATAGAAATTTTAGCAAGTATAACATGTTATGTATAGTGGTAAAATACTAGCTAACAACCATATACATGTACATTTCAGGAATGTTATAATGTTTAAGTTAAAAAATTAATTATTTATTAATTACAAATTTTGAAGTAATATTAGTGTTAATTGTACATTATTTTCCATGTAATGGTAATGGTAATTAAACTCATTGTCAAGACATTGAGCAACACAAAATATAATTTATATCTTGTAATATTGGACAATTAGCCACTCAATAATATATGTATTGTTAGTATACATATAATCATTTATAGAATATATTATCTTACAATAATACATGCAATATAATTAGTATGGATATCAATTACATGATGTATTTATAATAATCTCCAAGGTTCTTTGATTATAGTCAATATTAATTAAACTTAATTTAGACTATCTACAATCATAAGATCAAACTTCTTATTCTGGAATGTAAAAGAACTTTTCTTATATCTGCTCTCTCTTCTTTGTGTCTTTAGTTACCATGTATTAGGTCTTGTTGTGCTCTTAGTTGTTTGATAATGGTTTAGTTGCAAAATTGATTAATGCAAACACAAAATCAACCTGGATGAGTGTCTATGTCCAAATCTAGCCCACACAATTGATTAAAATACAAGATAGTACTCATAATATAAATGTTTCCTCTATGTTTCTTGCCTTACTTAACACTCATGTGACTAAATCACTTGTATTTTTACTGACTTAAAAATATATAAACACTACTACACGAAAAAGAAGCCATCAATAGTCCTTGTAAATATTGTGTCTAGTTCTAATTTAATTTTCCAATTTATGCACTACTATCTATGTTATCTACTATCTACTTCCTGTATTGTCTATAGACACTTGACATAGGGACAATGACAGCTAAGGACCTACACTATTCAAAATGTCTCAGAGAGAACTAGTAAGTCTATAATGTTTCTATTATTATGTCATTATACCTATATATCACTGTGATACTAACTAAACTCATATACAGTGTTGTTACATGGACAGAATATCTTCTTAAAAGATGGTCTTTTAGTTATAAGGGCTGATCTGTATACTCACTATACTACAGTATATGAAACATATTTGTCTTTAAAATAGAATGGACAACTGTATCATGCAGCTTTTACTGAAAATATAGAAGAAGTAAAATGTGCTATTGATCGAGGTGCTAATGTAAACTATCACAATCCAGACTATGTAAGTTACTAGCTCTAATATTTCAATATATGTTTACAGAAATATAACCTATTATCATATACATTGTGCTTTTATCAACAAGTGTATGATCCAATAATTACACATCACAACACAATGTATCATCATTATAGTGTGATGTTAGTTGAGGTATAATATATGGGATGGTCTACATTTCATAACACAAAGTCTTATGTCATTTTAATCAATAGTGAAGTAGTTTATATTTTCCTTTGCTTTTCATTCTTTTCTCATTATACACTCATGATAGTAATAATAAGTGTTAATATTACTGACATGATGCATACATTTGTTGATGTAATAACAATGTTGCTGAATAATTCTAACAGAGCCAGTCCATACAAATCATATGACACAAATGTTTGAAGGAAAATATTTTATTATAAATTTTCTTTAATGTGGCATTTATAAAATGCATTTTCTAGATTTATTACAAGACTTTTTGCCACACCCACATTCATTCACTCACTGTCTTCATAAACTTACAATCTACCAAAAATGCTGGTAAAGCTCTGATAAGTGTAACTTGTTAAAGTATCAAACAGAACCCTTGATTGTGATTACACTAATAAGTCGAATGCATACCTAACTATGTTCTATTTTTATAGAGTGCCTTTACATTTTTTATGTTTCAATATTTGGATTTGAGAAAGAACATTATAATTTTCATTTTTAAAAACTTAAAAAATTAAACGATTGCATTAAATTCAACAAATGAAGTGAAAATTATATACATCAGATATTTAGCACAATGTTGTATCATATTATGGTCTATATTTAATAATAGATTGTACAGAGTAAAGTAATATGTTTTCCTTATCCTGTTAAGTAAATAATTTAATTAAGTCTACTAATAATTGTGTCTTGTGATTTAGTGTATTTTTATCATTAACAAAAATTATACCAGCCATATTTTTAGGTATTCATAATTCAATATATTAAATGTGTTACACTACAATTTTAAACACTTACATGTTATTATGGTAGTCACTTAGATTAGTATACACAATAAATTTTAACATTAAAGACATTGTGGTAACATATAAGAAATAAAGATTTTGGTAAAATGTTATTCATTTTCCAAAATTCTTCTCTCCAGCATAGCAATAGGTATAAGAAATCACTAACATATTTATTTTTGCCAAATTTATTTTGATCTATAGTATCTTACTCCAAAATTGCCTGCCACAAGCATTATACTTCAGCTATAGACTGTCACATAAGGAAATCTATTTGCTTATTAACACTTTTCAAGATAATAATATTCATTGGACCATTTTGTAGCTTTGCGTGTCTCGATCTTTAACCAGTAAAGATTTCCCATCTTGAGAACCACATCAATTATTCTGTCCTTCTATTGGGAAAGGTATTTCTAAATTCTGATTGTAGTTTATGCCTAATCAAGTGGCTGTACATCCATATAACAACTACCTCTCAAACATTTTCTACCCTTAGATTACCTACCATAAATAATAAGATAATGGTAGTATGTTTACACATTTCCACGCTTTGTGTTTGACTGTTACATAATATCTACATGAAGACTACAACCCTTAATACTGCACCATTAGATTTAGCTCTATGAACTGTTCATAAATACTGACATATCACTTATGTAGGAAAATGATACTCCTCTTCACTGGGCCGCTTTCTACGGTCACGATAATGTAGTTGATGTGCTAATAAAAGCAGGTGGAAGAGTGGATGCAATTAACAATGTAAGTATCTCCATTATTGAACATGTAATCATTGCTATAAATGACTGTATTTTTATGTTTTATTGTTGTTAATATATGTAATTATGTAGTTACTTGTGGTTTAATCACCTCCTATAAGTTTATATATATACAATATAATAATTATAAAGACAAAAGTGGTTATTATATTAGCTATAATTAAGACAAGATGACATAGTGTTAGTAATTGACAGTATTTAAATGAGTTGGTTGATGTACAAGATTTATTAACAATGCATTTTGCAGCATGTAGTAAAGTCATATTGTGCTTATAATTATGTATATATGGATAAACTCTACTAACCTAGTGACTATAATTAGCTAGAATGAAATTATCTCCAAATTTAAAGAGCCTATATATATATCTGAAGACGAAATCATATTATACTTTTGTACAATACTTTGTACAATAATGAGAGAGAGAGAGAGAGAGAGAGAGAGAGAGAGAAGGAGAGATCATATTCTGATCTTGGACTGTTTTACTAGGCTAGCATTTGAGTAGTCAACTAAAACTAAAACTCTTTTAGTTTAGACCATTTGACTTTTAATCAATTAACTATAAGTAACTAAATTTTTCACATCCGACAATTAACTAACAAAAAATAATTAAAAGTTTTTTGAAAGAAAACTAACTAAAACTAACTATATTAATGTAATAATGGTAAAAACTAACTATAACTAACTATTATAGTTAGTATACTGACTATCAAAACTGCACAAAAAGATAAACCAAGATGTGAGGTGATAACTTGTAAGTTAAATGATAACTTATAATAAGGAATAATATTAGTTAGTTATAGTTGAGAAAGTTAGTTAAATTTAATGCATTATAAGACAAGATATTGCTCGTTTTTCTTTAAAGTATTTCAGACTTTAAATTTGTATCTACCAATCAGTTTGTTCTATCACTTGATGCATATCCAGCTTTGGAAGGGGAATCTTGTTCCAGTAGTAGATCACGAAATTTCTGGTTTCCACTAGAATTGTTGCAATATTTGCACTACTAATCAATGTAGATAATGTCTCAGTTATTTTCTAAATTATTTGATGTAAGAAGATTTATGCAGCATCAAAGCGATAAAGGCTTAGTTGCCTGGAGTCATTTTACCATTACAAGTATCCTTAAGACTCTTTCTTTCTCCAATAACTTCCTATAAGTATCAGCAAGATATTAGCTCAGGTACTGTTTTAAATTAATTGGATTTTTTCCTTCTATTTTATTCTCACATTCAACCTTCTTTGAGGTCTCAATCTTGCAAACATTATTGTTTGGTGCTTCATCATCGTCAAAAGTATTCCCAAACTGGGCTTGTTTTTGATCTTCCAGTTGACATAGCAGACATAACAGAAGTTTCTACTTCCTGTCTTTTGTACTGCCTACTGATGTATGTCCAGCACACAGTTGTATTGTGCATTGTGATAGCTTATTGTACAGCCAAAGTGAAAGGTATACATGTGCTTGTATTGAATTGTGCTATCTTTTGTTAACTTATGACAAGTTAACTTATCACTTAGTAGTGATTTATCTTTTGTGCAAGTATGACAATTAATTATTGAGTACAGGTATCTGTTGTTTTAGTTCAGAACTAACTATAATAGTTAGTTATAGTTAGTTTTTGCCATTATTATATTAATTTTAGTTAGTTTTAGTTAGTTTTCTTGGTTTCAAAAAACTTTTAGTTAGTTTTAGTTAGTTAATTGTTAGACAAAAAAGATTTAGTTAGTTATAGTTAGTTAACTGAAAGTCAAATAGGCTAAACTAAAAGGGTTTTAGTTTTAGTTATAGTTAACTAAAACAACACTAATGATAACATAATAATAATAACAACAATAAGTGATACTGTACATCACTTACAAAATCACTAACTCAGTATTACAACAAGCAGATATTATGTGCGCTCTTGACATTTTTTTATACCAAATTTCTTGTATACAGTCAATGAACATTACATGTTGTACTGTGAAAAATAAACTTGTGAAGAAGTAATAAGTCCTAATAATTTGTCAGTGTTATTGCTGAGAAATAAGACAATTATTTGTGTAGTAGTAAAAAATGGATTTAAATTATGACACAAATCTAGTCATAAATACTATGACTTTTGTATACATGTCGTCACTCATTGTAATGTATTGTTTTTGTTTGAATATATATATTAGTGTAGTAATTATAAGTTGTGAAAATGAAGACTGTTACAATAAAGGTATATGTTAAGTGATGACCTAAGATTGATGATAAGTTTAACAGGAAATATATATTTATTCTGACTGTTATTTTTACTATTATGTATCATATACAAAATATATCTTAGACTTAATGATACCAATGGTTTTAAAAAGTTCCTTTGTTGCTACTTAGTTTTTATAATAATTATATTGATAATATGACTGGAAAGACATGTTCCATTTTGTTAATATATGTATGATTTTTTTGTAAATTAATAAATGAGTTATTAGTAAACATTATAATATTATTGTGTTTATTATAAAATATCAATACACCTGTAATTAACAACTTTCAATGTTTATGATGTATGATTTATTTCATTATATAGGATGGTGACACCCCATTACACGATGCATGTTCTGAGGGTAAAATGGAATGCATCAAATTACTATTATCTAATGGAGCTAATGCTACCATTAAGAACAAGTATGGTAA
The DNA here is from genome assembly GCA_963965975.1 of Xestospongia bergquistia. NCBI lineage: Eukaryota > Metazoa > Porifera > Demospongiae > Haplosclerida > Petrosiidae > Xestospongia > Xestospongia bergquistia. Next base: position 7,066,397 of record OZ014414.1, read on the forward strand.
AGCAGCTACAGACAAAGTTAAACCTGAAGACAACAACAGAGCTTCCATAATACGTTTGATTGATGAAGCCAAAAAAGGTAATGTTGTTCATAACCATAGATATGTACTTACAGTGTAAGTAATACTAATATATGAGCATGAGTATCTTATGAAACTACTGCCTCCTCAATCCAGCTAATTAAATAGTTATAATTATGTTTGTACATACATGTAATGTCATCTTCTTTAGTATATTTTAAATGTTGTCATATTTTGATGTTACATTATGATACATAAATTGGTAACTTATATATATATATATATATATATATATATAATATTGATATAACAAGGTCATTCCTCTCTAATAAATTTGATGCAAGTAAAAGCATACTTGTAGATTATAGTGTATGAAAACAATGTTAAAATTCATTTATTAGAATATATTGTATTAACTGCTGCATAGTATTACAAAACATTGGGGTCATCTTCTGTATATTATTAGCCCTTAGTAGGACTGATACTATAATATGGTTACTTGGAATTAGAATTGTAGCTAATCATAATAAAGTTAACAGCAAGTTAGCATCTCAACCACCACATGTCAAGTTAAAAATTGCTCCTTGAGCAAATTCTGATTTTTACTCATAATTATAGTCATTACTAGAATCTGTTTATTGTCAGTTATACACTACAAATATCTTTGTGATGTATAATAGTAATAGTATCATGTCAATTCACAATTGTAACAACTATCCATTAAATATTTAATATCCATTTAATATTTGTACTCAGTCTCTTCTTGTCTAAAGTACAGATTAAAAGTATAATTATTTGATTTCAAATTTAATCTGTTTTGTTTAAATGCAAAATGAAAATTCTCTATTATTAATCAAGTTGTTTGTCTCTTTTCTATAGATTATTCTAAGTTGCTTGACAAAGCTCTTGATGAAGGAAAAATTACAGCAAGGTACTCAATGATGGCTATGTCAGGAGCTCCAGGAACAGGGAAATCATCAGTTTTGAAGCTTTTGCTAAATCAGCCACCTCCAGAAAGTCATCACAGTACTCCTGTAACAACTGCTCCTGAGATAAGAAAGGTGGAGACCTCCAGTGTCATCAGTGGATCTGATCCATCAAGTTCATCTACCACCCAAATATGGGGCAAGGTAGATCGGTCATCTTTCAAAAAGATGCTCGCTAGAACAGTAAAGAGTATGCTACAGTCTACTACATCTGAATGTATTACCTCTCCAGCTCATAATAGTGAAAATGAGTCATCATCTGATGATGATAGATCACAAGGTTCTTCTTCATCAATGTATGAACCACAATCGGGTGAAGTCATCTCTCACGAATCATCACTTCCACCTGTATCAGCAAGCTCAAACGAGTTTGTCAAAATCTTACCTACTGTAGAGGAGTCACCTGAGCTTTGTAACACCCACTGGATACATTGTATTGACTCTGGTGGACAGGCAGCATTTTTGGATATAGCTCCAGCATTGCTACATTACAATCAAGTCAATATACTCACACAAAAGCTAAATGAGAAGCTTGATGATCAACCTAAATTTTACTTTAGCTTGAAAGGTCAAAAACTTGGTATACCAGTGGAGCGGCAAATTACAAATTTACAACTACTTGAGTCTTCCTTCCGTTCATTAACTTCCATAGATCAGCCTGATTTGCACAAAATTCACATCACCTTTTCACATCTTCAGCCTTCCATTCTTGTTCTTGGGACATTTTTTGATAGAATAACAGAATGTGTGAGCGAGTCTTTGGAGGAAAATAATGCTCGTTTGTGGTCTACTTTAAAGCAATTTAGAGATGTGCGTATGAATTATTGTGAAACTGAAAAGCAGATAATATTTCCTCTCGACACAACAGCCAGAGGTGAATCTGAAAAGAAGATTGCAGAGAAAATTCGTACAATTGTGTGTCAATCTTACATTGAGGCAGAAATTCCAATACGATGGTACCTGTTTCAGCTTGAGCTATATGAACTTCAGGAAAATACAAAGTCAATGGTTGTAAGTAAGAGAGACTGCTTGAGAATTGGTTTGACAATTAGGATGGATGGCAAGGAGGTAGAAGCTGCACTGATGTACTACCATGATATGACTATCTTCTTGTATTTTCCTACTGTATTACCTGATGTAGTTTTCCTGCATCCCCAACCACTTTTTAGTAAGCTATCAGAAGTAATCAGCATCTCTTTTACAGATGCTGTCAGTTATTTAGATGAATTGAATGTAGTTCTTCCACCGTATGCTCATGCACAACTCAAAGCTGAAGGTATTTTTGCACGCAAGCTACTCGATTGTCTTCCTGAAGGTTTCTCACCTGATTTTACTGCAGATGACTTCTTAAAGTTAATGGAGGATATATTTGTTATTGCTCCATTGCCAGAAAAAGGTAACTTTTTTCTGCCAAGTGTTTTGCCAACAACGTCTCTTTTAGAGAATATTAGAGCCCCATTTAATAAAGCCATTGATTGCCTTGTTTTCACATGGGATACAAAGCCAATTCCTCAAGGTCTCTTTCCTGCCTTGGTTGTGGGTCTCCTTAAACGAAATGTCGCACCACATTTTAAGCTTCATCAACCATCAATGTCTGGAATGCAGTATCGTAACGCTATTCGTTTAACATGTATTGGTCCTGGGGGAGGACTTTTACTTGTAGATGCTATCTACTGGATGGAAGTATACTATTCTGGCCCTCCTAGAAAGTGCTCCACTATCAAAGATGTCATCTTTGAAGTAATTGGAGATGTCGTTAAGAAATTTAATTATAAGCCAATTCTCTCACTGCCTCAAGAACGTTTCCTTTGCTCTATATGTCCACATCCAACAGACCACCTGTGCCGTCCAGATGAAGATAAAATCATTATAACTTGCTGTAAAGATGGCACATCAACCAAAGGCATAGATCAAGTGCGACAACTTCCCTGGATTGATAACTATGCTGCAGTTGAGAGTGAACTTGGTAAAAGCATTTGTTTAATATTTTAATCTACATTATATACATACATACATACATACATACATATATATATATATATATATATATATATATATATATATATGTATATAATATTATATATAATATATACATACATACATATATATATATATATATATATATATATATATATATATATATATATATATATATATATATATATATATATATATATATATATATATATATATATATATATATATATATATTATATATAATATTATAAGCAAACCTGCACAATGAGTTATAAATCAGCAATTGTTAATTGTACACTTATTTTTTACCAGTTCTTGTTTAGCTAAGTGTGTCTCCAAAAATAGAAATATGACTAGTGTTACTTATGTGTGCACTTTGATCTTCTCTCCCTTCCTATTTTTCTGTTCCTCTTAATGCTATTAATGTTGTGATATCACTTTTCTAGAATCATTTCCTACTCATATGAATACAAAAGATCCAAGAGGCTCACTATCTGTCACAGGTGAGTAAATACAGCATTAATCTATAAAACATTACTATTGTAAAGTATATCATGACTGCATTACTATTACAAAAAGCCTGTTCATGTCAAAAGACTATAAATATGTAATCATCTGATACAGACCAACCATCTCATTATATATTATCTATGATAATATATTACTGGTACTTCTATGTTTTGTCTCTTCATCCTACAGATGGTACTCTAAACTCTGAAATAGGTAGAAGGGTATTAGTTCAATGTACTGATATTATTGTTGAGTCAAATATTGATCCCATTACCCTAGCAAGGAAACTGTATTCAAAAGAAGTTATTACAGAGAATATTTTCAAAAAGATTAAAGACAAGAACACAGGAGAGACTAGTTCAGATCGTCTTGACCAGATTCTTGATGATCTAAAGGATCATGTCAAGCACAACGTTAGCATCTTTGCAATTTTCCTAGATACTTTAAGAGATGATAGTTTAAATCAACATGACTTAGCTGACAAAATATTGTCTAAATATAAAGGTATGATATATTAATTTTTAATACTTATGTATACTTTATTAATTATACATGTTGTTTCAGAATTGGCTACACCAATGTATTGAAAAAGGAATTGGCAACTTTCCAAGTTACAAGCAAACAACCATTTTACATAGTATACATATTATATATCAAAGCTAATAAATGTAATATTACAAAATCATATACAACATAGTTTATAATACAGTAGACATAATATTAGAGAAGACGTACTATAATATAACAAGAATGCAGTAATTACAATTAATTAATTACAATTAATTCCATACACTTAGTACAATGTACTATATTAGTCTAATATAGTACATTGTACTAAGTATATGGACATGACCTATATACAAACTATAGGGTCAAGTACATCCAAATTGACTGTTTATATATATATATATATATATATATATATATAATCAGTCTTGTGTGGCCAGATGTTTGACACAAGACTATATATATACCTATATATAATTGCAAAACCTAAAACAATCCATTGGACATGTTCTAGATTCTGCTGGCATTGTAGGGTGCAGTGGATAAAGTTGACCAATTTTATTAAGTGTTACTGTACGAATTCTTAACTTTAGTATGAAAGATTAATTATATATACTTACTTAGGACCACCTCTGCTTTCAAGAGGCGTGGCAACGAAGTAGTGGGTGGTATACTACTGGACTGTCTTCTCTATATTATTGAATGCTGTAGTAGTACCTACTTTCTATGATTTAAGGAAACTTCCAGAAATGTGTAAGCAATATACAAATATCTATTATTCAATGTGTAATATAATCGTTTTCTCACTGGACCATTTCTATAATCTTATAATTCATAACAGTTATGGTATTTTGTAAGTGGAAAGAGTACTATACGAGTAGGTGTGGCTAGTATTAATACTGGTATGTCTGTGGCTCAGCTAGCTGAAATGAGTGGAATAGTTGCCTTGAATGGCTCCATGTTTGCACATTGACTTACAAATGTAGCTGTTAATGGCTTTGCTGGTGGTGATGGTAAATATCAGCAATAATATTACCATAAGATATTTATGGATTGTGTCTAATTATATTAAACTGAACAAAAAGGTTCAACTGCCTCTTTGAGTTGCTACACATATTTTTATTTTACTAGAAAAGAAACTCTCTTGAGGAAGGTAAATTAAAGGTTTTGAACTAAACAGAGAAACTGAGAAATGCTATTAAAAGTATCAATGTAGGCAATACTCTGTAGCCATCCTTCAGCCATATTGAACACTGTCCATGCATGCACAGCTGTGCTCCTGACTTAGTGTTTTTTTGATATGACAGGAGTCTTGAGAAGATGGACAAGTGTTTGTTAAACTAGTTCTTGGTACATAGCTACTGTTGTTGTGATATTTAAAACATGTTTATAAATATTAATTTAACTACATGTAGCATTTTAATCTAGCAAAGTTGTTTTTGCTGATCTAAATTTTAATGTGAACAAATATGTTACATTATCCTCCAAAGATATTCTAAAGACTAACTTAATTAAAAGAGCTACATTAAGTTTTATTTAATTTTTTTGTTTAGATGCTTTGACATACAGCTTGGCACATAGCTTGGTAATCTTCTAAAATAACTATTATAAACAAAATTTTAACAGTACTATTATTATGTTATTTTATGAGAAGTACTACCATTAGTGGATAGCTATCCACTAATGGTAGTACTTCTCATAAAATAACATAATAATAGTACTGTTAAAAAAACTTAACATTAGCATGTTAATGTAAATTTTGTTTATAATAGTTATTTTTAATAGATGGTGTGGGATACCACTATGTATTATGTGATAGCATTACTAGGTCATTGTGTGTAAGGGCTGTCACTATGGAAGTTATAATAAGACATTCTTACATACACAGCTTTTGATGTTCTTACATAGAAGTGTTGTCCTATAATCAAAACAGTATAAGTTGTTAATACTACATTTAGTGAAAATACATGCAACTCATTATGCTATGACTATGTTAAAACAAACAATCTATTTATTAGTCATATAACTCTCTCCTGTCAGATTTTTAATTGCATCATCACCTAATTTTTTAAAGCATAAACTGTGTCAATAATTTTGTCTGTCTAAATATTTAATCTATCTTCATTAGAAAATTTACATATTTTTTGTTTCAACCTAGGCCTGCACATTAAAAGTTGTAATTGCTCAGTTAATACAATGCTTTCCTTATATTTTTTTGCATGACATTTATGAAAACCAACATTTCATTTGTTGATGTGATATTCAAATAAAAATAAAAAAACATGCAAACAAACTTAAGCAAATGTCTATAAATGTACACAATACTTATAGACACATACTATTGATTAAAGTATAACATGGACATGCAGGTTTACTTTGTAAGTAAAAGTTAACTGACATTAAATTAATCATTTATAAAGTAAACTAAATGTAATTAGTCTGTTGATTCAAGTGATAGTCCCATTTCTCTTCTGTATTGATCTTCCTGATCCAAATATCTTTCATAATGCTCCTCAGCTATCAAATGTATGTTGACTTCATCTTCTCTTACTCTAAACTTGTAATGTTTGGCTAGTATCAGGAATATAATAAGTATTATGAGAATAATGACACTCTTTAGTACATGATAGTAAAGACTTTGACAGTGTATTTCTCCTTGGCAACTAAATGGGTACTTTCCACTAATATTAATAAGATCACCAAGTTCAAATGCTGTAAACCATAATCCAATCAAAAACCCCCTCATCTCATGTGGACACTGAGCTATTGTGAACTCTAATAATGTTGGAAAAATGAAAGCAAAAGCAATCCCATGTAAAATTTGAGGAATAATAAAAGCTTTGTATGAAGTGGTATTTAAATTAAAACTCTCTTTACAAGCCAACATGACAACATAGTATAATGTAGTCAATAAAGCAAAAATAAGTCCTAAACCAGTTCTCTTGAGCATGCTAGGAATAAATTTATAGAAACATGGATATATTAACAAATGATAGAGAAGAATAAGAACAACAGCTACCAATAAGTATAATGAATCATTGTTGACACAACATAAAATGAATTGTGAAGTTTTGTTTTGAAGTAAAAAATTATTCATTGTTAATTCTCCTCCACACTCAATTCCTGCAATAGAAATTAATAAGGGAATTAACCTTAAAACTGTTTTAACATCCTCTACCTGCTCCTCTGAAAAAGGTCCACCATACTTGTCTTTACCTAAGTCTAGACGTGAAGGATAGTCTTCCTCCCAGTATGTTAAAGCACTACGATTTCTTGGATATTTGTTTTTTCTGGCATAATTAAGTACTTGACTAATACGTTTGACTGGATTGACAATATATGGAGTAGTATTAAGCCAATGTTTAAAGAGATAGTTAGTTATTAATACTACAGATACAGTGAAACCTGATACGACATATGATATAATCAAGAACTCTTCCAATAAACATTGTCCAATTTTAAAAACAAGATAAGATAAAGGAGTGCATACAGCATGCCAATAGACAATGGCACTTAACTCATCAGCTGATGCTCCTATTACTTGATCAAGACTGAATTGAATAATATTAGAGTAAAAAAAACAACTACCAATCAATTCCAGTATAAAAGCTATACTTAAGGCTATTAAAGAAAGAGTGTCATATTCTGGCAAGCATGTCTTAATAATAACTGTCAAGCCAATAATTATCCAAGACAAAAAAGAGAAATGTACACCAACAATGGTAGTTTTATATCTACCTGTCTTTACATCAGCAAGTAGACCAAAGAGTGGAAATGAAAGGCATGACAAACACAATTCTATACTGTAAAAAACGTACAGACTTTGATGATGTTCAACATTGCTCTTGAAGTAGACTGTTTCACCAATATATAGCAATAAATTGACATGGACAAGCATCAAGAAATGCCAGAGAATGAGAAGTATCACTGATTTAGAACTAATTCTTCGCTTAGAGCAGGTTAAACAAAGTGTCTTCATCTCCTTACAATCAACAATAATGTAATTTCAATGTAAATATTAAAATGGAATAACAATATTGTTATTCTAAATAAAATCATTTTGTTGATATAACTTTACTATTATACCTAGCTAGGGACATGAAGAGTATAATGAGGTATAGAATGTTTAGATTAGTAAACTTATAGTGTGTATCAGTATACTTATAAAGATATAAATACTGTCCTTATTAAAAATAATAGTTTGTACCAAATTAGGATAATTATTTTACTTATAGTTGAAGAACAATAACTGAGTTACTTTGATCATATCTTAGCTACAAACACAAGGTGACTGTGTTGTCAGACATTTAAGCTTATATTAAATGTATACATGTAGCAAAGATTAATGTAATTGAATTAACAGAACTCTTGTTGTTTGACCTATAGGTAAACAATAGCATATATCTAGATATATGCAATTGTTTACAATAGTATATGTCTAAATGTATGCTATTGTTTACTTATAGAACAAACAACAAGATAGATATATGCTATTGTTTACCTATAAGACAAACAACAAGAGTTATAATAAACAAAATATTGCTTATTTAATTAATGGGATTGATTACAATTTAAGAGTTGAAAGAGTATTTATATTAAACTGAAATATATCTGTATTTAGATGTATAATGTGTAATATTACAATTACAAGAATGACATAATACACTTTTGTTCTTTCTTTCTTACTTAATAACTCCAAAATCAAGTAGATTAAGAAATATTTTGAAATATAGAATATGCCAACAGTTGATGTGTGTGAAACACACTTCTTTCTTATTGAGGCTTCCCTACTACTTGCAACACATGCTACTAGTTAGCTATCAATTATAATACAACTTACTTGGAGGAGAACTGTCATTTTTATTAACAGCTGAACTTTTTAACTGTTCTTTCAACTCTAATATTGGTGGAGACTCTACATGAGTGGTGACAAAATTTAAATAACATTTAATTTAATTGCTACCTATAGTTTCAGGTGTGGACTCTTCTTGGTTAAAGTTTAATTGGGTCTATTCAATCATTCATTATCCAGCATTAGTCGTATCTATATAATAGTAAAACAAATCAGTCTTATGGAACAACAATAGGACATAAATTGACCAGTACACAACATACAGAAACAATTTTATCAATTTTAGCATCATTACTGTCATCAGTTATCAGTCTTATTGAAATAATACTCTGTAATATCTTGTATTTCTGCTTTAATATACCATTTCAACTTAAATTCTGACAATCGATAACTCTTTACTCCAATCTACTTGTACCTGTTCCAGCTGTTGCTTGCCCTTTAAAAATGGAGGTGTTTTTACTTCAGTCATTGCTATTCCAATATGTTCTTGACACATGAATTCCCTATCAGCCAAAACTATGTCACCTTCCAAAAAAGAGTAATCTAACAAAAAATATAAGATGTCTTAGCTGGGAGCAAAATTAATAATTTATTAAGCTAGAACACTCAACTATCTCCTTATTGGACATTCTTCCTCCAGCACACTGTGAGATGTATGATATTGTTCCTTGTGGTGTTATACCAATTAAAAATTTTATTGTGAAGTGGTGCTTGTAGTTGCTTCACATTTGAGCATGAGCAAGCAAACCACTAGGTCTTTCAGTAAAAATTCCTGTACAATCTATTATGACAGCACATTTCTGGAAAAATTTACGAAAATAGGCAGGCATTGTTATATGGAGAGCTTCATTAATACATTTACAGATATAACAAATGACAACCATGATAATTTAAATAAACTTCAGAGTCACAAGAGGAAGGGGGCATGAAATAGAAGTTTTAAATGTTGTGCATTTCAACTAAGGCCTCGTATATTTATCAATATTCTGTAATACCTTACAACAAAGCCAACTAAGTCTAACTCAATTGTATAAAGCCCAATAAAAGGCAAAAGGTAATGTTTTGCAGTGTATTCCAAAATAATTGAAGTCATGAGCAGATAGCATTTTAAATGGTCAAGCCAATATATTTGCTATTTCAATTGAATCAGCTGTAACAAAGGCATCAGTTGATATGACACAATGCTTTTTTAAATGTACCATATGTTTCATTATTTCAATTGACAACAATTCGTAATATGATACAACAATAATATGAAACATGAAGATTTTTTTTAAAAAATTCTAATATTGCATGCTATTAATGTTATGAATATAATTTTGAAATATAATATAATGCTAAATTGGAAGCATTCATTTATTAAAATGGAACATAATATCTGGCATTACATAAAAGCTCTGTCGTCATTCTTTATCCAATCAGAAATGATAACTCTTTATATAGAGAAAAAAAGTGAAATTTTTATTTATTATAATTGTTTCTTTATATAGATTACACTCAGTGTAACCATTTATTTCATGTTATAATGAAGTATTTGGAACAAGGAAACAGAAATTTAATTACAAGGATAATAGAAATCAAATATATAATGCATTAACATAGTATATTTTTAAATAAAACCAATTTTATAATATAATTATACAAAAAACAAGACATCCAACTGCACAGCCCCATATAGGGAACCAGAAAACAACAAATGCACCAGTTAATAAATGCAAACCAAGGCCCCATTCATTCAACTCTTTCTTCTTATTATCAACACTCCTCTGAGAGGCCTGAAATAGTAGTAATAATATGTACTAACTTATTAAAGAGAATTACATACCCTTATAAGGCAAATCATACCAGAGATTGTGCCGGCTAAGGTCAGTGGTCCTCCAAAGATTAAAAAAATTATCATCAACATTATTGAAACGGACACAGCAGCAAAACATTCTTTATTCAAACATTTGACATCTGATGATTCTTGTGTCACCTGGTAAATGTATTTTTAAATAAATGTATTTTTAAAAAATTAAAATGGCATTTACATTTTCCTGTTCTTGTAAAACCACTGTTACTGGATGAAAATTGACAGGTTCTAAGTAATAATAAAAACTATTATAATTATATGAACAGTCATACGTGTTTGAATTGGAGCAAGATTTTGCTGTCCAAGAGTCTGTGGAACTTGCCATTGAACAAAATAAGGTACCTGTATTATGAATATTATAACAGATAAACAAAAAATAATTGCTGTATGACTTTTAAATGTTTTTATGAAACATGCATATTATGGAGGATATTACAGGATACATCAATTTTGTATGATCCACTATTCAATAAAGTAACATTACAATAGATCCATTTTTTCAACTTATATATAATTTACAGGATGTTATATAGCTGTGGTAGTTGGTACCCACTGTTGTGTTACTTCTGATGATAATGTTTGTGGATATTGAGTTTGCTATGATATAGAAAGGTCAAAGTATATTGATATATACAAAAAATTCTAAATTTCACAGTTCTGGTTAGCTCCACAATATTTACAGTCTCTCATTTTTAGCCAAGGTTAATTCAAATGTACTGACACGATCAGGGCCACTAACTAACTAAACGTGAGTTATAGTTCTCCTATGTTTTCTTAAATGTAATGTATTTTATTTTAAATAAGTAAATATCAAATAAATATCCAAAAAATATAAATATCAAATAAGTAAAAGTGGTTATACTTTTTCTTGTGTGGAATTAGTTGTATAGTGGGCTGGGCCAGTTTAAAATCAAGATATCTAGGTTTAAAACTGAGTAGCAACAGGTCATTATATACATATAACATATTTACTTGACTAGCTGCATTGTCACAATTAATTGGTTCATAAATATAACAATTCTATTTAATAAAGTATGAGAACTATTGTATTAAATAAATTATTTGCCTCCTTAGGAATAGCCAGTTGTTCATAATTAAATTGATTATAAAAATGCACATGCACAAAAATTAACTACTGATAATTCTGACATCTTATATATTATAAATTATTTTTTGAATAACTAATTTGTAGCTCATATGATGAATTATTTTTGACTCTAGTGATCATGTGAATTACTAACTATATAATTTGCTACTTAATTGTAATTGTAGATCATGCCAATACATTCAATAGTCAATAATAAACATGAGCTCTAGACTCCATAGTAATCCACTCATGTAAGCTACAAATAAGGTAAATATGTTAAGTAATTGTTTTCATTTAGTTCATTGTTTATGCATGAACAACTATTATATATCCAAATTAAGTTTATGTTATGACATCTAATTTATTTAAATATAAAATATTCATATGTTATCTACATTTCATATCATACTATCATGAAAAATTGATAATATAATTTGTTTTTAGTAAAATACATTAACATACTTACTATAAATACAACTAAATGACAACCATACATGATAATTACAATAAACCGTAGAGTTTTGAAAAGAAAAGGCTATAAAGTAGCATTTCTAAACATTGCGTCATTTTAACCATGTGTATTAGTTACATCAACATGATGTAAGTCTATTACTCCAAAGCCAATCTAGTCTAACTCATGTGAAAGCAAAATAGAAGCCAAAACGTAATGTTTGTAATTTATTGCAAAATAAATAGATACTATGTCAACTGAACTAACCAATATATTGGTTAGTTCAGTTGATTTAGTAATAGTTGTAAAATGGCCTGAAGTAATATGAAACAATGCTTTTTAAAGCATATGTTAATGTACAACAACACGTAATGTGACTCAACATTGAAATGAAACACTAAGATTTTAAGTGAAAAGTCAGTGACAGACTCTAGTGTCTTAATATTATAATTCAATTGTGCATGCTTCAATTACTTAAATTTTATAATACTCAATTGGGAGAATTCATTTATAATATCTGGCATTACACAATTCTATTTAATAAAGTATGAGAACTACTATATTAAAACTAAATTTTTTTAATAAATTGTTTACCTCCACAGGAGTATCCAGTTGTTCATAATTAGGCTGATCCTACAAAAAAACAACAACACGTACACGATATGTAACTATTGATAATTTTAACAGGTTTTATTATATTTTTTTTTGTTATTTATACAACTAATTTGTAACTCTAGCAATTGTGTGAATTACTCACTATATATAATATGTTACTTTGTTATAGTATATCATATCAATACATTCCACAGTCAATAATTTAATGAGCTATAGATTCCATAGTAATTCATTTATGTAAGATACAATAAATGTAGATATGTCAAATAATTGCTTTCATTCAGTTCATTCGTTGCTTATACACGAACAACCTCTATATTTCAAATTAAGTTTGTGTAATAATATTCATGTCATTAAAATATAAATATACAGTAAGTTAACTGGATTTCTTATTATATTATTATGAATAATGAATAATAGAGTAATTCGGTTTTTAGCAAACTACATTAACAAATTCACTAATATATAAATAAATGACAATCATGCATGATAATCACAATTAACCTCAGAGTCTTAAGAAGAAGGAGGTTGTAAATAGTAGTTCTAAACATTGTGCCATTTTAACCATGTCTCATGCATGGTTACAATTTTATTTATTAATAAAATATATGCCTATTACCCAAAGCTAACTTAATCTATAAAACCAAATAGAAGTCAAATGTTACTGTTTGTGGTTCATTGCCCAATACTTAAAGCCATGAGCAATACTATTTCAACTGAACTAACCGATATATTAGTTATAAGGTTAAGTTGATTCAGAAATATTTGTAACAAAGGAGTCAGGTAAGATGATATAATGCTTTTTTAAGTGTACAATATCTTTCATTACAGATAATATTTTAGTTTAAAACAACTCTAAATATGACATAATAATGAAATGATACACTATGATTGTAAATGAAAAAGTCAGTGACAGACTCTTGTGTCTTAATATTATTATTTTTATTCAATTGTGCAAGCTTTTAATAACATTGAAATACAGTATAATACTCAATCAGGAGCATTTATTTATTAATACATATAATAAATAATATCTGGCATTAATCAAAATAATACATGTTTTTTAGCATTTTCTATTTAGTAGATTATTGCTGTCTATAGAGTACAGATACAAATGTTATTATAGTTGTTTATTTGAATAATCTAATTTAGTGGAACCAGATATTAATACCTTGTTATGAAGTAACTTACCAGATGAAAGTCTTGAGATAGATGAGGCTGTAAACCAGTGGATTGACTATAAGCCTCATTAGTTTGTATTTCAATTGATGAGAGTTCTTGGTCTGATAGTTGTGTTAACTACGCAATAATATAAAAGATTTCTCAATAACTAAAAATAATACATGTTTTGTTAAAGGGTTTATAATTTATAAGGGTATTATAATCTACAAACAACTTTCATCTGTAATCTATAGATCAATAGAGTACAGGTTATAATTTTTTGTTTGCATAGAATATACTCAGTGGAACCAGATATGAATATCTTATTATTATAAAAAAAATTACAAGAGGAAAGTCTTGAGATAAATGAGGCTGTAAACTAGTGGATTGACTATAAGCTTCATTAGTTTGTATTTCAACTGATGAGAGCTCTTGATTTGATAGTTGTGTTACCTAAATAATATACAAGTTAGTCGATAATGTTAAACATATTGATATTGAACAATAAAAACCACAAAATATTCTATATAATTAACGTGTTGTTCTATATATTCTTTGTTATCTGCAGTTAAATTAATCTAGTTGTACTAACTTGAGTGTTGTTTAGAATAGTTTCTATGTAGAACACAGAAAATTATAATCTAAATTCATCATGGCTGAATTAGTATGCAGTCTAAAAAAGTCAGCCCAATTGAAAGTAATATTCAACATTAATACCTATAACTGGTTTTTAAATATCGACATTATTGGCATACTGTAAACAGTCAGTTGGTACTCCATCTTTTTAAAGGGTATACTTTTAATTTATTTAAAAAAATATAGAGATATGCAAGTAAAATATTATAAAACTCATTGTCACATGCAATTGTATTGACATGATAGAGCCATAAACTAACCAAAGTTGATGTACAGTTTCTTATACACTTTATTGATCATAACATTAAAATTGGGCTAGTTGGTTTTTATAAACTTCAACCCAATTTAAAGTTATATTCAACATAAATACCGGTAACTTGTTTTCAAATACAGACATGATTGACAAGTCAGTTCGTAGATAGTCTACCTTTTAATATGCTATACTTTTAATTGTCATATACAATTGTATTGACATGATAAGGTCATAAACTAACCAAAGTTGACATACAGTTTCTTCTACACTTTATTGATCATAAAATTTGTCCTCAGAAATGAAATAACAAAAACAAGTAGTTTTTTCACTTCCATGGAATTAGCTGCAACTTGGGCTGGCTAATTAAAAATCAGGCCACCTGGCTTAAAAAAACTGGCTAGCAATTTAAAGCAGGTGATTCCATGTACATAACAAAGTACAACACATTCATTTACTTGGCTAACTGCATTGTCACAATTGATTGATTTATGAACATGATAATTCTATGTAACAAAGTATGAGAATTAAAGTTATTTACCTCCTCAGGAGTATCCATTGGTTCATAATTAGATTGATCCTACAAGTACACATACACAAATGTAATTATTAATAGTTTATATCATGAAAATTAGCATGTTAGTTTTAAAAATTAATTTGTCACATGATATGGATCTAGTGATGATATTAATTACTCACAATATAAGTTGTTGCTTGTAATAATATATCATACATTTCACAGTTAATAATTCACATGACCTTTAGATTGCATATAGTAATCCATTTATGTAAGCTACTAATATTAAGTTGCTAAAATAACATATTAAATTTTTAGTATAATTCTTGAATAAGTATAAAATGTAAATTTGTGGTATTTTTTTCATTCAGTTAAATTGTTTAATTGCTTATGCATGCATGACACCCTATATATATATATATATATATATATATATATATATATATATATATATATTTTGTTTTATAACATTTGCTCCATTATAGTATAAAACTTGTAATATATTAACTGAATTTCATTTTATACTATCCCGAAAAACAGAGAATATAGTAATAGTGTTTGCAATGAACTACATTAACACATTTACTGATTTAACTGAATGACAACCATGCATGATAATTACAATAAACTGTAGAGTTTTGAGAAGAAAATAGCTATAAAGTAGCATTTCTAAACATTGCGTCATTTTAACCATGTGTATTAGTTACATCAACATGATGTAAGTCTATTACTCCAAAGTCAACCTAGTCTAACTCATGTGAAAGCAAAATAGAAGCCAAAACGTAATGTTTGTAATTTATTGCAAAATAAATAGATACTATGTCAACTGAACTAACCAATATATTGGTTAGTTCAGTTGATTTAGTAATAGTTGTAAAATGGCCTGAAGTAATATGAAACAATGCTTTTTAAAGCATATGTTAACCTACAACGACACTTAATGTGATTCAACAATGAAATGAAACACTAAGATTTTAAGTGAAAGGTCAGTGACAGACTCTAGTGTCTTAATATTATAATTCAATTGTGTTTGCTTCAATTACTTAAATTTTATAATACTCAATTGGGAGAATTCATTTATAATATCTGGCATTACTCAATTCTATTTAATAAAGTATGAGAACTACTATATTCAAACTAAATTGTTTACTAAATTGTTTACCTCCACAGGAGTATCCAGTTGTTCATAATTAGGCTGATCCTACAAAAAAACAACAACACATACACGAAATGTAATTATTAATAATTTTAACAGGTTTTATTATAATTTTTTTTGTTATTTATACAACTACTTTGTAACTCTAGCAATTATGTGAATTACTCACTATATATAATATGTTACTTTGTTATAGTATATCAATACATTCCACAGTCAATAATTTATATGAGCTATAGACTCCATAGTAATTCAATACATGTTTTTTAGCATTTTCTATTTAGTAGATTATTGCTGTCTATAGAGTACAGATACAAATGTTATTATAGTTGTTTATTTGCATAATCTAATTTAGTGGAACCAGATATTAATACCTTGTTATGAAGGTAACTTACCAGATGAAGGTCTTGAGATAAATGAGGCTGTAAACCAGTGGATTGACTATAAGCCTCATTAGTTTGTATTTCAATTGATGAGAGTTCTTGATCTGATAGTTGTGTTAACTACACAATAGTATAAAAGATTTCTCAATAACTAAAAATAATACATGTTTTGTTAAAGGGTTTATAATTTATAAGGGTATTATAATCTACAAACAACTTTTATCTGTAATCTATAGATCAATAGAGTACAGGTTATAATTTTTTGTTTGCATAGAATATATTCAGTGGAACCAGATATGAATATCTTATTATTATAAAAAAAATTACAAGAGGAAAGTCTTGAAATAATTGAGGCTGTAAACTAGTGGATTGACTATAAGCTTCATTAGTTTGTATTTCAATTGATGAGAGCTCTTGATTTGATAGTTGTGTTAACTAATTAATATACAAGTTAGTTGATAATGTTAAACATATTAATATTGAACAATACAAACCACACAACATTCTATATAATTAAAGTGTTTGTTCATTATATTCCTTGAAATATGGAGTTAAATTAGTCAAGTTATGATAAAGCTTGAGTGTTTTTGAATAGTGTTTATTTAAAACACTATGACTAACACTAGAAGTAGTAGTTGAAATAATAGGCCAATGGCTTTGAAACATGTACGGGCTAGTTGGTTTTTATAAACATCAGCCCAATTTAAAGTAATATTCAACATAAATACCAGTAACTTGTTTTCAAATACAGACATGATTGACATACTATCAACAGTCAGTTCGTAGATAGTCTACCTTTTAATACGCTATACTTTTAATTGTCATATACAATTGTATTGACATGTTAAGGCCATAAACTAATCAAAGTTGACATACATTTTCTTCTACACTTTATTGATCATAAAATTTGTCCTCAGAAATGAAATAGCAAAAACAATTAGTTTTTTCATTTCCATGGAATTAGTTGCAACTTGGGTTGGGTAATTAAAAATCAGGCCACCTGGCTTAAAAAAACTGGCTAGCAATTCAAAGCAGGTGATTCCATGTACATAACAAAGTACAACACATTCATTTACTTGGCTAACTGCATTGTCACAATTGATTGATTTATGAACATGATAATTCTATGTAACAAAGTATGAGAATTAAAGTTATTTACCTCCTCAGGAGTATCCATTGGTTCATAATTAGATTGATCCTACAAGTACACATACACAAATGTAATTATTAATAGTTTATATCATCAAAATTAGCATGTTAGTTTTAAAAATTAATTTGTCACATGATATGGATCTAGTGATGATATTAATTACTCACAATATAAGTTGTTGCTTTGTAATAATATATCCTACATTTCACAGTTAATAATTCACATGACCTTTAGATTGCATATAGTAATTCATTTATGTAAGCTACTAATATTAAGTTGCTAAAATAACATATTAAATTTTTAGTATAATTCTTGAATAAGTATAAAATGTAAATTTGTGGTATTTTTTTCATTCAGTTAAATTGTTTAATTGCTTATGCATACATGACACCCTATATATATATATATCCAAATTAGTTTTGTTTTATAACATTTGCTCCGAAAAACAGAGAATATAGTAATAGTGTTTGCAATGAACTACATTGACACATTTACTGATTTAACTGAATGACAACCATGCATGATAATTACATTAAATCTCAATATGTCCCTATTAATATCATGTAAGCACATAAATACAAACCCAACCTATTCTAACTCAATCTATAAAGCAAAATAGAAGCCAAAATGTAATGATTGTAATTTATTGCAAAATAAGTGAAGATCTGAGCAGATACTTTGTCAATTGAAGTAATCAATATATTGGTTAGTTCAGTTGATTTAGAAATAGTTGTAACAAAGACCTCAATTAATATGATACAATACTTTTTAAGTATAGTATATGTTTCATTACAGATTGTGTTTTACACTATTAATTTGATATTGCATTAACACGAAACACTAAGATTGTAAATTGAAAAGTCAGTGACAGATCTAGACTCTAGTGTCTTAATATTATATAACTGAATTATGCATGCTTTTAATAACTTTGTAATAACAGTATAATACTTAATGTGAGCATTCATTTATTAATAAGGAGCATAATATCTGGTATTGCTTTAGATAATTAATGTATGCTTTTTGACAGGGTTCCCTGTTTATATAAAAGGATACTATTATCATTCTTTAATCTAAGCAGAAATGATAATTATTTACATATATAGATACAAATTATGTTTATTATAGTTGTTTATTTACAAAGATTATAATTGGTGGAACCAGATATGAATATTTTATTATAAAATAAACTTACCAGGTAAGAGTCTTGAGGTAAACGAGGCTGCAAACTATCGAATTGGTTATAAGCTTCATTAGTTTGTATTTCAATTGATGAGAGGTCTTGATGTGACATTTGTGCTAACTAAATAATATAAAAGTTTATTAACATCATTGAAATTTTTGATGTTGAACATATATGCATATTATATATATATATATATAATATGCATATATGCATGTGTATTTGTGTGTGTGTTGATATGTCACTGTCCTTACCTCAAGACTATAGCTATTGTCCAGTAGTACCACTTATCCTAAATGGTTGAACTATGTTAGTTATATATTACGTATTGCATGCGTGATTTTACTGAAACTATTTTCCTTACCTACACGACTACAATCCAATCTAGCGATGGTAGAAGAAATAACACTCGATATTATTACGATATGGTAACAAATACAAACGGCCACACCTCCGATTATTCATGTCGAACTTCCTGTGATTTGGGTGGGACCCAATTCAAAATATAAATATATAGAGAGTTGCGTTCAATATTTACTAAGATGGGTATACTTAAAGTTATATTGATTGTCATTTTTATCTTTCTTTAAAACTCATTGAGTATATTATTAGTATATCTGCACATGAATTAATACATAGTTTGATAGTATAATGTACTTTTATTCTCATTTTGATTGGTTTCTTAAGGCAACGATAGTGACTTTGGAAGGTTCTGAAAAATTAGTAGTGTCTAGGAACACTTTTTAAAGAAAAATGTTCCGTATTGTTTATGCATAAATATTGTGGAAAAACTTAATATGTATAAATAGTGCTTACATGTCATCATATTTTTGCGATGCAATTATAATAAATACCATATTAAAACATACTCCTAAACCTTTTAAAGTGTAGGTGAATAATTATTTGTCAAATCTATCGGTTCATCATATGATAAAATCTTCAAACAGCTATGATATATCAGCTTTAGCATGCAAAGCATTTACAAGGATCCTCCCTATGCAAGACAGAACACTGCTAAAAGAACCACACTGTTAAAAAGGAGGTGTCATCATGACACCATGTAGTGTCACGGTTGGTGTTGTCATGACACCAGTATGTTACCTTGACCACTTGAGGTTATCATGAGACAGTATTGATTGCCATGACACTGACTTTAGTTCACATGAATGAAACTTAATTTTTTTTAATAAGGTATTGAATACTTAAGAACAATATACTTATTGGTAGTCACACTGTAACTAATACGAGTCAATGGTTGTGAATAGAGTCCATATACATTTGAATCCTGTAACTTGGAAGCCCATATAAAGAGGTTTTGACTGGGGTTTCGAGTAACACAAAAAGCATGAAAATGATGATCAAAGTCAAGCACTTGAAGGACCTTCACCTCCAGTAATACTACATAATGAACAAGGTATACACTAATTATTTGACCAAATGTTATTTCTCCTTCTCTATCAACTTTAAGTACTACACATGCTCCACTTTCAAATACACATGCATACATGCATATATGCATATTATATATATATATATATAATATATAGAGAGGGAAGAGCAAGCCATCTCTCTTCATCCCTTTTCAAGTAAGGACCAAATGAATGTGTTGAATATGGTGGTGATTAACTTTATAGGGAGATCACATTGACATGGATTCTGCTTTGGCTGGCATTGAGTATAGCCATCCAGTCATATTGTGCTTTGGGCCAGACTTGACAAAAGCAATACAGCCTATGGTTGTCATAGAGAAGACCAATGTCCTGAAGATGCCATCATTTCTGACTGCTGTACATTGTTGTATAGCCTCCTATTATGTCTTCAACATCAAGTACCATGTGCCTTCTAAGTCCTTATGTCACCTACTGGAATATATGTGTGGTCTTGAGAATCAAGCGAAAAAACTTCCACTTTCGGTTCAGCAAGTCATTGAAGGATTGCTTTAAGTTTGGACACATTATTTTTCTTTTTGTTTTATGTACATTATTTATCATTCATTTATCATTCCTTAAATAAGTGTTAGGGGAGGAGAATAAAGTGCTATCATGACATTATGAAAGGTTAGCTGTGACACTAAATTGGTGTCAAATTTGCACAAGTCAATGACACCAAAAAGTGGTGTCATAGTGACACCTAATTTTTTACAGTGCAGAAGGAATTTCATATTGAAATCTCAATCTTCGACAGCAAACTATTAAAGGAAATTCTCAAAAAAAGTATCTTTACAAATTGCAATCACACTTGATACAGACTAACGAAGAGCATTGTTTATATACAAAAAGTTGTTTACAAGTTGGTCATAATATCAATTAGTGGACATGTAGAGGCTTACTATATTCAATTGTTAATCAAATAGTGGAAATGTGGAGGTTTACTATATTCAATAGTTAACAAAGGTTAAGGAATCTTTCCTGTTTGGAATGTAATTAAAAGGAAATAGGTTTTACTTGTTTCCTTTTAATTATTTTAATTAAGTTATGCCAGATTTGTACATTTTATATTTCAGACAATAACATCGCTACTAATTTTATAATTTAAGACAAGGAATGTTGCTGTTGTTAGATAAGGTGACTTCCTTCCTTTTTATGTTTTCTTATCATACATGTTAATTTATGTCAATAATCCACATGATTTTGTAAGTGTTATCAAATCTGGATTGTTCCTTCATAATATAATTAATCAAACACCTTTAAAATAAGTTATATTTCATCAAGATCAGGGCTTGTTGAACATATATGCATATTATATATATATATATATAATATGCATATATGCATGTGTATTTGTGTGTGTGTTGATATGTCACTGTCCTTACCTCAAGACTATAGCTATTGTTCCTTCATAATATAATTAATCAAACACCTTTAAAATAAGTTATATTTCATCAAGATCAGGGCTGTTGTAAATGTTGACTATTGTAGTTATGTTAAATATTTAAGACAAGCTATATATATGCCATTCATGTTCATACAGCATAACATGATTTTGTGTGTGGCATCAAATCCTATATAATTAAACCTGGCTGCCCAGTGTGTGGGCAAGGGTTATAGTACTTGCTTTGTGTGCGCCTGTACCTGTTTCTGTACTTTGAACAATAGTGCCTACAGATATAATACTTGGCAATAGTATGTCAATAATCCTATTCCACATGAATTTTGTGTGTGTTATCAAATCTGAACTGTAATATAGTTAGTCAAACACCTTTAAATTAAGATATGTGTCATCAAGATCAGGGCTGTTGTATATACTCAATATTATAATTGCATTAAAGATTTAAGTCAATTTACAAGCTAGGCCTGTTCATGCAGCCTACCATCTTATCCCTGGCTATACACAGCATGTAGATAAGGGTTACACAAATTGTTTTGTGTGTGTCTGTACCTGTCAGTACATTTTGAACTGTTATAACTGGATAATGATAGCACTTATAGCTAGAAAACATGACTAAGAGGTAGGAAAGGCTAGCACTGAGAATCCATTCTAGTTAAATTAAGCTATATTAGTGTATAACATATTTCCCATAACATAGTAGTGTAACAGGTATAAGTATAGCATAATTAAATTAGGATTTTACTAATTAACCACATATATCAACTAAGTCTTCAATATATGTTATCAATAATTATTGGTAAGAGTTACAGGATTTCATCCCAATCAATTGGAAAAATTGTTCCTGAAACATGCCAGGCAATTGTAAGATACTCTGATGGATGAATATAAAATGGTATCAAATAAACAATACTATCAACAACTACTTACATGAATGTTTTCAATTCAATAATAATTAATTGAGCATGCATAACTTAATTGTTATAATCGCTACCAAATTATGAACATGATGGAGAAAATAGGGAGACTGATGTGATACTGTTTGTATATGAAATAGGATTTCTCATTGCCATTTGCATGGTCTGCTGTACATGTAGTGGGTTTTCACACTGAGCTGCGTACAATGAATTCTGAATAGTCCATTTGACCCATTGTTAAGTTTTAACATCAGCAATTCTTCGTACTTCATTGGCAACATATTTCCCAAAAATATCGAATTCGTCCTCTTTATCAGTCTTTTTTGTTGATGCATTGTCCATACATGCAATGGCTTTCTGTATCAATTGATCTTCTTGTTCTTTCATTTTCTCCTGTTTGAATTTCTTTGAAGTCTGTTTTTGATCAGTCAAAGGTTGTTTCGTTGACTTGATTTCTGTTTATTTCTCTTAAAAAGACTAAATAATACTTCCCATAATGTAAATTTAACATTTGCATGTTAATAAAATCTGTTTATAATAGTTATTTGATAAAATGGATGCTGTAAAGCTACCACTATATATGTATTATGGAGTAGCATTGCTATGTCATTGTTGTAAGGGCTGTCACATGGAATTTATAATAGGACATTCCTACATACTAGACACACACATTTTAAAGATGTTGTTAATAAATGTACAGAATATAAACAGACACATATTATTGATTAATGTATAACTCCAAAATTAGTTTTTAAGTAAAGTTAACTGATACTAAATTAATCATTTATAAAGTAAATTAAATATAATTAGTCTATTGATTCAAGTGATAGTCCCATTTCTCTTCTGTATTGATCTTCTTGATCCAAATATCTTTCATAATGTTCCTCAGCTATCAAATGTATGTTGACTTCCTTTTCTCTGACTCTAAACTTGTAATGTTTGGCTAGTATCAGAAATATAATAAGTATTATGAGAATAATGACACTCATTAGTACATGATAGTCAAGACTTTGACAGTGTATTCCTCCTAGTCCAATCAAAAAGCCCCTCATCTCATGTGGACACTGAGCTATTGTGAACTCTAATGATGTTGGAAAAATGAAAGCAAAAGCAATCCCATTCAAATTTGAGGAACAATATGTGCTTTGTATGAAGTGGTATTTATATTGAAACTCTCACTACAAGCCAACATTACAACATAGTATAATGTAGTCAATAAAGCAATAATAAGTCCTAAACCAATTCTCTTAAGCATACTAGGAATAAATTTATAGAAACATGGATATATCAACAAGTGATAGAGAAGAATGAGAACTACACCTACTGAGAAGTATAATAAGTCATTGTTGATACAGCATAAAATGAACTGTGAAGTTTTCTTTGGAAGTAAAAAGCTGTCTTCTGGATAGTCAACGCCCACTATAGAAATTAATAAGGGAATTAACGTTAAGACTGTTTTAACATCCTCTACCTGCTCCTCTGAAAAAGGTCCACCATACTTGTCTTTACCTAAGTCTAGACGTGAAGGATAGTCTTCCTCCCAGTATGTTAAAGCACTACGATTTCTTGGATATTTGTTTTTTCTGGCATAATTAAGTACTTGACTAATACGTTTGACTGGATTGACAATATGTGGAGTAGTATCAAGCCAATGTTTAAAAAGATAGTTAGTTATTAATACTAGAGATATAGTGAAACCTGAAATGATAAAAGACATAATGAAAAACTGTTCAAACAAACACTGTCCAATTTTAAAAATAAGATTAGCTAAGAGCATGAACACAGCATGCCAATAGATAATAGTACTTAGTTCATCAGCTGATGCTCCTATTACTTGATCAAGACTGAATTGAACAATATTAGAATAAAAACAAGAACCACCAATCAATTCCAGTATAAAACTATAATCAAGGCTATTAAAGTAAGAGTGTCATATTCTGGCAAGTATGTCTTAATAATAATTGTCAAGCCAATAATTATCCAAGACAAAAATGAGAAATGTACACCAACAATGATAGTTTTATATCTACCTGTCTTTACATCAGCAAGTAGACCAAAGAGAGGAAACAAAAGACATATCAGACACAATCCTATGTTCCAAACAATGTACTGACTTTGATGATATTCAACATTGCTGTTGAGGTAAACTGTTTCACCAATATATTGCATTGAATTGATATGGATATCCATCAGGGCATTCCAGAGAATGAGAAGTATCACTGACTTAGAACTAATTTTTCTCTTAGAGCAGACTAGACTAGGTGTCTTCATCTCCTTGCAATCAATAATGAAATTTTAGTGTAAATATTAAAATGTAATAACAACGTTGTTATTCTAATGTTCAAATTAGTAATTGTTGTTATATTATTAATATAAATGTTGTGTATTTAGACTTAGCTTAGATCAAAAAGATAACACAACAAAACAAACACACACAGGATGCAACAGAAACAACATGTGCTTGAGAATTAGTATAAAAATTAAAATAGAATAACAAAATTGTTATTCTAATTGTTGATATAACTAATCTGTTATACCTAACTAGGGAAATGAACAATATAATGAGCTACAGAAAAATTCAGATTAGTAAACTTATTATATATTTAGTATTGGTATACTTATAAGGATATGAAATTGTCCTAATTAAAATAGTTAATTATTTAATGCATTTTAATTAATGTAATTATTTATAGGTAATGAACAATAACTGAGTTAATTTTACTTTATATAAGTTACACATACAAAGTCAATATGTAGTCAGACATTTTGTTAAGACACTTGGTTATGACGTAATTGACAGAGTTCACAACTATTAGTAAATGTATACATGCATGTAGCAAAAATTAATGTAATGGATAGAAAAGATGTATACTATTGTTTTACCTATAGGAGAAACAACAATATATATATAAAACAAAGCATTGGTTACTTAATTAATGGGATTAATTACAATTTCATAGTTGGAAGCGTATTTATATTAAACAGCAACATATTATCTGTATTAATATGTATAATATGTAATATTGCCTTTGTAGGGATGACATGATACTCTTTCAGTCTTTCTTTCTTGATAACTTCAAAAACATAGCTCTGTATCTGACCACACCTGTTAAATGATCCTATAATATACTATCATTTTATGATCAAACTGTAACTGGTCATGTTAGATTAAAAAAGTTGCTGAAGAAGCGACTGTGTTTCAAAAAGTAATTGGGGCATCTCTCCAGTAGTCTTCACTTACTACTGTTAAAGATGATAATGATCTCAATGATCTTGATTGATTTTTGCAATAGGAATTTGAAAGTAGTAACATACTAGTGAACAGACATCCACCAAACCCCACCCATTTCATATAAATGACTGTAACTAAACAGTTTTGTAGCTTACATGATCACTTTTGTGATTAGTATGAGAAAATCTTAGTATATTTTAAAGTGAGGGAAGTACATTTGTTATTGATTAAGTAATTATAAAAAGATATATAAACAGATTGGATAGGATACTTATAATTAATAAAATGATTATGTTCCTTATTAATGCTTTATTCCAGTTAAGGATATCTTATTAATGTTGCTGTCAAATGTTACATGTATATGTATCTTAGATGTATGTGTGATATTTGTTCAAAATGGTCATAATGAATTTATGTAATTTTTTTATTACTTATGATCTAATAAGGTCTTGTCAAGCGATTCCTACAGTAAATTTGTTTTAGCAAAGCCCAAATATTCACTAAATCTGTAATATCATTACTTCTGTATATGAAACCACCAGAGAGAGATAAATAAAAAAAATTATAATAACTAAATACAAAAACATATGATGCAGTTAATTCAATCTAATGTAACAAAATTATTTTCCTGATCTAAATTATATGTGTAGACAAAGACATTGTATCTCAACCAACATAATAAAAAAATAACTACATTAACTTTTTATTTTATTATTGTGTAGAAACTTGTACATACATGCAGCAGACTACCAAATATTATAGAATTACTTCCCTTAAAAAGACCCAATAATACTTCTGTTAACATAAATCTAACATATTAGTATTAATAAAAGTTATGGTTATAACAGTTATTTGTAAAAATGGATGCTTAAGGTTACCACTATGCATTATGGGGTAGCATTGGTATGTCATTGTATGTAAGGGCTGTCTCGTGGAATTGATAACAGGATATTCCTACATACTAGACACACACATTTTATGGATGTCAACTGCTATTCTTTATTCAAAATAGTATATATATCATTATTGATGGGAATGTATGCAATGAATCAGTTAAAACAAGCTATCTATTTAACAATGATATAACTCTCTCTTATCTGATTTTTATCTCCTTTATAAACCTAATCTTTTCAAGCATTAATTATATCTACATTTTTATCTGTATAAGTCTATCTATATTTTTTTAATCATTGGTAATAACAGTACTTTCTGTAATCTTTTCTATCACAGGACTTTCAGGAAAACTGAATTTCATATATTGATGAGGTATTCCTGTTCAAATTTGAATAAAAATGTAAACATAAGCAAATGTCTGATAAATACAAGTAGACACATACTACTGATTAAAGTATAACACATATATAACATATATGATGTATATTGTTTATTATACAAACCTTATTAAATACTGTAGTAGTAACTACTTTCTATGATTTAGAGAAACTCCTAGATCCCAGACTCCAATGATGTTATATAAATGAAACAAAAATATGGAGTAAAAATGTGCCACAATAAAGTCATAAGTTAATATGATATATAATTATAATATAAACTTACACCCTCAGATATAGAGATGAACGAGTGTCTTGAGATCCTGTAGTCCAATGAAACTATATAAAGAAACAAAAACAAATATTAATTATGTAAACATTACATTACAATATATTGACAGTATATCACTTGAGAGTGGTACATTCAACAGTCATACATTGGCAGTATCAAAACATAACTTTACTAAGGTACTATTCCACAGTCTTATAACAAATAAGAAACATTTACTGAAGTCTTTAACTTGTATGTATGTGTGTGTTTGTGTGACTGAAAAGGTAAAGAAATACAATGATACATTATACAATACTAGCAGCATAAAATATATATACCTCTAGTAATCATTACACGAGCATAATAAAATGTCCAAATTGTTTCACCAGTACATAATGTAAGCAAAAAGAAAACTGTCTACAGAATAAGAAATCATATTGTCATTGACTATAATTGACATTACATTATGTTACCATGTTATATTGCTAGTGGTAGCCATAACCCCAAAGACTATGGAAGTGATCTGATATCTATTATATTGTATAAAGCTGCATTCAACTAATCAATATTTGATAATCTTTTATTGTTATCCAGGAGATAGGACTAGCATATAATCCTATGACAAAAGAGAGAATACAACAATAGTGAGCTGACAACTTACTTGTAAATCCTTCTTGATTTTACCCAAAGCTGTTCTTACCAGCAGGAGAACTTAAATACTTTCAGATTAATACACACATTAATACACAATTTATATGTGTACCTTCTATTAAAGCAATAGAAGACATTGTTATGTAATACAGTACTGCTGTAAACAATGAGCCTATCTTACTGAGATATAAAAAGTAAACATGATAAACTACTAACCTCTTGTCTGTAGCTTACACTCTGAGAATATACATTGACAAAGAATTGAATGATATTAAATAGAACAGATTCTTAAAAATTTATTTAAACTCCACGATGTATCTACTGACACAGACATTTGGTTAACTCAAACTCAGTACAAACCTGTAATACACAGTGAAACAGCACAAGATTAAATATACAACAGTCTTACATGCTCTTTATTATCATATTCTTCATAAATCTGACTCTATATTCTACTTCATTACTATCTGTGAAATAAAACATGTCAATCTTGTAAGGTAGGATGAGCAAACTTAAAACCTTCAAGTCTTGCAGCTGCAATGTCAGTAATTCAATATTATGGCGACAAACTGTACATGGTCAAGTGATTTGTAATATCATGATGTAGTGTACTGACTCAGTATACTACACTCTGACCAGTAGTATACTGAGTCCGTATACTACAACTCACGTGAACAAGTACATTTTCCCGCAATATTATTAAAATACTGACATTGCTGCTGAAAAGAATTGAAGAAGGATTGAAGGTCTCTCATTCTACTTTACAAGATTAATATGTTTCTAGTTCACTAGGTGTTAATAGAGTAGAATATATAGTCAGGTTTATGTCCTAACTCCTGAATAATGAAGAATATGTCACACTGTGCATAATTAATGTTGTGATTTCTCTCTATGTATCATTGATCTATACTAAGTTTGTACAATTCATTAGCCAAAACTTCACTCGTTCTATGTCAGTAGGAACAGACTGGGTTTTATATACTGACAACTTCCGTGGAATATTTGTAAGAGTCTAGTCTGTAAAATGTTGTGCAATGTTCTATCAATAATACAGGTTGTAATCTTTGGTGGACTAACAATAATAAGTCAGTCACTTTTAATTTTATTCCTTGATTTTTTGTGTTTTATCACACTACTCATGAACACTTCATTCTATTCAATTATATGTTACATTACTATATCTACAGATATTAAATACTACACATACAGATTGTGGATTAACTTATACATTATATCTTTATGTATCACTGTCAGCATATGCAGCTAATTAAGAAAGTAAATATTTTCTCACCTAATATTGTTGTCTACTCTTTCTTTATAGAGC
Source organism: Xestospongia bergquistia (assembly GCA_963965975.1). Lineage (NCBI taxonomy): Eukaryota > Metazoa > Porifera > Demospongiae > Haplosclerida > Petrosiidae > Xestospongia > Xestospongia bergquistia. The sequence continues at coordinate 7,096,177 of OZ014414.1, forward strand.
TAGTCATATCTCCTGGATAATAATTAAAGGTTAAATAAATATTCTTCTTTTATATTTAGGTTCACACAACATACTAGATAACATCCAGTTTTCACCTAACTTTTGCCTTGTTGGATATCAATATCACATGGTAACATAATCTTTTATATAGTGATAAACTAAATTATAATCACTGATAATGTTTTGTCTTGTCCTTCAAGATATGCAGCTTGGGTATTGATGTAATGGTAAATATTATATTTAATATCATATTGTATAACTATTACCTTATCTTGTATGTCATACACACGTACACTCATATATGTGCAGATAAAGCACTTAATGATTGGTAAGTTTATTAATAATAAAAATGTATAAACCTCAACTGGTATATTGACATTATAAGCTAATACTATCAAATGTAATACTACCAAATGTAATAAGCTAAATGTATGAAAAAGACCTGAATGTTTGGGTAAGTGATAGTAATAGGATTCATGTTTTTACTATTCACCAACCAAACAAAAGTTTTTATTTGACAAAATTAATGTTTCAACAGTTAGCTCAACTGTCAGAGGCTACATAATAATGTTTATTATGTAGCCACTGATGATAACAGTTGAACTATATAACTGTTGAAACATTTGGCAAATAAAAGAAATTTGTTAGGTGAATAGTAAAAACACGAATCCTGCTACTGCCAAAATGTAATATCTTAATTTAATATTGTAATGTCAGTGTAAAATAACATTATTAATTCTTATTTCTGTTTTATTTCTATAGCATTGTTGGATGTCAGCATCAAGGCTCAAGATAAGATCTATCTCAAAGAGTCTGTGATATAAGTTAATAGCATACACTACTAGTTTATATTAATTCATAATACATCATTACTCAAAATTTCTGTTATAACATTGTTGGATGTTAGCATTAAGGCTCAAGATAATGATCTATGTCAAAGAGGATGGGGTGTAAGTTAACAAACTATATTACTAGTTTGCATTAATACATAATACATCATTACTCTTAATTTTTTTGCATTTCTATAGCATCATTATATGTTAGCATCAAGGCTCGTTTATCTCATAGAGTCTGGCAAGTAAGTTAACAGCATACACTACATTTTCAAATGTAACAAATGTAACTACTTGCAGTATTACATTTGGCATTATTAGTATTTCATAGTTATGTTATAAAGTTGTTGAAATAGGACGACACTCAAAAATTAACTATTAATACTCAATTCAGCCAGAACATTTTGGTGCGACTGCACTTACTTAACAATCAATGTGCGTTTATATTAAAAGTGTTCACAAATCAACAAATTTGATTATAAGTACAATTCAAATTCGTATAATATTCCAAATGTATTAATTTAAAAGATTAAACTCACTGCAGGAAAAAAAGTAGTAAGAACAATTTATTACACATACAATGTTAATTAAAACATTAAAACTGGACAAATACAATACCTACATATAGTGACAACTAAGGAACATCTCAATCAACAAATTAAATTACTGTTATTGAGCAATTAAGACACATGCTTATGATAATTCTTAACTTTGTAATAATTCTTAATTAAAATAAAAGCACCACACAAATAGTCTATATGAAGCTTTGTAACTAACATTATTAATAAAAAGGATCTTTAGAAAATTCAGCAGTTAATAACTCCATACAACACAAAAAATAATCAGCAATAAAGAAAGCAATTAATAAGCATATAGTTTGAAAGTGCAAAAGTAGTTATCGAATATAAAGTTCAACAATATCCAGTGGAGTATCTTCATCATTTGATGGATTTTCACTACCACACATTCTTAATTCAATATCTTCAGTAGTAGTCTCATTTAGAGTCTTTATAAACCATGGCATCTTAGGGTTAGTACAACATGGTCCTTCATTTCCATTACATTGTTGTCCATCCCACAATGTATCATTGGAGAATAAGACTTTGTCGTAAAATTGTGATGAATATAATCCAGATTCACAATAGTAATCACTACCTACCCACTCTGGTACATATGTATCACTACTGTCAGTGCTACATGGACAAATATAGGGACGAAGGAAATCATTGTCGTCAACTGTCTCTCTCATACCACATGCATAAGTCCAGATGTGTTTGCGAGGATCACTACCATAAGTAATCGTAACACCATCAACATATGTGTTACAATTATCAATATTTGGAATGGCATTACTACCATGTAAAGGTGGAAATGCATCTGGTAAACCAAACTGATAACCTCTTATTCGACCACAAACTTTGCTATAATTAAATCCATGAGCAGAGTAAATTATGGATGAACACATCGGTCGACCACAAAGTCCATGATCTGTGTTGTTAAATTGTCGAAGAGTAAGTCCAAAAGGACAGGAAGCACCAGGTTCACTCATGTTGAGGTAGCCTACTCTCATCCAACCTCCCTTATAATCACAGTTACTACCCTCCATATCACAAAAGACAGATATGAGAGAGCCAGTAGGAGATTGTATTGTGTAATAACTTGATGTAGCAAATTTATTCCTCTGTAGGATCTCAGAACACCTAGTAGGATATGAGTGAATGAACTCGGAGATAGCTTGTAACTGTTCTAATAATCCCCCAACAAAATTTTCAGCATCATTATCACATTTATAAGAAGAGACTTCATTACATAATTGTGCTGGATAAAAGTCTGTAAAGTAGTTATAGTTGACAATGTCATTTCCATTACAAGTTAACCAGTTGTCAATGGGAGAAACATTAAATGAAAACTCCATTAAGGCTCCAGAAGGACCTTTACCACATAGAGAGTTATCACAATACATCTTAATAGGGTCATCTGAAATGGAAGAGGTGACAGCTCTAAGCATAAGATATAAAATAGCCAAAAAGTATATCATTGTTAAGTAACTATTAGCTTTTGAAGTGATGGCAGAAATTCTTGATGGTTTGTCAATGTTACTTACTGCTTAATATTATATGCACATATCACTGTACATACTGATTGGTTGATTTAACTAATATATACATGTGTATACAGGTTGCATATATATATATAATAACAATTTTAATACATAATCTAAACATCAAACAGTTTTGATTACTAATGTACTATGGGGTTGACTGCTATGGTTGACTAATCTTCATGGATTTACATACTGTTATCATTAAAAGTAGGTAATTTGTCACTACTAGTTAGTGTTGGGTTCAACAACTGACATATTATATAGAGGATGTGCAATTCTCTAAAGTTTCAAAACATAACCTGATAGTTGAAATAAGATATTAAAATTTTCATTATCATTTTGGATATTGACGTTTGTCTTAACACTTTTTTCATTGAGATTAGTTATAAACCAGTCAGAGTAGGAAATTATTGCTAAGGACTCAATATGCAAGTCATAACTTAATCTAAGAGACAGAAGTAGATTCAAATACATACAATTAGCTTCTTATAATAATGTGGTTCAAAGTTCACCAGTGAACAAAACACATCTCTTCTTATACAAAACCAGGTGATGTTCATGGTCATCTATTCTTAGTTGATCAATTAAGAGACTTCTGTTAAGTATCAACTAAAGCAAATAGTAAAGTCTTAAATGTATTTAAAAGTTATCCAAAGAGGTATGTTCAATTTCTTGATTACTTTCTCACCACTACAGCAATACTCTCTCAATACTTTGAAATAGTTTATTACCTACAAAACATGCTGTATATATTATATAGAGTATTAGTTAAGGACACTAATTGTCTATCTTATTTACCAAAAATAATCATCATAGATAACTTAATAATCAAAAACAGCCAAATATAATACAGGATATGTTATTCAGTATTATTGAATGCACAATTATTGTACATTATAATAATAATACTATGTCAAACTGTAGCACTTTAAATATAATGCTAATTATTGGGAGTATGATAACAATAATATTTCTCTCCCATGTGTCATTTTGAGCTTGAAATCAAAAATATTATATAGATACATATAAATAGAACATAACATCATTCATAGGAGTTAGTACCAAATGAAATAATAGTAATACCATCAATGTATGTGTTACAGTTATCAATGTCTGGACTACCAATGGTGCCAACCAAAAGTAGAAATTATCTGGGATAAACTGGTAACCACTTAATTGACCACAACAAATGTTGTATTGGAATGCTTGATAAGGAAGAAAGTACCTTCTTGCTCCATTAGAAAGACAACATACACAATGATTGATGTTACTCTGTTGTTGTAAATATTAGTCCAGGAGGACAGGTAGCACCAAGCTTACTTATGTTGAAGTAGCACACTCTCATTCAAGCACTTTCTCCATCACAGTTACTACCTTCCACATCACAATAAACTGATATGAAAAAAAAAAACATTACAAGCTTGTATTGTGCAATAACCTGATGGAGCTACAACATTTCTTTGTAAAATTTGAGAAGAAACAGGTATATGAAGACCATTAATTTATTCTACAAGACCAGATTACACTAAGGCTCTAAAACTATTGATAGAAAATATTAATTAAACCAATATACACAAACATTACACAATAGTTTCTCACAAAGAACTAACAGTTTTGATTGATATACTATAAATATTAATAAGTAAGTGTGTGCAAAAAGCTCTACATTTTTACATGTTCATTTCACGAATGTGATCATCACCATGTTAACAGCAAGGACTTAGTTACGAAAGGAATGTCATGAGAAAAGTTCTAAATAGATTGCACAATGTTGATGCTGCCTTTATCTATTTTGATAAGGATGATATGAGTTTCCACTTTGTAGACTATTGTGTACTAGTGCTTCCAAAATGATAAATTACAGACATTATAATATACAGCAAGTGCAAGTATTGTGATAAAACATCATGGAATGAACCCTAAACCTGAAACTATTGATTCAACAGCTGCCAGTAAACTATTAAAAAGGTATGCATTTTTAAGGCAAATTAGACTTTTTAAGCCAGTAATAGAGAGAGATTTAGGTGCATTAGTAATATCACAAGATGACCATTGTATTAGCATAACCTTTGGAAAAGTTAAAATATTTTGGTTTCTATAAAATTGTTATTCATAAAATTAACTGTAAGCTCAAACTATGACACTTCTTCATTATATGCTTAACTAGTTTTTGCTACTCAAAATAGTGTTGCAAAATTTATAGTAAAACCACACCCACTGAATAACCTCCATTAAAAAGTACTCACGTTAACATAGTACTGACTGTTAGCTATGATACTAAGCTGCGTAGCAATAATAGTATTCATAATGATGGCAGTTACAGTAAGAGAAATAAGCTTTTACAACTCCATTTGGCCTTTTTTTTAATTTGAGGACATGCCATTTGGATTACACAGTGCATCTGCTATATTCTTGAAATTTGATGGACATTGCATTGAAGGACTGCACAGAATATTCTTGACTTTTTGTATTTAGTCAATCATAGAATAATCATTTTTGTCATCTCAACTTTCTCTTCACTACTTTAAAAGAAGCTGCATTCACTAACAATTATTTACGTAAATGCTAATTCAGACAAAGAAAAATCAGATCCTTTAAAGAAGGAATATCCTGACGAAATGGTGTGGACTTCTAAAAATGAAAAAGACTATTCTATGTTACACAAATTATTCGTATTTGGATAAAATTTTAAATTACATGAAATGGGGAAGAATTTGCGTTGCAAGTAAATGTATCAAACACCAGTCTTGCACCTGTCCTTAGTCAAGAGGATGATAATGAACTCTTAATCATGTTGCTTATGCAAGCAGAAAACTCCAGACTCTTAAGTTTAAGCATGCAGTTGTTGAGAAGGAATACCTTGCAATGATCTGGACAGTCAAATTCTTTTATATTCTACTTGTGACTTTAAGATGAAGGAGTGTAATAAAGAAGTCAATTTGACTCTGATATAGAGACTCTTGTCTCTGTCTAGGACATTACACATACACAATTGTATTTATCATTGTTTTGTAGACCTGACATTGTTTAATGTTTGTTTGGCAGTGACTTCTATTAAAGCAAAGTTAGACTTTGTGTTCCTCTGAGAAAAAGAGGACAAATCAATTGTATAGCATTGTATAGCACCTGCAAACACCAACACCAAACAAAAATTATATTATTATTCTTATAAAAAGACTAACTAATACTTCCCAAAACGTAAATCTAACAATTGCATGTTAATAAAAAACTGTTTATAATAGTTATTTGAAAAAAAGGATGCTGTAAAGCTACTACTATATATGTATTATTGGATAGCATTGCTATGTCATAAGGGCTGTCACATGGAATATATAATAGGACATTCCTACATACTAGACACACACATCTATGGATGTTGTTTCTAAAGTATGAATATGCAAATACTGTTCTATAATTAAAACAGTATATTTTGTTAATACTATATTGGCTGGGAATGTATGCAACAAGTCAGTTAAAACAAGCTATCTATTTAACAATTGATATAACTCTCTCTTATCAGATTTTTATCTGCTTAATCACCAAATCTTTTCAAGCATATATTATATCAATATTTTGTCTGTTTAAACATTTAATATAGCTACATTCTTTTCAATCATAAATAATTTTATATATTTTTGTGTTTCTCCAACATATACTGTTCATAACAATGCTTTCTGTAGTGTTTTGTATTACAGAACCTACATTAAACCAATATTTCATATGTTGATGTGTCATTCCTGTTCAAATATACATAAAAACAAGCAAACAAACTTAGCAATTGTCTAATACTTGTACAGAACACTAATAGACACATATATTAATTAAAGTATAATAAAAGGTTTACTAAAAGTTAATTGACACTAAATTAATCATTTATAAACTAAACTAAATGTAATTAGTCTGTTGATTCAAGTGATAGTCCCATTTCCTTTCTGTAATGATCTTCCTGATCCAAATATCTTTCATAATGTTCCTCAGCTATCAAATGTATGTTGACTTCATTTTCTCTGACTCTAAACTTGTAATGTTTGGCTAGTATCAGAAATATAATAAGTATTATGAGAATAATGACACTCTTTAGTACATGATAGTAAAGACTTTGACAGCGTGTTTCTCCTTGGCAACTAAATGGATATTTTCCACTATCCTTAATAAGATCACCAAGCGCAATTGCTGCGTTCCATAATCCAATCAAGAACCCCCTCATCTCATGTGGACACTGAGCTATTGTGAACTCTAATGATGTTGGAAAAGTGAGAGCCATAGCAATCCCATGTAAAATTTGGGGAACAATAAAAGCTTTGTATGAAGTGGTATTTATATTAAAACTGTCTCTACAAGCCAACATGACAACATAGTATAATATAATCAACAAGGCAAAAATGAGTCCTAAACCAATTCTCTTGAGCATACTAGGAATAAATTTATAGAAACATGGATATATCAACAAGTGACAGAGAAGAATAAGAACTACTGCTACCGAGAGGTATAGTGAATCATTGTTGACAAAACATAAAATGAACTGTGAAGTTTCGTTTCCATGTAAAAAACTAATTATTATTAATTCTCCTGCACATTCGACGCCCACAATAGAAATTAATAATGGAATTAACCTTAAAACTGTTTTAACATCCTCTACCTGCTCCTCTGAGAAAGGTCCACCATACTTGTCTTTACCTAAGTCTAGACGTGAAGGATAGTCTTCCTCCCAGTATGTTAAAGCACTACGATTTATTGGATATTTGTTTTTTCTGGCATAATTAAGTACTTGACTAATACGTTTGACTGGATTGACAATATGTGGAGTAGTATCAAGCCAATGTTTAAAGAGATAGTTAGTTATTAATACTACAGATACAGTGAAACCTGATATGACATAAACTATAATCAAAAACTTTTCAAACAAATGCAAACACTGTCCAATTTTTGAAATAAGATTAGCTAAGAGGATGCACACAGCATCCCAATAGATAATAGTACTTAGTTCATCAGCTGATGCTCCTATTACTTGATCAAGACTGAATTGAACAATATTAGAATAAAAACAACAACTACCAATCAATTCCAGTATAAAAGCTATAGTCAAGGTTATTAAAGAAAGAGTGTCATATTCTGGCAAGTATGTCTTGATAATAATTGTCAAGCCAGTAATTATCCAAGACAAAAATGAGAAGTGTACACCAACAATGATAGTTTTATATCTACCTGTCTTTACATCAGCAAGTAGACCAAAGAGTGGAAATGAAAAACATAACAGACACAATCCTATACTGTAAAAAATATACTGAATTTGATGATATTTAACATTGAATATTTCACCAATATATAGAAATAAATTGACATGGACAAGCATCAAGAAATGCCAGAGAATGAGAAGTATCACTGACTTTGAATAAATTTTTCTCATAGAGCAGGTTAGACTAAGTGTCTTCATCTCCTTGTAATCAATAATGAAATTTTAGTGTAAATATTAAAATGGAATAACAACATCGTTATTCTAATGTTCAAATTAGTAATTGTTGTTATATTATTAATATAAATGTTGTGTATTTAGAATTAGCTTAGATCAAAAAGATAACACAACAAAACAAACACAATCAGGATGCAACAGAAACAACATGTGCTTGAGAATTATTATAAAAATTAAAATAGAATAACAAAATTGTTAGTCTAAATATAATCATTTTGTTGATATAACTAATCTGTTATACCTAACTAGGGAAATGAACAATATAATGAGATACTGAAGACTCAGATTAGTAAATTTATTATAGTTAGTATTGGTATATTTATAAGGATATGAAATTGTCCTAATTAAAATAGTTAATTAATTAATGTAATTATTTTATTTATAGATGATAAACAATAACTGAGTTACTTTTACCATATTATAAGCTACACACACAAGACTTAATTGACAGAGTTCACAAATAACAGATGTTTTGTATTATCTATAGGACAAACAACAACAGTCAAAATAAACAAAGGATTGTTTATTTAATTAATGGGATTAATTGCAATTACATAGTATTTATATTAAACAGCAACATGTATTGTAATATTGCATTTGTAGGGATGATATGATCCTCTTTCATTCTTTCTTTCTTGATAGCTTCAAAAACATAGCTCTGTATCTAACCTAACCTGTTAAATGATCCTAACATGCTATCATCTTATGATCAAGCTGTAACTGGTCATGTTCGATATAAAAAGTTGCTGAAAATGTAAGTGTTTGAAAAAGTAATTGGGGCATCTCTCCAACAGTCTTCACTTACTACTGTTAAAGATGATAATGATCTCAAATGATCTTGATTGATTTTTGCAATAGGAATTTGAAAGTAACAACCATTCTAGTGAATAGACATCCATTAAACCCCACCCACTTCATATAGATCACTAATATAAATAAGCAAATATAATAACTAAACACATAAACATAATTATGATGCAGTTAACTCAATCTTATTTTCTCCTTTTTAATGACACTGACAGCATCAGCAGATGACATTCCTTCAGTTGAGTACATTTAAATATTGAACAATGTCTGTGTGTCCATTACATGTGGCTCACCATATATTTCGATTGTGAAAAAAGGGCCACCTCTGCTTTCAAGAGGCGTGGCAACGAAATAGTGGATGGTTTACTACTAACTCTTCTAAACGGTCTTCTCTGTTCAATGTGTAATAAAATCGTTTTCTCGCTGGACCATTTCTTATATCTTATACTTCATAATGTTATGGTATTTGATAAGTGCTATACGAGTAGGTGTTGCTAGTATTAATGCTGGTATATCTGTGGCTCAGCCAGAGTGGAATAGTTGCCTTGAATGGCTCCATTTTTTGCACATTGACTTACAAGTGTAGCTGTTAATGGCTTTGTTGGTGGTGGTAGTGGTAAATATCAGCAATAATATTACCATTACATGTTTATGGATTGTGTCTAATTCTATTACATATTATTTTACTTTTTGTAAAATTTAAAAGAAAAACAAAAGAAACATTCTTGAAGAAGGTGAATTAAAGGTTTTCAATTAAACAGAGAAACTGAGAAATGCTATTAAAAGTATCAATATAGGTAATACTCTGTAGCCATCCTTCAGCCATATTGAACACTGTCCGTGCATGCACAGCTGCACTCCTGACTTAGTGACTTTTTGATATGACAGGAGTCTTAAGAAGATGGACAAATGTTTGTTAATGTGAACTAGTTCTTGGTACGTAACTATTGTTGTTGTGATATTTAAAGCATGTTTATAATTATTAATTTAGCTACATGTAGTGTTTTAATGTAACAAAGTTGTTTTTGCTGATCTAAATTGTAATGAGAACAAATATATAAATTATATTGATAGTTTTATATTTAATCTATTTTCATTAGAAAGTTTACATATTTTTTGTTTTAACCTAGGCCTGCACATTTAAAGTTGTAATTGCTCAGTTAATACAATGCTTTCCTTCATGGATAAATGGATACTTTCCACTAATATTAATAAGATTACCAAGTTTAAATGCTGCATTCCATAGTCAAATCAAAAGCCCCTCATCTCATGTGGACATTGAGCTATTGTGAACTCTAATGATGTTGGAAAAATGAAAGCAAAAGCAATCCCACGCAAAATTTAAGGAATGATAAATGCTTTGTATGAAGTGGTATTTATATTAAAACTCTCTCTACAAGCCAACATGACAACATAGTATAATGTAGTCAATAAAGCAATAATAAGTCCTAAACCAATTCTCTTGAGCATGCTAAGAATAAATTTATAGAAACATGGATATATCAACAAGTGATAGAGAAGAATAAGAATTACAGCTGCTGAGGAGTATAATGAGTCATTGTTGACAAAACAAAAAATGAACTGTGAACTTTTGTTTGGAAGTAAAAATCACTCAATATTAATTCTCCTGCACACTCAACGCCCACAATAGAAATTAATAAGGGAATTAACCTTAAAACTGTTTGAAATACAGCTATGAAGAAGTATAATAAATCCTTGTTGACACAACATAAAATGAACTGTGATGTCTTCTTTGGAAGTAAAACACTATTAATGGTTAATTCTTTGGCACAGTCAACACCCACTAGAGAAATTAATAAGGGAATTAACCTTAAAACTGTTTTAACATCCTCTACCTGCTCCTCTGAGAAAGGTCCACCATATTTCTCTTTACCTAAGTCTAGACATGAAGGATACTCTTCCTCCCAGTATGTTAAAGCACTACAATTTCTTGGATATTTATTTTTTCTGGCATAATTAAGTACTTGACTAATATGTTTGACTGGATTGACAATATGTGGAGTAGTATCAAGCCAATGTTTAAAGAGATAGTTAGTTATTAATACTACAGATACAGAGGAACCTGATACAACATAAGATATAATGAAAAAATGTTCAAACAAACATTATCCAATTTAATAAACAAGATTAGATAAAGGTATGCATGCAATATCCCAATAGATAATAGTACTCAGTTCATCAGCTGATGCTCCTATTACTTGATCAAGATTGAATTGAACCAGATTAGAGTAAAAACAACAACTACCAATCAATTCCAGTATAAAACTTATACTCAAGGTTACTAAAGAAAGAGTGTCATATTCTGTCAAGTATGTTTTAATGATATATGACAGGCCAATAGTTATCCAAGACAAAAATGAGAAATTTACACCAACAATGGTAGTTTTATATCTACCTGTCTTCACATCAGCAAGTAGACCAAAGAGTGGAGATGAAAGGCATAACAGACACAATCCTATACTGTAAAACGTGTACTGACTTTGAAGATGTTCAATATAGCTGTTGAGGTAGACTGTTTCACCAATATATTGTATTGAATTTACATGGATAAGCATCAAGACATGCCATGTATATGAACCACAGAATATGCACACAAGTACATAACACATAGTTTGTTTGCATTAAAAAAACAACCCATCGGGCCATGTTCTAGAATCTACTGGCATTACAGGGTGTAGCAGATAAAGCTGAAAAATTATATTAAGTGTTATTAAACCAATTCTTAACTTTAGTATACTTATTGAGAAATTACTTCATATACACTCACTGTTTCTATTGTTAAAAGCAAAGACAACCTCTGCTTTCTAGAGGCCTGGAAATGACGTTTAGGGTGGTATAACCATAGATAGTATAGACTACGTAACCGGGATTGGAAACGGATCACGTGATGCTATAGACCTGAATGAAACGCACTCCGTGTCCAAAAAATCAATTAATTTTTATTACCTTACATTGTGACCTAGACACACTTATCCTGTTATTATATATTCCTATAAAGACATTAGTGTTATTTTTATTTATCAACACATTGACTATATATTCTTTATATTCTATTATTAAAAATAGTCAATAATACAGACATTCACTTTTAAGATGAAAATGGCACTAAAAATACTTTTGTCGCTCTTTCTTGTTACAACAATATTACTACTAAAAGGTTTAGGATGAATTATTTAGAACCAATAAGAACACATTGGTTTAGACTGTTAGTCGCGCTATTCTTATGGAAAACACTAAAACAACGTAAGGTATATGTGCACTTTTGGGACTCTAGCCATTGTTTTAAGTTATGTAGACATAAATTACAGCTTGTCATCTAAAGACAAAAGATTTCTGTGTTGGTTTAGCTTGTTATTATTTGCTTTGGCAATCTCCTGTCATAGTTATGTAAGATACAAAATACGTGTAGATATTCAGTACTAAATAATTATTAATAATTAATTTCCTTTCAGATTGTAAGAGACTGTACTATAGAAAGCACAGATCAATTCCCAGGTCTTTAATTGTATCTCTTCCAATGCAAAGTTAATTTATTATATTCGTGCTTCTTTCCAATCCTTGTCTGCGCTAAGAGAGAGATTCCATTCCTTGGGATTATTGTCAAAATAATCAGATGTTCATTAGATTGAAGTTGATAGAATCTCCCTTGTTCAGGTGTAGCAACTGGTGTACCAATTTTAAAACCCGCATCTGAAAGAGCTCCTTGTAGTATCATGTATATTATACTAGGAAAAAAGTTGTCTTACTGTAATACTGTGATGTGACCTAATATTATCAGTAAAATTGTCAGATAAATATATATATATATAATTATGTATATAATTACTTCAAATAAGTATTTGTTATAAAGTAACACTTAATTAAAGTAAAAATTCCAAAATACTACATGCTTGTTTCAGAAGAAACAGGAGCACTGCAAGCTATGAGCCTATGGTTGTCAGATATGTACCGGAAGTGCGTGGGCGTTTCCAATCCCGGTACGTAGTCTATACTATCTATGTATAATAAACTAACTCAAACTTCTGGGGTCCTTCTAAGCTTGGTGTAACTTGTACTTTTGAGCTGTCTTCTCTACCTTACGTACATTAATTATTGTTGTAGTAGTACCTACTTTGTATGATTTTAACAAACTCCCAGGAATGAGTAAGCAATACATCAATATCTCACATTCCTTTTCTCATTGGGCCATTTTATAATTCATAATAATTATGATATTTTGACAGATGGACAAAGTGCTATAAGAGTGTGTGTGGTTGGCATTAAAGTTAATGTGACTGTGGGTTAGCCAGCTGAAAAGGATGGAATAGTTGCCTTGAAGAGCTCCATGTATGCACATCAACTTAAAAATGTAGCAGTTGAAGGTACTGTTGTTGGTAGTTTAGTGTCAGTGATAATAATATCATTAGATGTTTATGAGATTGTGTCTAATTCTATTAAACTGAACAAAAAGGTTATCTGCCTCTTCAAGTTGCAGCATACATTTTTTTTACTTTTTGTAGAATTTAAAAGAAAAAGAAATGCTCTTGAGGAAGGTAAATTATAAATGCTTTGAACTAAACAGAGAATTGCTATTAAATGTACAATGAAGGTGATACTCTGTAGCCATCCTTCAAGCATATTGAAAACTGTCCATGTATACACAGCTCCTACTTTACTGACTTTAAATATTGCAGGAGTGTTAAGAAAAATGAAGAGATGCTTCTTAAATTTAAGTAGTTATTGGTACATGTTGTTGTGTAGTTAAACCATTAATTGAACTACATGTATTATTTTAGCAAAATTAGTTGATCTAAATTGTATGTGTAGAGAAAGACGTTATATACTTATCGAAGAATATGCTAAAGATCAACATAATAAAAAAGAGATACATTAACTTTTATTTAATTATTTCTTCAGACACTTGACATACAGCTTGGTAATCTTCCAATTACAAGCTACCAAATATTAGAATTATTTCTCTTAAAAGAACTAATAATACTTCTGTTAATGTAACTCTAACAATTGCATGTAAATGAAAATCTGTTTATAATAGTTATATGAAAGAATAGATGCTGTAAAGCTACCACTATACATGTAGTATGGTGTAGCATTGCTATGTCATTGTTGTAAGGGCTGTCACATGGAATTTGTAATAGGACATTCCTACATACTATACACACACATTTTATGGATGTTGTTTTTAAAGCATACACAATACGCAACTGCTGTTCTATAATCAAAACAGTATATATTGTTAATAATATATTGGTGGGAATGTATGCAACGAATCAGTTAAAACAAGCTATAGATCTATTTAACAATGATATAACTCTCTCTTATAAAATTTTTATCTGCTTCATCATCTAATCTTTTCAAACATTTATTATATTAATATTTTATCTGTTTAAACATCTAATATTTCTACATTCTTTTCAATCATAAGTAATTATATATATTTTTGTGTTTCTGCTGCATATATAAAGTCATAATTGCTCAGTTCGTAACAATGCTTTCTGTAGTTTTTGTGTTACAGGACCTACATTAAAAAAATATTTCATATCTGGATGTGTTATTCATGTTCAATTTTAATTAAAAGCAAGCAAACAAACTTAAGCAAATGTCTAAGAATTTAATGTACGGAAGACAAACAAACACATACTGTTTAAAGTATAACATGGACATGTTTACTTTTGTAAGTAAAAGTTAACTGACACTAAATTAATCATTTATAAACTAAACTAAATATAATTAGTCAGTTGATTCAAGTGATAGTTCCATTTCACTTCTGTATTGATCTTCCTGATCCAAATATCTTTCATAATGTTCCTCAGCTATCAAATGTATGTTGACTTCATTTTCTCTTACTCTAAACTTGTAACATTTGGCTAATATCAGGAATATAATAAGTATTATGAGAATAATAACACTCTTTAGTACATGATAGTAAAGACTCTGACAATGTATTTCTCCTTGGCAACTGAATGGATACTTGCCATTAATATTAATAATATTACCAAGTTCAAATGCTGTACACCATAGTCCAATCAAAAAGCCCCTCATCTCATGTGGACACTGAGCTATTGTGAACTCTAATGATGTTGGAAAAATGAAAGCAAAGGCAATCCCATGCAAAATTTGAGGAACAATAAGTGCTTTGTATGAAGTGGTATTTATGTTAAAACTCTCTCTACAAGCCAACATGACAACATAGTATAATGTAGTCAATAAAGCAATAATAAGTCCTAAGCCAATTCTCTTGAGCATACTAGGAATAAATTTATAGAAACATGGATATATCAACAAGTGATAGAAAAGAATAAGAATTAAAGCTACCAATAAGTATAATGAATCATTGTTGACAAAACATAAAATGAACTGTGATGTTTTGTTTGGAAGTAAAAAAGTATTCATTGTTAATTCTCCTGCACACTCGACGCACACTATCGAAATTAATAAGGGAATTAAGCTTAAAACAGTTTTAACATCCTCGACCTGCTCCTCTGAGAAAGGTCCACCATATTTGTCTTTACCTAAGTCTAGACGTGAAGGATAGTCTTCCTCCCAGTACGTTAAAGCACTACGATTTCTTGGATATTTGTTTTTTCTGGCATAATTGAGTATTTGACTAATACGTTTGACTGGATTGACAATATGTGGAGTAGTATCAAGCCAATGTTTAAAGAGATAGTTAGTTATTAATACTACAGATATAGTAAAACCTGATAAGACATATGATATAATCAAAAACTCTTCAAATAAACACTGTCCAATTTCAAAAACAAGATAAGATAAAGGAGTGCATACAGCATGCCAATAAACAATGGCACTTAATTCATCAGCTGATGCTCCTATTACTTGATCAAGACTGAATTGAATAATATTAGAGTAAAAAAAACAACTACCAATCACTTCCAGTATAAAAGCTATACTCAAGGCTATTAAAGAAAGAGTGTCATATTCTGGTAAGTATGACTTAATAATAACTGTCAAGCCAATAATTATCCAAGAAAAAAAAGAGAAATGTACACCAACAATGATAGTTTTATATCTACCTGTCTTTACATCAGCAAGTAGACCAAAGAGTGGAAATGAAAAGCATGACAAACACAATTCTATATTGTAAAAAACGTACTGAATTAGATGATGTTTAATATTGCTCTTGTGGTAGACTGTTTCACCAACATATAGCAATAAATTGACATGGACAAGCATCAAGAAATGCCAGAGAATGAGAAGTATCACTGATTTAGAACTAATTCTTCGCTTAGAGCAGGTTAAACAAAGTGTCTTCATTTCCTAAAAATCAATAATGTACTTTCAGTGTAAATAGTGAAATGGAATAACAATATTGCTATTCTTAATATAATCATTTTGTTGATATAACTTTACTATTATACTTAACTAGGGACATGAAGAGTATACTGAGGTAAAGAATGTTTAGATTAGTAAACTTATAGTGTGTATCAGTATACTTATAAAGATATAAATATTGTCCTAATTGATATTTGTACCAAATTAGGATAATTATTTTACCTTGAAGAACAGTAGGCCTAACTGAGTTACTTTGATCATATATTAGCTACAAACACAAGGTGACTGTGTTGTCAGACTTTTAATTAAGACTAAATTGACTGACAGAGAGTTCACAAGCTAATATTAAATGTATACATGTAGCAAAGATTAATGTAATTGAATTAACAGAACTCTTCTTGTTTGTCCTCTAGGTAAACAATGGGATATATCTAGATATATGCTATTGTTTATGTTATAGGACAAACAACAAGATAGATATGTTATTGTTTACCTATAAGACAAACAACAAGAGTTACAGTAAACAAAATATTGCTAATTTAATTAATGGGATTGATTACAATTAAAGAGTTCAAAGAGTATTTTTATTAAACTGCAATATATCTGTATTTAGATGTATAATGTGTAATATTACAATTACAAGAATGACATAATACACTTTTGTTCTTTCTTTCGTTCTTACTTAATAACTCCAAAAACATGTAGATTAAGAAATATTTTGAAATATAGAAGAGTATCCATTAGTTGAAGCATGATCCCATCACAAAAGGAGGTGTTGTCTCAACTACAAGTTCTATATCTGACAATACCTTGAAATATTATAATTTCTATGAAGAGCAAGAGTGGAACAATGGTTTATATTTGCAAATGTACATTGACAAACCAATAGTTGTTGTAATAATTTGTGGTCATCTGTATCAGACTGAAACATTTGGATTTAATTTATGATTATAAACTTTAATGTCCAGTTCTTTATACTTTATTGAAGATAATGTTATATATACATGTAAAGATACCAATTAGACTTAACCCTAAACATCATTATAATAATATATTGTATTACATGTTACTAGAGCTACAACTCAAGCAGAACAGCTGGAACTATTACTAAACCCCACCTTAGAAGTTCAGTTATAAGAGTACCTAGTAGTAGTCATCAAATCTACATCTATATTTTACCTACTATAAGTGGACAACTAAAAGGAAAATCTATTGTTTATCCATCAGGCTAAGGTGAACAGCTCCATCCAACAGCTCCATGTAATGCTGTGGTTGTAATACCAGATCTTTTGCTAGCTGGAAAAGATTGTCAATTAAATGATCCGAATATGCTATCATTTTATGATCAAGCTGTAAACTGGTGATGTCAAATTGTAAAGGTTGCAGAAGTGGGTGGTTTGAAAAAGTATAATTGTTGCACCTCTTGAATAGTCGTCACTTACTACTGTTAAAGATGATAATGATCTCAATGATGTCAGTCTTTCCTTGTGATATGGAATTTGAAAGTAATAATCATGTTAGTGAGCAAACAATGACCCAAACCCCACCCACTTTAGATAAATGACTGCAACTAAACAATTTTGTAGAGTATGTGATCACTTGTGAGTGATCAATATAAGAAGGTCTTAGCATATTTTTATGCGAGGGAAGCAAATGTTTGCTGTAGTTTTTTTTATCACAAGACCCACATGAAAACTGACATTTCATATCTTGATGTGGTGTACCTGTTCTAATTTAAATTAAAAAAGCAAGCAAGGAAACGTAAGCAAATGACACATACTATTGATTAAAGTATAACTGCAAGATTAGTATTTAACTAAAGTTAATTGACACTAAATTAATCATTAATAAATTAACTAAATGTAGTTAGTCTGTTGATTCAAGTGATAGTCCCATTTCTCTTCTGTATTGATCTTCCTGATCCAAATATCTTTCATAATGTTCCTCAGCTATCAAATGTATGTTGACTTCATCTTCTCTCACTCTAAACTTGTAACGTTTGGCTAGTATCAGGAATATAATAAGTATTATGAGAATAATGACACTCTTTAGCACATGATAGTAAAGACTTTGGCAGTGTATTTCTCCTTGACAATTGAATGGATACTTTCCACTAATATTAATAAGATCACCAAGTCGAAGTGCTGCATTCCATAGTCCAATCAAGAACCCCCTCATCTCATGTGGACACTGAGCTATTGTGAATTCTAATGATGTTGGAAAAATGAAAGCAAGAGCAATCCCGTGCAAAATTTGAGGAACAATAAGTGCTTTATATGAAGTGGTATTTATGTTAAAACTCTCTCTACAAGCCAACATGATAACATAGTATAATGTAGTCAATAAAGCAATAATAAGTCCTAAACCAATTCTCTTGAGCATACTAGGAATAAATTTATAGAAACATGGATATATTAACAAGAGATAGAGAAGAATTAGAACTTCAGCTATCAAGATATATAATGAATCATTGTTGATATAACATAAAATGAACAGTGAAGTTTTGTTTGGAAGTAAATAATCACTCATTATTAATTCTCCTACACACTCGACGCCCACAAGAGAAATTAATAAGGGAATTAACCTTAAAACTGTTTTAACATCCTCTACCTGCTCCTCTGAGAAAGGTCCACCATATTTGTCTTTACCTAAGTCTAGACGTGAAGGATAGTCTTCCTCCCAGTATGTTAAAGCACTACGATTTCTTGGATATTTGTTTTTTCTGGCATAATTAAGTACTTGACTAATACGTTTGACTGGATTGACAATATGTGGAGTAGTATCAAGCCAATGTTTAAAGAGATAGTTAGTTATTAATACTACAGATATAGTAGAGCCTGATAAGACATATGATATAATAAAAAAATGTCCAAACAAACATTGTCCAGTTTTAAATATAAGATCAGCTAAGGGGATGCACACAGCATGCCAGTAGATAATAGTACTTAGTTCATCAGCTGATGCTCCTATTACTTGATCAAGACTGAATTGAACAATATTAGAATAAAAACAACAACTACCAATCAATCCAAGTATAAAAACTATACTCAAAGCTATTAAAGAAAGAGTGTCATGTTCTGGGAAGTATTTCTTAATAATAATTGTCAAGCCAATAACTATCCAAGACAAAAATGAGAAGTGTACACCAGTAATGATAGTTTTATATCTACCTGTCTTAACATCAGCAAGTAAACCAAAGAATGGATATGAAAGAAATATAAGACACAATGTTATACTGTAAAAAATATACTGACTTTGATGATGTTCAACATTGATGTTGAGGTAGACTGTTTCACCAACATACTGCATCGAATTGACATGGACGAGCATCAGGGCATGCCAGAGAATGAGAAGTATCACTGATTTAGAACTAATTTTTCTCTTAGAGCAGGTTAGACAAAGTGCCTTCATGTCCTAGTTATCAATAATGTAATTTTATGTAAATATTAAAACAGAATAACAACATTGTTATTCTAAATAAGATCACTTTGTTGATATAACTGTTGTGTACTTAGCCAATAGTAAAAAGAATAACACAATAAACAAACACACCAAGGACACAATCAAAGAACATATGCTTAGGTGTGTTCTTATTGCCCACATACAACAATGATAATGATAATTAACAATATGATAAGAGCATATTACATTAATATACTACATCTTTTCTCGATTAAACAATACATAACAATGTAGAGAAATACAAATTTGGAAATATCAGAAGAGCCTGTCTGGATGTTTTCGAATTTGTTTTGGGTAACATCGGTTGGTAACAATAGGGGCTTTGACACTTGCTCATATTTATGAGGTGGTAAATGGTTACTAGAATAATAGTCAGTATCAACATTGTAGGTAGTACTATCAAACTTAAGATAGAAGACAAAAGTTTAATTTAATCAACATCTCTTCTCTATAACTATCCATTATCCATTTCAATGAGTGGAGACCAGATGTCTTTGAACTACACCAGTCATCCATAAGTCTTCCTCTCTCTAATTACTGGCTAGCACTTTATTTCCAATATCAATTTGGTTTTCTCTCTTAGATAAATCGTGGTACTTTTCTGCTGTGCTTGATAAGCAAACAAAATGGTGGAACGATATGGTACACCGTAATTATATGACACAACAATCTCTGGAGCCTAGCAGTTGCTAAGGAGGGTATCCTCTTCTTGGGACTGAATGTGGAGGTTAGTGTCTTGTGATTAGTTATAATTGTAAATGCTATCTTTATAAAGGTACAAACAAAGTATGAAAATAGATAATAACACTTAGTTCATCAGCTGATGCTCCTATTACTTGATCAAGACTAAATTGAATAATGTTAGAGTAAAAACAGCAACTACCAATCAATTCCAGTATAAAAGCTATACTCAAGGCTATTAAAGAGAGAGCATCATATTCTGGCAAGTATATGTCTTACTAATAATTGTCAAGCCAATAGATAAAAATGAGAAATGTATACCACCAATGATGGTTTTATATCTACCTGTCTTTACATCAGCAAGTAGACCAAAGAATGGAAATGAAAGACATATCAGACACAATGCTATACTGTAAACAATGTACTAACTTTGATAATGTTTAGTATTGCTGTTGAGGTAGACTATTTCACCAACATATTGTATTTAATTGACATAGACACCCATCAGTGCATGCCAAAGAATGAGAAGTATCACTGATTTAGAACTAATTCTTTGCTTAGAGCAGGTTAGACTAAGTGTCTTCATCTTCTAACAATCAATATTGTAATTTCAGTGTAAATATTCAAATGGAATAACAATATTGTTATTCTAAGTAAAAACATTTTGTTGATATAATGACACTATATTAACTAACTAGATGCAAGAAGAGTATAATGAGGTACAGAATGTTGAGATTAGTATACTAAATTGTGACTTGATGGGTAAAAAGGTACAACTTTTGTCAAAACATTTTTGAATACTGTTAAAAGATATCAAGCATTTAAGTTTTGTATACATTGAGTTGCATAACTATTCTATATGTATATATACAAAATTGTTTTTTTGATATATTTTATCAGTGTTTTCTTTTACCAAATGTTTTAACAGAAGTGGTCCCTTTTTGCAAGTAAGGTCACATATATAGTTAATATTGTTATACTAATACAGATATGAATATTGTCCTAATTAAAATAGTTTGTACAAGATTAATGTAAGCATATTACTTTTAGGTGATGAACAATATCTGAGATACTTTTAACCCCATTAGTTATACACACAAGGTGGTTGCGTGGCCAGACATTTAGTAAAGACTTAATTGACAGAGACTTCACAAGATAATAGCAAGTGTATATGTGTAGTAATAATTAATGTAATGTAAAATAACAGATGTATGCTATTTGTTTTACCTATAGAACAAACAACAACAGTTATAGTAAGCAAACCATTGCATTATTAATATAAGAGACGTAAGATTATATATATTAAATGAATATGTGGACATATTGTTAATATGTAAATGGCACATATTATGATAAAAAGATTTATTTAAATAATTTTTTTTTTTTTAGAGTTTAGCTGAAGACGAGATGAGATGGAGTAACATATTTGAAAACAATGACATCATGATGGTGTCATCCATTTAATATGATTGAGCATTGACATTTGTTCCTTGAAAAGATCATAAAACCAAAAGGTCATGTTCTAGAATCTGTTGGCATTATTTGGTGCAGTGGATAAAGCTGACAAGTATATTAAGTGTTAATAAACAAATTATTAACTTTAGTAAATGAGAAATTACTACATAATGGACAGTCTCTGTTTTTTGACTTAAGAGTGGTTTAATGAGCTGATTCGTTATTCCAAACTAACTTGTTTATTATGCATACATTAACTGTTGTAGTAGTACCTGCGTTATATGATTTTAAAAAACTCTCAAAAATATGTAAATAGTACGTTATTCACTGTATACATATTCTTTTTCTCATCACATCATTCTTATACTTCATAATAATCATGGTATCATGGAACGTGGACAGAGTGCTAAAAGAGTGTATGTGGTTGACATTAACTCTGGTTGAAATGGGTGGAATAGTTACCTTGAAAGTTCTCCATGTTTTTACATTGACTTACAAGTGTAGTTGTTAAAGGTATTGAGGTTAAGGAAGGTAAATGTTTTAAATGAAACATAGAATTGCTATTAAAAGTTTTATTGAAGGTGACACTAGCTCTATAATCATCTTTTAGGGGTGTAACAGATAAAGTTAACAAATTATATTAAGTGTTAACAAATGAATTCTTAAGTTTAGTACATGAGAAATTAGTACATATATCCTCATTTCTTCCATTGTGAAAAACAAAGGACAGTTTCTGCTTTCTATAGAGGCATGGTAGTGATGTAGGTGGTGTAATGAGCTGATTCACTAACTTGTTCATTATACATACATTATTAAATGCTGTAGTAATACCTACTTTCTATGATTTAAAGAAACTCTCAAAAATGTGTAAGCAATATATCAGTATGTGATATTCACTGTATAACATATTCCTTTTCTCATTGGACCATTCTTATATTTCATAATAATTATGCAACCATTGAAGATGGACAGAGTGCTATAAGAGTGTATATGATTGACATTAAAGCTGGTTGAAATGGGTGAAATAGTTACATTGAAAGGACTGTTGTTGGTGGATTAGTGTCTGTGATAATAATATGATTAGATGTTAAATGAGATTGTGTCTAATTCTTTTAAACTGAGCAAAAAGTTCAACTGCTTTGAGTTGAAGCATATAATTTTTTACCTTTTGTAGAATTTAAAAGCAAGAAAATAGAAAACCTCTTGAGGACAGTAAATTAAAGGTTTTGAATCAAAAATAGAAATGGTATTAAAAGTATCAATGAACGCAATACTCCATAACCATCCTTCAGGAATATTGAATGCTTCCTATGCATGCACTCCTGACTTACTGACTTTTTATATGACTTGAGTCTTAAGAAAATGGACAAATTTTTCTTAATATGAACTAGTTTTGTTACATAGCTGCTGTTGTTATGCTATAATACATTAGGCTAAAATGGACAACTCTGTCCAATAGCTCCATGTAATGCTGTCGTTATAATACCAGATCTGTTGCTAGCTGGAAAAAAGTGTTGATTAAATGATCCTAATATACCACCATTTTATGATCAACCTGTAAACTGATCATGTCAGATTATAAAAGCTGTAGAAGTGGCTGGGTTTGAAAAAATAATTGTTGCATCTCTCGAATTGAGATCATCATAATCTTTAACAGTAGTCTTCTTCACTTACTACTGTTAAAGATTATAATGATCTCAACGATGTCAGTCTTTTCATGCAATAGGAATTTGAAAGTAATAACTATTCTAACATCCATCCAAACCCCACCCACTTCATATAGATGAAGGTTTTGTTTACATTGACATTGACAAAGCCTCAAAACATAATAAAAATACTATTTTCCATCTATTGAAGTTTATCAAAAGAAACATTGTTTCAGAATGTGATAAATGTTGTATTATTGTAGGAAGGGTTTCCTTTCAATAATTATCCCTTCCAACTATTTTTCATGAAAATGTTTGTGAAAGCAATAGGACATAATTACTGCACTCACAGTCTGAAATGGATGGATTATTTGCCTTGAAAAGCTCTGTGTTTGCACATTAACTTACAAGTGTAGCTGTTAAAGTACTGTTGTTGGTTGTTTAGTGTCAGTGATAATAATATCATTAGATGTTTATGAGATTGTGTCTAATTCTATTAAACTGAACAAAAAAGTTCAACTGCCTCTTTGAGTTGCAGCATACAATATTTTTTTCACTTTTCATAGAATTTAAAAGAAAAAGAAAAGAAATATACTTAAAGATTGTGAATTAAATGTTTTGAACTAAACAGAAAATCGCTATTAAAAGCATCAATCAAGGTGACACATTGTAGCCATCTTCAGACATATTAAACACTGCCCATGCATGCACAGCTCCTGATCTGAGTTTTGATAAGACAGGAATCTTTAAAAAAATGGACAAATGCTTCTTAATTTGAAGTAGTTATTGGCACATAGATGCTGTTGTTGTGTAGTTTGAACCACTTTTATAAATATTAATTGAACTACATGTATTTTTTTAATGTAGCAAATTTGTTTTTGCTGATATAAACTGTATGTGTATACAAAGACATTACATTTTCCTACATGTAAAAAAAGAGATACATTAACTTTATTTAATTAATTATGTAGCTACTTTGACATACAGCTTTGTAATCTTCTAATTACGGACTACTAAATATTATAATTATTTCTCTTAAAAATAGCTAATAATACTGTTAATGTACGCTAATATTTGCATGTTAATAAAATTTCTGTTTATAATAATTATTTTAAAAAATGGATGCAGTAATGCTACCACTATGTATTATGGGGTAGCTTTGCTAAGTCATTGTGTGTAAGGGCTACCACATGGAATTTTTAGTAGGACATTCCTACATACTAGACACATATACTTTTCAAATGTGATTTTTAAGTCACAGATACACAACTGCTGCAAAATTGTATATATTGTTATTACTATATATTGGGTGGGAATGTATGCAACGAGTCAATCAAAACAAGCTATCTATTTAACAATGATATAATTTTCTCTTATAAGATTTCTACTTCATCACCTAATCTTTTCAAAGATTAGGTGTAAATCATATTGATGACTTATCTTTTTAAACATTTAATCTATCTACGTTCTTTTAGTCATTAGTGATTTTATATATTTTTTTGTTTCCCTTGCACATATAAAGTCATAATTACTAAGTTCATAACAATGTTTGCTGTAGCTTTTTGTATCACAGGATCCACATGAAAACTGTCATTTCATATTTTGATGTGGTTTGCCTGTTCAAATTTAAATAAAAAAGCAAACAAACTTAAGCAAATGTCTAATACATTTACAGAATACTAATAAACACATACTATTGATTAAAGTATAAAGTGTTGATTCAAGTGATAGTCCCATTTCTCTTCTATATTGATCTTCCTGATCCAAATATCTTTCATAATGTTCCTCAGCTATCAAATGTATGTTGACTTCATCTTCTCTCACTCTAAACTTGTAACGTTTGTCTAGTATCAGGAATATAATAAGTATTATGAGAATAATGACACTCTTTAATACATGATAGTAAAGACTCTGACAGTGTATTTCTCCTTGACAACTAAATGGATATTTTCCACTAATATTAATAAGATCACCAAGTTCAAATGCTGTACACCATAGTCCAATCAATAATCCCCTCATCTCATGTGGACACTGAGCTATTGTGAACTCTAATGATGTTGGAAAAATGAAAGCAAGAGCAATCCCGTGCAAAATTTAAGGAACAATAACAGCTTTGTAAGAAGTGGTATTTAAATTAAAACTCTCTCTACAAGCCAACATGACAACATAGTATAATGTAGTCAATAAAGCAATAATAAGTCCTAAACCAATTCTTCTGAGCATACTAGGAATAAAATTATAGAAACATGGATATATCAGCAACTGATAGAGAAAAATAAGAAATACAGCTACAAAGAAGAAAAATGAATAATTGTTGACAAAACAGATAATGAACTGTGATGTTTTGTTTTAAAGTAATAAATCACTAGTTATTAATTCTTCTGCACACTCAACACCAAATAGAGAAATTAATAAGGGAATTGACCTTAAATCTGTTTTAACATCCTCTACCTGCTCCTCTGAGAAAGGTCCACCATACTTGTCTTTACCTAAGTCTTCCAGTATGTTAAAAACCTAAGTCTCCCAGTATGTTAAAAACTATGATTTCTTGGATATTTGTTTTTTCTGGCATAATTAAGTATTTTTGACTGGATTGACTGGATTGACAATATGTGGAGTAGTATTAAACCAATGTTTAAAGAAATAGTTAATTATTAATACTACAGATATAGTGAAACCTGACAAGACATACAACATGCTGAAAAAATATTTAAACAAACTTTAAAAAATAAGATTAGCTATAAGGGCAGTTCATCAGTTGATTCTCCTATTACTTGATCAAAACTGAATTGAACAATATTAGAGTAAAAACAACAACTACCAATCAATCCTAGTATGAAAGTTATACTCAAGCTTATTAAAGAAAGAGTGTCATATTCTGGCAAGTACGTCTTAATAGTAGTAGCCAAGCCAATAATTATCCAAGACATAAATGAGAAGTGTACACCAACAATGATAGTTTTATATCTACCTGTCTTTACATCAGCAAGTAGACCAAAGAGTGGAAATGATAGACATATCAGACACAATCCTATACTGTAAAAAATATACTGACTTTGATAATGTTCAATATTGCTGTTGAGGTAGACTGCATCACCAACATATTGTATTGAATTGATATGGAAAGTCATCAACACATTCCAGAGAATGAGAAGTATCACTGATTTAGAACAAATTTTTCGCTTAGAGCAGGTTGGACAAAGTGTCTTCATCTCCTAATGTAATTTCAGTGTAAATATTAAAAAGGAATAACAATTTAATATGTGACCTGATTTGCAATAAGAGACCATTTCTGGGAAATCATTTGTGACCTGAACTGTGAAAAAGTATTGGCCACTGTTAAAACACCTAAAAAATAATTTTGTTTAATGTTTATAGTCTACAATTGTTATGACTATTTATGATAACTGTATGTATACAAATGATGTTTTAACAGTAGTCCCTTTTCACAAATCATTTCACAAATTTTTTGCAGTAGTCGCTGATTGTAAATCAGATTACATATTGTTATTCTAAATAAAATTATTTCTTGATATAACCATATTGTTTTATCTAACTAGAGAAATTAATAGAATAATGAGCTACAAAATGTTGAGATTAGTAATCTTATTATAGTTAGTATCAGTATACTTATTAAGATATGAGTATTGTCCTAATTAAAGTAGTTTGTATCAAATTGATGTAATTTTTTTACCTAAGTTGTGAACAATAACTGAGATAATTCATTTCTGAAAAAGGAGATCGAGGATATATTACTCGAAGGCAAGGTCTACTCACCTTAATTTGTGGCTACTATAATGTGTGAGGGATTTTGATATTGCCATTCTTTGTTTCAGGTGCATCTCTTACTTTTCATTTTAAAATTTTTCATGTATTTTGTATACATGATATATATATGAACCACAGAATACGCACACAAGCAAGATAACACATTGTTTGCTTGTATTATAAAAAAAAATCCATTGGGCCATGCTGTTGGCATTACAGGGTGTAGCGGATAAAGCTGACAAATTATATTAAGTGTTACTAAACGAATTTTTTACTTAAGCATATGAAAAATTACTTTATATATACTCACTGTTTCTGTTGTGAAAAACAAAGACCCACTCTGCTTTCTAGAGGCGTGGCACTGACGCCCAGGATGGTATAATAAACTGTTTCACTAACTCAAACTTCTAAACTATCTTCTCTATTGTATGTACACTATTAACTGCTGTATTAACAAAAAATTTCTATGACTTAAAGAAACTTCCAGAAATGAGTAAACAACATGTGACTTGATTTGTAAAAAAAAACTATTATAACATATCAACAACAGTTTTGCATACATATAGAATAGTTATGGATATATAGCAACTGTATGTATACAAAACTGAGATGTTTGAAATGTTTTAACAATGTTCTTAAATCAGGTCACAGATGTCTTGACAGAAGTGGTTCCTTTTTTGCAAATGAGGTCACATATGTCAATATCTGATATTCACTGAATAATTTATTTTTTTCTCATTCAACCATTTTATAATTAATAATAATTATGGTATTTTGAGAGATGGACAAAGTGTTATAAGATTGTGTGTGGCTGGTATTAAAGCTGATGTGACTGTGGGTTAGCTAGATGAAATAGATGGAATAGTTGCCTTGAAGGGCTCTGTGTTTGCACATTACCTTACAAGTGTAGCTGTCAAAGGTATTATTGCTGGTAGTTTAGTGTCAGTGATAATAATACCATTAGATGTTTATGAGATTGTGTCTAATTCTATTAAACTGAAAAAAAGTTCAACTGCATCTTCAAGCTATGGCATGCAATTTTTTTAACCTTTTATAGAATTGAAAAGGAAGAGAAAAGAAATGCTCTTGAGGAAGGTGAATTATAAATGTTTTGAACTAGACATACATTTGCTATTAAAAGTATCAATAAGTATATTGAACACTAGTACTGCCCATGTATGCATAGGTCTTGATTTACTGATATTAAATATGCAGGAGTGTTAAGACAAATAGGTATGTGCTTCTTAATTTGAAGTATTTATTTGTATGTAATTGTTTTTTTAAACCATGTTTACAAATATTAATTGAACAACATGTATTCATTTAATGTAGCAAAGTTATTTTTGCTGATGTAAATTATAATGTGAACAAAGATGGTACATTCTCCTCCAAAAAATTCTAAACACCAACATAATAAAAGAGATACATTATCATAATTTAACATTTGCATGTTAATAGAAATCTGTTTATAATTAATATTTTTTTAAAAATGGATGCTGTAAGACTACCACTATGTATTATGTGATAGCTTTCTTATGCCATTGTTGTAAGGGCTCTTACGTGGAATTTATAATAAGATATTCCTACATACTAGATGCACATAGTTTTTCAGATGTGATTTCTAAATCACAGATACACATGCAACTGCTGTTTTATAATCAAAATTGTATATGTTGTTAATACTTTATTGGGTGGGAATGCATGCAATGAGTCAATCAACATAAGCTATCTATTAACAGTCATATAACTCTCCCATATAAGATTTCTGTTTCATTGCCTAATCCTTTTAAGTCTAAATTATATCAATGATTTATCTGTTTAAACATTTAATCTATCTACATTCTTTTAACTATTAGTAATTTTATATATTTTTGTTTTCTTCTTCACATATAAAGTCATAATTACTCAGTTCATAACAATGCTTGCTGCAGTTTTTTGTGTGACAGTACCCTTCAAATCTTGATGTGATATTCCTGTTTAAATTTAAATAAAAGCAAGCAAACAGCCTTAAGCAAATGTCTAATAAATGTACAGAATACAAACAGACATATATTATTGGTTAACTACGAAATTAATTTTTAAGTAAATGTAAGCTGAAACTTAATCATTTATAAACTAAACTAAATGTAATTAGTCTGTTGATTCAAGTGATAGTCCCTTTTCTCTTCTGTATTGATCTTCCTGATCCAAATATCTTTCAAAATGTTCCTCAACTATCAAATGTATGTTGACTTCCTTTTCTCTCACTCTATACTTGTAACGTTTGGCTAGTATCAGGAATATAATAAGTATTATGAGAATAATGACACTCTTTTGTACATGATAGTAAAGACTTTGACAGTGTATTTCTCCTTGGCAACTAAATGGATACTTTCCACTAATATTAATAAGATCACCAAGTTCAAATGCTGCATACCATAGTCCAATCAAGAACCCCCTCATCTCATGTGGACACTGAGCTATTGTGAATTCTAATGATGTTGGATAAATGAAAGCAAAAGCAATCCCATGTAAAATTTGAGGAACAATAAATGCTTTGTATGAAGTGGTATTTATATTAAAACTCTCTCTACAAGCCAACATGATAACATAGTATAATGTAGTCAATAAAGCAATAATAAGTCCTAAACCAATTCTCTTGAGCATGATAGGAATAAATTTATAGAAATATGGATATATCAACAAGTGATAGAGAAGAATAAGAAATAAAGCTATGAAGAAGTATAATGAATCATTGGTGACAAAACATATAATGAACTGTGAAGTTTTGTTTGGAAGTAAATAATCACTCGTTAGTAATTCTCCTGCACACCTAAAACCCACAATAGAAATTAATAATGGAATTAACCTTAAAACTGTTTTAACATCCTCTACTTGCTCCTCTGAGAAAGGTCCACCATATTTGTCTTTACCTAAGTCTAGACGTGAAGGATAGTCTTCCTCCCAGTAAGTTAAAGCACTACGGTTTCTTGGATATTTGTTTTTTCTGGCATAATTAAGTACTTGACTAATACGTTTCACTGGATTGACAATATGTGGAGTAGTATCAAGCCAATGTTTAAAGAGATAGTTAGTTATTAATACTACAGATACAGTAAAGCCTGATAAGACATAAGATATAATAAAAAACTGTTCAAACAAACACTGTCCAGTTTTAAATATAAGATCAGCTAAGACGAAGCTCACAACATCCCAATAGATAATAGTACTTAGTTCATCAGCTGATGCTCCTATTACTTGATCAAGACTGAATTGAATAATATTAGAGTAAAAACAAGAACTACCAATCAATCCTAGTATAAAAGATATACCTAAGGTTGCTAAAGAAAGAATGTCATATTCTGGTAAGTATGAGTTTATGACAATTGTCAAGCCATTAATTATCCAAGATAAAAATGAGAAGTGTACACCAACAATGATAGTTTTATATCTACCTGTCTTTACATCAGCAAGTAGACCAAAGAGTGGATATGACAGAAATATAAGACAGAATGCTATACTGTAAAAAATATACTGACTTTGATGATGTTCAACATTGATATTGAGGTAGACTGTTTCACCAACATATCGTATCGAATTGATATGGATATCCATCAGGACATGCCAGAGAATGAGAAGTATCACTGATTTAAAACTAATTTTTCTTATAGAGCAAGTTAGATTAAGTGTCTTCATTTCCTAGCAATTAATAATTTAATTTCAGTGTAAATGTTAAAATGGAATAGCAATGTATGACCTGATTTTCAATAAGGGACCACTTCTAGAAAAACATTTGTGACCTGAATTGTGAAAGGGGACCACTGTTAAAACACCTCAAAAACTTTGTTTATATACAGTTGTTATATATGTACGACTATTTATTATAACTGTATGTATACAAAGGATGTTTTAACAGTAGTCCCTTTTCACAAATTGTGTCACAAATGTTTTGACAGAAGTGGTCGCTTATTGTAAATCAAGTTACATATTGTGATAAATGTATAAATCATTTCGAGTTATTATTTCTGTTAGGCCTTTTTTATTTTATTTGCGGTGAAACCTTATGATACGTAGTTTTTGTGATAAGCCCTGTAAACCAATACAGCCAATATTCTACGGAAATGAATCACGCTGTTTGATTAACATTTGTGTATTGTATGCGTATATTAAGATGATACGTAGTTTTTGTGATAAGCCCTATAAATACAACCATGATTCAAGTTATTTATACATGTCTGTACTTGTTGTCGCTGTTTCACCAATGACAGTACATCATGTGAGATACATTAAATTAATTCTGACATGATACTGAATGAAAGTAAATTATAGTCAATATGCCTGAAGCTACATTGAAAGATATTAAAGTGGTAGTGTAAGGTATATCATTATTATTTCTATTTGCTTTATATTAAAATGGTAAGTTCCAATGGAACAACCTATGTTAAAGGGTCTCTTTAAGGGTAAAAGTAATAACATGTCAGAGTTACTATGCTGGCTGGTGGAACGATATGGTATATCATAATTATATGCCACAACAAAGTGGCCAATCTCTGGAGCCTAGCATCTGCTGCTAAAGAGGGTATCCTCTTTTTGGGACTGAATCTGGAGGTTAGTGGTTTGTGATAAGTTATAATTGTAAAATGCTATGATTGTAAGAACTTGCAAAAGTTTTTAAGGCCAAAAATAAAGGATAAAGATTCTGTGTCTAGTTGGGAATAATTACCTTCACTTGATGATAATGTACAGGAAGCAAAAGCAATAGGTTTTTCAATCCATTAGGCATGATATGTGAAATGACAGTATCAACATCATAGTTTGACACATCACCTGCTAAAATAATTGAAGGTCTGGGTTGAAGTGAACTAAAACATCATGCAGAATCAAGGACTTCATTTTTTCAAAGGTTTTCTAGCATTCATAAGACCACTTTCATTTAACATTACATAAAAGTTGATTAAGAGGGTGGAGCACTGAGGCAAAATCACAAACAAATTTAGTGTAGTAATTGAGGAAGGATTGTAACTTACTAAAACTCCTAGGTGAAGGAGCATTAACAATAGCATCGAACTTACTGTTTGATGTGTGGATTCCCAAAGAATCTACCCAATGTCCTAGGTATTTTACTTACATTGAGAAATTCGTATTTTCTGCTCTCCACCCAAACTCCATACAATTGTTACTGAAGTGACACTTCAAGATTCTTCAAATGAGCCTCTTGAGTTGCTCTAGTGATTAAAATATCATCAATGTAATATAGAACATTTAGTATACCCTCAAGGATAAAGTCCAAGTTATTTGAAGCAGGATGGGAGATGTTATTCAAAAAAAGACACCTGAGTACCTGAGTAGACATTTATGAGTGTTGATTGTTGCATACTTGCAAAAAACTTCATCTAATAACATCTGCTGGGGAGGATATGTTATTCGAGAGCAGTGTCTACTCGCCTTAACTTGTGGCTACAATAATGTGTGAGGGATTTTTATATTGCCATTCAGATGCATCCCTTACATACATTCATTTTAAAAATTTTCATGTACTTTGTATACATTGTATATATATGAACCACAGAATACTAACACAAGCAAGATAACACATAGTTTGCTTGCATAATATAAAACAATCCATTGGGTCATGTTCTAGAATCAGCTGGCATTACAGGGTGTAGCGGATGAAGCTACAAATTATATTAAATGTTACTAATGAATTCTTAACTTTAGTATTTGAGAAATTATAAACTTCATATTTAATGACTGTTTCAATTGTGAAAAGCAAAGACCATCTCTTCTCTCTAGAGGCGTGGCAAACATGTAAGGACGGTATAATGATTCAGAACAGTTTCAAACTTCTAGGGTCCTTCTTGGTGTAACTTGTATGATGTTGTAACTTGCACTTTGAACTCTCTTCTCTATTATATGTACATTATTAACTGCTATAGTAATACCTACTTTCTACGATTAAAAGAAACTCCCAGAAATGAGTAAGCAATATATAAATATCTGACATTCCTTTTCTCATTGGACCATTTTATAATTATGGTATTTTGAGAGATGGACAGAGTGCTATAAGATCGTGTGTGGTTGGCATTAAAGCTGATATGATTGTGGGTTAGCGAGCTGAAATAGATGGAATAGTTGCCTTGATGAGCTCAATACTTGCACATTGACTTTCAAATGTAGCTTTTAAAGGTATGCTGTTGTTGGTAGATTAGTGTCAGTGATAATAATATCATTAGATGCTTATGAGATTGTGTCTAATTCTATTAAACTATACAAAAAGTTTATAACTGCTTCTTCAAGTTGTAGCATACAATATCATGTTTTACTTTTTGTAGTATTTGGAAGAAAAGAAAATGCTCTTGAGGAAGGTAAGTTATAAGTATTTTGAACTAAACAGAGAATTGCTACTAAAAGTATCAAAGAAGGTGATACTTTATAGCCATCCTTCAATATAATCATTTTGTTGACATAACTTTACTATTATATTTAACTAGGGACATGAAGAGTATAATGAGGTACAGAATGTTTAGATTAGTAAACTTATAGTGTGTATCAGTATACTTATAAGGATATAAATATTGTCCTAATTAAAATTGATATTTTGTACCAAATTAGGATAATTATTTTACCTTGAAGAACAGTAGGCCTAACTGAGTTACTTTGATCATATATTAGTTACAAACACAAGGTGACTGTGTTGTCAGACATTTAATTAAGACTAAATTGACTGACAGAGAGTTCTCGAGCTAATATTAAATGTATACATGTAGCAAAGATTAATGTAATTGAATTAACAGAACTCTTCTTGTTTGTCCTCTAGGTAAACAATGGGATACATCTAGATATATGCTATTGTTTATGTTATAGGACAAACAACAAGATAGATATTTTATTGTTTACCTATAAGACAAACAACAAGAGTTACAGTAAACAAAATATTGCTAATTTAATTAATGTGATTGATTACAATTTAAGAGTTCAAAGAGTATTTATATTAAACTGAAATATATCTGTATTTAGCTGTGCAATGTGTAATATTAGAATTATGAGAATGACATGATACACTTTTGTTCTTTCTTTCGTTCTTACTTAATAACTCCAAAAACATGTAGATTAAGAAATATTTTGAAATATAGAAGAGTATCCATTACTTGAAGCATGATCCCATCACAAAAGGAGGTGTTGTCTCAACTACAAGTTCTATAACTGACAATACCTTGAAATATTATAATTTCTGTGAAGAGCAAGAGTGGAACAATGCTTTATATTTGCAAATGTGCATTGACAGGCCAATAGTTGTTGTAATAATTTGTGGTCATCTGTATCAAACTGAAACATTTGGATTTAATTTATGAATATAAACTTTAATGTCCAGTTCTTTATACTTTATTGAAGATAATGTTATATATACATGTACAGATACCAATTAGACTTAACCCTAAACATCATTATAATAATATATTGTATTACATGTTACTAGAGCTACAACTCAAGCAGAACAGCTGGAACTATTACTAAAGTCCACCTTAGAAGTTCAGTTATAAGAGTACCTAGTAGTAGTCATCAAATCTACATCTATATTTTACCTACTATAAGTGGACAACTAAAAAGAAAAATCTATTGTTTATCCATCAGGCTAAGACGAACAGCTCCATCCAACAGCTCCATGTAATGCTGTGGTTGTAATACGAGATCTTTTGCTAGCTGGAAAAGATTGTCAATTATGATCAAGCTGTAAACTGGTCATGTCAAATTGTAAAAGTTGCAGAAGTGGGTGGTTTGAAAAAGTATATATTGTTGCATCTCTCCAATAGTCTTCACTTACTACTGTTAAAGATGATAATAATCTTAATGATGTCAGTCTTTCCTTGTGATATGGAATTTGAAAGTAATAATCATGCTAGTGAGCAAACAATGACCCAAACCCCACCCACTTTAGGTAAATGACTGCAACTAAACAATATCGTAGAGTATGTGATCACTTGTGAGTGATCAATATAAGAAGGTCTTAACATATTTTTATGCGAGAGAAGCAAATTTTTATTATTTAGCAAGCAATTATAAATAGATATAAAAACATATTTGGGTAGAATACTTATAATTAATGTATTTCCGTAGTAAAAAGTAATATCATTACTAAGTCATTTTTACATTAATTGCAGCTATATATTACACATATTAAATAGTTGTCTGTCTCATCCTCATCAGCACAGTATAACAATATACTATACAGTTTCACTGTTATCTCATGGAAAAAAGTAGAGATTGAATAAATAAAAATGCGTTAATTTTTTTGTCTGTATATTAAATGGACATGGATAGATAGTGTTGAAGAATTACTAGATGATTGAAGGGATGTTACCAAATTACTACTTGAATTACATTCTTCTAGAGACAGTAAAAGTTGCCATAAATATGTTATGCATGATCAGTCCTTAATACTAGCTGACATGTACATGTACATGTAATTGTGTAATATGTTCAATAACAGACAGTAGTGGAAGTAACAAACAGTGTATAATATAGTACAGGTACATTAGATTGTAAATATTGTATGAACATAGCACAGCTTAGATTATTATTTTATTATATGATAATTACAGATAAGAATAAAGAAAGATACACAAAGTATCATATGTGTGCTATCACATTAACTTACAATTGGCTAGTATAAGGAATATAATAAGTATAATGAGAATAACGACAGTAGATGATAATCAAGACTCTGTGTAATGGCTACCACATTTTTAGTAGAACACATATTAATCAAGCAATATTAATCAAGTTGAAGGATTGGAACATAAAAAGACCATAAAGTAAAAAGTATTATGTGTTTCTTTTGTAATCAAATGACAATTTGTGCTCCATTGTATGTATATGACCAACAGAATACGCACACAAGCAAGATAACACATAGTTTGCTTGTGTTATAAAAAAATCCATTGGGCTATGTTGTTGGCATTACATGGTGTAGTGGATAAAGCTGACAAATTATATTAAGTGTTTCTAAGCGAATTTTTAACTTTAGTACATGAGAAATTACTTTATACATACTCACTGTTT
This sequence comes from Xestospongia bergquistia, assembly GCA_963965975.1. Taxonomy (NCBI): domain Eukaryota; kingdom Metazoa; phylum Porifera; class Demospongiae; order Haplosclerida; family Petrosiidae; genus Xestospongia; species Xestospongia bergquistia. The sequence continues at coordinate 7,132,753 of OZ014414.1, forward strand.
CTATTGTAAAAAAAACTCTGCTTTCTAGAGGCGTAAGGATGGTATAACGAACTGCTTCACTAACTTAAACTTCTAAACTATCTTCTCTATTGTATGTACACTATTAACTGCTGTAGTAACAACTTTCTATGACTTAAAGAAATGAGAAAACATTATATGACCTGATTTTCAAAAAAACACTGTTATAACATACCAAAAATTAGATTTGCATATTATATATATAGAATGCATATATAGCAACTGTATATATACAAAACTGAGATGTTTGAGATGTTTAACAATGGTTTGTTCACAAATTAGGTCACAATGTTTAGACAGAAGTGGTCCCTTTTTGAAAATGAGGTCACATATGTCAATATGCGATATTCATATTATTTCTCTCATTGGACCATTTTATATAGAATAATAATAATTGTATTTTGAGAGATGGACAGAGTGCTATAAGAGTGTGTGTGGTTGGTATTAAAGCTGATGTTACAGTTACTGTGAGTTAGTTAGCTAAAATAGATGGAATAGTTGCCTTGAAGGGATCTGTGTTTGCACATTACCTTACAAGTGTAGCTGTTAATGTACTCTTGTTGGTAGTTTAGTGTCAGTGATAATAATACCATTAGATGTTTATGAGATTGTGTCTAATTCTATTAAACTGAAAAAAAAGTTCAACTGTCTCTTCAAGTATACAATAATTTTTTTGTAGAATTTAAAAGAAAAGAAAGTGTTCTTGGCAGGTGAATTATAAATATATCGAACCAAACAGAGATTAGCTATTAAAACTATCAATGTGCACATGCTAGCAAACAAACTTAACAAATGTCTAATACATTTACAGAATTCTAATAGACACATACTATTGATTAAAGTATAACATGGACAGGTTTACTTTGTAAGTAAAAGTTAACAGACACTAAATTAATCATTTATAAACTAAACTAAATGTTATTAGTCTGTTGATTCAAGTGATAGTCCCTTCTCTCTTCTGTATTGATCTTTTTGATGCAAATATCTTTCATAATGTTCCTCAGCTATCAAATGTATGTTGACTTCATTTTCTCTCACTCTAAACTTGTAACGTTTGGCTAGTATCAGGAATATAATAAGTATTATGAGAATAATGACACTCTTTAGTACATGATAGTAAAGACTCTGACAGGGTGTTTCTCCTTGGCAACTAAATGGATACTTTCCACTATTATTAATAACATTACCAAGTTGAAATGCTGCATTCCATAGTCCAATCAAGAACCCCCTCATTTCATGTGGACACTGAGCTATTGTGAACTCTAATAATGTTGGAAAAATGAAAGCAAAAGCAATCCCATGTAAAATTTGAGGAACAATAAATGCTTTGTATGAAGTAGTATTTAAATTAAAACTGTCACTACAAGCCAACATGACAACATAGTATAATGTAGTCAATAAAGCAAAAGTAACTCCTAAACCGACTCTCTTGAGCATGCTAGGAATAAATTTATAGAAACATGGATATATCAACAAGTGATAGAGAAGAATAAGAACTACAGCTACAGAGAAGTATAATAAATCCTTATTGACACAGCATAAAATGAACTGTGAAGTTTTGTTTGAAAGTAAAAAATTGTACATTATTATTTCTCCAGCATAGTTGACGACCACAATAGAAATTAATAATGGAATTAGCCTTAAAACAGTTTTAACATCCTCTACCTGCTCCTCTGAGAAAGGTCCACCATACTTGTATTTACCTAAGTCTAGACGTGAAGGATAGTCTTCCTCCCAGTATGTTAAAGCACTACGATTTCTTGGATATTTGTTTTTTCTGGCATAATTAAGTACTTGACTAATACGTTTGACTGGATTGACAATATGTGGAGTAGTATCAAGCCAATGTTTAAAGAGATAGTTAGTTATTAATACTACAGATACAGTGAAACCTGATAAGACATATGATATAATCAAAAACTCTTCAAATAAACATTGTCCAATTTCAAACAGAAGATAACATAAAGGCGTGCACACAGCATAGCAATAGATAATAGTACTTAGTTCATCAGCTGATGCTCCTATTACTTGATCAAGACTGAATTGAACAATATTAGAGTAAAAAGAACAACTACCAATTAATTCCAGTATAAAAGCTATGCTGAAGGTTACTAAAGAAAGAATGTCATATTCTGGTAAGTACGACTTAATAATAATTGACAAGCCAGTAATTATCCAAGACACAAATGAAAAATGTACACCAACAATGATAGTTTTATATCTACCTGTCTTTACATCAGCAAGTAGACCAAAGAGTGGAAATGAGATCAGGCATATCAGACACAATCCTATACTGTAAAAAATGTACTGACTTTGATGATGTTCAATATTGCTGTTGAGGTAGACTGCTTCACCAATATATAGTATTGAATTGATATGGAAAATCATCAACACATGCATGAGAATGAGAAGTATCACTGATTTAGAACTAATTCTTCGGTTAGAGCAGGTTAGACTAAGTGTCTTCATCTCCAACGAATCAATAATGTAATTTCAGTGTAAATATTAAAATGAAATAACAATGTATGACCTGATTTTCAATAAGGGACCACTTCTAGAAAAACATTTGTGATCTGAATTGTGAAAAGGGACCATTGTTAAAACACCTCATAAACTTTGTTTATATACAGTTGTTATATATGTACGACTATTTATTATAACTCTATGTATACAAAGGATGTTTTAACAGTAGTTCCTTTTCACAAATCATGTCACAAATGTTTTGACAGAAGTGGTTACATATTGTGATAACTGTATAAATATTCATGCACTTCTCAAGAATTTGCTTGTTTTTGTTTTTTATTTAATTTGCGGTAAAACCTTATAATATATATATATATATATGTATGTATTTATGTATGTATATAGCTCTGTAATATTTTTACACAGCCAATAATCTACGGAAATGAATCACGCTGTTTGCTTAACATTTGTGTATCGTATATATATATGCGTATATTTGCATGATACGCAGTTTTTGTGATACGCCTTGTAAATACAACTATGATTCAAGTTATTTATGTCTGTAGTTGTTGTCACTGTTTCATCAATGACAGTACATCATGTGAGATACATTAAATTAATTCTGACATGATACTGAATGAAAGTAAATTAGTCGATATGCCTGAAGCCACATTGAAAGATATTAAAGAGGTAGTGTAAGGTACATCATTATTATTTCTTTGATCATGTTATTCAAATCAGTTAGTCACATTTATTGCAATACCCATTATGAACAATTTAAATGAAATCTGGATATACATTATAAGTGATAGTTGGGTAATAAAAGAAATAATCAAATAATACAAGAAGTGGCAATTGAATGATCAAAAAGGTGTTAAATGAATAGTAAATGACTTACTAACCAAGTGATATATGAAAGTGAGATAAAGACATATGAATATGAATATGAACCTTCCACTACTGCAAGCAATCTGCAATAATCAGTTGTCATCTGTACAATATAATGTGAAATGTGTTCATTGATATATATTTATTTATTTTGGTTAATGTACTTACAATAAAGATCTTCAAATCCATCATTGCTAAACATAGGAACAGATAGCTCTTCATTAATATCATGAACGACATATTCATTAACTAACACAGGATTGTCACCATATTCCACAGTAATTTCTTCATTGTAACAGAATGCCCTATCCTCGTCCATCATGGCATCCCATTCTTCTTGTGAGGGTTCACCATTATGATAGACTTCTGCCAACCACTCTGAATTTTTTATGCATTTTTTCTTTTTCAAGATTAAGAGTAGTAACTTCACAAATTTTCTCAGTGTGACAAGCATACAGCAAAATTTAAATTGCCTTTCTGATGCGTTTACTTAGAAGTAAAGCAAGATGTCTGGTGAATGTAGGTAGCTTTTCCTTAGGAGCCTTCATGTATACGACCAATGAAGAGGCCAAATCATGTGTTTAAAACTTTGCATGCTTTTGGCATCGTGCAACACCCAAAATCTGAATAGAAGGAATAAAATTTACTTTGGTCAATAAATATGTCAATAGTACCCCCTGTCTTTCTTCAGTTTTAAATGTAGAATAAGTTTTATGTAAAAAAAATCAATTGATTTCTCGTATTTGTGTTCATCTCGTGATAAAGCCTTCAGTACGTTCCTAACACAGTTCTAAGATTTTAATCTGCTGCATCAACTAATATTTTCAAGTGTAAATTATATTGATGATTTATTTGTTTAAACATTTAATCTATCTACATTCTTTTAATCATTAGTAATTTTTATATATTTGCTATAATATTGCTTAATAACTTGTGGTCAGTATGAAATTGTTAATTGTGGTATATATGCACTGTTTTTGTATTTTTGGTCAGTCTTGCTGTGTTGTTGTATTGCTTATTTTGTTCTGTAAACTCTTTGAGTTATTTTATGTTCTCATATAATGCTATATACTTTGTCATATCAACAGCTTATAATACAGATATAACAATATTATTTTGTTTTCCCTTTACATATAATGTGATAATTACTCAATCCATAACAATGCTTGCTGTAGTTTTTTGTATCACAGGACCCACATGATAACTGACATTTCATATCTTGATGTGGTGGTCCTGTTTAAATTTAAATAGCAAGCAAGTAAACTTAAGCAAATGACACATCAATATTGATTAAAGTATAACTGCAAAATTAGTTTTTAAGTAAAGTTAATTAACACTAAATTAATCATTAATAAATTACCTAAATGTAATTAGTCTGTTGATTCAAGTGATAGTCCATTTCTTTACTATATTGAATTTCTTGAACCAAATGTCTTTCATAATGTTCCTCAGCTATCAATTGTACATTGACTTCTGACTCTTGTAACGTTTGGCTAGTATCAGAAATATAATAAGTATTATAAGAATAATGACACTCTTTAATACATGATAGTAAAGACTCTGACAGTGTATTTCTTCTTGACAACTAAATGGATACTTTCCACTAATATTAATAAGATCACCAAATGCAAGTGCTGCATACCATAGTCCAATCAAACCTCATGTAGACACCGAGCTATTGTGAACTCTAATGATGTTGGAAAAGATTTAAACAAATTCATAGGATTCATAGGAGCTGTAGGAGGAGAAGGCTTTACCTCTTGACATACCTGACAAGTCTTGCATAGTTCTTCAACAAACTTATCTGAGGATGGCCAACAAAAATATATTCTGGTAATAGCCTTCCTTCCAGTCATACCAGGATGAGTCTTGAATAGTTTGGTTATGATACGTTTTTGCAACTTAGTAGGAATGACTACATGAATTCCCCATATATATAGGAGACAATTCTTCTCAATAGTAAATTCATCTTTACAACTATAAAATGACTTAAGAATATTAATTATCAAAATTGGAAGGCCGAGCTGATTTAATATAATGGAAAATTTGAAATAATACAGGGTCACAACAAGTAGCTTGTTGTAACTCTGTTGCTGTCACAGGCAATGAGTCTGAGTCTATTTGCTTTATGTTAAAAGTAGTTAGTTCTATTGGAACAGCCTATGTTTAAGGGTGTTGCTAAGGGTAAAAGTGATAACATGTCAGCATTACTATGCTAGCTGGTAGAGCGATATATGGTACATCATAATTATATGCCACAACAAAGTGGCCAATCTCTGGAGCCTAGCAGCTGCTAGAGAGGGTATCTTCTTGGGACTGAATGTGGAGTTTTGATTAATTATAATTGTAAATGGCATGCTTCTAAGAACTTGTAAAACTTTTTAAGGCCAAAAATAAGGGATAAATCTTTTTTATCTAGTTGGGAATTGTTATATTCACTTAATGATAATGTACAGGAAAGCAAAAGCAATAGGTTTTTTAATCCATTAGGCATGATATGTGAAATGACAGTACCAACCTCATAGTTTGACGCATCACCTGGTAAAATAATTGGCAGGTCTGGGTTGTAGTGAACTAAAACATCAGAATAAATTAATAGAGACTTTCTTTTTCAAAGGCTTTCTAACATTCATATAACAACTCTATTTAACATTACATAAAAGTTGATTAAGAGGGTGGAGCACTGAGGCAAAATCACAAACAAATTTACTGTAGTAATTGAGTAAACCAAGGAAGGATTGTAACTTACTAACACTACTAGGTGAAGGAGCATTAACAATAGCATCGAACTTACTCTGTGATGTGTGGATTCCTACAGAGTCTACACAATGTCCTAGGAATTCAACTGAAACCTTATAGTCACTACCTATTCGGATTTTTCCACCTTTCTTTGGGACTGGTACAATAGGAGCGGCCCAATCACTACTTACAACGTTTATGAGAATTTCAGCATTGACTAGTCTATCAAGTTCTACATTAATCACTGTCTTGAGTGCTATTGAAACAGACAATCCTGTGTTAATCTCCATACACAACTCAGTGCCATTAACTAAAAAAGTAACTGTTTATGCATATGGGTTACGAGAGCCTCTATACCCATGTTGAAAATATCTAGTTCCTGCATGTTCCTTAGGAGAAGTCATATCACTATCGATCCTGGTTAAAGCACAATTACAAGTAGGAGTAACAGTTGTGGGTCAACCATGTCCTTTTGACATACCAATAGTAGCCTTTCTTTTGGCACTTAAAACAAGTTGCATCTTTTAAATGACAGTCTCTTGAGAGCTTGTTGTTCTCCCCATAGTGAAAATAAGTTTTGTATACATACATTTGCTATATATGCACGACTATTTATGGTAACTGCATATATGTATGTAAGAATATGGAATGTTGAGGTTGGTACTATAGAAGACTGTTTGATTTTTTTAATACCAAAATAGATTATATTGTTTTCATTGGAGACATGTGTTAGGAGTATACAAACCAGTATATTTCTGTACTTTTGCGCGTTTACTTTTTAAAATAATTTTTAACGAAAAGAGACTCCTACTTGATGATAGCAAGAGTGATTGTATGTAGGACACAAGTGTTACATCATATTAATCAAGTAGAAGGATTACAACATGTAAATAAGACCACAAAGTAAAACAACAGGAATTCAAAATACAAAAGTCTGCCAGGTATGCAAGCTTTACATATTTCTTTTATAATCAAATGACTATTCGCAAGTCCATTTTAAATTATAAAAGTCCATTTTAGATTATAAAATGAGTATAAACTTGTACTCAGTGGCATTAATTCAAGGATGATGTTAACTTCTGAGAAAGGGGAGGATATATTATTCGAGGGCAGCATAACTTGTGGCTACAATATATGTGAGGAATTTTGATATTGTCATTCTTTGTTTCAGATGCATCCCTTACATTCATTTTAAAATTTTGTCATGAACTTTGTATATATGGTATGAATATGAACCACAGAATGCTCACACAAGCAAGATAACATATAGTTTTCTTGCATTATAAAAAAAATCCTTTGGGCCATGTTCTAGAATCTGCTGGCATTACGGAGTGTAGCGGATAAAGCTGTCAAATTATATTAAGTGTTACTAAACGAATTCTTAACTTTTGTACATAAAAAATAACTTTATATATATATACTCACTGTTTCTGATGTGACCACTCTGCTTTATAGAGGCGTGGCAACGACGTGAGATGGTATAATGAACTTGTTTCACTAACTCAAACTTCTGAACTATCTTCTCTATTGTATGTACAGTATTAACTTCTGTAGTAACAACTTTCTATGACTTAAAGAAACTCCCAGAAATGAGTAAACAAAAAAACACTGTTATAACATCAAAAAGCAGTTTTGCATACATATATAATAGTTATGGATATATAGCAACTGTATGTATACAAAACTGAGATGTTTGAGATTTTTTAACAATGGTTTGTTCACAAATTAGGTCACAATGTTTAGACAGAAGTGGTCTCTTTTTGAAAATGAGGTCACATATGTCAATATCCGATATTCATATTATTTCTCTCATTGGACCATTTTATATTTAATAATAATAATTGTATTTTGAGAGATGGACAAAGTGCTATAAGAGTGTGTGTGGTTGGTATTAAAGCTGATGTTACAGTTACTGTGAGTTAGTTAGCTGAAATAGATGGAATAGTTGCCTTGAAGGGATCTGTTTTTGCACATTACCTTACAAGTGTAGCTGTTAAAGTACTGTTGTTGGTAGTTTAATGTCAGTGATAATAATACCATTAGATGTTTATAAGATTGTGTCTAATTCTTTTAAACTGAAAAAAAAGTTCAACTGTCTCTTCAAGCATACAATAATTTTTTTGTAGAATTTAAAAAAAAGGAAGTGTTCTTGGCAGGTGAATTATAAATATTTCAAACCAAACAGAGATTTGCTATTAAAAGTATCAATGTGCACTTGTTAGCAAACAAACTTAACAAATGTCTAATACATGTACAGAATACTAATAGTCACATACTATTGATTAAAGTATAACAAGGACAGGTTTACTTTGCAAGTAAAAGTTAACAGACACTAAATTAATCATTTATAAAGTAAACTAAATGTAATTAGTCTGTTGATTCAAGTGATAGTCCCATTTCTCTTCTGTATTGATCTTCCTGATCCAAATATCTTTCATAATGTTCCTCAGCTATTAAATGTATGTTGACTTCATTTTCTCTTACTCTAAACTTGTAACGTTTGGCTAGTATCAGGAATATAATAAGTATTATGAGAATAATGACACTCTTTAGTACATGATAGTAAAGACTTTGACAGTGTGTTTCTCCTTGGCAACTAAATGGATATTTTCCACTATTATTAATAACATTACCAAGTTGAAATGCTGCATTCAATAGACCAATCAAGAACCCCCTCATTTCATGTGGACACTGAGCTATTGTGAACTCTAATAATGTTGGAAAAATGAAAGCAAAAGCAATCCCATGCAAAATTTGAGGAACAATAAATGCTTTGTATGAAGTGGTATTTAAACTGTCACTACAAGCCAACATGATAACATAGTATAATGTAGTCAATAAAGCAAAAATAACTCCTAAACCAACTCTCTTTAGCATGCTAGGAATAAATTTGTAGAAACATGGATATATCAACAAGTGATAGAGAAGAGTAAGAACTACAGCTACAGAGAAGTACAATAAATCCTTATTGACACAGCATAAAATGAACTGTGAAGTTTTGTTTGAAAGTAAAAAATTGTACATTATTATTTCTCCAGCATAGTTGACGACCACAATAGAAATTAGTAATGGAATTAGCCTTAAAACAGTTTTAACATCCTCTACCTGCTCCTCTGAGAAAGGTCCACCATACTTGTCTTTACCTAAGTCTAGACGTGAAGGATAGTCTTCCTCCCAGTATGTTAAAGCACTACGATTTCTTGGATATTTGTTTATTCTGGCATAATTAAGTACTTGACTAATACGTTTGACTGGATTGACAATATGTGGAGTAGTATCAAACCAATGTTTAAAGAGATAGTTAGTTATTAATACTACAGATACAGTGAAACCTGATACGACATAAGATATATTAATAAAATGTTCAAACAAACATTGTCCAATTTCAAACAGAAGATAACATAAAGGCGTGCACACTGCATAGCAATAGATAATAGCACTTAGTTCATCAACTGATGCTCCTATTACTTGATCAAGAATGAATTGAACCAGATTAGAGTAAAAACAACAACTACCAATCAATTCCAGTATAAAAGCTATACTGAAGGTTATGAAAGAAAGAGTGTCATATTCTGGCAAGTACGACTTAATAATAATTGACAAGCCAGTAATTATCCAAGACATAAATGAGAAATGTACACCAACAATGATAGTTTTATATCTACCTGTCTTTACATCAGCAAGTAGACCAAAAAGTGGAAATGATAGGCATATCAGACACAATGCTATACTGTAAAAATTGTACTGACTTTGATGATGTTCAACATTGCTGTTGAGGTAGACTGATTCACCAACATATAGTATTGAATTGATATGGAAACTCATAAACACATGCCAGAGAATGAGAAGTATCACTGATTTAGAACTAATTCTTCGGTTAGAGCAGGTTAGACAAAGTGTCTTCATCTCCAAACATTCAATAATGGAATTTCAGTGTAAATATGAAAATGGAATAACAATGTATGACCTGTATTTCATATTAATCAAGTAGAAGGATTACAACATGTAAATAAGATCACAAAGTAAAACAACAGGAATTCAAATTACAAAAGTCTGCCAGGTATGCAAGCTTTACATATTTCTTTTATAATCAAATGACTATTCGCAAGTCTATTTTAAATTATAAAAGTCCATTTTAGATTATAAAAATTAATTCAAGGGTGACACTAACTTCTGAGAAAGGGGAGGATATATTATTCGAGGGCAGCATAACTTGTGGCTACTATATATGTGAGGAATTTTGATATTGTCATTCTTTGTTTCAGATGCATCCCTTACATTCATTTTAAAATTTTGTCATGAACTTTGTATATATGGTATGAATATGAACCGCATATGCTCACACAAGCAAGATAACATATAGTTTTCTTGCATTATAAAAAAAATCCATTGGGCCATGTTCTAGAATCTGCTGGCATTACGGAGTGTAGCGGATAAAGCTGTCAAATTATATTAAGTGTTACTAAACGAATTCTTAACTTTTGTACATGAAAAATTACTTTATATATATATATATATACTCACTGTTTCTGATGTGACCACTCTGCTTTCTAGAGGCGTGACCATTACGTAAGGATGGTATAATAAACTGTTTCACTAACTCAAACATCTAAACTATCTTTTCTATTGTATGTACACTATTAACTGCTGTAGTAACAACTTTCTATGACTTAAAGAAACTTCCAGAAATGAGTAAACAATATGTGACTTGAAAAAAAACACTGTTATAACATCAAAAAGCAGTTTTGCATACATATAGAATAGTTATGCATATATAGCAACTGTATGTATACAAAACTGAGATGTTTGAGATGTTTAACAATGGTTTGTTCACAAATTAGGTCACAATGTTTAGACAGAAGTGGTCCCTTTTTGCAAATGAGGTCACATATGTCAATATCCGATATTCATATTATTTCTCTCATTGGACCAATTTATATTTTAAAATAATAATTGTATTTTGAGAGATGGACCAAGTGCTATAAGAGTGTGTGTGGTTGGTATTAAAGCTGATGTTACAGTTACTGTGAGTTAGTTAGCTGAAATAGATGGAATAGTTGCCTTGAAGGAATCTGTTTTTGCACATTACCTTACAAGAGTAGCTGTTAAAGTACTGTTGTTGGTAGTTTAGTGTCAGTGATAATAATACCATTAGATGTTTATGAGATTGTGTCTAATTCTTTTAAACTGAAAAAAAAGTTCAACTGTCTCTTCAAGCATACAATATTTTTTTTGTAGAATTTAAAAGAAAAGGAAGTGTTCTTGGTAGGTGAATTATAAATATTTCGAACCAAACAGAGATTTGCTATTAAAAGTATCAATATGCACTTGTTAGCAAACAGACTTAACAAATGTCTAATACATGTACAGAATACTAATAGACACATACTATTGATTAAAGTATAACATGGACAGGTTTACTTTGTAAGTAAAAGTTAACAGACACTAAATTAATCAGTTATAAAGTAAACTAAATGTAATTAATCTGTTGATTCAAGTGATAGTCCCTTCTCTCTTCTGTATTGATCTTTTGAAGCAAATATTTTTTATAAGGTTCCTCAGCTATCAAATGTATGTTGACTTCATTTTCTCTTACTCTAAACTTGTAACGTTTGGCTAGTATCAGGAATATAATAAGTATTATGAGAATAATGACACTCTTTAGTACATGATAGTAAAGACTCTGACAGTGTATTTCTCCTTGGCAACTAAATGGATATTTTCCACTATTATTAATAACATTACCAAGTTGAAATGCTGCATTCAATAGACCAATCAAGAACCCCCTCATCTCATGTGGACACTGAGCTATTGTGAATTCTACTGATGTTGGAAAAATGTAAGCAAAAGCAATCCCATGCAAAATTTGAGGAACAATAAATGCTTTGTATGAAGTGGTATTTAAACTGTCACTACAAGCCAACATGATAACATAGTATAATGTAGTCAATAAAGCAAAAATAAGTGAATATGTTATATACAGTTGTTATATATGTACGACTATTTATGATAACTATATGTATACAAAGGATGTTTTAACAGTAGTCCCTTTTCACAAATCATGTCACAAATGTTTTGACAGAAGTGGTTGCTTGTTGTAAATCAGGTTACATATTGTGATAACTGTATAAATTTCATTTTAAGTTATTATTTCTGTTAGGCCTTTTTTATGTAATTTGCGGTGAAACCTTATAATATATATATATGTGTGTGTGTATATATATAGCTCTGTAATATTTTTAAACATCCAATAATCTACGGAAATGAATCACGCTGTTTGCTTAATATTTGTGTATCGTATGCGTATATTAAGATGATACGCAGTTTTTGTGATACGCCCAGTAAATACAACTATGATTCAAGTTATTTATACATGTCTGTAGTTGTTGTCACTGTTTCACCAATGACAGTACATCGTGTGAGATACATTAAATTAATTCTGACATGATACTGAATGAAAGTAAATTATAGTCAATACGCCTGAAGCTACATTGAAAGATATTAAAGAGGTAGTGTAAGGTACATCATTATTATTTCTTTGATGATGTTATTCAAATCAGTTAGTCACATTTATTGCAATACCCATTATGAACAATTTAAATGAAATCTGGATATATATTATAAGTGATACTTGGGTAATAAAAGAAATAATACAAGAAGTGGCAATTGAATAATCAAAAAGGTGTTAAATGAATGGTGAATGACATACTAAACAAGTGATATATGCTATATGAAAGTGAGATAAAGACATGATAAATATGAATATGAACCTTGTCATCTGTACAATATAATGTGAAATGTGTTCATTGATATATATTTATTTTGGTTAATGTACTTACAATGAAGATCTTCAAATCCATCATTGCTAAACATAGGAACAGATGGCTCTTCATTAATATCATGAACGACATATTCATCAACTAACACAAGATTGTCCCCATATTCCATACTAATCTCTTCATTGTAACAGAATGCCCTATCCTTGTCCATCAAGGCATCCCATTCTTCTCGTGAGGGTTCACCATTATGATAGACTTCTGCTCCCTGAATTTTTTTTACGCATTTTTTCTTTTTCAAGATTGAGAGTATAGTTACTCTCACAAATTTTCTCTGTGTGACAAGCATACAACAAATTAAAATTGTCTTTCTGATGCGTTTACTTACAAGTAAAGCAAGATGTCTGGTGAATGTAGGTAGTTTTTCCTTAGGAGCCTTCATGTATACAACCAATGAAGAGACCAAATCATGTGTTGAAAACTTTGCATGCTTTTGGCATCGTGCAACACCCAAAATCTGAATAGAAAGAATAAAATTTACTTTGGTCAATAAATATGTCAATAGTACCCTCCGTCTTTCTTCAGTTTTAAATGTAGAATAAGTTTTATGTAAAAATGCAATGGATTTCTCGTATTTGTGTTCATCTCGTGATTCAGCCTTCAGTACGTTCCTAACACAGTTCTAAGAGGATAACAGTCAAAATATTACATGAAGTTCATTTTACTGATTTGGAATGTTTGCTGCATGTAGACATTATAGCTTAATTATTAGCTTAAAGTGAAATTGTAACATGTACCTCCATTTGGAATTGAACAACATGTATTCATTTAATGTAGCAAAGTTATTTTTGCTGATATAAATTATAATGTGAACAAAGATGGTACATTCTCCTCCAAAAAATTCTAAACACCAACATACAGACATATATTATTGGTTAACTACGAAATTAATTTTTAAGTAAATGTAAACTGAAACTTAATCATTTATAAACAAAACTAAATGTAATTAGTCTGTTGATTCAAGTGATAGTCCCTTTTCTCTTCTGTATTGATCTTCCTGATCCAAATATCTTTCATAATGTTCCTCAGCTATCAAATGTATGTTGATTTCCTTTTCTCTCACTCTATACTTGTAACGTTTGGCTAGTATCAGGAATATAATAAGTATTATGAGAATAATGACACTCTTTTGTACATGATAGTAAAGACTTTGACAGTGTATTTCTCCTTGGCAACTAAATGGATACTTTCCACTAATATTAATAAGATCACCAAGTTTAAATGCTGCATACCATAGTCCAATCAAAAACCCCCTCATCTCATGTGGACACTGAGCTATTGTGAATTCTAATGATGTTGGATAAATGAAAGCAAAAGCAATCCCATGTAAAATTTGAGGAACAATAAATGCTTTGTATGAAGTGGTATTTATATTAAAACTCTCTCTACAAGCCAACATGATAACATAGTATAATGTAGTCAATAAAGCAATAATAAGTCCTAAACCAATTCTCTTGAGCATACTAGGAATAAATTTATAGAAATATGGATATATCAACAAGTGATAGAGAAGAATAAGAAATAAAGCTATGAAGAAGTATAATGAATCATTGTTGACAAAACATATAATGAACTGTGAACTTTTGTTTGGAAGTAAATAATCACTCGTTATTAATTCTCCTGCACACCTAAAACCCACAATAGAAATTAATAATGGAATTAACCTTAAAACTGTTTTAACATCCTCTACCTGCTCCTCTGAGAAAGGTCCACCATACTTGTCTTTACCTAAGTCTAGACGTGAAGGATAGTCTTCCTCCCAGTAAGTTAAAGCACTACGATTTCTTGGATATTTGTTTTTTCTGGCATAATTGAGTACTTGACTAATACGTTTGACTGGATTGACAATATGTGGAGTAGTATCAAGCCAATGTTTAAAGAGATAGTTAGTTATTAATACTACAGTTACAGTGAAACCTGATAAGACATAAGGTATAATAAAAAAATGTTCAAACAAACACTGTCCAGTTTTAAATATAAGATCAGCTAAGACAAAGCTCACAACATCCCAATAGATAATAGTACTTAGTTCATCAGCTGATGCTCCTATTACTTGATCAAGACTGAATTGAATAATATTAGAGTAAAAACAAGAACTACCAATCAATCCTAGTATAAAAGATATACCTAAGGCTACTAAAGGAAGAATGTCATATTCTGGTAAGTATGAGTTTATGACAATTGTCAAGCCATTAATTATCCAAGATAAAAATGAGAAGTGTACACCAACAATGATAGTTTTATATCTACCTGTCTTTACATCAGCAAATAGACCAAAGAGTGGGTATGACAGAAATATAAGACAGAATGCTATACTGTAAAAAATATACTGACTTTGATGATGTTCAACATTGATATTGTGGTAGACTGTTTCACCAACATATAGTATCGAATTGATATGGATATCCATCAGGACATGCCAGAGAATGAGAAGTATCACTGATTTAAAACTATTTTTTCTTATAGAGCAAGTTAGATTAAGTTTCTTCATTTCCTAGCAATTAATAATGTAATTTCAGTGTAAATATTAAAATGGAATAACAATGAATGACCTGATTTTCAATAAGGGACCACTTCTAGAAAAACATTTGTGATCTGAATTGTGAAAAGGGACCACTGTTAAAACACCTCAAAAACTTTGTTTATATACAGTTGTTATATATGTACGACTATTTATTATAACTGTATGTATACAAAGGATGTTTTAACAGCAGTCCCTTTTCACAAATCATGTCACAAATGTTTTGACAGAAGTGGTCGCTTATTGTAAATCAAGTTACATATTGTGATAAATGTATAAATATTCATTTCGAGTTATTATTTCTGTTAGGCCTTTTTTTATTTAATTTCCGGTGAAACCTTATAATATATATATATATATATATATATATATATATATATATATATATATATATATACAGCTCTGTAGTATTTTTACACAGCCAATATTCTACGGAAATGAATCACGCTGTTTGATTAACATTTGTGTATTGTATGCGTATATTAAGATGATACGTAGTTTTTGTGATAAGCCCTGTAAATACAACCATGATTCAAGTTATTTATACATGTCTGTAGTTGTTGTCGCTGCTTCACCAATGACAGCACATCATGTGAGATACATTAAATTAATTCTGACATGATACTGAATGAAAGTAAATTATAGTCAATACGCCTGAAGCTACATTGAATGATATTAAAGAGGTAGTGTAAGGTACATCATTATTATTTCTATTTGCTTTATATTAAAATGGTAAGTTCCAATGGAACAACCTATGTTAAAGGGTCTCTTTAAGGGTAAAAGTAATAACATGTCAGCGTTACTATGCTGGCTGGTGGAACGATATGGTACATCATAATTATATGCCACAACAAAGTGGCCAATCTCTGGAGCCTAGCATCTGCTGCTAAAGAGAGTATCCTCTTTTTGGGACTGAATTTGGAGGTTAGTGGTTTGTGATAAGTTATAATTGTAAAATGCTATGATTGTAAGAACTTGCAAAAGTTTTTGAGGCCAAAAATAAAGGATAAAGATTCCGTGTCTAGTTGGGAATAGTTACCTTCACTTGATGATAATGTACAGGAAACAAAAGCAATAGGTTTTTCAATCCATTAGGCATGATATGTGAAATGACAGTACCAACATCATAGTTTGATGCATCACCTGCTAAAATAATTGACAGGTCTGGGTTGAAGTGAACTAAAACATCATGCAGAAGACCACATTCATAAGACCACTTTCATTTAACATTACATAAAAGTTGATTAAGAGGTTGGAGCACTGAGGCAAAATCACAAACAAATTTAGTGTAGTAATTGAGGAAGGATTGTAACTTACTAAAACTCCTAGGTGAAGGAGCATTAACAATAGCATCGAACTTACTGTTTGATGTGTGGATTCCCAAAGAATCTACCCAATGTCCTAGGTATTTCACTTACATTGAGAAATTCGTATTTTCTGCTCTCCACCCAAACTCCATACAATTGTTACTGAAGTGACACTTCAAGATTCTTCAAATGAGCCTCTTGAGTTGCTCTAGTGATTAAAATATCATCAATGTAATATAGAACATTTGGTATACCCTCAAGGATAAAGTCTAAGTTATTTGAAGCAAGATGGGAGATGTTATTCAAAAAAAGACACCTGAGTACCTGAGTAGACATTTATGAGTGCTGATTGTTGCATACTTGCAAAAAACTTCATCTAATAACATCTGCTGGGTAGGATATGTTATTCGAGAGCAGTGTCTACACACCTTAACTTGTGGATACTATATATGTGAGGGATTTTTATATTGCCATTCAGATGCATCCCTTACATACATTCATTTTAAAAATTTTCATGTACTTTGTATACATGGTATATATATGAACCACAGAATACTCACACAAGCAAGATAACACATAGTTTGCTTGCATAATAAAAAACAATCCATTGGGTCATGTTCTAGAATCTGCTGGCATTACAGGGTGTAGCGGATGAAGCTGACAAATTATATTAAATGTTACTAATGAATTCTTAACTTTAGTATTTGAGAAATTATAAACTTTATATTTAATGACTGTTTCAATTGTGAAAAGCAAAGACCATCTCTTCTCTCTAGAGGCGTGGCAAACATGTAAGGACAGTATAATGAACTGTTTCAAACTTCTAGGATCCTTCTTGGTGTAACTTGTATGATGATGTAACTTGCACTTTGAACTCTCTTCTCTATTATATGTACATTATTAACTGCTATAGTAATACCTACTTTCTACGATTAAAAGAAACTCCCAGAAATGAGTAAGCAATATATAAATATCTGACATTCCTTTTCTCATTGGACCATTTTATAATTATGGTATTTTGAGAGATGGACAGAATGGTATATGATCGCGTGTGGTTGGCATTAAAGCTGATATGATTGTGGGTTAGCGAGCTGAAATAGACGGAATAGTTCCCTTGATGAGCTCAATACTTGCACATTGACTTTCAAATGTAGCTTTTAAAGGTATGCTTTTGTTGGTAGATTAGTGTCAGTGATAATAATATCATTAGATGTTATGAGATTGTGTCTAATTCTATTAAACTATACAAAAAGTTTATAACTGCTTCTTCAAGTTGTAGCATACAATATCATGTTTTACTTTTTGTAGTATTTGGAAGAAAAGAAAATGCTCTTGAGGAAGGTAACTTATAAGTATTTTGAACTAAACAGAGAATTGCTACTAAAAGTATCAAAGAAGGTGATACTTTATAGCCATCCTTCAAGCATATTAAACACTGCATGCCCATGTATATAACTTATTTCTTTAGACACTTGACATACGACTTGGTAATCTTCTAATTACAAGCTACCAAATATTAGAATTATTTCTCTTAAAAGAATTGATAATATTCCCAAAATGTAAATCTAACATAAAAAATAAATAAATAAAAATAAAAATCTGTTTATAATAGTTATATGAAAAAAGGAATGCTGTAAAGTTACCACTATATATGTATTATGGGGTAGCATTGCTATGTCATTGTTGTAAGGGCTGTCAAATGGAATTTGTAATAGGATGTTCCTACATACTAGACACACACATTTTATGGATGTTGTTTTTAAAGCACAAATACGTAACTGCTGTTCTATAATCATAACAGTATATGTTGTTAATACTATATTGAGTAGGAATATATGCAATGAGTCTGCTAAAACAAACTATCTATTTAACTATGATATAACTCTCTCTTCAGATTTTTATGTGCTTCATCACCTAATCTTTTCAAGCATATATTATCTAAATATTTTATCTGTTTAAACACTTAATATATCTACATTCTTTTCAATCATTAGTAAATTTATATATTTTGGTGTTTCTCCTGCACATATAAAGTCATAATTACTCAGTTCATAACAATGCTCAGTTCATACCAATGCTTTCTGTAGTTTTTTTGTATTACAGGACCTACATTAAACAAATATTTCATATGTTAATAGGTTATTCCTGTTCAAATTTAAATAAAAGCAAGCAAACAAACTAAACTAATGTCTAATACATGTGCAGAATACTAATAGACACATACTATTGAATAAAGTATAATACAGGTTTACTTTGAAAGTAAAACTTAATTGACACTAAATTGATCATTTATAAACTAAACTAAATGTAATTAGTCTGTTGTTTCAAATGATAGTCCCATTTCTCTTCTGTATTGATCTTCCTGATCCAAATATCTTTCATAATGTTCCTCAGCTATTAAATGTATGTTGACTTCATTTTCTCTGACTCTAAACTTGTACCGTTTGGCTAGTATCAGGAATATAATAAGTATTATGAGAATAATGGCACTCTTTAATACATGATAGTAACGACTTTGGCAGTGTATTTCTCCTTGGCAATTGAATGGATACTTTCCACTAATATTAATAAAAGCACCAAGTTGAAGTGCTGCATACCATAGTCCAATCAAAAACCCCCTCATCTCATGTGGACACTGAGCTATTGTGAATTCTAATGATGTTGGATAAATGAAAGCAAAAGAAATCCCTTGTAAAATTTGAGGAGCAATAAGTACTTTGTATGAATTGCTATTTACATTAAAACTTGCCAACATGACAACATAGTATAATGTAGTCAATAAAGCAATAATAACTCCTAAAAAAATTCTCTTGAGCATGCTAGGAATAAATTTATTGAAATATGGATATATCAAAAAGTGATAGAGAAGAATAAGAACAACAGCTACCAAGAAGTTTAACGAATCATTGTTGACACAACATAAAATGAACTGTGAAGTTTTGTTTGGAAGTAAAATATCACTTATTATTAAATCTCCTGTACACTCAACGCCCACGACAGAAATTAATAAGGGAATTAACCTTAAAACTGTTTTAACATCCTCTACCTGCTCCTCTGAGAAAGGTCCGCCATATTTCTCTTTACCTAAGTCTAGACGTGAAGGATAGTCTTCCTCCCAGTACGTTAAGGTACTACGATTTCTTGGATATTTGTTTTTTCTGGCATAATTAAGTACTTGACTAATACGTTTGACTGGATTGACAATATGTGGAGTAGTATCAAGCCAATGTTTAAAGAGATAGTTAGTTATTAATACTACAGATACAGCAATACCTGACATGACATACGACATAATGAAAAACAGTTCAAACAAACATTGTCCAACTTCAAACAGAAGATAACATAAAGGCATACACACTGCATAGCAATAGATAATAGCACTTAGTTCATCAGCTGATGCTCCTATTACTTGATCAAGAATAAATTGAACCAGGTTAGAGTAAAAACAACAACTACCAATCAATTCCAGTATAAAAGCTATATTCAAAGCTATTAATGAAAGAGTGTCATATTCTGGCAAGTACGACTTAATAATAATTGACAAGCCAGTAATTATCCAAGGCATAAATGAGAAATGTACACCAACAATGATAGTTTTATATCTACCTGTCTTTACATCAGCAAGTAGACCAAAGAGTGGAAATGATAGGCATATCAGACACAATGCTATACTGTAAAAAATGTACTGACTTTGATGATCAATATTGCTGTTGACGTAGACTGTTTCACCAACATATTGTATTGAATTGATATGGAAAGTCATCAACACATTCCAGAGAATGAGAAGTATCACTTATTTAGAACTAATTTTTCGCTTAGAGTAGGTTGGACAAAGTGTCTTCATCTCCTAATGTAATTTCAGTGTAAATATTAAAAAGGAATAACAATTTAATATGTGACCTGATTTGCAATAAGAGACCATTTCTGGGAAATCATTTGTGACCTGAACTGTGAAAAAGGACCACTATTAAAACACCTAAAAATTAATTTTATTTAATGTTTATAGTCTACAATTGTTATATATGTACGACTATTTATGATAACTGTATGTATACAAATGATGTTTTAACAGTAGTCCCTTTTCACAAATCATTTCACAAATTTTTTGCAGTAGTCGCTGATTGTAAATCAGGTTACATATTGTTATTCTAAATAAAATCATTTCTTGATATAACTATATTGTTTTATCTAACTAGGGAAATGAATAGAATAATGAGCTACAGCATGTTAAGATTAGTAATCTTATTATAGTTAGTATCAGTATACTTATTAAGATATGAATATTGTCTTAATTAAAGTAGTTTGTACCAAATTGATGTAATTATTTTACTTAAGTTGTGAACAATAACTGAGATAATTTGACCATATATTAGTTACAAATACAAGGTCAATATGTGGTCAGAGATTTAGTTAAGTGTATAGTGTGTAATACAGACTTTGTACATGATACTCTTTTGTTCTTCTTCTCTTTCTTAATAACTCCAAAAACATATACAGAAGCTTTTAAATCAAGAAATATTTTGAAATATAGAAAGTTATGACTTTTTATAAAGTATTTGCCGTTGGAAGTAATTTGACAAAAAATATGGATTCTTAAAAATTTACTTTTCAAAATTAAATGCTTTTTAAATTAAATAATATTTTATACTTTTTTAGTTTAAAAATTTAAGGATTAAGAAATAGTATATGGCTCACCTGTGTCTGCTGACCATCCTCCATTTTCCTTCTCATTAATAACAATTATAATAAATAAGTGAATAATGTTTGTTAAGAATATGGAATGCTGAAGTTTGTACTATAGAAGACTGTTTAATTTATTGGCAGCATATTGTTTTCATTGGATACAGTATATTAGAACTATACAAACCAGCATATTTATGTACTATTGCACGTCCATATATTTAAATACTTTTACAATGAAAGGTCACTCTTACTTGATGATAGTAAGAGTGACCTTACACTAAATCAATCCAGTAGAAGGATTGCAATATGTAAATAAGACCACAAAGTAAAACAACAACAATTCGAAAAATAAAATTATATCAGGTATATATACAAGCATTACGTGTTTCTTTTGTAATCAAATGACTATTTGTGTGCGATAAAGTCCATTTTAGATTATAAAAACGAGCAGTATACACTCATACTGAGCGGCTTCAAGTCATGGGCGACATTCATTTCTGAGAAAGGGGATCGAGGATATATTACTCGAGGGCAGCATCTACTCGCCTTAGCTTGTGGCTACAATAATGTGTGAGGGATTTTGATATTGCCATTCTTTGTACATGTTTCAGGTGCATCTCTTACTTTTCATTTTAAAATTTTTCATGTATTTTGTATACATGGTATATATATGAACCACAGAATACGCACACAAGCAAGATAACACATTGTTTGCTTATATTATAAAATTGGGCCATGTTGTTGGCATTACAGGATGTAGCGGATAAAGGTGACAAATTATATTAAGTGTTACTAAACGAATTTTTAACTTTAGCATATGAAAAATTACTATATACACTCACTGTTTCTGTTGTGAAAAACAAAGACCCACTCTACTTTCTAGAAGCGTGGCAAGGACGTAAGTATGGTATAATAAACTGTTTCACTAACTCAAACTTCTAAACTATCTTATCTATTGTATGTACACTATTAACTGCTGTAGTAACAACAACTTTCTATGACTTAAAGAAACTTCCAGAAATGAGTTAACAACATGTGACTTGATTTGTAAAAGACACTATTATAACATATCAAAAACAGTTTTGCATACATATAGAATAGTTATGGATATATAGCAACTGTATGTATACAAAACTGAAATATTTGAGATGTTTTAACAATGTTCTCAAATCAGGTCACAAATGTCTTGATTCACTGAATAATGTATTATTTTTCTCATTTGACCATTTTATATTTAATAATAATTATGGTATTTTGAGAGATGGACAAAGTGTTATAAGATTGTGTGTGGTTGGTATTAAAGCTGATGTGACTGTGGGTTAGCTAGATGAAATAGATGGAATAGTTCCCTTGAAGGGCTCTGTGTTTGCACATTACCTTACAAGTGTAGCTATCAAAGGTATTATTGGTGGTATATTAGTAGTCAGTGATAATAATACCATTAGATGTTTATGAGATTGTGTCTAATTCTATTAAACTGAAAAAAAAGTTCAACTGCCTCTTCAAGCTATGGCATGCAATTTTTTTAACCTTTTATAGAATTGAAAAGAAAGAGAAAAGAAATGCTCTTGAGGAAGGTAAATTATAAATGTTTTGAACTAGACATACATTTGCTATTAAAAGTATCAATAAGTGTGACACTCTGTAGCCATCCTTTAGGCATATTGAACACTAGTACTGCCCATGTATTTATAGTTCTTGACTTACTGATATTAAATATGACAGGAGTGTTAAGAAAAATAGGCATGTGCTTCTTAATTTGAAGTATTTATTTGTATGTGGTTGTTTTTTTAAACCATATTTACAAATATTAATTGAACAACATGTATTCATTTAATGTAGCAAAGTTATTTTTGCTGATATAAATTATAATGTGAACAAAGATGGTACATTCTCCTCCAAAAAATTCTAAACACCAACATAATAAAAGAGATACATTAACATAATCTATCATTTGCATGTTAATAAAAATCTGTTTATAATAGTTTTTTTTTTTTTTAAATGGATGCTGTAATACTACCACTATGTATTATGTGATAGCTTTCTTATGCCATTGTTGTAAGGGCTGTTACATGGAATTTATAATAAGACATTCCTACATACTAGACGCACATAGTTTTTCAGATGTGATTTCTAAATCACAGATACACAACTGCTGTTTTATAATCAAAATTGTATATGTTGTTAATACTTTATTGAGTGGGAATGCATGCAATGAGTCAATCAACATAAGCTATCTATTAACAGTCATATAACTCTCCCCTATAAGATTTCTGTTTCATTGCCTAATCCTTTTAAGTCTAAATTATCTCAATGATTTATCTGTTTAAACATTTAATCTATCTACATTCTTTTAACGATTAGTAATTTTATATATTTTTGTTTTCTTCTCCACAAATAAAGTCATAATTACTCAGTTCATAACAATGCTTGCTGCAGTTTTTTGTGTGACAGGACCCTTCATATCTTGATGTGGTATTCCTGTTTAAATTTAAATAAAAGCAAGCAAACAAACTTAAGCAAATGTCTAATAAATGTACAGAATACAAACAGACATATATTATTGGTTAACTACGAAATTAATTTTTAAGTAAATGTAAACTGAAACTTAATCATTTATAAACTGAACTAAATGTAATTAGTCTGTTGATTCAAGTGATAATCCCATTTCTTTTCTGTATTGAACTTCCTGATTCAAATATCTTTCATAATGTTCCTCAGCTATCAAATGTATGTTGACTTCATTTTCTCTGACTCTAAACTTGTAACGTTTGGCTAGTATCAGGAATATAATAAGTATTATGAGAATAATGACACTCTTTAGTACATGATAGTAAAGACTTTGACAATGTATTTCTCCTTGGCAACTAAATGGGTACTTTCCACTAATATTAATAAGATCACCAAGTTCAAATGCTGCATACCATAGTCCAATCAAAAACCCTCTCATCTCATGTGGACACTGAGCTATTGTGAACTCTAATGATGTTGGAAAAATGAAAGCAAAAGCAATCCCATGCAAAATTTGAGGAACGAAAAATGCTTTGTATGAAGTGGTATTTATATTAAAACTCTCTCTACAAGCCAACATGATAACATAGTATAATGTAGTCAATAAAGCAATAATAAGCCCTAAACTAATTCTCTTGAGCATGCTAGGAAAACGTTTATAGAAATATGGATATATCAACAAGAGATAGAGAAGAATAAGAAAAACAGCTACCAAGAAGTATAATGAATCATTGTTGACAAAACATAAAAAGAACACTGATGTCTTGTTTGAAAGTAATAAATCATTACTTATTACTTCTCCTGCACACTCAACGCCCACAATAGAAACTAATAATGGGATTAACCTTAAAACTGTTTTAACATCCTCTACTTGCTCCTCTGAGAATGGTCCACCATACTTGTTTTTACCTAAGTCTAGACGTGAAGGATAGTCTTCCTCCCAGTATGTTAAAGCACTACGATTTCTTGGATATTTATTTTTTCTGGCATAATTAAGTACTTGACTAATACGTTTGACTGGATTGACAATATGTGGAGTAGTATCAAGCCAATGTTTAAAGAGATAGTTAGTTATTAATACTACAGATATAGTGAAACCTGACAAGACATAAGATATAATAAAAAACTCTTCAAACAAACACTGTCCAGTTTTAAATATAAGATCAGCTAAGGGGATGCACACAGTATGCCAATAGATAATAGCACTAAGTTTATCAGCTGATGCTCCTATTACTTGATCAAGACTGCCTAATCCTTTTAAGTCCAAATTATATCACTGATTTATGTGTTTAAACATTTAATCTATCTACATTCTTTTAACGATTAGTAATTTTATATATTTTTGTTTTCTTCTCCACATATAAAGTCATAATTACTCAGTTCATAACAATGCTTGCTGTAGTTTTTTGTATGAGAGGACCCTTCATATCTTGATGTGGTATTCCTTTTTAAAATTAAATAAAAGCAAGCAAACAGCCTTAAGCAAATGTCTAATAAATGTACAGAATACAAACAGACATATATTATTGGTTAACTACGAAATTAATTTTTAAGTAAATGTAAACTGAAACTTAATCATTTATAAACTGAACTTAATATAATTAGTCTGTTGATTCAAGTGATAGTCCCATTTCTCTTCTGTATTGATCTTCCTGATCCAAATATCTTTCATAATGTTCCTCAGCTATCAAATGTATGTTGACTTCATTTTCTCTGACTCTAAACTTGTAACGTTTGGCTAGTATCAGGAATATAATAAGTATTATGAGAATAATGACACTCTTTAGTACATGATAGTAAAGACTTTGACAGTGTATTTCTCCTTGGCAACTAAATGGGTACTTTCCACTAATATTAATAAGATCACCAAGTTCAAATGCTGCATACCATAGTCCAATCAAAAACCCTCTCATCTCATGTGGACACTGAGCTATTGTGAACTCTAATGATGTTGGAAAAATGAAAGCAAAAGCAATCCCATGCAAAATTTGAGGAACAATAAGTGCTTTGTATGAAGTGGTATTTAAATTAAAACTGTCTCTACAAGCCAACATGATAACATAATATAATGTAGTCAATAAAGCAAAAATAAGTCCTAAACCAATTCTCTTGAGCATGCTAGGAATACGTTTATAGAAACATGGATATATCAACAAGAGATAGAGAAGAATAAGAAAAACAGCTATCAAGAAGTATAATAAATCCTTATTTACACAACATAAAATAAACACTGATGTTTTGTTTGGAAGTAAGAAATCATTAGTTATTACTTCTCCTGCACACTCAACGCCCACAATAGAAATTAATAATGGGATTAACCTTAAAACTGTTTTAACATCCTCGACCTGCTCCTCTGAGAATGGTCCACCATACTTGTCTTTACCTAAGTCTAAACGTGAAGGATAGTCTTCCTCCCAGTATGTTAAAGCACTACGATTTCTTGGATATTTGTTTTTTCTGGCATAATTAAGTACTTGACTAATACGTTTGACTGGATTGACAATATGTGGAGTAGTATCAAGCCAATGTTTAAAGAGATAGTTAGTTATTAATACTACAGATATAATGAAACCTGATAAAACATAAGATATAATAAAAAAATGTTCAAACAAACACTGTCCAGTTTTAAATATAAGATCAGCTAAGGGGAAGCACACAACATGCCAATAGATAATAGCACTTAGTTCATCAGCTGATGCTCCTATTACTTGATCAAGACTGAATTGAACATTATTAGAGTAAAAACAACAACTACCAATCAATCCCAGTATAAAAGCTATACCTAAGGCTACTAAAGAAAGAATGTCATATTCTGGTAAGTATGAGTTTATGACAATTGTCAAGCCAACAATTATCCAAGATAAAAATGAGAAGTGTACACCAACAATGATAGTTTTATATCTACCTGTCTTTACATCAGCAAGTAGACCAAAGAGTGGATATGAAAGAAATATAAGACAGAATGCTATACTGTAAAAAATATACTGACTTTGATGATGTTCAATATTGATGTTGAGGTAGACTGTTTCACCAAAATATTGTATCGAATTGATATGGATATCTATCAGGACATGCCAGAGAATTAGAAGTATCACTGATTTAGAACTAATTTTTCTCTTAGAGCAGGTTAGACAAAGTGTCTTCATCTCTTAGCTATCAATAATGTAATTTTAGTGTAAATATTTAAACAGAATAACAACATTGTTATTCTAAATATGATCACTTTGTTGACATAACTATTGTGTACTTAGCAAATAACAAAAAGAATAACACAATAAAACAACACACCAAAGACACAATCAAAGAACATATGCTTGGGTGTGTCCTTATAATAATTAACAACATGATAAGAACATATTACATTAATATACCACATCTTTCCTCCATTAAACAATACATAACAATATAGAGAACTGCAAAATCAAAAGAACCTGTCTGGAGGGTGGCGAAATTGTTGTGGGTAACGACGGCTGGAAACAATAGGGGCTTTGACAGCTTGCTTGGATTTATTAGGTGGCGAGAAGTTACTAGAATAATAGTCAGTATCAACATTGTAGGCAAAACTTAAATTAGAATCCAAAAGTCAAATTTGATCATTGTGTCTTCTCTATAACTGTCCATTATCCATTTCGACGATAGTGGACCAGATGTCTTTTGAACTACACCAGTCATCCGTAGGTGTTCATCTCTCTAATTACTGGTTAGCACTTTATTTCCTATATCAATTTGCTTTTCTCTCTTAGATAAATTGTGGCACTTTTTTTATTGCTGTGCTTGCTTAGCAAGCGCATGTGCTTCAATGTTAGGTTTCAAAAGACTTATCATAGTTCATAAGTCATGTTTCTAAAACAGTTCACTATATAGAAGTTACACAAGAAGGGGCGTGTGGTCTTGATGTATAACTGGAAATGAATGAATGAATTCACTTTCATTTAACATTACATAAAAGTTGATTAAGAGAGTGGAGCACTGAGGCAAAATCACAAACAAATTTAGTGTAGTAATTGAGTAAACCAAGAAAGGATTGTAAATTAATAACACTCCTAGGTGAAGGAGCATTAACAATAGCATAGAACCTACTGTTTGATGTGTGGATTCCCAAAGAATCTACCCAATGTCCTAGGTATTCCACTTACATTGAGAAATTCGTATTTTCTGCTCTCCACCCAAACTCCATACAATTGTTACTGAAGTGACACTTCAAGACTCTTCAAATGAGCCTCTTGAGTTGCTCTAGTGATTAAAATATCATCAATGTAATATAGAACATTTGGTATACCCTCAAGGATAAAGTCTAAGTTATTTGAAGCAGGATTGGAGATGTTATTCAAAAAAAGACACCTGAGTACCTGAGTAGACATTTATGAGTGTTAATTGTTGCATACTTGCAAAAAACTTCATCTAATAACATCTGCTGGGTAGGATATGTTATTCGAGAGCAGTGTCTACACACCTTAACTTGTGGATACTATATATGTGAGGGATTTTTATATTGCCATTCAGATACATCCCTTACATACATTCATTTTAAAAATTTTCATGTACTTTGTATACATTGTATATATATGAACCACAGAATACTCACACAAGCAAGATAACACATAGTTTGCTTGCATAATAAAAAACAATCCATTGGGTCATGTTGTAGAATCTGCTGGCATTACAGGGTGTAACGGATGAAGCTGACAAATTATATTAAATGTTACTAATGAATTCTTAACTTTAGTATTTGAGAAATTATATACTTCATATTTAGCCACTGTTTCAATTGTGAAAAGCAAAGACCATCT
The DNA here is from genome assembly GCA_963965975.1 of Xestospongia bergquistia. Taxonomy (NCBI): domain Eukaryota; kingdom Metazoa; phylum Porifera; class Demospongiae; order Haplosclerida; family Petrosiidae; genus Xestospongia; species Xestospongia bergquistia. The sequence continues at coordinate 7,161,509 of OZ014414.1, forward strand.
TTTCTCTCTAGAGGCGTGGCAAACATGTAAGGACAGTATAATGAACTGTTTCAAACTTCTAGGGTCCTTCTTGGTGTAACTTGTATGATGATGTAACTTGCACTTTGAACTCTCTTCTCTATTATATGTACATTATTAACTGCTATAGTAATACCTACTTTCTATGATTAAAAGAAACTCCCAGAAATGAGTAAGCAATATATAAATATCTGACATTCCTTTTCTCATTGGACCATTTTATAATTATGGTATTTTGAGAGATGGACAGAGTGCTATAAGATCGTGTGTGGTTGGCATTAAAACTGATATGATTGTGGGTTAGCGAGCTGAAATAAATGCAATAGTTGCCTTGATGAGCTCAACGCTTGCACAATGACTTTCAAATGTAGCTTTTAAAGGTATGCTGTTGTTGGTAGATTAGTGTCAGTGATAATAATACCATTAGATGTTTATGAGATTGTATCTAATTCTATTAAACTATACAAAAAGTTTAACGCCTCTTCAAGTTGTAGCATACAATATCATGTTTTACTTTTTGTAGAATTTGGAAGAAAAGAAAATGCTCTTGAGGAAGGTAAGTTATAAGTATTTTGAACTAAACAGAGAATTTCTACTAAAAGCATCAAAGAAGGTGATACTCTATAGCCATCCTTCAAGCATATTAAACACTGCATGCCCATGTATATAACTTATTTCTTTAGACACTTGACACACAACTTGGTAATCTTCTAATTACAAGCTACCAAATATTAGAATTATTTCTCTTAAAAGAATTGATAATACTTCCCATAATGTAAATCTAAAATAAAAAAATAAAAAATAATGGAATTTGTAATAGGACGTTCCTACATACTAGACACACACATGTTATGGATGTTGTTTTTAAAGCACAAATACGCAACTGCTGTTCTATAATCAAAACAATATACGTTGTTAATACTATATTGAGTAGGAATATATGCAATGAGTCTGCTAAAACAAACTATCTATTTAACTATGATATATCTCTCTCTTCAGATTTTTATGTGCTTTATCACCTAATCTTTTCAAGCATATATTATCTAAATATTTATCTGTTTAAACATTTAATATATCTACATTTTTTTCAATCATTAGTCAATTTATTTATTTTGGTGTTTCTCCTGCACATATAAAGTCATAATTACTCAGTTCATAACAATGCTCAGTTCATACCAATGCTTTCTGTAGTTTTTTTGTATTACAGGACCTACATTAAACCAATATTTCATATGTTGATAGCATAGGGGTAGGAAGATAGTAGGGATTAGGGGGGCTAAAATGTTATCAGTAGTAATAACTGTTCTATGAGCAGGGGGTTGCATTCCCAGAAGTTTTTAGCTTGAAAACCTTGTAAAATTATGTTAAATAATAACAGATGATTATGACTAAATTAAAGAAATGACATATATACACATGACCTAATAAAATATGTTAATAATGTCCAAAATAATTTAATAGGTTATTCCTGTTCAAATTTAAATAAAAGCAAGCAAAAAACTAAACTAATGACTAATACATGTGCAGAATACTAATAGACACATACTATTATATAAAGTATAATACAGGTTTACTTTGTAAGTAAAAGTTAATTGACACTAAATTGATCATTTATAAAGTAAACTAAATGTAATTAGTCTGTTGATTCAAGTGATAGTCCCATTTCTCTTCTGTATTGATCTTCCTGATCCAAATATCTTTCATAATGTTCCCCCATTTCTCTTCTATATTGATCTTCCTGATCCAAATATCTTTCATAATGTTCCTCAGCTATCAAATGTATGTTGACTTCCTTTTCTCTGACTCTAAACTTGTAACATTTGGCTAGTATCAGAAATATAATAAGTATTATGAGAATAATGACACTCTTTAATACATGATAGTAAAGACTTTGGCAGTGCATTTCTCCTTGGCAATTGAATGGATACTTTCCACTAATATTAATAAGATCACCAAGTCGAAGTGCTGCATACCATAGTCCAATCAAGAACCCCCTCATCTCATGTGGACACTGAGCTATTGTGAACTCTAATGACGTTGGAAAAATGAAAGCAAAAGAAATCCCATGTAAAATTTGAGGAGCAATAAATGCTTTGTATGAATTGCTATTTATATTAAAACTCTCTCTACAAGCCAACATGACAACATAGTATAATGTAGTCAATAAAGCAATAATAAGTCCTAAACTAATTCTCTTGAGCATGCTAGGAATAAATTTATAGAAATATGGATATATCAAAAAGTGATAAAGTAGAGTAAGAACAACAGCTACTACGAAGTATAACGAATCATTGTTGACACAGCATAAAATGAACTGTGATGTTTTGTTTGGAAGTAAGAAATCACTTATTATTAAATCTCCTGTACATTCAACGCCCACGACAGAAATTAATAAGGGAATTAACCTTAAAACTGTTTTAACATCCTCTACCTGTTCCTCTGAGAAAGGTCCACCATATTTGTCTTTACCTAAGTCTAGACGTGAAGGATAGTCTTCCTCCCAGTATGTTAAAGCACTACGATTTCTTGGATATTTGTTTTTTCTGGCATAATTGAGTACTTGACTAATACGTTTGACTGGATTGACAATATGTGGAGTAGTATCAAGCCAATGTTTAAAGAGATAGTTAGTTATTAATATTGCAGATACAGCAATACCTGACACGACATACGACATAATGAAAAACTGTTCAAACAAACATTGTCCAATTTCAAACAGAAGATAACATAAAGGCATGCACACAGCATAGCAATAGATAATAGCACTTAGTTCATCAGCTGATGCTCCTATTACTTGATCAAAACTGAATTGAATAACATTAGAGTGAAAGCAACAACTACCAATCAATCCCAGTATAAAAGCTATACTCACGGCTACTAAAGAAAGAGTGTCATATTCTGGCAAGTATGTTTTAATAATGCATGACAAGCCAGTAATTATCCAAGACAAAAATGAGAAATGTACACCAACAATGATAGTTTTATATCTACCTGTCTTTACATCAGCAAGTAGACCAAAAAGTGGATATGAAAGAAATATAAGACACAATGCTATACTGTAAAAAATATACTGACTTTGACGATGTTCAACATTGATGTTGAGGTAGACTGTTTCACCAAAATATTGTATCGAATTGACATGGAGAAGCATCAAGACATTCCAGAGAATGAGAAGTATCACTGATTTAGAACTAATTTTTCTCTTAGAGCAAGTTAGATTAAGTGTCTTCATCTCCTAGCAATTAATAATGTAATTTTAGTTTATCAACTAACATGGAATTAACATTGAATAACAACCTTGTTATTCTAAATAAAATCACTTTGTTGACATACTTAGCCGAGACCAAAAAGAATAACTCAACAAAACAAACACACTCAGAACACAACAGAAACAACATATGCTTGGGTGTATTCTTATCGTCCCTATACAATGATGATAATTAATAACATGATAAGAACATATTACATCACTATGACACATTACTCCTCCCTTAAACAATACATAATAATTAAGAGAAATTGAACAATTAGAAATATTATAAGAACCTATCTGGAGGTTGTTGAACTAATTGTGGGTAACAACAGCCATTCGAATTCGTTGTGGATAATGATGGCCAGTAACAATAGGAGCTTCAACAACTTGCTGACTCATATTTATGATACAGTAAGAGGCTACTAGAAAAGTAGTTAGTATCAACATTGAAAGTAGTATTATCAAAAGTTAGAAACCGAAAGTCTAATTTAATGAATGTGTTTAATGTATTGTTTATCCATCAGGCTAAATTGGACAGCTCCACCCAACAGCTCCATGTAATGCTGTGGTTATAATACCAGATCTTTGGCTTGCTAGAAAAGATTGTTGATTAAATGATCTTAATATGCCACCATTTTATGATCAATCTGTAAACTGGTCATGTCAGATTGTAAACGTTGCAGACGTGGGTGGGTTTTAAAAAGTAATTGTTGCATTTCTCGAATACTCTTCATTTACTACTGTTAAAGATTACAATGATCTCAATGATGTCAGTCTTTTCATTAATAGGAATTTGAAAGTAATAGCCATACTAGTGAAGAAACATCCATCCAAACCCCACCCACTTAATATAAGTGAACACAACTAACAATTTTGTAATCAGTTTAAGAAGATCTTGGCATATTTTAAAGTGATGGAAGCAAATTTTTGTTATTTAGTGAGCAATTATAAATAGATAAACATATTGGGCAGAATACTTATAATTAATGAAACTATGGTAATGAAACTGTATCCTATATTATTACTGATATATAACACTAAATGATCTGTCGTTCAATAGTATATAGTGTGGACATTCAGTACTTCATTTATTTATTCTGAAAAGATGGGCTCCTTATTAATGCTTTTTTCTAGTTAAGGATATCTTATTAATGTTGCTGCTGTCAAATGTTACATGTACATGTAACTTAGATGGGTGTGTGACATTTGTTCAAAACAGTCATAATACATCTATGTACTTTTTATCATTAATAAGGTCTTGACAAGTAATACCTGTAGCAAATGGGTCTGTAAGATTTTGTATGAATCTGATGTGTTTTATCAGAGCTCAAATGTTCATTAAGTCTGTAATATCATCATTTCTGTATATCAAACCATTAAAATGACATACATTGCAATGACAACCATTATGATACAATATGTCATAGATTTTTATGATCAGTTTATTACTTTATATCTGAGAGAGATAAACTATTATTATAACTAGACTCAAAATATATAATAAAATGTATGTACATTGTAAACAATAATATCATTACTATGTCATTTCTACATTAATTGCAGCTATATATTACACATGTTAGAATTGATGTGGTGTCCCTGTTCAAATTAAAATAAAAAGGCAAGCAAACAAACTTAAGCAAATGTCTAATAATATACATTATTAATTATTCGATAAAGCTAAAGAACAAACAACAACTAATCAAATATACCTGAGCCAATTTGAAATTCATCATGAATAAGGAGTGCTTGTCCAAATTACTGCAACAGGTCATTAATTGACAACATGTTGCAAGAGGAGTTAGACTAATGTTTTGTAATTTCCAATGTTTTGAGACATTTTTTAAAATTATGAATGCTTTAAAGAAGAGAATACAATAAAAGTACTACTATTTACATCTAATGGATACATATCTATAATAACATTATTACATAACTAAAAGAAGGATAAGTGAATGGGAAGGAATTCCTTGAATATATAGCCATGGTCCTTCTATAAATTTTATTAATTTGTCAATTTAATTTTAAAGCCCGCCTACTTTAATTACAGAAGGTTTATGGTGAGCATTGGAACTTGTCTCAATTAAAAATGGTAGCGAAGGATGCAATTCAGTAACATCATTCCACTGGACACATGTACACAATTCATGCTACTATGATGTTGTTATTTAATTGATTTTTATAAATTGTATTACAAAATACTTACACACACTTATTTCCACAAAATATATTTCATAATGACATTAATTAATTATAGAAATTAGTTCCAAACATAGTACGTAGTTTGTCAACTGAAAATCTTTTAATTCATTAAACAAAATGTTTTATTATTGAGGCTAGCTACATTCTTATTAACATTAGAATGTAGTAAGGCTGCAGACATACTAATCCTCTCATTATGAACATAATGACAGAATTAGTATGCAAAATATAGGTTTTATACATAATAGTGGTTAGTGGGATCACTGAAATATTTCAGTCACATATATTTAAGTTCCAATATACATGTATGTATTCAAATTTTCTGGAAGATACAGCTACAGTGATATATATTATTATGTTAATAATTATTGTATTGCATGTCTGTGGTCACATTGTACAGATGAAATGAACATACTTATTTCCTCTAGTAATATAATGACATATATGTAGTTTATAATTAGATTACATATACACACAAAATATTCCCCATACTTTTATAGAATGCTACACTATAGAAACCTGTACGTGTGTATGTTACTATATGAAATTTTTTAATCATCTTGTTTTAAATGATAACATAATTATAAAATACATACACATACTTATTTCCTTCTCCTGTCTTTCATAATTACATTATGTAATTATCGAAATTATTCACAACATATTCCTAACATGGTTTACAAATATACGGCTTCAAAAAATTTAGTAACACGTGCGATGTGTGTTACTATTTTTAGTATGAGCGTACTTATAAATCTCTATCCCAAAGCTGTTTTCTACGTACGTGTTTGTTTCTTCTCCATTGGATACCCTGTTCTGCAGTAACTTCAGCAGGTTCGTCATACTATTTAGGAAAAAGGTATATCAATAACTAGTAAAATAATATTGTAATTGCTTTCAGTTACTGTGTATATAATCAAAAATAATGAGAGACTAGACTTGTGGCTAGTGAGACTGCTAAATCAAAGCTTCCAAAGGATATGGAGACAAGATCATATTATTAATGAAACGATTTTTCTATTGGATTCTGAATTGCATCTCTAGAATGTTTCATCTGCAGTACTGCATGTAGCATCTACCTAACTAACTGCACTATTCATTCTATAGCTGTCGTATTACGTGAATTATTGACACAAAGCAACGGTGTACGAAGATAGATGAATGTAGTCTTTAGGAATGGACGGTACAAACAATAGATCTAAAAAAATCGTACCAATTCTAATTAGAATTGGCCTATCAATGCTCCAAATGATTATGTTTAAATAGCTATAAGTAATTAAATAAACATATGAAATTAACTGAATTAACTTTGTTTTTTATTTAGGAAAGTCTGAGTGATATAAAACTACTGTTCAACAATTGTTCTCTCTTGGGATTTTTCATCACAACAATGTCCACTTTATATTCTTATTATACTATAGTATTAATTTTACAAGTATTAATAATATTTATAAATATTTACAAGACTAGCACACACACACACACACATATACACACATATACATACATATACAAATTATATGTATATATTATATATAATGTACATAAAATGACTTGCATTTGTTTATTTTTATCCATGTACATACAAATGTAAGCAATACAGCTTACAATTAATGAGCTGACTAATACATATATAAAATACATTTAGTGCATCCAGACAGTTGACTTATATATATCCAAATGTAAATGTTTATATATTACACTGACATTGTTAGGTCTAGTTGTTGTGTATAGTATTTGATTTACATGTAGTTGCTTACCCTTGGGTTGTTTGTAACTATAAGTTAGATGCAATACTTCCTATGTGCATTCCACAGACTACATTCATGCAGTTCCAGTTATTTTAATACAATGATTTATTAAAAGGAATGTTAAGTGATTTGTTTAATTGTGTTTTGTTTATAGGCTTTCTCTAAACAATTGGACTTTGATAAACAAGGTTAGTGCAGTATAATAATGAACTAATTTCAATTTCTATTTTTTTATGTAGTTGTTGTGTGCAACTTCATTAATACAAATGCATGTTGTATTAATATTATATATAATAAATATATAATATATATATATATATATATATATAATTATTGCAGCCAATATTTATTACCACTGGTGTTACCATTACGGTCTTGAATATATATACATACAAACACACACACACACATTTTTTAATGTTTTTTTAAAGCTGTTTTTTGTAATACTTAGATCAACTATTTGAGGGTACTGAACACCCTGTTGAGGATTACACATCATTTCTTCCATCGTCTACAGAGACACTAGAGAAACCAAATAATGCACAGAAAAAAATAGCTAAGATGGTGAGAGTTAAGCAATCACATTGAATGTAACAAAAGGTTTCTTTGTCTAATGAAGAGTGGTGCAGAGAAGATACTAAATAGTGGGGAAAAATACTTTGCTTATTTGGTTGACTGGTACACAAAAAACAATGATACATTCTGTTTCAGAGTAAGATCAAATCATAATTATCTGTTCATTAAATGTTACATTAACAGGTTCATGTTAATGATAAAGGAGTAATTGATGTCTGTGGACAATATCCTGGTAGTATGGTCTGTGACTATGAAGCAAAAAGGAATAAATGCCCTGAAACAGAACCTATGAAGCTAAATATCAAATAACATTGTAAATTCAACTGTTCAACTTGAAGTTGCTACACACAATAACCTTTTTACATTTTGTAGAATTTAAAAGATAGAGAAAAGAAATACTCTTGAGGAGAGTGAATTAAATATTTTGAGTCAACATAGAATTGCTACTAAAACTTTCAATGAAGGTGACACTTTGTAGTCATCTTTTTGGCATATTGAACACTGCCTATGTATGCATGAACAGCTTCTGACAGCATACTAACTTTAGATATGACAGGAGTCTTAAAAAATGGACAAGTGCTTCTTAATTTGAAGTTGTTATTGGTACATAGTTGCTGTTATTGTGTATTTTAAAATATGTTTACAAATATAATTAATATACATGTATTTTTTAATGGCAAATTTTGTTGCTGATCTGAATTGTAGGTGTAGTCAAAAACATTGCTATCTCCTCTAAAATTATGATTAAAAATGCAATAAAAAAGAGACACATTAACTTCTATTTAATTATAATGTAGACAATTTGACTGTAATCTTCTAATTACATACTACCAATTATAGAATTACTTCTCTTAAAAAGACCTAATAATATTTCTGTTAACATAAATCTAGCATGTCACTATTAATAAAAACTATGTTTATTTTATTTATTTAAAAAAATGGAATGCATGCATGTGTAATGTTACCACGCACTATGTGTTATTGGGTAGTATTGCTGTCATTGTTGTAAGGGCTGTTTTGTGGAATTTATAATAGGACATTCCTACATACTAAATACACACATAAGCACACATACACAACTGCTGTTCTTCAATCAAAACAATATATGTTGTTACTATTGCAGTGGATAGGGAATTCATGCAATAAGTCAATTAAAACAAGTTATCTACTTAACAATGATATAACTCTCTCTTATTAGACTTTAATCTGCTTCATCACCTAATCTTTTTAAGCATAAATTATATAGATATTTTTAGCCATTTAAATTTTTAATCTCTCTGTATTCTTTTAATCATTGGTAATAACAATGCTTTCCATATTCTTTTCTATCATAGGACATTCATCTGATATTTCATATGTTGATGTGGTATCCTGCTCAAATTTTTAAAAAAATGCAAGCTAACAAACTTAAGCAAAAGTCTAATACATGTACAGAATACTAATAGATATATACTATTGATTAAAGTATAACTGGAGATTTACTTTGTGAGTGAAAGTTAGCTGAAACTAAATTAATAATTAATAGACTAAACTAAATGTAATTAGTCTGTTGCAAGATACATGTGATAATCCCATTTCTCTAATGTATTAAACTTCTTGATCCATATATCTTTCATAATGTTCCTCAGCTATCAAATGTATGTTGACTTCATTTTCTTTGACTCTAAACTTGTAACGTTTGGCTAGTATCAGAAATATAATAAATATTATGAGAATAATGACACTCTTTAGTACATGATAGTAAAGACTTTGACAGTGTATTTCTCCTTGGCAATTGAACAAGTACTTTCCACTAATATTAATAAGTGCTGCAATCAATAGACCAATCAAGAATCCCCTCATCTCATGTGGAGAATGACCTATTGTGAACTCTAAAAAATAAATGCCAAAACCAACCCATGTAAAATTTGAGGAAAAATAAATGATTTATATGAAGTGGTACTTAAATTTTAAATCTCTCTTCAAGCAAACATGACAACATAGTATAATGTAGTCAATAAAGCAATAATAAGTCCTAAACCAATTCTCTTGAGCATGCTAGGAATAAATTTATAGAAATATGATATATCAACGAGTGATAGAGAGCTAGAGCTATCAAAAAGTATAATAAATCCTTGTTGACACAACAAAAAATGAACTGTGAAGCTTTGTTTGGAAATAAAAAAATTCATTGTTAAGTCTCCAGCGTAGTCAACACCCACTACAAAAATTAATAATGGAATTAACTGTCCTCTACCTGCTACTCTGCGAAAGGTCCGCCATATATACTTGTCTTTACCTAAATCTATAGACGTACGTTAAAGCACTACAATTTCTTGGATACGTGTACACCAACAATGGAAGTTTTATATCTACCTGTCTTAACATCAGCAAGTATGTATACCCAACCATTGATTACAGAGTGCATGGTAACGCTTCAAAATGAACAAAAATTATTTCAACAAAACCTACAGGAGAGTCAAGAAAGAGAAGGAGTAATATGTCATACTAATGCTGCTCTTCAACAACAAGTACAGCATAGTCTCACTGGATTATCAAGAAGGAGGAGATTGAGATGACTAATATGATCCTTAGGAGGGGAGGTTGCATGGGGGAAATCAAGGTGGCTACAGTCTTAAAAGTATAGTTGCAAAATGCCTTCATGGAGTTATACTGTCACTATATAACATATCAGTTTTTACATGAGAAATGGAGATTGCTGCTCAGTACATCATCCCAATCTCCTTTGGTTTATTGGAGCCACTTAAGAAGGTAATCCTATAATCCTCTCAAAACTAATGCCTACTAGCCTTCTTATAGAGTTAGAAGATGGTCCTTTACCTTATCATGCTGTTTTAGCTATCGGTGAAGATATAGCTTGTGCTCTTAACTATCTTTACTTCTTTAAACCAATATTGTATGTTAGCATTGCTAATATCCTTCTACAGATGACAGGTGGGTAGAGAGCCAAGGTATCAGACTATGGCTCAACTAATCTTCAACCAATGATAGCTGAAACAGTCAACCCAGGTAATCTATTTTATTTTGCTCCAGAAGTTGGTGTACCAAGAGACATTTCTCTTAAAATGGATGTTTTCAATTATGGTGTTGTCTTGACTGAGATGATCATATGTCATATTCCTGAGGTAGCAGAGAGACAACTTCATATTAATGCGTTTCATTGACTGACTTTTAAAGCTCTTACTGATTGATGTTTGAAGAAGGATCATAGAGAACTTCCAACAATGTCAGAGATTATTACAAATTTTAATGAAAATATTTAGTAAATAACATTTTGTGTGTATTTCAGTTTCGGTAGTCAATTTATACTAATAGTTAGCTTAGTTAATTGGATGACTTTTATATAATTTTCAGACATTTGACTATGTGTAGATTTTTGTTTGACACATTATTATAGTGAGTGCAATTGTTGTTACAATGTGATTCTTAATCACATTTATCTCTTTAAGGAACTGAATGTGTACCTAGTACTGATTTACCTCACACATTTATTTAATCTCATGAAATTCATAGTGCATGAATATCTTATGAAATTGGTAGGCTATAGTAAGAGATTATATAAGAAAATTTCAGAATATATATTTTGGATGATGTCATTTATTACATCAATTTCGGGTCTATTAAAGGTGTTTTATTACAGTGCTATATGCCATAATGGGTTATTGCCTTTTTGTTAAAAAAATAATAGCAGTAAAGTTATAATAAAACTTTGCTTGTTTATCATCAATGTCCATGCAGTATAGCTTAGTATAATACTTTTCCTTATGATGTAAATTAAATTGAACAAATAATTACATGAGCTATATACTTTTTACAAACTATATTGAATTATAAATTAATCTGATTATTTCTCTATAATTTATAGATAACGGCAGACTGGTTGAAGAATGCAATCATCATTCCTTACATTACAGCCAAAGGTGCACATTTCCTGCATTATTGGTCTACCTAATAGCAATCAATAGATTGCTATTCAAAGCTTATTGAAGCTATGCAATTGTATAGTAGAAAATTTCCTGTAGGCAAAGAACATCGTTCATCCCATACCATGCATCCAGCATGCAATAGAATTCAATGACTGATTCTTTTAGCATTTAAGGACATTTCTATAATCATAGTTATTTTGATTTTACTGTTCAGTTGTCAGTATTGACTGTGTCAATTAGGCAACATTGTATAGTAGTCTTGTGCAATAAACCTATTTCTGGCAGAATAGAATGAGTGTAGCTCCTGAAACTAGTATTTAAGTAAATGTATGCTGTATTACATAGTGACCACACCCTCTCTTGATACACCCACTTCATCATCTAATGGTGGATCAGACCAAAATGGAAGTTCACATTCCCTCAGGTCACTCCCATATTGCAATGATGTATAGTGGCAGGTTTTCTTACTGCTGATGCTACATAATATGAGAGGATAGATCACATAAGATGGAATGAGTAGATAACAAATAATAAATGAATATACTGCTAACCAGTAGTTTACAGTTCAAATTCAAATAAAAAATACATGTACTAGTAATTGTACATATACATGTACCTTTATTTATGTTATATACATTAATTTTTATACCCACTTCATGATTGATGTTGAAAGACATTTGAACATCAGAAGATTATCATCATGACATAATAAGGATATCATCATGACTCTTAAAATACTATCATGAAATAATTTTTTCCATGGCTTCGACCAACATATACATCATCTGTCTGCATAATCCAAACATATCCAAACTCAAGTGGAATAAACAGATATAAAATAAATCATACAAACATAATTATTAATAGGAAATGTCAAAAATAGATAGATAGATTATTAAGATTAATAAATGGACAGATAAATTAATAACATTACCAACCTCGTTTTGACTATAAATATCTAGTGTTCTTTTATATATAGCATGTTTTAATAAGCTATATTAATAGACAACCTATGTCCAATGTAATAGGGAGTGATCTGAAGGAATATAAAATTCTCCTGTTCACCTTGGTTTGATCTACCATTAGATGATGAAGTGATATGTCAAAAAAGGGTGTGGTCACTATCGAATAAAAACATATGCATTACATGTACTTAAACATTAGTTTCAGAGGCTACACTCATTCAATTCTGCCTGAAATTGGGGTGGTGCACAAGACTCTTACACTAAAATTGCCTAATTGGCACAGCAGTACTGAACAACTGAACATTAAAATCATAATAATTACTGTATATATAATTGTATACATGCAGTTAAATGCTAGTCATTGACTTCGATTGCTGGAAGCATGGTATAGGAGGATAGATCAAAAACAATGGATGAACAGAATGCTAACCCGTACTTCGATTCACGGTTCAAATTCAATACACTTGGGTATTCATGATTATCATCATTATGTATAGTCTCGCCCCAAATTGTCACGCCCAATGTCTGGGGACGAGACTAACTTTATGATGGACGCGACAGGAGATTTTGACGCTTTTTTAAATGGAAAACCGACTCTTAGCGAACTATTCAAACACGTCAGTATTAGTACCAAGTGGTACCAGTTTGGTGTGCTTCTAGAAATAAATAGCACCAAGCTGAATTGTATTGAACAAGACTGTCAAGGAAGCGATATGAAAGCTTTGAAGATGTTTGAATTGTGGCTCTGTTCAAATCCCTCTGCTTCAAGAAAAAAGATAATAGACACATTAGAGACAGAAGCCATTGGTGAAAATACGATTGCTGAAAAATATCGGAAGACATTAATTGAAAGTAAGACCTGACCCTTTAAAGCTTGGGTTCAAATATTTTTTTTCCTTTTAAATAGTTCAAAATCTCAATACTCAAATAATTCATAAACAGTCAGGGAATCTTTCTCAACTAATTCTTCCTATGGAGGTAGCTTATACATTATATACAGAGGGTGTATTCTCTGTGGAGACATTTGATCATGTGAAAAGATCAGGAGGGTCACTAGCTGGAGTTCCATTGAAAGCATTACAAAATACAATATCTAAAGATCCTAACAAGTTGGTAACCTTTGGTATGGTCCTATTACAATCAGAGGAGACAGGAAGTATAGGAAAAAGCATTCTGAAAGATTATGGTAGGTAGTTAAATATGTAATTATGAAGTTATACTTATATATTATTAGGCCCAGTAAGAGAGCTCTATCTCTCACCTATTCACCAAGAGAGTTTTGAAGAAATGAGAACAAAACTCGGGCAGCTATTTACGACTGTTTTACCTCTGATTGAAAATGCTGCAGCACTACCAAATCTCAAAAGGTTTCTTCGATGGTCTTACCCAGAGCTAAAACATCAAATACATGAAGCTGAATTATTTGATGATGTTATGGATATTGTACGTGAGAAGTGTAGCTTAATCAATGTGGCCTGCTTGAAAGCTATAATCGATCATTGTAATATTAAAGAAGCAATAGATCATATTACAGCCTATCAATCTGAAGTTGATAAATTTTGTGAGAAGATCAAACTTCAGTTATGTGAAAATGAGAACATTATGACATATCGATCCTCTCTTCTCAAATGTGAGACAATCGAGTTTGTCCTAGAATGGAAAACAGATGAACACACTCTTAAAGAGATAAAAGATCTGCTATCGAAGGCGTTTGGAAGTATTGCCAAACAAGTCTTGGTTAAAGAAGCCAAGGAAGGCAACTCTGTCATAGTGACCTGCTATGCTCCACGATATATGATGGATGTTTTAAGGAAAGTAGCAGAGAAGAATCTTGCCGTATTAAAACAGATGGGAGTGATCAAGTTAACAATAGGGTACAATGTCATTTGGGATGAAATAACAATGTTGCAATCTGCCCTGAAGGAAAAGGAAGGTAATTTGCATTAACTAAAAGAGTTCAATGATAACTGATGCATGTACAGATGCAAGAAATTATTAGTAATTATAATAATTTCAAGGTCATCTTAAGTGTATTTACCACTACTAATTAATATTCATAATGATGATGTTCTATAGTCGAATGAGTTAGCTTCTCCTATATTTCGGTAAGTTGACTTGTGGAGGAGGGTCTAAAAGTGAAAATACTGCACTTTTTGATATATATATATGGGATTGGTGCAGTACCAGAAAGCTATCATAGTGGCAATGAATATTGTTATTGTATTTCAATGTTACCTGATCTATTTCTAAAGACTCAAAGTAGACCTACAATTTTATTTGTAGATCATTTTAAAGTTATGCCAAAATTAAGTTCAATACATATTTTTGCAAATTACTGGTTATTCCGTCCAAGCATACCAAGTTAGCTTTTTTATGTAAGTTTTTATTAGTGATCTTACAGCTTAACTAAAACAACATGCAGAACTAAAATGTATCTTCCACAATACTTACCATACAAATAATATTTATAACCATTATTTCAAAATTGTAGTACTGCTGCACATTCCATGCAATCTGATTCGGCAGTAAGCCAAGCTTCTACACCTTCCTCAGTCCATCAGCTTATCACAAATAAGTGGGCTAGCTGGCTAGACTAAGTAACTTGTAATCTTAAGAGGTGCATACATTTACAGGCGCATATGTTTAGATATAAATTGTTATGTACCACTCCTTTAAGAATTAGAAAAGGAGCTGACTTCTTTTTAAAAAAGAGTTGGTGTAGAGTTCCTTTTGAATAATAATTGTCTTAATTACAAAATTTATTAAATGCTATAGTACATTTAAAAAAAGTTAATCATAGAAGAAAAATATCTTAAGGCTACACGTCTGAAATGATTCTCAGAGGAGCATGTTGCCAGACATCCAAGAGTGTTTTGCTTCTTAAATAATAAATAAAACTTGTCTAATAAAACTTGTGACTATATTTTGATGATATCAATTAATTAGATCAGATTCTGCCTTATTGCAGTTGCTTTATTTATTTTCTCTTACAATTCTATAATGTTATAATGAGCTGCTTTGTGTAAAGTAGTAAAGTTATAGTGTAGCTTGTTGGGTTTATGATCATGTCTATGTAATCCGGCTGAGTACAAATGATTCCTTATGATATGAATAAATTGGCCAAATATTTGCATAAATTGCATACTTTTACTGCAAAAACAGTTGTGGCACCTACCCACTAAATATAGTGAAAATCAGTTGTCCCAAATAGCACACCTCATAAAGTGGATCCTGAAGCCCCTGATGGGATTATTCACTGATCAGGGTGGTATTTTACCATTAATATCAGTGTGTTAATTAGTTAAGAATGTTGTTAATCAAAAATACAATCAAATTTTACCAATATTACAACAATACTAAATAATAAATAATTGGTGTGAGTATTCCACCTTTGTAGCCACTCTAGATTTTTGCAGTGTTTAATATGTTGTATTGATTTATATATCAATATAATATTTTCTTTATAGAGATGGTATTAGCTGACTGGTTGAAGGAAGCAATTACTAGTCTTCATATTACAGCTAAAGCTGCACCTATTATTCTTTGCATTACTGGTCTACCTAACAGCAGTCAATCGATTGCTACTCAAAGCTTACTGAAGCAATTGCAGTGTGAACAATTTCCTGTAAGTGAAGAACATGGTGTATCCTTTTATGAAGCATCAGCAGTAAGAACACCTGCCACTACATCATTGATCTATTCCAACAAATTTAATTATGCTTTAGTCATGGAATCAGCTATAAAGTATCATTTTTATTTGCAAGGAAAGTTTATACAAAATATTGAAGTTCCAAGCAATCCCAAATCCATTTTTGACAACGATGATGATCTTGATCATCATTTTAAACAAATAATTCAGGATTTTTATCGTAACAGAGCATCTCCAGGAAACAATCCGGACTGGAATCAAGGTCTACCAAGTGGAATTGCCATGATCAACATATGGGATGTTGGTACCAGCAAAACAGCCCTATATATTCTTCCTATGCTAGCTGGTCATCTATACAGTAGCCGTGTATGGATGTTTTTTGACCTTTTACGTGACCTTCCCAACCTTTATGACCCTCCCGAAATATCGAATGAGAGATCAGATGAAGCACCAATACTGAAATGGCATTCTCGGCTTTATCATCTTTTTCGTTTGGCTCAACTGGGATCATCAAAGTATCATGATCGTTCTAATGTATGTACGTTAGTAGCTTGTCTTGATAGCTCTAGATCTGTGGGAAATGAAGAAGAAGAAAATATGAAGGGGCAGTTTAAAAAGGAGACCATAGTTGCAGCTACTCAAATGAATGTTGAGAATCTTGTTGATATGCAAGATGTCATACCATTTCTTTCAGAAGACCAAGAAGGATTACTCAAAAAAACATTTGATGACATTGTTAATATGGAGCTCGATAAACCTGTTTCTCTTCCTCTCTCGTACGTTTTCCTTCGTAGCTCATTCTACAGAATAAAAGATTTATTGTATGTCAAAAAAGATTTTTTACGGTCAAAAGCAAGCAAACTTAAAATATTTGGTGATGATTTTGAGCATTTCTGCAAAGTTTTTACATCTTTGGGTAGCATCATCGATATCAGTCTTATTAACGAAAAGTCCGATATTGTCATTCTACAACCTGTTCCATATTTTCATGAGCTAGACAAGCTGTTTTATCTACATTCTGAGACCGACTCTCTAGTTACAAAATATGGGTTAGTAACAAAATCAAGAGCAGCAAATATATTTGGTGACGACAAGAAAGCTTTGGACATGATGAGCTCCCTTGTGCATTTTGGGATTGCGCTGGAAATAGAACAAAGTCGAATAAGCAATTTGCCTCCCCTTAGTGATCACGAGCGTGTTTATTATATTCCTGATGCAAGTACAGCATCAGCTATTGCTGAACACGAACCAAATGCATTGTGTCTGTTACGTGATGTCGATCGAGCAATGATACGCCCAAATGTTGCCTTTACTAAATTATTCCTTAAAAGATATGATAAAGCTATGCTGTATATTCCTGAGCACTCACTTGTTAACGTGACAAGCATTAGAGCACATTCTGACAATACAGATGATGGAGTTATTTTTAAAATGGTCTATCTCGGTGATGCTATTGAGTTTCGTTTTCCATCACAGCAACTACATGAAGATGTTGTAGATCAAGTCATCACTGTCTGCCATAAAATGATGGAGATGACAACTTTCAAATACAATTTTGCAGTTAGGTGTTCAAATGAAGTAGACCAAAATGCTGTATATAAACTTCAGCAACATTATCATCACCTACCAGATAATGAGTTATGTCAAATGTGCAAAGACAATGAAATGATCAATAAGTCTCTTTCCGTGTACAATGCTGTACTTAGCAAGGTAATGATAGTATTTTCTTGTATATCATGCATCAATGTAGTACCCCACATATAATGCATAGATCATAGAAAATAATAGTCTTTATGTTAACTATAAGCTTTATTCATTGTTGTTTAATTGTTTTAGGTGAAAAATCAGGTTCCTAAAAACAAAATTCTTAATGGAGGTAACTATAAATATAATATAATCTTTAGATTTATCATTACAAAATAGATTATAAAATACATTGAAAAAAATGTCAAAAACATATTTTGAATTGCATAACTCCGAAAACAGCTTCAAAAGGACTAGTGTGTGTTATCTAGAGTTATTCTATTGTAAACTTTATTGTGACAGTACTTACACGTGTAGGAATCATAATAATTCTTTGTCTATCTATGAGACATTTAAAAGAGTCTTTATAGTTCAAACAATTTACTAAACAACTATCTATTAATATGAAATAAAAATAAAAGCATTGTCATTATTTTTATGTCTCATCTAGTGATTTGATTCACCAAAGCTAGGTTCATTCATTTACAGTAATATATATGTATTTGTATATGTATATATTATATATATTGTAACTATATTACATTTTTTAGATCCTTTGTCACTTGATGATGCTTATGCAGTGGCTAAGGGAATGTCAGAATTGTCAGACAAAACATTGTATGTTGTTTGTCAATGTCTTGATTTACCAGAAATAATCTTATTTAAAGACAAACCGGAATGGAGACATTGCATGAGAATACTAATTGCTTGGGAAGACTTGTCCAGTGAAAATGATACCTCTAAGAAAACACTTGCTATTAAGCTGATGAAAGCAGCCACTGAAATACACAAACAAAGTAAAGAAGAAAGCAAGAAGCTGGAAATCATAGCAAGATCACTTGACTACAAAGGTAAAATTAATTATTTTTGTTCATTTGATAGTTGCATTATTTCCTCCTTTACTCATACATGTCCAGATTTATCATCAGAATACCTATAGGTTATCTATAGAAATCCTTTACTGCATGTCCATATTCCCACAGTTCCCTATCATATGAAACAGGACTGTAGGATTCCAAGATAACTGTGATGACAAATCTGCTCATTACTGCTTTTTCTGTTTAATTTACTATTTACAGCAGCTTCTGATTAGCTTTACAATTATAATGTTATTTTTTTATAGTTGCATACAGTATGTCTACATCATAAAACTTGAAGGAACAAAATGAAGATAAAGAGAACATACACATTGTACTTAAATTATTACATCATTGTTAAGAACTTATTTTTTACTAAAAGGTATGTAAATAATAGATTTTCTTCTTTTTGAACTTTCTGATTCATCTGATATCATAATAAGAGGTAATCTGGAGGTCTTTAAGAAAGTGCTTACAATAAAGCAAATGAATGCAGCCAATTGTAATAATATGTACAGTCAGTTGCTAGCAATTAAAATTTTTGTGCCATGTATAGTTCGAACCAGGAAAAATGATGTAGGTATTTAAACATTGAAGGGTGGACCAGACCTAGTGACAACAAAACTGAGATTCGGCTTATTTCTCAGCAACAACAAGTGGTTTATCAAACTGAAATGAACTGGATACTGATATATAAGATACCCCACTGATTAGTTTGTTATTTTCAGGAAATTCAAATTTCACACACAAAATACATTTGCAGTGATTTTATATGAAACATCAATTTGTGTCATAAATTCTGCAAGTAAAAAGTCTTTAGTCCACATTCTTCTAGTGGTAGTTGTTGATCTTCAGTAGCACTACACTTTGAAAAGCTATTTCCTGCTATCACCATTCAACTCTTGCAATGATCTTGCCAATGCAATGATCATCTTGTGATGATACTAATGCACCTGGCTCTCTCTCTATTGCTGGCTTATATATACTGTTATAGGGGAGTCAGGCCATATTATCTATCTGATAATCTCACTTCTATTACTAAGTACAGATATACATGACATGGACTTACACAAAACAAATTGATAAATCTCTGACATTGGTAGTGTATTTACAAGATACTTTTTGATAGGAGTTATTAAAAAACAACAAGGTTGCAATCATGTTATATTATGTTGTGTGTACTTAACATAGACCATAGACACATGTTATTTGCACTTCAGTGCATCATTATTAAGTTCTTACCATTAATCAATGCACTAGATGACATACATTAGACTATGGGGTGCCGTTTGTATCAAAATTGGAAAATTATCATGATATATTAAATAAGTCATTATTCATTAAACAACTCTTGATTTACTTCTTATTTTTTAATAATCATGCACAATTTAGTAAATCAAAGATTATTTAATAAATAAAGCATTATTTAATAAATCACAAGTTATTTAACATATAATGAGCATTAAAAAGTAAATCATAACTTATTAATTGTACCATCGAAGCATTAAATTTTGATACAAATGGCACCTCATACTAGACAGCTGCTTTACCTTTACTTCTGTAATTGTTTGTTTGCTCTGTTAGCTTCAGATGAATCTCCCAACAAAAAGTTTGAACCAGGAAAGTTGGTTATTAGTTCTAAATGAGTCATTTTCGTAAACACTTTAATGTTGTAAAATGTAGTCACAAATCAACTGTCAAAATTAAGGAGATAGTAAGAGTTTGCTGACTCTACGTTAGTCACAATTAAAAACAATAACACTTGAGAATCAGTAAAAAGTGGTATACAGAATTATTAAAAATAAACATGACCATTAGGGATTGTAAAAGCTTGACACCATACTGGTATTTTACAATATTACTGTATTATTATGTGTACATTCATACAATTAAGAATTTATACATGTAAAATTAGAGTATGTAAATAGAACAATATGACCTTTAATATGCAAATTGTTCTCAATGTAGATATCTTACAAGTAATAGAGGCAACTTGAAATTTGTTATGGAGTTAGATATATAAATCCTTGTTATGTTACAATAGTATTACTGCTCTCAAAACATACATGTGAAGTATTCTTTTAGTATTCATTGTTAGCAACAATGTAGCTACTGAAACAACGTCAGATGGATCACTGATACTAAATTCATTGACAGCTCAAACAAAAATTTAACATACTATAACTATTATTAGAAAAATATTATCAGATAAAAATATAACCAAATAAAGAGAATGTTTTAATCAAGCAAATGTTCTATTTTGTATTTGTCTATTTGATTGATGTGTATAATATAACTACTATTTTGTCTATTTGTAATCGAGGAGACATCTCACATGATTTCAAGTGATTGAACAGCTAAAGATTGATAGGTGGACAGGATTTATCTAAAGTATTGGACAAGTAAGTGACAAAATTAATGGTTACACAAATATATGTAACTAAATGGATAGATTATAGGTGGATAGATGACTGAGTAAAAGATGAATGGATGCATAAATTGATTAATGGACAAGTAGATAGATAAAGAAATGAATGAATGGACAGAATGGTAAATATATGTGAATAAATGTAAACATAACTGAACATAAATCAGTAATTAATAAAAAACAAACATGTTATTAATACTCACCTTGTCCTTTTGCTGTATGAAAACATTTTAAATATTTACACTGTATTTTGGTAGAAGTTGAACAAACAAACTTGAACTTTATAATCCTTAAATGGTAATAGACCTTCTATATTATAAACAGTATCTGATACCTGTATGATTAATAGAAGAAATGTAATCATAATAGAGGTAAGTCAACCATTATATGAAGGAAAGAGGGAGGATGGAAGAAAGAAGGTCTGATAGAAAGGGGGAGATAATAGAAAAAGAAGGAGAGAGAGAGAGGTAGGGGAAAAGAAGCCACAAAGGGGGGAAACAAAGAAGGAACAAAGAAGAGGAACCCACAACTTACTTCTACTGATGATATAAATTGATTAGATCCTTGTAATCAATGTTTTACTACATACATTAAATTAGGAAAAGAGATTCATGACACAGTATATGAGATTCAAGGTTTTTTTTATCTGGAGTATCTGACACATATTATATTAATTTGAACACTAAAAAAATATAAGAGATATTGTTTGTATGTATACAGTGTACATAGTAGTATCTATTAGTATGATATATCTGTCCATTTATCTGTTTATTTATCCATTCTTTTATCCATTTGTTTATCAATTCATTTATTCATCCATTTATCCATTGGTTTACATTGATAAGATAAATTAATATGTACTATACTTTGTTATAAAGTTAGTAAATCTTGTTTTGTTGGTTGGCAAGTCTGTGCATACCAGACTAAATCACAACAGCAACAATCATCAGATTGTTCTCAAACCAACAATCTTAATCTTAATGAGTATCATGATCAGTAGGGTCATTTCCTTTTTTATATAGGCAATAATCAATGCAGACACTATAAATGGGTTAATCATTAGGGCATTCAAATCTGAGAGAGAGAGAGAGAGAGAGAGAGAGAGAGAGAGAGAGAGAATTGATAATAGTTAATGAAGTATAATGTCATTTCTTGAGACTTATTAGATGACAGTATTGTCATATTGTGTTCAATAATATTCATCAAGTGTTAATGACACTACTGATTAATCTAGTTGATAAAGTATTAAATAAATGGATCAATAGTTAGAGGAATGGATGGATGGTTCAACTAACAACATGTACATTACATACATAAATCTTACCAATGTCTATAAAATTATTAATTGTAATAATGTATTGTTCACTTCAAGTTTATATTTCAACTGACCACTGCCACTGAAGTCACATGATAATACATTGCCACTTGATTGATCACTTTACTACAATATCTCAAAAACATTATCTTAAGCAAGTGCTCCCACTGTCTCAAGATGGGAGACATCAATTTCTTTCTTTAACGTGTCATATTAACTGATATAACCATGATAAACGAGTCATGCAATGCATATATTTAAACATATAAACAAAACTATGTGTTTAGCCATTTTGTTTTTCTTTTTATTTCTCTGTACATGTACAAGTAAATGTACATATACATGTACCTTTATTTATAGTATATACATTTAATGAGTGATGTTGAAAGACATCAGAAGGATATCATCATGACATATACTCTTAAAATACTATCATGAAATAATCTTTTCCATGACTTTGGCCAACATATACACAATCCAAACATATCCAAACTCAAGTGGAATAAATACAAACATAATTATAAAGGAAATGTCAAACAATAGATACCTAAATTAATAAATGGACAGATAAATTAATAACATTACTAACCTCATTTGACTATTAATATCTAGTGTTCTTTTATACATATCATGTTCTAATAAACTATAATAATAGACCACCTAATCAAATATCTCCAATGTGTGATCTGAAGGAATGTGAAATTCCCATGTTCACCTTGGTTTGATCCATGATGAAATGATATGTCAAAAGAGGGTGTGGTCACTATTGAATAAAAACTTAATGTACTTAAACATGGGTTTCAAAGGCTACACTCATCCAATTCTGCCAGAAATAGGGGTGGTGCACAAGACTCTTACGCTAAAATTTGTCTAATTGGCACAGCAGTACTGAACAACTGAAGATTAAAATCATAATAATTATACATAATTATATACATGCAGTTAAATGGTAAAGAAATCAGTCATTGGCTTCGATTGTTGGAAGCATGGTATGGGAGTATAGATCAAATAACAATGGATGAACACCATGCTAACCTGTACTTCATGGTTCAAATTCAATACATAGTCACTAATATGCACATTCATAATTATCATTATTATGTAGTGTGTATAGTAGGCCTTGGCAGATTTTGAGCATAATAGAACACAAAAACATTAGGCATAATGCCAGCATAATAGAGCTAACTATCAGCATAAGAGAAAAATATTTTCAAAATTTAAAATCAAATTATCAACAATCACTTAGTTAGTATTATAACTATTGTTGATTGTTACAGTTGTATCTTATCAGAAGCAATCAGGTGCGCCATATACATGTGACCATCTGGTTGAGGGGCGTGATTATTAATAAAATTCATGAGTATAATTGTAAACATAATAGAATTTGAGCTGAGCATAATAGACCTGGGAATTGCAGCATAGCATAATAGAGCATTTTTTGAGCATAATCCGCCAAACTCTAGCGTATAGTCTCGCCCCAATTTGTCTCGCACCAAAATGTCTGTGGATGAGAGTAACATTAGCAGAAAATAATAATCTCCAGTATCAGTTGCTGGTACATTAAAGAAAGAGTCAGAGAATAAGGAATCAGGCAATCAAGGTATGTATTATGTAAAATTATTGCACAAGTTATAATTATGTTAACTCAGCCTAGTATGTTAATGATACTTTAATGAAAATGCTAATTTGAAAGTAAAACATTTGCTTTTCTGAAAATGCTTGTTAAACCACACCCATCATTAATGCCATCATGGTGAAGGCTAATTCAACTATTTATTACTATGTGTGTCAATGGTTAAAGCTTGCAGTTTAGTTTTCATTATGAGTTTATTTGTTGAGTTAAAGTGTGATAAGTAATAATTACATGAAGCATTTTTTAGAACACTTCATATAGCACTACAGCTGTAAGTTATATAACATCACTATTTCAAAATTTAATTCTTAAATTGACCACCTTAATAATACTAAAAGTAAAAGTAAAATATTTTGGACTGACTAAAAGGATGGGCAAAGAAGATCTGGGTTCTGTTACAGTGCTGCTGTGTTATTGCATTTCGTAGAGGTGCAGTTTAATTAGATAATTCATTCAATTAATTAGTATGATCTTGTAAGGAATGACTCCGTATCTTTAGGTATTAATTAAGTGGGTAGATGATTATTTACTGGACGCTGACCTGTGTTGGTAATGATAATTAATATGAATCTGGATTATCTGTAGGGCAAAATTGGCAACAGGTCTTATATTATAGTGGTCCATGCATTATAGGATTGACAGCAATGACATGGAAATGAAGGGCCATGTTGTACTAATAATTTTCATTTGTTTTTAATCAATTTTGTTATTATTTATTTTTGTCTTGTGCACATACTAATGTAATATGATCAATATACATATTTATTCTAATCTTGTAATGTTGTACTATATCAATGTATCATTGTTTAATAAAGCAATGTGTTTACATTGCTCTGTATTTGACTGCTGATTATTAGCTACACTACATTTCATGTCCACTTTTAAGCTTATACAACCCTTTTTTGCCAACGTAGTTTATAGTAAACACTAATTATGAAATATTGTTTTTACAGGTACATTACTAGTTGAAGTTATGGCAGACTATCCACCTCCTGAAGAAGAGACTTTAAAAATCAAGGTACTGAAGTAGTTTAAGTTCTTTATGGTCAATTTCTGCTGTTTTAGACATGCCACAGCAAGAACATACATACATACATACACTAGCAGATCTAGGGGAGTGTCTTGGGTGCACAGGCACCCCCTTTTTATCCTATAATAATATTCATGTTCAATCATTCAAGTCACACCCTGTGGCATTCTTTAAGTATATTCATAGCATATTCTTACAAAAACATCTTATAAAGCTATGTTTTTATAAATATCAATTCATAATAAAATAATTGTTGTATAAGCTCTTTAAGAAGAGCTAAAACTTCGCTTTGTTCAATGATGACACAAGAGACACAAAAAGGGCTACTTCTCATGAGTGTTCACTTTTTCAGAAGACATCTTAAGAGAATGATGCTGACAAATATTCTTAACAGTGATGACTAATTTTATTTTGGTTCTTTATTTCATTATTGACTCGTGATTAAAAGGGTGTACCTATGAAGAATAAATTTATGAATATTAATTATGCATTAAAATTTTTGCTGCATGCTTTGTGTGCAGTCTGTGCACCCCCTATTTTTACTTTCTGAATCTGTCAGTGCATACATACAAACATATATATATATACACACACACACACATATATATATAATATTATTTATATATATATATATATATACATACATATATATATATATATATATATATATATATATATATATATGACAATTGGGTCAGTTTCTAGTGTTTTAGACATACCACAACAATAACATATATACATAGATGCATGCATATATATATATATATATATATAATTATATATATATTATTTCCATGACAATAAATATAAAATGGTACCTAATGTGCAAACAATTTTTGAACAAACACTTTGTGTACAAATAACTACTATTCACCCAAATATAATTTTGACATGGAGGAGGTTCTAAAAAGACATTGTCCAATTGATATATAGGTTGTTCAGTTTATCCCTATAACTCTCCAAGACATAATGTGTACGAGTATCCCAAATCAAGAACAAATTTGTTTGTATATATTATAATTAATATCAACTAAATTGAATACTTGTAAATACTAATAAAAATTGTTTAAAATACAGGTATTAATTTTAATATCTACTAAAATTATTCTTTAAAAGATATTTGACATTTATTATTTTTCTTGTAGTTTAGTTTTTATATAGCATTTGACCAAGGATTTTTGGACTGGTTAAATAATAAAATTAATGAATTTTTTTAATGATTTTTCTATTCAGGATGATAAAGATCATCAGATGGAACCTGGAATTTTACGTCTTACAACAGCTGTACGTGTAACTGGTACTGATTTACCTCACACATTTATCCAGTCTCGTGAAGTTCAGAGTGCACGAACTTCAGATGAAATTGGTAAGCTATGATAACAAATTATATAAGATAACTTAGGTCTATATTTTTTGGATGATGTCATTTTATTAAATCAATTTCTGGTCTATTACAAATGTTTTATTGATATTCTATTACAATGCTATAATGATATAATGGGTTATTGCATTTTTGTTAAAAAACAAGCATGTGTATATAGTAGTAAACTTGTAATGAAGCTTTATTTGGTTTGCGATCAATATCCATGCAGTCCAGCTGAGTGCAGTGCATTTCTTTATGATGTAAATAAATTAATCAAATGATTGCATAAACTATATACTTTCTATAAACTATATTGAATTATAAATCATTATGTTTATTTCTCTATAATTATAGAGATAAACATACCAGTTGAGTGGTTAAAGAAAGCAATTACCAATCCTCACATTACAGCTAAAGCTGCACCTATTATTCTCTGCATTACTGGTCTACCTAACAGCAGTCAATCCATTGCTACTCAAAGCTTATTGAAGCAATTGCATAGTAGACAATTTCCTGTAAGTGAAGAACATGGTGTATCCTTTTATGAAGCATCAGCAGTAAGAAAACCTGCCACTACATCATTGATCTATTCCAGTAAATTTAACTATGCTTTAGTCATGGAATCAGCTATAAAACATCATCTTTATTTGCAAGGAAAGTTTATTAAAAATATTGAAGTTCCTAGCATTCCCAAATCCATTTTTGATAACGCTGAAGATCTCGATTTTCATTTCAGAAAAATGATTCATGATTTTCATCTCAACAGAGCATCTCCAGGAAACAATCCTGGCTGGAATCAAGGTCTACCAAGTGGAATTGCCATGATCAACATATGGGACGTTGGTACCAGCAAAACAGCCCTTTATACTCTTCCTATGCTAGCTGGTCATCTATACAGTAGCCGTGTATGGATATTTTTTGACCTTGTGCGTGACCTTTCCCGCCTTTATGACCCTCCAGAGTTATTAAGTGAGAGATCTGACAAAGCATCTATACTGAAATGGCGTGCTCGACTTTATCATCTTTTTCGTTCAGCTCAACTGGGACTGTCAAAGTATAATGATCGCTCTAATGTATGTAAGTTAGTGGCTTGTCATGATGGCTCTGATGCAAATGATGAAATAGAACATATGAAGAAGCAGTTTATAAAGGAGGCCATACCTGTAGCTACTCAAATGAATGTGGAAAGTCTTGTTGATATGGAAGACGTTATACTATTTGTTGTAGATGACAAAGAAGATTTACTCAAAAAAACGTTCGATCACATTGTTAATTTGGAGCTTGATAAACCTGTTTCTATTCCTCTCTCATATATTTTCCTTCGTAGCTTATTCTACCAAAGAGAAGGTTTATTGTATATCGAAAGAGATGTTTTACAGTCAAAAGCAAGTAAACTTGAAATATTTGGTGACAATTTTGAGCATTTTTGCAAAGTTTTTACATCTTTGGGCAGCATCATTGATATCAGTCTTATCGACAAAGAGTCCAATATTGTTATTCTACAACCTGTTCCATATTTTCATGAGCTAGACAAGTTGTTTTATCTATCTTCTGAGATCGACTCTCTAGTTACAAAATATGGATTAGTAACAAAATCAAGAGCAACAAATTTATTTGGTGCAGAGAAAGCTTTAATCATTATGAGATCCCTTGTGCATTTTGGAAAAGCAGTGGAAGTAGAACCAAGTCAAATATCAGGGAATTTGTCTCTATTTAGTGATCACGAGCATGTTTATTATGTTCCCAATGCAAGTACAGCATCAGCTATTACTGAACATGAACAAAATGCATTATGTCTGTTACGTGATGTCAATAGACCTATGATACACTCAAAAGTTGCCTTTACTAAACTATTCCTTAAAATGTATGATAAAGCTATGCTGCATATTCCTAAGCACCCACATGTTAATGTGACAAGCATTAGAGCACACTGTGACAGTACAGATGATGGAGTTATTTTTGAATTGGTCTATCTTGGTGATGCTATTGAGTTTCGTTTTCCACCACAGCAACTATATGAAGATATTGTAGAGCAAGTCATCACTGTCTGCCATAAAATGATGGAGATCACAAAGTTCAAATATAATTTTGGAGTTATGTGTTCAAATGAAGCCGACCAAACTGCTGTATATAAACTTCAACAACGTTATCATCACCTACCAAATAATGAGTTATGTCAAGTGTGCAAAGACAATGGAAAGTTTAATAATGCACTTTTCAAATACAATGCTGTGCTTAACAAGGTAATAATAAAATTCTTTGTATACTATTAATGTAATACTCCACATACAGTGCATGGATCTTAGATATTAATAGTCCTTAAGTTTTATTCCTTGTCCTTTGTTATAGGTGGAAAATCAGGTTCCTAAAGACAAAATTCTTAATGGAGGTAACTATAAAGACAATATAATCTTTAGATTCATCATTGATAAATAGATTGATTATTTTAACTGAGTTATGGTCACTAAGTTTTCATTCATTTTTTGAAAAACATTGAAAAAATGTCAAAAACATATTGCATAACTCAGCAAACAATGTCAAAAGGAATGAGTGTGTGGTATCTAGAGTTTTCCTATTATAAAATTCATTGTGACAGTTCAGACACAAAGTTGTATTAGCATTCGTAATAATCCTTTGTCTAACAATGAATCATATATAAGAGATCTCACTTAGTGACCTGATTCACCTCAGAACTAACTAATTCATTTTTACAATGATATTATGTATATTATTTTTTAGATCCTTTGTCACTTGATGATGCTTATGCGGTGGCTAAGGGAATGTCAGAATTGTCAGACAAAACATTGCCTGTTGTTTGTCATTGTCTTGATTTACCAGAAATAATCTTATATAAAGACAAATCAAAATGGAGACGTTGCATGACAATACTAATTGCTTGGGAAGACTTGTCCCGTGAAAATGATGCCTCTAAGAAAACACTTGCTATTAAGCTGATGAAAGCTGCAAATAAAATACATGAAGAAAATGAAGGAGAAAGCAAGAAGCTGGAAATCATAGCAAGATCACTTGACTACAAAGGTAAAATTAACAAATTTGTTTGATAGTTACATTAATTGCACTTTTCCTCATACATGTTCTGGTTTGCCATAATAATACCAATAGGAATATCCTATTCTGATCATGCATAATCCCACAGTCCCACACTGTAAAAAGTGATCCCACTGTCCCATCTCATATCATATTAGCTTTTTAATTATTATTTCTATTTTTATAGTTGCCTACAGTATGTCTACATCATAAAACTTTAAGGAACAAAATGAAGATAAAGAGAAGATAGACATAACACTTTAATATCCACATTATTATTATGAACTTACTTCTTTAATAACAAACGTGACTTAGGTACTCCATAGAATTAGTAAATAGCTATATATGCTGTATATTTCTATATGATATTTTCTTTTATTAACCTTTCTTTTTAGTTAAAAGAATCTTCACAAAATAACACAATGACACAATAGTATACGTTTGTTTGCTTAATGTACACTATAATTATTTTTTTCCTGGCAGGATGGACAGTCCCAGTGCCTAGATAGAGTTCAACATAATTGTATTTTTAAATACCAATCTCTTCCCCCACTTCTACCAGCCTACAATAAGTTCATGTGAGATGTAGATAGGACTATAGAAGCTAGGAAGACTTATGGTTTCCATAGGAAATCAACATTATGTAGTTTCACTTGTTTTCCATGTTCTTGGACTATGCAATCAGTAATGCTCACATTATTTACAAGTATTGCTGTGACCATTGCAAAGAAAGTCCTATGGATCTGCTTGCCTTTATATGAAACTGGGACATATATTGTTGAAGGTTATATAATGGTTAAAAAAATGGTTGAGAACTGATGAACTGAATATGGATGATTCACAGACTGTAACATGCTCACTTGAAAACATTTTGAAGATCTACAAAAGAAGTAACGTCCACCAGGTTGCACATTATTCAGTTTTTCTGTGTCCCATTTTCTTATATAGAAACAATGAATGAATTCTACATAGATCATAACCTAAATAATACAAGTATAAATTCAAGCACCATTAGCTTCTTATAATTGTCTATCTTGTCAGTAGGTTGTTACATTATCCATAGAATCAAAATAATAATTAATGCATTTTTATTTAACTATTCTAACACTGCGAAAGTTAACCTGACGCTAAGTGTATTCATTGCCTTTAATTAATGAAAATCGATTTTTCATTATCAAGATGGCGACTTTGTACTGTTGTTGGATTCTATGGATAATGTAACAACCTGCTGACGAGTTCAAGAACGAAAATGATCAATTTTTAGTACTTTTACGGATGCATTTCTTTGTACGATTTGTATAAAACATAATAATAATAGTAATTAAAGTAAGCAAGGTTTATAGCTTTGTAAAAATGTCAAACATTTTTGTAGAAATAAATCCATCCTTACAATTGTAGTAATTGACTTCATCTTAAACTTTCAAAAGTTTCAGCTCTCTATGTTCTTTAATATTATTAATTGACATCTCCAAAGCATTGCAGATATTAAGGAATCAAACTACATTTCTGCAAAGTACTAGGGTTTAAATTTTTTTTAAAGCATGATCAATTATTAGAACAAGTATCTTGACATGATTGCATAAAAAAAGTGAAAAATTTTTTGGATATTTCTACCTTAAAGACAGGTACAATTTCTATGCCAAATTTACCTAATAACTTTCTGTTATTACAAGAATATTGATCAAGACTTTTAATAAATGCTAATTTCATAAACCTTGACAATCTCTTTAATAGTATAATTAATGTAACTAAATTTATAAACTAGATCAGGCTGGATATATGGCCACACCCATGTAATTGATAATACAAACACACACATGTAAGGGAAGACAGAGTGGCAAGTACACCAAATGATGTCACTGACTATAATATTTAAACACACTGCTATAATTTATGAACCCTAACAGCAATTTAATATAATTGAATATGCAAAGTTAGCACGACTAGTTCTATCAAAAACGTCACCAGACCCATGGCTGCAAGAGATCCACATTTGAGAAGATATTAGAAGAGACCCAATCTTACGGATTTATATGAATTATTGGTAGTAAATAGTTTCAGTTGGGAGTGCATCAGTTATGAGTAAATACCTAACTTGAATCAGCTACCCACTCTTATCTCTTTGAAGTCATGGCTACTCTTATCAGTAACTAATCCCTTTTTTACATGGCCATATGGATCAAAAATAGAAAACTATTTCCTCTGCAATTAGTCACTAGTGAGTTACCAACTGAGTCAATAGCTATACCATATGGTTCACTGAGATGAGATTGATTAATGAATGTGTTGACATTCTGGAGTACTAAGAATACCTAAAGCTAACCCCCTAACATTAACTTGTGAATCATATGTTAAGCTTACTTTGCCACATACATTATATCTCCACTAACGGCAATGGACTGTTAAATTGTAGTGCATCAGTTCCATAAGCACTAATAATAGTTTCCTGTTTTCCACTGCTATCATATACATAATTATATACAGTATTACAAGTACTAGTGCAAACACGTTACCATTATTTGTAAAAGCTATGAATTATGCTATGAATCATGCGTACTTCATACCAGTAATATTATGTATAACTAGGTAGGTTCTTCAGGATAGTGTGATCTTGAGAAGTAACTACAAAAGCAATAAAGAGGCTACCTTGCATAGACTGAACTTTGATAGTCAGAAATAAAGTATGTTCACAAAACTCCTATGGTGTCAAGGAGACAACCTTCATCACAATCTGTGGTCTTATATCTTCAATTGGTGTCTCTTTCTCTTCAATTAGCACAAGCTTACCATTCACTATATCAAAGTCATATTTATGAAGAGTGAGTGACCATTTTCTATATTTCCTTTGCATCTTTTGGGATGACAGCCATTTAAATATAAATTATGATCAATGTAAATAATAAGTAATTTACCTAAAATGGTAGTTGCAGAAATTATTTACACTATAAAATATACCAAGGCATTTCTTTTTAATAACACTGCAGTAATGTTTTAATTTGTTGCATATTTATTTGCCTAAAGGCTGTGTTGTGAATAATGGCACAAAACCAGGGTTGCTGGCATCTGTATAAACTGTCAACTATATATTCCAGAAGTTCTGAGCAGGTGAGAACTGGATTGTGATGGAGTAGTTTCTAATTAAGGCTCTAAAAAGATTCTTTGCACTATGTGATCTGTGTAAAGTTGCATTTTTTGTTGTGACACAATGTAATTATGGTTCTGCTATAGATACAAAACCTTTGATGTGCCTTCTGCAATATGACGTCAAAGCTATATAACAATCTACAAACTTCACTGACATTCTTAGTAGGTACCACTCATAGAACAGCATTAAAAATACAATTTGTAATAAAACTTTCAATACATAATATTCATATTTCATACATACGTTAATAGAGAAATTAATATAATGCTACTTTTGAACATAATCAGTATAATAATTTGACATTTTACATTTAATTTCCGATCGGTACTATATACGGGTGATGTTTGGCTTCGTAGATTTACATAGAATCTCCGCCCAGATTGACCTCAGAAAAGACACTGCTAAATTGAAAGGAGTCATAGAAACAAACAAGTTCTGAATGGCTACGCACAAAACAGGTATGATTAATAATATTCATTTGCTATGTAACACAAATGTACTGATCGTTAGTTTTTGCTGACAAATGTAAGCCAGTTTGCAGAATACTTGTGTATCTATAGCTGTTACTACATAGCCATTTTGTACGGATTATATTTACCACATTCTGTATTAAAGTAGTTATCTGATGACACTTTTTTGTGGATAAATAATTTAGTGAAGATTCTGTACAAAATACCACCTCACTTGGGAATATATATTTATCTGTCTGTCTATCTATTTATCTGAATGTCTGTCTGTCTGTCTATCTATCTATCTAATCTATCTATCCATTATTCATAATTGTTCATTATAAATTTTCAAGCAAAACTTTTTTTCCATGTAACAAATAAATCTCTTCATCATTAAAGAAATTTTGTAGCTTAAATGTTTTTACCATGTGTTATTGATCTTTATATTGTTATCATTATCTTCACTCTACTGTCTTTAGAACATTATTGTCACAGTTTAATAATATGTTTTTCTTAAAGCAACACGTATGCTTTAAATTGCATTCCAATATACATTGGAATGTAAAGATTACTCCCTAAATACAACAATATAAGTTTTTTTTAAAATTACCAACACTTAGGGTAATTATATCATCTGTCACATTATTAACAAAAAAATTATTTCGGTCTTCATAAACTTCCTGTCATAGTTAATGTATGCAATTCATTATTAACTTATTTTTAGTTTTTATATATTGTTATTAATTCATTCTATGATACCACAGAAACAGTCCTGGCCTAATATTTTATTGTTTAAGTTAATATAAATCATTATAGTACGTTGCTAGGTGGTTGCTATGATTATAAGGCTGCACTAAATCAAATAAAACATTCTCACCCAGCCCACAATGGATTATCACAAACCACAGTGATTAACTGAAACCACAATGCATTAAATGATGTTGCCAAGCAACCACCTAGCAACGTACTATAAAACACTTATAACACAGCTGGTCGTGCTGTGATTGTATTTATAAACACTCCTCCCTTGGGCCTGCGGCCCTCGTGCGTCATGTTTATAAATCAACCACAGCACTCCCGGATGTGTTATAACTAATACTTATAGTTCTAATATTTGGTAAACAGTTAATGTTAATCAAACTGTAGAATGTTTACTTTCAGTTTGCATTGAATAATTTTGCCTTATACATTCAACCTGTATTGCCATATATTGATTAAATCAACCAAACAGTCCTTACAGTGATGTAACTAGATAAAACTTGCATCCTTTTTGATAACTCATACAAACTACAAGATTCATACTATAGTAATAAAATAGTACATTTATAAGGAGTCATTCTATATAACCACTGGACTGTTTTGATAGTAATGAGGCTAGGTTATAGCCAAACCACAAGGGCTCTACTGTAGATATATTTGCAGACATTTGGTCATAAACTATTAAAGTTACTATATCATTGGCATATTTCATCAACTGATATGCCTTTCACATAAACTGCAAAAAATACAATGCCATGAAAATAACTCATGCAGACACACCCAGAGTTAGTAACATTTCAATTCTGCATTGCCTTTCCTAATAAGCATCACCATTGTTTTACCTCATATCATTTTATTCATATTATATGTTTACTGCATGTAATATCCTTCCTAAAAATTTGGTAAATGTCATATATATTATCTTTGGGGGCTATAGAAATTTCTAAAAAGAATTCATTTGCCCTTACTGAGTACTATACAGAATTACGTTTTTATTTAACTTTTTTCATGTGTCATGTTCTACAGATTATTATATACCTACAAAGAGGTACCATCATACCACACATATAGTGGGTGAATATCTCTACATGTGGGGTGGTGGTATAGAAGGTCTCCCTCGTGTACATAACAATAAAGTCAAGAAAAGAATGACCTCTGTTATTGAGGTATTTCACTTAACAACTGGTACGTGGGAACAGCGACTTACCAAAGGTAAACCTCCACTGGGTATCTGGGCTTATGATTCCACTGTTATCAGTAACAAGATCTACTACTTTGGAGGGCGATGTAACCATGATGAGTGTTATCACAATAGTCTCAACTCATTAACAATAGATTCACTCACATGGAATGAACTGTTTTCTACTAGTTCAAAGAAGGGTCCAATGATGAAGGCAGGTTGCGGGATTATATCTGTGACATTTGATAGTGAGGATTATCTACTAGTAGTCGGAGGATGGGGTCATCCTCCTAATACTCGACAACCTGGTGCTCAATATAGTGGTATTGGTCATGTTCGTACTAATGAGCACCACTACTATGAGTTAACCAGTGGTAAGAAGATCAATATATAACATTATCATTACACTATACATTTTTATAACTGTTTGTATTTCAGGTCATTGGTTAGTACCAGATATCACAGGAGAAGGCCCACCTCCTTGTAGTAGCTTCTCTATGACATCAATTTCTAATAACAGAGCTCTTTTATTTGGTGGTGATACTCCAGATGGGCGTGACAACACTCTCTATATTGCACAATGCATGAAGCATGCAGTGGTTAGTATAATATGTACAAACTGTAGTATTTTGGAGTAACTACAAGTTTATTTTATAAGTTTTTAAATTATAGACATTTATTTTCTCTAAGTGAAAATTCATTAGCAAAACTTTTGTGTTTGTCTAATATTTCTTAATTAATGACTTGATAGTTAATACTGATAACTAAGTCGTACTAAATAGCTGCTATATTCTCAACATGCTTATTGCTCTTAGACTAATAATATTATTTATTATAAATAATATAATTTATTATTTACATTATTTATTTAGCACTGGCAAAAATTGAGTGAAACACTTCCTGAATCTATGAAGTGGCCTCACAGTAGAGGTGATCATGCTGCCACTGTTATCAATGATCTTCATTTGATGATAGTAGGTGGTTATGATACACGCGACAGCTGGTTATTTAACATTGATACAAAGTCATGGACAAATGTTAGTTACTAGTTATTCTGTTACTATCACTAATCACTAATACAAACTAAGTTATTGTCTATGATCTGAAGAATGATAGGTCACAATAAAGTGTGGCAGCCCAGGCTATTTGATCTTTAATTTCTTAGTAAGAACAACTCATATTAATACGGTGTTGCATTTAAACAACTAATCATTGTGTTTGTATTAAATTCTTTTCATACTTCTATTCGAGCAATTTGACCTCGAACTCAAATACACACAAGTGTAGACAATGTGTCATTTTAAGCATTACTTTCTTTGATTAATCAAGTTACGCTAAATAGCTCATTTTATGAATGTTTTAAAAATAATTGCATTGATAGTCAGAGATATCAATCTTATAAGAGATTATTATAATGTCATAAAGCACATTATATTCCATCTTCTAGCTTACTCTACCAGAGTCAGTAACTAAGAGAGTTGGCCACTCCCTCTCAACATGGAATGTTTCAACTACCACAGTATGGGTAATTCAATTTGGAGGTACTGGTAGCTTCAATGACACTACAGTGATAGAACTTAGTAAGTACAGTTAATTGATCATTGTAGTTGTTGTAGTGAATACACACACAAATTTATTACTATTACACAGTATGTTATAGGAGAGTTGGCACACTAACTGTTCATATACATTAGAAATTAGTCTCATAACTCAATACTATTAAATGTTTGCTATCTTCTGCTATAGCATGTGAAGATGACCAGTGGTTTGTAGGAGATGTAATCACTAACCTAAAATCTACAGAAAAATATCAACTTAAACTACAACAGAAGAGACAAGAGACATCTCTACAGCCTTTTGAAAGACAACTACAGCAATTACGTCGAGAACTTCAGAAGAAACACCAATTGATTACAGAGTTGCAACAAAATGAAGTCACACTCCAAAATGAACAAAGATTACTTCAACAACAGTTACAGGAGAGTCAAGAAAGAGAAGGTGTACTACGTCATGCTAATGCTGCTCTTCAACAACAAGTACAACAGTTACAGGATCGGTCTCACTGGGTAGTTAGGAGGGAGGAGATTGAGATGACTGATGTCATCCTTGGGAGAGGAGGTTGGGGGGAAGTCAAGGTAGCTAAATTTTGTGGTCTTAAAGTAGCTGCAAAATGCCTTCATGAAGTTATCCTGTCACCATATAACATATCAGTTTTTACCCGAGAAATGGAGATTGCTGCTCGAGTACGTCATCCCAATCTCCTCCAGTTCATTGGAGCCACTCGAATGGGTACTCCTATTATTCTCTCAGAACTAATGCCTACTAGCCTTCGTAAAGAGTTAGAAGCTGGTCTTTTACCTTATCATGCTGTTTTAGCTATCGGTGAAGATATAGCTTGTGCTCTTAACTATCTTCACCTCTTTAAACCAGACCCAATAATCCATAGGGATGTCAGCACTGCTAATGTCCTTCTGCAGATGCTAGGTGGTGGATGGAGAGCCAAAGTATCAGACTATGGCTCAGCTAATCTTCAACCAATGATTGGTGAAACAGTCAATCCAGGTAATCCAGTTTATTCTGCTCCAGAAGCTGGTATACCAAGAGAGCATTCTCCTGCAATGGATGTTTACAGTTATGGTGTTGTCTTGATTGAAATGATGATATGTCATATTCCTGAGGTAGCAGAGAGACAACTTCATATTAACACTATTCAACGACAATCTTTTAGAGCTCTTATCGAGCGATGTTTGAAGGAGGATCGTAGAAAACGTCCAACAATGTCAGAGATTATTACAGACTTTAATGAAATCATTTAATAGACAATGATATCTCATGTTATTTATTAGTCAGTTTATATTAATAGTTAACTAAGTTAATATACTATGTATTACTTTTTAATTACATCATCATTTTTAGACATTTCACTATATGTAGATTTTTGTATGACATATTATTAAAGTCAGTGCAATTGATTTCTTGTTTTAGGTGCAATTAATCTGTTAGCAGCTAAATACTGATGAAATTGTACTTACATTTAGTATCATTTACGAACATGAATTTATACTATCGGGTCCAGTATTATTACCAGACCCTATTTGATATTGATACAGAAATATTTTAAAAATTTATTCTTCAATTGATGTGTTTTGTATTTACTTAAAGTTGTAATGGAAAATTTGAGAGGATGATATGTATATTTTCTGTCTGGAAATAAGTCATCATGAAGTATAGTACTCAGAAACATCAGAAGTGTCAGCTGTTGTTGATGGTTTATGCCTACAAGATTACAAGACATGTACATGTAAGGACGTAATGATAAGTTTTGTATTCTAGAGTTTAATAAAAGTAGCTCTGCTAAGATATATTCCAATGAATGTTTGGTTGTTGCAGAAGAGGAGATACTATGACCAGCATATGTATGTTAATGTAGATGAATAGATAATAGATTGATAAATTAATTGATAGATAGATGAACAGATAAATAACATGTTTTCATTCATATACATTTCCTATACTCACTACATGTCATTGAATTGTCTAGGTTGTCTAGGTAGCATAATGTTTAAGTACCTAAAACTTGACGTATATAAGTCCATACATAATAAGGACCTGTAGTCCAACCTCTTTATCAAGTTGATGAATATAATGTGAGAAATCTTTCTCCTTCTAACACTTTTCATGAACTACTATTAACTAAGCATGAAATAGAAAAAAAAACATATATTTAACAAGTTTAAAGTATATAAACTACCATTTCTTGATGTCAGATATACATGTCAAAAACATACCACTAGCCAAAGAAATTGATAAACTTGGAATATTACTCACAAGAATAATTATGTCCAACAAGAAATGTTTGCCTAAACAAGTAAAAAGGAAGAATAAAGACAAAAAAGGTACAATAAAGTTATAAAGACGAGATAATAAAAACGGTTCTTAGTTGAATGGATAAAAGAAACTTCCTAATATTCTCCACCAAATGTTTAAATTAAATGAAGATATAGAAATTCAGTCCTTCTTTATATATACAGAAGAACATCTGAAGGAATGAAAAAAAAACAAAGATTAGTGCTAATTACAATGAATTTATTCTGGGCTGTCCATAAACTCAACCAAAATAGTTGGCTATCAATTTCTTCATAAGTCAGCCAAGTGGTGACAAAAGTACTTTTCTCGCTATTTGATATGTCTATTGTAAATGGTTACATTATACATTGGCAAACACAAAAGAAAACAAAAAATCACTCATCTTGATTTTCATTGTGAAAGTATTGAAGAGCTGACAAGATAACTTCATTATCTAGAGACACCACATTATTAAGAGAAAATGGCAAAATGGAGAGATTGTATGGTATGCAGTTGACCATACAGAAGAAGGTGAAATGCACATCACACTTTTAATATGTGGTACATGTTCAGATAAACCAGCTTTGTGTCCTATCGAATTCATTCAGTTATGCTATGCTTATATATAAACATTACTGGCTTAGAGATCATATGATGCAGTGTATTTATCTACATTTATAAAGGGAATATCCGTCAATGGATAGACAAATGGACAGGCAAATTAATAGCTATAGTAACCTCATTTTGATTAATGACATATAGTGTTCTTTTATATACAGCATGTTCTAATGAATAGCAGGCAGTCCAATCCAATGTATCCAATGTAAAAAGGAGAGGTGCCCGAGGGAATGTGAGATTCCCACATTCACCTTAGTTTGATCCGAAATTAGATGACCATTTGAGTATGTCAAGAAAAGGGTGAGGTTACTATCAAATAAAAACACAAATACTATAGTCTTAGGAGCTACATTCAATCCATTCTACCTGAAATAGGTGTGTTGCACAAGACTATTAACTAATTTTGATTAATCGACACTATCAGAACTGAACAACAATTGGTATGGAAAGACAGATATGGTTTAACAACCTTTAAGGAATATATACAATACTAACCTGACTTCACAGTCCAAATTTACCCCCTCTCGAAAAATTAATGCTACCCTCGAGCCCCTCTCCAAAAATTATACATTCCAGTGGAGTACCTAAAGTCTCGTCCCAATTACCATGTCTCACAGTCTACACTAACGTTTTGCTGAAAACTATGGATCCGATAGGAGATTTTGACGCTTTTTTAAATGAAAAACCGACTCTTACTGAATTACTCAAACACGTCAGTATTAGTACCAAGTGGTACCAGATTGGTGTGCTTCTAGAAATAAATAGCGCCAAGCTGGATGATATTGAAAAAGACTGTCAAGGAAGCGATATGAAAGCTTTGAAGATGTTTGAATTTTGGCTCAGTTCAAATCCCTCTGCTTCTAGGAAACAGATTATAGACACATTAAAGACAGAAACCATTGGTGAGAATACAGTTGCTGAGGAATAAAATCAGTTTCTAATTTAGTGTTCTCTTATATACAACATATTCTAATGAATTATAATAATAGACTTCAATGTGTCCAATGTAATAGGGAGAGTGACCTGAGGGAACGTGAAATTTGCATGTTCAACCTTGGTTTGATCCAACATTACATTTTGAAGTGACTAGGTCAAGAGAGGATGTAGTCACTGTCAAATAAAAACATATGTACATGTTCTTAAATATATGCTAGTTTCAGTAGCTAAACTCATTTCATTCTGAACAGATGTTTTGCACTAGACTACTATACTAATATTGCCTAATTGACACTGTCAATACTGAACAATTAAATCATAACAACCAAATATATATATATATATATATATATATATAAATGTAGTTAAAAGCTAAAAAGAATCAGTCATTGAATACTATCACTGCATGCATGGTATTTAAGGATAGATCAGATAACAAGGAGTGAGTAGATAACCATGCTTACCAGTACTTTACATGCAGTTCAAATTCAACACACAACTGTCACTTGAACTTTCATAATTAACTATAGTGGTATATCAGTGTTGTTTCGTCTCCAGATTACCACGCCTCACAGTCTTGTGACTGTCCTGTGACTATACTAACTTTTTGCTGGCAACTATGAATACGACAGGAGATTTTGACGCTTTTTTAAATGGAAAACCGACTCTTGCTGAACTATTGAAACACGTCAGTATTAGTACCAAGTGGTACCAGTTTGGTGTGCTTCTAGAAATAAATAGCGCCAAGCTGGATACTATTGACAAAGACTATAAAGAGAGCCAGATGAAAACATCGAAAATGTTTGAATTGTGGCTCAGTTCAAATCCCTCTGCTTCTAGGAAACAGATTATAGACACATTAAAGACAGAAGCCATTGGTGAGAATACAGTTGCTGAGGAATATTGGAGGACATTAATTAAAAGTGAGACCATACTATGTATATATAATTGTGTTTTCATTTTTAAAATTTAATCATTCTTAAACAGTTCAAAATCTCACCGCTCAAGGATTTTGTAAACAATCTGAAAATCTTTCTCAAGTCAGTCTTCCTATGGAAGTAACTCATACACTGTATTCAGAGGATGTAATCTCTAAGGAGACATTTAATGACTTGAAAAGATCAGGTGGGTCATTAACTGGAGGTCCATTGAGGGCACTGTCTAGTACAGTATCTAAAGATCCTAATCAGTTGGAAACCTTTGGTACTGTCTTATTACAATCAGAGGAGACAGTAGGTATAGGAAAAAGCACACTAAAAGATTTTGGTATGTAGTTAATAATGTAATTATGAAATGATTGTAATATATTATTAGGTCATGTAAGAGAGCTCTATCTGTCACCTATTTATCGAGACAGTTTTGATCGAATAAGAATACAACTTGGAGCGCTAATTATGACAATTGCACCTCTTATTGAATCTGCTGTGACGCTACCAAAATTTAAAGAGCTCAAAACATTTCTTCGAATGTCGTTCCCAGAATTAAAACCTCAATTATCTATAGCTGAATCATTTGATGACATAATGGATATTGTACGTGGGAAGTGTACTCCAATCAGTATTGCCTGTTTAGAGTCTATCATAAATCGTTATAACATTAACGAGGCAAAAGCTCATATTGCAGCTTACCAATCTGAAGTTGATAAACTTTGCAAGGAAATCAAACTTCAGGTTTGTGAACATGAAGATTTTATGATAGGTCAACCCTCTCTTCTCAAATGTGAGACTATTGAGTTTATTGTGGAATGGAAGACAGATGAGCACACACTTGAAGAGATAAAGGACCTGTTATGGAAGGCATTTGGAGATATGGCCAAGAGAATTTTGGTTAAAAAATTAAGAGAAGGCAAGTCGATCATTGTAACCTGCTATTCTCCACGATATATGATGAATGTTTTACTGAAGGAAGCAGAAAAGAATCTTACCCAATTAAAACAAATGGGAATAATCAAACTCTCAATAGGATACAACGTTATTTGGGATGCAAGTAAGAGATATGAGGTAAGAGACAAAATATTAATATAAGGTTTATAGTGTCATACTATAAGCTTTATAGTGTGTCTGATTCTTACTTGTGTATATACTTTGATAGGAGGCTAGTGCCAATGAAAAAGAACTAACTGAGATGCTGGAAAAAAGTAGAAAGGAAGCAAAGACAAAAGATATTGAAATAGCAACGTTTCAATCTGCCCTGAAAGAGAAGGAAGGTACAATAAAGTACTTGTTATATTAAAGTAAAGCTCTTGTTGTTTATTATCTAATACAGATGAAATTACAACAATGAAACAGTTGTCAATAGAGCAACAAAAGGAAATAGATCAATTAAAGACTACTATGGCTAAAGAAAAAGAAGGTAATAATATACTGATATGTACAGTATACTTTATTGGCAACTTATATTATTAACAGGTATCATGTAGTCTAACAAGCTAGCATCTCCTTTATTTTGACTAACTGACTTGTGGAGGAGGATCTAAAAGTGAAACTGAATATAATTATGGATGTGGGATAATACCACAGAGTTGTCATAGTGGTTATGAAATTGTTATATAATCATTACTCTCTACGCATATTTTCAAGTTAACAGTCTAGACTTATTCCCTCCAAATTTACCAATAAGCTTTTGTGAATGATTTTTAATGTTTGACCTAAACTACAGTGCTAAAACATATCTTGCACCTTATCTATTGTGAAAGTAATATTCATAACCACTACAATAACTTGTAGTACTGCCACATTCCAATGGGTAGTTCACTTCTACAGTCTCCTCTGCCCATCAGCTTATCAAAAGGAAGAAAGGCTAGCTGGCACACTAATTACACCTAAGTAATATATTATACATGTATTACCACTCTGTACTCAAGGTTTTATTTTAGGGTGTGTTTCCCCTAGGAGCCTTACTTGCCTCTTTTCTTTAACTGTATACATGTACAATTTATTAATGTTTTGGTCCACACTTTGTGCACAACAAAAAGTAGTTATGGTAACAAAAGTTGACCAGACAAAAGAGAACTATGTAGATTTTCATCTGAATTATGAAAGATGTCATAAATGAATACTGTATAGTGTAAATTTTAGAGGTCCATGAAATCCTTTAACCACAAAATTTTTGAAGTTTTCCACTGATTATGGTAACAAGTATTGTGAACCATCCCTACATAGGCAGTATCTGATATATATAACTAATATGTAGAATATGGTTGTACTGAGTGTTATCATAACTCAGTGTGTACATATACATGTTTAATATCTGCTTTCTCTATTGATAATAGGGTCTCCAGTATCAGTTGCTGGTATGTTAAAGAAAGAGTCAGAGGATAAGGAATCAGATGAACAAGGTACATACTATGTAATTTTTTGCAATTTTTGTTATTATTTTTGGTTTGTGCATATGCTAACATATTATGATCAGTGTGCACGTTTATTCTAGTCTTGTAATCTTACACTATTTTCCAATGCATCATTGTTTAATAAAAGCAATGTCTTT
Organism: Xestospongia bergquistia; assembly: GCA_963965975.1. Taxonomy (NCBI): domain Eukaryota; kingdom Metazoa; phylum Porifera; class Demospongiae; order Haplosclerida; family Petrosiidae; genus Xestospongia; species Xestospongia bergquistia. The sequence continues at coordinate 7,205,685 of OZ014414.1, forward strand.
GTTTATTATATCCCATGGGGCATAGTCGGAGATATGCATACCCTTACTTTACTCTGTATTTGACTACTGATTGTTAGCTAGACCTACATTTCATGTCCCCTTTAGAGTTTGTTATTTGGGATGCAAGTAAGAGATATGAGGTAAGAGACAAAATATTAATATAAGCTTTATAGTGTCATACTATAAGCTTTATAGTGTGTCTGATTCTTACTTGTGTATATACTTTGATAGGAGCCTAGTGCCAATGAAAAAGAACTAACTGAGATGCTGGAAAAAAGTAGAAAGGAAGCAAAGACAAAAGATATTGAAATAGCAATGTTGCAATATGCCCTGAAAGAGAAGGAAGGTACAATAAAGTATTTGTTATATTAAAGTAAAGCTCTTGTTGTTTATTATCTAATACAGATGAAATTACAACAATGAAACAGTTGTCAATAGAGCAACAAAAGGAAATAGATCAATTAAAGACTACTATGGCTAAAGAAAAAGAAGGTAATAATATACTGATATGTACAGTATACTTTATTGGCAACTTATATTATTAACAGGTATCATGTAGTCTAACAAGCTAGCATCTCCTTTATTTTGACTAACTGACTTGTGGAGGAGGATCTAAAAGTGAAACTGAATATAATTATGGATGTGGGATAATACCACAGAGTTGTCATTGTGGTTATGAAATTGTTATATAATCAGTACTCTCTACGCATATTTTCAAGCTAACAGTCTAGACTTATTCCCTCCAAGTTTACCAATAAGCATTTGTGAATGATTTTATTTTTTGACCAAAACTACAGTACTAAAACATATCTTGCACCTTATCTATTGTGAAAGTAATATTCATAACCACTACAATAACTTGTAGTACTACGGTAGTACTACTACCACATTCCAATGGGTAATAAACTGAGTTCACTTCTATAGACTCCTCTGCCCATCAGCTTATCAAAAGGATGAAAGGCTAGCTGGCTAGGACACTATAACCTATAACCTTAAGAGGTCTATTCATATGCACATACATATGCTTAACTATAAATTGTTATGTTTCGTTCCTTTTAGAATTAGAAAAGGAAGTGATTTCTCTAAAGAAGACATCAGAAGAGAGACATGATGAGACAATTATTTTGAAATCTGCACTCAAAGAAAAAGAAAGTAGGCACACTAATTACACCTCAGTAATATATTATACATGTATTACCACTCTGTACTCAAGGTTTTATTTTAGGGTGTGTTTCTCCATAGGAACCTTACATGCCTCTTTTCTTTTACTGTATACATGTACAATTTATTAATGTAAAAGTGTACAAGCACTATGATCTTAGAATATAGTCTAGTTTTGACCAAGTTTTGGTCCACACTTCATGCATAACAAAAAGTAGTTATGGTAACAAAAGTTGACCAGACAAAAGAGAACTGTGTAGATTTTCATCTGAATTACGAAAGATGTCATAAATGAATACTGTATAGTGTAAATTTTAGAGGTGCATGAAATCATTTAACCACAAATTTTTTGAAGTTTCCACTGATTATGGTAACAAGTATTTTCATTGCTCTATATCATTAATTTATGGGAAGGCAAAGTTACCTTAGCAACCCTGCTGCCAAGCTGTATGTGAAAGAATTTGGGTGTGATCTATCATATTTTAGTCCATATTTTAGTGCATTCACGATATTTATTTCATCAAATGCTTCATGTAAGGCGATTTGCAAAGATATTGTCCCTCAAAAAATTTAATGCTATATGTTATTATTCTTGCTATTGGAAGTGACTTCTCTCAGTTTAACAAGGGCAGATGAAGAGGTTCCTATGCACCCATTTTTTAATAATTATATTCATTACAAGATTTATTAAATAGTATAATATATTCATAAATAGTGAATCATCAAAGATACATTTCTTAAGGTTAGATACAACTGAAATAATCCACAAGTTTAGCATGCTTTAAGATCCTCCAGAGTGTTTTGCTTCTTTGGATTATGACCTGATATTAGTGTCCTTTCTCAATTGTTAATAATACCAAATTCTTTTTGCCCCATCCCTCATCAACTTTCTAAATGAAATTCTGGTACTGTGATTTTTATGTTTCCAGATTTGCAATTGCAATTAATGACTGATCTTGAAAACAAAGAACAAGAGATACCAGAAAGAATACAGAAAGACTTGAGCTCAGATCAATCAGAACTAAAAGAGCAAGTACAAGGTATGTTGTTGTTTAATGTTGCCTTATCTGTCTTTATGTACACTTAAAACAGTTGCTTGTTCATGATTTTTAGTAAGATTTGATCTAGCAGACTCCTTTATAGACAAAAGTAAAGTAATTGAGACAATTATAGAGGAAAATAATGTAGAACTAAAGCTTAAATCAAGTTATGATCATGACCTATATCACATCCAATAAATCATTTACTTGTTATTTATTGTTTTATGAAGAAGTGCTATGTATTTAAGAGATTCTGTTGTGAATAGTTTATGGTAACAGTGTTTAATACCAATACAGTTAATAGGTAATGTAAACCATCCCTACATAGGCAGTGTCTGATATATATAACTAATATGTAGAATATGGTTGTACTGAGTGTTATCATAACTCAGTGTGTACATATACATGTTTAATATCTGCTTCTCTATTGATAATAGGGTCTCCAGTATCAGTTGCTGGTATGTTAAAGAAAGAGTCAGAGGATAAGGAATCAGATGAACAAGGTACATACTATGTAATTGTTTTGCAATTTTTTGTTATTATTTTTGTTTTGTGCATATACTAATATTATGATCAGTGTGCACACTTATTCTAGTCTTGTAATCTTACACTATGTACCACCAATGCATTATTGTTTAATAAAAGCAATGTGTTTGTTTACTGTACTCCATGTGGCCGTTATGGATACCCTTACTTTGCTTTGAATTTGACTACTGATTGTTAGCTAGACCTAAATTTCATGTCCCGTTTTGAGTTTATCCATCCCTTTTTATTTTAACCTAGTTCGTCAGTAAACACTGCAGTCACAAATAGAATAATAGAATGTTATTTTTACAGGTACATTACTAGTTGAAGTTGTGGCAGACTACCCAATTCCTCTAGAAGAGACTTCTAAGGTACTGAAGTAGATTAAATTCCTTGTGGTTAATTTCTGATGTTTTAGACAAGCCACAGCAACACCATATATACATACATATATATATAATATGTGTGTGTGTGTGTCTGTGTGACATATATATTATGTATAAACAACAATATAGTCAATTTCTTGTGTTGTAGGTACACCATAGTAATAACATATAAAATTTATGTGTAGTTAGTATTATAACTCTGTTGACCTCTCCTTAAATCTTAACACTGATGTCATGACTGGACATGTAATATTTAGCATCTTTACTAGTACATCAATCACAGTGGCAACCCAAATATAAATTATTACATGAAGGAGGTTCTAAAACTAAATTGTCCAATAAATATATATGTCTGTTGGTTTTTTCTCTATAACTCTCCAAGACATAATGCAAACAATTATCCCAAATGGAGGACAAATTTGTGCATGCATATATTATAGTACTAATAACAACTGAATTGAATACTTAAATGGTGATTAGATTTGTTTAAAATACAAGTATTACTTTTAATATTGCCTGAAATTACTCTGTAATAAAAAGATATTGGACATTTACAGTTTTTCTCGTAATTTATAGTTTTATATAGATGTACTTTATTTAACCATGGATTTTTTTGAATAGTTAAATAATGATATTAATTTTTTTAAATTTATTTTTATCTTTAGGATGATAAACATTTCCAAGTGGAATCTGGAATTTTATCTCTTGAAGGAACTGAATGTGTACCTGGTACTGATTTCACTTACTCATTTATCCGATCTCGTGAAGTTCAGAGTGCACGAACATATGATGAAATTGGTAAGCTATAATAGCAGATTATATAACAAAACTTAGGTTTATATTTTTTAAATGATGTCCTTTTATTAAATCAATTTCTAGTGTATTGCAGATGTTTTATTAATTTTCTATTACAATGTTTAATAATGGGCTATTGCCTTTTATTAAAAACAAGCATTTATAGTAGTATAAAATTGTAATAAAGGTTTGTTAAGTTTATGATCAATGCCCATGCAGTCCAGCTGAGTGCAATACATTTCTTTATGATTTAAATAAATTGACCAACTAATTATATAAACTATATACTTTTATAAACTATATTGAATTATAAGTCAATACAATTATTTCTTTATAATTATAGAGACGAGCATATCAGCTAAATGGTTGAAGAAAGCAATTACTAATTCTCACATTACAGCCAAAGCTGCACCTATTATTCTCTGCATTACTGGTCTACCTAACAGCAATCAATCGGATGCTACTCAAAGCTTATTGAAGCAATTGCAGTGTGGAAAATTTCCTGTAAGTGAAGAACAGTGTGTATCCCTTTATGAAGCATCAGCAGTAAGAAAACCTGCTACAACATCATTGATCTATTCCAGTACATTTAACTATGCTTTAGTCATGGAATCAGCTATAAAGCATCATCTATATTTGCAAGGAAGGTTTATGCAAAATATCGAAGTTCCTGACATTCCTACATCCATTTTTGACAATGATGATGATCTTGATAGCCATTTCAGACAAATGATTAAAGATTTTTATTGCAACAGAGTGTCTCCAGGAAACTCTCCTGGCTGGGATCAAGGTCTACCAAGTGGAATTGCCATGATCAACATATGGGACGTTGGTACCAGCAAAACAGCCCTTTATATTCTTCCTATGCTAGCTGGTCATCTTTACAGTAGCCGTGTATGGATGTTTTTTGACCTTTTACGTGACCTTCCTCACCTTTATGACCCTCCAGAGATACCAATTGAGACATCAGACAAAGCTTCTATACTAAAATGGCGTATTCGACTTTATCATCTTTTTCGTTCAGCTCAGCTGGGATCGTCAAAGAATTGTGATCGTTCTAATGTATGTAAGTTAGTGGCCTGTAACGTTGGCTCTATTGGAAATGGTGAAATAAAACATATGAAGGAACAGTTTATAAAGGAGGCCAGAGTTGCAGCTATTCAGATGAATGTTGAGAGTCTTGTTGATATGCAAGATGTTATATCATTTGTTTTAGAAGACCAAGAAGGGTTACTCAAAAAAACATTTGATCACATTGTTAATATGGAGCTCGATAAACCTGTTTCTCTTCCTCTCTCATACATTTTCCTTCGTAGCTTATTCTACAAAATAAAAGATTTATTGTATGTCAAAAAGGATGTTTTACGGTCAAAAGCAAGCAAACTTAAAATATCTGGTGATGGTTTTGAGGATTTTTGCCAATTTTTTACATCTTTAGGTAGCATCGTTGATATCAGTCTTATTAACAAAGAGTCCAATATTGTCATTCTACAACCTGTTCCGTATTTTCATGAGCTTGACAAGCTGTTTCATCTACCTTCTGAGATCGACCCTCTAGTTACAAAATATGGGTTAGTAACGAAATCGAGAGCAGAAAAAATATTTGGTGATAATGAGAAAGCTTTTGACATGATGAGCTCCCTTGTGCATTTTGGAATAGCGCTAGAAATAAAACCAAGTCGAATAAGCAATTTGCCTCCCATTAGTGATCACAAGCGTGTTTATTATATTCCTGATGCAAGTACAGAGACAGCTCTTATTGATCATGAAGTGAATGCATTATGTCTGTTACGTGATGTTAATCGACCAATGATACACTCAAAAGCTGCCTTTACTAAATTATTCCTTAAAAGGTATGATAAAGCTATGCTGTATATTCCTGAACACCCATACATTAATGTGACAAGCATTAGAGCTCACTCCAACAATAAAGATGATGGAGTTATTTTTAAAATGGTCTATCTTGGTGATGCTATTGAGTTTCGTTTTCCATCACAGCAACTATATGAAGATGTTGTAAAGCAAGTCATCACTGTCTGCCATGAAATGATGGAGATGACAACTTTCAAATACAATTTTGCAGTTAGGTGTTCAAATGAAGTAGACCAAGATGCTGTATATAAACTTCAGCAACGTTATCATCACCTACCAAATAATGAGTTATGTCAAATATGCAAAGACAAAGGAAGGATTAATAATACCCTTTCCATATACAATGCTGTGCTTAGCAAGGTAATGATATTATTTTCTTGTATATCATCAGTGTAGTACCCCACATATAATGCATGGATCATAGAAAATAATAGTCTTTATGTTAACTATAAGCTTTATTGATTGTTGTTTGTTTTAGGTGAAAAATCAGGTTCCTAAAAACAAAATTCTTAATGGAGGTAACTATAAATAAAATATAATCTTTAGATTTATCATTACTAAATAGATTGGTTGTTTTAACTGATTCATAGTCACTTAGTTTGCTTGCACCCTTATAAAATACATTGAAAAAAATGTCAAAAACATATTTTGAATTGCATAACTCAGAAAACAGCTTCAAAAGGACTAATGTGTGTTATCTAGAGTTATTCTATTGTAAACTTTATTGTGACACTACTTACACGTGTAGCATTCATAATAATTCTTTGTCTATCTATGAGACATTTAAAAGAATCTTTATAGTTCAAACAATTTACTAAACAACTATCTATTAATATGAACTAGAAATAAAAGCATTGTCATTTTTTTGACGTCTCATCTAGTGATTTGATTCACCAAAGCTAGGTTCATTCATTTACAGTAATATATATGTATTTGTATATGTATATATTATATATATTGTAACTATATTACATTTTTTAGATCCTTTGTCACTTTATGATGCTTATACAGTGGCTAAGAGAATGTTAGAATTATCAGACAAAACATTGCATGTTGTTTGTCAATGTCTTGATTTACCAGAAATAATCTTATTTAAAGACAAATCGAAATGGAGACGTTGCATGACAATACTAATTGCTTGGGAAGACTTGTCCAGTGAAAATGATACCTCTAAGAAAACACTTGCTATTAAGCTGATGAAAGCTGCCAATAAAATACATGAAGAAAGTGAAGGAGAAAGCAAGAAGCTGGAAATCATAGCAAGATCACTTGACTACAAAGGTAAAATTAACAAATTTGTTTGATAGATGAGTTTTACTCATACGAGTCCTGGTTTGCCATAAGAATACCAATAGGAAAACCATATCCTGTCCATGTATAATCCCACAGTCCCACAATGTAAAAAGGGACACCACAGTCCCATCTCATATCATATGCATATGATATGAGATGGGTTTCTGGGATTTTAAGAGAATTCTATTGGCAAATCAGGACACACTGCTTTACTGTTAAATTTGCTATTTATGTTTTGAACTAACATCTTTTGTTTACCTTTTCAATTATTGTTTTTTATAGTTGCACACAGTATGTCTACATCATAAAACTTAATGAATAACACAGTCAAAATGAAGATAAAGAGAAGAAGGACATCATACTTTAATTACTACATTGTTGCTACAAAATTACTTTATTAATAACAATAGTGACTTAATGTGATGTATTACTCAGTTATAGTTAATACCTTTATTTGAGTATAAACACATCTGCATACGTTATAGCACAAAACTCAAAAGACTCTAAAGATTCCAACAATACTTTAACATGAAAAAGTACTTTCATTTATGGGACAGGAAGTACACACAAGATAATAATATTCATAAGTATATACAACACAATAACAAATAATAGTACAGTACACTTAGGTACTCTATACAATTGTGACCTGATTTGCAAAAAGGGACCACTTCTGTCACAACATTTGTGACCTGATTTGTGAAAAAAACACTTAAAACATAACAATAAACAGTTTTGCATATATATAGAATAGTTATGCATATGTATTAATTGTATGTATACAAAACTGAGATGTTTGAGATGTTTTAACAGTAGTTTGTTCAAAAGTCAGGTCACAAATGTTTTGACAGAAGTGGTCCCTTTTTGCAAATCAGGTCACAATTGGTAAATAAGTATATATACTGTATATTTCTATATAATACTTTCATTTATTAACTATTCTTTATAGTTAGAAAATCTTTACATAATGACACAATACTATAATATTTGATTGCTGAATGAAGTGTTATACATGTACACTAGATACTGTATAATGCATTCTGATGTCAACTTGAATGTAAAATGCACTCTGACAAAATTAGTCTGTGTAGCTAAAAATATTGTTTGATTTGTCAATGTGCAAAATACCAGGTAATATAATTTCATAATGATGATGCACTGTGTAGTCAATATTATTGTGTTGTGGAATATACTTAACATATACATATGAATCCACTCTGTACCATGCATGTGTACACCCACATTATGGTATGAGTCATGTTAATGTCAACATTGATTGAGTAGTTGCACATCCTAAAGAGCAATAAATAGTGTTTTGGTGTCAACTGCACTTTTCAATCCTGTTTATTTTTCTTTGTGGTCATCGTCTTTCAGAATCTTTGAATGAGCCATCTGATATTGTTACTCCTACTGGTAATTATTTATCTATAATGGAAAGAATAACTCAGTCACACAACTTTACAGAATTTCACCCTTCACAGTATTGTGCTGAAGTGTCTTGCAAATTGACAATGGTACAGAATATTATTTTAAAGATAATTAGGATTAACACTAGAAAAATTGTAATGTTTCTGTGACTAATAACAGCTGGAAATGTTTTGAAAATGTCAAGTATTCTGTTATATTTCTGGTGTCTAACAAGTAAGGAAACAAAAAAATATCTTTCCAATAGGAAACTCATGTGAAGAGCAAATTTCCCACTATATAGAAATACTTGAAAACATTAACTTTTTGTATGTATTTACTCAAAATACCTGTAATATTTCCACTAAATTTTATAATTGTTTACAAATATAACAAGTCAATAATATCAAATAATCACTGAAAATTTTAATGCTTCCATTATGAGCCACAATACTCTGGACACCCCTTTAATTTTATTGGATCAAATGTTTGTAGTTTTCAGTAATTATGAAAAAATTGCCAATATTGTTTTAAGAGAAGTGATTTTTGACATTTATTGTTTTTATTATCCTTATCCTGATGTGTGTGTTATAGATTTGTGTTAATGCTAGTCTTATTGATATCTATGGGAAGTATGCTTTTATTAATGTATCAGATGTGACTGTAAGGAGAGTCTCAAGTGGTGACATAATGACATTGTAAATAACTCTCTTAATTGTTGTTTGTTTTTGTTAATCATTTTTTTTATTTCTTGCATTGAGTTTAATGTTTATTATAATTACTTTTAGAATGCTATATGAATTTGAATTGTACATACAATGTAACATAGTCACTTTAACCTCACTGATAATAGCTACATCACTCAACAGAATTTATTAAAATAAAAAAATTTTATAATTGTAAGACAGCTAGTCAGCAAATATAATTAAGTCATTAAGCAAATTAATAGCAATCTTATTACCAATTTAGGTCCATGGACTCTGTTGCAGGGTCATTAATCTCCTTTGCTTTAACTTCATCAACTATACCACCAGAATATTTTCCATGGACATCAATTACTCCATTATCAACACGAACCTGTTAACACAACATATAATGAACTACTTAAATGATATGTTCTTACTCTGAAACAGTAGATATCACCATTATTAATGTACCAATCAACATTGTAAGCAGTGTACTCTTTCTTATCATTTAATATCTTCTCTGCATGACTCTTCATCTAGAAAAAGAAAAGTTATGTTGCATTCAATATGATTATTTATCTTCTACCTTCTTGGCTATTTTTTTCTGCTCATCATTTGGTTTCTATGGTGACAATGTAGCTGCTAGACGAGGTACATCGAAATCTGGAACACAATCGCTCTTTTCCTCAATTTTAGACATGTCGGTATAAGTTGAAGTCTTCAAAAGTAAAACCAGGCGTGGCTCTATATTAATATTATTCATTCTTCAGCCACGCCCTGTTTTGAAAATGCAGTAGCCAGTGCTTTCTCATTGCCTGTATGGGTCTATGCAGTTATATGGATATATTTTGTTAAGTAAATCATAATTTAAAAATAAAATTGATTTACTTCAAATATATACTATTTTAATGGATTATATTTTTATTGTCTTTTACGTTAGCAGCATGAACATAGTACAAACATTAACACTACATTAATTAGTAACAAATGTTAACAATTAATGTTGATTTACAAAAAGGTTGTTGTGATCTTGTAATTTAATTTCTGTTTCCTTATTCCAAATGCATAGTTTTAACATGTCAAAGAGCACTTCGCATTGACTGAAAACAACTGTGATTATGTCAGCAGAATTGGAAGTAGCCAGTATGGCAGCAAAACTAGACCAATGTTATTAAAGTAGTTATTAGTAGTGTTTTAATCAGGCAAAAGTGACTTTAGCTCCAATAATTAAACTATAAGTTCCATTTTTAGTTTACAAGAAATAGACTGGGACTATACCTTTCAAATTGCTGATTGCTACATTGCTCTGGTTTTAATCTCAATAACAAAATTTACTGAATTTAACATTATAATGATATTGGTTTATGTACGGGTTAATAATTATGAAAATGAATTTTAACTACACCTTAACAGGTGCTATGGCAATTTGAGTAATAAATGTTTTTAGATATCTATGCACATTAATCAGAGTATTACAAATTATTGAATGTATAACATTGAAATTTGTAAATTTTAGGATTCAATATTTGCAATAAAAATTTATTTTTTCAGTCAAGTTTAACCTTTGGTAACATGTTTTAGTCCCAAGCTCAATACATGAAATATTGACATAACATGAGATCCCAACCATTGACAGTGTAAGATCTGATTTAATTCTCATTGTTCGAACGTAAATTGTCCAAGTTAGTTTACCTCCCTAATATTAATAATGGAGTAGTATAATATAAATAATTGTAAAGAATCCACAGTCTGATAACCTTAATTGTATTTGCTAATGATTTTCCTTTTAAAGCTGTTATATCAAGTTTTCGGTAATAGCATATGCTTAAAGATCTGAGTCATTGAAATAGATCCATACATTTGGATGTTTTACTAGAAACTGTCAGCTAACAACTAGAGCTTAATATATAAAAGTGTCCTGTCTAAACAGCAAAGCTTATTGTCAGACCACAAGTAACATTCTGAAGTCCAGACTATCAATATTAGTTTCTTTAAATGCTTCTGTACACCATCTATGACATAACCAATATTGATCTGTATGCTTCAGTTAAATTTTATTGGTGATGACAAAATATCACCATGCTGTCATAGAATTAGTGAAAACCCTAAACGTTACCATAATACTTTTACTTACTGTATATTATAATGTCTGTAATTTGTCATTTCAGAAACATTAGTACACTATCATGTAGAAACCTGAAATTCGTATTTCCCCTATAGAAATTAGATAAAGGCACCATCATTATCATGTAATTCATTTAGAATTCTTCTCATGACATTCCTTTTATGACCAACTCCTTGCTGTTAATGTGGTGATGATAACAAAGTGAAACTGTTTAAAAATGTAGAGTATTTTACAACTACAGATTATGAATACATTTAATATTTATATATCAGTCAAAACTGTTAGTCTTATTTTTGGGAGAACCTATTGTGTAATGTTTAATAATCTAATGTTTGTATATACTCATTTAATTGCTTGTTGTGTGTCATCTGCATTTATGGATGTCATTGTTAAAAATTAATATGTAATGCCAGCTGTACATATCAATATGAGGATACATGTCCCAAAACAATACAATATTGTACTGTGATCATAAAAACAACCAAATTTAAGTTTAAAAAATAAAACAATCTTTAGTAGCCTTTTTGCAGTATACAAGCCATAAAAATGAAGACCCAGCTACTTTTTTTTGACCTAACAGTTACCAAATTATGATTTACTTTTTGGCTATTTCCTTTCCTATGCTTGAAGATGTCATATCTTCAATTTCAGATGCTTCTGTTAAAGTAGATTGGGATAACTCTCTATGTGGTGAAGGTCCTTCTGGCCATGGAGGGTTAATGGAGTTTTCATTAGCTTGAAAGTAATTACTGAAGCTACAATATCTAAAGACAATATTAATATTCTTTATACATACATAATACACATACAACAAAAGTTACATTTTAATTTATCTAAACCAGCTTTTCTTTCTTATATGGAATAAAGCATGTAAATCAAGAAACGCTTAAAAGTATGTACGCGAACAACTTCAAATCAAAAGTTAGAAAGCTAGCTGTTCACTCTAATTTGGTTGATCAGCAAATCAGTTTGCACAGAAATGTATGCCAGGACTGAGGTAGAACTTAAAATGTCGTTTATATCCTAAGAATCCATTTTTTTGAGTTAGGTCCCACCCAAATCCGGACAGGAGGTGTGGCGGTTTGCATTAAATGGAATGTTTCCTCTTCTACCATTGCTCGATTGGATTGTTATCGCGTAGGTAAGAAAAATAATTTATAAGATTCATGCATACATTACGTAATAAATAAGCAACGTGTGTCAACCATTTAGGATAAGTGGTTCTATTCTGAACATGAATAATAGTCTCGAGGTAAAGACAGTCACGTATCAACATATATAATACAAATATATATAAAAATTTACAGATGTAGTAACATTGTTAGCATGAATAACTCAAATGTATTCAATCAGTATAGACTGATATAGATATAGAGACTCAGCTAAAATCTTATTTAAAGATGTTTTTGTTATAACTGTTTATAATTGACAAAACAATTATAATCCAGCTATTATGAATATATATTGCAATCTTCTGTGTTCTATATAGAAACTATTAAAAAAGAAGTAAGTATTAATTCGCTTAAGCAAGTTTTGTCATAATAATTTATTCATTTTAACTGCATATTACAAGACAAATATGGAATGAACACATTAAATACATAGAATGTTGTGTGATTTTTGTTATTTAACATCAACACTTTAAACGTTATTGACAAATCTTTTATATTATTGTGTAGTTAACACAACTATCACATCAAGAACTCTCATCAATAGAAATACAAACTAATGAAGCTTATAGCCAATCCATTAGTTTACAGCCTCATTTATCTCAAAGCCCTTATTTGGTAAGTTTCTTTTATATAAGATACTCATTAATTCCATATAATAATCAATCATGTGAGCTAACAATTAATTTTGAAAAATAGCATACTAATTTTTATGATATAAAGTATTGATAATTATATATTATGTATGTATATTTGTAGGATCAATCTAATTATGAACAACTGGATACTCCTGAGGCGGTAAATAACTTATTTTTAAAAAGTTTAATTCTCATACTTTATTACATAGAATTATAATGTGTATAAATCAATCAATTGTGACAATGTAGTTAGCAAAGTAAAATAACATGTAGTGTAATACATTGTTATGTACAAGTAGTTGCCTGCTTTAAAAACGATGGCCAGTTTTTAAGCTATAGGTGGTCTGATTTTAAATTAGCCAGCCAGACTTACAAATAATTTAATGGTAGTGAAAATGTTAATTGCTTTTAGTTATGAAATTTCTGAAGACAAATTTAATGTTATGATCAATAAAGTGTAATAGAAAGTATGCATCAACTTTGGTTAGTTTGTGGCATTGTCATGTCAATACAATTGCATATGACAATGAGTTTTATAATACTTTTCTTGCATTATCTATAATTCTTTTTAAAATAAATTAAAATTATATCCTTTTAAAAGCTAGAGTACCAACTGACTGTTTATAATATGCCAATCATATCCATATTAATGTTGAATATTACTTTAAATAGGACTGATTTTTTTAAAGTGCCTACTAATTCAACCATGATGAATTTACATTATAATTTTCTGTGTTTTACATAGAAACTAATCTAAACAACACTCAAGTTAGTACAATTTGATTAATTTAACTGCAAATATCAAGGAATGTATAGAACAATACATTCATTATATAGAATGTTGTGTGGTTTTTATTGTTCAATTTCAATATGTTTAACATTATCAACTAAGTTTGTATATTATTTAGTTAACACAACTATCAAATCAAGAACTCTCATCAGTTGAAATACAAACTAATGAAGCTTATAGTCAATCCACTAGTTTACAGCCTCATTTATCACAAGAGTCTCATCTTGTAAGTTTTTTTAATAATAAGATATTCATATCTGGTTCCACTGAGTATATTCTATACAAACAAAAAAGTATAATCTGTACTCAATTTATCTATTGAGTACAGATTAATTTTTTTTGCAGACAATAATAGCCTTATAAATAGAAAACCTTGTAAAAAAGCATTATTAACCTCGCTGTGTGTGGGCGCATAGTGTAGTCTATCAGTGTGTGCATGTGTCTGTGTGTGTTACCCGGCAAATGGCTTTGAACTGCTTTAACTCGGCAAACACGGCACTGGTAGCCACCAAACTATTGTAGACGGTGGAAAAACTTCTGTACTTCTTAAAAATACTGCGCATGCCAAAAGGAGCGTCAAACGAACAAAAACCTTTAAAAGTCTGAAAAAAAGCACAGCTTTCAATGAAGATTCGAGAATTCAATAAAAAAATCCTGCATACTGCTTATGACATTTGCTAACTTTTTAAAATGTGAATTTTTGCAAAAATACTTCTTTAGAAAGTTATGACAGTTTTACTAACTTTTGGCAGTTATCTTTTATGATAAATTGAGCGCGAACTAAAAATACTAGCACCATAGCTGTCATTGGAGAATCACTAACTTTTACTAAGAAGTTGGAAAGTATTGGACCTTTTTTCAATTAGAATGCAAAGTACCCAGTAGACATACTAAAAGGCAAAGTTTTTTTCCCTTTGAGAAATGGTGAGTTATCAATAATCATCTTGCGCATCACGTGAGATTACATTACTTGAGGAAGATAAGGAAGTCTCTAGATAACACCGCAGTGACTTTAGTACATTTCATTTTTAGTTATTGACTATGGTTTTATATTATTGTGTAGTTAACACAACTATCACATCAAGAACTCTCATCAATTGAAATACAAACTAATGAAGCTTATAGCCAATCCATTAGTTTACAACCTCATTTATCTCAAGACCCTCATCTGGTAAGTTACTTTGATAACAAGATATTAATATCTGGTTCTACTAAACTAGACTATGCAAACAAACAATTATAATAACATTTGTACCTGTACTCTATAGACAGCAATAGTATTCTCAATAGAAAATGCTAAAAAAAACATGTAATGCCAGATATTATTATATGTATTAATAAATAAATGTTCCTAATTGAGTATTATAATGTATTTCAATAATATTATTAAAAGCATGCACAATTGAATAATAATATTAAGACACTAGAATCTGTCACTGACTTTTCATTTGCAATTATAGTATATCATTTCATTGTTGTGTCATATTTAGAGTTGTTTTAAATTAAAATACTATCTGTAATGAAAGATATTGTACACTTAAAAAAACACTGTATCATATTACCTGAGTCCTTTGTTACAAGTATTTTTTAATCAACTGAGCCTTATAACTAATATATTGGTTAGTTCAGTTGAAATAGTATTGCTCATTGCTTTAAGTATTGAGCAATTAACTAAAAACAGTAACATTTGGCTTCTATTTAGTTTTATACAATTAGTTAAACTGGATTGGCTTTATACAATTAGTTAAACTGAATTAAATTGTAACCATGACACATGGTTAAAATGGCACTATGAACTGCTACTTTACAACCTCCTTCTTCTTAAGACTCTGAGGTTAATTATGATTATTATCCATGGTTGTCCTTTAGTTATATATTAGTAAATGTGTTAATGTAGTTTATTAAAAACAGAATTACTATATTATCCATTTTTCATAATAATATAATATGAAGTCCAGTTAACATACTATAAGTTTTATATTTTAATGACATGAATATTATTACACAAACTTAATTTGAATATATAGAGGTTGTTCATGCACATGTAACCAATGAACTGAATGAAGCAATTATTTGACATATTTACCTTTTTTGTAGCTTACATGAATGAATTACTATGAAATCTATATAGCTCATGTGAATTATTGACTGTGGAATGTAATGATATGATATAAATCATGTTAGCTACAAATTAGTTGTTTAAATAACATTTAATTTTTATAATAAGACCTGTTAAAATTATCAATAATTACTTTTCATGTATGTGTATTTGTAGGATCAACCTAATTATGAACAACTGGATATTCCTGAAGAGGTAAACAATTTAGTTTTAATATAATAGTTCTTATACTTTATTAATAGATTTGTAATATTTATGAACCAATTAATTGTGATAATGCAGCTAGCCAGGTAAAAGAATTTGTATAATCTATTTTTTGTTATATGTATGTAAAGTAATGACTTTCTTAAAAATTGCTATCCAATTTTATAACTGGATGACTCACTTTTGAACTGACCCTGATGACTCTGCAATTATTTCAACACAAGTCAAAAAAGATTATAACCATTTTAACTTATTTGATCCCTGAGGATAAACTATGTCACAATTAAGAAAGCATAGGATAAACTATAACTCAAGTTTAGTTAGTTAATAGCCCTGATCATGTCAATACATTTGATATTGAGTTTGACTAAAAATGAGAGACCAAAAGTGTGAAATTTAGGATTTTTTGTATACATATATATTAATATACTATAACTTTTCTGTATTATAGCCAACTCAATATCCACAAACATTATCATCACAAGTAGTACAACAGTGGGTAACAATTACTACAGATATGCAGCATCCTGTAAGTTATATAAGTTTAAAAATGGATCTATTGTAAGATTAACTAGTAGATCATACAAAAATGGACATATACTGTAATATCCTTCATAATATGGATGTTTCATAAATCTAAAGCATTTAAAAGGCTTATTACAATTATGTATTGTTTATCTGTTATAATATTAATATTCATAATACAGGTACCTGGTTTTGTTCAATGGCAAGCTTCACAGACTCTTGAACAGCAAAATCTTGCTCCAATTCAAACACGTATGACTGGTCATACAATTATAATAGTTTTATTATTACTTAGAACCTGTCCATTTTTGCCCCAAAACAGTGGTTTTAAAAGAACAGGAAAATGTAAATACCATTTTAAATTTTTAAGAATATATTTTATTTATGTTTTACAGGTGACAATATACGTGAAATCATCAAATGTCAAATGTTTGAATAAAGAATGTTTTGCTGTTGTTTCTGTTTCAATAATATTGATGATAATTTTTTTAATCATTGGAGGACCACTGACATTACTCTTCACCATCCCTGGATTGGTTCATCTTACAAAGGTATGCATCTCTCTTTAATAAGTTATTATATACAATTCCTGCAATTTTAGGCCTCTCAGAGGAGTGTTGATAACAAGAAGAATAAATTGAATGAATGGGGCTATGGTTGCCATGCAGTAGGTGGAGGATTTGCAGCATTATCTTCCCCCATATGGGTTTGTGTAGTATTGGTTTTTACACTTGTTATAATTTAACATGAAAACAGATTTACTTCAATATATATTAATGTTAATGGATTATATGTTTAATATCTTTGTATGCGTACAGTATGAGCACATTATAAAAATTAATACTACATTAATTAGTAACAAATGTTAACAATGTTGATTTACAAAAGTTTGTATAATCTTGTAATTTAATTACTGTTTCTTTATTCCAATGCATAGTTTTAACATATAATTTCCATTTTTGGTTTACAAAAAGTGGACTGGGACTATAATTTTAACTTGTTGATTACTAATTTGCTCTTGTTTTCATCTAAATAATGAAATTTACTGAAACTTAACATTATAATGATATTAAGTTATGTACGTTTTATCACAATTGTAAAAAATGAATTTTAACTACACCTTATATTTAAACAATGCCATGACACTTTCGAATAATAATATTACAGATGCATGTTAATCAGAGTATTACAACTTATTGAAAGTAAAACATTCAAATTTGTAAATTTATGGATTCAACAACAGCAATGAACATTTGTTTTTTTAGTTGAGTTTAACCTTTAATAGCATGTTTTAGTCTCAAGCTCATTACAAGAATTATTGACATTGTATGAGATTACAAGCATTGAACTGTGTAAGAATTGATTTAATTCTCATTGTTCAAACGTAGATTGTCCAGGTTAGTTTGCCTCCTAAATATTAATAATGCATTAGTATAATAAATGTAATGATAAAGGGTCCACAGTCTGATAGCCTTAATTGCATTTGCTAATAACTTTTTTATAGAAGCTGTTATATCAAGTTTCAGGCCTGGAGTAGCATTATGTTGAAGATTGAGTTATCAATTATAGATCCATCCTACCTTTGGATTTTTTACTAGAAACTGTCAGCTAACAAGTAAAGCTTATTATGTAAAACCACCCTGTCTAATCAACAAAGCTGATTGTCAGCTCACAAGTAACATTCTGAAGTCCAGGCTATCAATGTTAGCTTCTTTAAATCCTTCTGTACAGCATCTATAACCTGTAACCAGTATCATGTCAGTGCTTTCTCTTTAAAAAGAAAGTCGTTCATTATTATGGGGCGCCATTTGTGTCAAAAATTGAAAAATTTTCATTGTATAATAAATAGGTCATTATTTATCAAATTATTGTTGATTACTTCTTATTTATGGAGCGCCGTTTGTGTCAAAATTAAATGCATTCAATGGTACATTTAACATGTTATGATTTACTTTTTATTGCTATTTAATAAAACGCAGAGCGCGAGTATAGTTCACCCACGCATGTACTTCCAAAGTATTCATAGTGACGTAACTTCCGTTTCTTACATCATATCCTTAAGATTTTTGCACTAAATGATACCACGTGATTAGCTCTCTCAGATAATAACCATAAATATAATATTTAAGCATTCTATGATAATACTTTATATTTGCCCACCTAATTTTGTACAATTTATAAAATTTTGCACGATTATGACGTCATAAATTAATTTCCTTCACCTCTCCCGGGAGTTCGCGCGATCAACTTTGTGTTTTCATTGTTGAAATCTATCTTTCTGTCTCTTTATCGAAGTCACCAAAGTCGAAGAGACAACGAAAACATGAGGACTCACTAGGACTAGCAAGAGAAAGTAAAATGAGACGTTGTTCTGATCAGGAAGAGACAATCATGGAGGGTCAGTTTAGTGACAAGGTTAGAACTGAACCTGAAGGACTTGCAGAATTATTGATGCTGTCTGGTGATGCCTTAAACGCGGAGGATGAAGACATTGATCCATCATTTGATTTAGGCTCAACTTTGAAGTCTGATAAGAGATCATATCATTTATGAGGAATGGGTCACTCATCTCACCATGAAGAAAGAGTTTCTCTTGACCTCCTTCTCTGCTTTCAACTTACAAATGTACTTGAAAAGGGTCAAAACAAAATCAGTGGAGTTTTCTTCATAAAAATGTTAACCCAGCATTAGATTCAATTCCCCTCCAAAGCGTCTAGAAACACTTTCGAAAGGTACACCATTACATGTTTGCTTATTTTGAAGATTACCAAGAGACTGAAAAGTACAGAAGTTGGTTAAAAAGTACAAAAAAGTTCTAAAATCTCACAGAAAAATCTCTAAAAAACAAAGATTGAAGTCTCGTTTTTGGTTGTTATTATCTCTAACATTTACTTTTTATCTGTTATGACTATTAAACTTTTGACTTGATAGACTAATTTTCCTTTTAGTGTTTAATAACATGTTATAGTGTTAATTTTTTCTGTTGAGAGTTAAGAAAGTACATACCATTTCATTTAGAGCACTTAATAATACATTTTTGAAAATATTAATATACATTTTGAGAAAATAACATTTTTGATCTGATAGATTCATAGCCCTCAAAGAGACCTTTCTATTGATACCCATAATGCTATATTTGTGACAAAACTGAAGGACTACATATGTATTATGTGCAAAACAATTAACAGGAAGTAATTGAATGATGTCATCGTTGCCATGGTAACAACTTGTGTTTGTAGATATTACTGATGGCAATGTTGATGCTAAGTACCAAATGGTTTTGATGACTCTAGGCAAAGTTACATACTAAAAACTCATTTTCAATTTTTTTGGTAATACATGCGTGGGTGCACTATACCACGAGCCGTCTCTTAGAATGGAGCGTCAGCGAGATGTTTCCAGTTAGGTTGGGTCCCTGACTTTGGTTGTATATTGTAGGTCTATTATTTAAATTAAATCATTATTTAATAATGATGTATTTATTATATCATGAAAATTTTCCAATTTTGACACAAACGGCACCTCATAGTAAAGCAACCATTGATCCTCACTTTTTGGGAAAAAAAATAGAGCAATGGGATTGCCAATACTTTAAATAAACAAGGTAGGGATGTACCATTTCTTTGTAAGTAGTTGTTCTTTAACATAAATTATGTGTGACTATATAACTATGTGAAAGTTTGCTATTTAATAGGCATTGATACATATCGATTTTATTTCCTGTGATGTACATCTTTTTTTTATTTTGTTTTTTATCAGAATTTATGAGACATGTTTGATGAATGTCAGTGAATTCATTATACTGTGTATAATGACATCTGTAAAGAGTGCTGGGATTATCACTATAACTTGTAGACAATCTGTAAGTTGCTCAAACTGTAACTTAAGACAGACAAACAAACTACTTTTTACTTGACAAGAATTGAACCATGTAAGATTTAATTTAATTCTCATTGTTCGAATGTAAATTGTCCAGGTTAGTTTGTCTCCCTAATATCAACAAATAATGGTAAATTGTCCACAGTCTGATAACCTTAATTGCATTTGCTAATGACTTTCCTTTAAAATCTCTAATATGAAGTTTTTGGTAATAGCATATACTTGAAAATCTGAGTCATCGATATAGATCCATATTTTGTGTGCTTTACTAGAAACTGTCAGCTAACAACTAGAGGTTGTTATATAAAACAAATCTGCCTAAACAGCAAAGCTGATTGTCAGACCACAAGTCCAGACTATCAATATTAGTTTCTTTAAATGCTTCTGTACAGCATCTACGACATAACCAGTATTGGTCTGTATGCTTTAGTTAAATTTTATTGGTGATGAAAAATATCACCATGCAGTCATAGAATTAGTGAAAACCCTCCCCAGTTGATGTTAGTCACAATGATAACTATAATAAGAAAGTTTCATTACCTGGTAGTAATGTTCAAGTAATCACAGTGAACTAGTAAATTGAAGTCATGTCATGAAACTTATTCTAATGTTCTTAATGTCATAGACAATTTTTTGCCAACATATCCTGAAGAGTCCAATTATTATACTTCATATCTTGTCCAATGGTCAGAAACAACATAAAGTGATTAACGAACATCATATGTTTTATTAAAATACTGACATGAGTGTGGTTAAGTGTTCTTTGATAACTCACCATTTAAGTCATTTATAATACTTTATTTTAATTGTCACTTGTAGAAATTGACACACTCATTAAAACCTTTTATTTATAGTTCATACTTGAACTTAAAGAATAACTTCATATTTTAAAGTCTGTTAGGCATATATAGATCAGCATGTAAAGTTGCAATGTAATTACATTCTCAGAAATAATTTTTACTCAGTTCAAAGCATCATGACTTATAATTCAAGAAACGTGCACACGAACAACTTCAAATTAATTGTAAAGTTAGATAGCTAGCTATTGACTTTAATTTGGTTTGATCAGTAACTCAGTTTGCTCAGAAATGTATGACAGGTAGAACTTAAAAAGTCGTTTATATCTTAAGAATCCATAATTCTTTTTTCGTTAGGTCCCACCCAAATCACAGGAAGTAGTAGTCGGAGGTGTGGCGATTTGCATTCTTTACTGAATGAATAATATCGATCTTCTACAATTGCTCGGTTGGATTCTTATCGCGTAGGTAAGGAAAATAAGATTCATGCATATATTTACGTAATAAATAAATAACGCGGTTCAACCATTTAGGTAATGTTACTACTCTGAATATGAACAATAGTCTCGAGGTAAGGACAGTCACATATCTACATATATAATACAAATGTATATAATTATTTTACATGTAGTTTCATGCTTAACATGAGTAACTCAAATGTATTCAATCAGTATAGACTAAAGACTCAGCTAAACTCTTATTTAAACAGTTTTTTGTTATAACTGTTAATAATTGACAAAACAATTAATTCAGCCATGATGAATATATATTGTAATCTTCTGTGTTCTACATAGAAACTATTAAAAAAGGAATAAGCATTAATTCGCTCAAATTTTGCCATTTTTATTTATTCATTTTATCTGCATATTACAAGACAAATATGGAATGAACACATTTAATACATAGAATGTTGTGTGATTTTTGTTATTTAACATCAATAGTTTAAACGTTATTGACAAATCTTTTATATTATTGTGTAGTTAACACAACTATCACATCAAGAACTCTCATCAATTGAAATACAAACTAATGAAGCTTATAGCCAATCCACTGGTTTACAGCCTCATTTATCTCAAAGCCCTTATTTGGTAAGTTTCTTTTATATAGTCATATCTGGTTCCAATGATTATAAGAAATGAATTGTTATTGTAAACAAAGAACTATAATAAATAAAACTTGTACCTATTTATCTTTATATATAAATAATTATCATCTCTGATTGGATAAAGAATGACAAAATTAACCTTTTATGAAGAGGGAATCCAACTAAATATTTGTGGCTTACATAAGTAGATTATTACATACAATCTAAAGATCATATGCTGTGGAATGTAGTAATATAATATTGCAAAACAACAATGTATATAGTGAGTAATTTACATAATCACTAGATTCCATATAGGAATGAATCATGTGAGCTACCAATTAATTTTGAAAAATAACATACTAATTTTTATGATATAAACTATTGATAATTATATATTGTGTATGCATATTTGTAGGATCAATCTAATTATGAACAACTGGATACTCCTGAGGAGGTAAATAACTTATTTTTAAATAGTTTAATTCTCATACTATATTACATAGAATTGTAATGTTTATAAATCAATCAATTGTGACAATGTAGTTAACAAAGTAAATTATTGTGTGATACATTGTTATGTACAAGATAAGTGATGATGGCCTGCGTTAAAAAACGATGGTCACTTTTTAAGCTAAGTGGTCTGATTTTAAATTAGCCAGCCAGACTTACAATTAATTCCATGCAAGTTAAAAAGTTAATTGCTTTTAGTTATAAAATTTCTGAAAGTGTATAAGAAACTATATATCAACTTTGGCTAGTTTAAGGGCTTTATCATGTCAATACAATTACATATGACAAGGAAATTTTATATTTTACTTGCATATTTATAATCCTTTTAAAAAATAAATTAAAAGTATAGCCTTTAAAAGCTGATGTACCAACTGACGGTTTATAGTATGTCAACATGTCGATATTTAAAACCAGTTATAGGTATTAATGTTGAATATTACTATAAATTGGGCTGACTTTTATAAACTGCCTACTAATTCAGCCATGATGAATTTAGATTATAATTTTCTGTGTTCTACATAGAAACTATTCTAAACAACACTCAAGTTAGTACAACTTGTTTAATTTAACTGCAAATATCAAGGAATGTATAGAACAACATGTTCATTATATAGAATGTTGTGTGGTTCTTATTGTTCAATATCAATATGTTTAACATTATCAACTAACTTGTATATTATTCAGGTAACACAAATATCACATCAGGAGCTCTCATCAATTGAAATACAAACTAATGAAGCTTATAGCCAATCCATTAGTTTACAGCCTCATTTATCTCAAAGCCCTTATTTGGTAAGTTTCTTTTATATAAGATAGTCATATCTGGTTCCAAGTGTTATTGTAAACAAAGAACTATAATAAATAAAACTTGTACCTATTTACTTATTTATCTATTTACTTATTTATCTCTATATATAAATAATTATCATCTCTGATTGGATAAAGAATGACAAACTTAATATTTTATGAAGAGGGAATCCAGTTTAGCAACTAAATATTTGTGGCTTACATAAGTAGATTATTACATACAATCTAAAGATCATATGCTGTGGAATGTAGTAATATAATATTGCAAAACAACAATGTATATAGTGAGTAATTTACATAATCACTAGATTCCATATAGGAATGAATCATGTGAGCTACCAATTAATTTTGAAAAATAACACTCTAATTTTTATGATATAAACTATTGATAATTATATATTGTGTATGCATATTTGTAGGATCATTCTAATTATGAACAACTGGATACTCCTGAGGAGGTAAATAACTTATTTTTAAATAGTTTAATTCTCATACTATATTACATAGAATTGTAATGTTTATAAATCAATCAATTGTGACAATGTAGTTAACAAAGTAAATTATTGTGTGATACATTGTTATGTACAAGATAAGTGATGATGGCCTGCGTTAAAAAACGATGGTCACTTTTTAAGCTAAGTGGTCTGATTTTAAATTAGCCAGCCAGACTTACAATTAATTCCATGCAAGTTAAAAAGTTAATTGCTTTTAGTTATAAAATTTCTGAAAGTGTATAAGAAACTATATATCAACTTTGGTTAGTTTATGGCTTTTTCATGTCAATACAATTACATATGACATGGAAATTTTATATTTTACTTGCATATTTATAATCCTTTTAAAAAATAAATTAAAAGTATAGCCTTTAAAAGCTGGTGTACCAACTGATGGTTTATAGTATGTCAACATGTCTATATTTAAAAACCAGTTATAGGTATTAATGTTGAATATTACTATAAATTGGGCTGACTTTTATAAACTGCCTACTAATTCAGCCATGATGAATTTAGATTATAATTTTCTGTGTTCTACATAGAAACTATTCTAAACAACACTCAAGTTAGTACAACTTGGTTAATTTAACTGCAGATAACAAAGAATATATAGAACAACATGTTCATTATATAGAATGTTGTGTGATTTTTATTGTTCAATATCAATATGTTTAACATTATCAACTAACTTGTATATTATTTAGTTAACACAACTATCAAATCAAGAGCTCTCATCAATTGAAATACAAACTAATGAAGCTTATAGTCAATCCACTAGTTTACAACCTCAATTATCTCAAGACTCTCATCTGGTAAGTTTTTTTTTGTAACAAGATATTCATATCTGGTTCTACTGAGTATATTCTATGCAAACAAAAAACTATAATCTGTACTCTATTGATCTATAGAGTACAGAATATAGTTGTTGTTTGTAGACTATAATAGCCTTATCAATAGAAAATTTCTTAATAAATCATTATTTTTAGTTATTGACAAATCTTTTATATTATTGCGTAGTTAACACAACTATCACATCAAGAACTCTCATCAATTGAAATACAAACTAATGAAGGTTATAGTCAATCCACTAGTTTACAGCCTCATTTATCTCAAGACCTTCATCTGGTAAGTGACTTTGATAACAAGATATTGATATCTGGTTCCACTAAATTAGATCATGCAATCAAATAACTATAATAACATTTGTATCTGTACTCTATAGACATCAATAGTCTTCTAAAATAGAAAATGCTAAAAAACATGTAATGCCAGATATTATTATATGTATTAATAAATAAATGCTCTTAATTGAGTATTATAATGTATTTCAATAATGTTATTAAAAGCATGCACAATTGAATAATAATATTGAGTCTGTCACTGACTTTTTCATTCACAATCATGGTGTATCATTTCATTGTTGTGTCATATTTAGTGTTGTTTTAATTTAAAATACTATCTGTAATTAAAGATATTGTACACTTACAATTGTTTTTAAAAATAAATTAAAAGTATATAGCCTTTAAAAGCTGGAGTACCATATACTATAAGAAAATGATATACTATAACAAAATAACAAATTATATAGTGAGTAATCACATAATTGCTAGAGATAAATCATGTTAGCTACAAATTAGTTGTTTAAATAACATTAAATTTTTATAATAAATCCTGATAAAATTATCAATAATTACATTTCATGTATGTGTATTTGTAGGATCAACCTAATTATGAACAACTGGATATTCCTGAAGAGGTAAACAATTTAGTTTTAACATAATAGTTCTTATACTTTATTAATAGAATTGTCCTATTTATGAACCAATTAATTGTGATAATGCAGCTAACCAGGTAAAAGAATATGTAATCTATTTTTGTTATATGTATGTAATGGCCTTCTTTAAAATTGCTATCCAATTTTATAACTGGATGGCTCGATTTTTAAATGACCTTAGCTGAGTCTACAACTAATTCCATACAAATGAAAAAAGATTAGAACCATTTTCACTAATTTGATCTCTGTATGGAGATAAACTTACAATTAAAAAACATAAGAGAAACTATAACTCAAGTTTAGCTAGTTAGTAGCCCTGATCATGTCAATACATTTATTTGACTTTGATCTTGGAAAAAAATGTGAGACAAGAAGTATGAAATTCAAGATTTCTTGTATAAATATATATATATATATTAGTATACTATAACGTTTCTGTATTATAGCCAACTCAATATCCACAAACTTTATCATCACAAGTAGTACAACAGTGGGTACCAACTACCACAGATATACAACATCCTGTAAGTTATAAAAGTTTAATAAATGATCTATTATAAGATTATTTTATTTGAATAGTGGATCATACAAAATTGGATATATACTGTAATATCCTTCATAATATTCATGTTTCATAAAAGCATTTAAAATTTTTTATTACAATTATGTCTTGTTTTCACAGTAAAAATTAATACGTCACTTTAACAACTGATTTGTAGTTTACATGGATGATTACTATAGAATATAGAATTCTTGCAAATTACTCACTATGTAATTTGTCAGAATGTTGTACTTTTATATTATACAATGAGTAATTCACATAAATTTTAAATTCCATAGTAATCAACACATGTAAAGTACAAAGCAATTGTTAAAAAAATATATATTAATGTTTACAGTGTATCTGTTATAATATTCATAATACAGGTACCTTATTTTGTTCAATGGCAAGCTCCACAGACTCTTGGACAGCAAAATCTTGCTCCAATTCAAACACGTATGACTGGTTATACAATTGTAATACATTATATTATTACTTAGAACCTGTCCATTTTCGCCCAGTAACAGTGATTTTACAACAACAAGAAAATGTTAAACCATTTTAAATTTTTCAAAAATATATTTTATTGATGTTTTACAGGTAACAGTAGAATCATCAGATCTCAAATGTTTGAATAAGGAATGTTTTGTCGTTGTGTCTGTTTCATTAATGTTAATGATAATTTTTATAATCATTGGAGGACCACTGACTTTAGGCTGCACCATCTCTGGGTTAGTTTATCTTATAAAGGTATGTATCTCTCTTTAATAAGTTATTATATATACAATTCATACAATTTCAGGCCTCTCAGAGGGGTGTTGATAACAAGAAGAAAAAGTTGAATGAATGGGGCTGTGGTTGCCATGCAGCAGGTGGAGGATTTGCTGTATTCTCTTTCCCCATATGGGGTTGTGCGGTTGGATGTATTGTTTTAATAATTATATTTTAGCATGAAAATGGATTTACTTCAAGTACATACTATGTTGATGTGTTATAAATTTGATTTCTGTTATCTTTGTACATATGCAATGTGAACTCAATACAAACATTAATAGTACAATAAGTAAAAACAATGTCAAAAATGTTAATTTCGAAAATCTTATGTGATTAATTTCTGTTTCCTTGTTCAATTGCATAATTTTCCCATAAAATAAATGCCAAACATTTCACATTGATTGTAAACTGCTGTAATTATGACAACCTACTATTTACTTTATTTTTTTAGTTGAGTTTAACCTTTGGTAACATCTTTTAGTTTCGAGCTCATTAAAGAAATATTGACATTGTATGAGATTCCAAGTAGGTTAGTTTGCCTCCATAATATTAATAATGGAGTAATATAATAAAGGTATTGGTAAAAGGTCCACAGTCTGTTGAGGGACTAGTAAAACAGCTAGAAGCTATCTCTGAATTATTGTATTCATATTATGCTGGGTGTTCTAAGATTCTACAGAAGAATAAAATATCTCAATCAGGCTATTATACAATACTAGCTCCTAACAATTCTCTTATATCTGTCTATTGTGATATGGAGGGTAGTAATTGTGATGGTAAAGGAGGCTGGATGAGAGTGGGCTACCTCAACATGACTGAACCTAATACTATCTGTCCTCCCAGACTTACTCTACGACAATTTCCTAACATAGATCATGGTGTATGTGGTCGAAATATGTCTTCATCTACTTTTTACTCAGCTCATGGATTTTGTTACAGCAAAGTTTGTGGTCAAATAAGAGGCTATCAGTTTAAGTCACCAGATGGATTTCCGCCTTTGTTTGATAGCAATGCCAGTCCAAATATTGAGAACTGTAACACGTATGTTGATGGTGTTACTATTACTTATGGTAGTAATCCTCGTAAACATATTTGGACTTATGCTTGTGGTGTGTCAGAAGCAGCTGGAATAGTTGGACATCCTCCGCAGTATATTTGTCCATGTAATAATGATAGTAATGATACATATGTACCAGAGTGGATAGGTAATGATTACTATTGTGAATCTGGATTACATTCAGAAGATCACCAGGAAGTCTTATATTCCAATGACACATTATGGGATGGACAGCAATGTGGAGGAAATGAAGGACCATGTACATATATACATACACATAGCTTGAAATGTTCTTTTTATCCTTTGATAATGTCATTGCATCTTATAATGATGCAGTGTAATGAAAGTACTGCTCTAAGCAATAGTGCGTCGTTGTCAATATTAGCTAGTGAAACAAATAACTATGAATAGCCCCTTTACAATGCAGTATTCAATAGGCTCTAATTTTGGATATCTTGTTAATAAATACAAAAATGTATTACTTTATGTGCTATAAAGTTAAAAGTAAACAGGTACATGTAGATACATTTCATGACAAGTGGACTTAAACAAATCCACTTCCTCGGTCAGAATTGTTAGAGACATTCAATTGACTTGTTGTTTAGTATAATATATGTTATATCCACAGTCTGATTACTTTACAGACTACTATACTTTGAATTCTTTTTATAGCATTATCAAATGACATAGTGTTTATAAAAGCCCAGCACTTATAAACCCCCTAGGAACACTCATAAATCTCCCAGGTATTATTACTTTGATAATCATGTGTTTCATGATAGAAGTTAATTATGTACATTTTCTACTGATGTGGCACCTTACGTGCTTGATTCAGTGAAAAAAAACTTACATCAACGTTCTATGTTTACACTACACAGCAGTATTTACTTAAAAAGAACTTAAGATTCTGTCTACAAAGAATAGTCTTGCTCATGTCATGTAGTACTTTAATATCAGTTTCTACCAGTTTCAAGGACTTTACTAGCCATTATAGACTCACATGGAATATGAAAAGAAGGACCTCATAAGTACACATAGACTGCAAGATTATTGCAAGCTCTATGAGTTCTTTATGCGCTTGCCCTTAGATGCTTCCTCTCTTAGTGGAGGATCAGGGCTAGCTTAAAATGTAATTACCCCATTCCACTCGCGACTACTGACAAGTCAACATTTATTTTTATAGTGCTATAAAAAGTTTCTTCATCTCCAGATGTCTAGTCATTAATACTATATGAGTGCAGGCAAAAAAACCACGCCTCATCTATCGAAAAAACGTCATAAATCACATGACTTAATTAACTTATCAAACAACTCAATCTAATAGAAAGTGCTCGCTTCTTAGTGAAAACTAGTAATTAAATACGAATTCCAGTAATTCTTGAAACTGCTTTTATTCAGGAGTGAAAAGGTAAGAACCTATGCAATCATGTAAGTGATCTCCTCTGTGTCACGCCTCCCTCTGAATACCAAATAAAGTAACACTTTTAGATGACAAGTCATTTCCCCTAGAAAAAATTTCCACATTACCAAACCATATGTCTTGTTCACATGGACAAGACAAATGGACTGCCTCTACCTTGTTGAGTATAAAACATTTATCATTATGACTTATAATTTATTTTGTTTTTTTGTATTTTCAAGATTTAGATTTACTGATCTAATAAACAGCCAGACCTGATCATTTTTTGTTATTTTCGCTGTTTTTTTTAATTAGATGAATTTTGAATTAATCACTGTGACGTAGCTAAGAGTTATAGCACTGGAAAATGGCAGGTATAAATAATTGATAGTTTGTAGCAATAATTGCAATAATCATATCACATGCCACACCCATTTCATTGGAAATGTGGATCTTATGAATTTAATTTTATATGTTGCATTTATTTGTTCTCCCTTTTATTACATAATACTCAATTGTCTTGTAATTGTTTATGGACATGCCATTTTTTCCTAAACATTAACTGCCAATATTATATTCAAAGTGCTTAAATTGGTAGCATATGATGATCAGTGTCAATGAAATCATTGAATGATAAAAGTAAATAAATCAGGTGCTTGGATTATACAGATTGTTCCTAATTGTCAAGCTCTTTACTTAAATAGATTCATAAATTGAAATTTATTTATAACTTTAGGTGTAACACTGGATGATCTTTATGATAAACAACCGTCAATTTTAGAATTAACTGATCATGCTAGAACTGCAAAATGGAATCTTTTGGGTGTGAAACTAGAACTAGATAGTGAGGCTCTAGCTGAATGTTATGATCATACCAGTATGTATCAGTTATGGATTCAGGAGAAAGCTGAAAATGCCACTAGAAGAAATTTGATAACTGCACTAAGAGCAATAAAACAAAATAATGTTGCCCATAAATATGAAGAGTATCTGATTCAGAAATCGAAAGTTAGTGACTTACTCAATGTATTGTGTTATACAGAAGATACATAAATTGCAGGTAGCAGGAAATAAAGACACTAAAGATACTACAAGAGATGGTGATAACTTACATACAACAGGACCAACTAGTAAGTATAACATACTAGAGGTCATATTGTTCATATATTAAGTAACTTTGAATATTATCTCTATTTTGTTTCTGTACTTTCAATATTGTCATCTGCTATTTTCCATACTAGGTTCATCAGGTCAGGCTGCCTCTACTGAAGTACTATATGATAGTAAGTTGTCATTAAGTAAATATCTCATTGCATATATATATATATATATACTAGACATACGTATACGCAGTGTAGAGCCTCGTGCAGTGAATTGCATACATTTTTGTATGCAGATATTTTTTTTTATCTTTCTGTTAAAATAGCTGGGCCAGGGAAGATAGCACACATGATTCCATGCATAGCTGGAGAATAATAGCAACAGTGCTGTAACATTCCTAAGCGTTACACTGAAGCACGTGAGCATACGTTTGCGCGTTGCGCTGAAATAATTGCATTCTCAAGCATGACACATACATACATACATACATACAAACTATTTGCGAGATGCGACGCACGATTATTTGCCTCGTGCTAAGGCGCTCGGCAACTAGTCATTTTATAGGCTACACTGGGATTTATTGGCGGCTGATAAAATTTAGTGAATTGGTGAATTTCGAAAAATCGCCAAATTAAATAACAGTCAAAATTTGTCATGTAGTCGCCACACCCACAATTTTAATCCATACACTTTTGTACACATATTAGCCTCTAACAACAGAATCAAACCTGAACTCCATTTTATTTCATTAAAGTGGGTGTGGTAACAGGATATGTGCTAAATTTGTCAAATTTAATCTTGCCAATTATATAATTTAACAATTCTGTCAAATTTTATCATCGCCAATAAATCCTGGTATAATGTATTATTTTTAAAGTGTATTTATTTTTACTGGTTTATGTTCCTCTATACTATTATACAATTGAGATGATATAAAGTGCTTACATTCCATAATAGCTATAGATAAATATTTATTGACAATTGAAAATAAAGTGACTTTGGATTATATATTAATATAGAGCATGTTGATATATAAGCTTGTCTTTTTCCTTATCGTTTAGTTATGGCTAAATTATTGAATTAAAAAGCTCTAGTTCACTTTCTTCCATACAAACACATAATTTATCTAAAGTATTATACTTTTTTAGGTAAATTATATAAAGAGTTTACTGAAGTGGTGATGGTAAATGCCAAAGCTGATCATAAAGTTGGTCTTGCTGTCATATTTGGTGTAGTAAATAAGACGGGACCTCAAGGAGCCGATTTAGACATTAAAAATGTCAAAGAAACTTTCAATGTCCTCAACTATGCTACTTGGGTTATTAAAAATCCGACACCTACAATAATGGAGAGTGTAGTCAATATTGTATCAGGATACAAATACTTCTCTATTGAATTGAAATGGGTAGTATTCTATTATGCAGGTCATGGTGGAAGTAGAGATAAGAAAGGGTATTTTATTTTACCATGTGACAACAATAAACACGAAGTTTTTCCTATTGATTCGAAGGTTATCGAGCCATTTCAACCTGGCTATCCATCTTGTCATCTTGAAGATCTTAAACGTTTGTTTCTCTTCGACTGTTGTTTAAAAGAAGATACAACTGAAACATTACCAGCAACAGCACCACCTCCATTAGATCCCAATCTACCCTGCTACCAACCTGCTAATGATTACACTATAGTTGCACATGCTACATATTACAGAGAAGTCTCTCGTGGTGATTTTTCAAAGGGAGGTCTCTGGACAATTAAATTATGTGACAATATAAGAGAACGTGCAGCAGATATGGAAGTGAATGATATTCTTATCAAGACAAGAGATGAAGTAATTTGTGACACAAAATATAAAGTCCAAGCTCCCTTTCAAATAGTGAATTGTGGACATGACTATCTTGTTTAACCCAGCTGAGGTACGTTATATATATTTATTTAACTATAACAATAGGTTTCTCTCTTGAAATGATAACAATGAATGGTACATACAATATGAAATAAGGTTTAATTATAATACATTAAAATTATTTATACACATGTACATGTTTTTTCTTTCTATATAGAGATAAAGAAACTAAAGATGTGTGGAAATATTAACACTAACATATAAAATGATAATATTAGATATCTTGCTCAATTACTTTGATAAGCTGTTTTACATCCTAATACATTGAGTTATTTTTTATATGTACTTTTTATCTTTTATCTTCTTTATGTAATGATTATTTAATTTGTTGTCATTATATTAACACATGCAACGACAGATTTAGTCAATGTATATTCCCCTAGTACTACAATAGATATGACACAAACATTATAGTATTTCATTTGTCAAATTTACAATATATTAGCTGTTATATTTGTCCATGGATTGATCGATCATGATCAATTCTGCCTTATTATGACAAAACCAGAGTTTGTGTAGTAGCACACAATTCCTAAGTCAAACTATTATTATTCTCAAGCCTTTTTACTTAACTTATAAGTGATAATATGATATTGCATTGATTTATTAAAAATGCATAATCTTGTTAAAGAAGAAGTTAAAACAAAACAATTTATACAAATACACTCTAGATGTCTAACATATATATATATATATATATATATATATATATATATATATAAGTATAATTGACTACAATCATTCATCCATTGATTAAAACTATTCTCTTTATTTCTCTATCAGTGGACAATTCAATGTATTATTACCAATATAATAACTGCCATATTACCAATGAAAGCAGGATATTCTTGTGAGAAAGAAAAGAGAGATCAAGAGGAAGGAGTGGTCATATCAAACACATAGTGTATGTATCATACATGACATTATAAATTTAGTTTTACCATTTAATAGCAATCCTTGGAAAAGAACTGGTAGTGATTGCTATTTTGGTTATTTGAGACTACATGTAGAAACATTTGGATTGTAGAAATAAGCCAATGAATACGGTATTAAAAATGGTTGATCTATCCTTATATCTTTCTGCAGTAAATTGCTAAGAGATTCTTTGGAATCAGTGGGTGTGGCCTCTATATCAAAACTAGATAGGGAGTCATACAAAATTGTAGTTTTTAAGTAATAGATTTTGTTGTTGTTGGAGTGAGGTAAGTTGTGGTAAGTGAATATAACTCTATGATATGGATTAATAGTTAGCATTACTGGATAAATGAATGGTTTGATGAATTGCTAGAATGATAGATGGATGAATGGACAAATTAATGAATGGACAGAAATACAAATGTAGTTAGAACTATAGTTCCTCACAAAACCACACCCATTTAAATTACCTTAACTATCTTGTGGAGCAAAATAAAAATATAAAGCATCTGTCCTCCAGCTCTAGCACTACCACTATAAGTCTCATTCCCATACTAATGTCCAGATAACCCACTTCTAGTGACTTCATCTTGTATTTGGTATGGTAGATTACTTTAATAATAGGATCATGATAGTGACAGCAGATTTAGTAGTGGCTAGGTAGCTCGATTGTAAGTGTATGTGGTATCTATGGATGAATGAAATACAAAATGGACAAATAGATAAAGAAAAGTGAAAATAGATAAAATAAAAACAAGACAATAATAATTTGAATTAATAAACATTAGTAAATGTATTTAACAACAACTATTATCTAATGAGAGTTAATAACTACTAACTTACTAATCATGTTTTAATAGCAATACCTTCTTGTGTTTCCATATTTCTTATATTAAGTTCAATTGTACCATCTCTCCATCTTGTTTGACAATATATTACATTAAAGGGTAGCAATAGTTACTTCCTATTAACAGTTGTCCATCATACTCTCTGACAGGAACATCAGTAGGATCAGACGTGTAATGGAAGACCAACTCTACAGAATGTGATAATGAATATTCAATAACATATTGTTGTGGCTATGAAATGTGTGGGTCTTGTTAGTGTATTATTTATAAAACAAAAGCAAATTAAAAGTTGTCATTGTTGTGATCTATGAATTTTAACTAGTCTTGTATATCTCTTGTATGTGGTTGACCATATCAATCAATATTTGTACAATACTTCACTGAAAACATATGTAAATAACTTACATTGAAGGCACTTAACATGGTTACATTCTTGAAATCGTATCAGACAATGGAATCCTTGGAAAACATGTTTTGGCACTCCTTCTCAATATTCTTGTTTTTGGCACAATTAATGATTAGTGGAGATATTGAAACACAAATAAACTGTGTTAACAGATGATGATGTCAAGATTCCAGTCAAAGGAGAGAGAGAGTCCAGTTAATGAAGGTCTGCAGAGAATCCATTACTGATGAGTATCCCCAAGTTGGTGAGGCGGGAATATATCACGAGCACGCGCCTACCAATTCAAGTAACAGTGAACGCGTGACCACCACTATAATGGCGGGAAATGTTACAGGTGCACGAGTAAGGAGAACAGCAAACATTATGGATTGTAAATTAATTATTAAAAAAATTTTATTAATCAACTTATGTAGTTTTTTGCTAAAATAACATGATACAAAGTTAGTTAATCTTGTAAAACTAAAAGAACACCTAACAATAATAATGATCTATATAAGATTATAAGAATTCAATGTCATTGTAGTTGTTTGAACTAATTAAGTTTTCATGAAACAAGTTCAAAGTTTTCATGAAACAAGTTCAAAGTTAAAAACTAGAATGTTTGAATTAAACACAATTTATTAAACTTAAAACTTTAATTAAGATGATTGACTTTTTAACAAATTTTAGGTAAAAATGTTTTTGAGATATTGAATTAAAAATAATAATACATTAAAAACACTATACATAATAACAAATTATTTCTTTAAAAAAAATTGGAAAAAAAATGAAAAAATGTAAAAGAAAATTGCAGAGTCCTCAAGAGTCCTCCAGTCAGTCCTCAAGAGTCCTCCAGTCAGTCCTCCAGTCAGTCTTCAAGAGTCCTCCAGTCAGTCCTCAAGAGTCTTCCAGTCAATCAAAAGTAGAGAACATAGAGGAAGAAAAAGAAAGTTATCTGGAACAACTGGATTACTAAAGAATTGATGGATGGAGAGGTAGCTCACCTTTTTCAACAGTGCTGCTCCTGCAGGGAAAGAAAAAGAGTAGTCAAAACTGAACTGATGACAATGGATGGATAGAGAGTGAAGAGAGACAGAGGAAGTGAAAAGGGACTACCAACCTACACACACACACAGCACACACACACACGCACCCTAGAAGATCAGAGGTTCCCCCCGCCACCTGGCGGCCTTGGATTTAAAAAAAATTTTTTTTGGCCGCCAGGCGGCAGGGGGAATATGATTTTTAGAGATTGTATGAGTGTGTGTATGGTGTAGATAGGCTAGATAGCCCAAAATAAAATTTAAAAAAATAAAAAGAAGAGGAAAGAAGGCTTGAAGGAAGACAGGAAAGAGTCCAATGAGCAGGAGAGCAACTCATCTTTTATATCAAGAGAACATCAGAGAAGACCAGTCAAGAACATCAGAACAGTCAAAAGAACATCAGAGAAGAACAGTCAAGAACATCAGAACAGTCAAAAGAACATCGGAGAAGAACAGTCAAGAACATCAGACCAATCACAGTGAGAACTTCCAAGTTGAGTCCTGTAGAAATGAAGAATAAAAAGAAAAAAATTACAAAAACAAAAAAATTAAAAACTAAATAAAAAAAATGAAAAGTAAAGAAAAAAATAAGGATGACATAACTAAAACAAAAAGATGATCCAGCGACGAGACGAGTCGATCCAACGAAGTGACGAGATGATCCAACGATGAGGCGAGTCGATCCAACGAAGTGACGAGATGATCCAGCGACGAGGCGAGTCGATCCAACGAAGTGACGAGATGATCCAACGACGAGACGAGCCCTAGATAACATAGAAGTATGAAAAATGGAGTATCTTTTATATCATCAAGAAGTCTCCATCACGCTTCAATTTGACAATCAGTCAAAAAAACTCGTGAAAAATTTGACACCTCCACCACACCCACGTGACCAAAATTAATTGAATATTAATTGATCTAATTAACAATTAATCAAAGTTCTTCAACAATACTTTAACTATTCTACATAAATCACAGAGTTAAATGATCAATTAGAATTAAAGATATATAAAAGATCAATCTTTATATTGAGTAGTTATTAAAGAACGTCACTAGATCATCTCCAGTCAAGTTATCAAATGTCTCACTATAAAATTAAAGGAAATAGTTTAGTAAATATTGTCAAATTAATGATAAATCAAACCTATTTAAAATATTACATGTAAAAACTTTCCTTTACATAACGCTAAAGTACTATTATTAACTAGAATATGTAATATGTAGAAAATACACAACAAACAAATCATGACAAGGAGAAGTCTACTATGTATAGATATTACAGAATATAAACTTTGTGGGTCATACACAACAAGACTATAATATACATGATATAAGATAGCAATAGAACAACCTCTAGTTTATAAAAATATGACAAAATCAATAAAGATTTACATAGTAAAAAGTTGAAAAAATATAGCACTAAGTGTTACAGAATGGTCTCAAGAGATGGGTATGCCAAAAAATATATACAGAAACTATTACTGAACAAAACGTAGATTAGTCTAAGTACCAGAGTTGTTTCTAACTGTCAATATATGAGAGTGACAACAGATTATATCACAAGATAGAACACTAACAAAATTCAATGAGAAGAATATCATTGTACATAACACAGTCACATATGATGGCATCATATTAACAATAAAATAACAGATAGAAACCCAGGAGGTATTACTAGATCAAACATTAATAAAACACTTGTAATAACAATATCAGGAAATGTAACACAAGTACATATAATAATATATGACATAGGGGTATAGAAAAGATTTGCACTTAGGACTATGTACACAATAACCTCTTGACTGAAGTAGTTATTGTGTTAATTTGTGTACATTAACTATCAATCACCACATTATTGTGTGGTCATGTTACCTTCTGTAAAATTTGCTATAACAAAATTATTAATAGAACGGAACGCACTTTTCAACCTTACACAGACTAAAAAATTACCTGCAAAGTACTATGACCCAAGAATGACTAAACCATGTCATGCTGTTATATACACATAAGGACTGTACTGATAACATAAACTTATTAGAAACGGTCATTTTGGATGTTTAATAATATAATGCAACTAAATTTTAAGGTCGCCCCCCCCCCCCCAAAACTTAAACTTCATTACTACACCTCTGATGTATGATGAAATAGGAAGTTATAACAAACTGTTACAGAACAGTTCCACAGGAATATACATGAAATAACATATACAGGAGCTAGTAATGAACAAAAAAAGAACAAGTACCAGATTTAACAGTCACAGGAGTGCAGCGATAATAGTAGAAACTTTTGTACATAAAACAAAGTAACAAGAACCTAATGTGATAGATAAATAATGAGACTCTTCAACAAAGATACCAGTAAATTGTAGACAGTAGTAGATTTGGTCTGAATAGGAGATTTACAAAATTATAATAATTTTAGTGTGTGAAGTCACAAAAGGTCATTTAAAAACAGAATTTATACAAATAAAGATGCAAAAGATTATGACCTTATCAACATATTATGATAAGAAAGATTTCTTTACAAGATTATATTATTACATAAGGGATATATTTTATGGTATTGGGTAATAAGAGGTTTATGTACATATCACAAGACTAGGTTGGATTGTATTATGGGAGGTTGGTATTAAGGGGTATGTACATGTCACAGGACTAGGTTGGATTGTATTATGGGAGGTTGGTATTAAGGGGTATGTACATGTCACAGGACTAGGCTGGATTGTATTATAAGAGCTTGGGTATTGAGACATTTTATATACTAAATGACATCATATAGTATGTGTAATATATAAGACATTTGTGTACGTACATGTCACAGGACAATGTTACATCATATATAGGACATTATGGGATAAGAACACATCACATGGTTAAATTGAATCATAAGGGTCACTAAACTTTTGTGTAAGCATGTCAAAGAGATAGGTTGTATCATAGGATATTATGTAACATTATAATATGCCAAAAGGTTTGTTTATTCATATATGTCAAAGACCTAGTTGTATGTTAAGATATTATATGGTTGTTAAAGGTTTGTCACAGGGTGATGTTTGGGTAACAACAGATTTGTTATATGTAGGGCAAGAGGTTGGTATAGGATTAACAAAGGGTGTATGCATGTATGAACAACAAAAGATATGTACACATGCTTGTTATAGGGTGTACTTGTTGATCACAAGAGTTTGAACATTCAATGGAGAGGCATTAAACATATTAACTAGAGAAATAGCATTAAAATCTCTATAACTTAGCTTGTACAAACTACATGACTGTTACAACATTGTAATTGGTTACAGGTACATATTACAGCAAGAACATTACGATAGGGTTGGAATATGTTCTAACATTATACTGTTGACCCACAGAGCTCATGTACTTAGCAGGGAGGCTCCACTAGTCATTATAATAACAGGATGTGTCCTCATTAGCTAAAATAGATGTAGTTGTAAGCCATAGCCAAAAGAAATGCTACCCCTACCATACAAAATTGCTGGTGTAGTCTCTAAGTACTTGTACATATGTATTTATATACATTGAGTGGTTGAGTATTATCAGGAGCGCATTTGCGACGCTCATGTGCTCCTGGTATTATAAAGCCTCTCTAATACAGACTACAAGATGAGGCTGCTTATAAATGTTGAGGGGTGAGGGATGATACAAATTACAAAAAGTTAATTTTATTGGGTCAACAGAAATTGAATTTGCAAGCAAGCTGTATATTCTATACAAGCGTCTAGATATATTCCAGGTTTCTAATCTGGTTCTTAACATGAAGCCCAAGTACAACTACTCAGCTTATCAACTATACTATCAACAATGCTTACCGTCTAGGAAGGTATTTATACAAACCATTCTTGTTCTGTTTAAGTAAGTATTTCAATTACAAAGCAAAAACATCTCTATACATAATACATAAGATTCTCAGTCTATTGATATAACAGATTTCAGTATACATAAATTATTACTTGGCCACTAAAATAGCCAACTGAAGGCTGATTAAAAAGCTGAGCTTGAACTAGATTTTGATAACATACTACAAAATTAGGCTCACATAAGAAGTAAATGGGTCTCACATAGTCATAACAAAGGAGCTAGAAGAGGCTATACATAT
Source organism: Xestospongia bergquistia (assembly GCA_963965975.1). Classification (NCBI taxonomy): domain Eukaryota; kingdom Metazoa; phylum Porifera; class Demospongiae; order Haplosclerida; family Petrosiidae; genus Xestospongia; species Xestospongia bergquistia. The sequence goes on from OZ014414.1 coordinate 7,245,847, forward strand.
ATGTAATGACAACAACTAGTATTGGTCCAGACACCTAAAAAGCTCAGGATTAGGCTTTCAACATATAGATACAGATGTTGTACATTTTCACTGACCTGAATACATTGTCTTTTCTTCTCCTTTTTAACAAAAGTGTGTTTTCTTTGACATTGGTCTTGGTTCATGTTGACTGTTTTCTGCACGAGAGGTGAGTGAAAACCAAAGTATATTATTGGAGGCAATTGACTGTAGACAGAAGCAGCAGCAATAGTTACATTCTTCTTTAAAAGAACAAACCACTCCACAATATACCAATATCTGTCTCATGCCTGGATGAGAATGTTTGTTTGGAAAGTTAGAGGAAGTATTGTAAGGAAAACCCCATTTGGTACTGTGAAAGATGCACTAATCCAATTCATGACGAAAGTCAAGCATCAGTTGTCTGTGATTGGTGTCTTAATTGATATCATTTTTCATGTTTGGATAGGAAGAACCCACTAAAATCTAAGTTATGGTTTTATAGGAACTATTATGATTAATTACTTGACTTGCATAAACTCAACTCTTAATGATGAGTGTTGTTTTTATGATAATGATAATAATGAGACTTAAAAGGAACAAAGTTAAAAATAATTCTTTACTTTCTTTCATGCTTATTAATAATTATTACTATCATTATTAATTAACTGCAAGAACAGGAAGTCTTTCTGCGCATGCGTATACAGACTTCCGGATTAATACGTATAATTATTGCATCCGGCTGCTGCCGAGCTACATATATAATACTGTAGCAAAAATGCCATTCTATATTTCACCACTCCTTTCTGTACTGAACTAAGAAAAGCTTATAATGAATATAATTGTTATTTGTTGTCTGATTACTGGTTTACAAATTGTGGCTAGTGAGAGTTCTTCTGTTTGTATGGCTGACTGTACTAGTCTACTTACTCCACGTCCTCCCTCACTCTATGAACAATACTGTTGTATTCCTAGTAACAATGGAAAAACATTCACTGTGAAAGAAAATGATCAACTAAAGATGATTCTCTGTTCATCTACAATACCTACATCTTGTAGAAAATATATGTACTCTTGTAATGCCTTGCTACAAGCCTTTCCTGCTGCTACATCAGGTTATTACAATCTCACTTTAAGTAATGGTAGTATTATCACTGTTTATTGTGATATGGAAGGTAGTAATTGTGATAATAAAGGAGGCTGGATGAGAGTTGGTTATCTCAACATGAGTGAATCTGGTGCTTCTTGTCCTTCTGGACTAACTCTACGACAGTTTAACAACATAGATCATGTGCTTTGTGGTCGACCAATGTCTTCATCTATACTTTACTCTGCTCATGGTGTTCATTACAGTAAAGTTTGTGGTCAACTAAGAGGTTATCAGTTTGGTGAACCAGATGCATTTCCTCCTTTACATAATAGTAATGCAATTCCAAATATTGATAATTGTAGCACATATGTTGATGGTGTTACATTTACTTATGGCAGTAATCCTCGTAAGCACATTTGGACCTATGCTTGTGGTGCAAGAGAGAATGTTTTAGGAGATAATTATCTTCCTCCCTATATTTGTCCATGTAATAATGATAGTAGTGGTACAAATGTACCAGAGTGGATAGGTAGTGATCACTATTGTGAATCTGGATTATATTCAACAGTCAGTAACTCAGAAGTCTTATTCTCCAATGATACATTGTGGGATGGTCAACATTGTAATGGAAATGAAGGACCATGTTGTACTAACCCTAAGATGCCATGGTTTATAAAGACTCTCAATGAGACTACCACTGAAGATATTGAATTAAGAATGTGTGGTAATGAAAGTCCATCAAATAATGAAGATACTCCACTGGACATTATTGAACTTTATATTCGTTAACTAATTTTGTATTTTCATGTTTTTATGATTATTTCTTTACTTTACTGCTGATTATTGTTTGCATTGTATGTAGTTATAAACTTTACTGAAGTTTTCTTAAGAATATTTTAATAATCGTTATTAATTTAACTTCAAAACTTCATATAAACTGTATTTGTGTTGTACTAGTATTTTATTTAGGACTTGTTTTCAAGTTAAGACACATCATGAAAATGTGTGTAATTGCACAATAACAGTAATTTAATTTGTTGTCTCAGGTGTGTGTTGATTGTTACTATAATTATGCAAGTATTTTATTTGACATTTTTAAAGTCAATACAGTATAAATACATAATAATAAATTGGCACAAAATGGGTATGCCTGTTTCAGACTTACTTATGACAGTTGTTGCAAAATATGACTGACTGACATAATTGGAATTTAATTTAACTCTGTGGTTTTCCTTTATGTTGATTTCCTTTTAATGTGTTGTATAAATATTGATTTTTGTATACCTTTGATCAGTGTGTATAAGTATCTAAAGCAATAAGGAACAACACATAACAATGGCGACGAGGTAAGTTAGGATAGCCATTAGGTTATCCAAAAATTTAACCACTCAGTTTTGTTAGCTTCTACCTCACGTGAGTAGTACCGAACGTGACAACCACATTGCACATTGAGCCAAGAGGCTAAAGGATGCTAACAAGTAACCATCTGTCAAGAAGATAAAGGACCTGTTGTAACCAAGGGAACAAAAGATAATGAAAAAGAGTCTTATGCCTCGGATTTGTATATATTTGAGAAGATATAACAATACTAACATTAAGTAAGAAAGAAATATTATACACATTAAAATCATTTTGTGTCTTTGATGTTACAAAAATGACATATATGATTAGCTGGTATAGTAGTTAGTTGTGGTTGTGTGCAATATAGATGTAACCATACTGTGCATATGTCACATTGTATTTATTCAACAATATCAACAGTAGTTTTGTCATCTTTCAAGCAGCTACCACAGAATTTTGCGTCAGCACTCTCAAGGTTTTTTTCAAATTTATTTATTTATTTAACAGTAGGCCTCGACAGAGTTGGAGTAGAACTGTACCTTCTCTTTTTTGTAGAAAAAAATATTGATGTTCACAGTTTTGATTTGGTGATGACACCTTTTATTTAACAGGTAGTTTTTTTCAGTGCTTTGTTGGTTTATAACAGTTATTACAGAGATAGCAGCTTGAACATGCCTGTTAGCAGTCTGAATAGTATCTATATTTTGACAGTTAGTAACTAGTGCTTCAAGTTTTTAAAGTTTCTTTAACGAGCTTGTTTTAGATTGTGTCAAAGATGTGTCAGGTTTCTTGTTAGATAACAGGTAACTGGTAAAGTAGGAGTAAGTATCAGTTAGCAGAGTAGGATCTTCTGAAATATTGTTTGTGTCTTTTTGCATATATTTCGGATGTACAAAGTGAACATGTTTACATACTGTTGCATGTAAGATAGAATCTAAGCAAGTGCAAATTAGTGTTGTTTTAGTTAACTATAACTAATACTAAAATATTTTTAGTAGAGAATAAAATTTTAGTTAACTATAACTAAGACTATAACTAATATTTTTTTCAAATGTTACTATAACTATAACTAAACTAAAATTAAAACTTTCCTTTGAACTAATAAAATAAATAGCCTCAATTATATTAGTTATTAACCACATAGAATGTGCAAAGCATTTAGCATAATTATCATGTTAGGTAGTGCATGCCTGAGTTGTTTATGCATTTAACCTTCCATGCATGCATGAGTGATTTTCTAGTCATTATAGTTGTTAGTTAAGCTTAACTAGAAAGCATGGCTACAGCTAGTATAGCAGCTGGTCCTGGTAGGCCAAGAGCATGCACATAAATCACCATTGAATAACTAACTACATAACATCTTTCAACTAAAAACTACTGTTAAACATGACTATAACTAATACTATAACTAAATTAAATTTCACATTAATACTATAACTAATACTACTAAATTAAAATTTGCATTAATACCATAACTAATACTAAAACTGGAAAAAAAATTTACCTTTTACTATAACTAAACTAAAACTAAAACACCTTATGTCTACAAAACAACACTAGTGCAAATGTAGTTATGGGGACACATTTGACAGTCTGTACATTGAAGCTTACATCCACAGTTCTCTCTATGTCATTTTTTCCATTTTTTACTTACGAAAAGTATGCAATGTAACTCTAAATTTAGCCTCGTCTCTTTCACTGAGTAAAAAACTTAGTTGATCTTCTTTGTCTCTCACAGTTTCAGCTAATGCTTTTCTCCATGTTCTATCTATGTGCCAGGCACTAATAATTTTCTTAGTATTTCCTTCAACAAACACTGCTTTCCATGCATTAAAGTAATTGTCAGCATCATCTGACATGAACACTTAAGAAAAGGAACATGTAGTTGTTTCAAACTCTTCCTTCCATTCATAAAACTCTTTTAATGTATCAAAACTTATCTCCTTTTCTTCTATAGACAGCCAGTGGTTTGATTGAAGATGTAGGAGTAATTTTTGAAGACTTGGCACTCTTTGATAAAAGATATTAATTAAAAAAGGTAATGATATATAAAGGTATACTGTTGTTAATGCCTTTGTCATTATGATCTCCATGTATGCTTGAATGACCTGAAATCATTGTTTTGTTCAGACAGACCATATAGTAGTATACAAATAGTATTCACCTCATCTGTTAGATAGTCCATTGTAGTGAGACACATAATTGATGATATAGACAATGTGTTGTTCCTATTTCCTGTAAGTTTACAATTTCTATATGTAATATGCCTGTACGTTTGTACCTTCATCTAATTAATAGAAAAGCATGAATGAATCTTGTGGAATGATTGTTGCTGTACTAACAGGAGTAACCTATGTTACTAGTAATTGATTATATTTACAAATACAATTTTGCACATACATTAGTGTCACTGATATAGAACCATTGAGTACTGTTTTCTGTGGAGCATATAAATGAAGAGTAGTGTCTATTTTGATATTTCACTATCCCCACAAGTTTATAAATAGCACTGCCTACTTTTAATGTAGTTTTCTGAATGTGATACAAATAAACATACATACAGTGTTAATATACAGATGTATTTGTTAGCTATATACATCTTATCTAATGTTTTATACCTGTACTTGAACAACTGGACACTCAGTTCTATTAAACATAACAATTGATGTCATAAATGTTATTTGTTAAGATATGTTTGACTAACAATGTTGATACATCAATAATCTGATGAAAAGATTTACCACAGCTTTCACGCCTAAATTTATATTATATTAAACTTATGGACAAATCTATGACTTGTAAAATAAAATCTTGTAAAATAAAAGGATTATAGGTGCATACCCTTCACAAATGTAATCTATAATATTGTCTGAATTAACTAACTCATCAAAAATCAATTCCTGAAGGTGGATTTTCTTGTTACCCTGTTCAAGATAATATTGAGCACCATTCTTAATATCATTACTAACATGTATTTTCAATTCAAGCACGCTACTAGTCTGTGTCTTGCGGCTGAAGCTATCTCTAAGTGATGACGGGGAACATTTGGTGTTAATGAAAACCACTCCCATGATGTTAGCAAAGTAAGAAGCAGTCATTACCTGAATCATTATGATAGCTTGATTAAATAGGAAATATATGATCAACTTCCTCATCAGCAGATGCTTGACTGTGAAACCAGGAAGGAAGCAGAATGGTTTTTAAAGATGAAAGTTAACAAGAAGTTACTTCAACAACATCTTAGTGTCACAGTGGGGAAGGTTGTTACACTGAAAGACATTAGCAACATACAGACTGGACTAGTAAGAAAGGAGGATGGAAATAATCTAGACGCTCTTGTTAAGAAGTTAAGAGATATGTCAGATATATTACTCTCATTATTCACATACTTGTAAAAATATATGAATTAAATCTATTTAGGTACGTCAGTTGAAGTATTTACTGATGCTAACAACACTTTTACGGGCTTATTGTTTCAAAGCATTATTATGAAGTCTGTCTTTGATTCATATCTTGAGGTAATTCTTGTTGACACTACTTATAACTGAACAATTTGAGAATGCCTCTGTACTTAATAATGTACATTGATGGCAATGGCCAGGATGAAATAGTGCTGATGTTCTTCACAACGATGGAAACAGAAGAAGCCATAACCAAAATGGTCCAAACCTTTACGTGCACATAACCCAAATGGGAATGTACTAAAGTTGTGTTGAGTAATAAAGACTTCAACGAAAGGGCAATATTCAAGAAACAGTTTCCTAATGCTGTATTACACATTATCTTGTTTCATGTCCTGAGAAGCTTCAGAAGAGAAATAACAACAGTATTCGTCCAGGTGATAGAGATCATGTCTTAGAAATTATTTCTTGTGAAAACTCCTCAAGAGAGAAAAAGGTGTGTTTAATTATTATTATGCTTCCTTTCACTCTTTAGTCTTGATTCTATCTTGGTTTGTTGATGTTGAAGTAGCTAATAGTGCTGTAGCAGGTGATAAGATAGTAGAAGAGAATGATATTAAAGTTAGACCAGAAAAGATATCTGTCTCATGCCTTGACGAGAATGTTTGTTTGGAAAGTTGTAGTTAGGTCGCTTGTTCAGCACTAATGGTGCTGTGGACAGACATCCTTAAGGAAAACCCCATTTGTTACTGTGAAAGATGCACTAATCCAATTCATGATAAAAGTCAAGCATCATTTGTCTTTGATTGCTACCTTAATTGATATCGTTTTTCATGTTTGGATATGAAGAACCAACCAAATCTAATTTATGGTTTTGCAAGAAGTGCTATGATTTTTGACTTGTATAAACTCAACTCTTAATGATGTGTGTTGTTTCTATGATAATAATAATAATGAGACTTAAAAGGAACAAAGTTAAAAATAATTCTTTACTTTCTTTCATGCTTATTAATAATTATTATTATCATCATTAACTGCAGGAATAGGAAGAGGTTTAAAAAACTTTCTGCGCATGCGCAGACAGACTTCCGGATTGATATATATTATTGCATCCGGCTGCCGGACAGGCTATTAAATATTCATAATTGTTAATTAGCGGTGGACTTGAAGCTACATATATAATACTGTAGCAATGATGCAACACTATATTTCACCACTCGTTCTGGACTGAACCAGAAAAAGTTTACAATGAATATAATTGTTTTTTTTTGTCTAACTACTGGTCTACAAGTTGTTGCTAGTGAGGGTTCCTCTGTTTGTATGGCTGACTGTACTAGTCTACTAACTCCACATCCTCCCTCACTCTATGAACAATACTGTTGTATTCCTAGTAACAATGGAAAGACATTTACTGTGAAAGAAAATGATGATAGAAGGAAGATAATATTCTGTCCATCTACAATACCTACATCTTGTAGCAAATATACGTACTCTTGTAATACCTTGCTACAAGCCTTTCCTGCTGCTACATCAGGTTATTACAATGTCAGTTTAAGTAATGGTAGTATTATCACTGTTTATTGTGATATGGAAGGAAGTAACTGTGATGGTAAAGGAGGCTGGATGAGAGTAGGATATCTCAACATGAGTGAATCTGGTGCTTCTTGTCCTTCTGGACTAACTCTACGAACATTTGACAACATAGATCATGGACTTTGTGGTCGACCTATGTCTTCTTCTATAGTTTACTCTTCTCATGGACTTAAATATAGCAAAGTTTGTGGTCGATTAAGAGGTTATCAGTTTGGTTTACCAGATGCATTTCCACCTTTATATGGTAATAATGCCATTCCAAATATTGATCATTGTAACACATATGTTGATGGTGTTACTATTACTTATGGTATAAATCCTCGTAAACATATCTGGACTTGTGCTTGTGGAGTGAGAGAGACAGTTTTAGAATATCCACAGTATATTTGTCCATGTAATAATGATAGTAATGGTACATATGTATCAGAGTGGATAGGTAATGATTACTATTGTGAATCTGGATTACCTTCATCAGAGGTTCGACAATTCGTCCTATTATCCAATGATCCTTTGTGGGACGGACAAGAATGTAATGGAAATGAAGGACCATGTTGTACTAATCCTAAGATGCCATGGTTTATAAGGACTCTTAATGAGACTACTACTGAAAATATTGAATTAAGAATGTGTGGTAGTGAAAATCCATCAAATGATGAAGATACTCCACTGGACATTATTGAACTTTATATTCATTAACTAATTTGCATTTTCATGTTTTTATGCTTATTTCTTTACTTTACTGCTGATTATTGTTTGCATTGTATGTAGTTATAAACTTTACTAAATTTTTTCTTAAGAATATTTTAATAATTATTATTAATTTAACTTCAAAACTTCATATAAACTGTATTTGTGTTATACTAGTATTTTATTTAGGACTTGTTTTCAAGTTAAGACATATCATGAACATGTGTATTAATTGCACAATAACAGTAATTTAATTTGTTGACTCAGATGTGCATTGATTGTTACTATATTAAGGTATTTTATTTGACATTTTTAAAGTCACATATACAGTATAGATACATAACATAATAAATTGACACAAAATGGACATATCTCTTTCTGACTTACTTATATAAGTTTCAAAGCAATCTTATGACTGTCTGATATGTATATATAATAATGTTGGTAAATGCATAGATAGTAATGTTTATTGCTAAATATAAATGACAACATAATCTTAATGTACAAAATTATACCTCTTTCTTTTCTTGAATCATATTGTTATTATAATACTTTGAAAGTAGGGTTACAATGTTAGAATTGGCACGAGACCTTTTTCTCAAATTTGTCAAGCATGCCACCTTTAAAAAATTGATTTGTGAATTTAAATATGTATGGTAAACTGCTTGCATGTAAATACATATCAAATTATTTGATGAAATAAAGCAAACATAATGAACAGCTTTCATTAGTAATGTTATAATTTGCTATGGAATTGACTATTCATATATATAATTATAATTAGAACTTTAAATGATGGGATGCTAAATCATAACTATTTAATTCATGCATACCCTTTGATGTACAATGTACATACAACCAAAATGTACACGAACAACTAATATATTTAACAGTGATATGTGTGAATAAAGCTCAACTTCATCAAATTATTATGCAATGCAAGTTCCTTACTATAATTCTCTTATCTCAGTCTACTGTGATTAATTAGGAATTATAAATGTGATTAAGGTTGGAGAGTGTTGGCCATATTGCATAGTAGAGTTAACTACATTTTATTCACAGAGAACTTGCTGCAGTAGTTGTCTTATGTCAAGTATAGGAGCAGGTCACGTTGTAAAGATTGGTGGTTTTGGTCTTGCTAAATATCTTCATAGTCAAGACTACTATTACTAGATTAGAGAAAGAGGTGAGTGTGTTTTATACCTCACCATTGTTTAAGTCCACTGTAATATTAATATGTTATTTTAACAATTAATTTGTAGCTTACATGGGTGGATTACAGTGGAATGTAGAATTTATGTAAATTACTCATTTCATTATTTGTTAGTATGTAAACATACAACATACTGACAAGTTATGTAGTGGGCAATTTGCAAGAAGTCTATATTCTATAGTAATACATCTATATATATAGTAATACATCTATATATATAAGGTACAAATTAGTTGTTAAAATAACATGTTATTTTTTATAATGTGGAAGAACAGAGGAAACTACCAGTACAATGATTGCACCAAAGGCTATCTTTCAAAAGAAGTTTACAATTGAGTCATGATCAGATATTTGTTAACTGAAGGTTGAAATGGTTACTAAAAAGATATTATTATTGTAAAAGTCTTATGGAGTCATACTGTAGGATATTATGACATTTTGTAATCAACCATACATATCCTGGTAGAATAAACCAAGTGTTTCTCAAGTTTAATTTATAATGAGAGGAGGAAGATTAGATAAACCAGAGAACTGTCCAGGAAGATTGAATTTTGAATGGATGTACAGTTAGACAAATGAATGGATGAATGAATGGACTGATGGATGGATTATTGATTGATGTTTGTTTCATTTGAGACAGAAGAATAGACAAATAAATCATTCATGGACAATGGATGGATGAATTAATAGATGAATTATTAAATACATTGACAATTTGATGGATTACAGTATTCGTGGCTAAATATTGTGTGGATATGAATGGGAAAGTGGACATAATAATCATCTGATTGACTTAGCTACAACAGTTGTTAATTCTTTATTTTTAGAATGCAAACTCATGATAATGTGTTGGAATGGATATGTCCCTGAGTGACCTTACTTTATATAAATAGTATAAAATTGTAGTGTTACTCTTAGAACATATAAACAATAAAAGAGATAGTTATTATTATTATTATGATAATGATGACTTAAAGGAGGTCTTACGAAAAGAAACTCAAGACCTTCAGCAAGCAAACATCAAGGCAAAAACAGTTCCAGTCTCATTTAACATAGTGGCAGGTTTATTACTGCCTGTTGTGATATGATGAAGGGTAGCAATAGTGATATACAGTAAGGACACTACATAACTCTCAGTATATGCAAGGGTACGTATAGAAAACTTCTTCATATTTGAGGGGAGGGGCTTAATCCTCCCCCACCTACCTTCCAATCTACACTCTTGTGTTAATATGACTGAACCTGGTGCTACCTGTCCTTATGGACTAGAGAGATAATGGTGTGTGGTTAATATTATCCCTCTATTAAATCTTTTGATAATGATATTATTATTAATTTACTATAAAATTGACAGTTCGTGTAATTGTACAAGTTACAATATTTTTATGGTTATCGCTGTAGATTTTATTTTATGCATTTCCAGCAATAAATATACTAATTGAACTACACAAAATGTTGCTCCATAGTAATTAGTAATCATAACAGTATGGATATTGTTAATACAATTCGTTGTATTTTTCATGCATGGCTAGAAATGTGAATCAGTTAAGGCAATCAAACTACTTGAAGTGACACATATTAATCCAAGTAACAATTGCTAAATAACAGATTAATCAGTACGCACTGAATATATTTGTATTCATAATTAATTACATTAGCAGCTGCTTCCTTGACAATACTGAATTTCCTAACATGTTAATTAGCAGTATATTTGAAGCTACATAATACTGTAGCAATGATGCAGCACTATATTTCACCACTCGTTTCTGGACTGAACCAGAAAAAGTTTATAATGAATATAATTGTTGTTTGTTGTCTAATTGCTGGTCTACAAATCGTGGCTAGTGAGGGCTCCTCTGTTTGTATGGTTGACTGTACTAGTCTATTAACTCCACGTCCTCCCTCTCTCTGTTGTATTCCTAGTAACAGTGGAAAGACATTTACCGTGAAAGAAAATGATCAAAGGAAGATAGTATTCTGTCCATCTACAATGCCTACATCTTGTAGCAAATATATGTACAATTCTTGTAATATGCCTTGTCACAAGCCTTTCCTGTTGCTACATCAGGTTATTACAATGTCAGTTTAAGTAATGGTAGTATTATTTCTGTCTATTGTGATATGGAGGGAAATAACTATGATGATAAGGGAGGCTGGATGAGAGTAGGCTATGTCAACATGTGTGAATCTGGTGCTTTTTGTCCTCCTGGACTAACATTACAGCAATATAACAATATTGAACATGATTTGTGTGGTCAGCCTTTTTCATATTCAGCTGGTCGTTATTCTACATTCTTTGACATGTTTGTAAGTAACTATAGCAACGTGTGTGGACGAGTAAGAGGATATCGTTTTGGAGCCCCAGAATCATTCACTAATTGCTCAATAGGTACCTATTATGTCCATGGTGTATCTATATTACTTATGATGTGAGTCCTATATATGGTCCTATTCTGTTGAAACATATGAAAATCGATCAAGTTATATATGCTGTCCATGTAGTACTGGTTTTATTCCATCATTTGTTGGTGATGATTATTACTGTGAGCCTGGTATAAGCAGCAATAATGCTCAGTCTATTTTATATGCCAATGATTCATTATGGGATGGAAAGAACTGTAATGGAATGGAAAATACTTGTTGCACTAATCCGAAATGCCATGGGTTTTCAAGTCACTGAAGGACAACATTTCTGATGACATCGAACTAAGGTTATGTATTGATTTTGGGTCGTTTGATGAAGGTTCCCACTTGATATCATTGAATTATATGTTAAATGACTTTTAGAATGACAAGCACTTTAAAAGATATTGTCCTAATACCATTTTGTCACTAATGCATTAGTATATAGTGTGTTACTTGTAATACCTGCTTTACATTTCATAGATATGTAGAGTTCATGCCAAAGACATTTATGTACTTGATATCTAAATGTTGAATACTTGCCAAGCTGAGTAGAGAGACTCCAAAAACTACAATCAAGCCTGCCAGGACCATTTAGATCAAAGTTTGTAAATGGCATTAAGAGATAGGCTCCTATATTAATATAAATTGCTCGTACCAACCAAAACATACCTGTTAACATACCATTCATATTAACTGGTGCTTGACTACATATAAACTCTAAAATAAAGATAGTGTGGAGCCCACCAACAATTCCTGAAAATGCGAATGGAATCATGTAATAAAGATAGGACATATCTACCTGAGAAGCATTTGATGACAAAGAACAACCTACTTCATATTGAGTTATAAAATGTCCAATTGTATCAATTGTAAGCATTATTATTAATGATATACTCAACAGTACATAGGTAATACCAAATCCTCTGAGAGGATTAGTGAGGAAATACTCAATTTTTGGAAAAAGAGGTATGATTCCAAGCTCTAATATTGGAACTATTATCACGATTAATTCATTAAAAAGACTCCACAAAGCATACGAGCCATATCCGTTAAGTGAGTTGGTAGAGTCCTTGAAGGAATTTGTATATGACAATACTCCCAATACTGTGTGATAATATGCTATAAAGAAACCAAATGTACTTAGAATGACTATCATAATTCTCCAAAATGTCTTTGTATCTTCAACATCTTCCTCTTTAAAGGGTCCACCATATTTGTACTTCCCAAGATTAATACGATTTGGTATTTTGTTCTCCCAATATGTCAGAGCACTCCTGTTCTCTGGATACTTATTTTGCCAGGCATATTTAAGTACTAAATAAACCATTTTATATGGATTTTTGACAAGAGTCTCACTAAATTCAAATTTGTGATCGAATTTAGAATGTAGACACAATGCAAAAGAAGACTCAACAAAGATCACTATTGATGTTGTTATTAACAAGTTCGGCTCATAAATTGATTTACTAACAAATGCAATATAACCAGTGGAGTAGCCAACATAAATTCCCCAGACAGCCCAATGAATAAAAGCCCTAGAATGTGAGTTTGATTTATCATATAACTGATCTAAGCCATATGGGGGAATATTAGTAAATAACCCAGCTGAGCCAATAATTATCAACAACAGAGCAACACTTGATATTCCATATTTGGCTAAGTTAACTAGCAAACCACATAGTCCAAATTGAATGCAATAACTGATAATTTGAAGAAGAACCCCTAACCAACAGGACCACAGACTCAAATGAATTGCTTTTTTACGACCAATCATTATGTCAGCGAACCAACCAGTTAAAGGATAGAGAATACAAAATACACTGAACTGTAGTGTGGATGTGATGAACATATGGCTTGAGTTAATACTGGGAATAGGATAAAAACAAGATACTTCAGCTGATGTACTCAAGGAAAGTATTATATTAAAACCAACAGCAGAGCAGGCACCAACCACAACAGAGTCAATGACAAGAAGCAAACTGGTCAAGTTCAATGATCTATTCTTTAATTCACTAATAAAATTGAACATCTCTCCTCTAGCTGAGAAATCTTTGAGTAGCCTTACAAATTGTTTATTTTAATAGTTTACTTAGTTCTATACACTATCATCCTATATATGGAATAACAAAGCTGTTCTACATCATAAACAATGTATAATGTTATGATATCATTCCATAGTGATTTATGTTTCAGTCATGCAACATGCTGATCCATCGTGTCAATTGAAAGTCTGTGTGACCAGATTTACAATAAGAAACCACTTCTGTCAAAGCATTTATCTAAAAGCACTGGCTTATAAGCAGCTTATTATTAAAACAACACTTACAAAGTTTTGAATACAAATAATCCAATAATCATTACTCAACAGAGATAGTAAACATCTTTTGAAAATGTATCGTTGTGTATACATTTGCATGTAGTCAAACGTTTTGAGTTTTAAATAAAACAGAAATAGTCTCTTTACAAATCAGTTCATATAATATTATACCAGTAATATTTTAATAGCAACAAAGTTGTGTATTTATTTGTCTGCACAGCCAGCGGTAATGATGTAATACAATGGTTACATTTTGGGAGCAAACCTAATAGAAGTATTTTGTAATACATCGTCTATATCTTAGTTATCAATGTAGAGAGATCAATACTGAAGTTCATTGAAATATTCTATAGCAATCAGTGCTATTAGAAAGAAAGCAATTAGTGTGTATGAAACAACAAATCCTCTGAAAAATTTAATACAACACTCAATTTCTTTGAAAGTCCACCATATTTCTGTTTTTAAGGGCCAATACATCTTGACAATTTCACCAGATGGACAACATATTATTATTACTGGTGGTTTAGTGCCAAAATCTATGTACTAGATACATATAAATTATTAGTTATTTATACCTAGAAGTCATGTGAGACCACATTACATATGTCACATGATCACAGGTATAAGTGTGGTATAAGCTATGATGCATATATTATTGTATGTATATGGAGTATTGTGAATGAAAATAACATATGATTTTATGTAGTGAATAAGTGTTAAATTATTGACACAAGCAACTTTAATAAATTCATTTAAATTAGAGAGTGACCTTAATGACAGTTCATTTTACCTTAAGAAAGAAGTAAATTAAAGTTCCATCTCCTCTAACATACTGATTTATTTCAACACTCAAGCACATGAAGAGTTATGATGATCAGTTACAAGATTTAATCAGACAAAAAATAGATGTCCTCATGATAGTACTGTTGGCAGACATTTAATTATTATTATAATTATATTCTATAGCTACTGAAAAAACATTAGAAGACAAACAAAAAGTAATAGAGAATTTGCAGGAAGAAAATAAAAATGAGAGATAAAATGATCAATCAATTAATTGAAGAAAACATGAAAAGTAATGATAATAGAGACAATATTAATTTTAATCACTTTAATAGGTGATTCATAAAAAGTTAATGAGGTAGTGACTACTAAACAAAACCAATTGACAAGTCATTATCAATTAGTTTGAACTCATCCAAAGTAATAAGCTAAACTAAGGTGATATACCTAAAATGTTTATTAACAATGAGGAGATATCAACCAACAAGTAGTCACAAAGGGGTTGCTTGGGAGCTGTATGGCTAATAATCTGTTTCTAAGTAGCTTTCTTTCATTAGTTGGAGTTTGATAAGTAAACAGCACTAGTAGATATATATAGATAAGGAACTTTGTCAGGTCCAATTATCATTCAGAAGTATTAATTAAGTTTTTACTGCAGACTACTGTAATAGTATTGATATGTAAATTCTTCCTCCCAATAGCATGGACAAATTGCTTCAAAAGAATTTTCTTATTTAATGTCAGTCGAAAGAAAGAAAAGTAAGAGCCTCTAATAGGATTACTCAAATAACTGGGTACACAGCTGAAATGAACAATACATTTATATAATGGTAAACTTTTAAATATATATATATATATTGGAGGGGTTCTGGGCCATGATAAGGCTTATGAAAAGATTGCCGAAACATTTTTTTGAAAATTTGCTATGGAAATATGTAACTGATTGTGTTAGAACTTATAACACTGTATGATGATGAAAATTTGTAAAGCAAACTGGACTGGTACATCTAATTCCTGTTAAACTGAAAGTGTGTAGACAGATATAATTGCTGACTATTGTTGATGTTATGTGTACTTTTATAAAAGTGAACAGAATTCGGATGCTATGATTGACCAATTTATAGCTAAGGGTGATGACTAGAGAATAGCGTTGTCTAGTTTCGTCCCCAGACCTACTCGCAAGCGAAAGTAGGTCTGGTCACACGAGTCGACTTTTGTGTTCCCAGTATGCATGTGGAGCAGGTGTTGGTATCCAATTAAAAGTAGTGTGAGATATGAAGATCATTAAATTTAAGTAGGTGTGAAAGTGTATGCATGGCTACTCTTCAAGAAATCTGCTACTCCTGCTGCTCTGACTTAAGCAATAAACCTAAAAATCGTGTTATTATAAGACACAAGAACGATAAATATTCTTGTCTTACTCCATAGTTGTAGATGTGCTAAGCAATGAGAAACTTGAAATGCAACCAAAGAAACTTCACCAAAAATAGACAAACTCTTTTGTTTCTCTTTGAGAGTAAATCCTAACTCTTTAGCACCTTTATCGATTTTAAAGACAACGATCTCCACGCCTTGGCATACCTGACCCCGGCATCAAACTTCATTGATAATTATATTCATTAGTAATTAATTTAAATGTTTTGTATAATAATCAATATTTATTATATTCATAACTAATTATCTATACTTGTAAATTGCAATAACTATTAACCACGTTGTAATAATCACGCCTACTTCCGGGACCCACCATCAATTTTTTTTAAGGTACGCCCCCGTCAGACCACGCTTCAACACTTCAATTTAATAATATTCGTATTTTGCATACCAACACCCGCACAATATTCCTTACTGGGATCATCTCGTGTGACCAGATCTACTTTCAAGTAGGTCTTGGGAAGTGGGAACGAGACTAAGCGTTGTCTTGAGATCGTTTCAATCACGAATAACATTCAATTTAATGAATATTTATTGAACGGAAATATGGTCATTATGTAGTGGCGCTAATAAGGCTTGCCTAATCACTAAATTTAACAATGACAACGCTTTTTGTTAAGTGCTTTTTTTTATTTGGAACTCTCATCTCTTGTAGTCATGGAGATGATGTCAAAAACCATCCACTTCAAAATACAACTATTACAAATATACCAGTTAAAGGTAACTTTCAATGTGCTCAGAGACTTTCTGAATCTTTAAATGTGTTCTCCAACGTTGTCCCTCCCACTAAAGAGACTTGTATGGTCTGTAATGGAGTGGAGTATGTTGAGAAAGAATTCTTTACAAACTTTTATTCATCACAACATTGTGTAGAAAGGTCTTATGAATGTGAATCCATTACTGATCTTGGTGGTAAATTGATGGGACAATTAGAAGCTATCTCCAAGTTCATTAACTCATATCCAACTACATGTCTTGATATCAAACAGCAAAATAACCTTTCTCTCTCAGACTATTACACAATACGAGCTCCTAATGGTTCTCTTATATGAGTATACTGTGATATGGAGGGTAGTAATTGTAATGGTAAGGGAGGTTGGATGAGAGTAGGCTACCTCAACATGAGTGAACCTAATGTTACCTGTCCTTCTGGACTAACTCTACAACAATTCAACAATATAGATCATGGAATTTGTGGTCGACCTATGTCTTCATCTATATTTTACTCTGCTCGTGGCATTTATTATAGTAAAGTCTGTGGTCAAATAAGAGGTTATCAGTTTGGCTCACCAGATGGATTTCCACCTTTATATGATTCTAATGCAATTCCCAACATTGATAATTGTAACACATATGTTGATGGTGTTACTATTACTTATGGTAGTAATCCTCGTAAACATATCTGGACTTATGCTTGTGGTGTAAGGGAAGATAATGATTATAAACATTCATGTCCGTGTAATAATGGAAGTTTTGGCACAACATCGCCTAATTTTGTAGGCAACGACTACTTCTGTGAATCTGGAAAGTATGGGATTGCCAATACTGTCTTATACTCTAATGACATTTTATGGGATGGTCAACAATGTGGAGGATTAGAAGGACCATGTTGTACTAATCCTAAGATGCCATGGTTTATAAAGACACTTAATGAGACTACTAGTGAAGATATTGAATTAAGAATGTGTGGTAGTGAACACCATTCAACTGAAGATACTCCTCTTGATGTTATTGAACTTTATATTCAATAATTGCTTTGCACTTGTTATGCTTTTATACTTAATTGTTTACTTTATTGCTGATTAATGTTAGTATTGTATGTAGTTATAAACTTTGCTGACATTTTCTAAAGAACCTAGCTTTGCTAATAATTCATTTAATTACAAAACTTCATATAGACTGTATTTGTAATTGTGTTGTACTTTTCTTTTAATAAAGACTTATTTTGAAATTAAGACTTATCATAAGCATGTGTGTTAATTGCACAATAACAGTTGGTTGATTGAGATGTGGTTTATATTATATGCAGATATTATGTTTGTCCATCTCAAAAGTCACATGCAACTTACATACTATGAAAGTAACATTATGATGTTAGGAATGGTATATCACTATCCACTGTGACCTTTCTTTTTATCAAAATTGCAACAGTGTAAAAAATTATTAGTTGAATTAACCACTTAACCCCATATACAGGTTGCATGTACATGCATATCAAATTATTTAATGTAATAAAGTAATCCTCATGTACAATTTTCATATATTACTAATACAGTAAACGTACTATGGAATTAGCTATATGTATCTATATGTAGATAATGGTTATTATAATTGTAATGATGAGATGTTGATCCAGAGCTGTTACCATTAAATTCATGTGTACACTTCAATGTATTTTGTAGGGATCCATACAACCAAAATTTATATGAGTTTGTTAAAAATACTAACTCATTTTACCAGTGGTATATACATGAATACAATTATGTTTGCTGTTTATGAAAAAGGAACTATAGCTGTAAATTATCAATTACTATTTCAAACATTAACCTGTTCTCTCTCTCTATATATATATATATGTATCACTATAAAAATTGATTAGTTGATTTAACTAATACATGGTTATATAAGTTACATATGTAAAAGTAAATTTAACACTATTTAGGTACTTTGAAAATGACTGTTTATGTAGCTATGTAAGCAATAATACATTAGTAATTAAAACAATAATACTTTTGATCAAGATAACATTACTACATGCACTTGTATAACCACGTATTGGTCAACCATGTATTAACAATAAACACACAATGTATAGTATGTAGATATGTCCTATTATAAATATTAGTGCAAAAATCAATCAGTTATTTTAACAATAATATGTAGTTAACATGTGTGGATTAGTCTGGAATCTAGAATTTATATGAATTACTCATTGTATAATTTGTTGTTATGTTATACAAAGCAACAGATTATACACAGTGAGTAATTCACATGAATTCTAGATTCAATAGCAATAATGTGTTCATTACTTAAATATTGCAAAAAAGGATTAAAGGAGATAAAATATTATGCATAGTAAATTGAAGTGATTAGAAGAAATTATTTCTCTCTCTCTAGAACCAGAGACATACCAATGAAAGTAAACAATGATAATTAATACAATGTACAATATATTATATGTAATACAATGTAACAATGTATATTAGACAATACACTATTATCATGGCTTGAACTGTTTTCTCTTGTTCTTCCTCTATGGTTTGTGTTATAGTATCCATCTTTGTGGATCCACTCTCTGCTATATCCTCCATTGGTTTAACTGGAAACATCCCATAATGTCTAATCCCATAATGTCTAACAGGTGTTAACTGAGTAATAATGAATTGAATGTAATTAGCTATCTAATCTGAAAAAGTTTATCTAAAAATCAAATAAAACAACATAGAATTGCAGAAATGTATGAGTCAATGCTTCTATTTCCAATAATAAGCTAGCAATTTATCGTCTCTTCTCTTTGGACTATATTTTGTCCTTTAGCTTTCCTGCCTGTAGCTGTAGAATAGTGACTTCAGTTGCAGCTTGTTCTTTTTTGAAGAGTTAAACCATTTCATAGAAGTTAGGGTGTGCCTTTCTCACTATTCTTTTTAAAATAATATGTCATCTGTCCTGGTTTGGTCAAATTAGTCTGAGTAGCTCTTTATCTTGTCACTATAGACATTATGGGATTAGACATTCTGGAAATGACTTGGTTCAACTTCTGATAACTTTCTATACAATACATTAAAATATAAGTACCTATATGTCCATTTCATTCGTTTATATTTTGTCAATAAACCTACCCATTCATCTATCTGTCTATTCACTAGCGATCCTTTATTTTCTGTCCTTTTCATATAATCTTTTATCTTTCTCTAATTATTATTGTTGTATTTTCTCTTGACAAATCTAATCTATTAGAGAGCAGAATGATTTCTAAACTCTAGTTTGACAACTTCTCAAAAACATAGCATGACTTTATTGTAGTCCAGCATTTTTTATATGCTAATATTGTCAGAGGGATAGAGGAAAGGAACATGTGCTTACATAAAAAATACTTAAATACTTACTTGTCATTTTCTGAAATAAGCCTGTTCAACTTACCTGTCCTTGTTCAAATTTAAATTAGAAGAGTTCATTTCTCTGAGCATTAGAGTTAAATATTGTTCTATCAAGCAGTCTCCTAAAAGACTACAAATGTACGTTCATATTGCACTGTGTATTTAATATATACCGCTTGCCAATTGATAAAAGATGCCACACCCTTTCTTGTATGATACAGTGTTACCTGAATCCCATAATTTCATTTGAAGATGACAATAAAGATTATGTATACTCATGTAACTATAACAATAAAATATAGTGTTGTAGTTAATAATTGATTTGGTACCTGGGCTTTCACTACATAGTGACACAGGACTGGTGAGGATTTCCCCTTCAGATATTACAGTCACTAAAGAGCTCTTATCTATTCTTAATGACAGCAATTTACAATATTAACGTGTGTATCATACTTGATAATTCACGAAGACATAGCAGTTTGACGAAAGGGTTAAAAGATCAGATGTGTGGGTGGGGCTTGGCACGTGAGCCTCACCTAGTAGCACACCGGTCGCTCTATTGTCTCAAACGAAGAAGCTATGGCTACAAGAGATCTTTCTTTGATAAGATATTAGAAGAGAAAACATTGTGTCTCTTCTGGTGAGTAGATCTGGTTTACATGGTATAATGTGTGTCCATTATTTTTTACAGGAATAGACACCTTATCTATGGTAGCCATTATTATTCTTTGGTGCCATAATGACACACTATCACAGAATCTGATCAATCCTGTAAATGTGTCAATGTTCTTATTTAGTGAGAGGTGTATCTTTGAAGTAACACAATAAAGTAATGGAGACAATGAAGAGTATCCTTGATGAGAAGAAAACAACTCTGTTATCTGATATACGTACAGCAGTGTCTTCAGATTCCAAGAAGTTGAACGTGTTAGCTAAAATACTGTCCAAGTTTGAGGATCTATATGAAAGAATTATCAGTGAATATAGTGAGAGATCATTAATTTTCTTAATTTAATTTCATATTTCATTATTAAAAGGTTAAAAATTTTCTGATGACGATAGCTAATGACATCGTACAAGAGGCAGTAACAATCAATTTATTGTGATCTGAAGATATTGCTGTATGTATGGCAGATAAGACAGTTTTTAAATTGTCATCAACCGAACCTTCTAATGTCTCAAACATACAAAATGTTTCTTCACTGATACATCTCTCACGATATAAGAGTTGGGACACTTTTGATCAGACACTATCAATAAAGGATGAGCGAGTAATGCTTGTTTCAGTAGGTTGGATGTAAGTTAACACATAGTAGATAATGGATCTTTCACTCAGTAGCTACAAGACAAATGTAAAACCTTTTCATGTTGGTATGCAATAGTGTTTTCTTCAATGACCTCCTTTCTCAAAGCATCCAAAACATGTTTTCTCATAGCATGTTGTTTAGCCACAATTTAAATTCAAATCCTCTTCCAGACTTGGAATGTGGGTCCTTCTAGGTGTGAGTTGTACTATGATGTAACTTATAGTCTGATGATGACATCACTATGTGTCAAGTGAGTTAATAATGGTAGTGTGAATGTATGCCCTATGTTATTGATACTATAAGTTGGATGTAAGTTAACACATAGTAGATAATAGAGCTTTCACTCAGCAGCTACAAGACAAATGTAAAACCTTTTCATATTGGTATGCAATAGTGTTTTCTTCAATGACCTCCTTTCTTAAAGCATCCAAATAGCCACAATTTAAATTCAAATCCTCTCCCAGACTTGGAATGTGGATTCTTCTAGGTGTGAGTTGTACTATGATGTAACTTATAGTCTGATGATGACATCACTATGTGTCAAGTGAGTTAATAATAGTAGTGTGAATGTATGCCTTATGTTATTGATACTATAGGGGGTGTGGTTTATCAGTTCATATATCTCTCTCTATATATATATCAGTTGATTATATATTTTAATTTGTCAGATGCCATTGCAGGTGGAACAACGCTAACAGCTGGTACATTTGAATCAGTTGAAATTGAGTCTCTTATCTGCTATAATAATGCTTGTCATATATACTTCCAAAGAGAACCTTTTGATGTAGGAAACAGAAACAGTTAGCTCCCAAACATTGTCACAAGCAGAACATTCTCATCATGGTATATAATTGTGTGTATTTCTTAATCAAAGCATTATGTAATTGATATCATAGGGGTGTGGTTTATAAGAAAACCAGTTATGAATTATTAATATGAATATAATCAATAGATAAGTTTGTTGAATATTACACATAAACTCTGTGTAGAGAGTAATATGACATTCATGTGATGTAGTTTTGTTCATGATATAGTTTACATAAACATTTCTTATTAATTTTATGGAATTATATCACATCAAGTTATTATATTCCATGTAGCATTTCTATGGTACTATACAACATTCAGCACTGTCTTAACTTGTATCTGTGATAACTGGACTAGGAATAATTACAATTGCATAGGATTATAACAGAACGACAAAGAAGAGAATACAACAATCACAAATCAAAAAGTGAACATGTGTCTGACCAAAACCAACTAAGCATGCTCATTGTATAATTATTTCTAATAACACAATAATGACAAGTTAACACACATTAATGCATAATTTAATACACTATATTTCTTCCCACTTAGATTAAGGGTGTCTAAAAGTACCTGTCAGGAGGTCTTCGATTACATGTAGGACAACGTGAATTGAATGAAAATGATGGAGGAGTATTGAATGCTATAGAAGTTGAGTTGGTTTTGGAATTGGAAGGTAAAGCAATAACACCAGTATTGGTTGATGTAACAAAATCTTTAGCAGGTGGTAAAATTTCAATTGCGTCGTCATTATTCAGCTCAGAGGTTGTATCACCAACCACAGCACTGGGCTGAGTATTCGTACTAGTCTCTATCAGAACTTCCCGTCTAAGAATTTGATCAGTATGGGACCTTCGCCGATAACCACTATGGAGATTTACAATGTACAACACAGGGCCAAGTTTTTCCACAATAGTACCAGGCCAAGTGACACAGTTGTAACGATGAATCTTGACCATAACATCATTACCAATCATAAATAAAATTTCTCTCGTAACTGTGCCCATCTCTCTTTCTCCAATACTTAACTTCCATAGTTTGGTTTTAGCAAATCTAGTACAGTCTTGATGTGACAATTGAGCAATAGGGTACTTGGGGGCACTCCTGTAACAGTATGAGGTGTTGAGCGATACCTTAGGAGAAAGCTGGACAACTTGTGCTGATCAGACCTTTTATCTCTCTTTCCTGCCATAATTGATTTCTTCAAGGTTTGTACAAATCGCTCTGCTGCACCATTTGTTGCTGGACGATACGAAGCTGTTCGACAATGTTTTATCCCATTGCATTTAAGAAATAGTTGGAACTCTTCAGAGCTAAACTGAGGACCATTGTCTGAGACTAATTGATCTGGCAAGCCATATGCTGCAAACACTTGTCTTAGTATGTCAATTGTCTTTGAAGTCATGGTTGAGGTCATTTCAAAGTCTTCTGATAACGGGCATCAACTATAATAAAATAAGTTTTACCATACAGTGGGCCAGCAAAGTCCACATGGATTCTAATCCAAGGCTTAGCAGGCCACAACCATGGATTTATTAGTGGTGATTTAGGAGGAGATGGCTTGACAGATAGACAATTCTCACATGATTTTACCAAGGTGTCTATATCAGAATCTACTCTATTTTCTATCCTTTGGTGGAATATTTAACAACTAAAATCCTATATTCCCACACTCTAACCGGAAACATGTCGCTTCATGCCATTCTATGAGACAGCTCGTGGTGCTCATTGAACAATGGAAAGTAGAATTGGAATTGCTGCCTTCGGCTTCCATAGCTTTCGTATTAATATGTGCCTCAACTATAATTGAAGTTAACGCTTTATTGAATATTTTAAAGTTCGTACTAGAGGTGGAGTCAATTCTGATCATACTGCAAATGCAGAGCAAGGTACATTTACAACAAGCATTGTAGTAATTTTTGTTTGCTCAATTTTAGAGTCAATTCGTACTAGAGGTGGAGTCAATTCTGATCATACTGCAAATGGAGTTTGTACAGAACAAGGTACATTTAGAACAAGCATTGTATTAATTTTGTTTTGCTCAATTTTAGAGTCAATTTGTACTAGAGGCAGAGTTAATTCTGAAGATCGTACTAGAGGTGGAGTCAATTTTGAAGTTCATACTAGAGGTGGAGTCAATTCTGATCATATTGAAAATGGAGTTTCTACAGAATAAGGTATATTTAGAACAAGCATTGAAGTAATTTTGGTTTGCTCAATTTTAGAGTGAATTTGTACTAGAGGTGGAGTCAATTCTGAAATTTGTGCTAGAGGTTCTGATCATACTGGAAATGGAGGACAAGGTACATGTATATGCAAGCAATTCTAGCAATAACCTTATAATTTTGAAAAGATTTTGGATGTCAAGATGGACAATGTTCACATCCCAAGGCAACGTCTTGGATCTCGTGTTTGAAGGGTGAAGTTTGTTTGCATTGTGTTTGTGTTGCAGTTTCATATAGAAAAGCAAAGTCCTTTCTATTTGTGATCAATGTCAGTAGATGTAGTTATACTGCAAACGATAAATAAGTGGGCTCCTGATTTTTAGCGATGGGGGGGCGGGTCCGTGTTGAAGTTCGTGTTCAAGGATAGCTGGAAGATAAGGTATCTATTGTTGGAGTAAATACCTGCTTAGAGTTAATGAAAATACTTAATATAGTCGTCTTCCTTTGGTGGGTGAGTAGTAGCCGGCGTCTGCAATTTGGAACGTTCGTCTGAATGTTAAATTCTAAGACCTGTATTTACGTTGCATGGTGACGATATCTTGTGATTTTTAGTATAATTAAGTAGTTCGAATAGCTCTAACTGGTGAAACTCAAATTATTCTACTGCAGAGTGGTAGCGTCCGGTTTATGGGTGTGGTCAATAATTGCCCGTTTACTCTAAATGTATACATGAATTTACTTGGTGATACTAAATATTCATAACATGTTAATTTAGTATATAGTATATTTGAAGCTATATAATACTGCAGCAAAAATGCCATTCTATATTTCACCACTCGTTTCTGGACTGAACTAAAAAAAGCTTATAATGAATATAATTGTTATTTGTTGTCTGATTACTGGTCTACAAATCGTGGCTAGTGAGAGCTCTTCTGTTTGTATGGCTGACTGTACTAGTCTACTAACTCCACGTCCTCCCTCACTCTATGAACAATACTGTTGTATTCCTAGTAACAATGGAAAGACATTCACTGTGAAAGAAAATGATCAAGTAAAGATGATTCTCTGTTCATCTACAATACCTACATCTTGTAGAAAATATATGTACTCTTGTAATGCCTTGCTACAAGCCTTTCCTGCTGCTACATCAGGTTATTACAATGTCAGTTTAAGTAATGGTAGTATTATCACTGTTTATTGTGATATGGAGGGTAGTAACTGTGATAATAAGGGAGGCTGGATGAGAGTTGGTTATCTCAACATGAGTGAATCTGGTGCTTCTTGTCCTTCTGGACTAACTCTACGACAGTTTAACAACATAGATCATGGACTTTGTGGTCGACCTATGTCTTCGTCTATATTTTACTCTTCTCATGGCATTCATTACAGTAAAGTTTGTGGTCAACTAAGAGGTTATCAGTTTGGTGTACCAGATGCATTTCCTCCTTTACATAATAGTAATGCAATTCCAAATATTGATAATTGTAACACATATGTTGATGGTGTTACATTTACTTATGGCAGTAATCCTCGTAAGCACATTTGGACCTATGCTTGTGGTGCAAGAGAGAATGTTTTAGGAGATAATTATCTTCCTCCCTATATTTGTCCATGTAATAATGATAGTAGTGGTACAAATGTACCAGAGTGGATAGGTAGTGATCACTATTGTGAATCTGGATTATATTCAACAGTCAGTAACTTAATAGTCTTATTCTCCAATGATATATTGTGGGATGGTCAACAATGTAATGGAAATGAAGGACTATGTTGTACTAACCCTAAGATGCCATGGTTTATAAAGACTCTCAATGAGATTACCACTGAAGATATTGAATTAAGAATGTGTGGTAATGAAAATCCATCAAATGATGAAGACACTCCACTGGACATTATTGAACTTTATATTCGTAACTAATTTATTATGGGATTACCTATTCATATATATAATTATAATTAGAACTTTAAAATTTAATGATAGAATGCTAAATTATAACTATTTAATTCATACATACACTTTGATGTACAGTATGGAATACATACAACCAAAATGCACACAAACAACTAATATATTTAGCAGTGATATGTGTGAATACAGCTCAACTTCATCAAACTATTATGCAATAGGAGTCCCTAATTATGATTATATTATTTAAGTCTATTGTGATTAATTAGGAGATTATAAATGTAATTATCAAGCTGGACCGTGTTAGCCATATTGCATAGTAGAATTAACTACATTTTATTAACAGAAACCTTGCTGCAGTAATTGTTTTATGTCAAGTAAATGAGCAGATCATAATCTAAAGGTTGGTGGTTTTGGTCTTGCTAAGAACTTTATAGTCAAGATTACTATTATTAGGTTAGAGAGAGAGTGTGTGTTTTGTATCTCACCCTTGTTTAAGTGCATTGTACAAATTAATATGTCATTTTAACAATTAATTTGTAGCTTAGATAGATGGATTACTATGGAATATAGAATTCTTGCAAATTGTTCACTATAATTCTCAGTATGTTGTATGTTTACATGGGTGAATTACAATAGAATGTGCACTACAAAAAAAAATTCTGTTAAATTGATTATTTTTGGATGGTTGTTTCAATTGCAACTGTAGCAACCATTGCATAAGTTGAAACAACCATTATAGTAGTAGTGTTATAACAAACAATTTTATTGAGGTTATTTTAACAATAATTGTAAAGCTATTTTAAATACCAAAGTATGTTAGATCAACCGTTTTTATTGAGGTTGTTGTAGGAATTTTTAAGTCACCTTAACTATTCTGGTATGTTAAATCAACAACTTCTTTGAGTTTTTTTTAAACAGTTTCAAGTTATTTTAACCATCAAGTATGTTATATTAACCACTTTTATATAAGTGTTCCGAACAATTCTAAGTCACTTTAACCATTTAAATAATGTTAATAGCTATTTTTGTACATTAATTATGTTGAAACAATCAGTATTGACAGGGTTGTTATTTTTAACACTAACTCAATAATAGAATATTAGTAATAAACAATGGTACAAAGGATTGGTTGTTCCAAGAAAATATATAATAGTACTGAGTTTACTGGAAATGAGATCCAGTCATAAAATCAATTCTAAACGATACTTACAGAAGTTACTTGTAACAGCTAAATAGGTAGTAGTCTTTTTCCCCTTCTTGGCATTCAACCCAAAAACAAACTCTTGCAAAAGATGAGGAATTCCTTGACTGGTTTAGAATATTCCATGTTAAAAACAAAGTGTGGCGAGAAACAAAGAAACAATGCTTTGCTACACTGATTAGTCTGAAACAGGAGATTATTTTCCACAACTAGAAAGAATTGTGTTTCTGGAAAAAATATGATACGAGGAGCAGGTCGTTTTTGACCTTGTTGTAAAACATCATGTATGTCTTCATTGCTCTATAAATTGAATACATGTTACAAAATTTAGCACAATTCTAAGACCTGTATTTGCGTTGCATGGTGACGATATCTGGTGATTTTTAGTATAACTAAGTAGTTCGAATAGCTCTAACTGGTGAAACTCAAACTATTATACTGCAGAGTGGTAGCGTTCGGTTTATGGGTGTGGCCGATAATTGCCCGTTTGCTCTACATGTATACATGAACAATTGTTTCCTTGGTAAATACTAAATATTCATAACATGTTAATTTAGTATAGTATATTTGAAGCTATATAATACTGTAGCAAAAATGCCATTCTATATTTCACCACTCGTTTCTGGACTGAACTACGAAAAGCTTATGATGAATATAATTGTTATTTCTTGTCTGATTACTGGTCTACAAATTGTGGCTAGTGAGAGCTCTTCTGTTTGTATGGCTGACAGTACTAGTCTACTAACTCCACGTCCTCCCTCACTCTATGAACAATACTGTTGTATTCCTAGTAACAGTGGAAAGACATTCACTGTGAAAGAAAATGATCAAGTGAAGATGATTCTCTGTTCATCTACAATACCTACATCTTGTAGAAAATATATGTACTCTTGTAATGCCTTGCTACAAATCTTTCCTGCTGCTACATCAGGTTATTACAATGTCAGTTTAAGTAATGGTAGTATTATCACTGTTTATTGTGATATGGAGGGTAGTAACTGTGATAATAAGGGAGGCTGGATGAGAGTTGGTTATCTCAACATGAGTGAATCTGGTGCTTCTTGTCCTTCTGGACTAACTCTACGACAATTTAACAACACAGATCATGGGCTTTGTGGTCGACCAATATCTTCATCTATTTTTTACTCTTCTCATGGCGTTCATTACAGCAAAGTTTGTGGTCGAGTAAGAGGTTATCAGTTTGGTATACCAGATGCATTTCCACCTTTATATGCTTCTAATGCCATTCCAAGTATTGATAATTGTAACACATATGTTGATGGTGTTACTATTACTTATGGGAGGAATCCTTATAAACACATTTGGACTTATGCTTGTGGGTCAAGAGAGACAACAGGAGAAAATGAATCAATACGTCCCTATGTTTGCCCATGTAATAGTGATAGTAATGGTACATATGTACCAGAGTGGGTTGGTAGTGACTACTATTGTGAAGCTGGATTACATTCATCACAACTTCACCACGAAGTCTTATTTTCGAATGATACATTGTGGGATGGACAACAATGTAATGGAAATGAAGGACCATGTTGTACTAACCCTAAGATGCCATGGTTTATAAAGACTCTCAATGAGATTACCACTGAGGATATTGAATTAAGAATGTGTGGTAGTGAAAATCCATCAAATGATGAAGACACTCCACTGGACATTATTGAACTTTATATTAGTAACTAATTTACTATGGAATAGCCTATTCATATATATAATTATAATTAGAACTTTAAAATTTAATGATGGAATGCTAAATTATAACTATTTAATTCATACATACACTTTGATGTACAGTGTGGAATACATACAACCAAAATGCACACAAACAACTAATATATTTAGCTGTGAATACAGCTCAATTTCATCAAACTATTATGCAATAGGAGTCCCTAATTATGATTATATTATTTAAGTCTATTGTGATTAATTAGGAGATTATAAATGTAATTATCAAGCTGGAGAGTGTTAGCCATATTGCATAGTAAAGTTAACTACATTTTATTAACAGAGACCTTGCTGCAGTAATTGTCTTATGTCAAGTAAATGAGCAGATCATAATCTAAAGGTTGGTGGTTTTGGTCTTGCTAAGAACTTCATAGTCAAGATTACTATTATTAGGTTAGAGAGAGAGTGTATGTTTTGTATCTCACCCTTGTTTAAGTGCATTGTACAAATTAATATGTCATTTTAACAATTAATTTGTAGCTTAGATAGATGGATTACTATGGAATATAGAATTCTTGCAAATTGTTCACTATAATTCTCAATATGTTGTATGTTTACATGGGTGAATTACAATAGAATGTGCACTACAAAAAAATTCTGTTAAATTGATTATTTTTGGATGGTTGTTTCAATTGCAACTGTAGCAACCATTGCATAAGTTGGAACAACCATTATAGTAGTAGTGTTATAACAAACAATTTTATTGAGGTTATTTTAACAATAATTGTAAAGCTATTTTAAATACCAAAGTATGTTAGATCAACCATTTTTATTGAGGTTGTTGTAAGAATATTTTAAGTCACCTTAACTATTCTGGTATGTTAAATCAACTTCTTTGAGTTTGTTTTAAACAGTTTCAAGTTATTTTAACCATCAAGTATGTTATATTAACCACTTTTATATAGGTGTTCCGAACATTTCTAAGTCACTTTAACCATTTAAATAATGTTAATAGCTATTTTTGTACATTAATTATGTTGAAACAATCAGTATTGACAAGGTTGTTATTTTTAACACTAACTCAATAATAGAATATTAGTAATAAACAATGGTACAAAGGATTGGTTGTTCCAAGAAAATATATAATAGTACTGAGTTTACTGGAAATGAGATCCAGTCATCAAATCAATTCTGAACGATATTTACAGAAGTTACTTGTAACAGCTAAATAGGTAGTAATCTTTTTCCCCTTCTTGACATTCAACCCAAAAACAAACTCTTGCAAAAAGATGAGGAATTCCTTGACTGGTTTAGAATATTCCATGTTAAAAACAAAGTATAGCGAGAAATAAAGAAAATGCTTTGCTACACTGATTAGTCTGAAACAGGAGATTATTTTCCACAACTAGAAAGAATTGTGTTACTGGAAAAAATATGATACGAGGAGCAGGTCGTTTTTGACCTTGTTGTAAAACATCATATATGTCTTCATTGCTCTATAAATTGAATACATGTTACAAAATTTAGCACAATGCCATTCCTACTTTAAATTCTTCATAGATGTGAACAAGAGGACTATCATCATTCTTTCTGGAAGCAATTTCACAGCCTGACTTAAAACTACTTTCTCATCAACTTCATCATCATCTAAAACTCATTAGAGTATAGCACGTGTCAATAAAACTCTAACCTCCATAATTCTGCTTGTCTTTTTCATATGATTTCAAGTGACTACCAGTCAAGTGATCACAGTACTTGAGTATAGCAGGAACCCATTTTGCTCGCCAATCCTGCCATGTATTTTTTAGGACATCCTTCTTCTGTAAGATTAAGTAGAGCTCTAGTTCTATCTGTGTAGTACAAAAAATATTATACAGTTATTTGATCAACTTACACAGTAAGGTAAACTAAATCCTTTATACATAGAGAGGAGCACTTCAACACTATCACTAGATTCCAATATATATTCCCGCCAACTAGAAAATGTCTTTCTCATAAGTGCTTGTACCATATCCTTCCTTGGATTCTCCTGTTCCAATTCTTTCTCCAAAGCTGTCTTGTCAGGTGACAGGATCATCACTTGGCATTGGAATCTCAGGGTAGAGTCTGACTTGACAAGACCGAGGACGACCCCTTTTAGGAGTACTACTAATTTCTGCATCTGTTTCTGAGGCAGGACGTTTTCGGGAGTTAACATTGTGGACTCTTTCAATTAATTTCTTCTCCCATGATCCCTTATGAACAGAAGAATACAACAGTAAAAAACTAACAACAACAACAACAGTAACTTACATATCCTATCGCCCTTCCACTTTTGTCAATGTCTGCTAGACACTTGTATTTAGCAACCAATTTTTTGGCTACAAGTGTGCACAAGTGTTTGTCAGGTCGTGGGTTAACACAGTACATCTGGGTAACTAGGTCTCTCACTATTTCATTTCGCACACTGTGAGTCAATAGTTTTTTGTGTGTGTCAAGGTCACCATTTAAACATGCCATGTTGGCCGCCAAGTGTCAGGAATATTAACAGAAGATAAAGTGATTGTTGATGCTGAGAACAGAGAAGCAGTGTCATCAGAGTCAGTGGTAAAACTTGGGGAAGGGCTAAAGGGGCCATAAGAGTCTGTATACCGGTGGCGAAAAAATCTTGTTGTATGGATTGGATCTGGGAATTTTGACTCTTAATCTGTGACAAAACAAATGTGACTTATGGTGAATACTCTATCGTCTGTGCCTACCACTGATTGCAAACGCAAGATTTTCTTAATAATTCCAATCTTAGGTACCATTAACTTGATGTCATCAGTTAATTCTAAAAATGCAAGTCCATCAATCTCATTATCTACAGAAATATGCTAGTAAAAGACAACTCTTTCAGGAGTATATGTCATGATGCAAGTGAACTCAAGTGTAGAAACGACTAATGTATATCTTTGTAAGCCCATTTGTGTTTCATGCTTGCTATATATATACATATAATTATATATATATATTATATATATATATATATATATGTACATTTTTATATATGCATGTTTTAACTCACCTTCAAACTTCTCACAAACCTCTCTAGAAATACCTTCACTCTCCAACCATTCAGATACCTGAGTGAAGCTAGATGATGATAGTCTCGCTAAAGTGAGTGCTGCTGAGTGGAAAATGGTGCTTTTTCCAAGGTTAGAGGTGTGGTCAGTTCCAATTGATGGCCTTTACAAGATGTTATATACTTGTGATATGTGCAAATCTCTTTCTCCCTCTTTTAAACTTCATGTCAGTCACATCAGGCTAGTTCATTCCAAAAGTCCAGACTTTCTTACAGTTTGTCCATTGTCCCATTGTGGTGTTTCCTTCACTACATTCCCTTCCTATAACAGTCACATATAACGTCATCATCGGTCTGAAATTGGACTGTCTTTGCCAGAATCCTTACAACAACCTCCTGAAGACCTCACTCAATAGCACAGAGATCTCACCACAATCACCAGAATCCCCACAATTACAGATGGCCACTATGATAGACTCAGCTCAGTTCGAAGATAGTCAATATGCTGCCACATACAGACAAGTGTGCTATAAAGATCGTTTCATTAAGGATAATGCTATGTTTCTGCTAAGTTTGACGAAAGGAAAGCAAATATCTCAAGCTGCTGTGGAGGAAATTATTGGTGGTTGTAGCAAGATCTGTGAACGTTCCATAACTCAAGTTCGAGAAAAGATGGAAGTAACACTGGAGTTTGAGAGTGATCTCAATATTGAAACCATTTTGTCTGTTTTTAACGACTTTCCAGACCCTTTTGCTGACATACACACCCCTCATGACATCTACGTAAAAAGTTTTACAAGGAAAATTTTGGATATATGGTAAGTGTTTGTCAGCATACATATACAATTTGAATACATGATTTACTTTTTCAATTGTTAGTTTACATCTTTTTTTTAAATATAGGAACCAACGGAGGTTCTCTTTGGACAGCCTTATTACACTGACAAATTCTCAGGTACGAAGCGTCATAAAGTACAGAAAAGGGATGTTTTTTATTATGTATCCTTGCTTGACACTCTCAGAACCCTTTTGTCAATTGAGGATGTTCAGGCTGAAGTTTTCAATATCATTCTAGTAGTCTTTTTTGGGTGATTTTTGTGATGGGTCTATGTACAGAGAACATCCTTTTTTTACTGTAATTGATAAGACATTACAAGTCATTGGGTATTATAAACCCCATCGGATCTTATGTAGCAAAACATAAATTAGGTTGCCTATTTTTCTTTCTAGCTAATATAAGACCACAGTTTCGGTCAACCTTGAAAGCAATTAATCTTATAGCTGTTGGAAAGACTGTTAATATCAAAGCTTATGGACTTGATAACTTTCTCTTGCCTTTTGTTGAAGAGTTGAAAGTTCTATATTGTGATGGAATTGTTATAAATATGCATGGCTTCAATCATACATTTTTTGGAGGCTTACTAGCATTTTTAGCTGACAACCTAGCAGCTCATGCTGTTGGTGGATTCAAAGAAAGTATGTCTTTTTCACTAAGGATCTGCAGATCATGTATGATAACAACACAACAAGCACAGATTTTTTTTGATGAATCTAAGTGTTCTTTGAGAGACCCAGAAAGCCACTTAGATCATTGTCAGTTAATTTGTGGACCACTTTCAGGTCATAATTCTACTTCATATGGCATTAACCGACTGTCTATATTAGAGAGTGTACTTGGATTTTCAGTTACAACCTCTATACCACATGATATCATGCATGACCTTTTTGAAGGGGTTGTACCCTACGAATTAAAGCATTTGATTCTACATTGTGTTGAGCAAAAGTTTTTCTCAATAACATTATTGAATAGACACTTATGTCAGTTTGATTTTGAAGAAGATAAGCCAACTTTGATTGATGAAAATCTTCTAAAAAGAGATGGAGCAAAGTTACGACAGTCAGCATCACAAATGATTGCATTAAGTCAGTGTTTTCCACTTCTTGTTGGTGACCTTGTTCCATATGACGATGATTATTGGAGCTCCTTTTTATTATTGCTAAGGATATGTCAGATTGCTTCATCACCTGTATGCACACATGACACTATAATGTATTTGCGTGTAATAATCGAAGAGAAACTTGCCATGTTTAAAAAGTTATATTCTCATTCTACCATCATTCCTAAGTTTCATTACATGGTGCATTATGTATCACAAATACAGAAATTTGGTCCTCTGGTTCATTCATGGACAATGAGGCAAGAAGCCAAATTAAGTTTCTTCAAAAGAATTTCTAAGAAAAGTAATTATAAAAATATTTGTAAAACTGTGGCCAAGAAACATCAGTTCTGGCAATGCTATGCTTTTCTCGATAAATCTTCTATATTTCATATTAATGCCAATTTTTGCCCAAAATATACTCTTTCAGAATTTGGGATTGAATGTGAACATAAAAAAAGGAAATACTAAAGCATTTTCCAACAATTACAGATGATCAATCGCTGAGACACCATTCTTGGGTAAAACAGCACAACTTCACTCATCGTAAAGGTGTGTTTTTACTGCTTGTTTATGACAATATGTCCCTGGAGTTTGGAAAAGTAGAGGATATTATTATTTTTAAGGAACTGATATTCTTTTCAGTACAAGTTTTCCTTAGTGAACATTTCCATTCACACTACAATGCATTTGTCGTTTCATCTACTCAGACATTTAGATCTTTCACATTTTCTTCTCTTTCACATTATCAACCTCTACAAATGAAGCAATCATTTGACTCAATTGACAGAAGTACATACATCATTTCACCATTTTCTACTGATATATAAGTCAATACATTTACATTCCATTAACATTTTTGTAATAACTCTTAAGAAATGTCAATAATTTTGTGAAAACAATGTCATGAACTATCAACTAATACATTTACATTTTACAATAACCCAACCCTCACACGTCACAAATTTCATGTGT